>JAWQEG010000166.1:2490000-3985000 GCA_033782935.1 Petrolisthes cinctipes
AAATATCGAATTTTCGGGTGTTTTGGGACTGAATTTGAGATATCGACTTTTTGGCACCTAAAAGATCGATTTTTAGCATGTTTTTAGCCTATATTTTGAAAATATTCTAGCACTGAGTAGGCATGTACAGATTGCTTCTGGGACCCCAAAATATTGAATTTTCGGGTGTTTTGAGCCTGAATTTGAGATATAAACGGGTACAGAAGATACATGCACATATTGACTTTGGGCACCAAAAATATCGATTTTCAGCATGTTTTGGGCCTGTATTTTGAAAATACTCTAACACGGAGTAGGCATGTACAGATCGCTTCTGGGACTCCAAAATATCTAATTTTCGGGTGTTTAGGGCCAGAATTTGAGATATAAACGGGTACAGAAGATGCATGCACATATCGACTTTTGGGCACCTAAAAGATCGATTTTCAGTATGTTTTTGGCCTGTATTTTGAAAATACTCTAACACGGAGTAGGCATGTACAGATCGCTTCTGGGACCCCTAAATATCGAATTTTCGGGTGTTTTGGGACTGAATATGAGATATCGACTTTTTGGCACCTAAAAGTTCGATTTTTAGCATGTTTTTAGCCCATATTTTGAAAATATTCTAGCACTGAGTAGGCATGTACAGATTGCTTCTGGGACCCCAAAATATTGATTTTTCGGGTGTTTTGAGCCTGAATTTGAGATATAAACGGGTACAGAAGATACATGCACATATTGACTTTGGGCATCTAAAATATCGATTTTCAGCATGTTTTGGGCCTGTATTTAGAAAATACTCTAACACTGAGTAGGCATGTACAGATTGCTTCTGGGACCCCAAAATATTGAATTTTCGGGTGTTTTGAGCCTGAATTTGAGATATAAACGGGTACTGAAGATGCATGCACATTTTGACTTTTGTGCACCTAAAAGATCGATTTTCAGTATGTTTTGAGCATGTATTTTGAAAATACTCTAACACGGAGTAGGCATGTACAGATCGCTTCTGGGACCCCTAAATATCGAATTTTCGGGTGTTTTGGGACTGAATTTGAGATATCGACTTTTTGGCACCTAAAAGATCGATTTTTAGCATGTTTTTAGCCTATATTTTGAAAATATTCTAGCACTGAGTAGGCATGTACAGAGTGCTTCTGGGACCCCAAAATATTGAATTTTCGGGTGTTTTGAGCCTGAATTTGAGATATAAACGGGTACAGAAGATACATGCACATATTGACTTTGGGCACCAAAAATATCGATTTTCAGCATGTTTTGGGCCTGTATTTTGAAAATACTCTAACACGGAGTAGGCATGTACAGATCGCTTCTGGGACTCCAAAATATCGAATTTTCGTGTGTTTAGGGCCAGAATTTGAGATATAAACGGGTACAGAAGATGCATGCACATATCGACTTTTGGGCACCTAAAAGATCGATTTTCAGTATGTTTTTGGCCTGTATTTTGAAAATACTATAACACGGAGTAGGCATGTACAGATCGCTTCTGGGACCCCTAAATATCGAATTTTCGGGTGTTTTGGGACTGAATATGAGATATCGACTTTTTGGCACCTAAAAGTTCGATTTTTAGCATGTTTTTAGCCCATATTTTGAAAATATTCTAGCACTGAGTAGGCATGTACAGATTGCTTCTGGGACCCCAAAATATTGAATTTTCGGGTGTTTTGAGCCTGAATTTGAGATATAAACGGGTACAGAAGATACATGCACATATTGACTTTGGGCATCTAAAATATCGATTTTCAGCATGTTTTGGGCCTGTATTTAGAAAATACTCTAACACTGAGTAGGCATGTACAGATTGCTTCTGGGACCCCAAAATATTGAATTTTCGGGTTTTTTGAGCCTGAATTTGAGATATAAACGGGTACTGAAGATTCATGCACATATCGACTTTTGTGCACCTAAAAGATCGATTTTCAGTATGTTTTGAGCATGTATTTTGAAAATACCCTAACACGGTGTAGGCATGTACAGATCGCTTCTGGGACCCCTAAATATCGAATTTTCGGGTGTTTTGGGACTGAATTTGAGATATCGACTTTTTGGCACCTAAAAGATCGATTTTTAGCATGTTTTTAGCCTATATTTTGAAAATATTCTAGCACTGTACAGATTGCTTCTGGGACCCCAAAATATTGAATTTTCGGGTGTTTTGAGGCTGAATTTGAGATATAAACGGGTACAGAAGATACATGCACATATTGACTTTGGGCACCAAAAATATCGATTTTCAGCATGTTTTGGGCCTGAATTTTGAAAATACTCTAACACGGAGAAGGCATGTACAGATCGCTTCTGGGACTCCAAAATATCGAATTTTCGGGTGTTTAGGGCCAGAATTTGAGATATAAACGGGTACAGAAGATGCATGCACATATCGACTTTTGGGCACCTAAAAGATCGATTTTCAGTATGTTTTTGGCCTGTATTTTTAAAATACTCTAACACGGAGTAGGCATGTACAGATACCTTCTGGGACCTCTAAATATCGAATTTTCGGGTGTTTTCGGACTGAATTTGAGATATCGATTTTTTGGCACCTAAAATGTCGATTTTTAGCATGTTTTTAGCCTATATTTTGAAAATATTCTAGCACTGTGTAGGCATGTACAGATTGCTTCTGGGACCCCAAAATATTGAATTTTCAGGTGTTTTGAGCCTGAATTTGAGATATAAACGGGTACAGAAGATACATGCACATATTGACTGGGCATCTAAAATATCGACTTTCAGCATGTTTTGGGCCTGAATTTTGAAAATACTCTAACACTGAGTAAGCATGTACAAATTGCTTCTGGGACCCCAAAATATTGAATTTTCGGGTGTTTTGAGCCTGAAATTGAGATATAAACGGGTAATGAAGATGCATGCACATATCGACTTTTGGGCACCTAAAAGATCGATTTTCAGTATGTTTTGAGCATGTATTTTGAAAATACTCTAACACGGAGTAGGCATGTACAGATCGCTTCTGGGACCCCTAAATATCGAATTTTCGGGTGTTTTGGGACTGAATTTGAGATATCGACTTTTTGGCACCTAAAAGATCGATTTTTAGCATGTTTTTAGCCTATATTTTGAAAATATTCTAGCACTGAGTAGGCATGTACAGATTGCTTCTGGGACCCCAAAATATTGAATTTTCGGGTGTTTTGAGCCTGAATTTGAGATATAAACGGGTACAGAGGATACTTGCACATATTGACTTTGGGCACCAAAAATATCGATTTTCAGCATGTTTTCGGCCTGAATTTTGAAAGTACTCTAACATGGAGTAGGCATGTACAGATCGCTTCTGGGACCACAAAATATCGAATTTTCGGGTGTTTAGGGCCAGAATTTGAGATATAAACGGGTACAGAAGATGCATGCACATATCGACTTTTGGGCACCTAAAAGATCGATTTTCAGTATGTTTTTGGCCTGTATCTTGAAAATACTCTAACACGGAGAAGGCATGTACAGATACCTTCTGGGACCTCTAAATATCGAATTTTCGGTTGTTTTGGGACTGAATTTGAGATATCGATTTTTTGGCACCTAAAATGTCGATTTTTAGCATGTTTTTAGCCTATATTTTGAAAATATTCTAGCACTGTGTAGGCATGTACAGATTGCTTCTGGGACCCCAAAATATTGAATTTTCGGGTGTTTTGAGCCTGAATTTGAGATATAAACGGGTACAGAAGATACATGCACATATTGACTTTGGGATCTAAAATATCGATTTTCAGCATGTTTTGGGCCTGTATTTTGAAAATACTCTAACACTGAGTAGACATGTACAGATTGCTTCTGGGACCCCAAAATATTGAATTTTCGGGTGTTTTGAGCCTGAATTTGAGATATAAACGGGTACTGAAGATGCATGCACATATCGACTTTTGTGCACCTAAAAGATCGATTTTCAGTATGTTTTGAGCATGTATTTTGAAAATACTCTAACACGGAGTAGGCATGTACAGATCGCTTCTGGGACCCCTAAATATCGAATTTTCGGGTGTTTTGAGCCTGAATTTGAGATATAAACGGGTACAGAAGATACATGCACATATTGACTTTGGGCACCAAAAATATCGATTTTCAGCATGTTTTGGGCCTGAATTTTGAAAATACTCTAACACGGAGTAGACATGTACAGATCGCTTCTGGGACCCCTAAATATCGAATTTTCGGGTGTTTTGGGACTGAATTTGAGATATAAACGGGTACAGAAGATGCATGCACATATCGACTTTTGGGCACCTAAAAGATCGATTTTCAGTATGTTTTTGGCCTGTATTTTGAAAATACACTAACACGGAGTAGGCATGTACAGATACCTTCTGGGACCTCTAAATATCGATTTTTCGGGTGTTTTGGGACTGAATTTGAGATATCGATTTTTTGGCACCTAAAATGTCGATTTTTAGCATGTTTTTAGCCTATATTTTGAAAATATTCTAGCACTGTGTAGGCATGTACAGATTGCTTCTGGGACCCCAAAATATTGAATTTTCGGGTGTTTTGAGCCTGAATTTGAGATATAAACGGGTACAGAAGATACATGCACATATTGACTTTCGTCATCTAAAATATCGATTTTCAGCATGTTTTGGGCCTGTATATTGAAAATACTCTAACACTGAGTAGGCATGTACAGATTGCTTCTGGGACCCCAAAATATTGAATTTTCGGGTGTTTTGAGCCTGAATTTGAGATATAAACGGGTACTGAAGATGCATTCAAATATCGACTTTTGTGCACCTAAAAGATCGATTTTCAGTATGTTTTGAGCATGTATTTTGAAAATACTCTAACACGGAGTAGGCATGTACAGATCGCTTCTGGGACCCCTAAATATAGAATTTTCGGGTGTTTTGGGACTGAATTTGAGATATCGACTTTTTGGCACCTAAAAGATCGATTTTTAGCATGTTTTTAGCCTATATTTTGAAAATATTCTAGCACTGAGTAGGCATGTACAGATTGCTTCTGGGACCCCAAAATATTGAATTTTCGGGTGTTTTGAACATGAATTTGATATATAAACGGGTACAGAAGATACATGCACATATTGAGTTTGGGCATCTAAAATATCGATTTTCAGCATGTTTTGGGCCTGTATTTTGAAAATACTCTAACACTGAGGAGGCATGTACAGATTGCTTCTGGGACCCCAAAATATTGAATTTTCGGGTGATTTGAGCCTGAATTTGAGATATAAACGGGTACTGAAGATGCATACACATATCGACTTTTGTGCACCTAAAAGATCGATTTTCAGTATGTTTTGAGCATGTATTTTGAAAATACTCTAACACGGAGTAGGCATGTACAGATCGCTTCTGGGACCCCAAAATATCGAATTTTCGGGTGTTTAGGGCCAGAATTTGAGATATAAACGGGTACAGAAGATGCATGCACATATCGACTTTTGGGCACCTAAAAGATCGATTTTCAGTATGTGTTTGGCCTGTATTTTGAAAATACTCTAACACGGAGTAGGCATGTACAGATACCTTCTGGGACCTCTAAATATCGAATTTTCGGGTGTTTTGGGACTGAATTTGAGATATCGATTTTTTGGCACCTAAAATGTCGATTTTTAGCGTGTTTTTAGCCTATATTTTGAAAATATTCTAGCACTGTGTAGGCATGTACAGATTGCTTCTGGGACCCCAAAATATTGAATTTTCGGGTATTTTGAGCCTGAATTTGAGATATAAACGGGTACAGAAGATACATGCACATATTGACTTTGGGCATCTAAAATATCGATTTTCAGCATGTTTTCGGCCTGTATTTTGAAAATACTCTAACACTGAGTAGGCATGTACAGATTGCTTCTGGGACCCCAAAATATCGAATTTTCGGGTGTTTTGAGCCAGAATTTGAGATATAAACGGGTACAGAAGATGCATGCACATATCGACTTTTGGGCACCTAAAAGATCGATTTTCAGTATGTTTTGAGCATGTATTTTGAAAATACTCTAACACGGAGTAGGCATGTACAGATCGCTTCTGGGACCCCTAAATATCGAATTTTCGGGTGTTTTGGGACTGAATTTGAGATATCGACTTTTTGGCACCTAAAATGTCGATTTTTAGCATGTTTTTAGCCTATATTTTGAAAATATTCTAGCACTGAGTAGGCATGTACAGATTGCTTCTGGGACCCCAAAATATTGAATTTTCGTGTGTTTTGAGCCTGAATTTGAGATATAAACGGGTACAGAAGATACATGCACATATTGACTTTGGGCACCAAAAATATCGATTTTCAGCATGTTTTGGGCCTGAATTTTGAAAATACTCTAACACGGAGTAGGCATGTACAGATTGCTTCTGGGACCCCAAAATATCGAATTTTCGGGTGTTTAGGGCCAGAATTTGAGATATAAACGGGTACAGAAGATGCATGCACATATCGACTTTTGGGCACCTAAAAGATCGATTTTCAGTATGTTTTTGGCCTGTATCTTGAAAATACTCTAACACGGAGAAGGCATGTACAGATACCTTCTGGGACCTCTAAATATCGAATTTTCGGGTGTTTTGGGACTGAATTTGAGATATCGATTTTTTGGCACCTAAAATGGCGATTTTTAGCATGTTTTTAGCCTATATTTTGAAAATATTCTAGCACTGTGTAGGCATGTACAGATTGCTTCTGGGATCCCAAAATATTGAATTTTCGGGTGTTTTGAGCCTGAATTTGAGATATAAACGGGTACAGAAGATACATGCACATATTGACTTTGGGCATCTAAAATATCGATTTTCAGCATGTTTTGGGCCTGAATTTTGAAAATACTCTAACACTGAGTAGGCATGTACAGATTGCTTCTGGGACCCCAAAATATTGAATTTTCGGGTGTTTTGAACCTGAATTTGAGATATAAACGGGTACTGAAGATGCATGCACATATCGACTTTTGTGCACCTAAAAGATCGATTTTCAGTATGTTTTGAGCATGTATTTTGAAAATACTCTAACACGGAGTAGGCATGTACAGATCGCTTCTGGGACCACTAAATATCGAATTTTCGGGTGTTTTGAGACTGAATTTGAGATATCGACTTTTTGGCACCTAAAATGTCGATTTTTAGCATGTTTTTCGCCTATATTTTGAAAATATTCTAGCACTGAGTAGGCATGTACAGATTGCTTCTGGGACCCCAAAATATTGAATTTTCGGGTGTTTGAGCCTGAATTTGAGATATAAACGGGTACAGAAGATACATGCACATATTGACTTTGGGCACCAAAAATATCGATTTTCAGCATGTTTTGGGCCTGAATTTTGAAAATACTCTAACACGAAGTAGGCATGTACAGATCGCTTCTGGGACCCCAAAATATCGAATTTTCCGGTGTTTAGGTCCAGAATTTGAGATATAAACGGGTACAGAAGATGCATGCACATATCGACTTTTGGGCACCTAAAAGATCGATTTTCAGTATGTTTTTGGCCTGTATTTTGAAAATACTCTATCACGGAGTAGGCATGTACAGATACCTTCTGGGACCTCTAAATATCGAATTTTCGGGTGTTTTGGGACTGAATTTGAGATATCGATTTTTTGGCACCTAAAATGTCGATTTTTAGCATGTTTTTCGCCTATATTTTGAAAATATTCTAGCACTGTGTAGGCATGTACAGATTGCTTCTGGGACCCCAAAATATTGAATTTTCGGGTGTTTTGAGCCTAAATTTGAGATATAAACGGGTACAGAAGATACATGCACATATCGACTTTTGGGCACCTAAAAGATCGATTTTCAGTATGTTTTTGGCCTGTATTTTGAAAATACTCTAACACGGAGTACGCATGTACAGATACCTTCTGGGACCTCTAAATATCGAATTTTCGGGTGTTTTGGGACTGAATTTGAGATATCGATTTTTTGGCACCTAAAATGTCGATTTTTAGCATGTTTTTAGCCTATTTTTTTGAAAATATTCTAGCACTGTGTAGGCATGTACAGATTGCTTCTGGGACCCCAAAATATTGAATTTTCGGGTGTTTTGAGCCTGAATTTGAGATATAAACGGGTACAGAAGATACATGCACATATTGACTTTGGGCATCTAAAATATCGATTTTAAGCATGTTTTGGGCCTGTATTTTGAAAATACTCTAACACTGAGTAGGCATGTACAGATTGCTTCTGGGACCCCAAAATATTGAATTTTCGGGTGTTTTGAGCCTGAATTTGAGATATAAACGGGTACTGAAGATGCATGCACATATCGACTTTTGTGCACCTAAAAGATCGATTTTCAGTATGTTTTGAGCATGTATTTTGAAAATACTCTAACACAGAGTAGGCATGTACAGATCGCTTCTGGGACCACTAAATATCGAATTTTCGGGTGTTTTGAGACTGAATTTGAGATATCGACTTTTTGGCAACTAAAATGTCGATTTTTAGCATGTTTTTCGCCTATATTTTGAAAATATTCTAGCACTGAGTAGGCATGTACAGATTGCTTCTGGGACCCCAAAATATTGAATTTTCGGGTGTTTGAGCCTGAATTTGAGATATAAACGGGTACCGAAGATACATGCACATATTGACTTTGGGAACCAAAAATATCGATTTTCAGCATGTTTTGGGCCTGAATTTTGAAAATACTCTAACACGAAGTAGGCATGTACAGATCGCTTCTGGGACCCCAAAATATCGAATTTTCGGGTGTTTAGGTCCAGAATTTGAGATATAAACGGGTACAGAAGATGCATGCACATATCGACTTTTGGGCACCTAAAAGATCGATTTTCAGTATGTTTTTGGCCTGTATTTTGAAAATACTCTATCACGGAGTAGGCATGTACAGATACCTTCTGGGACCTCTAAATATCGAATTTTCGGGTGTTTTGGGACTGAATTTGAGATATCGACTTTTTGGCACCTAAAAGATCGATTTTTAGCATGTTTTTAGCCTATATTTTGAAAATATTCTAGCACTGAGTAAGCATGTACAGATTGCTTCTGGGACCCCAAAATATTGAATTTTCGGGTGTTTTGAGCCTGAATTTGAGATATAAACGGGTACAGAAGATACATGCACATATTGACTTTGGGCACCAAAAATATCGATTTTCAGCATGTTTTGGGCCTGAATTTTGAAAATACTCTAACACGGAGTAGGCATGTACAGATCGCTTCTGGGACCCCAAAATATCGAATTTTCGGGTGTTTAGGGCCAGAATTTGAGATATAAACGGGTACAGAAGATGCTTGCACATATCGACTTTTGGGCACCTAAAAGATCGATTTTCAGTATGTTTTTGGCCTGTATCTTGAAAATACTCTAAAACGGAGAAGGCATGTACAGATACCTTCTGGGACCTCTAAATATCGAATTTTCGGGTGTTTTGGGACTGAATTTGATATATCGATTTTTTGGCACCTAAAATGTCGATTTTTAGCATGTTTTTAGCCTATATTTTGAAAATATTCTAGCACTGTGTAGGCATGTACAGATTGCTTCTGGGACCCCAAAATATTGAATTTTCGGGTATTTTGAGCCTGAATTTGAGATATAAACGGATACAGAAGATACATGCACATATTGACTTTGGGCACCAAAAATATCGATTTTCAGCATGTTTTGGGCCTGAATTTTGAAAAAACTCTAACACGGAGTAGGCATGTACAGATCGCTTCTGGGACCCCAAAATATCGAATTTTCGGGTGTTTAGGGCCAGAATTTGAGATATAAACGGGTACAGAAGATGCATGCACATATCGACTTTTGGGCACCTAAAAGATCGATTTTCAGTATGTTTTTGGCCTGTATCTTGAAAATACTCTAACACGGAGAAGGCATGTACAGATACCTTCTGGGACCTCTAAATATCGAATTTTCGGGTGTTTTGGGACTGAATTTGGGATATCGATTTTTTGGCACCTAAAATGTCGATTTTTAGCATGTTTTTAGCCTATATTTTGAAAATATTCTAGCACTGTGTAGGCATGTACAGATTGCTTCTGGGACCCCAAAATATTGAATTTTCGGGTGTTTTGAGCCTGAATTTGAGATATAAACGGGTACAGAAGATACATGCACATATTGACTTTGGGCATCTAAAATATCGATTTTCAGCATGTTTTGGGCCTGAATTTTGAAAATACTCTAACACGAAGTAGGCATGTACAGATCGCTTCTGGGACCCCAAAATATCGAATTTTCGGGTGTTTAGGGCCAGAATTTGAGATATAAACGGGTACAGAAGATGCATGCACATATCGACTTTTGGGCACCTAAAAGATCGATTTTCAGGATGTTTTTGGCCTGTATTTTGAAAATACTCTATCACGGAGTAGGCATGTACAAATACCTTCTGGGACCTCTAAATATCGAATTTTCGGGTGTTTTGGGACTGAATTTGAGATATCGATTTTTTGGCACCTAAAATGTCGATTTTTAGCATGTTTTTAGCCTATATTTTGAAAATATTCTAGCACTGTGTAGGCATGTACAGATTGCTTCTGGGACCCCAAAATATTGAATTTTCGGGTATTTTGAGCCTGAATTTGAGATATAAACGGGTACTGAAGATGCATGCACATATCGACTTTTGTGCACCTAAAAGATCGATTTTCAGTATGTTTTGAGCATGTATTTTGAAAATACTCTAACACGGAGTAGGCATGTACAGATCGCTTCTGGGACCCCTAAATATCGAATTTTCGGGTGTTTTGGGACTGAATTTGAGATATCGACTTTTTGGCACCTAAAAGATCGATTTTTAGCATGTTTTTAGCCTATATTTTGAAAATATTCTAGCACTGTACAGATTGCTTCTGGGACCCCAAAATATTGAATTTTCGGGTGTTTTGAGGCTGAATTTGAGATATAAACGGGTACAGAAGATACATGCACATATTGACTTTGGGCACCAAAAATATCGATTTTCAGCATGTTTAGGGCCTGAATTTTGAAAATACTCTAACACGGAGTAGGCATGTACAGATCGCTTCTGGGACCCCAAAATATCGAATTTTCGGGTGTTTTGAGCCAGAATTTGAGATATAAACGGGTACAGAAGATGCATGCACATATCTACTTTTGGGCACCTAAAAGATCGATTTTCAGTATGTTTTGAGCATGTATTTTGAAAATACTCTAACACGGAGTAGGCATGTACAGATCGCTTCTGGGACCCCTAAATATCGAATTTTCGGGTGTTTGGGACTGAATTTGAGATATCGACTTTTTGGCACCTAAAATGTCGATTTTTAGAATGTTTTTAGCCTATATTTTGAAAATATTCTAGCACTGAGTAGGCATATACAGATTGCTTCTGGGACCCCAAAATACTGAATTTTAGGGTGTTTTGAGCCTGAATTTGAGATATAAACGGGTACGGAAGATACATGCACATATTGACTTTGGGCACCAAAAATATCGATTTTCAGCATGTTTTGGGCCTGAATTTTGAAAATACTCTAACACGGAGTAGGCATGTACAGATCGCTTCTGGGACCCCTAAATATCGAATTTTCGGGTGTTTTGGGACTGAATTTGAGATATCGACTTTTTGGCACCTAAAAGATCGATTTTTAGCATGTTTTTAGCCTATATTTTGAAAATATTCTAGCACTGAGTAGGCATGTACAGATTGCTTCTGGGACCCCAAAATATTGAATTTTCGGGTGTTTTGAGCCTGAATTTGAGATATAAACGGGTACAGAAGATACATGCACATATTGACTTTGGGCACCAAAAATATCGATTTTCAGCATGTTTTGGGCCTGAATTTTGAAAATACTCTATTACGGAGTAGGCATGTACAGATCGCTTCTGGGACCCCAAAATATCGAATTTTCGGGTGTTTAGGTCCAGAATTTGAGATATAAACGGGTACAGAAGATGCATGCACATATCGACTTTTGGGCACCTAAAAGATCGATTTTCAGTATGTTTTTGGCCTGTATCTTGAAAATACTCTAACACGGAGAAGGCATGTACAGATACCTTCTGGGACCTCTAAATATCGAATTTTCGGGTGTTTTGGGACTGAATTTGATATATCGATTTTTTGGCACCTAAAATGTCGATTTTTAGCATGTTTTTAGCCTATATTTTGAAAATATTCTAGCACTGTGTAGGCATGTACAGATTGCTTCTGGGACCCCAAAATATTGAATTTTCGGGTATTTTGAGCCTGAATTTGAGATATAAACGGATACAGAAGATACATGCACATATTGACTTTGGGCATCTAAAATATCGATTTTCAGCATGTTTTAGGCCTGTATTTTCAAAATACTCTAACACTGAGTAGGCATGTACAGATTGCTTCTGGGACCCCAAAATATTGAATTTTCGGGTGTTTTGAGCCTGAATTTGAGATATAAACGGGTACTGAAGATGCATGCACATATCGACTTTTGTGCACCTAAAAGATCGATTTTCAGTATGTTTTGAGCATGTATTTTGAAAATACTCTAACACGGAGTAGGCATGTACAGATCGCTTCTGGGACCCCTAATATCGAATTTTCGGGTGTTTTGGGACTGAATTTGAGATATCGACTTTTTGGCACCTAAAAGATCGATTTTTAGCATGTTTTTAGCCTATATTTTGAAAATATTCTAGCACTGTACAGATTGCTTCTGGGACCCCAAAATATTGAATTTTCGGGTGTTTTTAGGTTGAATTTGAGATATAAACGGGTACAGAAGATACATGCACATATTGACTTTGGGCACCAAAAATATCGATTTTCAGCATGTTTAGGGCCTGAATTTTGAAAATACTCTAACACGGAGTAGGCATGTACAGATCGCTTCTGGGACCCCAAAATATCGAATTTTCGGGTGTTTTGAGCCTGAATTTGAGATATAAACGGGTACAGAAGATGCATGCACATATCGACTTTTGGGCACCTAAAAGATCGATTTTCAGTATGTTTTGAGCATGTATTTTGAAAATACTCTAACACGGAGTAGGCATGTACAGATCGCTTCTGGGACCCCTAAATATCGAATTTTCGGGTGTTTGGGACTGAATTTGAGATATCGACTTTTTGGCACCTAAAATGTCGATTTTTAGCATGTTTTTAGCCTATATTTTGAAAATATTCTAGCACTGAGTAGGCATATACAGATTGCTTCTGGGACCCCAAAATATTGAATTTTCGGGTGTTTTGAGCCTGAATTTGAGATATAAACGGGTACGGAAGATACATGCACATATTGACTTTGGGCACCAAAAATATCGATTTTCAGCATGTTTTGGGCCCGAATTTTGAAAATACTCTAACACGGAGTAGGCATGTACAGATCGCTTCTGGGACCCCTAAATATCGAATTTTCGGGTGTTTTGGGACTGAATTTGAGATATCGACTTTTTGGCACCTAAAAGATCGATTTTTAGCATGTTTTTAGCCTATATTTTGAAAATATTCTAGCACTGAGTAGGCATGTACAGATTGCTTCTGGGACCCCAAAATATTGAATTTTCGGGTGTTTTGAGCCTGAATTTGAGATATAAACGGGTACAGAAGATACATGCACATATTGACTTCGGGCACCAAAAATATCTATTTTCAGCATGTTTTGGGCCTGAATTTTGAAAAAACTCTAACACGGAGTAGGCATGTACAGATCGCTTCTGGGACCCCAAAATATCGAATTTTCGGGTGTTTAGGGCCTGAATTTGAGATATAAACGGGTACAGAAGATGCATGCACATATCGACTTTTGGGCACCTAAAAGATCGATTTTCAGTATGTTTTTGGCCTGTATCTTGAAAATACTCTAACACGGAGAAGGCATGTACAGATACCTTCTGGGACCTCTAAATATCGAATTTTCGGGTGTTTTGGGACTGAATTTGGGATATCGATTTTTTGGCACCTAAAATGTCGATTTTTAGCATGTTTTTAGCCTATATTTTGAAAATATTCTAGCACTGTGTAGGCATGTACAGATTGCTTCTGGGACCCCAAAATATTGAATTTTCGGGTGTTTTGAGCCTGAATTTGAGATATAAACGGGTACAGAAGATACATGCACATATTGACTTTGGGCATCTAAAATATCGATTTTCAGCATGTTTTTGCGCCTGAATTTTGAAAATACTCTAACACGAAGTAGGCATGTACAGATCGCTTCTGGGACCCCAAAATATCGAATTTTCGGGTGTTTTGAGCCTGAATTTGAGATATAAACGGGTACAGAAGATGCATGCACATATCGACTTTTGGGCACCTAAAAGATCGATTTTCAGGATGTTTTTGGCCTGTATTTTGAAAATACTCTATCACGGAGTAGGCATGTACAAATACCTTCTGGGACCTCTAAATATCGAATTTTCGGGTGTTTTGGGACTTAATTTGAGATATCGATTTTTTGGCACCTAAAATGTCGATTTTTAGCATGTTTTTAGCCTATATTTTGAAAATATTCTAGCACTGTGTAGGCATGTACAGATTGCTTCTGGGACCCCAAAATATTGAATTTTCGGGTATTTTGAGCCTGAATTTGAGATATAAACGGGTACTGAAGATGCATGCACATATCGACTTTTGTGCACCTAAAAGATCGATTTTCAGTATGTTTTTGGCCTGTATTTTGAAAATACTCTAACACGGAGTACGCATGTACAGATACCTTCTGGGACCTCTAAATATCGAATTTTCGGGTGTTTTGGGACTGAATTTGAGATATCGATTTTTTGGCACCTAAAATGTCGATTTTTAGCATGTTTTTAGCCTATATTTTGAAAATATTCTAGCACTGTGTAGGCATGTACAGATTGCTTCTGGGACCCCAAAATATTGAATTTTCGGGTGTTTTGAGCCTGAATTTGAGATATAAACGGGTACAGAAGATACATGCACATATTGACTTTGGGCATCTAAAATATCGATTTTCAGCATGTTTTGGGCCTGTATTTTGAAAATACTCTAACACTGAGTAGGCATGTACAGATTGCTTCTGGGACCCCAAAATATTGAATTTTCAGGTGTTTTGAGCCTGAATTTGAGATATAAACGGGTACTGAAGATGCATGCACATATCGACTTTTGTGCACCTAAAAGATCGATTTTCAGTATGTTTTGAGCATGTATTTTGAAAAAACTCTAACACGGAGTAGGCATGTACAGATCGCTTCTGGGACCCCTAAATATCGAATTTTCGGGTGTTTTGGGACTGAATTTGAGATATCGACTTTTTGGCACCTAAAAGATCGATTTTTAGCATGTTTTTAGCCTATATTTTGAAAATATTCTAGCACTGTACAGATTGCTTCTGGGACCCCAAAATATTGAATTTTCGGGTGTTTTGAGCCTAAATTTGAGATATAAACGGGTACAGAAGATACATGCACATATTGACTTTGGGCACCAAAAATATCGATTTTCAGCATGTTTTGGGCCTGAATTTTGAAAATACTCTAACACGGAGTAGGCATGTACAGATCGCTTCTGGGACCCCAAAATATCGAATTTTCGGGTGTTTAGGGCCAGAATTTGAGATATAAACGGGTACAGAAGATGCATGCACATATCGACTTTTGGGCACCTAAAAGATCGATTTTCAGTATGTTTTTGGCCTGTATTTTGAAAATACTCGAACACGGAGTAGGCATGTACAGATACCTTCTGGGACCTCTAAATATCGAATTTTCGGGTGTTTTGGGACTGAATTTGAGATACCGATTTTTTGGCACCTAAAATGTCGATTTTTAGCATGTTTTTAGCCTATATTTTGAAAATATTCTAGCACTGTGTAGGCATGTACAGATTGTATCTGGGACCCCAAAATATTGAATTTTCGGGTGTTTTGAGCCTGAATTTGAGATATAAACGGGTACAGAAGATACATGCACATATTGACTTTGGGCACCAAAAATATCGATTTTCAGCATGTTTTGGGCCTGAATTTTGAAAATACTCTAACACGGAGTAGGCATGTACAGATCGCTTCTGGGACCCCAAAATATCGAATTTTCGGGTGTTTAGGGCCAGAATTTGAGATATAAACGGGTACAGAAGATGCATGCACATATCGACTTTTGTGCACCTAAAAGATCGATTTTCAGTATGTTTTGGGCCTGAATTTTGAAAATACTCTAACACTGAGTAGGCATGTACAGATTGCTTCTGGGACCCCAAAATATTGAATTTTCGGGTGTTTTGAACATGAATTTGATATATAAACGGGTACAGAAGATACATGCACATATTGAGTTTGGGCATCTAAAATATCGATTTTCAGCATGTTTTGGGCCTGTATTTTGAAAATACTCTAACACTGAGGAGGCATGTACAGATTGCTTCTGGGACCCCAAAATATTGAATTTTCGGGTGATTTGAGCCTGAATTTGAGATATAAACGGGTACTGAAGATGCATACACATATCGACTTTTGTGCACCTAAAAGATCGATTTTCAGTATGTTTTGAGCATGTATTTTGAAAATACTCTAACACGGAGTAGGCATGTACAGATCGCTTCTGGGACCCCAAAATATCGAATTTTCGGGTGTTTAGGGCCAGAATTTGAGATATAAACGGGTACAGAAGATGCATGCACATATCGACTTTTGGGCACCTAAAAGATCGATTTTCAGTATGTGTTTGGCCTGTATTTTGAAAATACTCTAACACGGAGTAGGCATGTACAGATACCTTCTGGGACCTCTAAATATCGAATTTTCGGGTGTTTTGGGACTGAATTTGAGATATCGATTTTTTGGCACCTAAAATGTCGATTTTTAGCGTGTTTTTAGCCTATATTTTGAAAATATTCTAGCACTGTGTAGGCATGTACAGATTGCTTCTGGGACCCCAAAATATTGAATTTTCGGGTATTTTGAGCCTGAATTTGAGATATAAACGGGTACAGAAGATACATGCACATATTGACTTTGGGCATCTAAAATATCGATTTTCAGCATGTTTTCGGCCTGTATTTTGAAAATACTCTAACACTGAGTAGGCATGTACAGATTGCTTCTGGGACCCCAAAATATCGAATTTTCGGGTGTTTTGAGCCAGAATTTGAGATATAAACGGGTACAGAAGATGCATGCACATATCGACTTTTGGGCACCTAAAAGATCGATTTTCAGTATGTTTTGAGCATGTATTTTGAAAATACTCTAACACGGAGTAGGCATGTACAGATCGCTTCTGGGACCCCTAAATATCGAATTTTCGGGTGTTTTGGGACTGAATTTGAGATATCGACTTTTTGGCACCTAAAATGTCGATTTTTAGCATGTTTTTAGCCTATATTTTGAAAATATTCTAGCACTGAGTAGGCATGTACAGATTGCTTCTGGGACCCCAAAATATTGAATTTTCGTGTGTTTTGAGCCTGAATTTGAGATATAAACGGGTACAGAAGATACATGCACATATTGACTTTGGGCACCAAAAATATCGATTTTCAGCATGTTTTGGGCCTGAATTTTGAAAATACTCTAACACGGAGTAGGCATGTACAGATTGCTTCTGGGACCCCAAAATATCGAATTTTCGGGTGTTTAGGGCCAGAATTTGAGATATAAACGGGTACAGAAGATGCATGCACATATCGACTTTTGGGCACCTAAAAGATCGATTTTCAGTATGTTTTTGGCCTGTATCTTGAAAATACTCTAACACGGAGAAGGCATGTACAGATACCTTCTGGGACCTCTAAATATCGAATTTTCGGGTGTTTTGGGACTGAATTTGAGATATCGATTTTTTGGCACCTAAAATGGCGATTTTTAGCATGTTTTTAGCCTATATTTTGAAAATATTCTAGCACTGTGTAGGCATGTACAGATTGCTTCTGGGATCCCAAAATATTGAATTTTCGGGTGTTTTGAGCCTGAATTTGAGATATAAACGGGTACAGAAGATACATGCACATATTGACTTTGGGCATCTAAAATATCGATTTTCAGCATGTTTTGGGCCTGAATTTTGAAAATACTCTAACACTGAGTAGGCATGTACAGATTGCTTCTGGGACCCCAAAATATTGAATTTTCGGGTGTTTTGAACCTGAATTTGAGATATAAACGGGTACTGAAGATGCATGCACATATCGACTTTTGTGCACCTAAAAGATCGATTTTCAGTATGTTTTGAGCATGTATTTTGAAAATACTCTAACAAGGAGTAGGCATGTACAGATCGCTTCTGGGACCACTAAATATCGAATTTTCGGGTGTTTTGAGACTGAATTTGAGATATCGACTTTTTGGCACCTAAAATGTCGATTTTTAGCATGTTTTTCGCCTATATTTTGAAAATATTCTAGCACTGAGTAGGCATGTACAGATTGCTTCTGGGACCCCAAAATATTGAATTTTCGGGTGTTTGAGCCTGAATTTGAGATATAAACGGGTACAGAAGATACATGCACATATTGACTTTGGGCACCAAAAATATCGATTTTCAGCATGTTTTGGGCCTGAATTTTGAAAATACTCTAACACGAAGTAGGCATGTACAGATCGCTTCTGGGACCCCAAAATATCGAATTTTCCGGTGTTTAGGTCCAGAATTTGAGATATAAACGGGTACAGAAGATGCATGCACATATCGACTTTTGGGCACCTAAAAGATCGATTTTCAGTATGTTTTTGGCCTGTATTTTGAAAATACTCTATCACGGAGTAGGCATGTACAGATACCTTCTGGGACCTCTAAATATCGAATTTTCGGGTGTTTTGGGACTGAATTTGAGATATCGATTTTTTGGCACCTAAAATGTCGATTTTTAGCATGTTTTTAGCCTATATTTTGAAAATATTCTAGCACTGTGTAGGCATGTACAGATTGCTTCTGGGACCCCAAAATATTGAATTTTCGGGTGTTTTGAGCCTGAATTTGAGATATAAACGGGTACAGAAGATACATGCACATATCGACTTTTGGGCACCTAAAAGATCGATTTTCAGTATGTTTTTGGCCTGTATTTTGAAAATACTCTAACACGGAGTACGCATGTACAGATACCTTCTGGGACCTCTAAATATCGAATTTTCGGGTGTTTTGGGACTGAATTTGAGATATCGATTTTTTGGCACCTAAAATGTCGATTTTTAGCATGTTTTTAGCCTATTTTTTTGAAAATATTCTAGCACTGTGTAGGCATGTACAGATTGCTTCTGGGACCCCAAAATATTGAATTTTCGGGTGTTTTGAGCCTGAATTTGAGATATAAACGGGTACAGAAGATACATGCACATATTGACTTTGGGCATCTAAAATATCGATTTTAAGCATGTTTTGGGCCTGTATTTTGAAAATACTCTAACACTGAGTAGGCATGTACAGATTGCTTCTGGGACCCCAAAATATTGAATTTTCGGGTGTTTTGAGCCTGAATTTGAGATATAAACGGGTACTGAAGATGCATGCACATATCGACTTTTGTGCACCTAAAAGATCGATTTTCAGTATGTTTTGAGCATGTATTTTGAAAATACTCTAACACAGAGTAGGCATGTACAGATCGCTTCTGGGACCACTAAATATCGAATTTTCGGGTGTTTTGAGACTGAATTTGAGATATCGACTTTTTGGCAACTAAAATGTCGATTTTTAGCATGTTTTTCGCCTATATTTTGAAAATATTCTAGCACTGAGTAGGCATGTACAGATTGCTTCTGGGACCCCAAAATATTGAATTTTCGGGTGTTTGAGCCTGAATTTGAGATATAAACGGGTACCGAAGATACATGCACATATTGACTTTGGGAACCAAAAATATCGATTTTCAGCATGTTTTGGGCCTGAATTTTGAAAATACTCTAACACGAAGTAGGCATGTACAGATCGCTTCTGGGACCCCAAAATATCGAATTTTCGGGTGTTTAGGTCCAGAATTTGAGATATAAACGGGTACAGAAGATGCATGCACATATCGACTTTTGGGCACCTAAAAGATCGATTTTCAGTATGTTTTTGGCCTGTATTTTGAAAATACTCTATCACGGAGTAGGCATGTACAGATACCTTCTGGGACCTCTAAATATCGAATTTTCGGGTGTTTTGGGACTGAATTTGAGATATCGACTTTTTGGCACCTAAAAGATCGATTTTTAGCATGTTTTTAGCCTATATTTTGAAAATATTCTAGCACTGAGTAAGCATGTACAGATTGCTTCTGGGACCCCAAAATATTGAATTTTCGGGTGTTTTGAGCCTGAATTTGAGATATAAACGGGTACAGAAGATACATGCACATATTGACTTTGGGCACCAAAAATATCGATTTTCAGCATGTTTTGGGCCTGAATTTTGAAAATACTCTAACACGGAGTAGGCATGTACAGATCGCTTCTGGGACCCCAAAATATCGAATTTTCGGGTGTTTAGGGCCTGAATTTGAGATATAAACGGGTACAGAAGATGCTTGCACATATCGACTTTTGGGCACCTAAAAGATCGATTTTCAGTATGTTTTTGGCCTGTATCTTGAAAATACTCTAAAACGGAGAAGGCATGTACAGATACCTTCTGGGACCTCTAAATATCGAATTTTCGGGTGTTTTGGGACTGAATTTGATATATCGATTTTTTGGCACCTAAAATGTCGATTTTTAGCATGTTTTTAGCCTATATTTTGAAAATATTCTAGCACTGTGTAGGCATGTACAGATTGCTTCTGGGACCCCAAAATATTGAATTTTCGGGTATTTTGAGCCTGAATTTGAGATATAAACGGATACAGAAGATACATGCACATATTGACTTTGGGCACCAAAAATATCGATTTTCAGCATGTTTTGGGCCTGAATTTTGAAAAAACTCTAACACGGAGTAGGCATGTACAGATCGCTTCTGGGACCCCAAAATATCGAATTTTCGGGTGTTTAGGGCCAGAATTTGAGATATAAACGGGTACAGAAGATGCATGCACATATCGACTTTTGGGCACCTAAAAGATCGATTTTCAGGATGTTTTTGGCCTGTATTTTGAAAATACTCTATCACGGAGTAGGCATGTACAAATACCTTCTGGGACCTCTAAATATCGAATTTTCGGGTGTTTTGGGACTGAATTTGAGATATCGATTTTTTGGCACCTAAAATGTCGATTTTTAGCATGTTTTTAGCCTATATTTTGAAAATATTCTAGCACTGTGTAGGCATGTACAGATTGCTTCTGGGACCCCAAAATATTGAATTTTCGGGTATTTTGAGCCTGAATTTGAGATATAAACGGGTACTGAAGATGCATGCACATATCGACTTTTGTGCACCTAAAAGATCGATTTTCAGTATGTTTTGAGCATGTATTTTGAAAATACTCTAACACGGAGTAGGCATGTACAGATCGCTTCTGGGACCCCTAAATATCGAATTTTCGGGTGTTTTGGGACTGAATTTGAGATATCGACTTTTTGGCACCTAAAAGATCGATTTTTAGCATGTTTTTAGCCTATATTTTGAAAATATTCTAGCACTGTACAGATTGCTTCTGGGACCCCAAAATATTGAATTTTCGGGTGTTTTGAGGCTGAATTTGAGATATAAACGGGTACAGAAGATACATGCACATATTGACTTTGGGCACCAAAAATATCGATTTTCAGCATGTTTAGGGCCTGAATTTTGAAAATACTCTAACACGGAGTAGGCATGTACAGATCGCTTCTGGGACCCCAAAATATCGAATTTTCGGGTGTTTTGAGCCAGAATTTGAGATATAAACGGGTACAGAAGATGCATGCACATATCTACTTTTGGGCACCTAAAAGATCGATTTTCAGTATGTTTTGAGCATGTATTTTGAAAATACTCTAACACGGAGTAGGCATGTACAGATCGCTTCTGGGACCCCTAAATATCGAATTTTCGGGTGTTTGGGACTGAATTTGAGATATCGACTTTTTGGCACCTAAAATGTCGATTTTTAGAATGTTTTTAGCCTATATTTTGAAAATATTCTAGCACTGAGTAGGCATATACAGATTGCTTCTGGGACCCCAAAATATTGAATTTTAGGGTGTTTTGAGCCTGAATTTGAGATATAAACGGGTACGGAAGATACATGCACATATTGACTTTGGGCACCAAAAATATCGATTTTCAGCATGTTTTGGGCCTGAATTTTGAAAATACTCTAACACGGAGTAGGCATGTACAGATCGCTTCTGGGACCCCTAAATATCGAATTTTCGGGTGTTTTGGGACTGAATTTGAGATATCGACTTTTTGGCACCTAAAAGATCGATTTTTAGCATGTTTTTAGCCTATATTTTGAAAATATTCTAGCACTGAGTAGGCATGTACAGATTGCTTCTGGGACCCCAAAATATTGAATTTTCGGGTGTTTTGAGCCTGAATTTGAGATATAAACGGGTACAGAAGATACATGCACATATTGACTTTGGGCACCAAAAATATCGATTTTCAGCATGTTTTGGGCCTGAATTTTGAAAATACTCTATTACGGAGTAGGCATGTACAGATCGCTTCTGGGACCCCAAAATATCGAATTTTCGGGTGTTTAGGTCCAGAATTTGAGATATAAACGGGTACAGAAGATGCATGCACATATCGACTTTTGGGCACCTAAAAGATCGATTTTCAGTATGTTTTTGGCCTGTATCTTGAAAATACTCTAACACGGAGAAGGCATGTACAGATACCTTCTGGGACCTCTAAATATCGAATTTTCGGGTGTTTTGGGACTGAATTTGATATATCGATTTTTTGGCACCTAAAATGTCGATTTTTAGCATGTTTTTAGCCTATATTTTGAAAATATTCTAGCACTGTGTAGGCATGTACAGATTGCTTCTGGGACCCCAAAATATTGAATTTTCGGGTATTTTGAGCCTGAATTTGAGATATAAACGGATACAGAAGATACATGCACATATTGACTTTGGGCATCTAAAATATCGATTTTCAGCATGTTTTAGGCCTGTATTTTCAAAATACTCTAACACTGAGTAGGCATGTACAGATTGCTTCTGGGACCCCAAAATATTGAATTTTCGGGTGTTTTGAGCCTGAATTTGAGATATAAACGGGTACTGAAGATGCATGCACATATCGACTTTTGTGCACCTAAAAGATCGATTTTCAGTATGTTTTGAGCATGTATTTTGAAAATACTCTAACACGGAGTAGGCATGTACAGATCGCTTCTGGGACCCCTAATATCGAATTTTCGGGTGTTTTGGGACTGAATTTGAGATATCGACTTTTTGGCACCTAAAAGATCGATTTTTAGCATGTTTTTAGCCTATATTTTGAAAATATTCTAGCACTGTACAGATTGCTTCTGGGACCCCAAAATATTGAATTTTCGGGTGTTTTTAGGTTGAATTTGAGATATAAACGGGTACAGAAGATACATGCACATATTGACTTTGGGCACCAAAAATATCGATTTTCAGCATGTTTAGGGCCTGAATTTTGAAAATACTCTAACACGGAGTAGGCATGTACAGATCGCTTCTGGGACCCCAAAATATCGAATTTTCGGGTGTTTTGAGCCTGAATTTGAGATATAAACGGGTACAGAAGATGCATGCACATATCGACTTTTGGGCACCTAAAAGATCGATTTTCAGTATGTTTTGAGCATGTATTTTGAAAATACTCTAACACGGAGTAGGCATGTACAGATCGCTTCTGGGACCCCTAAATATCGAATTTTCGGGTGTTTGGGACTGAATTTGAGATATCGACTTTTTGGCACCTAAAATGTCGATTTTTAGCATGTTTTTAGCCTATATTTTGAAAATATTCTAGCACTGAGTAGGCATATACAGATTGCTTCTGGGACCCCAAAATATTGAATTTTCGGGTGTTTTGAGCCTGAATTTGAGATATAAACGGGTACGGAAGATACATGCACATATTGACTTTGGGCACCAAAAATATCGATTTTCAGCATGTTTTGGGACCGAATTTTGAAAATACTCTAACACGGAGTAGGCATGTACAGATCGCTTCTGGGACCCCTAAATATCGAATTTTCGGGTGTTTTGGGACTGAATTTGAGATATCGACTTTTTGGCACCTAAAAGATCGATTTTTAGCATGTTTTTAGCCTATATTTTGAAAATATTCTAGCACTGAGTAGGCATGTACAGATTGCTTCTGGGACCCCAAAATATTGAATTTTCGGGTGTTTTGAGCCTGAATTTGAGATATAAACGGGTACAGAAGATACATGCACATATTGACTTCGGGCACCAAAAATATCGATTTTCAGCATGTTTTGGGCCTGAATTTTGAAAAAACTCTAACACGGAGTAGGCATGTACAGATCGCTTCTGGGACCCCAAAATATCGAATTTTCGGGTGTTTAGGGCCTGAATTTGAGATATAAACGGGTACAGAAGATGCATGCACATATCGACTTTTGGGCACCTAAAAGATCGATTTTCAGTATGTTTTTGGCCTGTATCTTGAAAATACTCTAACACGGAGAAGGCATGTACAGATACCTTCTGGGACCTCTAAATATCGAATTTTCGGGTGTTTTGGGACTGAATTTGGGATATCGATTTTTTGGCACCTAAAATGTCGATTTTTAGCATGTTTTTAGCCTATATTTTGAAAATATTCTAGCACTGTGTAGGCATGTACAGATTGCTTCTGGGACCCCAAAATATTGAATTTTCGGGTGTTTTGAGCCTGAATTTGAGATATAAACGGGTACAGAAGATACATGCACATATTGACTTTGGGCATCTAAAATATCGATTTTCAGCATGTTTTTGCGCCTGAATTTTGAAAATACTCTAACACGAAGTAGGCATGTACAGATCGCTTCTGGGACCCCAAAATATCGAATTTTCGGGTGTTTTGAGCCTGAATTTGAGATATAAACGGGTACAGAAGATGCATGCACATATCGACTTTTGGGCACCTAAAAGATCGATTTTCAGGATGTTTTTGGCCTGTATTTTGAAAATACTCTATCACGGAGTAGGCATGTACAAATACCTTCTGGGACCTCTAAATATCGAATTTTCGGGTGTTTTGGGACTGAATTTGAGATATCGATTTTTTGGCACCTAAAATGTCGATTTTTAGCATGTTTTTAGCCTATATTTTGAAAATATTCTAGCACTGTGTAGGCATGTACAGATTGCTTCTGGGACCCCAAAATATTGAATTTTCGGGTATTTTGAGCCTGAATTTGAGATATAAACGGGTACTGAAGATGCATGCACATATCGACTTTTGTGCACCTAAAAGATCGATTTTCAGTATGTTTTTGGCCTGTATTTTGAAAATACTCTAACACGGAGTACGCATGTACAGATACCTTCTGGGACCTCTAAATATCGAATTTTCGGGTGTTTTGGGACTGAATTTGAGATATCGATTTTTTGGCACCTAAAATGTCGATTTTTAGCATGTTTTTAGCCTATATTTTGAAAATATTCTAGCACTGTGTAGGCATGTACAGATTGCTTCTGGGACCCCAAAATATTGAATTTTCGGGTGTTTTGAGCCTGAATTTGAGATATAAACGGGTACAGAAGATACATGCACATATTGACTTTGGGCATCTAAAATATCGATTTTCAGCATGTTTTGGGCCTGTATTTTGAAAATACTCTAACACTGAGTAGGCATGTACAGATTGCTTCTGGGACCCCAAAATATTGAATTTTCAGGTGTTTTGAGCCTGAATTTGAGATATAAACGGGTACTGAAGATGCATGCACATATCGACTTTTGTGCACCTAAAAGATCGATTTTCAGTATGTTTTGAGCATGTATTTTGAAAAAACTCTAACACGGAGTAGGCATGTACAGATCGCTTCTGGGACCCCTAAATATCGAATTTTCGGGTGTTTTGGGACTGAATTTGAGATATCGACTTTTTGGCACCTAAAAGATCGATTTTTAGCATGTTTTTAGCCTATATTTTGAAAATATTCTAGCACTGTACAGATTGCTTCTGGGACCCCAAAATATTGAATTTTCGGGTGTTTTGAGCCTAAATTTGAGATATAAACGGGTACAGAAGATACATGCACATATTGACTTTGGGCACCAAAAATATCGATTTTCAGCATGTTTTGGGCCTGAATTTTGAAAATACTCTAACACGGAGTAGGCATGTACAGATCGCTTCTGGGACCCCAAAATATCGAATTTTCGGGTGTTTAGGGCCAGAATTTGAGATATAAACGGGTACAGAAGATGCATGCACATATCGACTTTTGGGCACCTAAAAGATCGATTTTCAGTATGTTTTTGGCCTGTATTTTGAAAATACTCGAACACGGAGTAGGCATGTACAGATACCTTCTGGGACCTCTAAATATCGAATTTTCGGGTGTTTTGGGACTGAATTTGAGATACCGATTTTTTGGCACCTAAAATGTCGATTTTTAGCATGTTTTTAGCCTATATTTTGAAAATATTCTAGCACTGTGTAGGCATGTACAGATTGTATCTGGGACCCCAAAATATTGAATTTTCGGGTGTTTTGAGCCTGAATTTGAGATATAAACGGGTACAGAAGATACATGCACATATTGACTTTGGGCACCAAAAATATCGATTTTCAGCATGTTTTGGGCCTGAATTTTGAAAATACTCTAACACGGAGTAGGCATGTACAGATCGCTTCTGGGACCCCAAAATATCGAATTTTCGGGTGTTTAGGGCCAGAATTTGAGATATAAACGGGTACAGAAGATGCATGCACATATCGACTTTTGTGCACCTAAAAGATCGATTTTCAGTATGTTTTGGGCCTGAATTTTGAAAATACTCTAACACTGAGTAGGCATGTACAGATTGCTTCTGGGACCCCAAAATATTGAATTTTCGTGTGTTTTGAGCCTGAATTTGAGATATAAACGGTTACTGAAGATGCATGCACATATCGACTTTTGTGCACCTAAAAGAGCGATTTTCAGGATGTTTTTGGCCTGTATTTTGAAAATACTCTAACACGGAGTAGGCATGTACAGATCGCTTCTGGGACCCCTAAATATCGAATTTTCGGGTGTTTTGAGCCTGAATTTGAGATATAAACGGGTACAAAAGATACATGCACATACTGACTTTGGGCACTAAAAATATCGATTTTCAGCATGTTTTGGGCCTGAATTTTGAAAATACTCTAACACGAAGTAGGCATGTACAGATCGCTTCTGGGACCCCAAAATATCGAATTTTCGGGTGTTTAGGTCCAGAAGTTGAGATATAAACGGGTACAGAAGATGCATGCACATATCGACTTTTGGGCACCTAAAAGAACGATTTTCAGTATGTTTTTGGCCTGTATTTTGAAAATACTCTATCACGGAGTAGGCATGTACAGATACCTTCTGGGACCTCTAAATATCGAATTTTCGGGTGTTTTGGGACTGAATTTGAGATATCGATTTTTTGGCACTTAAAATGTCGATTTTTAGCATGTTTTTAGCCTATATTTTGAAAATATTCTAGCACTGTGTAGGCATGTACAGATTGTATCTGGGACCCCAAAATATTGAATTTTCGGGTGTTTTGAGCCTGAATTTGAGATATAAACGGGTACAGAAGATACATGCACATATTGACTTTGGGCACCAAAAATATCGATTTTCAGCATGTTTTGGGCCTGAATTTTGAAAATACTCTAACACGGAGTAGGCATGTACAGATCGCTTCTGGGACCCCAAAATATCGAATTTTCGGGTGTTTAGGTCCAGAATTTGAGATATAAACGGGTACAGAAGATGCATGCACATATCGACTTTTGGGCACCTAAAAGATCGATTTTCAGTATGTTTTTGGCCTGTATTTTGAAAATACTCTATCACGGAGTAGGCATGTACAGATCGCTTCTGGGACCCCAAAATATCGAATTTTCGGGTGTTTAGGGCCAGAATTTGAGATATAAACGGGTACAGAAGATGCATGCACATATTGACTTTGGGCATCTAAAATATCGATTTTCAGCATGTTTTGGGCCTGTATTTTGAAAATACTCTAACACTGAGTAGGCATGTACAGATTGCTTCTGGGACCCCAAAATATTGAATTTTCAGGTGTTTTGAGCCTGAATTTGAGATATAAACGGGTACTGAAGATGCATGCACATATCGACTTTTGTGCACCTAAAAGATCGATTTTCAGTATGTTTTGAGCATGTATTTTGAAAAAACTCTAACACGGAGTAGGCATGTACAGATCGCTTCTGGGACCCCTAAATATCGAATTTTCGGGTGTTTTGGGACTGAATTTGAGATATCGACTTTTTGGCACCTAAAAGATCGATTTTTAGCATGTTTTTAGCCTATATTTTGAAAATATTCTAGCACTGTACAGATTGCTTCTGGGACCCCAAAATATTGAATTTTCGGGTGTTTTGAGCCTAAATTTGAGATATAAACGGGTACAGAAGATACATGCATATATTGACTTTGGGCACCAAAAATATCGATTTTCAGCATGTTTTGGGCCTGAATTTTGAAAATACTCTAACACAGAGTAGGCATGTACAGATCGCTTCTGGGACCCCAAAATATCGAATTTTCGGGTGTTTAGGGCCAGAATTTGAGATATAAACGGGTACAGAAGATGCATGCACATATCGACTTTTGGGCACCTAAAAGATCGATTTTCAGTATGTTTTTGGCCTGTATTTTGAAAATACTCGAACACGGAGTAGGCATGTACAGATACCTTCTGGGACCTCTAAATATCGAATTTTCGGGTGTTTTGGGACTGAATTTGAGATACCGATTTTTTGGCACCTAAAATGTCGATTTTTAGCATGTTTTTAGCCTATATTTTGAAAATATTCTAGCACTGTGTAGGCATGTACAGATTGTATCTGGGACCCCAAAATATTGAATTTTCGGGTGTTTTGAGCCTGAATTTGAGATATAAACGGGTACAGAAGATACATGCACATATTGACTTTGGGCACCAAAAATATCGATTTTCAGCATGTTTTGGGCCTGAATTTTGAAAATACTCTAACACGGAGTAGGCATGTACAGATCGCTTCTGGGACCCCAAAATATCGAATTTTCGGGTGTTTAGGGCCAGAATTTGAGATATAAACGGGTACAGAAGATGCATGCACATATCGACTTTTGTGCACCTAAAAGATCGATTTTCAGTATGTTTTGAGCATGTATTTTGAAAATACTCTAACACGGAGTAGGCATGTACAGATCGCTTCTGGGACCCCTAAATATCGAATTTTCGGGTGTTTTGGGACTGAATTTGAGATATCGACTTTTTGGCACCTAAAAGATCGATTTTTAGCAGGTTTTTAGCCTATATTTTGAAAATATTCTAGCACTGTACAGATTGCTTCTGGGACCCCAAAATATTGAATTTTCGGGTGTTTTGAGCCAGAATTTGAGATATAAACGGGTACAGAAGATACATGCACATATTGACTTTGGGCATCTAAAATATCGATTTTCAGCATGTTTTGGGCCTGAATTTTGAAAATACTCTAACACTGAGTAGGCATGTACAGATTGCTTCTGGGACCCCAAAATATTGAATTTTCGTGTGTTTTGAGCCTGAATTTGAGATATAAACGGTTACTGAAGATGCATGCACATATCGACTTTTGTGCACCTAAAAGAGCGATTTTCAGGATGTTTTTGGCCTGTATTTTGAAAATACTCTAACACGGAGTAGGCATGTACAGATCGCTTCTGGGACCCCTAAATATCGAATTTTCGGGTGTTTTGAGCCTGAATTTGAGATATAAACGGGTACAAAAGATACATGCACATACTGACTTTGGGCACTAAAAATATCGATTTTCAGCATGTTTTGGGCCTGAATTTTGAAAATACTCTAACACGAAGTAGGCATGTACAGATCGCTTCTGGGACCCCAAAATATCGAATTTTCGGGTGTTTAGGTCCAGAAGTTGAGATATAAACGGGTACAGAAGATGCATGCACATATCGACTTTTGGGCACCTAAAAGAACGATTTTCAGTATGTTTTTGGCCTGTATTTTGAAAATACTCTATCACGGAGTAGGCATGTACAGATACCTTCTGGGACCTCTAAATATCGAATTTTCGGGTGTTTTGGGACTGAATTTGAGATATCGATTTTTTGGCACTTAAAATATCGATTTTTAGCATGTTTTTAGCCTATATTTTGAAAATATTCTAGCACTGTGTAGGCATGTACAGATTGTATCTGGGACCCCAAAATATTGAATTTTCGGGTGTTTTGAGCCTGAATTTGAGATATAAACGGGTACAGAAGATACATGCACATATTGACTTTGGGCACCAAAAATATCGATTTTCAGCATGTTTTGGGCCTGAATTTTGAAAATACTCTAACACGGAGTAGGCATGTACAGATCGCTTCTGGGACCCCAAAATATCGAATTTTCGGGTGTTTAGGTCCAGAATTTGAGATATAAACAGGTACAGAAGATGCATGCACATATCGACTTTTGGGCACCTAAAAGATCGATTTTCAGTATGTTTTTGGCCTGTATTTTGAAAATACTCTATCACGGAGTAGGCATGTACAGTTACCTTCTGGGACCTCTAAATATCGAATTTTCGGGTGTTTTGGGACTGAATTTGAGATATCGATTTTTTGGCACCTAAAATGTCGATTTTTAGCATGTTTTTAGCCTATATTTTGAAAATATTCTAGCACTGTGTAGGCATGTACAGATTGCTTCTGGGACCCCAAAATATTGAATTTTCGGGTGTTTTGAGCCTGAATTTGATATATAAACGGGTACTGAAGATGCATGCACATATCGACTTTTGTGCACCTAAAAGATCGATTTTCAGTATGTTTTGAGCATGTATTTTGAAAATACTCTAACACGGAGTAGGCATGTACAGATCGCTTCTGGGACCCCTAAATATCGAATTTTCGGGTGTTTTGGGACTGAATTTGAGATATCGACTTTTTGGCACCTAAAAGATCGATTTTTAGCATGTTTTTAGCCTATATTTTGAAAATATTCTAGCACTGTACAGATTGCTTCTGGGACCCCAAAATATTGAATTTTCGGGTGTTTTGAGGCTGAATTTGAGATATAAACGGGTACAGAAGATACATGCACATATTGACTTTGGGCACCAAAAATATCGATTTTCAGCATGTTTAGGGCCTGAATTTTGAAAATACTCTAACACGGAGTAGGCATGTACAGATCGCTTCTGGGACCCCAAAATATCGAATTTTCGGGTGTTTTGAGCCAGAATTTGAGATATAAACGGGTACAGAAGATGCATGCACATATCTACTTTTGGGCACCTAAAAGATCGATTTTCAGTATGTTTTGAGCATGTATTTTGAAAATACTCTAACACGAAGTAGGCATGCACAGATCGCTTCTGGGACCCCTAAATATCGAATTTTCGGGTGTTTGGGACTGAATTTGAGATATCGACTTTTTGGCACCTAAAATGTCGATTTTTAGAATGTTTTTAGCCTATATTTTGAAAATATTCTAGCACTGAGTAGGCATATACAGATTGCTTCTGGGACCCCAAAATATTGAATTTTCGGGTGTTTTGAGCCTGAATTTGAGATATAAACGGGTACGGAAGATACATTCACATATTGACTTTGGGCACCAAAAATATCGATTTTCAGCATGTTTTGGGCCTGAATTTTGAAAATACTCTAACACGGAGTAGGCATGTACAGATCGCTTCTGGGACCCCTAAATATCGAATTTTCGGGTGTTTTGGGACTGAATTTGAGATATCGACTTTTTGGCACCTAAAAGATCGATTTTTAGCATGTTTTTAGCCTATATTTTGAAAATATTCTAGCACTGAGTAGGCATGTACAGATTGCTTCTGGGACCCCAAAATATTGAATTTTCGGGTGTTTTGAGCCTGAATTTGAGATATAAACGGGTACAGAAGATACATGCACATATTGACTTTGGGCACCAAAAATATCGATTTTCAGCATGTTTTGGGCCTGAATTTTGAAAATACTCTAACACTGAGTAGGCATGTACAGATCGCTTCTGGGACCCCAAAATATCGAATTTTCGGGTGTTTAGGGCCAGAATTTGAGATATAAACGGGTACAGGAGATGCATGCACATATCGACTTTTGGGCACCTAAAAGATCGATTTTCAGTATGTTTTTGGCCTGTATCTTGAAAATACTCTAACACGGAGAAGGCATGTACAGATACCTTCTGGGACCTCTAAATATCGAATTTTCGGGTGTTTTGGGACTGAATTTGGGATATCGATTTTTTGGCACCTAAAATGTCGATTTTTAGCATGTTTTTAGCCTATATTTTGAAAATATTCTAGCACTGTGTAGGCATGTACAGATTGCTTCTGGGACCCCAAAATATTGAATTTTCGGGTGTTTTGAGCCTGAATTTGAGATATAAACGGGTACAGAAGATACATGCACATATTGACTTTGGGCATCTAAAATATCGATTTTCAGCATGTTTTGGGCCTGACTTTTGAAAATACTCTAACACGAAGTAGACATGTACAGATCGCTTCTGGGACCCCAAAATATCGAATTTTCGGGTGTTTTGAGCCTGAATTTGAGATATAAACGGGTACAGAAGATGCATGCACATATCGTCTTTTGGGCACCTAAAAGATCTATTTTCAGTATGTTTTTGGCCTGTATTTTGAAAATACTCTATCACGGAGTAGGCATGTACAGATACCTTCTGGGACCTCTAAATATCGAATTTTCGGGTGTTTTGGGACTGAATTTGAGATATCGATTTTTTGGCACCTAAAATGTCGATTTTTAGCATGTTTTTAGCCTATATTTTGAAAATATTCTAGCACTGTGTAGGCATGTACAGATTGCTTCTGGGACCCCAAAATATTGAATTTTCGGGTATTTTGAGCCTGAATTTGAGATATAAACGGGTACAGAAGATACATGCACATATTGACTTTGGGCATCTATAATATCGATTTTCAGCATGTTTTGGGCCTGTATTTTGAAAATACTCTAACACTGAGTAGGCATGTACAGATTGCTTCTGGGACCCCAAAATATTGAATTTTCGGGTGTTTTGAGCCTGAATTTGAGATATAAACGGGTACTGAAGATGCATGCACATATCGACTTTTGGGCACCTAAAAGATCGATTTTCAGTATGTTTTGAGCATGTATTTTGAAAATACTCTAACACGGAGTAGGCATGTACAGATCGCTTCTGGGACCCCTAAATATCGAATTTTCGGGTGTTTTGGGACTGAATTTGAGATATCGACTTTTTGGCACCTAAAAGATCGATTTTTAGCAGGTTTTTAGCCTATATTTTGAAAATATTCTAGCACTGTACAGATTGCTTCTGGGACCCCAAAATATTGAATTTTCGGGTGTTTTGAGCCAGAATATGAGATATAAACGGGTACAGAAGATACATGCACATATTGACTTTGGGCATCTAAAATATCGATTTTCAGCATGTTTTGGGCCTGAATTTTGAAAATACTCTAACACTGAGTAGGCATGTACAGATTGCTTCTGGGACCCCAAAATATTGAATTTTCGGGTGTTTTGAGCCTGAATTTGAGATATAAACGGTTACTGAAGATGCATGCACATATCGACTTTTGTGCACCTAAAAGATCGATTTTCAGTATGTTTTTGGCCTGTATTTTGAAAATACTCTAACACGGAGTAGGCATGTACAGATCGCTTCTGGGACCCCAACTTATCGAATTTTCGGGTGTTTAGGTCCAGAAGTTGAGATATAAACGGGTACAGAAGATGCATGCACATATCGACTTTTGGGCACCTAAAAGATCGATTTTCAGTATGTTTTTGGCCTGTATTTTGAAAATACTCTATCACGGAGTAGGCATGTACAGATACCTTCTGGGACCTCTAAATATCGAATTTTCGGGTGTTTTGGGACTGAATTTGAGATATCGATTTTTTGGCACCTAAAATGTCGATTTTTAGCATGTTTTTAGCCTATATTTTGAAAATATTCTAGCACTGTGTAGGCATGTACAGATTGCTTCTGGGACCCCAAAATATTGAATTTTCGGGTATTTTGAGCCTGAATTTGAGATATAAACGGGTACTGAAGATGCATGCACATATCGACTTTTGTGCACCTAAAAGATCGATTTTCATTATGTTTTGAGCATGTATTTTGAAAATACTCTAACACGGAGTAGGCATGTACATATCGCTTCTGGGACCCCTAAATATCGAATTTTCGGGTGTTTTGGGACTGAATTTGAGATATCGACTTTTTGGCACCTAAAAGATCGATTTTTAGCATGTTTTTAGCCTATATTTTGAAAATATTCTAGCACTGTACAGATTGCTTCTGGGACCCCAAAATATTGAATTTTCGGGTGTTTTGAGGCTGAATTTGAGATATAAACGGGTACAGAAGATACATGCACATATTGACTTTGGGCACCAAAAATATCGATTTTCAGCATGTTTAGGGCCTGAATATTGAAAATACTCTAACACGGAGTAGGCATGTACAGATCGCTTCTGGGACCCCAAAATATCGAATTTTCAGGTGTTTTGAGCCAGAATTTGAGATATAAACGGGTACAGAAGATGCATGCACATATCGACTTTTGGGCACCTAAAAGATCGATTTTCAGTATGTTTTGAGCATGTATTTTGAAAATACTCTAACACGGAGTAGGCATGTACAGATCGCTTCTGGGACCCCTAAATATCGAATTTTCGGGTGTTTGGGACTGAATTTGAGATATCGACTTTTTGGCACCTAAAATGTCGATTTTTAGAATGTTTTTAGCCTATATTTTGAAAATATTCTAGCACTGAGTAGGCATATACAGATTGCTTCTGGGACCCCAAAATATTGAATTTTCGGGTGTTTTGAGCCTGAATTTGAGATATAAACGGGTACGGAAGATACATGCACATATTGACTTTGGGCACCAAAAATATCGATTTTCAGCATGTTTTGGGCCTGAATTTTGAAAATACTCTAACACGGAGTAGGCATGTACAGATCGCTTCTGGGACCCCTAAATATCGAATTTTCGGGTGTTTTGGGACTGAATTTGAGATATCGACTTTTTGGCACCTAAAAGATCGATTTTTAGCATGTTTTTAGCCTATATTTTGAAAATATTCTAGCACTGAGGAGGCATGTACAGATTGCTTCTGGGACCCCAAAATATTGAATTTTCGGGTGTTTTGAGCCTGAATTTGAGATATAAACGGGTACAGAAGATACATGCACATATTGACTTTGGGCACCAAAAATATCGATTTTCAGCATGTTTTGGGCCTGAATTTTGAAAATACTCTAACACGGAGTAGGCATGTACAGATCGCTTCTGGGACCCCAAAATATCGAATTTTCGGGTGTTTAGGGCCAGAATTTGAGATATAAACGGGTACAGAAGATGCATGCACATATCGACTTTTGGGCACCTAAAAGATCGATTTTCAGTATGTTTTTGGCCTGTATCTTGAAAATACTCTAACACGGAGAAGGCATGTACAGATACCTTCTGGGACCTCTAAATATCGAATTTTCGGGTGTTTTGGGACTGAATTTGGGATATCGATTTTTTGGCACCTAAAATGTCGATTTTTAGCATGTTTTTAGCCTATATTTTGAAAATATTCTAGCACTGTGTAGGCATGTACAGATTGCTTCTGGGACCCCAAAATATTGAATTTTCGGGTGTTTTGAGCCTGAATTTGAGATATAAACGGGTACAGAAGATACATGCACATATTGACTTTGGGCATCTAAAATATCGATTTTCAGCATGTTTTGGGCCTGACTTTTGAAAATACTCTAACACGAAGTAGACATGTACAGATCGCTTCTGGGACCCCAAAATATCGAATTTTCGGGTGTTTTGAGCCTGAATTTGAGATATAAACGGGTACAGAAGATGCATGCACATATCGACTTTTGGGCACCTAAAAGATCGATTTTCAGTATGTTTTTGGCCTGTATTTTGAAAATACTCTATCACGGAGTAGGCATGTACAGATACCTTCTGGGACCTCTAAATATCGAATTTTCGGGTGTTTTGGGACTGAATTTGAGATATCGATTTTTTGGCACCTAAAATGTCGATTTTTAGCATGTTTTTAGCCTATATTTTGAAAATATTCTAGCACTGTGTAGGCATGTACAGATTGCTTCTGGGACCCCAAAATATTGAATTTTCGGGTGTTTTGAGCCTGAATTTGAGATATAAACGGGTACTGAAGATGCATGCACATAACGACTTTTGGGCACCTAAAAGATCGATTTTCAGTATGTTTTGAGCATGTATTTTGAAAATACTCTAACACGGAGTAGGCATGTACAGATCGCTTCTGGGACCCCTAAATATCGAATTTTCGGGTGTTTTGGGACTGAATTTGAGATATCGACTTTTTGGCACCTAAAAGATCGATTTTTAGCAGGTTTTTAGCCTATATTTTGAAAATATTCTAGCACTGTACAGATTGCTTCTGGGACCCCAAAATATTGAATTTTCGGGTGTTTTGAGCCAGAATTTGAGATATAAACGGGTACAGAAGATACATGCACATATTGACTTTGGGCATCTAAAATATCGATTTTCAGCATGTTTTGGGCCTGAATTTTGAAAATACTCTAACACTGAGTAGGCATGTACAGATTGCTTCTGGGACCCCAAAATATTGAATTTTCGGGTGTTTTGAGCCTGAATTTGAGATATAAACGGTTACTGAAGATGCATGCACATATCGACTTTTGTGCACCTAAAAGATCGATTTTCAGTATGTTTTTGGCCTGTATTTTGAAAATACTCTAACACGGAGTAGGCATGTACAGATCGCTTCTGGGACCCCTAAATATCGAATTTTCGGGTGTTTTGAGCCTGAATTTGAGATATAAACGGGTACAGAAGATACATGCACATATTGACTTTGGGCACCAAAAATATCGATTTTCAGCATGTTTTGGGCCTGAATTTTGAAAATACTCTAACACGAAGTAGGCATGTACAGATCGCTTCTGGGACCCCAAAATATCGAATTTTCGGGTGTTTAGGTCCAGAAGTTGAGATATAAACGGGTACAGAAGATGCATGCACATATCGACTTTTGGGCACCTAAAAGATCGATTTTCAGTATGTTTTTGGCCTGTATTTTGAAAATACTCTATCACGGAGTAGGCATGTACAGATACCTTCTGGGACCTCTAAATGTCGAATTTTCGGGTGTTTTGGGACTGAATTTGAGATATCGATTTTTTGGCACCTAAAATGTCGATTTTTAGCATGTTTTTAGCCTATTTTTTGAAAATATTCTAGCACTGTGTAGGCATGTACAGATTGCTTCTGGGACCCCAAAATATTGAATTTTCGGGTATTTTGAGCCTGAATTTGAGATATAAACGGGTACTGAAGATGCATGCACATATCGACTTTTGTGCACCTAAAAGATCGATTTTCAGTATGTTTTGAGCATGTATTTTGAAAATACTCTAACACGGAGTAGGCATGTACAGATCGCTTCTGGGACCCCTAAATATCGAATTTTCGGGTGTTTTGGGACTGAATTTGAGATATCGACTTTTTGGCACCTAAAAGATCGATTTTTAGGATGTTTTTAGCCTATATTTTGAAAATATTCTAGCACTGAGTAGGCATGTACAGATTGCTTCTGGGACCCCAAAATATTGAATGTTCGGGTGTTTTGAGCCTGAATTTGAGATATAAACGGGTACAGAAGATACATGCACATATTGACTTTGGGCACCAAAAATATCGATTTTCAGCATGTTTTGGGACTGAATTTTGAAAATACTCTAGCACGGAGTAGGCATGTACAGATCGCTTCTGGGACCCCAAAATATCGAATTTTCGGGTGTTTAGGTCCAGAATTTGAGATATAAACGGGTACAGAAGATGCATGCACATATCGACTTTTGGGCACCTAAAAGATCGATTTTCAGTATGTTTTTGGCCTGTATTTTGAAAATACTCTATCACGGAGTAGGCATGTACAGATACCTTCTGGGACCTCTAAATATCGAATTTTCGGGTGTTTTGGGACTGAATTAGAGATATCGATTTTTTGGCACCTAAAATGTCGATTTTTAGCATGTTTTTAGCCTATATTTTGAAAATATTCTAGCACTGTGTAGGCATGTACAGATTGCTTCTGGGACCCCAAAATATTGAATTTTCGGGTGTTTTGAGCCTGAATTTGATATATAAACGGGTACAGAAGATACATGCACATATTGACTTTGGGCATCTAAAAAATCGATTTTCATCATGTTTTAGGCCTGTATTTTGAAAATACTCTAACACTGAGTAGGCATGTACAGATTGCTTCTGGGACCCCAAAATATTGAATTTTCGGGTGTTTTGAGCCTGAATTTGAGATATAAACGGGTACTGAAGATGCATACACATATGGACTTTTGTGCACCTAAAAGATCGATTTTCAGTATGTTTTGAGCATGTATTTTGAAAATACTCTAACACGGAGTAGGCATGTACAGATCGCTTCTGGGACCCCTAAATATCGAATTTTCGGGTGTTTTGGGACTGAATTTGAGATATCGACTTTTTGGCACCTAAAAGATCGATTTTTAGCAGGTTTTTAGCCTATATTTTGAAAATATTCTAGCACTGTACAGATTGCTTCTGGGACCCCAAAATATTGAATTTTCGGGTGTTTTGAGCCAGAATTTGAGATATAAACGGGTACAGAAGATACATGCACATATTGACTTTGGGCATCTAAAATATCGATTTTCAGCATGTTTTGGGCCTGAATTTTGAAAATACTCTAACACTGAGTAGGCATGTACAGATTGCTTCTGGGACCCCAAAATATTGAATTTTCGGGTGTTTTGAGCCTGAATTTGAGATATAAACGGTTACTGAAGATGCATGCACATATCGACTTTTGTGCACCTAAAAGATCGATTTTCAGTATGTTTTTGGCCTGTATTTTGAAAATACTCTAACACGGAGTAGGCATGTACAGATCGCTTCTGGGACCCCTAAATATCGAATTTTCGGGTGTTTTGAGCCTGAATTTGAGATATAAACGGGTACAGAAGATACATGCACATATTGACTTTGGGCACCAAAAATATCGATTTTCAGCATGTTTTGGGCCTGAATTTTGAAAATACTCTAACACGAAGTAGGCATGTACAGATCGCTTCTGGGACCCCAAAATATCGAATTTTCGGGTGTTTAGGTCCAGAAGTTGAGATATAAACGGGTACAGAAGATGCATGCACATATCGACTTTTGGGCACCTAAAAGATCGATTTTCAGTATGTTTTTGGCCTGTATTTTGAAAATACTCTATCACGGAGTAGGCATGTACAGATACCTTCTGGGACCTCTAAATGTCGAATTTTCGGGTGTTTTGGGACTGAATTTGAGATATCGATTTTTTGGCACCTAAAATGTCGATTTTTAGCATGTTTTTAGCCTATTTTTTGAAAATATTCTAGCACTGTGTAGGCATGTACAGATTGCTTCTGGGACCCCAAAATATTGAATTTTCGGGTATTTTGAGCCTGAATTTGAGATATAAACGGGTACTGAAGATGCATGCACATATCGACTTTTGTGCACCTAAAAGATCGATTTTCAGTATGTTTTGAGCATGTATTTTGAAAATACTCTAACACGGAGTAGGCATGTACAGATCGCTTCTGGGACCCCTAAATATCGAATTTTCGGGTGTTTTGGGACTGAATTTGAGATATCGACTTTTTGGCACCTAAAAGATCGATTTTTAGGATGTTTTTAGCCTATATTTTGAAAATATTCTAGCACTGAGTAGGCATGTACAGATTGCTTCTGGGACCCCAAAATATTGAATGTTCGGGTGTTTTGAGCCTGAATTTGAGATATAAACGGGTACAGAAGATACATGCACATATTGACTTTGGGCACCAAAAATATCGATTTTCAGCATGTTTTGGGACTGAATTTTGAAAATACTCTAGCACGGAGTAGGCATGTACAGATCGCTTCTGGGACCCCAAAATATCGAATTTTCGGGTGTTTAGGTCCAGAATTTGAGATATAAACGGGTACAGAAGATGCATGCACATATCGACTTTTGGGCACCTAAAAGATCGATTTTCAGTATGTTTTTGGCCTGTATTTTGAAAATACTCTATCACGGAGTAGGCATGTACAGATACCTTCTGGGACCTCTAAATATCGAATTTTCGGGTGTTTTGGGACTGAATTAGAGATATCGATTTTTTGGCACCTAAAATGTCGATTTTTAGCATGTTTTTAGCCTATATTTTGAAAATATTCTAGCACTGTGTAGGCATGTACAGATTGCTTCTGGGACCCCAAAATATTGAATTTTCGGGTGTTTTGAGCCTGAATTTGATATATAAACGGGTACAGAAGATACATGCACATATTGACTTTGGGCATCTAAAAAATCGATTTTCATCATGTTTTAGGCCTGTATTTTGAAAATACTCTAACACTGAGTAGGCATGTACAGATTGCTTCTGGGACCCCAAAATATTGAATTTTCGGGTGTTTTGAGCCTGAATTTGAGATATAAACGGGTACTGAAGATGCATACACATATGGACTTTTGTGCACCTAAAAGATCGATTTTCAGTATGTTTTGAGCATGTATTTTGAAAATACTCTAACACGGAGTAGGCATGTACAGATCGCTTCTGGGACCCCAAAATATCGAATTGTCGGGTGTTTAGGGCCAGAATTTGAGATATAAACGGGTACAGAAGATGCATGCACATATCGACTTTTTGGCACCTAAAAGATCGATTTTCAGTATGTTTTTGGCCTGTATTTTGAAAATACTCTAACACGGAGTACGCATGTACAGATACCTTCTGGGACCTCTAAATATCGAATTTTCGGGTGTTTTGGGACTGAATTTGAGATATCGATTTTTTGGCACCTAAAATGTCGATTTTTAGCATGTTTTTAGCCTATATTTTGAAAATATTCTAGCACTGTGTAGGCATGTACAGATTGCTTCTGGGACCCCAAAATATTGAATTTTCGGGTGTTTTGAGCCTGAATTTGAGATATAAACGGGTACAGAAGATACATGCACATATTGACTTTGGGCATCTAAAATATCGATTTTCAGTATGTTTTGGGCCTGTATTTTGAAAATACTCTAACACTGAGTAGGCATGTACAGATTGCTTCTGGGACCCCAAAATATTGAATTTTCAGGTGTTTTGAGCCTGAATTTGAGATATAAACGGGTACTGAAGATGCATGCACATATCGACTTTTGTGCACCTAAAAGATCGATTTTCAGTATGTTTTGAGCATGTATTTTGAAAAAACTCTAACACGGAGTAGGCATGTACAGATCGCTTCTGGGACCCCTAAATATCGAATTTTCGGGTGTTTTGGGACTGAATTTGAGATATCGACTTTTTGGCACCTAAAAGATCGATTTTTAGCATGTTTTTAGCCTATATTTTGAAAATATTCTAGCACTGTACAGATTGCTTCTGGGACCCCAAAATATTGAATTTTCGGGTGTTTTGAGCCTAAATTTGAGATATAAACGGGTACAGAAGATACATGCACATATTGACTTTGGGCACCAAAAATATCGATTTTCAGCATGTTTTGGGTCTGAATTTTGAAAATACTCTAACACGGAGTAGGCATGTACAGATCGCTTCTGGGACCCCAAAATATCGAATTTTCGGGTGTTTAGGGCAAGAATTTGAGATATAAACGGGTACAGAAGATGCATGCACATATCGACTTTTGGGAACCTAAAAGATCGATTTTCAGTATGTTTTTGGCCTGTATTTTGAAAATACTCGAACACGGAGTAGGCATGTACAGATACCTTCTGGGACCTCTAAATATCGAATTTTCGGGTGTTTTGGGACTGAATTTGAGATATCGATTTTTTGGCACCTAAAATGTCGATTTTTAGCATGTTTTTAGCCTATATTTTGAAAATATTCTAGCACTGTGTAGGCATGTACAGATTGTATCTGGGACCCCAAAATATTGAATTTTCGGGTGTTTTGAGCCTGAATTTGAGATATAAACGGGTACAGAAGATACATGCACATATTGACTTTGGGCACCAAAAATATCGATTTTCAGCATGTTTTGGGCCTGAATTTTAAAAATACTCTAACACGGAGTAGGCATGTACAGATCGCTTCTGGGACCCCAAAATATCGAATTTTCGGGTGTTTAGGGCCAGAATTTGAGATATAAACGGGTACAGAAGATGCATGCACATATCGACTTTTGTGCACCTAAAAGATCGATTTTCAGTATGTTTTGAGCATGTATTTTGAAAATACTCTAACACGGAGTAGGCATGTACAGATCGCTTCTGGGATCCCTAAATATCGAATTTTCGGGTGTTTTGGGACTGAATTTGAGATATCGACTTTTTGGCACCTAAAAGATCGATTTTTAGCAGGTTTTTAGCCTATATTTTGAAAATATTCTTGCACTGTACAGATTGCTTCTGGGACCCCAAAATATTGAATTTTCGGGTGTTTTGAGCCAGAATTTGAGATATAAACGGGTACAGAAGATACATGCACATATTGACTTTGGGCATCTAAAATATCGATTTTCAGCATGTTTTGGGCCTGAATTTTGAAAATACTCTAACACTGAGTAGGCATGTACAGATTGCTTCTGGGACCCCAAAATATTGAATTTTCGTGTGTTTTGAGCCTGAATTTGAGATATAAACGGTAATTGAAGATGCATGCACATATCGACTTTTGTGCACCTAAAAGATCGATTTTCAGGATGTTTTTGGCCTGTATTTTGAAAATACTCTAACACGGAGTAGGCATGTACAGATCGCTTCTGGGACCCCTAAATATCGAATTTTCGGGTGTTTTGAGCCTGAATTTGAGATATAAACGGGTACAAAAGATACATGCACATACTGACTTTGGGCACTAAAAATATAGATTTTCAGCATGTTTTGGGCCTGAATTTTGAAAATACTCTAACACGAAGTAGGCATGTACAGATCGCTTCTGGGACCCCAAAATATCGAATTTTCGGGTGTTTAGGTCCAGAAGTTGAGATATAAACGGGTACAGAAGATGCATGCACATATCGACTTTTGGGCACCTAAAAGAACGATTTTCAGTATGTTTTTGGCCTGTATTTTGAAAATACTCTATCACGGAGTAGGCATTTACAGATACCTTCTGGGACCTCTAAATATCGAATTTTCGGGTGTTTTGGGACTGAATTTGAGATATCGATTTTTTGGCACTTAAAATGTCGATTTTTAGCATGTTTTTAGCCTATATTTTGAAAATATTCTAGCACTGTGTAGGCATGTACAGATTGTATCTGGGACCCCAAAATATTGAATTTTCGGGTGTTTTGAGCCTGAATTTGAGATATAAACGGGTACAGAAGATACATGCACATATTGACTTTGGGCACCAAAAATATCGATTTTCAGCATGTTTTGGGCCTGAATTTTGAAAATACTCTAACACGGAGTAGGCATGTACAGATCGCTTCTGGGACCCCAAAATATCGAATTTTCGGGTGTTTAGGGCCAGAATTTGAGATATAAACGGGTACAGAAGATGCATGCACATATCGACTTTTGGGCACCTAAAAGATCGATTTTCAGTATGTTTTGAGCATGTATTTTGAAAATACTCTAACACGAAGTAGGCATGTACAGATCGCTTCTGGGACCCCTAAATATCGAATTTTCGGGTGTTTGGGACTGAATTTGAGATATCGACTTTTTGGCACCTAAAATGTCGATTTTTAGAATGTTTTTAGCCTATATTTTGAAAATATTCTAGCACTGAGTAGGCATATACAGATTGCTTCTGGGACCCCAAAATATTGAATTTTCGGGTGTTTTGAGCCTGAATTTGATATATAAACGGGTACGGAAGATACATTCACATATTGACTTTGGGCACCAAAAATATCGATTTTCAGCATGTTTTGGGCCTGAATTTTGAAAATACTCTAACACGGAGTAGGCATGTACAGATCGCTTCTGGGACCCCTAAATATCGAATTTTCGGGTGTTTTGGGACTGAATTTGAGATATCGACTTTTTGGCACCTAAAAGATCGATTTTTAGCATGTTTTTAGCCTATATTTTGAAAATATTCTAGCACTGAGTAGGCATGTACAGATTGCTTCTGGGACCCCAAAATATTGAATTTTCGGGTGTTTTGAGCCTGAATTTGAGATATAAACGGGTACAGAAGATACATGCACATATTGACTTTGGGCACCAAAAATATCGATTTTCAGCATGTTTTGGGCCTGAATTTTGAAAATACTCTAACACGGAGTAGGCATGTACAGATCGCTTCTGGGACCCCAAAATATCGAATTTTCGGGTGTTTAGGGCCAGAATTTGAGATATAAACGGGTACAGGAGATGCATGCACATATCGACTTTTGGGCACCTAAAAGATCGATTTTCAGTATGTTTTTGGCCTGTATCTTGAAAATACTCTAACACGGAGAAGGCATGTACAGATACCTTCTGGGACCTCTAAATATCGAATTTTCGGGTGTTTTTGTTACTGAATTTGGGATATCGATTTTTTGGCACCTAAAATGTCGATTTTTAGCATGTTTTTAGCCTATATTTTGAAAATATTCTAGCACTGTGTAGGCATGTACAGATTGCTTCTGGGACCCCAAAATATCGAATTTTCGGGTGTTTTGAGCCTGAATTTGAGATATAAACGGGTACAGAAGATACATGCACATATTGACTTTGGGCATCTAAAATATCGATTTTCAGCATGTTTTGGCCCTGACTTTTGAAAATACTCTAACACGAAGTAGACATGTACAGATCGCTTCTGGGACCCCAAAATATCGAATTTTCGGGTGTTTTGAGCCTGAATTTGAGATATAAACGGGTACAGAAGATGCATGCACATATCGTCTTTTGGGCACCTAAAAGATCGATTTTCAGTATGTTTTTGGCCTGTATTTTGAAAATACTCTATCACGGAGTAGGCATGTACAGATACCTTCTGGGACCTCTAAATATCGAATTTTCGGGTGTTTTGGGACTGAATTTGAGATATCGATTTTTTGGCACCTAAAATGTCGATTTTTAGCATGTTTTTAGCCTATATTTTGAAAATATTCTAGCACTGTGTAGGCATGTACAGATTGCTTCTGGGACCCCAAAATATTGAATTTTCGGGTATTTTGAGCCTGAATTTGAGATATAAACGGGTACAGAAGATACATGCACATATTGACTTTGGGCATCTATAATATCGATTTTCAGCATGTTTTGGGCCTGTATTTTGAAAATACTCTAACACTGAGTAGGCATGTACAGATTGCTTCTGGGACCCCAAAATATTGAATTTTCGGGTGTTTTGAGCCTGAATTTGAGATATAAACGGGTACTGAAGATGCATGCACATATCGACTTTTGGGCACCTAAAAGATCGATTTTCAGTATGTTTTGAGCATGTATTTTGAAAATACTCTAACACGGAGTAGGCATGTACAGATCGCTTCTGGGACCCCTAAATATCGAATTTTCGGGTGTTTTGGGACTGAATTTGAGATATCGACTTTTTGGCACCTAAAAGATCGATTTTTAGCATGTTTTTAGCCTATATTTTGAAAATATTCTAGCACTGTACAGATTGCTTCTGGGACCCCAAAATATTGAATTTTCGGGTGTTTTGAGGCTGAATTTGAGATATAAACGGGTACAGAAGATACATGCACATATTGACTTTGGGCACCAAAAATATCGATTTTCAGCATGTTTAGGGCCTGAATTTTGAAAATACTCTAACACGGAGTAGGCATGTACAGATCGCTTCTGGGACCCCAAAATATAAAATTTTCGGGTGTTTTGAGCCAGAATTTGAGATATAAACGGGTACAGAAGATGCATGCACATATCGACTTTTGGGCACCTAAAAGATCGATTTTCAGTATGTTTTGAGCATGTATTTTGAAAATACTCCAACACGGAGTAGGCATGTACAGATCGCTTCTGGGACCCCTAAATATCGAATTTTCGGGTGTTTGGGACTGAATTTGAGATATCGACTTTTTGGCACCTAAAATGTCGATTTTTAGAATGTTTTTAGCCTATATTTTGAAAATATTCTAGCACTGAGTAGGCATATACAGATTGCTTCTGGGACCCCAAAATATTGAATTTTCGTGTGTTTTGAGCCTGAATTTGAGATATAAACGGGTACGGAAGATACATGCACATATTGACTTTACGCACCAAAAATATCGATTTTCAGCATGTTTTGGGCCTGAATTTTGAAAATACTCTAACACGGAGTAGGCATGTACAGATCGCTTCTGGGACCCCTAAATATCGAATTTTCGGGTGTTTTGGGACTGAATTTGAGATATCGACTTTTTGGCACCTAAAAGATCGATTTTTAGCATGTTTTTAGCCTATATTTTGAAAATATTCTAGCACTGAGTAGGCATGTACAGATTGCTTCTGGGACCCCAAAATATTGAATTTTCGGGTGTTTTGAGCCTGAATTTGAGATATAAACGGGTACAGAAGATACATGCACATATTGACTTTGGGCACCAAAAATATCGATTTTAAGCATGTTTTGGGCCTGAATTTTGAAAATACTCTAACACGGAGTAGGCATGTACAGATCGCTTCTGGGACCCCAAAATATCGAATTTTCGGGTGTTTAGGGCCAGAATTTGAGATATAAACGGGTACAGAAGATGCATGCACATATCGACTTTTGGGCACCTAAAAGATCGATTTTCAGTATGTTTTTGGCCTGTATCTTGAAAATACTCTAACACGGAGAAGGCATGTACAGATACCTTCTGGGACCTCTAAATATCGAATTTTCGGGTGTTTTGGGACTGAATTTGGGATATCGATTTTTTGGCACCTAAAATGTCGATTTTTAGCATGTTTTTAGCCTATATTTTGAAAATATTCTAGCACTGTGTAGGCATGTACAGATTGCTTCTGGGACCCCAAAATATTGAATTTTCGGGTGTTTTGAGCCTGAATTTGAGATATAAACGGGTACAGAAGATACATGCACATATTGACTTTGGGCATCTAAAAAATCGATTTTCAGCATGTTTTGGGCCTGTATTTTGAAAATACTCTAACACTGAGTAGGCATGTACAGATCGCTTCTGGGACCCCAAAATATCGAATTTTCGGGTGTTTTGAGCCTGAATTTGAGATATAAACGGGTACAGAAGATGCATGCACATATCGACTTTTTGGCACCTAAAAGATCGATTTTCAGTATGTTTTTGGCCTGTATTTTGAAAATACTCTAACACGGAGTACGCATGTACAGATACCTTCTGGGACCTCTAAATATCGAATTTTCGGGTGTTTTGGGACTGAATTTGAGATATCGATTTTTTGGCACCTAAAATGTCGATTTTTAGCATGTTTTTAGCCTATATTTTGAAAATATTCTAGCACTGTGTAGGCATGTACAGATTGCTTCTGGGACCCCAAAATATTGAATTTTCGGGTGTTTTGAGCCTGAATTTGAGATATAAACGGGTACAGAAGATACATGCACATATTGACTTTGGGCATCTAAAATATCGATTTTCAGCATGTTTTGGGCCTGTATTTTGAAAATACTCTAACACTGAGTAGGCATGTACAGATTGCTTCTGGGACCCCAAAATATTGAATTTTCGGGTGTTTTGAGCCTGAATTTGAGATATAAACGGGTACTGAAGATGCATGCACATATCGACTTTTGGGCACCTAAAAGATCGATTTTCAGTATGTTTTGAGCATGTATTTTGAAAAAACTCTAACACGGAGTAGGCATGTACAGATCGCTTCTGGGACCCCTAAATATCGAATTTTCGGGTGTTTTGGGACTGAATTTGAGATATCGACTTTTTGGCACCTAAAAGATCGATTTTTAGCATGTTTTTAGCCTATATTTTGAAAATATTCTAGCACTGTACAGATTGCTTCTGGGACCCCAAAATATTGAATTTTCGGGTGTTTTGAGCCAGAATTTGAGATATAAACGGGTACAGAAGATACATGCACATATTGACTTTGGGCATCTAAAATATCGATTTTCAGCATGTTTTGGGCCTGAATTTTGAAAATACTCTGACACTGAGTAGGCATGTACAGATTGCTTCTGGGACCCCAAAATATTGAATTTTCGGGTGTTTTGAGCCTGAATTTGAGATATAAACGGTTACTGAAGATGCATGCACATATCGACTTTTGTGCACCTAAAAGATCGATTTTCAGTATGTTTTTGGCCTGTATTTTGAAAATACTCTAACACGGAGTAGGCATGTACAGATCGCTTCTGGGACCCCTAAATATCGAATTTTCGGGTGTTTTGAGGCTGAATTTGAGATATAAACGGGTACAGAAGATACATGCACATATTGACTTTGGGCACCAAAAATATCGATTTTCAGCATGTTTAGGGCCTGAATTTTGAAAATACTCTAACACGGAGTAGGCATGTACAGATCGCTTCTGGGACCCCAAAATATCGAATTTTCGGGTGTTTTGAGCCAGATTTTGAGATATAAACGGGTACAGAAGATGCATGCACATATCGTCTTTTGGGCACCTAAAAGATCGATTTTCAGTATGTTTTGAGCATGTATTTTGAAAATACTCCAACACGGAGTAGGCATGTACAGATCGCTTCTGGGACCCCTAAATATCGAATTTTCGGGTGTTTGGGACTGAATTTGAGATATCGACTTTTTGGCACCTAAAATGTCGATTTTTAGAATGTTTTTAGCCTATATTTTGAAAATATTCTAGCACTGAGTAGGCATATACAGATTGCTTCTGGGACCCCAAAATATTGAATTTTCGGGTGTTTTGAGCCTGAATTTGAGATATAAACGGGTACGGAAGATACATGCACATATTGACTTTACGCACCAAAAATATCGATTTTCAGCATGTTTTGGGCCTGAATTTTGAAAATACTCTAACACGGAGTAGGCATGTACAGATCGCTTCTGGGACCCCTAAATATCGAATTTTCGGGTGTTTTGGGACTGAATTTGAGATATCGACTTTTTGGCACCTAAAAGATCGATTTTTAGCATGTTTTTAGCCTATATTTTGAAAATATTCTAGCACTGAGTAGGCATGTACAGATTGCTTCTGGGACCCCAAAATATTGAATTTTCGGGTGTTTTGAGCCTGAATTTGAGATATAAACGGGTACAGAAGATACATGCACATATTGACTTTGGGCACCAAAAATATCGATTTTAAGCATGTTTTGGGCCTGAATTTTGAAAATACTCTAACACGGAGTAGGCATGTACAGATCGCTTCTGGGACCCCAAAATATCGAATTTTCGGGTGTTTAGGGCCAGAATTTGAGATATAAACGGGTACAGAAGATGCATGCACATATCGACTTTTGGGCACCTAAAAGATCGATTTTCAGTATGTTTTTGGCCTGTATCTTGAAAATACTCTAACACGGAGAAGGCATGTACAGATACCTTCTGGGACCTCTAAATATCGAATTTTCGGGTGTTTTGGGACTGAATTTGGGATATCGATTTATTGGCACCTAAAATGTCGATTTTTAGCATGTTTTTAGCCTATATTTTGAAAATATTCTAGCCCTGAGTAGGCATGTACAGATTGCTTCTGGGACCCCAAAATATTGAATTTTCGGGTGTTTTGAGCCTGAATTTGAGATATAAACGGGTACTGAAGATGCATACACATATGGACTTTTGTGCACCTAAAAGATCGATTTTCAGTATGTTTTGAGCATGTATTTTGAAAATACTCTAACACGGAGTAGGCATGTACAGATCGCTTCTGGGACCCCAAAATATCGAATTGTCGGGTGTTTAGGGCCAGAATTTGAGATATAAACGGGTACAGAAGATGCATGCACATATCGACTTTTTGGCACCTAAAAGATCGATTTTCAGTATGTTTTTGGCCTGTATTTTGAAAATACTCTAACACGGAGTACGCATGTACAGATACCTTCTGGGACCTCTAAATATCGAATTTTCGGGTGTTTTGGGACTGAATTTGAGATATCGATTTTTTGGCACCTAAAATGTCGATTTTTAGCATGTTAAATTTTAGCCTATATTTTGAAAATATTCTAGCACTGTGTAGGCATGTACAGATTGCTTCTGGGACCCCAAAATATTGAATTTTCGGGTGTTTTGAGCCTGAATTTGAGATATAAACGGGTACAGAAGATACATGCACATATTGACTTTGGGCATCTAAAATATCGATTTTCAGCATGTTTTGGGCCTGTATTTTGAAAATACTCTAACACTGAGTAGGCATGTACAGATTGCTTCTGGGACCCCAAAATATTGAATTTTCATGTGTTTTGAGCCTGAATTTGAGATATAAACGGGTACTGAAGATGCATGCACATATCGACTTTTGTGCACCTAAAAGATCGATTTTCAGTATGTTTTGAGCATGTATTTTGAAAAAAACTCTAACACGGAGTAGGCATGTACAGATCGCTTCTGGGACCCCTAAATATCGAATTTTCGGGTGTTTTGGGACTGAATTTGAGATATCGACTTTTTGGCACCTAAAAGATCGATTTTTAGCATGTTTTTAGCCTATATTTTGAAAATATTCTAGCACTGTACAGATTGCTTCTGGGACCCCAAAATATTGAATTTTCGGGTGTTTTGAGCCTAAATTTGAGATATAAACGGGTACAGAAGATACATGCACATATTGACTTTGGGCACCAAAAATATCGATTTTCAGCATGTTTTGGGCCTGAATTTTGAAAATACTCTAACACGGAGTAGGCATGTACAGATCGCTTCTGGGACCCCAAAATATCGAATTTTCGGGTGTTTAGGGCCATAATTTGAGATATAAACGGGTACAGAAGATGCATGCACATATCGACTTTTGGGCACCTAAAAGATCGATTTTCAGTATGTTTTTGGCCTGTATTTTGAAAATACTCGAACACGGAGTAGGCATGTACAGATACCTTCTGGGACCTCTAAATATCGATATTTCGGGTGTTTTGGGACTGAATTTGAGATATCGATTTTTTGGCACCTAAAATGTCGATTTTTAGCATGTTTTTAGCCTATATTTTGAAAATATTCTAGCACTGTGTAGGCATGTACAGATTGCTTCTGGGACCCCAAAATATTGAATTTTCGGGTGTTTTGAGCCTGAATTTGAGATATAAACGGGTACAGAAGATACATGCACATATTGACTTTGGGCATTTAAAATATCGATTTTCAGCATGTTTTGGGCCTGTATTTTGAAAATACTCTAACACGGAGTAGGCATGTACAGATTGCTTCTGGGACCCCAAAATATTGAATTTTCGGGTGTTTTGAGCCTGAATTTGAGATATAAACGGGTACAGAAGATGCATGCACATATCGACTTTTGGGCACCTAAAAGATCGATTTTCAGTATGTTTTTGGCCTGTATTTTGAAAATACTCTATCACGGAGTAGGCATGTACAGATACCTTCTGGGACCTCTAAATATCGAATTTTCGGGTGTTTTGGGACTGAATTTGAGATATCGATTTTTTGGCACCTAAAATGTCGATTTTTAGCATGTTTTTAGCCTATATTTTGAAAATATTCTAGCACTGTGTAGGCATGTACAGATTGCTTCTGGGACCCCAAAATATTGAATTTTCGGGTGTTTTGAGCCTGAATTTGATATATAAACGGGTACAGAAGATACATGCACATATTGACTTTGGGCATCTAAAAAATCGATTTTCAGCATGTTTTAGGCCTGTATTTTGAAAATACTCTAACACTCAGTAGGCATGTACAGATTGCTTCTGGGACCCCAAAATATTGAATTTTCGGGTGTTTTGAGCCTGAATTTGAGATATAAACGGGTACTGAAGATGCATACACATATGGACTTTTGTGCACCTAAAAGATCGATTTTCAGTATGTTTTGAGCATGTATTTTGAAAATACTCTAACACGGAGTAGGCATGTACAGATCGCTTCTGGGACCCCAAAATATCGAATTGTCGGGTGTTTAGGGCCAGAATTTGAGATATAAACGGGTACAGAAGATGCATGCACATATCGACTTTTTGGCACCTAAAAGATCGATTTTCAGTATGTTTTTGGCCTGTATTTTGAAAATACTCTAACACGGAGTACGCATGTACAGATACCTTCTGGGACCTCTAAATATCGAATTTTCGGGTGTTTTGGGACTGAATTTGAGATATCGATTTTTTGGCACCTAAAATGTCGATTTTTAGCATGTTTTTAGCCTATATTTTGAAAATATTCTTGCACTGTGTAGGCATGTACAGATTGCTTCTGGGACCCCAAAATATTGAATTTTCGGGTGTTTTGAGCCTGAATTTGAGATATAAACGGGTACAGAAGATACATGCACATATTGACTTTGGGCATCTAAAATATCGATTTTCAGCATGTTTTGGGCCTGTATTTTGAAAATACTCTAACACTGAGTAGGCATGTACAGATTGCTTCTGGGACCCCAAAATATTGAATTTTCAGGTGTTTTGAGCCTGAATTTGAGATATAAACGGGTACTGAAGATGCATGCACATATCGACTTTTGTGCACCTAAAAGATCGATTTTCAGTATGTTTTGAGCATGTATTTTGAAAAAACTCTAACACGGAGTAGGCATGTACAGATCGCTTCTGGGACCCCTAAATATCGAATTTTCGGGTGTTTTGGGACTGAATTTGAGATATCGACTTTTTGGCACCTAAAAGATCGATTTTTAGCATGTTTTTAGCCTATATTTTGAAAATATTCTAGCACTGTACAGATTGCTTCTGGGACCCCAAAATACTGAATTTTCGGGTGTTTTGAGCCTAAATTTGAGATATAAACGGGTACAGAAGATACATTCACATATTGACTTTGGGCACCAAAAATATCGATTTTCAGCATGTTTTGGGCCTGAATTTTGAAAATACTCTAACACGGAGTAGGCATGTACAGATCGCTTCTGGGACCCCAAAATATCGAATTTTCGGGTGTTTAGGGCCAGAATTTGAGATATAAACGGGTACAGAAGATGCATGCACATATCGACTTTTGGGCACCTAAAAGATCGATTTTCAGTATGTTTTTGGCCTGTATTTTGAAAATACTCGAACACGGAGTAGGCATGTACAGATACCTTCTGGGACCTCTAAATATCGAATTTTCGGGTGTTTTGGGACTGAATTTGAGATATCGATTTTTTGGCACCTAAAATGTCGATTTTTAGCATGTTTTTAGCCTATATTTTGAAAATATTCTAGCACTGTGTAGGCATGTACAGATTGTATCTGGGACCCCAAAATATTGAATTTTCGGGTGTTTTGAGCCTGAATTTGAGATATAAACGGGTACAGAAGATACATGCACATATTGACTTTGGGCACCAAAAATATCGATTTTCAGCATGTTTTGGGCCTGAATTTTGAAAATACTCTAACACGGAGTAGGCATGTACAGATCGCTTCTGGGACCCCAAAATATCGAATTTTCGGGTGTTTAGGGCCAGAATTTGAGATATAAACGGGTACAGAAGATGCATGCACATATCGACTTTTGTGCACCTAAAAGATCGATTTTCAGTATGTTTTGAGCATGTATTTTGAAAATACTCTAACACGGAGTAGGCATATACAGATTGCTTCTGGGACCCCAAAATATTGAATTTTCGGGTGTTTTGAGCCTGAATTTGAGATATAAACGGGTACGGAAGATACATTCACATATTGACTTTGGGCACCAAAAATATCGATTTTCAGCATGTTTTGGGCCTGAATTTTGAAAATACTCTAACACGGAGTAGGCATGTACAGATCGCTTCTGGGACCCCTAAATATCGAATTTTCGGGTGTTTTGGGACTGAATTTGAGATATCGACTTTTTGGCACCTAAAAGATCGATTTTTAGCATGTTTTTAGCCTATATTTTGAAAATATTCTAGCACTGAGTAGGCATGTACAGATTGCTTCTGGGACCCCAAAATATTGAATTTTCGGGTGTTTTGAGCCTGAATTTGAGATATAAACGGGTACAGAAGATACATGCACATATTGACTTTGGGCACCAAAAATATCGATTTTCAGCATGTTTTGGGCCTGAATTTTGAAAATACTCTAACACGGAGTAGGCATGTACAGATCGCTTCTGGGACCCCAAAATATCGAATTTTCGGGTGTTTAGGGCCAGAATTTGAGATATAAACGGGTACAGGAGATGCATGCACATATCGACTTTTGGGCACCTAAAAGATCGATTTTCAGTATGTTTTTGGCCTGTATCTTGAAAATACTCTAACACGGAGAAGGCATGTACAGATACCTTCTGGGACCTCTAAATATCGAATTTTCGGGTGTTTTGGGACTGAATTTGGGATATCGATTTTTTGGCACCTAAAATGTCGATTTTTAGCATGTTTTTAGCCTATATTTTGAAAATATTCTAGCACTGTGTAGGCATGTACAGATTGCTTCTGGGACCCCAAAATATTGAATTTTCGGGTGTTTTGAGCCTGAATTTGAGATATAAACGGGTACAGAAGATACATGCACATATTGACTTTGGGCATCTAAAATATCGATTTTCAGCATGTTTTGGGCCTGACTTTTGAAAATACTCTAACACGAAGTAGACATGTACAGATCGCTTCTGGGACCCCAAAATATCGAATTTTCGGGTGTTTTGAGCCTGAATTTGAGATATAAACGGGTAGAGAAGATGCATGCACATATCGTCTTTTGGGCACCTAAAAGATCGATTTTCAGTATGTTTTTGGCCTGTATTTTGAAAATACTCTATCACGGAGTAGGCATGTACAGATACCTTCTGGGACCTCTAAATATCGAATTTTCGGGTGTTTTGGGACTGAATTTGAGATATCGATTTTTTGGCACCTAAAATGTCGATTTTTAGCATGTTTTTAGCCTATATTTTGAAAATATTCTAGCACTGTGTAGGCATGTACAGATTGCTTCTGGGACCCCAAAATATTGAATTTTCGGGTATTTTGAGCCTGAATTTGAGATATAAACGGGTACAGAAGATACATGCACATATTGACTTTGGGCATCTATAATATCGATTTTCAGCATGTTTTGGGCCTGTATTTTGAAAATACTCTAACACTGAGTAGGCATGTACAGATTGCTTCTGGGACCCCAAAATATTGAATTTTCGGGTGTTTTGAGCCTGAATTTGAGATATAAACGGGTACTGAAGATGCATGCACATATCGACTTTTGGGCACCTAAAAGATCGATTTTCAGTATGTTTTGAGCATGTATCTTGAAAATACTCTAACACGGAGTAGGCATGTACAGATCGCTTCTGGGACCCCTAAATATCGAATTTTCGGGTGTTTTGGGACTGAATTTGAGATATCGACTTTTTGGCACCTAAAAGATCGATTTTTAGCAGGTTTTTAGCCTATATTTTGAAAATATTCTAGCACTGTACAGATTGCTTCTGGGACCCCAAAATATTGAATTTTCGGGTGTTTTGAGGCTGAATTTGAGATATAAACGGGTACAGAAGATACATGCACATATTGACTTTGGGCACCAAAAATATCGATTTTCAGCATGTTTAGGGCCTGAATTTTGAAAATACTCTAACACGGAGTAGGCATGTACAGATCGCTTCTGGGACCCCAAAATATAAAATTTTCGGGTGTTTTGAGCCAGAATTTGAGATATAAACGGGTACAGAAGATGCATGCACATATCGACTTTTGGGCACCTAAAAGATCGATTTTCAGTATGTTTTGAGCATGTATTTTGAAAATACTCCAACACGGAGTAGGCATGTACAGATCGCTTCTGGGACCCCTAAATATCGAATTTTCGGGTGTTTGGGACTGAATTTGAGATATCGACTTTTTGGCACCTAAAATGTCGATTTTTAGAATGTTTTTAGCCTATATTTTGAAAATATTCTAGCACTGAGTAGGCATATACAGATTGCTTCTGGGACCCCAAAATATTGAATTTTCGGGTGTTTTGAGCCTGAATTTGAGATATAAACGGGTACGGAAGATACATGCACATATTGACTTTACGCACCAAAAATATCGATTTTCAGCATGTTTTGGGCCTGAATTTTGAAAATACTCTAACACGGAGTAGGCATGTACAGATCGCTTCTGGGACCCCTAAATATCGAATTTTCGGGTGTTTTGGGACTGAATTTGAGATATCGACTTTTTGGCACCTAAAAGATCGATTTTTAGCATGTTTTTAGCCTATATTTTGAAAATATTCTAGCACTGAGTAGGCATGTACAGATTGCTTCTGGGACCCCAAAATATTGAATTTTCGGGTGTTTTGAGCCTGAATTTGAGATATAAACGGGTACAGAAGATACATGCACATATTGACTTTGGGCACCAAAAATATCGATTTTCAGCATGTTTTGGGCCTGAATTTTGAAAATACTCTAACACGGAGTAGGCATGTACAGATCGCTTCTGGGACCCCAAAATATCGAATTTTCGGGTGTTTAGGGCCAGAATTTGAGATATAAACGGGTACAGAAGATGCATGCACATATCGACTTTTGGGCACCTAAAAGATCGATTTTCAGTATGTTTTTGGCCTGTATCTTGAAAATACTCTAACACGGAGAAGGCATGTACAGATACCTTCTGGGACCTCTAAATATCGAATTTTCGGGTGTTTTGGGACTGAATTTGGGATATCGATTTTTTGGCACCTAAAATGTCGATTTTTAGCATGTTTTTAGCCTATATTTTGAAAATATTCTAGCACTGTGTAGGCATGTACAGATTGCTTCTGGGACCCCAAAATATTGAATTTTCGGGTGTTTTGAGCCTGAATTTGAGATATAAACGGGTACAGAAGATACATGCACATATTGACTTTGGGCATCTAAAAAATCGATTTTCAGCATGTTTTGGGCCTGTATTTTGAAAATACTCTAACACTGAGTAGGCATGTACAGATTGCTTCTGGGACCCCAAAATATTGAATTTTCGGGTGTTTTGAGCCTGAATTTGAGATATAAACGGGTACAGAAGATACATGCACATATTGACTTTGGGCATCTAAAATATCGATTTTCAGCATGTTTTGGGCCTGACTTTTGAAAATACTCTAACACGAAGTAGACATGTACAGATCGCTTCTGGGACCCCAAAATATCGAATTTTCGGGTGTTTTGAGCCTGAATTTGAGATATAAACGGGTACAGAAGATGCATGCACATATCGACTTTTTGGCACCTAAAAGATCGATTTTCAGTATGTTTTTGGCCTGTATTTTGAAAATACTCTAACACGGAGTACGCATGTACAGATACCTTCTGGGACCTCTAAATATCGAATTTTCGGGTGTTTTGGGACTGAATTTGAGATATCGATTTTTTGGCACCTAAAATGTCGATTTTTAGCATGTTTTTAGCCTATATTTTGAAAATATTCTAGCACTGTGTAGGCATGTACAGATTGCTTCTGGGACCCCAAAATATTGAATTTTCGGGTGTTTTGAGCCTGAATTTGAGATATAAACGGGTACAGAAGATACATGCACATATTGACTTTGGGCATCTAAAATATCGATTTTCAGCATGTTTTGGGCCTGTATTTTGAAAATACTCTAACACTGAGTAGGCATGTACAGATTGCTTCTGGGACCCCAAAATATTGAATTTTCGGGTGTTTTGAGCCTGAATTTGAGATATAAACGGGTACTGAAGATGCATGCACATATCGACTTTTGGGCACCTAAAAGATCGATTTTCAGTATGTTTTGAGCATGTATTTTGAAAAAACTCTAACACGGAGTAGGCATGTACAGATCGCTTCTGGGACCCCTAAATATCGAATTTTCGGGTGTTTTGGGACTGAATTTGAGATATCGACTTTTTGGCACCTAAAAGATCGATTTTTAGCATGTTTTTAGCCTATATTTTGAAAATATTCTAGCACTGTACAGATTGCTTCTGGGACCCCAAAATATTGAATTTTCGGGTGTTTTGAGCCAAAATTTGAGATATAAACGGGTACAGAAGATACATGCACATATTGACTTTGGGCATCTAAAATATCGATTTTCAGCATGTTTTGGGCCTGAATTTTGAAAATACTCTAACACTGAGTAGGCATGTACAGATTGCTTCTGGGACCCCAAAATATTGAATTTTCGGGTGTTTTGAGCCTGAATTTGAGATATAAACGGTTACTGAAGATGCATGCACATATCGACTTTTGTGCACCTAAAAGATCGATTTTCAGTATGTTTTTGGCCTGTATTTTGAAAATACTCTAACACGGAGTAGGCATGTACAGATCGCTTCTGGGACCCCTAAATATCGAATTTTCGGGTGTTTTGAGGCTGAATTTGAGATATAAACGAGTACAGAAGATACATGCACATATTGACTTTGGGCACCAAAAATATCGATTTTCAGCATGTTTAGGGCCTGAATTTTGAAAATACTCTAACACGGAGTAGGCATGTACAGATCGCTTCTGGGACCCCAAAATATCGAATTTTCGGGTGTTTTGAGCCAGAATTTGAGATATAAACGGGTACAGAAGATGCATGCACATATCGACTTTTGGGCACCTAAAAGATCGATTTTCAGTATGTTTTGAGCATGTATTTTGAAAATACTCCAACACGGAGTAGGCATGTACAGATCGCTTCTGGGACCCCTAAATATCGAATTTTCGGGTGTTTGGGACTGAATTTGAGATATCGACTTTTTGGCACCTAAAATGTCGATTTTTAGAATGTTTTTAGCCTATATTTTGAAAATATTCTAGCACTGAGTAGGCATATACAGATTGCTTCTGGGACCCCAAAATATTGAATTTTCGGGTGTTTTGAGCCTGAATTTGAGATATAAACGGGTACGGAAGATACATGCACATATTGACATTACGCACCAAAAATATCGATTTTCAGCATGTTTTGGGCCTGAATTTTGAAAATACTCTAACACGGAGTAGGCATGTACAGATCGCTTCTGGGACCCCTAAATATCGAATTTTCGGGTGTTTTGGGACTGAATTTGAGATATCGACTTTTTGGCACCTAAGAGATCGATTTTTAGCATGTTTTTAGCCTATATTTTGAAAATATTCTAGCACTGAGTAGGCATGTACAGATTGCTTCTGGGACCCCAAAATATTGAATTTTCGGGTGTTTTGAGCCTGAATTTGAGATATAAACGGGTACAGAAGACACATCCACATATTGACTTTGGGCACCAAAAATATCGATTTTAAGCATGTTTTGTTCCTGAATTTTGAAAATACTCTAACACGGAGTAGGCATGTACAGATCGCTTCTGGGACCCCAAAATATCGAATTTTCGGGTGTTTAGGGCCAGAATTTGAGATATAAACGGGTACAGAAGATGCATGCACATATCGACTTTTGGGCACCTAAAAGATCGATTTTCAGTATGTTTTTGGCCTGTATCTTGAAAATACTCTAACACGGAGAAGGCATGTACAGATACCTTCTGGGACCTCTAAATATCGAATTTTCGGGTGTTTTGGGACTGAATTTGGGATATCGATTTATTGGCACCTAAAATGTCGATTTTTAGCATGTTTTTAGCCTATATTTTGAAAATATTCTAGCCCTGTGTAGGCATGTACAGATTGCTTCTGGGACCCCAAAATATTGAATTTTCGGGTGTTTTGAGCCTGAATTTGAGATATAAACGGGTACAGAAGATACATGCACATATTGACTTTGGGCATCTAAAAAATCGATTTTCAGCATGTTTTGGGCCTGTATTTTGAAAATACTCTAACACTGAGTAGGCATGTACAGATTGCTTCTGGGACCCCAAAATATTGAATTTTCGGGTGTTTTGAGCCTGAATTTGAGATATAAACGGGTACTGAAGATGCATACACATATGGACTTTTGTGCACCTAAAAGATCGATTTTCAGTATGTTTTGAGCATGTATTTTGAAAATACTCTAACACGGAGTAGGCATGTACAGATCGCTTCTGGGACCCCAAAATATCGAATTGTCGGGTGTTTAGGGCCAGAATTTGAGATATAAACGGGTACAGAAGATGCATGCACATATCGACTTTTTGGCACCTAAAAGATCGATTTTCAGTATGTTTTTGGCCTGTATTTTGAAAATACTCTAACACGGAGTACGCATGTACAGATACCTTCTGGGACCTCTAAATATCGAATTTTCGGGTGTTTTGGGACTGAATTTGAGATATCGATTTTTTGGCACCTAAAATGTCGATTTTTAGCATGTTAAATTTTAGCCTATATTTTGAAAATATTCTAGCACTGTGTAGGCATGTACAGATTGCTTCTGGGACCCCAAAATATTGAATTTTCGGGTGTTTTGAGCCTGATTTTGAGATATAAACGGGTACAGAAGATACATGCACATATTGACTTTGGGCATCTAAAATATCGATTTTCAGCATGTTTTTAGCCTATATTTTGAAAATACTCTAACACTGAGTAGGCATGTACAGATTGCTTCTGGGACCCCAAAATATTGAATTTTCAGGTGTTTTGAGCCTGAATTTGAGATATAAACGGGTACTGAAGATGCATGCACATATCGACTTTTGTGCACCTAAAAGATCGATTTTCAGTATGTTTTGAGCATGTATTTTGAAAAAACTCTAACACGGAGTAGGCATGTACAGATCGCTTCTGGGACCCCTAAATATCGAATTTTCGGGTGTTTTGGGACTGAATTTGAGATATCGACTTTTTGGCACCTAAAAGATCGATTTTTAGCATGTTTTTAGCCTATATTTTGAAAATATTCTAGCACTGTACAGATTGCTACTGGGACCCCAAAATATTGAATTTTCGGGTGTTTTGAGCCTGAATTTGAGATATAAACGGGTACTGAAGATGCATGCACATATCGACTTTTGGGCACCTAAAAGATCGATTTTCAGTATGTTTTGAGCATGTATCTTGAAAATACTCTAACACGGAGTAGGCATGTACAGATCGCTTCTGGGACCCCTAAATATCGAATTTTCGGGTGTTTTGGGACTGAATTTGAGATATCGACTTTTTGGCACCTAAAAGATCGATTTTTAGCAGGTTTTTAGCCTATATTTTGAAAATATTCTAGCACTGTACAGATTGCTTCTGGGACCCCAAAATATTGAATTTTCGGGTGTTTTGAGGCTGAATTTGAGATATAAACGGGTACAGAAGATACATGCACATATTGACTTTGGGCACCAAAAATATCGATTTTCAGCATGTTTAGGGCCTGAATTTTGAAAATACTCTAACACGGAGTAGGCATGTACAGATCGCTTCTGGGACCCCAAAATATAAAATTTTCGGGTGTTTTGAGCCAGAATTTGAGATATAAACGGGTACAGAAGATGCATGCACATATCGACTTTTGGGCACCTAAAAGATCGATTTTCAGTATGTTTTGAGCATGTATTTTGAAAATACTCCAACACGGAGTAGGCATGTACAGATCGCTTCTGGGACCCCTAAATATCGAATTTTCGGGTGTTTGGGACTGAATTTGAGATATCGACTTTTTGGCACCTAAAATGTCGATTTTTAGAATGTTTTTAGCCTATATTTTGAAAATATTCTAGCACTGAGTAGGCATATACAGATTGCTTCTGGGACCCCAAAATATTGAATTTTCGGGTGTTTTGAGCCTGAATTTGAGATATAAACGGGTACGGAAGATACATGCACATATTGACTTTACGCACCAAAAATATCGATTTTCAGCATGTTTTGGGCCTGAATTTTGAAAATACTCTAACACGGAGTAGGCATGTACAGATCGCTTCTGGGACCCCTAAATATCGAATTTTCGGGTGTTTTGGGACTGAATTTGAGATATCGACTTTTTGGCACCTAAAAGATCGATTTTTAGCATGTTTTTAGCCTATATTTTGAAAATATTCTAGCACTGAGTAGGCATGTACAGATTGCTTCTGGGACCCCAAAATATTGAATTTTCGGGTGTTTTGAGCCTGAATTTGAGATATAAACGGGTACAGAAGATACATGCACATATTGACTTTGGGCACCAAAAATATCGATTTTAAGCATGTTTTGGGCCTGAATTTTGAAAATACTCTAACACGGAGTAGGCATGTACAGATCGCTTCTGGGACCCCAAAATATCGAATTTTCGGGTGTTTAGGGCCAGAATTTGAGATATAAACGGGTACAGAAGATGCATGCACATATCGACTTTTGGGCACCTAAAAGATCGATTTTCAGTATGTTTTTGGCCTGTATCTTGAAAATACTCTAACACGCAGAAGGCATGTACAGATACCTTCTGGGACCTCTAAATATCGAATTTTCGGGTGTTTTGGGACTGAATTTGGGATATCGATTTTTTGGCACCTAAAATGTCGATTTTTAGCATGTTTTTAGCCTATATTTTGAAAATATTCTAGCACTGTGTAGGCATGTACAGATTGCTTCTGGGACCCCAAAATATTGAATTTTCGGGTGTTTTGAGCCTGAATTTGAGATATAAACGGGTACAGAAGATACATGCACATATTGACTTTGGGCATCTAAAAAATCGATTTTCAGCATGTTTTGGGCCTGTATTTTGAAAATACTCTAACACTGAGTAGGCATGTACAGATTGCTTCTGGGACCCCAAAATATTGAATTTTCGGGTGTTTTGAGCCTGAATTTGAGATATAAACGGGTACAGAAGATACATGCACATATTGACTTTGGGCATCTAAAATATCGATTTTCAGCATGTTTTGGGCCTGACTTTTGAAAATACTCTAACACGAAGTAGACATGTACAGATCGCTTCTGGGACCCCAAAATATCGAATTTTCGGGTGTTTTGAGCCTGAAATTGAGATATAAACGGGTACAGAAGATGCATGCACATATCGACTTTTTGGCACCTAAAAGATCGATTTTCAGTATGTTTTTGGCCTGTATTTTGAAAATACTCTAACACGAAGTACGCATGTACAGATACCTTCTGGGACCTCTAAATATCGAATTTTCGGGTGTTTTGGGACTGAATTTGAGATATCGATTTTTTGGCACCTAAAATGTCGATTTTTAGCATGTTTTTAGCCTATATTTTGAAAATATTCTAGCACTGTGTAGGCATGTACAGATTGCTTCTGGGACCCCAAAATATTGAATTTTCGGGTGTTTTGAGCCTGAATTTGAGATATAAACGGGTACAGAAGATACATGCACATATTGACTTTGGGCATCTAAAATATCGATTTTCAGCATGTTTTGGGCCTGTATTTTGAAAATACTCTAACACTGAGTAGGCATGTACAGATTGCTTCTGGGACCCCAAAATATTGAATTTTCGGGTGTTTTGAGCCTGAATTTGAGATATAAACGGGTACTGAAGATGCATGCACATATCGACTTTTGGGCACCTAAAAGATCGATTTTCAGTATGTTTTGAGCATGTATTTTGAAAAAACTCTAACACGGAGTAGGCATGTACAGATCGCTTCTGGGACCCCTAAATATCGAATTTTCGGGTGTTTTGGGACTGAATTTGAGATATCGACTTTTTGGCACCTAAAAGATCGATTTTTAGCATGTTTTTAGCCTATATTTTGAAAATATTCTAGCACTGTACAGATTGCTTCTGGGACCCCAAAATATTGAATTTTCGGGTGTTTTGAGCCAGAATTTGAGATATAAACGGGTACAGAAGATACATGCACATATTGACTTTGGGCATCTAAAATATCGATTTTCAGCATGTTTTGGGCCTGAATTTTGAAAATACTCTAACACTGAGTAGGCATGTACAGATTGCTTCTGGGACCCCAAAATATTGAATTTTCGGGTGTTTTGAGCCTGAATTTGAGATATAAACGGTTACTGAAGATGCATGCACATATCGACTTTTGTGCACCTAAAAGATCGATTTTCAGTATGTTTTTGGCCTGTATTTTGAAAATACTCTAACACGGAGTAGGCATGTACAGATCGCTTCTGGGACCCCTAAATATCGAATTTTCGGGTGTTTTGAGGCTGAATTTGAGATATAAACGAGTACAGAAGATACATGCACATATTGACTTTGGGCACCAAAAATATCGATTTTCAGCATGTTTAGGGCCTGAATTTTGAAAATACTCTAACACGGAGTAGGCATGTACAGATCGCTTCTGGGACCCCAAAATATCGAATTTTCGGGTGTTTTGAGCCAGAATTTGAGATATAAACGGGTACAGAAGATGCATGCACATATCGACTTTTGGGCACCTAAAAGATCGATTTTCAGTATGTTTTGAGCATGTATTTTGAAAATACTCCAACACGGAGTAGGCATGTACAGATCGCTTCTGGGACCCCTAAATATCGAATTTTCGGGTGTTTGGGACTGAATTTGAGATATCGACTTTTTGGCACCTAAAATGTCGATTTTTAGAATGTTTTTAGCCTATATTTTGAAAATATTCTAGCACTGAGTAGGCATATACAGATTGCTTCTGGGACCCCAAAATATTGAATTTTCGGGTGTTTTGAGCCTGAATTTGAGATATAAACGGGTACGGAAGATACATGCACATATTGACATTACGCACCAAAAATATCGATTTTCAGCATGTTTTGGGCCTGAATTTTGAAAATACTCTAACACGGAGTAGGCATGTACAGATCGCTTCTGGGACCCCTAAATATCGAATTTTCGGGTGTTTTGGGACTGAATTTGAGATATCGACTTTTTGGCACCTAAAAGATCGATTTTTAGCATGTTTTTAGCCTATATTTTGAAAATATTCTAGCACTGAGTAGGCATGTACAGATTGCTTCTGGGACCCCAAAATATTGAATTTTCGGGTGTTTTGAGCCTGAATTTGAGATATAAACGGGTACAGAAGATACATGCACATATTGACTTTGGGCATCTAAAAAATCGATTTTCAGCATGTTTTGGGCCTGTATTTTGAAAATACTCTAACACTGAGTAGGCATGTACAGATTGCTTCTGGGACCCCAAAATATTGAATTTTCGGGTGTTTTGAGCCTGAATTTGAGATATAAACGGGTACTGAAGATGCATACACATATGGACTTTTGTGCACCTAAAAGATCGATTTTCAGTATGTTTTGAGCATGTATTTTGAAAATACTCTAACACGGAGTAGGCATGTACAGTTCGCTTCTGGGACCCCAAAATATCGAATTGTCGGGTGTTTAGGGCCAGAATTTGAGATATAAACGGGTACAGAAGATGCATGCACATATCGACTTTTTGGCACCTAAAAGATCGATTTTCAGTATGTTTTTGGCCTGTATTTTGAAAATACTCTAACACGGAGTACGCATGTACAGATACCTTCTGGGACCTCTAAATATCGAATTTTCGGGTGTTTTGGGACTGAATTTGAGATATCGATTTTTTGGCACCTAAAATGTCGATTTTTAGCATGTTAAATTTTAGCCTATATTTTGAAAATATTCTAGCACTGTGTAGGCATGTACAGATTGCTTCTGGGACCCCAAAATATTGAATTTTCGGGTGTTTTGAGCCTGATTTTGAGATATAAACGGGTACAGAAGATACATGCACATATTGACTTTGGGCATCTAAAATATCGATTTTCAGCATGTTTTGGGCCTGTATTTTGAAAATACTCTAACACTGAGTAGGCATGTACAGATTGCTTCTGGGACCCCAAAATATTGAATTTTCAGGTGTTTTGAGCCTGAATTTGAGATATAAACGGGTACTGAAGATGCATGCACATATCGACTTTTGTGCACCTAAAAGATCGATTTTCAGTATGTTTTGAGCATGTATTTTGAAAAAACTCTAACACGGAGTAGGCATGTACAGATCGCTTCTGGGACCCCTAAATATCGAATTTTCGGGTGTTTTGGGACTGAATTTGAGATATCGACTTTTTGGCACCTAAAAGATCGATTTTTAGCATGTTTTTAGCCTATATTTTGAAAATATTCTAGCACTGTACAGATTGCTTCTGGGACCCCAAAATATTGAATTTTCGGGTGTTTTGAGCCTAAATTTGAGATATAAACGGGTACAGAAGATACATGCACATATTGACTTTGGGCACCAAAAATATCGATTTTCAGCATGTTTTGGGCCTGAATTTTGAAAATACTCTAACACGGAGTAGGCATGTACAGATCGCTTCTGGGACCCCAAAATATCGAATTTTCGGGTGTTTAGGGCCAGAATTTGAGATATAAACGGGTACAGAAGATGCATGCACATATCGACTTTTGGGCACCTAAAAGATCGATTTTCAGTATGTTTTTGGCCTGTATTTTGAAAATACTCGAACACGGAGTAGGCATGTACAGATACCTTCTGGGACCTCTAAATATCGATATTTCGGGTGTTTTGGGACTGAATTTGAGATATCGATTTTTTGGCACCTAAAATGTCGATTTTTAGCATGTTTTTAGCCTATATTTTGAAAATATTCTAGCACTGTGTAGGCATGTACAGATTGCTTCTGGGACCCCAAAATATTGAATTTTCGGGTGTTTTGAGCCTGAATTTGAGATATAAACGGGTACAGAAGATACATGCACATATTGACTTTGGGCATTTAAAATATCGATTTTCAGCATGTTTTGGGCCTGTATTTTGAAAATACTCTAACACTGAGTAGGCATGTACAGATTGCTTCTGGGACCCCAAAATATTGAATTTTCGGGTGTTTTGAGCCTGAATTTGAGATATAAACGGGAACAGAAGATGCATGCACATATCGACTTTTGGGCACCTAAAAGATCGATTTTCAGTATGTTTTTGGCCTGTATTTTGAAAATACTCTAACACGGAGTAGGCATGTACAGATACCTTCTGGGACCTCTAAATATCGAATTTTCGGGTGTTATGGGACTGAATTTGAGATATCGATTTTTTGGCACCTATAATATCAATTTTTAGCATGTTTTTAGCCTATATTTTGAAAATATTCTAGCACTGTGTAGGCATGTACAGATTGCTTCTGGGACCCCAAAATATTGAATTTTCGGGTGTTTTGAGCAAGAATTTGAGATATAAACGGGTACAGAAGATACATGCACATATTGACTTTGGGCATCTAAAATATCGATTTTCAGCATGTTTTGGGCCTGAATTTTGAAAATACTCTAACACTGAGTAGGCATGTACAGATTGCTTCTGGGACCCCAAAATATTGAATTTTCGGGTGTTTTGAGCCTGAATTTGAGACATAAACGGGTACTGAAGATGCATGCACATATCGTCTTTTGTGCACCTAAAAGATCGATTTTCAGTATGTTTTTGGCCTGTATTTTGAAAATACTCTAACACGGAGTAGGCATGTACAGATCGCTTCTGGGACCCCTAAATATCGAATTTTCGGGTGTTTTGGGACTGAATTTGAGATATCGACTTTTTGGCACCTAAAAGATCGATTTTCAGCATGTTTTTAGCCTATATTTCGAAAATATTCTAGCACTGTACAGATTGCTTCTGGGACCCCAAAATATTGAATTTTCGGGTGTTTTGAGCCAGAATTTGAGATATAAACGGGTACAGAAGATACATGCACATATTGACTTTGGGCATCTAAAATATCGATTTTCAGCATGTTTTGGGCCTGAATTTTGAAAATACTCTAACACTGAGTAGGCATGTACAGATTGCTTCTGGGACCCCAAAATATTGAATTTTCAGGTGTTTTGAGCCTGAATTTGAGATATAAACGGTTACTGAAGATGCATGCACATATCGACTTTTGTGCACCTAAAAGATCGATTTTCAGTATGTTTTGAGCATGTATTTTGAAAAAACTCTAACACGGAGTAGGCATGTACAGATCGCTTCTGGGACCCCTAAATATCGAATTTTCGGGTGTTTTGGGACTGAATTTGAGATATCGACTTTTTGGCACCTAAAAGATCGATTTTTAGCATGTTTTTAGCCTATATTTTGAAAATATTCTAGCACTGTACAGATTGCTTCTGGGACCCCAAAATATTGAATTTTCGGGTGTTTTGAGCCTAAATTTGAGATATAAACGGGTACAGAAGATACATGCACATATTGACTTTGGGCACCAAAAATATCGATTTTCAGCATGTTTTGGGCCTGAATTTTGAAAATACTCTAACACGGAGTAGGCATGTACAGATCGCTTCTGGGACCCCAAAATATCGAATTTTCGGGTGTTCAGGGCCAGAATTTGAGATATAAACGGGTACAGAAGATGCATGCACATATCGACTTTTGGGCACCTAAAAGATCGATTTTCAGTATGTTTTTGGCCTGTATTTTGAAAATACTCGAACACGGAGTAGGCATGTACAGATACCTTCTGGGACCTCTAAATATCGAATTTTCGGGTGTTTTGGGACTGAATTTGAGATATCGATTTTTTGGCACCTAAAATGTCGATTTTTAGCATGTTTTTAGCCTATATTTTGAAAATATTCTAGCACTGTGTAGGCATGTAGAGATTGCATCTGGGACCCCAAAATATTGAATTTTCGGGTATTTTGAGCCTGAATTTGAGATATAAACGGGTACTGAAGATGCATGCACATATCGACTTTTGTGCACCTAAAAGATCGATTTTCAGTATGTTTTGAGCATGTATTTTGAAAATACTCTAACACGGAGTAGGCATGTACAGATCGCTTCTGGGACCCCTAAATATCGAATTTTCGGGTGTTTTGGGACTGAATTTGAGATATCGACTTTTTGGCACCTAAAAGATCGATTTTTAGCATGTTTTTAGCCTATATTTTGAAAATATTCTAGCACTGTACAGATTGCTTCTGGGACCCCAAAATATTGAATTTTCGGGTGTTTTGAAGCTGAATTTGAGATATAAACGGGTACAGAAGATACATGCACATATTGACTTTGGGCACCAAAAATATCGATTTTCAGCATGTTTAGAGCCTGAATTTTGAAAATACTCTAACACGGTTTAGGCATGTACAGATCGCTTCTGGGACCCCAAAATATCGAATTTTTGGGTGTTTTGAGCCAGAATTTGAGATATAAACGGGTACAGAAGATGCATGCACATATCTACTTTTGGGCACCTAAAAGATCGATTTTCAGTATGTTTTGAGCATGTATTTTGAAAATACTCTAACACGAAGTAGGCATGTACAGATCGCTTCTGGGACCCCTAAATATCGAATTTTCGGGTGTTTGGGACTGAATTTGAGATATCGACTTTTTGGCACCTAAAATGTCGATTTTTAGAATGTTTTTAGCCTATATTTTGAAAATATTCTAGCACTGAGTAGGCATATACAGATTGCTTCTGGGACCCCAAAATATTGAATTTTCGGGTGTTTTGTGCCTGAATTTGAGATATAAACGGGTACAGAAGATACATGCACATATTGACTTTGGGCACCAAAAATATCGATTTTCAGCATGTTTTGGGCCTGAATTTTGAAAATACTCTAACACGGAGTAGGCATGTACAGATCGCTTCTGGGACCCCAAAATATCGAATTTTCGGGTGTTTTGGGCCAGAATTTGAGATATAAACGGGTACAGGAGATGCATGCACATATCGACTTTTGGGCACCTAAAAGATCGATTTTCAGTATGTTTTTGGCCTGTATCTTGAAAATACTCTAACACGGAGAAGGCATGTACAGATACCTTCTGGGACCTCTAAATATCGAATTTTCGGGTGTTTTGGGACTGAATTTGGGATATCGATTTTTTGGCACCTAAAATGTCGATTTTTAGCATGTTTTTAGCCTATATTTTGAAAATATTCTAGCACTGTGTAGGCATGTACAGATTGCTTCTGGGACCCCAAAATATCGAATTTTCGGGTGTTTTGAGCCAGAATTTGAGATATAAACGGGTACAGAAGATGCATGCACATATCTACTTTTGGGCACCTAAAAGATCGATTTTCAGTATGTTTTGAGCATGTATTTTGAAAATACTCTAACACGAAGTAGGCATGTACAGATCGCTTCTGGGACCCCTAAATATCGAATTTTCGGGTGTTTGGGACTGAATTTGAGATATCGACTTTTTGGCACCTAAAATGTCGATTTTTAGAATGTTTTTAGCCTATATTTTGAAAATATTCTAGCACTGAGTAGGCATATACAGATTGCTTCTGGGACCCCAAAATATTGAATTTTCGGGTGTTTTGAGCCTGAATTTGAGATATAAACGGGTACGGAAGATACATTCACATATTGACTTTGGGCACCAAAAATATCGATTTTCAGCATGTTTTGGGCCTGAATTTTGAAAATACTCTAACACGGAGTAGGCATGTACAGATCTCTTCTGGGACCCCTAAATATCGAATTTTCGGGTGTTTTGGGACTGAATTTGAGATATCGACTTTTTGGCACCTAAAAGATCGATTTTTAGCATGTTTTTAGCCTATATTTTGAAAATATTCTAGCACTGAGTAGGCATGTACAGATTGCTTCTGGGACCCCAAAATATTGAATTTTCGGGTGTTTTGAGCCTGAATTTGAGATATAAACGGGTACAGAAGATACATGCACATATTGACTTTGGGCACCAAAAATATCGATTTTCAGCATGTTTTGGGCCTGAATTTTGAAAATACTCTAACACGGAGTAGGCATGTACAGATCGCTTCTGGGACCCCAAAATATCGAATTTTCGGGTGTTTAGGGCCAGAATTTGAGATATAAACGGGTACAGGAGATGCATGCACATATCGACTTTTGGGCACCTAAAAGATCGATTTTCAGTATGTTTTTGGCCTGTATTTTGAAAATACTCGAACACGGAGTAGGCATGTACAGATACCTTCTGGGACCTCTAAATATCGAATTTTCGGGTGTTTTGGGACTGAATTTGAGATATCGATTTTTTGGCACCTAAAATGTCGATTTTTAGCATGTTTTTAGCCTATATTTTGAAAATATTCTAGCACTGTGTAGGCATGTACAGATTGCATCTGGGACCCCAAAATATTGAATTTTCGGGTATTTTGAGCCTGAATTTGAGATATAAACGGGTACTGAAGATGCATGCACATATCGACTTTTGTGCACCTAAAAGATCGATTTTCAGTATGTTTTGAGCATGTATTTTGAAAATACTCTAACACGGAGTAGGCATGTACAGATCGCTTCTGGGACCCCTAAATATCGAATTTTCGGGTGTTTTGGGACTGAATTTGAGATATCGACTTTTTGGCACCTAAAAGATCAATTTTTAGCATGTTTTTAGCCTATATTTTGAAAATATTCTAGCACTGTACAGATTGCTTCTGGGACCCCAAAATATTGAATTTTCGGGTGTTTTGAGGCTGAATTTGAGATATAAACGGGTACAGAAGATACATGCACATATTGACTTTGGGCACCAAAAATATCGATTTTCAGCATGTTTAGGGCCTGAATTTTGAAAATACTCTAACACGGAGTAGGCATGTACAGATCGCTTCTGGGACCCCAAAATATCGAATTTTCGGGTGTTTTGAGCCAGAATTTGAGATATAAACGGGTACAGAAGATGCATGCACATATCTACTTTTGGGCACCTAAAAGATCGATTTTCAGTATGTTTTGAGCATGTATTTTGAAAATACTCTAACACGAAGTAGGCATGTACAGATCGCTTCTGGGACCCCTAAATATCGAATTTTCGGGTGTTTGGGACTGAATTTGAGATATCGACTTTTTGGCACCTAAAATGTCGATTTTTAGAATGTTTTTAGCCTATATTTTGAAAATATTCTAGCACTGAGTAGGCATATACAGATTGCTTCTGGGACCCCAAAATATTGAATTTTCGGGTGTTTTGAGCCTGAATTTGAGATATAAACGGGTACGGAAGATACATTCACATATTGACTTTGGGCACCAAAAATATCGATTTTCAGCATGTTTTGGGCCTGAATTTTGAAAATACTCTAACACGGAGTAGGCATGTACAGATCGCTTCTGGGACCCCTAAATATCGAATTTTCGGGTGTTTTGGGACTGAATTTGAGATATCGACTTTTTGGCACCTAAAAGATCGATTTTTAGCATGTTTTATAGCCTATATTTTGAAAATATTCTAGCACTGAGTAGGCATGTACAGATTGCTTCTGGGACCCCAAAATATTGAATTTTCGGGTGTTTTGAGCCTGAATTTGAGATATAAACGGGTACAGAAGATACATGCACATATTGACTTTGGGCACCAAAAATATCGATTTTCAGCATGTTTTGGGCCTGAATTTTGAAAATACTCTAACACGGAGTAGGCATGTACAGATCGCTTCTGGGACCCCAAAATATCGAATTTTCGGGTGTTTAGGGCCAGAATTTGAGATATAAACGGGTACAGGAGATGCATGCACATATCGACTTTTGGGCACCTAAAAGATCGATTTTCAGTATGTTTTTGGCCTGTATCTTGAAAATACTCTAACACGGAGAAGGCATGTACAGATACCTTCTGGGACCTCTAAATATCGAATTTTCGGGTGTTTTGGGACTGAATTTGGGATATAGATTTTTTGGCACCTAAAATGTCGATTTTTAGCATGTTTTTAGCCTATATTTTGAAAATATTCTAGCACTGTGTAGGCATGTACAGATTGCTTCTGGGACCCCAAAATATTGAATTTTCGGGTGTTTTGAGCCTGAATTTGAGATATAAACGGGTACAGAAGATACATGCACATATTGACTTTGGGCATCTAAAATATCGATTTTCAGCATGTTTTGGGCCTGACTTTTGAAAATACTCTAACACGAAGTAGACATGTACAGATCGCTTCTGGGACCCCAAAATATCGAATTTTCGGGTGTTTTGAGCCTGAATTTGAGATATAAACGGGTACAGAAGATGCATGCACATATCTACTTTTGGGCACCTAAAAGATCGATTTTCAGTATGTTTTGAGCATGTATTTTGAAAATACTCTAACACGAAGTAGGCATGTACAGATCGCTTCTGGGACCCCTAAATATCGAATTTTCGGGTGTTTGGGACTGAATTTGAGATATCGACTTTTTGGCACCTAAAATGTCGATTTTTAGAATGTTTTTAGCCTATATTTTGAAAATATTCTAGCACTGAGTAGGCATATACAGATTGCTTCTGGGACCCCAAAATATTGAATTTTCGGGTGTTTTGAGCCTGAATTTGAGATATAAACGGGTACGGAAGATACATTCACATATTGACTTTGGGCACCAAAAATATCGATTTTCAGCATGTTTTGGGCCTGAATTTTGAAAATACTCTAACACGGAGTAGGCATGTACAGATCGCTTCTGGGACCCCTAAATATCGAATTTTCGGGTGTTTTGGGACTGAATTTGAGATATCGACTTTTTGGCACCTAAAAGATCGATTTTTAGCATGTTTTATAGCCTATATTTTGAAAATATTCTAGCACTGAGTAGGCATGTACAGATTGCTTCTGGGACCCCAAAATATTGAATTTTCGGGTGTTTTGAGCCTGAATTTGAGATATAAACGGGTACAGAAGATACATGCACATATTGACTTTGGGCACCAAAAATATCTATTTTCAGCATGTTTTGGGCCTGAATTTTGAAAATACTCTAACACGGAGTAGGCATGTACAGATCGCTTCTGGGACCCCAAAATATCGAATTTTCGGGTGTTTAGGGCCTGAATTTGAGATATAAAAGGGTACAGGAGATGCATGCACATATCGACTTTTGGGCACCTAAAAGATCGATTTTCAGTATGTTTTTGGCCTGTATCTTGAAAATACTCTAACACGGAGAAGGCATGTACAGATACCTTCTGGGACCTCTAAATATCGAATTTTCGGGTGTTTTGGGACTGAATTTGGGATATCGATTTTTTGGCACCTAAAATGTCGATTTTTAGCATGTTTTTAGCCTATATTTTGAAAATATTCTAGCACTGTGTAGGCATGTACAGATTGCTTCTGGGACCCCAAAATATTGAATTTTCGGGTGTTTTGAGCCTGAATTTGAGATATAAACGGGTACAGAAGATACATGCACATATTGACTTTGGGCATCTAAAATATCGATTTTCAGCATGTTTTGGGCCTGACTTTTGAAAATACTCTAACACGAAGTAGACATGTACAGATCGCTTCTGGGACCCCAAAATATCGAATTTTCGGGTGTTTTGAGCCTGAATTTGAGATATAAACGGGTACAGAAGATGCATGCACATATCTACTTTTGGGCACCTAAAAGATCGATTTTCAGTATGTTTTGAGCATGTATTTTGAAAATACTCTAACACGAAGTAGGCATGTACAGATCGCTTCTGGGACCCCTAAATATCGAATTTTCGGGTGTTTGGGACTGAATTTGAGATATCGACTTTTTGGCACCTAAAATGTCGATTTTTAGAATGTTTTTAGCCTATATTTTGAAAATATTCTAGCACTGAGTAGGCATATACAGATTGCTTCTGGGACCCCAAAATATTGAATTTTCGGGTGTTTTGAGCCTGAATTTGAGATATAAACGGGTACAGAAGATGCATGCACATATCTACTTTTGGGCACCTAAAAGATCGATTTTCAGTATGTTTTGAGCATGTATTTTGAAAATACTCTAACACGAAGTAGGCATGTACAGATCGCTTCTGGGACCCCTAAATATCGAATTTTCGGGTGTTTGGGACTGAATTTGAGATATCGACTTTTTGGCACCTAAAATGTCGATTTTTAGAATGTTTTTAGCCTATATTTTGAAAATATTCTAGCACTGAGTAGGCATATACAGATTGCTTCTGGGACCCCAAAATATTGAATTTTCGGGTGTTTTGAGCCTGAATTTGAGATATAAACGGGTACGGAAGATACATTCACATATTGACTTTGGGCACCAAAAATATCGATTTTCAGCATGTTTTGGGCCTGAATTTTGAAAATACTCTAACACGGAGTAGGCATGTACAGATCGCTTCTGGGACCCCTAAATATCGAATTTTCGGGTGTTTTGGGACTGAATTTGAGATATCGACTTTTTGGCACCTAAAAGATCGATTTTTAGCATGTTTTTAGCCTATATTTTGAAAATATTCTAGCACTGAGTAGGCATGTACAGATTGCTTCTGGGACCCCAAAATATTGAATTTTCGGGTGTTTTGAGCCTGAATTTGAGATATAAACGGGTACAGAAGATACATGCACATATTGACTTTGGGCACCAAAAATATCGATTTTCAGCATGTTTTGGGCCTGAATTTTGAAAATACTCTAACACGGAGTAGGCATGTACAGATCGCTTCTGGGACCCCAAAATATCGAATTTTCGGGTGTTTAGGGCCAGAATTTGAGATATAAACGGGTACAGGAGATGCATGCACATATCGACTTTTGGGCACCTAAAAGATCGATTTTCAGTATGTTTTTGGCCTGTATCTTGAAAATACTCTAACACGGAGAAGGCATGTACAGATACCTTCTGGGACCTCTAAATATCGAATTTTCGGGTGTTTTGGGACTGAATTTGGGATATCGATTTTTTGGCACCTAAAATGTCGATTTTTAGCATGTTTTTAGCCTATATTTTGAAAATATTCTAGCACTGTGTAGGTATGTACAGATTGCTTCTGGGACCCTAAAATATTGAATTTTCGGGTATTTTGAGCCTGAATTTGAGATATAAACGGGTACTGAAGATGCATGCACATATCGACTTTTGTGCACCTAAAAGATCGATTTTCAGTATGTTTTGAGCATGTATTTTGAAAATACTCTAACACGGAGTAGGCATGTACAGATCGCTTCTGGGACCCCTAAATATCGAATTTTCGGGTGTTTTGGGACTGAATTTGAGATATCGACTTTTTGGCACCTAAAAGATCGATTTTTAGCATGTTTTTAGCCTATATTTTGAAAATATTCTAGCACTGTACAGATTGCTTCTGGGACCCCAAAATATTGAATTTTCGGGTGTTTTGAGGCTGAATTTGAGATATAAACGGGTACGGAAGATACATTCACATATTGACTTTGGGCACCAAAAATATCGATTTTCAGCATGTTTTGGGCCTGAATTTTGAAAATACTCTAACACGGAGTAGGCATGTACAGATCGCTTCTGGGACCCCTAAATATAGAATTTTCGGGTGTTTTGGGACTGAATTTGAGATATCGACTTTTTGGCACCTAAAAGATCGATTTTTAGCATGTTTTTAGCCTATATTTTGAAAATATTCTAGCACTGAGTAGGCATGTACAGATTGCTTCTGGGACCCCAAAATATTGAATTTTCGGGTGTTTTGAGCCTGAATTTGAGATATAAACGGGTACAGAAGATACATGCACATATTGACTTTGGGCACCAAAAATATCGATTTTCAGCATGTTTTGGGCCTGAATTTTGAAAATACTCTAACACGGAGTAGGCATGTACAGATCGCTTCTGGGACCCCAAAATATCGAATTTTCGGGTGTTTAGGGCCAGAATTTGAGATATAAACGGGTACAGGAGATGCATGCACATATCGACTTTTGGGCACCTAAAAGATCGATTTTCAGTATGTTTTTGGCCTGTATCTTGAAAATACTCTAACACGGAGAAGGCATGTACAGATACCTTCTGGGACCTCTAAATATCGAATTTTCGGGTGTTTTGGGACTGAATTTGGGATATCGATTTTTTGGCACCTAAAATGTCGATTTTTAGCATGTTTTTAGCCTATATTTTGAAAATATTCTAGCACTGTGTAGGCATGTACAGATTGCTTCTGGGACCCCAAAATATTGAATTTTCGGGTGTTTTGAGCCAGAATTTGAGATATAAACGGGTACAGAAGATGCATGCACATATCTACTTTTGGGCACCTAAAAGATCGATTTTCAGTATGTTTTGAGCATGTATTTTGAAAATACTCTAACACGAAGTAGGCATGTACAGATCGCTTCTGGGACCCCTAAATATCGAATTTTCGGGTGTTTGGGACTGAATTTGAGATATCGACTTTTTGGCACCTAAAATGTCGATTTTTAGAATGTTTTTAGCCTATATTTTGAAAATATTCTAGCACTGAGTAGGCATATACAGATTGCTTCTGGGACCCCAAAATATTGAATTTTCGGGTGTTTTGAGCCTGAATTTGAGATATAAACGGGTACGGAAGATACATTCACATATTGACTTTGGGCACCAAAAATATCGATTTTCAGCATGTTTTGGGCCTGAATTTTGAAAATACTCTAACACGGAGTAGGCATGTACAGATCGCTTCTGGGACCCCTAAATATCGAATTTTCGGGTGTTTTGGGACTGAATTTGAGATATCGACTTTTTGGCACCTAAAAGATCGATTTTTAGCATGTTTTTAGCCTATATTTTGAAAATATTCTAGCACTGAGTAGGCATGTACAGATTGCTTCTGGGACCCCAAAATATTGAATTTTCGGGTGTTTTGAGCCTGAATTTGAGATATAAACGGGTACAGAAGATACATGCACATATTGACTTTGGGCACCAAAAATATCGATTTTCAGCATGTTTTGGGCCTGAATTTTGAAAATACTCTAACACGGAGTAGGCATGTACAGATCGCTTCTGGGACCCCAAAATATCGAATTTTCGGGTGTTTAGGGCCTGAATTTGAGATATAAAAGGGTACAGGAGATGCATGCACATATCGACTTTTGGGCACCTAAAAGATCGATTTTCAGTATGTTTTTGGCCTGTATCTTGAAAATACTCTAACACGGAGAAGGCATGTACAGATACCTTCTGGGACCTCTAAATATCGAATTTTCGGGTGTTTTGGGACTGAATTTGGGATATCGATTTTTTGGCACCTAAAATGTCGATTTTTAGCATGTTTTTAGCCTATATTTTGAAAATATTCTAGCACTGTGTAGGCATGTACAGATTGCTTCTGGGACCCCAAAATATTGAATTTTCGGGTGTTTTGAGCCTGAATTTGAGATATAAACGGGTACAGAAGATACATGCACATATTGACTTTGGGCATCTAAAATATCGATTTTCAGCATGTTTTGGGCCTGACTTTTGAAAATACTCTAACACGAAGTAGACATGTACAGATCGCTTCTGGGACCCCAAAATATCGAATTTTCGGGTGTTTTGAGCCTGAATTTGAGATATAAACGGGTACAGAAGATGCATGCACATATCTACTTTTGGGCACCTAAAAGATCGATTTTCAGTATGTTTTGAGCATGTATTTTGAAAATACTCTAACACGAAGTAGGCATGTACAGATCGCTTCTGGGACCCCTAAATATCGAATTTTCGGGTGTTTGGGACTGAATTTGAGATATCGACTTTTTGGCACCTAAAATGTCGATTTTTAGAATGTTTTTAGCCTATATTTTGAAAATATTCTAGCACTGAGTAGGCATATACAGATTGCTTCTGGGACCCCAAAATATTGAATTTTCGGGTGTTTTGAGCCTGAATTTGAGATATAAACGGGTACAGAAGATGCATGCACATATCTACTTTTGGGCACCTAAAAGATCGATTTTCAGTATGTTTTGAGCATGTATTTTGAAAATACTCTAACACGAAGTAGGCATGTACAGATCGCTTCTGGGACCCCTAAATATCGAATTTTCGGGTGTTTGGGACTGAATTTGAGATATCGACTTTTTGGCACCTAAAATGTCGATTTTTAGAATGTTTTTAGCCTATATTTTGAAAATATTCTAGCACTGAGTAGGCATATACAGATTGCTTCTGGGACCCCAAAATATTGAATTTTCGGGTGTTTTGAGCCTGAATTTGAGATATAAACGGGTACGGAAGATACATTCACATATTGACTTTGGGCACCAAAAATATCGATTTTCAGCATGTTTTGGGCCTGAATTTTGAAAATACTCTAACACGGAGTAGGCATGTACAGATCGCTTCTGGGACCCCTAAATATCGAATTTTCGGGTGTTTTGGGACTGAATTTGAGATATCGACTTTTTGGCACCTAAAAGATCGATTTTTAGCATGTTTTTAGCCTATATTTTGAAAATATTCTAGCACTGAGTAGGCATGTACAGATTGCTTCTGGGACCCCAAAATATTGAATTTTCGGGTGTTTTGAGCCTGAATTTGAGATATAAACGGGTACAGAAGATACATGCACATATTGACTTTGGGCACCAAAAATATCGATTTTCAGCATGTTTTGGGCCTGAATTTTGAAAATACTCTAACACGGAGTAGGCATGTACAGATCGCTTCTGGGACCCCAAAATATCGAATTTTCGGGTGTTTAGGGCCAGAATTTGAGATATAAACGGGTACAGGAGATGCATGCACATATCGACTTTTGGGCACCTAAAAGATCGATTTTCAGTATGTTTTTGGCCTGTATCTTGAAAATACTCTAACACGGAGAAGGCATGTACAGATACCTTCTGGGACCTCTAAATATCGAATTTTCGGGTGTTTTGGGACTGAATTTGGGATATCGATTTTTTGGCACCTAAAATGTCGATTTTTAGCATGTTTTTAGCCTATATTTTGAAAATATTCTAGCACTGTGTAGGTATGTACAGATTGCTTCTGGGACCCTAAAATATTGAATTTTCGGGTATTTTGAGCCTGAATTTGAGATATAAACGGGTACTGAAGATGCATGCACATATCGACTTTTGTGCACCTAAAAGATCGATTTTCAGTATGTTTTGAGCATGTATTTTGAAAATACTCTAACACGGAGTAGGCATGTACAGATCGCTTCTGGGACCCCTAAATATCGAATTTTCGGGTGTTTTGGGACTGAATTTGAGATATCGACTTTTTGGCACCTAAAAGATCGATTTTTAGCATGTTTTTAGCCTATATTTTGAAAATATTCTAGCACTGTACAGATTGCTTCTGGGACCCCAAAATATTGAATTTTCGGGTGTTTTGAGGCTGAATTTGAGATATAAACGGGTACGGAAGATACATTCACATATTGACTTTGGGCACCAAAAATATCGATTTTCAGCATGTTTTGGGCCTGAATTTTGAAAATACTCTAACACGGAGTAGGCATGTACAGATCGCTTCTGGGACCCCTAAATATAGAATTTTCGGGTGTTTTGGGACTGAATTTGAGATATCGACTTTTTGGCACCTAAAAGATCGATTTTTAGCATGTTTTTAGCCTATATTTTGAAAATATTCTAGCACTGAGTAGGCATGTACAGATTGCTTCTGGGACCCCAAAATATTGAATTTTCGGGTGTTTTGAGCCTGAATTTGAGATATAAACGGGTACAGAAGATACATGCACATATTGACTTTGGGCACCAAAAATATCGATTTTCAGCATGTTTTGGGCCTGAATTTTGAAAATACTCTAACACGGAGTAGGCATGTACAGATCGCTTCTGGGACCCCAAAATATCGAATTTTCGGGTGTTTAGGGCCAGAATTTGAGATATAAACGGGTACAGGAGATGCATGCACATATCGACTTTTGGGCACCTAAAAGATCGATTTTCAGTATGTTTTTGGCCTGTATCTTGAAAATACTCTAACACGGAGAAGGCATGTACAGATACCTTCTGGGACCTCTAAATATCGAATTTTCGGGTGTTTTGGGACTGAATTTGGGATATCGATTTTTTGGCACCTAAAATGTCGATTTTTAGCATGTTTTTAGCCTATATTTTGAAAATATTCTAGCACTGTGTAGGCATGTACAGATTGCTTCTGGGACCCCAAAATATTGAATTTTCGGGTGTTTTGAGCCAGAATTTGAGATATAAACGGGTACAGAAGATGCATGCACATATCTACTTTTGGGCACCTAAAAGATCGATTTTCAGTATGTTTTGAGCATGTATTTTGAAAATACTCTAACACGAAGTAGGCATGTACAGATCGCTTCTGGGACCCCTAAATATCGAATTTTCGGGTGTTTGGGACTGAATTTGAGATATCGACTTTTTGGCACCTAAAATGTCGATTTTTAGAATGTTTTTAGCCTATATTTTGAAAATATTCTAGCACTGAGTAGGCATATACAGATTGCTTCTGGGACCCCAAAATATTGAATTTTCGGGTGTTTTGAGCCTGAATTTGAGATATAAACGGGTACGGAAGATACATTCACATATTGACTTTGGGCACCAAAAATATCGATTTTCAGCATGTTTTGGGCCTGAATTTTGAAAATACTCTAACACGGAGTAGGCATGTACAGATCGCTTCTGGGACCCCTAAATATCGAATTTTCGGGTGTTTTGGGACTGAATTTGAGATATCGACTTTTTGGCACCTAAAAGATCGATTTTTAGCATGTTTTTAGCCTATATTTTGAAAATATTCTAGCACTGAGTAGGCATGTACAGATTGCTTCTGGGACCCCAAAATATTGAATTTTCGGGTGTTTTGAGCCTGAATTTGAGATATAAACGGGTACAGAAGATACATGCACATATTGACTTTGGGCACCAAAAATATCGATTTTCAGCATGTTTTGGGCCTGAATTTTGAAAATACTCTAACACGAAGTAGGCATGTACAGATCGCTTCTGGGACCCCAAAATATCGAATTTTCGGGTGTTTAGGTCCAGAAGTTGAGATATAAACGGGTACAGAAGATGCATGCACATATCGACTTTTGGGCACCTAAAAGATCGATTTTCAGTATGTTTTTGGCCTGTATTTTGAAAATACTCTATCACGGAGTAGGCATGTACAGATACCTTCTGGGACCTCTAAATATCGAATTTTCGGGTGTTTTGGGACTGAATTTGAGATATCGATTTTTTGGCACCTAAAATGTCGATTTTTAGCATGTTTTTAGCCTATATTTTGAAAATATTCTAGCACTGTGTAGGCATGTACAGATTGCTTCTGGGACCCCAAAATATTGAATTTTCGGGTATTTTGAGCCTGAATTTGACATATAAACGGGTACTGAAGATGCATGCACATATCGACTTTTGTGCACCTAAAAGATCGATTTTCAGTATGTTTTGTGCATGTATTTTGAAAATACTCTAACACGGAGTAGGCATGTACAGATCGCTTCTGGGACCCCTAAATATCGAATTTTCGGGTGTTTTGGGACTGAATTTGAGATATCGACTTTTTGGCACCTAAAAGATCGATTTTTAGCATGTTTTTAGCCTATATTTTGAAAATATTCTAGCACTGTACAGATTGCTTCTGGGACCCCAAAATATTGAATTTTCGGGTGTTTTGAGGCTGAATTTGAGATATAAACGGGTACAGAAGATACATGCACATATTGACTTTGGGCACCAAAAATATCGATTTTCAGCATGTTTAGGGCCTGAATTTTGAAAATACTCTAACACGGAGTAGGCATGTACAGATCGCTTCTGGGACCCCAAAATATCGAATTTTCGGGTGTTTTGAGCCAGAATTTGAGATATAAACGGGTACAGAAGATGCATGCACATATCGACTTTTGGGCACCTAAAAGATCGATTTTCAGTATGTTTTGAGCATGTATTTTGAAAATACTCTAACACGGAGTAGGCATGTACAGATCGCTTCTGGGACCCCTAAATATCGAATTTTCGGGTGTTTGGGACTGAATTTGAGATATCGACTTTTTGGCACCTAAAATGTCGATTTATAGAATGTTTTTAGCCTATATTTTGAAAATATTCTAGCACTGAGTAGGCATATACAGATTGCTTCTGGGACCCCAAAATATTGAATTTTCGGGTGTTTTGAGCCTGAATTTGAGATATAAACGGGTACGGAAGATACATTCACATATTGACTTTGGGCACCAAAAATATCGATTTTCAGCATGTTTTGGGCCTGAATTTTGAAAATACTCTAACACGGAGTAGGCATGTACAGATCGCTTCTGGGACCCCTAAATATAGAATTTTCGGGTGTTTTGGGACTGAATTTGAGATATCGACTTTTTGGCACCTAAAAGATCGATTTTTAGCATGTTTTTAGCCTATATTTTGAAAATATTCTAGCACTGAGTAGGCATGTACAGATTGCTTCTGGGACCCCAAAATATTGAATTTTCGGGTGTTTTGAGCCTGAATTTGAGATATAAACGGGTACAGAAGATACATGCACATATTGACTTTGGGCACCAAAAATATCGATTTTCAGCATGTTTTGGGCCTGAATTTTGAAAATACTCTAACACGGAGTAGGCATGTACAGATCGCTTCTGGGACCCCAAAATATCGAATTTTCGGGTGTTTAGGGCCAGAATTTGAGATATAAACGGGTACAGGAGATGCATGCACATATCGACTTTTGGGCACCTAAAAGATCGATTTTCAATATGTTTTTGGCCTGTATCTTGAAAATACTCTAACACGGAGAAGGCATGTACAGATACCTTCTGGGACCTCTAAATATCGAATTTTCGGGTGTTTTGGGACTGAATTTGGGATATCGATTTTTTGGCACCTAAAATGTCGATTTTTAGCATGTTTTTAGCCTATATTTTGAAAATATTCTAGCACTGTGTAGGCATGTACAGATTGCTTCTGGGACCCCAAAATATTGAATTTTCGGGTGTTTTGAGCCTGAATTTGAGATATAAACGGGTACAGAAGATACATGCACATATTGACTTTGGGCACCAAAAATATCGATTTTCAGCATGTTTTGGGCCTGAATTTTGAAAATACTCTAACACGAAGTAGGCATGTACAGATCGCTTCTGGGACCCCAAAATATCGAATTTTCGGGTGTTTAGGTCCAGAAGTTGAGATATAAACGGGTACAGAAGATGCATGCACATATCGACTTTTGGGCACCTAAAAGATCGATTTTCAGTATGTTTTTGGCCTGTATTTTGAAAATACTCTATCACGGAGTAGGCATGTACAGATACCTTCTGGGACCTCTAAATATCGAATTTTCGGGTGTTTTGGGACTGAATTTGAGATATCGATTTTTTGGCACCTAAAATGTCGATTTTTAGCATGTTTTTAGCCTATATTTTGAAAATATTCTAGCACTGTGTAGGCATGTACAGATTGCTTCTGGGACCCCAAAATATTGAATTTTCGGGTATTTTGAGCCTGAATTTGACATATAAACGGGTACTGAAGATGCATGCACATATCGACTTTTGTGCACCTAAAAGATCGATTTTCAGTATGTTTTGAGCATGTATTTTGAAAATACTCTAACACGGAGTAGGCATGTACAGATCGCTTCTGGGACCCCTAAATATCGAATTTTCGGGTGTTTTGGGACTGAATTTGAGATATCGACTTTTTGGCACCTAAAAGATCGATTTTTAGCATGTTTTTAGCCTATATTTTGAAAATATTCTAGCATTGTACAGATTGCTTCTGGGACCCCAAAATATTGAATTTTCGGGTGTTTTGAGGCTGAATTTGAGATATAAACGGGTACAGAAGATACATGCACATATTGACTTTGGGCACCAAAAATATCGATTTTCAGCATGTTTAGGGCCTGAATTTTGAAAATACTCTAACACGGAGTAGGCATGTACAGATCGCTTCTGGGACCCCAAAATATCGAATTTTCGGGTGTTTTGAGCCAGAATTTGAGATATAAACGGGTACAGAAGATGCATGCACATATCGACTTTTGGGCACCTAAAAGATCGATTTTCAGTATGTTTTGAGCATGTATTTTGAAAATACTCTAACACGGAGTAGGCATGTACAGATCGCTTCTGGGACCCCTAAATATCGAATTTTCGGGTGTTTGGGACTGAATTTGAGATATCGACTTTTTGGCACCTAAAATGTCGATTTATAGAATGTTTTTAGCCTATATTTTGAAAATATTCTAGCACTGAGTAGGCATATACAGATTGCTTCTGGGACCCCAAAATATTGAATTTTCGGGTGTTTTGAGCCTGAATTTGAGATATAAACGGGTACAGAAGATACATGCACATATTGACTTTGGGCATCTATAATATCGATTTTCAGCATGTTTTGGGCCTGTATTTTGAAAATACTCTAACACTGAGTAGGCATGTACAGATTGCTTCTGGGACCCCAAAATATTGAATTTTCGGGTGTTTTGAGCCTGAATTTGAGATATAAACGGGTACTGAAGATGCATGCACATATCGACTTTTGTGCACCTAAAAGATCGATTTTCAGTATGTTTTGAGCATGTATTTTGAAAATACTCTAACACGGAGTAGGCATGTACAGATCGCTTCTGGGACCCCTAAATATCGAATTTTCGGGTGTTTTGAGCCTGAATTTGAGATATAAACGGGTACAGAAGATACATGCACATATTGACTTTGGGCACCAAAAATATCGATTTTTAGCATGTTTTGGGCCTGAATTTTGAAAATACTCTAACACGAAGTAGGCATGTACAGATCGCTTCTGGGACCCCAAAATATCGAATTTTCGGGTGTTTAGGTCCAGAAGTTGAGATATAAACGGGTACAGAAGATGCATGCACATATCGACTTTTGGGCACCTAAAAGATCGATTTTCAGTATGTTTTTGGCCTGTATTTTGAAAATACTCTATCACGGAGTAGGCATGTACAGATACCTTCTGGGACCTCTAAATATCGAATTTTCGGGTGTTTTGGGACTGAATTTGAGATATCGATTTTTTGGCACCTAAAATGTCGATTTTTAGCATGTTTTTAGCCTATATTTTGAAAATATTCTAGCACTGTGTAGGCATGTACAGATTGCTTCTGGGACCCCAAAATATTGAATTTTCGGGTGTTTTGAGCCAGAATTTGAGATATAAACGGGTACAGAAGATACATGCACATATTGACTTTGGGCATCTAAAATATCGATTTTCAGCATGTTTTGGGCCTGAATTTTGAAAATACTCTAACACTGAGTAGGCATGTACAGATTGCTTCTGGGACCCCAAAATATTGAATTTTCGGGTGTTTTGAGCCTGAATTTGAGACATAAACGGGTACTGAAGATGCATGCACATATCGTCTTTTGTGCACCTAAAAGATCGATTTTCAGTATGTTTTTGGCCTGTATTTTGAAAATACTCTAACACGGAGTAGGCATGTACAGATCGCTTCTGGGACCCCTAAATATCGAATTTTCGGGTGTTTTGGGACTGAATTTGAGATATCGACTTTTTGGCACCTAAAAGATCGATTTTCAGCATGTTTTTAGCCTATATTTCGAAAATATTCTAGCACTGTACAGATTGCTTCTGGGACCCCAAAATATTGAATTTTCGGGTGTTTTGAGCCAGAATTTGAGATATAAACGGGTACAGAAGATACATGCACATATTGACTTTGGGCATCTAAAATATCGATTTTCAGCATGTTTTGGGCCTGAATTTTGAAAATACTCTAACACTGAGTAGGCATGTACAGATTGCTTCTGGGACCCCAAAATATTGAATTTTCAGGTGTTTTGAGCCTGAATTTGAGATATAAACGGTTACTGAAGATGCATGCACATATCGACTTTTGTGCACCTAAAAGATCGATTTTCAGTATGTTTTGAGCATGTATTTTGAAAAAACTCTAACACGGAGTAGGCATGTACAGATCGCTTCTGGGACCCCTAAATATCGAATTTTCGTGTGTTTTGGGACTGAATTTGAGATATCGACTTTTTGGCACCTAAAAGATCGATTTTTAGCATGTTTTTAGCCTATATTTTGAAAATATTCTAGCACTGTACAGATTGCTTCTGGGACCCCAAAATATTGAATTTTCGGGTGTTTTGAGCCTAAATTTGAGATATAAACGGGTACAGAAGATACATGCACATATTGACTTTGGGCACCAAAAATATCGATTTTCAGCATGTTTTGGGCCTGAATTTTGAAAATACTCTAACACGGAGTAGGCATGTACAGATCGCTTCTGGGACCCCAAAATATCGAATTTTCGGGTGTTCAGGGCCAGAATTTGAGATATAAACGGGTACAGAAGATGCATGCACATATCGACTTTTGGGCACCTAAAAGATCGATTTTCAGTATGTTTTTGGCCTGTATTTTGAAAATACTCGAACACGGAGTAGGCATGTACAGATACCTTCTGGGACCTCTAAATATCGAATTTTCGGGTGTTTTGGGACTGAATTTGAGATATCGATTTTTTGGCACCTAAAATGTCGATTTTTAGCATGTTTTTAGCCTATATTTTGAAAATATTCTAGCACTGTGTAGGCATGTACAGATTGCTTCTGGGACCCCAAAATATTTAATTTTCGGGTATTTTGAGCCTGAATTTGAGATATAAACGGGTACTGAAGATGCATGCACATATCGACTTTTGTGCACCTAAAAGATCGATTTTCAGTATGTTTTGAGCATGTATTTTGAAAATACTCTAACACGGAGTAGGCATGTACAGATCGCTTCTGGGACCCCTAAATATCGAATTTTCGGGTGTTTTGGGACTGAATTTGAGATATCGACTTTTTGGCACCTAAAAGATCGATTTTTAGCATGTTTTTAGCCTATATTTTGAAAATATTCTAGCACTGTACAGATTGCTTCTGGGACCCCAAAATATTGAATTTTCGGGTGTTTTGAGGCTGAATTTGAGATATAAACGGGTACAGAAGATACATGCACATATTGACTTTGGGCACCAAAAATATCGATTTTCAGCATGTTTAGGGCCTGAATTTTAAAAATACTCTAACACGGAGTAGGCATGTACAGATCGCTTCTGGGACCCCAAAATATCGAATTTTCGGGTGTTTTGAGCCAGAATTTGAGATATAAACGGGTACAGAAGATGCATGCACATATCTACTTTTGGGCACCTAAAAGATCGATTTTCAGTATGTTTTGAGCATGTATTTTAAAAATACTCTAACACGAAGTAGGCATGTACAGATCGCTTCTGGGACCCCTAAATATCGAATTTTCGGGTGTTTGGGACTGAATTTGAGATATCGACTTTTTGGCACCTAAAATGTCGATTTTTAGAATGTTTTTAGCCTATATTTTGAAAATATTCTAGCACTGAGTAGGCATATACAGATTGCTTCTGGGACCCCAAAATATTGAATTTTCGGGTGTTTTGAGCCTGAATTTGAGATATAAACGGGTACGGAAGATACATTCACATATTGACTTTGGGCACCAAAAATATCGATTTTCAGCATGTTTTGGGCCTGAATTTTGAAAATACTCTAACACGGAGTAGGCATGTACAGATCGCTTCTGGGACCCCTAAATATCGAATTTTCGGGTGTTTTGGGACTGAATTTGAGATATCGACTTTTTGGCACCTAAAAGATCGATTTTTAGCATGTTTTTAGCCTATATTTTGAAAATATTCTAGCACTGAGTAGGCATGTACAGATTGCTTCTGGGACCCCAAAATATTGAATTTTCGGGTGTTTTGAGCCTGAATTTGAGATATAAACGGGTACAGAAGATACATGCACATATTGACTTTGGGCACCAAAAATATCGATTTTCAGCATGTTTTGGGCCTGAATTTTGAAAATACTCTAACACGGAGTAGGCATGTACAGATCGCTTCTGGGACCCCAAAATATCGAATTTTCGGGTGTTTAGGGCCAGAATTTGAGATATAAACGGGTACAGGAGATGCATGCACATATCGACTTTTGGGCACCTAAAAGATCGATTTTCAGTATGTTTTTGGCCTGTATCTTGAAAATACTCTAACACGGAGAAGGCATGTACAGATACCTTCTGGGACCTCTAAATATCGAATTTTCGGGTGTTTTGGGACTGAATTTGGGATATCGATTTTTTGGCACCTAAAATGTCGATTTTTAGCATGTTTTTAGCCTATATTTTGAAAATATTCTAGCACTGTGTAGGCATGTACAGATTGCTTCTGGGACCCCAAAATATTGAATTTTCGGGTGTTTTGAGCCTGAATTTGAGATATAAACGGGTACAGAAGATACATGCACATATTGACTTTGGGCATCTAAAATATCGATTTTCAGCATGTTTTGGGCCTGACTTTTGAAAATACTCTAACACGAAGTAGACATGTACAGATCGCTTCTGGGACCCCAAAATATCGAATTTTCGGGTGTTTAGGGCCAGAATTTGAGATATAAACGGGTACAGAAGATGCATGCACATATCGACTTTTGGGCACCTAAAAGATCGATTTTCAGTATGTTTTTGGCCTGTATCTTGAAAATACTCTAACACGGAGAAGGCATGTACAGATACCTTCTGGGACCTCTAAATATCGAATTTTCGGGTGTTTTGGGACTGAATTTGGGATATCGATTTTTTGGCACCTAAAATGTCGATTTTTAGCATGTTTTTAGCCTATATTTTGAAAATATTCTAGCACTGTGTAGGCATGTACAGATTGCTTCTGGGACCCCAAAATATTGAATTTTCGGGTGTTTTGAGCCTGAATTTGAGATATAAACGGGTACAGAAGATACATGCACATATTGACTTTGGGCATCTAAAATATCGATTTTCAGCATGTTTTGGGCCTGTATTTTGAAAATACTCTAACACTGAGTAGGCATGTACAGATTGCTTCTGGGACCCCAAAATATTGAATTTTCGGGTGTTTTGAGCCTGAATTTGAGATATAAACGGGTACTGAAGATGCATGCACATATCGACTTTTGTGCACCTAAAAGATCGATTTTCAGTATGTTTTGAGCATGTATTTTGAAAATACTCTACCACGGAGTAGGGATGTACAGATCGATTCTGGGACCCCTAAATATCGAATTTTCGGGTGTTTTGGGACTGAATTTGAGATATCGACTTTTTGGCACCTAAAAGATCGATTTTTAGCAGGTTTTTAGCCTATATTTTGAAAATATTCTAGCACTGTACAGATTGCTTCTGGGACCCCAAAATATTGAATTTTCGGGTGTTTTGAGCCAGAATTTGAGATATAAACGGGTACAGAAGATACATGCACATATTGACTTTGGGCACCAAAAATATCGATTTTCAGCATGTTTTGGGCCTGAATTTTGAAAATACTCTAACACGAAGTAGGCATGTACAGATCGCTTCTGGGACCCCAAAATATCGAATTTTCGGGTGTTTAGGTCCAGAAGTTGAGATATAAACGGGTACAGAAGATGCATGCACATATCGACTTTTGGGCACCTAAAAGAACGATTTTCAGTATGTTTTTGGCCTGTATTTTGAAAATACTCTATCACGGAGTAGGCATGTACAGATACCTTCTGGGACCTCTAAATATCGAATTTTCGGGTGTTTTGGGACTGAATTTGAGATATCGATATTTTGGCACCTAAAATGTCGATTTTTAGCATGTTTTTAGCCTATATTTTGAAAATATTCTAGCACTGTGTAGGCATGTACAGATTGTATCTGGGACCCCAAAATATTGAATTTTCGGGTGTTTTGAGCCTGAATTTGAGATATAAACGGGTACAGAAGATACATGCACATATTGACTTTGGGCACCAAAAATATCGATTTTCAGCATGTTTTGGGCCTGAATTTTGAAAATACTCTAACACGGAGTAGGCATGTACAGATCGCTTCTGGGACCCCAAAATATCGAATTTTCGGGTGTTTAGGTCCAGAATTTGAGATATAAACGGGTACAGAAGATGCATGCACATATCGACTTTTGGGCACCTAAAAGATCGATTTTCAGTATGTTTTTGGCCTGTATTTTGAAAATACTCTATCACGGAGTAGGCATGTACAGATACCTTCTGGGACCTCTAAATATCGAATTTTCGGGTGTTTTGGGACTGAATTTGAGATATCGATTTTTTGGCACCTAAAATGTCGATTTTTAGCATGTTTTTAGCCTATATTTTGAAAATATTCTAGCACTGTGTAGGCATGTACAGATTGCTTCTGGGACCCCAAAATATTGAATTTTCGGGTGTTTTGAGCCTGAATTTGAGATATAAACGGGTACAGAAGATACATGCACATATTGACTTTGGGCATTTAAAATATCGATTTTCAGCATGTTTTGGGCCTGTATTTTGAAAATACTCTAACACTGAGTAGGCATGTACAGATTGCTTCTGGGACCCCAAAATATTGAATTTTCGGGTGTTTTGAGCCTGAATTTGAGATATAAACGGGTACAGAAGATGCATGCACATATCGACTTTTGGGCACCTAAAAGATCGATTTTCAGTATGTTTTTGGCCTGTATTTTGAAAATACTCTAACACGGAGTAGGCATGTACAGATACCTTCTGGGACCTCTAAATATCGAATTTTCGGGTGTTATGGGACTGAATTTGAGATATCGATTTTTTGGCACCTATAATATCAATTTTTAGCATGTTTTTAGCCTATATTTTGAAAATATTCTAGCACTGTGTAGGCATGTACAGATTGCTTCTGGGACCCCAAAATATTGAATTTTCGGGTGTTTTGAGCCAGAATTTGAGATATAAACGGGTACAGAAGATACATGCACATATTGACTTTGGGCATCTAAAATATCGATTTTCAGCATGTTTTGGGCCTGAATTTTGAAAATACTCTAACACTGAGTAGGCATGTACAGATTGCTTCTGGGACCCCAAAATATTGAATTTTCGGGTGTTTTGAGCCTGAATTTGAGACATAAACGGGTACTGAAGATGCATGCACATATCGTCTTTTGTGCACCTAAAAGATCGATTTTCAGTATGTTTTTGGCCTGTATTTTGAAAATACTCTAACACGGAGTAGGCATGTACAGATCGCTTCTGGGACCCCTAAATATCGAATTTTCGGGTGTTTTGGGACTGAATTTGAGATATCGACTTTTTGGCACCTAAAAGATCGATTTTCAGCATGTTTTTAGCCTATATTTCGAAATTATTCTAGCACTGTACAGATTGCTTCTGGGACCCCAAAATATTGAATTTTCGGGTGTTTTGAGCCAGAATTTGAGATATAAACGGGTACAGAAGATACATGCACATATTGACTTTGGGCATCTAAAATATCGATTTTCAGCATGTTTTGGGCCTGAATTTTGAAAATACTCTAACACTGAGTAGGCATGTACAGATTGCTTCTGGGACCCCAAAATATTGAATTTTCAGGTGTTTTGAGCCTGAATTTGAGATATAAACGGTTACTGAAGATGCATGCACATATCGACTTTTGTGCACCTAAAAGATCGATTTTCAGTATGTTTTGAGCATGTATTTTGAAAAAACTCTAACACGGAGTAGGCATGTACAGATCGCTTCTGGGACCCCTAAATATCGAATTTTCGTGTGTTTTGGGACTGAATTTGAGATATCGACTTTTTGGCACCTAAAAGATCGATTTTTAGCATGTTTTTAGCCTATATTTTGAAAATATTCTAGCACTGTACAGATTGCTTCTGGGACCCCAAAATATTGAATTTTCGGGTGTTTTGAGCCTAAATTTGAGATATAAACGGGTACAGAAGATACATGCACATATTGACTTTGGGCACCAAAAATATCGATTTTCAGCATGTTTTGGGCCTGAATTTTGAAAATACTCTAAGACGGAGTAGGCATGTACAGATCGCTTCTGGGACCCCAAAATATCGAATTTTCGGGTGTTCAGGGCCAGAATTTGAGATATAAACGGGTACAGAAGATGCATGCACATATCGACTTTTGGGCACCTAAAAGATCGATTTTCAGTATGTTTTTGGCCTGTATTTTGAAAATACTCGAACACGGAGTAGGCATGTACAGATACCTTCTGGGACCTCTAAATATCGAATTTTCGGGTGTTTTGGGACTGAATTTGAGATATCGATTTTTTGGCACCTAAAATGTCGATTTTTAGCATGTTTTTAGCCTATATTTTGAAAATATTCTAGCACTGTGTAGGCATGTACAGATTGCTTCTGGGACCCCAAAATATTGAATTTTCGGGTATTTTGAGCCTGAATTTGAGATATAAACGGGTACTGAAGATGCATGCACATATCGACTTTTGTGCACCTAAAAGATCGATTTTCAGTATGTTTTGAGCATGTATTTTGAAAATACTCTAACACGGAGTAGGCATGTACAGATCGCTTCTGGGACCCCTAAATATCGAATTTTCGGGTGTTTTGGGACTGAATTTGAGATATCGACTTTTTGGCACCTAAAAGATCGATTTTTAGCATGTTTTTAGCCTATATTTTGAAAATATTCTAGCACTGTACAGATTGCTTCTGGGACCCCAAAATATTGAATTTTCGGGTGTTTTGAGGCTGAATTTGAGATATAAACGGGTACAGAAGATACATGCACATATTGACTTTGGGCACCAAAAATATCGATTTTCAGCATGTTTAGGGCCTGAATTTTGAAAATACTCTAACACGGAGTAGGCATGTACAGATCGCTTCTGGGACCCCAAAATATCGAATTTTCGGGTGTTTTGAGCCAGAATTTGAGATATAAACGGGTACAGAAGATGCATGCACATATCTACTTTTGGGCACCTAAAAGATCGATTTTCAGTATGTTTTGAGCATGTATTTTAAAAATACTCTAACACGAAGTAGGCATGTACAGATCACTTCTGGGACCCCTAAATATCGAATTTTCGGGTGTTTGGGACTGAATTTGAGATATCGACTTTTTGGCACCTAAAATGTCGATTTTTAGAATGTTTTTAGCCTATATTTTGAAAATATTCTAGCACTGAGTAGGCATATACAGATTGCTTCTGGGACCCCAAAATATTGAATTTTCGGGTGTTTTGAGCCTGAATTTGAGATATAAACGGGTACGGAAGATACATTCACATATTGACTTTGGGCACCAAAAATATCGATTTTCAGCATGTTTTGGGCCTGAATTTTGAAAATACTCTAACACGGAGTAGGCATGTACAGATCGCTTCTGGGACCCCTAAATATCGAATTTTCGGGTGTTTTGGGACTGAATTTGAGATATCGACTTTTTGGCACCTAAAAGATCGATTTTTAGCATGTTTTTAGCCTATATTTTGAAAATATTCTAGCACTGAGTAGGCATGTACAGATTGCTTCTGGGACCCCAAAATATTGAATTTTCGGGTGTTTTGAGCCTGAATTTGAGATATAAACGGGTACAGAAGATACATGCACATATTGACTTTGGGCACCAAAAATATCGATTTTCAGCATGTTTTGGGCCTGAATTTTGAAAATACTCTAACACGGAGTAGGCATGTACAGATCGCTTCTGGGACCCCAAAATATCGAATTTTCGGGTGTTTAGGGCCAGAATTTGAGATATAAACGGGTACAGGAGATGCATGCACATATCGACTTTTGGGCACCTAAAAGATCGATTTTCAGTATGTTTTTGGCCTGTATCTTGAAAATACTCTAACACGGAGAAGGCATGTACAGATACCTTCTGGGACCTCTAAATATCGAATTTTCGGGTGTTTTGGGACTGAATTTGGGATATCGATTTTTTGGCACCTAAAATGTCGATTTTTAGCATGTTTTTAGCCTATATTTTGAAAATATTCTAGCACTGTGTAAGCATGTACAGATTGCTTCTGGGACCCCAAAATATTGAATTTTCGGGTGTTTTGAGCCTGAATTTGAGATATAAACGGGTACAGAAGATACATGCACATATTGACTTTGGGCATCTAAAATATCGATTTTCAGCATGTTTTGGGCCTGACTTTTGAAAATACTCTAACACGAAGTAGACATGTACAGATCGCTTCTGGGACCCCAAAATATCGAATTTTCGGGTGTTTAGGGCCAGAATTTGAGATATAAACGGGTACAGAAGATGCATGCACATATCGACTTTTGGGCACCTAAAAGATCGATTTTCAGTATGTTTTTGGCCTGTATCTTGAAAATACTCTAACACGGAGAAGGCATGTACAGATACCTTCTGGGACCTCTAAATATCGAATTTTCGGGTGTTTTGGGACTGAATTTGGGATATCGATTTTTTGGCACCTAAAATGTCGATTTTTAGCATGTTTTTAGCCTATATTTTGAAAATATTCTAGCACTGTGTAGGCATGTACAGATTGCTTCTGGGACCCCAAAATATTGAATTTTAGGGTGTTTTGAGCCTGAATTTGAGATATAAACGGGTACAGAAGATACATGCACATATTGACTTTGGGCATCTAAAATATCGATTTTCAGCATGTTTTGGGCCTGTATTTTGAAAATACTCTAACACTGAGTAGGCATGTACAGATTGCTTCTGGGACCCCAAAATATTGAATTTTCGGGTGTTTTGAGCCTGAATTTGAGATATAAACGGGTACTGAAGATGCATGCACATATCGACTTTTGTGCACCTAAAAGATCGATTTTCAGTATGTTTTGAGCATGTATTTTGAAAATACTCTACCACGGAGTAGGCATGTACAGATCGCTTCTGGGACCCCTAAATATCGAATTTTCGGGTGTTTTGGGACTGAATTTGAGATATCGACTCTTTGGCACCTAAAAGATCGATTTTTAGCAGGTTTTTAGCCTATATTTTGAAAATATTCTAGCACTGTACAGATTGCTTCTGGGACCCCAAAATATTGAATTTTCGGGTGTTTTGAGCCAGAATTTGAGATATAAACGGGTACAGAAGATACATGCACATATTGACTTTGGGCACCAAAAATATCGATTTTCAGCATGTTTTGGGCCTGAATTTTGAAAATACTCTAACACGAAGTAGGCATGTACAGATCGCTTCTGGGACCCCAAAATATCGAATTTTCGGGTGTTTAGGTCCAGAAGTTGAGATATAAACGGGTACAGAAGATGCATGCACATATCGACTTTTGGGCACCTAAAAGAACGATTTTCAGTATGTTTTTGGCCTGTATTTTGAAAATACTCTATCACGGAGTAGGCATGTACAGATACCTTCTGGGACCTCTAAATATCGAATTTTCGGGTGTTTTGGGACTGAATTTGAGATATCGATATTTTGGCACCTAAAATGTCGATTTTTAGCATGTTTTTAGCCTATATTTTGAAAATATTCTAGCACTGTTTAGGCATGTACAGATTGTATCTGGGACCCCAAAATATTGAATTTTCGGGTGTTTTGAGCCTGAATTTGAGATATAAACGGGTACAGAAGATACATGCACATATTGACTTTGGGCACCAAAAATATCGATTTTCAGCATGTTTTGGGCCTGAATTTTGAAAATACTCTAACACGGAGTAGGCATGTACAGATCGCTTCTGGGACCCCAAAATATCGAATTTTCGGGTGTTTAGGTCCAGAATTTGAGATATAAACGGGTACAGAAGATGCATGCACATATCGACTTTTGGGCACCTAAAAGATCGATTTTCAGTATGTTTTTGGCCTGTATTTTGAAAATACTCTATCACGGAGTAGGCATGTACAGATACCTTCTGGGACCTCTAAATATCAAATTTTCGGGTGTTTTGGGACTGAATTTGAGATATCGATTTTTTGGCACCTAAAATGTCGATTTTTAGCATGTTTTTAGCCTATATTTTGAAAATATTCTAGCACTGTGTAGGCATGTACAGATTGCTTCTGGGACCCCAAAATATTGAATTTTCGGGTGTTTTGAGCCTGAATTTGATATATAAACGGGTACAGAAGATACATGCACATATTGACTTTGGGCATCTAAAAAATCGATTTTCAGCATGTTTTGGGCCTGTATTTTGAAAATACTCTAACACTGAGTAGGCATGTACAGATTGCTTCTGGGACCCCAAAATATTGAATTTTCGGATGATTTGAGCCTGAATTTGAGATATAAACGGGTACTGAAGATGCATACACATATGGACTTTTGTGCACCTAAAAGATCGATTTTCAGTATGTTTTGAGCATGTATTTTGAAAATACTCTAACACGGAGTAGGCATGTACAGATCGCTTCTGGGACCCCAAAATATCGAATTGTCGGGTGTTTAGGGCCAGAATTTGAGATATCGACTTTTTGGCACCTAAAAGATCGATTTTTAGCATGTTTTTAGCCTATATTTTGAAAATATTTTAGCACTGTACAGATTGCTTCTGGGACCCCAAAATATTGAATTTTCGGGTATTTTGAGCCTGAATATGAGATATAAACGGGTACAGAAGATACATGCACATATTGACTTTGGGCATCTAAAATATCGATTTTCAGCATGTTTTGGGCCTGTATTTTGAAAATACTCTAACACTGAGTAGGCATGTACAGATTGCTTCTGGGACCCCAAAATATTGAATTTTCAGGTGTTTTGAGCCTGAATTTGAGATATAAACGGGTACTGAAGATGCATGCACATATCGACTTTTGTGCACCTAAAAGATCTATTTTCAGTATGTTTTGAGCAAGTATTTTGAAAAAACTCTAACACGGAGTAGGCATGTACAGATCGCTTCTGGGACCCCTAAATATCGAATTTTCGGGTGTTTTGGGACTGAATTTGAGATATCGACTTTTTGGCACCTAAAAGATCGATTTTTAGCATGTTTTTAGCCTATATTTTGAAAATATTTTAGCACTGTACAGATTGCTTCTGGGACCCCAAAATATTGAATTTTCGGGTGTTTTGAGCCTAAATTTGAGATATAAACGGGTACAGAAGATACATGCACATATTGACTTTGGGCACCAAAAATATCGATTTTCAGCATGTTTTGGGCTGAATTTTGAAAATACTCTAACACGGAGTAGGCATGTACAGATCGCTTCTGGGACCCCAAAATATCGAATTTTCGGGTGTTTAGGGCCAGAATTTGAGATATAAACGGGTACAGAAGATGCATGCACATATCGACTTTTGGGCACCTAAAAGATCGATTTTCAGTATGTTTTTGGCCTGTATCTTGAAAATACTCTAACACGGAGAAGGCATGTACAGATACCTTCTGGGACCTCTAAATATCGAATTTTCGGGTGTTTTGGGACTGAATTTGGGATATCGATTTTTTGGCACCTAAAATGTCGATTTTTAGCATGTTTTTAGCCTATATTTTGAAAATATTCTAGCACTGTGTAGGCATGTACAGATTGCTTCTGGGACCCCAAAATATTGAATTTTCGGGTGTTTTGAGCCTGAATTTGAGATATAAACGGGTACAGAAGATACATGCACATATTGACTTTGGGCATCTAAAATATCGATTTTCAGCATGTTTTGGGCCTGTATTTTGAAAATACTCTAACACTGAGTAGGCATGTACAGATTGCTTCTGGGACCCCAAAATATTGAATTTTCAGGTGTTTTGAGCCTGAATTTGAGATATAAACGGGTACAGAAGATGCATGCACATATCGACTTTTGGGCACCTAAAAGATCGATTTTCAGTATGTTTTTGGCCTGTATTTTGAAAATACTCTAACACGGAGTAGGCATGTACAGATACCTTCTGGGACCTCTAAATATCGAATTTTCGGGTGTTATGGGACTGAATTTGAGATATCGATTTTTTGGCACCTATAATATCAATTTTTAGCATGTTTTTAGCCTATATTTTGAAAATATTCTAGCACTGTGTAGGCAAGTACAGATTGCTTCTGGGACCCCAAAATATTGAATTTTCGGGTGTTTTGAGCCAGAATTTGAGATATAAACGGGTACAGAAGATACATGCACATATTGACTTTGGGCATCTAAAATATCGATTTTCAGCATGTTTTGGGCCTGAATTTTGAAAATACTCTAACACTGAGTAGGCATGTACAGATTGCTTCTGGGACCCCAAAATATTGAATTTTCAGGTGTTTTGAGCCTGAATTTGAGATATAAACGGTTACTGAAGATGCATGCACATATCGACTTTTGTGCACCTAAAAGATCGATTTTCAGTATGTTTTGAGCATGTATTTTGAAAAAACTCTAACACGGAGTAGGCATGTACAGATCGCTTCTGGGACCCCTAAATATCGAATTTTCGTGTGTTTTGGGACTGAATTTGAGATATCGACTTTTTGGCACCTAAAAGATCGATTTTTAGCATGTTTTTAGCCTATATTTTGAAAATATTCTAGCACTGTACAGATTGCTTCTGGGACCCCAAAATATTGAATTTTCGGGTGTTTTGAGCCTAAATTTGAGATATAAACGGGTACAGAAGATACATGCACATATTGACTTTGGGCACCAAAAATATCGATTTTCAGCATGTTTTGGGCCTGAATTTTGAAAATACTCTAACACGGAGTAGGCATGTACAGATCGCTTCTGGGACCCCAAAATATCGAATTTTCGGGTGTTCAGGGCCAGAATTTGAGATATAAACGGGTACAGAAGATGCATGCACATATCGACTTTTGGGCACCTAAAAGATCGATTTTCAGTATGTTTTTGGCCTGTATTTTGAAAATACTCGAACACGGAGTAGGCATGTACAGATACCTTCTGGGACCTCTAAATATCGAATTTTCGGGTGTTTTGGGACTGAATTTGAGATATCGATTTTTTGGAACCTAAAATGTCGATTTTTAGCATGTTTTTAGCCTATATTTTGAAAATATTCTAGCACTGTGTAGGCATGTACAGATTGCTTCTGGGACCCCAAAATATTGAATTTTCGGGTATTTTGAGCCTGAATTTGAGATATAAACGGGTACTGAAGATGCATGCACATATCGACTTTTGTGCACCTAAAAGATCGATTTTCAGTATGTTTTGAGCATGTATTTTGAAAATACTCTAACACGGAGTAGGCATGTACAGATCGCTTCTGGGACCCCTAAATATCGAATTTTCGGGTGTTTTGGGACTGAATTTGAGATATCGACTTTTTGGCACCTAAAAGATCGATTTTTAGCATGTTTTTAGCCTATATTTTGAAAATATTCTAGCACTGTACAGATTGCTTCTGGGACCTCAAAATATTGAATTTTCGGGTGTTTTGAGGCTGAATTTGAGATATAAACGGGTACAGAAGATACATGCACATATTGACTTTGGGCACCAAAAATATCGATTTTCAGCATGTTTAGGGCCTGAATTTTGAAAATACTCTAACACGGAGTAGGCATGTACAGATCGCTTCTGGGACCCCAAAATATCGAATTTTCGGGTGTTTTGAGCCAGAATTTGAGATATAAACAGGTACAGAAGATGCATGCACATATCTACTTTTGGGCACCTAAAAGATCGATTTTCAGTATGTTTTGAGCATGTATTTTGAAAATACTCTAACACGAAGTAGGCATGTACAGATCGCTTCTGGGACCCCTAAATATCGAATTTTCGGGTGTTTGGGACTGAATTTGAGATATCGACTTTTTGGCACCTAAAATGTCGATTTTTAGAATGTTTTTAGCCTATATTTTGAAAATATTCTAGCACTGAGTAGGCATATACAGATTGCTTCTGGGACCCCAAAATATTGAATTTTCGGGTGTTTTGAGCCTGAATTTGAGATATAAACGGGTACGGAAGATACATTCACATATTGACTTTGGGCACCAAAAATATCGATTTTCAGCATGTTTTGGGCCTGAATTTTGAAAATACTCTAACACGGAGTAGGCATGTACAGATCGCTTCTGGGACCCCTAAATATCGAATTTTCGGGTGTTTTGGGACTGAATTTGAGATATCGACTTTTTGGCACCTAAAAGATCGATTTTTAGCATGTTTTTAGCCTATATTTTGAAAATATTCTAGCACTGAGTAGGCATGTACAGATTGCTTCTGGGACCCCAAAATATTGAATTTTCGGGTGTTTTGAGCCTGAATTTGAGATATAAACGGGTACAGAAGATACATGCACATATTGACTTTGGGCACCAAAAATATCGATTTTCAGCATGTTTTGGGCCTGAATTTTGAAAATACTCTAACACGGAGTAGGCATGTACAGATCGCTTCTGGGACCCCAAAATATCGAATTTTCGGGTGTTTAGGGCCAGAATTTGAGATATAAACGGGTACAGGAGATGCATGCACATATCGACTTTTGGGCACCTAAAAGATCGATTTTCAGTATGTTTTTGGCCTGTATCTTGAAAATACTCTAACACGGAGAAGGCATGTACAGATACCTTCTGGGACCTCTAAATATCGAATTTTCGGGTGTTTTGGGACTGAATTTGGGATATCGATTTTTTGGCACCTAAAATGTCGATTTTTAGCATGTTTTTAGCCTATATTTTGAAAATATTCTAGCACTGTGTAGGCATGTACAGATTGCTTCTGGGACCCCAAAATATTGAATTTTCGGGTGTTTTGAGCCTGAATTTGAGATATAAACGGGTACAGAAGATACATGCACATATTGACTTTGGGCATCTAAAATATCGATTTTCAGCATGTTTTGGGCCTGTATTTTGAAAATACTCTAACACTGAGTAGGCATGTACAGATTGCTTCTGGGACCCCAAAATATCGAATTTTCGGGTGTTTAGGGCCAGAATTTGAGATATAAACGGGTACTGAAGATGCATGCACATATCGACTTTTGTGCACCTAAAAGATCGATTTTCAGTATGTTTTGAGCATGTATTTTGAAAATACTCTACCACGGAGTAGGCATGTACAGATCGCTTCTGGGACCCCTAAATATCGAATTTTCGGGTGTTTTGGGACTGAATTTGAGATATCGAATTTTTGGCACCTAAAAGATCGATTTTTAGCAGGTTTTTAGCCTATATTTTGAAAATATTCTAGCACTGTACAGATTGCTTCTGGGACCCCAAAATATTGAATTTTCGGGTGTTTTGAGCCAGAATTTGAGATATAAACGGGTACAGAAGATACATGCACATATTGACTTTGGGCACCAAAAATATCGATTTTCAACATGTTTTGGGCCTGAATTTTGAAAATACTCTAACACGAAGTAGGCATGTACAGATCGCTTCTGGGACCCCAAAATATCGAATTTTCGGGTGTTTTGAGCCTGAATTTGAGATATAAACGGGTACTGAAGATGCATGCACATATCGACTTTTGGGCACTTAAAAGATCGATTTTCAGTATGTTTTTGGCCTGTATTTTGAAAATACTCTAACACGGAGTAGGCATGTACAGATACCTTCTGGGACCTCTAAATATCGAATTTTCGGGTGTTTTGGGACTGAATTTGAGATATCGATTTTTTGGCACCTAAAATGTCGATTTTTAGCATGTTTTTAGCCTATATTTTGAAAATATTCTAGCACTGTGTAGGCATGTACAGATTGCTTCTGGGACCCCAAAATATTGAATTTTCGGGTGTTTTGAGCCTGAATTTGAGATATAAACGGGTACAGAAGATACATGCACATATTGACTTTGGGCATCTAAAATATCGATTTTCAGCATGTTTTGGGCCTGTATTTTGAAAATACTCTAACACTGAGTAGGCATGTACAGATTGCTTCTGGGACCCCAAAATATTGAATTTTCGGGTGTTTTGAGCCTGAATTTGAGATATAAACGGGTACTGAAGATGCATGCACATATCGACTTTTGTGCACCTAAAAGATCGATTTTCAGTATGTTTTGAGCATGTATTTTGAAAATACTCTAACACGGAGTAGGCATGTACAGATCGCTTCTGGGACCCCTAAATATCGAATTTTCGGGTGTTTGGGACTGAATTTGAGATATCGACTTTTTGGCACCTAAAAGATCGATTTTTAGCATGTTTTTAGCCTATATTTTGAAAATATTCTAGCACTGAGTAGGCATGTACAGATTGCTTCTGGGACCCCAAAATATTGAATTTTCGGGTGTTTTGAGGCTGAATTTGAGATATAAACGGGTACAAAAGATACATGCACATATTGACTTTGGGCACCAAAAATATCGATTTTCAGCATGTTTTGGGCCTGAATTTTGAAAATACTCTAACACGGAGTAGGCATGTACAGATCGCTTCTGGGACCCCAAAATATCTAATTTTCGGATGTTTAGGGCCAGAATTTGAGATATAAACGTTTACAGAAGATGCATGCACATATCGACTTTTGGGCACCTAAAAGATCGATTTTCAGTATGTTTTTGGCCTGTATTTTGAAAATACTCTAACACGGAGGAGGCATGTACAGATACCTTCTGGGACCTCTAAATATCGAATTTTCGGGTGTTTTGGGACTGAATTTGAGATATCGATTTTTTGGCACCTAAAATGTCGATTTTTAGCATGTTTTTAGCCTATATTTTGAAAATATTCTAGCACTGTGTAGGCATGTACAGATTGCTTCTGGGACCCCAAAATATTGAATTTTCGGGTGTTTTGAGCCTGAATTTGAGATATAAACGGGTACAGAAGATACATGCACATATTGACTTTGGGCAACTAAAATATCGATTTTCAGCATGTTTTGGGCCTGTATTTTGAAAATACTCTAACACTGAGTAGGCATGTACAGATTGCTTCTGGGACCCCAAAATATTGAATTTTCGGGTGTTTTGAGCCTGTATTTGAGATATAAATGGGTACAGAAGATACATGCACATATTGACTTTGGGCACCAAAAATATCGATTTTCAGCATGTTTTGGGCCTGAATTTTGAAAATACTCTAACACGGAGTAGGCATGTACAGATCGCTTCTGGGACCCCAAAATATCGAATTTTCGGGTGTTTAGGGCCAGAATTTGAGATATAAACGGGTACAGAAGATGCATGCACATATCGACTTTTGGGCACCTAAAAGATCGATTTTCAGTATGTTTTTGGCTTGTATTTTGAAAATACTCTAACACGGAGTAGGCATGTACAGATTGCTTCTGGGACCCCAAAATATTGAATTTTTGGGTGTTTTGAGCCTGAATTTGAGATATAAACGGGTACAGAAGATACATGCACATATTGACTTTGGGCACCAAAAATAGCGATTTTCAGCATGTTTTGGGCCTGAATTTTGAAAATACTCTAACACGGAGTAGGCATGTACAGATCGCTTCTGGGACCCCAAAATATCGAATTTTCGGGTGTTTAGGGCCAGAATTTGAGATATAAACGGGTACAAAAGATGCATGCACATATCGACTTTTGGGCACCTAAAAGATCGATTTTCAGTATGTTTTTGGCCTGTATTTTGAAAATACTCTAACACAGAGGAGGCATGTACAGATACCTTCTGGGACCTCTAAATATCGAATTTTCGGGTGTTTTGGGACTGAATTTGAGATATCGATTTTTTGGCACCTAAAATGTCGATTTTTAGCATGTTTTTAGCCTATATTTTGAAAATATTCTAGCACTATGTAGGCATGTACAGATTGCTTCTGGGACCCCAAAATATTGAATTTTCGGGTGTTTTGAGCCTGAATTTGAGATATAAACGGGTACAGAAGATACATGCACATATCGACTTTTGGGCACCTAAAAGATCGATTTTCAGTATGTTTTTGGCTTGTATTTTGAAAATACTCTAACACGGAGTAGGCATGTACAGATTGCTTCTGGGACCCCAAAATATTAAATTTTAGGGTGTTTTGAGCCTGAATTTGAGATATAAACGGGTACTGAAGATGCATGCACATATCGACTTTTGTGCACCTAAAAGATCGATTTTCAGTATGTTTTGAGCATGTATTTTGAAAATACTCTAACACGGAGTAGGCATGTACAGATCGCTTCTGGGACCCCTAAATATCGTATTTTCGGGTGTTTTGGGACTTAATTTGAGATATCGACTTTTTGGCACCTAAAAGATAGATTTTTAGCATGTTTTTAGCCTATATTTTGAAAATATTCTAGCACTGTGTAGGCATGTACAGATTGCTTCTGGGACCCCAAAATATTGAATTTTCGGGTGTTTTGAGCCTGAATTTGAAATATAAACGGGTACAGAAGATACATGCACATATTGACTTTGGGCATCTAAAATATCGATTTTCAGCATGTTTTGGGCCTGTATTTTGAAAATACTCTAACACTGAGTAGGCATGTACAGATTGCTTCTGGAACCCCAAAATATCGAATTTTCGGGTGTTTAGGGCCAGAATTTGAGATATAAACGGATACAGAATATGCATGCACATATCGACTTTTGGGCACCTAAAAGATCGATTTTTAGTATGTTTTTGGCCTGTATTTTGAAAATACTCTAACACGGAGTAGGCATGTACAGATACCTTCTGGGACCTCTAAATATCGAATTTTCGGGTGTTTTGGGACTGAATTTGAGATATCGATTTTTTCGCACCTAAAATGTCGATTTTTAGCATGTTTTTAGCCTATATTTTGAAAATATTCTAGCAGTGTAGGCATGTACAGATTGCTTCTGGGACCCCAAAATATTGAATTTTCGGGTGTTTTGTGCCTGAATTTGAGATATAAACGGGTACAGAAGATACATGCACATAATGACTTTGGGCATCTAAAAAATCGATTTTTAGCATGTTTTGGGACTGTATTTTGAAAATACTCTAACACTGAGTAGGCATGTACAGATTGCTTCTGGGACCCCAAAATATTGAATTTTCGGGTGTTTTGAGCCTGAATTTGAGATATAAACGGGTACTGAAGATGCATGCACATATCGACTTTTGTGCACCTAAAAGATCGATTTTCAGTATGTTTTGAGCATGTATTTTGAAAATACTCTAACACGGAGTAGGCATGTACAGATCGCTTCTGGGACCACTAAATATAGAATTTTCGGGTGTTTTGGGACTGAATTTGAGATATCGACTTTTTGGCACCTAAAAGATCGATTTTTAGCATGTTTTTAGCCTATATTTAGAAAATATTCTAGCACTGAGTAGGCATGTACAGATTGCTTCTGGGACCCCAAAATATTGAATTTTCGGGTGTTTTGAGCCTGAATTTGAGATATAAACGGGTACAGAAGATACATGCACATATTGACTTTGGGCACCAAAAATATCGATTTTCAGCATGTTTTGGGCCTGAATTTTGAAAATACTCTAACACGGAGTAGGCATGTACAGATCGCTTCTGGGACCCCAAAATATCGAATTTTCGGGTGTTTAGGGCCAGAATTTGAGATATAAACGGGTACAGAAGATACATGCACATATTGACTTTGGGCATCTAAAATATCGATTTTCAGCATGTTTTGGGCCTTTTTTTTGAAAATACTCTAACACTGAGTAGGCATGTACAGATTGCTTCTGGGACCCCAAAATATTGAATTTTCGGGGGTTTTGAGCCTGAATTTCAGATATAAACGGGTACTGAAGATGCATGCACATATCGACTTTTGTGCACCTAAAAGATCGATTTTCAGTATGTTTTGAGCATGTATTTTGAAAATACTCTAACACGGACTAGGCATGTACAGATCGCTTCTGGGACCCCTAAATATCGAATTTTCGGGTGCTTTGGGACTGAATTTGAGATATCGACTTTTTGGCACCTAAAAGATCGATTTTTAGCATGTTTTTAGTCTATATTTTGAAAATATTCTAGCACTGTATAGATTGCTTCTGGGACCCCAAAATATTGAATTTTCGGGGGTTTTGAGCCTGAATTTGAGATATAAACGGGTACAGAAGATACATGCACATATTGACTTTAGGCACCAAAAATATCGATTTTCAACATGTTTTGGGCCTGAATTTTGAAAATACTCTAACACGGAGTAGGCATGTACAGATCGCTTCTGGGACCCCAAAATATCGAATTTTCGGGTGTTTAGGGCCAGAATTTGAGATATAAACGGATACAGAAGATGCATGCACATATCGACTTTTGGGCACCTAAAAGATCGATTTTCAGTATGTTTTTGGCCTGTATTTTGAAAATACTCTAACACGGAGTATGCATGTACAGATACCTTCTGGGACCTCTAAATATCGAATTTTCGGGTGTTTTGGGACTGAATTTGAGATATCGATTTTTTGGCACCTAAAATGTCGATTTTTAGCATGTTTTTAGCCTATATTTTGAAAATATTTTAGCAGTGTAGGCATGTACAGATTGCTTCTGGGACCCCAAAATATTGAATTTTCGGGTGTTTTGTGCCTGAATTTGAGATATAAACGGATACAGAAGATACATGCACATATTGACTTTGGGCATCTAAAATATCGATTTTTAGCATGTTTTGGGCCTGTATTTTGAAAATACTCTAACACTGAGTAGGCATGTACAGATTGCTTCTGGGACCCCAAAATATTGAATTTTCGGGTGTTTTGAGCCTGAATTTGAGATATAAACGGGTACTGAAGATGCATGCACATATCGACTTTTGTGCACCTAAAAGATCGATTTTCAGTATGTTTTGAGCATGTATTTTGAAAATACTCTAACACGGAGTAGGCATGTACAGATCGCTTCTGGGACCCCTAAATATCGAATTTTCGGGTGTTTTGGGACTGAATTTGAGATATCGACTTTTTGGCACCTAAAAGATCGATTTTTAGCATGTTTTTAGCCTATATTTAGAAAATATTCTAGCACTGAGTAGGCATGTACAGATTGCTTCTGGGACCCCAAAATATTGAATTTTCGGGTGTTTTGAGCCTGAATTTGAGATATAAACGGGTACAGAAGATACATGCACATATTGACTTTGGGCACCAAAAATATCGATTTTCAGTATGTTTTTGGCCTGTATATTGAAAATACTCTAACACGGAGTAGGCATGTACAGATACCTTCTGGGACCTCTAAATATCGAATTTTCGGGTGTTTTGGGACTGAATTTGAGATATCGATTTTTTGGCACCTAAAATGTCGATTTTTAGCATGTTTTTAGCCTATATTTTGAAAATATTCTAGCACTGTGTAGGCATGTACAGATTGCTTCTGGGACCCCAAAATATTGAATTTTCGGGTGTTTTGAGCCTGAATTTGAAATATAAACGGGTACAGAAGATACATGCACATATTGACTTTGGGCATCTAAAATATCGATTTTCAGCATGTTTTGGGCCTGTATTTTGAAAATACTCTAACACTGAGTAGGCATGTACAGATTGCTTCTGGAACCCCAAAATATCGAATTTTCGGGTGTTTAGGGCCAGAATTTGAGATATAAACGGATACAGAAGATGCATGCACATATCGACTTTTGTGCACCTAAAAGATCGATTTTCAGTATGTTTTGAGCATGTATTTTGAAAATACTCTAACACGGAGTAGGCATGTACAGATCGCTTCTGGGACCACTAAATATAGAATTTTCGGGTGTTTTGGGACTGAATTTGAGATATCGACTTTTTGGCACCTAAAAGATCGATTTTTAGCATGTTTTTAGCCTATATTTAGAAAATATTCTAGCACTGAGTAGGCATGTACAGATTGCTTCTGGGATCCCAAAATATTGAATTTTCGGGTGTTTTAAGCCTGAATTTGTGATATAAACGGGTACAGAAGATACATGCACATATTGACTTTGGGCACCAAAAATATCGATTTTCAGCATGTTTTCGGCCTGAATTTTGAAAATACTCTAACACGGAGTAGGCATGTACAGATCGCTTCTGGGACCCCTAAATATCGAATTTTCGGGTGTTTTGGGACTGAATTTGAGATATCGACTTTTTGGCACCTAAAAGATCGATTTTTAGCATGTTTTTAGCCTATATTTTGAAAATATTCTAGCACTGTACAGATTGCTTCTGGGACCCGAAAATATTGAATTTTCGGGTGTTTTGAGCCTGAATTTGAGATATAAACGGGTACAGAAGATACATGCACATATTGACTTTGGGCACCAAAAATATCGATTTTCAGCATGTTTTGGGTCTGAATTTTGAAAATACTCTAACACGGAGTAGGCATGTACAGATTGCTTCTGGGACCCCAAAATATCGAGTTTTCGGGTGTTTAGGGCCCGAATTTGAGATATAAACGGGTACAGAAGATGCATGCACATATCGACTTTTGGGCACCTAAAAGATCGATTTTCAGTATGTTTTTGGCCTGTATTTTGAAAATACTCTAACCCGGAGTAGGCATGTACAGATACCTTCTGGGACCTCTAAATATCGAATTTTTGGGTGTTTTGGGACTGAATTTGAGATATCGATTTTTTGGCACCTAAAATGTCGATTTTTAGCATGTTTTTAGCCTATATTTTGAAAATATTCTAGCACTGTACAGATTGCTTCTGGGACCCCAAAATATTGAATTTTCGGGTGTTTTGAGCCTGAATTTGAGATATAAACGGGTACAGAAGATACATGCACATATTGACTTTGGGCACCAAAAATATAGATTTTCAGCATGTTTTGGGCCTGAATTTTGAAAATACTCTAACACTGAGTAGGCATGTACAGATCGCTTCTGGGACCCCAAAATATCGAATTTTCGGGTGTTTAGGGCCAGAATTTGAGATATAAACGGGTACAGAAGATGCATGCACATATCGACTTTTGGGCACCTGAGAGATCGATTTTCAGTATGTTTTTGGCCTGTATTTTGAAAATACTCTAACACGGAGTAGGGATGTACAGATACCTTCTGGGACCTCTAAATATCGAATTTTCGGGTGTTTTGGGACTGAATTTGAGATATCGATTTTTTGGCACCTAAAATGTCGATTTTTAGCATGTTTTTAGCCTATATTTTGAAAATATTCTAGCAGTGTAGGCATGTACAGATTGCTTCTGGGACCCCAAAATATTGAATTTTCGGGTGTTTTGTGCCTGAATTTGAGATATAAACGGGTACAGAAGATACATGCACATAATGACTTTGGGCATCTAAAAAATCGATTTTTAGCATGTTTTGGGACTGTATTTTGAAAATACTCTAACACTGAGTAGGCATGTACAGATTGCTTCTGGGACCCCAAAATATTGAATTTTCGGGTGTTTTGAGCCTGAATTTCAGATATAAACGGGTACTGAAGATGCATGCACATATCGACTTTTGTGCTCCTAAAAGATCGATTTTCAGTATGTTTTGAGCATGTATTTTGAAAATACTCTAACACGGAGTAGGCATGTACAGATCGCTTCTGGGACCACTAAATATAGAATTTTCGGGTGTTTTGGGACTGAATTTGAGATATCGACTTTTTGGCACCTAAAAGATCGATTTTTAGCATGTTTTTAGCCTATATTTAGAAAATATTCTAGCACTGAGTAGGCATGTACAGATTGCTTCTGGGACCCCAAAATATTGAATTTTCGGGTGTTTTGAGCCTGAATTTGAGATATAAACGGGTACAGAAGATACATGCACATATTGACTTTGGGCACCAAAAATATCGATTTTCAGCATGTTTTGGGCCTAAATTTTGAAAATACTCTAACACGGAGTAGGCATGTACAGATCGCTTCTGGGACCCCAAAATATCGAATTTTCGGGTGTTTAGGGCCAGAATTTGAGATATAGACGGGTACAGAAGATACATGCACATATTGACTTTGGGCATCTAAAATATCGATTTTCAGCATGTTTTGGGCCTTTTTTTTTAAAATACTCTAACACTGAGTAGGCATGTACAGATTGCTTCTGGGACCCCAAAATATTGAATTTTCGGGGGTTTTGAGCCTGAATTTCAGATATAAACGGGTACTGAAGATGCATGCACATATCGACTTTTGTGCACCTAAAAGATCGATTTTCAGTATGTTTTGAGCATGTATTTTGAAAATACTCTAACACGGAGTAGGCATGTACAGATCGCTTCTGGGACCCCTAAATATCGAATTTTCGGGTGTTTAGGGCCAGAATTTGAGATATAAACGGGTACTGAAGATGCATGCACATATCGACTTTTGTGCACCTAAAAGATCGATTTTCAGTATGTTTTGAGCATGTATTTTGAAAATACTCTAACACGGACTAGGCATGTACAGATCGCTTCTGGGACCCCTAAATATCGAATTTTCGGGTGCTTTGGGACTGAATTTGAGATATCGACTTTTTGGCACCTAAAAGATCGATTTTTAGCATGTTTTTAGTCTATATTTTGAAAATATTCTAGCACTGTATAGATTGCTTCTGGGACCCCAAAATATTGAATTTTCGGGGGTTTTGGGCCTGAATTTGAGATATAAACGGGTACTGAAGATGCATGCACATATCGACTTTTGTGCACCTAAAAGATCGATTTTCAGTATGTTTTGAGCATGTATTTTGAAAATACTCTAACACGGAGTAGGCATGTACAGATCGCTTCTGGGACCCCTAAATATCGAATTTTCGGGTGTTTTGGAACTGAATTTGAGATATCGACTTTTTGGCACCTAAAAGATCGATTTTTAGCATGTTTTTAGCCTATATTTAGAAAATATTCTAGCACTGAGTAGGCATGTACAGATTGCTTCTGGGACCCCAAAATATTGAATTTTCGGGTGTTTTGAGCCTGAATTTGAGATATAAACGGGTACAGAAGATACATGCACATATTGACTTTGGGCACCAAAAATATCGATTTTCAGTATGTTTTTGGCCTGTATTTTGAAAATACTCTAACACGGAGTAGGCATGTACAGATACCTTCTGGGACCTCTAAATATCGAATTTTCGGGTGTTTTGGGACTGAATTTGAGATATCGATTTTTTGGCACCTAAAATGTCGATTTTTAGCATGTTTTTAGCCAATATTTTGAAAATATTCTAGCACTGTGTAGGCATGTACAGATTGCTTCTGGGACCCCAAAATATTGAATTTTCGGGTGTTTTGAGCCTGAATTTGAGATATAAACGGGTACAGAAGATACATGCACATATTGACTTTGGGCATCTAAAATATCGATTTTCAGCATGTTTTGGGCCTGTATTTTGAAAATACTCTAACACTGAGTAGGCATGTACAGATTGCTTCTGGAACCCCAAAATATCGAATTTTCGGGTGTTTAGGGCCAGAATTTGAGATATAAACGGATACAGAAGATGCATGCACATATCGACTTTTGGGCACCTAAAAGATCGATTTTCAGTATGTTTTTGGCCTGTATTTTGAAAATACTCTAACACGGAGTAAGCATGTACAGATACCTTCTGGGACCTCTAAATATCGAATTTTCGGGTGTTTTGTGACTGAATTTGAGATATCGATTTTTTGGCACCTAAAATGTCGATTTTTAGCATGTTTTTAGCCTATATTTTCAAAATATTCTAGCAGTGTAGGCATGTACAGATTGCTTCTGGGACCCCAAAATATTGAATTTTCGGGTGTTTTGTGACTGAATTTGAGATATAAACGGGTACAGAAGATACATGCACATAATGAATTTGGGCATCTAAAAAATCGATTTTTAGCATGTTTTGGGCCTGTATTTTGAAAATACTCTAACACTGAGTAGGCATGTACAGATTGCTTCTGGGACCCCAAAATATTGAATTTTCGGGTGTTTTGAGCCTGAATTTCAGATATAAACGGGTACTGAAGATTCATGCACATATCGACTTTTGTGCACCTAAAAGATCGATTTTCAGTATGTTTTGAGCATGTATTTTGAAAATACTCTAACACGGAGTAGGCATGTACAGATCGCTTCTGGGACCACTAAATATAGAATTTTCGGGTGTTTTGGGACTGAATTTGAGATATCGACTTTTTGGCACCTAAAAGATCGATTTTTAGCATGTTTTTAGCCTATATTTAGAAAATATTCTAGCACTGAGTAGGCATGTACAGATTGCTTCTGGGACCCCAAAATATTGAATTTTCGGGTGTTTTGAGCCTGAATTTGAGATATAAACGGGTACAGAAGATACATGCACATATTGACTTTGGGCATCTAAAATATCGATTTTCAGCATGTTTTGGGCCTGTATTTTGAAAATACTCTAACACTGAGTAGGCATGTACAGATTGCTTCTGGAACCCCAAAATATTGAATTTTCGGGTGTTTTGAGCCTGAATTTGAGATATAAACGGGTACTGAAGATGCATGCAAATATCGAGTTTTGTGCACCTAAAAGATCGATTTTCAGTATGTTTTGAGCATGTATTTTGAAAATACTCTAACACGGAGTAGGCATGTACAGATCGCTTCTGGGACCCCTAAATATCGAATTTTCGGGTGTTTTGGGACTGAATTTGAGATATCGACTTTTTGGCACCTAAAAGATCGATTTTTAGCATGTTTTTAGCCTATAATTTGAAAATATTCTTGCACTGTACAGATTGCTTCTGGGACCCCAAAATATTGAATTTTCGGGTGTGTTGAGCCTGAATTTGTGATATAAACGGGTACAAAAGATACATGCACATATTGACTTTGGGCACCAAAAATATAGATTTTCAGCATGTTTTGGGCCTGAATTTTGAAAATACTCTAACACGGAGTAGGCATGTACAGATCGCTTCTGGGACCCCTAAATATCGAATTTTCGGGTGTTTTGGGACTGAATTTGAGATATCGACTTTTTGGCACCTAAAAGATCGATTTTCAGCATGTTTTTAGCCTATATTTTGAAAATATTCTAGCACTGAGTAGGCATGTACATATTGCTTCTGGGACCCCAAAATATTGAATTTTCGGGTGTTTTGAGCCTGAATTTGAGATATAAACGGGTACAGAAGATACATGCACATATTGACTTTGGGCACCAAAAATATCGATTTTCAGCATGTTTTGGGCCTGAAATTTGAAAATACTCTAACACGGAGTAGGCATGTACAGATCGCTTCTGGGACCCCAAAATATCGAATTTTCGGGTGTTTAGGGCCAGAATTTGAGATATAAACGGGTACAAAAGATGCATGCACATATCGACTTTAGGGCACCTAAAAGATCGATTTTCAGTATGTTTTTGGCCTGTATTTTGAAAATACTCTAACACGGAGTAAGCATGTACAGATACCTTCTGGGACCTCTAAATATCGAATTTTCGGGTGTTTTGGGTCTGAATTTGAGATATCGATTTTTTGGCACCTAAAATGTCGATTTTTAGCATATTTTTAGCCTATATTTTGAAAACATTCTAGCACTGTGTAGGCATGTCCAGATTGCTTCTGGGACCCGAAAATATTGAATTTTCGGGTGTTTTGAGCCTGAATTTGAGATATAAACGGGTACAGAAGATACATGCACATATTGACTTTGGGCATCTAAAATATCGATTTTCAGCATGTTTTGGGCCTTTATTTTGAAAATACTCTAACACTGAGTAGGCATGTACATATTGCTTCTGGGACCCCAAAATATTGAATTTTCGGGTGTTTTGAGCCTGAATTTGAGATATAAACGGGTACTGAAGATGCATGCACATATCGACTTTTGTGCACCTAAAAGATCGATTTTCAGTATGTTTTGAGCATGTATTTTGAAAATACTCTAACACGGAGTAGGCATGTACAGATCGCTTCTGGGACCCCTAAATATCGAATTTTCGGGTGTTTTGGGACTGAATTTGAGATATCGACTTTTTGGCACCTAAAAGATCGATTTTTAGCATGTTTTTAGCCTATATTTTGAAAATATTCTAGCACTGTACAGATTGCTTCTGGGACCCGAAAATATTGAATTTTCGGGTGTTTTGAGCCTGAATTTGAGATATAAACGGGTACAGAAGATACATGCACATATTGACTTTGGGCACCAAAAATATCGATTTTCAGCATGTTTTGGGTCTGAATTTTGAAAATACTCTAACACGGAGTAGGCATGTACAGATTGCTTCTGGGACCCCAAAATATCGAGTTTTCGGGTGTTTAGGGCCCGAATTTGAGATATAAACGGGTACAGAAGATGCATGCACATATCGACTTTTGGGCACCTAAAAGATCGATTTTCAGTATGTTTTTGGCCTGTATTTTGAAAATACTCTAACCCGGAGTAGGCATGTACAGATACCTTCTGGGACCTCTAAATATCGAATTTTTGGGTGTTTTGGGACTGAATTTGAGATATCGATTTTTTGGCACCTAAAATGTCGATTTTTAGCATGTTTTTAGCCTATATTTTGAAAATATTCTAGCACTGTACAGATTGCTTCTGGGACCCCAAAATATTGAATTTTCGGGTGTTTTGAGCCTGAATTTGAGATATAAACGGGTACAGAAGATACATGCACATATTGACTTTGGGCACCAAAAATATAGATTTTCAGCATGTTTTGGGCCTGAATTTTGAAAATACTCTAACACGGAGTAGGCATGTACAGATCGCTTCTGGGACCCCAAAATATCGAATTTTCGGGTGTTTAGGGCCAGAATTTGAGATATAAACGGGTACAGAAGATGCATGCACATATCGACTTTTGGGCACCTAAAAGATCGATTTTCAGTATGTTTTTGGCCTGTATTTTGAAAATACTCTAACACGGAGTAAGCATGTACAGATACCTTCTGGGACCTCTAAATATCGAATTTTCGGGTGTTTTGGGACTGAATTTGAGATATCGATTTTTTGGCACCTAAAATGTCGATTTTTAGCATGTTTTTAGCCTATATTTTGAAAATATTCTAGCACTGTGTAGGCATGTACAGATTGCTTCTGGGACCCCAAAATATTGAATTTTCGGGTGTTTAGGGCCAGAATTTGAGATATAAACGGGTACAGAAGATGCATGCACATATCGACTTTTGGGCACCTAAAAGATCGATTTTCAGTATGTTTTTGGCCTGTATTTTGAAAATACTCTAACACGGAGTAAGCATGTACAGATACCTTCTGGGACCTCTAAATATCGAATTTTCGGGTGTTTTGGGACTGAATTTGAGATATCGATTTTTTGGCACCTAAAATGTCGATTTTTAGCATGTTTTTAGCCTATATTTTGAAAATATTCTAGCACTGTACAGATTGCTTCTGGGACCCCAAAATATTGAATTTTCGGGTGTTTTGAGCCTGAATTTGAGATATAAACGGGTACAGAAGATACATGCACATATTGACTTTGGGCACCAAAAATATCGATTTTCAGCATGTTTTGGGCCTGAATTTTGAAAATACTCTAACACGGAGTAGGCATGTACAGATCGCTTCTGGGACCCCAAAATATCGAATTTTCGGGTGTTTAGGGCCAGAATTTGAGATATAAACGGGTACAGAAGATGCATGCACATATCGACTTTTGGGCACCTAAAAGATCGATTTTCAGTATGTTTTTGGCCTGTATTTTGAAAATACTCTAACACGGAGTAAGCATGTACAGATACCTTCTGGGACCTCTAAATATCGAATTTTCGGGTGTTTTGGGACTGAATTTGAGATATCGATTTTTTGGCACCTAAAATGTCGATTTTTAGCATGTTTTTAGCCTATATTTTGAAAATATTCTAGCACTGTGTAGGCATGTACAGATTGCTTCTGGGACCCCAAAATATTGAATTTTCGGGTGTTTAGGGCCAGAATTTAAGATATAAACGGGTACAGAAGATGCATGCACATATCGACTTTTGGGCACCTAAAAGATCGATTTTCAGTATGTTTTTGGCCTGTATTTTGAAAATACTCTAACACGGAGTAAGCATGTACAGATACCTTCTGGGACCTCTAAATATCGAATTTTCGGGTGTTTTGGGACTGAATTTGAGATATCGATTTTTTGGCACCTAAAATGTCGATTTTTAGCATGTTTTTAGCCTATATTTTGAAAATATTCTAGCACTGTATAGGCATGTACAGATTGCTTCTGGGACCCCAAAATATTGAATTTTCGGGTGTTTTGAGCCTGAATTTGAGATATAAACGGGTACAGAAGATACATGCACATATTGACTTTGGGCATTTAAATTATCGATTTTCAGCATGTTTTTAGCCTATATTTTAAAAATACTCTAACACTGAGTAGGCATGTACAGATTGCTTCTGGGACCCCAAAATATTGAATTTTCGGGTGTTTTGAGCCTGAATTTGAGATATCGACTTTTTGGCACCTAAAAGATCGATTTTTAGCATGTTTTTAGCCTATATTTTGAAAATATTCTAGCATTGTACAGATTGCTTCTGGGACCCCAAAATATTGAATTTTCGGGTGTTTTGAGCCTGAATTTGAGATATAAACGGGTACAGAATATACATGCACATATTGACTTTGGGCATTTAAATTATCGATTTTCAGTATGTTTTGGGCCTGTATTTTGAAAATACTCTAACACTGAGTAGGCATGTACAGATCGCTTCTGGGACCCCAAAATATTGAATTTTCGTGTGTTTAGGGCCAGAATTTGAGATATAAACGGGTACAGAAGATGCATGCACATATCGACTTTTGTGCACCTAAAAGATCGATTTTCAGTATGTTTTTGGCCTGTATTTTGAAAATACTCTAACACGGAGTAGGCATGTACAGATACCTTCTGGGACCTCTAAATATCGAATTTTCGGGTGTTTTGGAACTGAATTTGAGATATCGATTTTTTGGCACCTAAAATGTCGATTTTTAGCATGTTTTTAGCCTATATTTTGAAAATATTCTAGCACTACAGATTGCTTCTGGGACCCCAAAATATTGAATTTTCGGGTGTTTTGAGCCTGAATTTGAGATATAAACGGGTACAGAAGATACATGCACATATTGACTTTGGGCATCTAAAATATCTATTTTCAGCATGTTTTTTTGGCCTGAATTTTGAAAATACTCTAACACGGAGTAGGCATGTACAGATCGCTTCTGGGACCCCAAAATATCGAATTTTCGGGTGTTTAGGGCCAGAATTTGAGATATAAACGGGTACAGAAGATGCATGCACATATCGACTTTTGGGCACCTAAAAGATCGATTTTCAGTATGTTTTTGGCCTGTATTTAGAAAATACTCTAACACGGAGTAGGCATGTACAGATACCTTCTGGGACCTCTAAATATCGAATTTTCGGGTGTTTTGGGACTGAATTTGAGATATCGATTTTTTGGCACCTAAAATGTCGATTTTTAGCATGTTTTTAGCCTATATTTTGAAAATATTCTAGCACTGTGTAGGCATGTACAGATTGCTTCTGGGACCCCAAAATATTGAATTTTCGGGTGTTTTGAGCCTGAATTTGAGATATAAACGGGTACAGAAGATACATGCACATATTGACTTTGGGCATTTAAATTATCGATTTTCAGCATGTTTTTAGCCTATATTTTGAAAATACTCTAACACTGAGTAGGCATGTACAGATTGCTTCTGGGACCCCAAAATATTGAATTTTCGGGTGTTTTGAGCCTGAATTTGAGATATAAACGGGTTACTGAAGATGCATGCACATATCGACTTTTGTGCACCTAAAAGATCGATTTTCAGTATGTTTTGAGCATGTATTTTGAAAATACTCTAACACGGAGTAGGCATGTACAGATACCTTCTGGGACCCCTAAATATGGAATTTTCGGGTGTTTTGGGACTGATTTTGAGATATCGACTTTTTGGCACCTAAAATATCGATTTTTAGCATGTTTTTAGCCTATATTTTGAAAATATTCTAGCATTGTACAGATTGCTTCTGGGACCCCAAAATATTGAATTTTCGGGTGTTTTGAGCCTGAATTTGAGATATAAACTGGTACAGAAGATACATGCACATATTGACTTTGGGCACCAAAAATATCGATTTTCAGCATGTTTTGGGCCTGAATTTTGAAAATACTCTAACACGGAGTAGGCATGTACAGATCGCTTCTGGGACCCCAAAATTTCGAATTTTCTGGTGTTTAGGGCCAGAATTTGAGATATAAACGGGTACAGAAGATGCATGCACATATCGTCTTTTGGGCACCTAAAAGATCGATTTTCAGTATGTTTTTATCCTGTATTTTGAAAATACTCTAACACGGAGTAGGCATGTACAGATACCTTCTGAGACCTCTAAATATCGAATTTTCGGGTGTTTTGGGACTGAATTTGAGATCTCGATTTTTTGGCACCTAAAATGTCGATTTTTAGCATGTTTTTAGCCTATATTTTGAAAATATTCTAGCACTGTGTAGGCATGTACAGATCGCTTCTGGGACCCCAAAATATCGAATTTTCGGGTGTTTAGGGCCAGAATTTGAGATATAAACGGGTACAGAAGATGCATGCACATATCGACTTTTGGGCACCTAAAAGATCGATTTTCAGTATGTTTTTGGCCTGTATTTTGAAAATACTCTAACACGGAGTAGGCATGTACAGATACCTTCTGGGACCTCTAAATATCGAATTTTCGGGTGTTTTGGGACTGAATTTGAGATATCGATTTTTTGGCACCTAAAATGTCGATTTTTAGCATGTTTTTAGCCTATATTTTGAAAATATTCTAGCACTGTGTAGGCATGTACAGATTGCTTCTGGGACCCCAAAATATTGAATTTTCGGGTGTTTTGAGCCTGAATTTGAGATATAAACGGGTACAGAATATACATGCACATATTGACTTTGGGCATTTAAATTATCGATTTTCAGTATGTTTTGGGCCTGTATTTTGAAAATACTCTAACACTGAGTAGGCATGTACAGATCGCTTCTGGGACCCCAAAATATCGAATTTTCGGGTGTTTAGGGCCAGAATTTGAGATATAAACGGGTACAGAAGATGCATGCACATATCGACTTTTGTGCACCTAAAAGATCGATTTTCAGTATGTTTTTGGCCTGTATTTTGAAAATACTCTAACACGGAGTAGGCATGTACAGATACCTTCTGGGACCTCTAAATATCGAATTTTCGGGTGTTTTGGAACTGAATTTGAGATATCGATTTTTTGGCACCTAAAATGTCGATTTTTAGCATGTTTTTAGCCTATATTTTGAAAATATTCTAGCACTACAGATTGCTTCTGGGACCCCAAAATATTGAATTTTCGGGTGTTTTGAGCCTGAATTTGAGATATAAACGGGTACAGAAGATACATGCACATATTGACTTTGGGCATCTAAAATATCTATTTTCAGCATGTTTTTTTGGCCTGAATTTTGAAAATACTCTAACACGGAGTAGGCATGTACAGATCGCTTCTGGGACCCCAAAATATCGAATTTTCGGGTGTTTAGGGCCAGAATTTGAGATATAAACGGGTACAGAAGATGCATGCACATATCGACTTTTGTTCACCTAAAAGATCGATTTTCAGTATGTTTTTGGCCTGTATTTTGAAAATACTATAACACGGAGTAGGCATGTACAGATACCTTCTGGGACCTCTAAATATCGAATTTTCGGGTGTTTTGGGACTGAATTTGAGATATCGATTTTTTGGCACCTAAAATGTCGATTTTTAGCATGTTTTTAGCCTATATTTTGAAAATATTCTAGCACTGTACAGATTGCTTCTGGGACCCCAAAATATTGAATTTTCGGGTGTTTTGAGTCTGAATTTGAGATATAAACGGGTACAGAAGATACTTGCACATATTGACTTTGGGCACCTAAAAGATCGATTTTCAGTATGTTTTTGGCCTGTATTTTGAAAATACTCTAACACGGAGTAGGCATGTACAGATACCTTCTGGGACCTCTAAATATCGAATTTTCGGGTGTTTTGGGACTGAATTTGAGATATCGATTTTTTGGCACCTAAAATGTCGATTTTTAGCATGTTTTTAGCCTATATTTTGAAAATATTCTAGCACTGAGTAGGCATGTACAGATTGCTTCTGGGACCCCAAAATATTGAATTTTCGGGTGTTTTGAGCCTGAATTTCAGATATAAACGGGTACTGAAGATGCATGCACATATCGACTTTTGTGCACCTAAAAGATCGATTTTCAATATGTTTTGAGCATGTATTTTGAAAATACTCTAACACGGAGTAGGCATGTACAGATCGCTTCTGGGACCCCTAAATATCGAATTTTCGGGTGTTTTGGGACTGAATTTGAGATATCGACTTTTTGGCACCTAAAAGATCGATTTTCAGCTTGTTTTTAGCCTATATTTTGAAAATATTCTAGCACTGTACAGATTGCTTCTGGGACCCGAAAATATTGAATTTTCGGGTGTTTTGAGCCTGAATTTGAGATATAAACGGGTACAGAAGATACATGCACATATTGACTTTGGGCACCAAAAATATCGATTTTCAGCATGTTTTGGGCCTGAATTTTGAAAATACTCTAACACGGAGTAGGCATGTACAAATCGCTTCTGGGACCCCAAAATATCGAATTTTCGGGTGTTTAGGGCCAGAATTTGAGATATAAACGGGTACAGAAGATGCATGCACATATCGACTTTTGGGCACCTAAAAGATCGATTTTCAGTATGTTTTTGGCCTGTATTTTGAAAATACTATAACACGGAGTAGGCATGTACAGATACCTTCTGGGACCTCTAAATATCGAATTTTCGGGTGTTTTGGGACTGAATTTGAGATATCGATTTTTTGGCACCTAAAATGTCGATTTTTAGCATGTTTTTAGCCTATATTTTGAAAATATTCTAGCACTGTGTAGGCATGTACAGATTGCTTCTGGGACCCCAAAATATTGAATTTTCGGGTGTTTTGAGCCTGAATTTGAGATATAAACGGGTACAGAAGATACATGCACATATTGACTTTGGGCATTTAAATTATCGATTTTCAGCATGTTTTTAGCCTATATTTTGAAAATACTCTAACACTGAGTAGGCATGTACAGATTGCTTCTGGGACCCCAAAATATTGAATTTTCGGGTGTTTTTGAGCCTGAATTTGAGATATAAACGGGTTACTGAAGATGCATGCACATATCGACTTTTGTGCACCTAAAAGATCGATTTTCAGTATGTTTTGAGCATGTATTTTGAAAATACTCTAACACGGAGTAGGCATGTACAGATACCTTCTGGGACCCCTAAATATGGAATTTTCGGGTGTTTTGGGACTGATTTTGAGATATCGACTTTTTGGCACCTAAAATATCGATTTTTAGCATGTTTTTAGCCTATATTTTGAAAATATTCTAGCATTGTACAGATTGCTTCTGGGACCCCAAAATATTGAATTTTCGGGTGTTTTGAGCCTGAATTTGAGATATAAACTGGTACAGAAGATACATGCACATATTGACTTTGGGCACCAAAAATATCGATTTTCAGCATGTTTTGGGCCTGAATTTTGAAAATACTCTAACACGGAGTAGGCATGTACAGATCGCTTCTGGGACCCCAAAATATCGAATTTTCTGGTGTTTAGGGCCAGAATTTGAGATATAAACGGGTACAGAAGATGCATGCACATATCGTCTTTTGGGCACCTAAAAGATCGATTTTCAGTATGTTTTTATCCTGTATTTTGAAAATACTCTAACACGGAGTAGGCATGTACAGATACCTTCTGAGACCTCTAAATATCGAATTTTCGGGTGTTTTGGGACTGAATTTGAGATATCGATTTTTTGGCACCTAAAATGTCGATTTTTAGCATGTTTTTAGCCTATATTTTGAAAATATTCTAGCACTGTGTAGGCATGTACAGATTGCTTCTGGGACCCCAAAATCTTGAATTTTCGGGTGTTTTGAGCCTGAATTTGAGATATAAACGGGTACAGAAGATACATGCACATATTGACTTTGGGCATCTAAAATATCGATTTTCAGCATGTTTTGGGCCTGAATTTTGAAAATACTCTAACACGGAGTAGGCATGTACAGATCGCTTCTGGGACCCCAAAATATCGAATTTTCGGGTGTTTAGGGCCAGAATTTGAGATATAAACGGGTACAGAAGATGCATGCACATATCGACTTTTGGGCACCTAAAAGATCGATTTTCAGTATGTTTTTGGCCTGTATTTTGAAAATACTCTAACACGGAGTAGGCATGTACAGATACCTTCTGGGACCTCTAAATATCGAATTTTCGGGTGTTTTGGGACTGAATTTGAGATATCGATTTTTTGGCACCTAAAATGTCGATTTTTAGCATGTTTTTAGCCTATATTTTGAAAATATTCTAGCACTGTGTAGGCATGTACAGATTGCTTCTGGGACCCCAAAATATTGAATTTTCGGGTGTTTTGAGCCTGAATTTGAGATATAAACGGGTACAGAATATACATGCACATATTGACTTTGGGCATTTAAATTATCGATTTTCAGTATGTTTTGGGCCTGTATTTTGAAAATACTCTAACACTGAGTAGGCATGTACAGATCGCTTCTGGGACCCCAAAATATCGAATTTTCGGGTGTTTAGGGCCAGAATTTGAGATATAAACGGGTACAGAAGATGCATGCACATATCGACTTTTGTGCACCTAAAAGATCGATTTTCAGTATGTTTTTGGCCTGTATTTTGAAAATACTCTAACACGGAGTAGGCATGTACAGATACCTTCTGGGACCTCTAAATATCGAATTTTCGGGTGTTTTGGAACTGAATTTGAGATATCGATTTTTTGGCACCTAAAATGTCGATTTTTAACATGTTTTTAGCCTATATTTTGAAAATATTCTAGCACTACAGATTGCTTCTGGGACCCCAAAATATTGAATTTTCGGGTGTTTTGAGCCTGAATTTGAGATATAAACGGGTACAGAAGATACATGCACATATTGACTTTGGGCATCTAAAATATCTATTTTCAGCATGTTTTTTTGGCCTGAATTTTGAAAATACTCTAACACGGAGTAGGCATGTACAGATCGCTTCTGGGACCCCAAAATATCGAATTTTCGGGTGTTTAGGGCCAGAATTTGAGATATAAACGGGTACAGAAGATGCATGCACATATCGACTTTTGTTCACCTAAAAGATCGATTTTCAGTATGTTTTTGGCCTGTATTTTGAAAATACTATAACACGGAGTAGGCATGTACAGATACCTTCTGGGACCTCTAAATATCGAATTTTCGGGTGTTTTGGGACTGAATTTGAGATATCGATTTTTTGGCACCTAAAATGTCGATTTTTAGCATGTTTTTAGCCTATATTTTGAAAATATTCTAGCACTGTACAGATTGCTTCTGGGACCCCAAAATATCGAATTTTCGGGTGTTTAGGGCCAGAATTTGAGATATAAACGGGTACAGAAGATGCATGCACATATCGACTTTTGGGCACCTAAAAGATCGATTTTCAGTATGTTTTTGGCCTGTATTTTGAAAATACTATAACACGGAGTAGGCATGTACAGATACCTTCTGGGACCTCTAAATATCGAATTTTCGGGTGTTTTGGGACTGAATTTGAGATATCGATTTTTTGGCACCTAAAATGTCGATTTTTAGCATGTTTTTAGCCTATATTTTGAAAATATTCTAGCACTGTGTAGGCATGTACAGATTGCTTCTGGGACCCCAAAATATTGAATTTTCGGGTGTTTTGAGCCTGAATTTGAGATATAAACGGGTACAGAAGATACATGCACATATTGACTTTGGGCATCTAAAATATCGATTTTCAGCATGTTTTGGGCCTGAATTTTGAAAATACTCTAACACGGAGTAGGCATGTACAGATCGCTTCTGGGACCCCAAAATATCGAATTTTCGGGTGTTTAGGGCCAGAATTTGAGATATAAACGGGTACAGAAGATACATGCACATATCGACTTTTGGGCACCTAAAAGATCGATTTTCAGTATGTTTTTGGCCTGTATTTTGAAAATACTCTAACACGGAGTAGGCATGTACAGATACCTTCTGGGACCTCTAAATATCGAATTTTCGGGTGTTTTGGGACTGAATTTGAGATATCGATTTTTTGGCACCTAAAATGTCGATTTTTAGCATGTTTTTAGCCTATATTTTGAAAATATTCTAGCACTGTGTAGGCATGTACAGATTGCTTCTGGGACCCGAAAATATTGAATTTTCGGGTGTTTTGAGCCTGAATTTGAGATATAAACGGGTACAGAATATACATGCACATATTGACTTTGGGCATTTAAATTATCGATTTTCAGTATGTTTTGGGCCTGTATTTTGAAAATACTCTAACACGGAGTAGGCATGTACAGATCGCTTCTGGGACCTCTAAATATCGAATTTTCGGGTGTTTTGGGACTGAATTTGAGATATCGACTTTTGTGCACCTAAAAGATCGATTTTCAATATGTTTTGAGCATGTATTTTGAAAATACTCTAACACGGAGTAGGCATGTACAGATCGCTTCTGTGACCCCTAAATATCGAATTTTCGGGTGTTTTGGGACTGAATTTGAGATATCGATTTTTTGGCACCTAAAATGTCGATTTTTAGCATGTTTTTAGCCTATATTTTGAAAATATTCTAGCACTACAGATTGCTTCTGGGACCCCAAAATATTGAATTTTCGGGTGTTTTGAGCCTGAATTTGAGATATAAACGGGTACAGAAGATACATGCACATATTGACTTTGGGCATCTAAATTATCGATTTTTAGCATGTTTTGGGCCTGAATTTTGAAAATACTCTAACACGGAGTAGGCATGTACAGATCGCTTCTGGGACCCCAAAATATCGAATTTTCGGGTGTTTAGGGCCAGAATTTGAGATATAAACGGGTACAGAAGATGCATGCACATATCGACTTTTGGGCACCTAAAAGATCGATTTTCAGTATGTTTTTGGCCTGTATTTTGAAAATACTCTAACACGGAGTAGGCATGTACAGATCGCTTCTGGGACCTCTAAATATCGAATTTTCGGGTGTTTTGGGACTGAATTTGAGATATCGACTTTTGTGCACCTAAAAGATCGATTTTCAATATGTTTTGAGCATGTATTTTGAAAATACTCTAACACGGAGTAGGCATGTACAGATCGCTTCTGTGACCCCTAAATATCGAATTTTCGGGTGTTTTGGGACTGAATTTGAGATATCGACTTTTTGGCACCTAAAAGATCGATTTTCAGCATGTTTTTAGCCTATATTTTGAAAATATTCTAGCACTGTACAGATTGCTTCTGTGACCCGAAAATATTGAATTTTCGGGTGTTTTGAGCCTGAATTTGAGATATAAACGGGTACAGAAGATACATGCACATATTGACTTTGGGCACCAAAAATATCGATTTTCAGCATGTTTTGGGCCTGAATTTTGAAAATACTCTAACACGGAGTAGGCATGTACAGATCGCTTCTGGGACCCCAAAATATCGAATTTTCGGGTGTTTAGGGCCAGAATTTGAGATATAAACGGGTACAGAAGATGCATGCACATATCGACTTTTGGGCACCTAAAAGATCGATTTTCAGTATGTTTTTGGCCTGTATTTTGAAAATACTATAACACGGAGTAGGCATGTACAGATACCTTCTGGGACCTCTAAATATCGAATTTTCGGGTGTTTTGGGACTGAATTTGAGATATCGATTTTTTGGCACCTAAAATGTCGATTTTTAGCATGTTTTTAGCCTATATTTTGAAAATATTCTAGCACTGTACAGATTGCTTCTGGGACCCCAAAATATTGAATTTTCGGGTGTTTTGAGCCTGAATTTGAGATATAAACGGGTACAGAAGATACATGCACATATTGACTTTGGGCATCTAAAATATCGATTTTCAGCATGTTTTGGGCCTGAATTTTGAAAATACTCTAATACGGAGTAGGCATGTACAGATCGCTTCTGGGACCCCAAAATATCGAATTTTCGGGTATTTAGGGCCAGAATTTGAGATATAAACGGGTACAGAAGATGCATGCACATATCGACTTTTGGGCACCTAAAAGATCGATTTTCAGTATGTTTTTGGCCTGTATTTTGAAAATACTCTAACACGGAGTAGGCATGTACAGATACCTTCTGGGACCTCTAAATATCGAATTTTCGGGTGTTTTGGGACTGAATTTGAGATATCGATTTTTTGGCACCTAAAATGTCGATTTTTAGCATGTTTTTAGCCTATATTTTGAAAATCTTCTAGCACTGTGTAGGCATGTACAGATTGCTTCTGGGACCCGAAAATATTGAATTTTCGGGTGTTTTGAGCCTGAATTTGAGATATAAACGGGTACAGAATATACATGCACATATTGACTTTGGGCATTTAAATTATCGATTTTCAGCATGTTTTCGGCCTGTATTTTGAAAATACTCTAACACTGAGTAGGCATGTACAGATCGCTTCTGGGACCCCAAAATATCGAATTTTCGGGAGTTTAGGGCCAGAATTTGAGATATAAACGGGTACAGTAGATGCATGCACATATCGACTTTTGGGCACCTAAAAGATCGATTTTCAGTATGTTTTTGGCCTGTATTTTGAAAATACTCTAACACGGAGTAGGCATGTACAGATACCTTCTGGGACCTCTAAATATCGAATTTTCGGGTGTTTTGGGACTGAATTTGAGATATCGATTTTTTGGCACCTAAAATGTCGATTTTTAGCATGTTTTTAGCCTATATTTTGAAAATATTCTAGCACTGTACAGATTGCTTCTGGGACCCGAAAATATTGAATTTTCGGGTGTTTTGAGCCTGAATTTGAGATATAAACGGATACAGAAGATACATGCACATATTGACTTTGGGCACCAAAAATATCGATTTTCAGCATGTTTTGGGCCTGAATTTTGAAAATACTCTAACACGGAGTAGGCATGTACAGATCGCTTCTGGGACCCCAAAATATCGAATTTTCGGGTGTTTAGGGCCAGAATTTGAGATATAAACGGGTACAGAAGATACATGCACATATTGACTTTGGGCATCTAAAATATCGATTTTCAGCATGTTTTGGGCCTGAATTTTGAAAATACTCTAACACGGAGTAGGCATGTACAGATCGCTTCTGGGACCCCAAAATATCGAATTTTCGGGTATTTAGGGCCAGAATTTGAGATATAAACGGGTACAGAAGATGCATGCACATATCGACTTTTGGGCACCTAAAAGATCGATTTTCTGTATGTTTTTGGCCTGTATTTTGAAAATACTCTAACCCGGAGTAGGCATGTAGAGATACCTTCTGGGACCTCTAAATATCGTATTTTCGGGTGTTTTGGTACTGAATTTGAGATATCGATTTTTTGGCACCTAAAATGTCGATTTTTAGCATGATTTTAGCCTATATTTTGAAAATATTCTAGCACTGAGTAGGCATGTACAGATTGCTTCTGGGACCCCAAAATATTGATTTTTCGGGTGTTTTGAGCCTGAATTTGAGATATAAACGGGTACAGAAGATACATGCACATATTGACTTTGGGCACCAAAAATATAGATTTTCAGCATGTTTTGGGCATGAATTTTGAAAATACTCTAACACGGAGTAGGCATGTACAGATCGCTTCTGGGACCCCAAAATATCGAATTTTCGGGTATTTAGGGCCAGAATTTGAGATATAAACGGGTACAGAAGATGCATGCACATATCGACTTTTGGGCACCTAAAAGATCGATTTTCAGTATGTTTTTGGCCTGTATTTTGAAAATACTCTAACACGGAGTAGGCATGTACAGATACCTTCTGGGACCTCTAAATATCGAATTTTCGGGTGTTTTGGGACTGAATTTGAGATATCGATTTTTTGGCACCTAAAATGTCGATTTTTAGCATGATTTTAGCCTATATTTTGAAAATATTCTAGCACTGAGTAGGCATGTACAGATTGCTTCTAGTACCCCAAAATATTGATTTTTCGGGTGTTTTGAGCCTGAATTTGATATATAAACGGGTACAGAAGATACATGCACATATTGACTTTTGGCACCTAAAATGTCGATTTTCAGCATGTTTTGGGCCTGTATTTTAAAAATACTCTAACACTGAGTAGGCATGTACAGATTGCTTCTGGGACCCCAAAATATTGAATTTTCGGGTGTTTTGAGCATGAATTTGAGATATAAACGGGTACTGAAGATGCATGCACATATCGACTTTTGTGCACCTAAAAGATCGATTTTCAGTATGTTTTGAGCATGTATTTTGAAAATACTCTAACACGGAGTAGGCATGTACAGATCGCTTCTGGGACCCCTAAATATGGAATTTTCGGGTGTTTTGGGACTGAATTTGAGATATCGACTTTTTGGCACCTAAAAGATCGATTTTTAGCATGTTTTTAGCCTATATTTTGAAAATATTCTAGCACTGTACAGATTGCTTCTGGGACCCGAAAATATTGAATTTTCGGGTGTTTTGAGCCTGAATTTGAGATATAAACGGGTACAGAAGATACATGCACATATTGACTTTGGGCAACAAAAATATCGATTTTCAGCATGTTTTGGGCCTGAATTTTGAAAATACTCTAACACGGAGTAGGCATGTACAGATCGCATCTGGGACCCCAAAATATCGAGTTTTCGGGTGTTTAGGGCCAGAATTTGAGATATAAACGGGTACAGAAGATGCATGCACATATCGACTTTTGGGCACCTAAAAGATCGATTTTCAGTATGTTTTTGGCCTGTATTTTGAAAATACTCTAACCCGGAGTAGGCATGTACAGATACCTTCTGGGACCTCTAAATATCGTATTTTCGGGTGTTTTGGGACTGAATTTGAGATATCGATTTTTTGGCACCTAAAATGTCGATTTTTAGCATGATTTTAGCCTATATTTTGAAAATATTCTAGCACTGAGTAGGCATGTACAGATTGCTTCTGGGACCCCAAAATATTGATTTTTCGGGTGTTTTGAGCCTGAATTTGAGATATAAACGGGTACAGAAGATACATGCACATATTGACTTTGGGCAACAAAAATATCGATTTTCAGCATGTTTTGGGCCTGAATTTTGAAAATACTCTAACACGGAGTAGGCATGTACAGATCGCATCTGGGACCCCAAAATATCGAGTTTTCGGGTGTTTAGGGCCAGAATTTGAGATATAAACGGGTACAGAAGATGCATGCACATATCGACTTTTGGGCACCTAAAAGATCGATTTTCAGTATGTTTTTGGCCTGTATTTTGAAAATACTCTAACCCGGAGTAGGCATGTACAGATACCTTCTGGGACCTCTAAATATCGTATTTTCGGGTGTTTTGGGACTGAATTTGAGATATCGATTTTTTGGCACCTAAAATGTCGATTTTTAGCATGATTTTAGCCTATATTTTGAAAATATTCTAGCACTGAGTAGGCATGTACAGATTGCTTCTGGGACCCCAAAATATTGATTTTTCGGGTGTTTTGAGCCTGAATTTGAGATATAAACGGGTACAGAAGATACATGCACATATTGACTTTGGGCACCAAAAATATAGATTTTCAGCATGTTTTGGGCATGAATTTTGAAAATACTCTAACACGGTGTAGGCATGTACAGATCGCTTCTGGGACCCCAAAATATCGAATTTTGGGGTATTTAGGGCCAGAATTTGAGATATAAACGTGTACAGAAGATGCATGCAGATATCGACTTTTGGGCACCTAAAAGATCGATTTTCAGTATGTTTTTGGCCTGTATTTTGAAAATACTCTAACACGGAGTAGGCATGTACAGATACCTTCTGGGACCTCTAAATATCGAATTTTCGGGTGTTTTGGGACTGAATTTGAGATATCGATTTTTTGGCACCTAAAAGATCGATTTTTAGCATGTTTTTAGCCTATATTTTGAAAATATTCTAGCACTGAGTAGGCATGTACAGATTGCTTCTGGGACCCCAAAATATTGAATTTTCTGATGTTTTGAGCCTGAATTTGAGATATAAACGGGTACAGAAGATACATGCACATATTGACTTTGGGCGCCTACAAGATCGATTTTCAGTATTTTTTTTGGATGTATTTTGAAAATACTCTAACACGGAGTAGGCATGTACAGATACCTTCTGGGACCTCTAAATATCGAATTTTCGGGTGTTTTGGGACTGAATTTGAGATATCGACTTTTTGGCACCTAAAAGATCGATTTTTAGCATGTTTTTAGCCTATATTTTGAAAATATTCTAGCACTGAGTAGGCATGTACAGATTGCTTCTGGGACCCCAAAATATTGATTTTTCGGGTGTTTTGAGCCTGAATTTGAGATATAAACGGGTACAGAAGATACATGCACATATTGACTTTTGGCACCTAAAATGTCGATTTTTAGCATGTTTTTAGCCTATATTTTGAAAATATTCTAGCACTGTGTAGGCATGTACAGATTGCTTCTGGGACCCCAAAATATTTAATTTTCGGGTGTTTTGAGCCTGAATTTGAGATATAAACGGGTACAGAAGATACATGCACATATTGACTTTAAGCATTTAAATTATCGATTTTCAGCATGTTTTGGGCCTGTATTTTAAAAATACTCTAACACTGAGTAGGCATGTACAGATTGCTTCTGGGACCCCAAAATATTGAATTTTCGGGTGTTTTGAGCATGAATTTGAGATATAAACGGGTACTGAAGATGCATGCACATATCGACTTTTGTGCACCTAAAAGATCGATTTTCAGTATGTTTTGAGCATGTATTTTGAAAATACTCTAACACGGAGTAGGCATGTACAGATCGCTTCTGGGACCCCTAAATATGGAATTTTCAGGTGTTTTGGGACTGAATTTGAGATATCGACTTTTTGGCACCTAAAAGATCGATTTTTAGCATGTTTTTAGCCTATATTTTGAAAATATTCTAGCATTGTACAGATTGCTTCTGGGACACGAAAATATTGAATTTTCGGGTGTTTTGAGCCTGAATTTGAGATATAAACGGGTACAGAAGATACATGCACATATTGACTTTGGGCACCAAAAATATCGATTTTCAGCATGTTTTGGGCCTGAATTTTGAAAATACTCTAACACGGAGTAGGCATGTACAGATCGCATCTGGGACCCCAAAATATCGAGTTTTCGGGTGTTTAGGGCAAGAATTTGAGATATAAACGGGTACAGAAGATGCATGCACATATCGACTTTTGGGCACCTAAAAGATCGATTTTCAGTATGTTTTTGGCCTGTATTTTGAAAATACTCTAACCCGGAGTAGGCATGTACAGATACCTTCTGGGACCTCTAAATATCGTATTTTCGGGTGTTTTGGGACTGAATTTGAGATATCGATTTTTTGGCACCTAAAATGTCGATTTTTAGCATGATTTTAGCCTATATTTTGAAAATATTCTAGCACTGAGTAGGCATGTACAGATTGCTTCTGGGACCCCAAAATATTGATTTTTCGGGTGTTTTGAGCCTGAATTTGAGATATAAACGGGTACAGAAGATACATGCACATATTGACTTTGGGCACCAAAAATATAGATTTTCAGCATGTTTTGGGCATGAATTTTGAAAATACTCTAACACGGTGTAGGCATGTACAGATCGCTTCTGGGACCCCAAAATATCGAATTTTCGGGTATTTAGGGCCAGAATTTGAGATATAAACGGGTACAGAAGATGCATGCACATATCGACTTTTGGGCACCTAAAAGATCGATTTTCAGTATGTTTTTGGCCTGTATTTTGAAAATACTCTAACACGGAGTAGGCATGTACAGATACCTTCTGGGACCTCTAAATATCGAATTTTCGGGTGTTTTGGGACTGAATTTGAGATATCGATTTTTTGGCACCTAAAATGTCGATTTTTAGCATGATTTTAGCCTATATTTTGAAAATATTCTAGCACTGAGTAGGCATGTACAGATTGCTTCTGGGACCCCAAAATATTGATTTTTCGGGTGTTTTGAGCCTGAATTTGAGATATAAACGGGTACAGAAGATACATGCACATATTGACTTTTGGCACCTAAAATGTCGATTTTTAGCATGTTTTTAGCCTATATTTTGAAAATATTCTAGCACTGTGTAGGCATGTACAGATTGCTTCTGGGACCCCAAAATATTTAATTTTCGGGTGTTTTGAGCCTGAATTTGAGATATAAACGGGTACAGAAGATACATGCACATATTGACTTTGAGCATTTAAATTATCGATTTTCAGCATGTTTTGGGCCTGTATTTTAAAAATACTCTAACACTGAGTAGGCATGTACAGATTGCTTCTGGGACCCCAAAATATTGAATTTTCGGGTGTTTTGAGCCAGAATTTGAGATATAAACGGGTACAGAAGATGCATGCACATATCGACTTTTGGGCACCTAAAAGATCGATTTTCAGTATGTTTTTGGCCTGTATTTTGAAAATACTCTAACACGGAGTAGGCATGTACAGATCGCTTCTGGGACCTCTAAATATCGAATTTTCGGGTGTTTTGGGACTGAATTTGAGATATCGATTTTTTGGCACCTAAAATGTCGATTTTTAGCATGATTTTAGCCTATATTTTGAAAATATTCTAGCACTGAGTAGGCATGTACAGATTGCTTCTGGGACCCCAAAATATTGATTTTTCGGGTGTTTTGAGGCTGAATTTGAGATATAAACGGGTACAGAAGATACATGCACATATTGACTTTTGGCACCTAAAATGTCGATTTTTAGCATGTTTTTAGCCTATATTTTGAAAATATTCTAGCACTGTGTAGGCATGTACAGATTGCTTCTGGGACCCCAAAATATTTAATTTTCGGGTGTTTTGAGCCTGAATTTGAGATATAAACGGGTACAGAAGATACATGCACATATTGACTTTGAGCATTTAAATTATCGATTTTCAGCATGTTTTGGGCCTGTATTTTAAAAATACTCTAACACTGAGTAGGCATGTACAGATTGCTTCTGGGACCCCAAAATATTGAATTTTCGGGTGTTTTGAGCCTGAATTTGAGATATAAACGGGTACTGAAGATGCATGCACATATCGACTTTTGTGCACCTAAAAGATCGATTTTCAGTATGTTTTGAGCATGTATTTTGAAAATACTCTAACACGGAGTAGGCATGTACAGATCGCTTCTGGGACCCCTAAATATGGAATTTTCAGGTGTTTTGGGACTGAATTTGAGATATCGACTTTTTGGCACCTAAAAGATCGATTTTTAGCATGTTTTTAGCCTATATTTTGAAAATATTCTAGCATTGTACAGATTGCTTCTGGGACCCCAAAATATTGAATTTTCGGGTGTTTTGAGCCTGAATTTGAGATATAAACTGGTACAGAAGATACATGCACATATTGACTTTGGGCACCAAAAATATCGATTTTCAGCATGTTTTGGGCCTGAATTTTAAAAATACTCTAACACGGAGTAGTCATGTACAGATACCTTCTGGGACCTCTTAATATCGAATTTTCGGGTGTTTTGGGACTGAATTTGAGATATCGATTTTTTGGCACCTAAAATGTCGATTTTTAGCATGTTTTTAGCCTATATTTTGAAAATATTCTAGCACTGTACAGATTGCTTCTTGGACCCCAAAATATTGAATTTTCGGGTGTTTTGAGCCTGAATTTGAGATATAAACGGGTACTGAAGATGCATGCACATATCGACTTTTGTGCACCTAAAAGATCGATTTTCAGTATGTTTTGAGCATGTATTTTGAAAATACTCTAACACGGAGTAGGCATGTACAGATCGCTTCTGGGACCCCAAAATATCGAATTTTCGGGTGTTTAGGGCCAGAATTTGAGATATAAACGGGTACAGAAGATGCATGCACATATCGACTTTTGGGCACCTAAAAGATCGATTTTCAGTATGTTTTTGGCCTGTATTTTAAAAATACTCTAACACGGAGTAGTCATGTACAGATACCTTCTGGGACCTCTTAATATCGAATTTTCGGGTGTTTTGGGACTGAATTTGAGATATCGATTTTTTGGCACCTAAAATGTCGATTTTTAGCATGTTTTTAGCCTATATTTTGAAAATATTCTAGCACTGTGTAAGCATGTACAGATTGCTTCTGGGACCCCAAAATATTGAATTTTCGGGTGTTTTAAGCCTGAATTTGAGATATAAACGGGTACAGAAGATACATGCACATATTGACTTTGGGCATCTAAAATATCGATTTTCAGCATGTTTTGGGCCTGTATTTTGAAAATACTCTAACACTGAGTAGGCATGTACAGATTGCTTCTGGGACCCCAAAATATTGAATTTTCGGGTGTTTTGAGCCTGAATTTGAGATATAAACGGGTACTGAAGATGCATGCACATATCGACTTTTGTGCACCTAAAAGATCGATTTTCAGTATGTTTTGAGCATGTATTTTGAAAATACTCTAACACGGAGTAGGCATGTACAGATCGCTTCTGGGACCCCTAAATATCGAATTTTCGGGTGTTTTGGGACTGAATTTGAGATATCGACTTTTTGGCACCTAAAAGATCGATTTTTAGCATGTTTTTAGCCTATATTTTGAAAATATTCTAGCACTGTACAGATTGCTTCTGGGACCCCAAAATATTGAATTTTCGGGTGTTTTGAGCCTGAATTTGAGATATAAACAGGTACTGAAGATGCATGCACATATCGACTTTTGTGCACCTAAAAGATCGATTTTCAGTATGTTTTGAGCATGTATTTTGAAAATACTCTAACACGGAGTAGGCATGTACAGATCGCTTCTGGGACCCCAAAATATCGAATTTTCGGGTGTTTCGGGCCAGAATTTGAGATATAAACGGGTACAGAAGATGCATGCACATATCGACTTTTGGGCACCTAAAAGATCGATTTTCAGTATGTTTTTGGCCTGTATTTTAAAAATACTCTAACACGGAGTAGTCATGTACAGATACCTTCTGGGACCTCTTAATATCGAATTTTCGGGTGTTTTGGGACTGAATTTGAGATATCGATTTTTTGGCACCTAAAATGTCGATTTTTAGCATGTTTTTAGCCTATATTTTGAAAATATTCTAGCACTGTGTAAGCATGTACAGATTGCTTCTGGGACCCCAAAATATTGAATTTTCGGATGTTTTAAGCCTGAATTTGAGATATAAACGGGTACAGAAGATAAATGCACATATTGACTTTGGGCATCTAAAATATCGATTTTCAGCATGTTTTGGGCCTGTATTTTGAAAATACTCTAACACTGAGTAGGCATGTACAGATTGCTTCTGGGACCCCAAAATATTGAATTTTCGGGTGTTTTGAGCCTGAATTTGAGATATAAACGGGTACTGAAGATGCATGCACATATCGACTTTTGTGCACCTAAAAGATCGATTTTCAGTATGTTTTGAGCATGTATTTTGAAAATACTCTAACACGGAGTAGGCATGTACAGATCGCTTCTGGGACCCCTAAATATCGAATTTTCGGGTGTTTTGGGACTGAATTTGAGATATCGACTTTTTGGCACCTAAAAGATCGATTTTTAGCATGTTTTTAGCCTATATTTTGAAAATATTCTAGCACTGTACAGATTGCTTCTGGGACCCCAAAATATTGAATTTTCGGGTGTTTTGAGCCTGAATTTGAGATATAAACAGGTACTGAAGATGCATGCACATATCGACTTTTGTGCACCTAAAAGATCGATTTTCAGTATGTTTTGAGCATGAATTTTGAAAATACTCTAACACGGAGTAGGCATGTACAGATCGCTTCTGGGACCCCAAAATATCGAATTTTCGGGTGTTTTGAGCCTGAATTTGAGATATAAAAGGGTACTGAAGATGCATGCACATATCGACTTTTGTGCACCTAAAAGATCGATTTTCAGTATGTTTTGAGCATGTATTTTGAAAATACTCTAACACCGAGTAGGCATGTACAGATCGCTTCTGGGACCCCTAAATATCGAATTTTCGGGTGTTTTGGGACTGAATTTTAATTATATCGACTTTTTGGAACCTAAAAGATCGATTTTCAGCATGTTTTGGGCCTGTATTTTGAAAATACTCTAACACTGAGTAGGCATGTACAGACTGCTTCTGGGACCCCAAAATATTGAATTTTTGGGTGTTTTGAGCCTGAATTTGAGATATAAACGGGTACAGAAGATGCATGCACATATCGACTTTTGTGCACCTAAAAGATCGATGTTAAGTATGTTTTGAGCATGTATTTTGAAAATACTCTAACACGGAGTAGGCATGTACAGATCGCTTCTGGGACCCCTAAATATCGAATTTTCGGGTGTTTTGGGACTGAATTTGAGATATCGACTTTTTGGCACCTAAAAGATCGATTTTTAGCATGTTTTTAACCTATATTTTGAAAATATTCTAGCACTGAGTAGGCATGTACAGATTGCTTCTTGGACCCCAAAATATTGAATTTTCGGGTGTTTTGAGCCTGATTTTGAGATATAAACGGGTACAGAAGATACATGCACATATTGACTTTGGGCACCAAAAATATCGATTTTCAGAATGTTTTGGGCCTGAATTTTGAAAATACTCTAACACGGAGTAGGCATGTACAGATCGCTTCTGGGACCCCAAAATATCGAATTTTCGGGTGTTTAGGGCCAGAATTTGAGATATAAACGGGTACAGAAGATGCATGGACGATATATATCGACTTTTGGGCACCTAAAAGATCGATTTTCAGTATTTTTTTGGACTGTATTTTGAAAATACTCTAACACGGAGTAGGCATGTACAGATCGCTTCTGGGACCCCTAAATATCGAATTTTCGGGTGTTTTGGGACTGAATTTGAGATATCGACTTTTTGGCACCTAAAAGATCGATTTTTAGCATGTTTTTAGCCTATATTTTGAAAATATTCTAGCACTGAGTAGGCATGTACAGATTGCTTCTGGGACCCCAAAATATCGAATTTTCGGGTGTTTTGAGCCTGAATTTGAGATATAAACGGGTACAGAAGATACATGCACATATTGACTTTGGGAACCAAAAATATCAATTTTCAGCATGTTTGGGGCCTGAATTTTGAAAATACTCTAACACGGAGTAGGCATGTACAGATCGCTTCTGGGACCCCAAAATATCGAATTTTCGGGTGTTTAGGGCCAGAATTTGAGATATAAACGGGTACAGAAGATGCATGCACATATCGACTTTTGTGCACCTAAAAGATCGATTTTCAGTATGTTTTTGGCCTGTATTTTGAAAATACTCTAACACGGAGTAGGCATGTACAGATACCTTCTGGGACCTCTAAATATCGAATTTTCGGGTGTTTTGGGACTGAATTTGAGATATCGATTTTTTGGCACCTAAATTGTCGATTTTTAGCATGTTTTTAGCCTATATTTTGAAAATATTCTAGCACTGTGTAAGCATGTACAGATTGCTTCTGGGACCCCAAAATATTGAATTTTCGGGTGTTTTAAGCCTGAATTTGAGATATAAACGGGTACAGAAGATACATGCACATATTGACTTTGGGCATCTAAAATATCGATTTTCAGCATGTTTTGGGCCTGTATTTTGAAAATACTCTAACACTGAGTAGGCATGTACAGATTGCTTCTGGGACCCCAAAATATTGAATTTTCGGGTGTTTTGAGCCTGAATTTGAGATATAAACGGGTACTGAAGATGCATGCACATATCGACTTTTGTGCACCTAAAAGATCGATTTTCAGTATGTTTTGAGCATGTATTTTGAAAATACTCTAACACGGAGTAGGCATGTACAGATCGCTTCTGGGACCCCTAAATATCGAATTTTCGGGTGTTTTGGGACTGAATTTGAGATATCGACTTTTTGGCACCTAAAAGATCGATTTTTAGCATGTTTTTAGCCTATATTTTGAAAATATTCTAGCACTGTACAGATTGCTTCTGGGACCCCAAAATATTGAATTTTCGGGTGTTTTGAGCCTGAATTTGAGATATAAACGGGTACTGAAGATGCATGCACATATCGACTTTTGTGCACCTAAAAGATCGATTTTCAGTATGTTTTGAGCATGTATTTTGAAAATACTCTAACACGGAGTAGGCATGTACAGATCGCTTCTGGGACCACAAAATATCGAATTTTCGGGTGTTTAGGGCCAGAATTTGAGATATAAACGGGTACAGAAGATGCATGCACATATCGACTTTTGGGCACCTAAAAGATCGATTTTCAGTATGTTTTTGGCCTGTATTTTAAAAATACTCTAACACGGAGTAGTCATGTACAGATACCTTCTGGGACCTCTTAATATCGAATTTTCGGGTGTTTTGGGACTGAATTTGAGATATCGATTTTTTGGCACCTAAAATGTCGATTTTTAGCATGTTTTTAGCCTATATTTTGAAAATATTCTAGCACTGTGTAAGCATGTACAGATTGCTTCTGGGACCCCAAAATATTGAATTTTCGGATGTTTTAAGCCTGAATTTGAGATATAAACGGGTACAGAAGATACATGCACATATTGACTTTGGGCATCTAAAATATCGATTTTCAGCATGTTTTGGGCCTGTATTTTGAAAATACTCTAACACTGAGTAGGCATGTACAGATTGCTTCTGGGACCCCAAAATATTGAATTTTCGGGTGTTTTGAGCCTGAATTTGAGATATAAACGGGTACTGAAGATGCATGCACATATCGACTTTTGTGCACCTAAAAGATCGATTTTCAGTATGTTTTGAGCATGTATTTTGAAAATACTCTAACACGGAGTAGGCATGTACAGATCGCTTCTGGGACCCATAAATATCGAATTTTCGGGTGTTTTGGGACTGAATTTGAGATATCGACTTTTTGGCACCTAAAAGATCGATTTTTAGCATGTTTTAAGCCTATATTTTGAAAATATTCTAGCACTGTACAGATTGCTTCTGGGACCCCAAAATATTGAATTTTCGGGTGTTTTGAGCCTGAATTTGAGATATAAACGGGTACTGAAGATGCATGCACATATCGACTTTTGTGCACCTAAAAGATCGATTTTCAGTATGTTTTGAGCATGAATTTTGAAAATACTCTAACACGGAGTAGGCATGTACAGATCGCTTCTGGGACCCCAAAATATCGAATTTTCGGGTGTTTTGAGCCTGAATTTGAGATATAAACGGGTACTGAAGATGCATGCACATATCGACTTTTGTGCACCTAAAAGATCGATTTTCAGTATGTTTTGAGCATGTATTTTGAAAATACTCTAACACGGAGTAGGCATGTACAGATCGCTTCTGGGACCCCTAAATATCGAATTTTCGGGTGTTTTGGGACTGAATTTGAGATATCGACTTTTTGGCACCTAAAAGATCGATTTTTAGCATGTTTTTAACCTATATTTTGAAAATATTCTAGCACTGAGTAGGCATGTACAGATTGCTTCTTGGACCCCAAAATATTGAATTTTCGGGTGTTTTGAGCCTGATTTTGAGATATAAACGGGTACAGAAGATACATGCACATATTGACTTTGGGCACCAAAAATATCGATTTTCAGAATGTTTTGGGCCTGAATTTTGAAAATACTCTAACACGGAGTAGGCATGTACAGATCGCTTCTGGGACCCCAAAATATCGAATTTTCGGGTGTTTAGGGCCAGAATTTGAGATATAAACGGGAACAGAAGATGCATGGACGATATATATCGACTTTTGGGCACCTAAAAGATCGATTTTCAGTATTTTTTTGGACTGTATTTTGAAAATACTCTAACACGGAGTAGGCATGTACAGATCGCTTCTGGGACCCCTAAATATCGAATTTTCGGGTGTTTTGGGACTGAATTTGAGATATCGACTTTTTGGCACCTAAAAGATCGATTTTTAGCATGTTTTTAGCCTATATTTTGAAAATATTCTAGCACTGAGTAGGCATGTACAGATTGCTTCTGGGACCCCAAAATATTGAATTTTCCGGTGTTTTGAGCCTGAATTTGAGATATAAACGGGTACAGAAGATACATGCACATATTGACTTTGGGAACCAAAAATATCAATTTTCAGCATGTTTGGGGCCTGAATTTTGAAAATACTCTAACACGGAGTAGGCATGTACAGATCGCTTCTGGGACCCCAAAATATCGAATTTTCGGGTGTTTAGGGCCAGAATTTGAGATATAAACGGGTACAGAAGATGCATGCACATATCGACTTTTGTTCACCTAAAAGATCGATTTTCAGTATGTTTTTGGCCTGTATTTTGAAAATACTCTAACACGGAGTAGGCATGTACAGATACCTTCTGGGACCTCTAAATATCGAATTTTCGGGTGTTTTGGGACTGAATTTGAGATATCGATTTTTTGGCACCTAAAATGTCGATTTTTAGCATGTTTTTAGCCTATATTTTGAAAATATTCTAGCACTGTGTAGGCATGTACAGATTGCTTCTGGGACCCCAAAATATTGAATTTTCGTGTGTTTTGAGCCTGAATTTGAGATATAACGGGTACAGAAGATACATGCACATATTGACTTTGGGCCTCTAAAATATCGATTTTCAGCATGTTTTGGGCCTGTATTTTGAAAATACTCTAACACTGAGTAGGCATGTACAGATTGCTTCTGGGACCCCAAAACATTGAATTTTCGGGTGTTTTGAGCCTGAATTTGAGATATAAACGGGTACTGAAGATGCATGCACATATCGACTTTTGTGCACCTAAAAGATCGATTTTCAGTATGTTTTGAGCATGTATTTTGAAAATACTCTAACACGGAGTAGGCATGTACAGATCGCTTCTGGGACCCCTAAATATCGAATTTTCGGGTGTTTTGGGACTGAATTTGAGATATCGACTTTTTGGCACCTAAAAGATCGATTTTTAGCATGTTTTTAGCCTTTATTTTGAAAATATTCTAGCACTGTGTAGGCATGTACAGATTGCTTCTGGGACCCCAAAATATTGGATTATCGGGTGTTTTGAGCCTGAATTTGAGATATAAACGGGTACAGAAGATACATGCACATATTGACTTTGGGCATCTAAAATATCGATTTTCAGCATGTTTTGGGCCTGTATTTTGAAAATACTCTAACACTGACTAGGCATGTACAGATTGCTTCTGGGACCCCAAAATATTGAATTTTCGGGTGTTTTGAGCCTGAATTTGAGATATAAACGGGTACAGAAGATGCATGCACATATCGACTTTTGTGCACCTAAAAGATCGATTTTCAGTATGTTTTGAGCATGTATTTTGAAAATACTCTAACACAGAGTAGGCATGTACAGATCGCTTCTGGGACCCCTAAATATCGAATTTTCGGGTGTTTTGGGACTGAATTTGAGATATCGACTTTTTGGCACCTAAAAGATCGATTTTTAGCATGTTTTTAGCCTATATTTTGAAAATATTCTAGCACTGAGTAGGCATGTACAGATTGCTTCTGGGACCCCAAAATATTGAATTTTCGGGTGTTTTGAGCCTGAATTTGAGATATAAACGGGTACAGAAGATACATGAATATATTGACTTTGGGCACCAAAAATATCGATTTTCAGCATGTTTGGGGCCTGAATTTTGAAAATACTCTAACACGGAGTAGGCATGTACAGATCGCTTCTGGGACCCCAAAATATCGAATTTTTTGGGTGTTTAGGGCCAGAATTTGAGATATAAACGGGTTCAGAAGATACATGCACATATCGACTTTTGGGCACCTAAAAGATCGATTTTCAGTATGTTTTTGGCCTGTATTTTGAAAATACTCTAACACGGAGTATTCATGTACAGATCGCTTCTGGGACCCCTAAATATCGAATTTTCGGGTGTTTTGGGACTGAATTTGAGATATCGACTTTTTGGCACCTAAAAGATCGATTTTTAGCATGTTTTTACCCTATATTTTGAAAATATTCTAGCACTGAGTAGGCATGTACAGATTGCTTCTGGGACCCCAAAATATTGAATTTTCGGGTGTTTTGAGCCTGAATTTGAGATATAAACGGGTACAGAAGATACATGCACATATTGACTTTGGGCACCAAAAATATCGATTTTCAGCATGTTTTGGGCCTGAATTTTGAAAATACTCTAACACGGAGTAGGCATGTACAGATCGCTTCTGGGACCCCAAAATATCGAATTTTTGGGTGTTTAGGGCCAGAATTTGAGATATAAACGGGTACAGAAGATGCATGCACATATCGACTTTTGGGCACCTAAAAGATCGATTTTCAGTATGTTTTTGGCCTGTATTTTGAAAATACTCTAACACGGAGTAGGCATGTACAGATACCTTCTGGGACCTCTAAATATCGAATTTTCGGGTGTTTTGGGACTGAATTTGAGATATCGATTTTTTGGCACCTAAAATGTCGATTTTTAGCATGTTTTTAGCCTATATTTTGAAAATATTCTAGCACTGTGTAGGCATGTACAGATTGCTTCTGGGACCCCAAAATATTGAATTTTCGGGTGTTTTGAGCCTGAATTTGAGATATAAACGGGTACAGAAGATACATGCACATATTGACTTTGGGCATCTAAAATATCGATTTTCAGCATGTTTTGGGCCTGTATTTTGAAAATACTCTAACACTGAGTAGGCATGTACAGATTGCTTCTGGGACCCCAAAATATTGAATTTTCGGGTGTTTTGAGCCTGAATTTGAGATATAAACGGGTACTGAAGATGCATGCACATATCGAGTTTTGTGCACCTAAAAGATCGATTTTCAGTATGTTTTGAGCATGTATTTTGTAAATACTCTAACACGGAGTAGGCATGTACAGATCGCTTCTGGGACCCCTAAATATCGAATTTTCGGGTGTTTTGGGTTTGAATTTGAGATATCGACTTTTTGGCACCTAAATGATCGATTTTTAGCATGTTTTTAGCCTATATTTTGAAAATATTCTTGTACTGAGTAGGCATGTACAGATTGCTTCTGGGACCCCAGAATATTGAATTTTCGTTTGTTTTGAGCCTGAATTTGAGATATAAACGGGTACAGAAGATACATGCACATATTGACTTTGGGCACCAAAAATATCGATTTTCAGCATGTTTTGGGCCTGAATTTTGAAAATACTCTAACACGGAGTAGGCATGTACAGATCGCTTCTGGGACCCCAAAATATCGAATTTTCGGGTGTTTAGGGCCAGAATTTGAGATATAAACGGGTACTGAAGATGCATGCACATATCGACTTTTGTGCACCTAAAAGATCGATTTTCAGTATGTTTTTGGGCTGTATTTTGAAAATACTCTAACACGTAGTAGGCATGTACAGATACCTTCTGGGACCTCTAAATATCGAATTTTCGGGTGTTTTGGGACTGAATTTGAGATATCGATTTTTTGGCACCTAAAATGTCGATTTTTAGCATGTTTTTAGCCTATATTTTGAAAATATTCTAGCACTGTGTAGGCATGTACAGATTGCTTCTGGGACCCCAAAATATTGAATTTTCGGGTGTTTTGAGCCTGAATTTGAGATATAAACGGGTACAGAAGATACATGCACATATTGACTTCGGGCATCTAAAATATCGATTTTCAGCATGTTTTGGGCCTGTATTTTGAAAATACTCTAACACTGAGTAGGCATGTACAGATTGCTTCTGGGACCCCAAAATATTGAATTTTCGGGTGTTTTGAGCCTGAATTTGAGATATAAACGGGTACTGAAGATGCATGCACATATCGACTTTTGTGCACCTAAAAGATCGATTTTCAGTATGTTTTGAGCATGTATTTTGAAAATACTCTAACACGGAGTAGGCATGTACAGATCGCTTCTGGGACCCCTAAATATCGAATTTTCGTTTGTTTTGGGACTGAATTTGAGATATAAACGGGTACAGAAGATACATGCACATATTGACTTTGGGCACCAAAAATATCGATTTTCAGCATGTTTTGGGCCTGAATTTTGAAAATACTCTAACACGGAGTAGGCATGTACAGATCGCTTCTGGGACCCAAAAATATCGAATTTTCGGGTGTTTAGGGCCAGAAATTGAGATATAATCGGGTACAGAAGATGCATGCACATATCGACTTTTGGGCACATAAAAGATCGATTTTCAGTATGTTTTTGGCCTGTATTTTGAAAATACTCTAACACGGAGTAGGCAGAATATTTTCAAAATATAGGCTAAAAACATGCTAAAAATCGACATTTTAGGTGCCAAAAAGTCGATATCTCAAATTCAGTCCCAAAACACCCGAAAATTCGATATTTAGGGGTCCCAGAAGCGATCTGTACATGCCTACTACGTGTTAGAGTATTTTCAAAATACATGCTCAAAACATACTGAAAATCGATCTTTTATGTGCACAAAAGTCGATATGTGCATGCATCTTCAGTACCCGTTTATATTTCAAATTCAGGCTCAAAACACCCGAAAATTCAATATTTTGGGGTCCCAGAAGCAATCTGTACATGCCTACTCAGTGTTAGAGTATTTTCAAAATACAGGCCGAAAAGATGCTGAAAATCGATATTTTAGATACCCAAAGTCAATATGTGCATGTATCTTCTGTACCCGTTTATATCTCAAATTCAGGCTCAAAACACCCGATAATTCAATATTTTGGGGTCCCAGAAGCAATCTGTACATGCCTACACAGTGCTAGAATATTTTCAAAATATAGGCTAAAAACATGCTAAAAATCGACATTTTAGGTGCCAAAAAATCGATATCTCAAATTCAGTCCCAAAACACCCGAAAATTCGATATTTAGAGGTCCCAGAAGGTATTTGTACATGCCTACTCCGTGTTAGAATATTTTCAAAATACAGGCCAAAAACATACTGAAAATCGATCTCTTAGGTGCCCAAAAGTCGATATGTGCATGCATCTTCTGTACCCGTTTATATCTCAAATTCTGGCCCTAAACACCCGAAAATTCGATATTTTGGGGTCCCAGAAGCGATCTGTACATGCCTACTCAGTGTTAGAGTATTTTGAAAATACTGGCCCAAAACATGCTGAAAATCGATATTTTAGATGCCCAAAGTCAATATGTGCATGTATCTTCTGTACCCGTTTATATCTCAAATTCAGGCTCAAAACAGCCGAAAATTCAATATTTTGGGATCCCAGAAGCAATCTGTACAGTGCTAGAATATTTTCAAAATATAGGCTAAAAACATGCTAAAAATCGATCTTTTTTGTGCCAAAAAGTCGATATCTCAAATTCAGTCCCAAAACACCCGAAAATTCGATATTTAGGGGTCCCAGAAGCGATCTGTGTTAGAGTATTTTCAAAATACATGCTCAAAACATACTGAAAATCGATCTTTTAGATGCCCAAAGTCAATATGTGCATGATTCTTCTGTACCCGTTTATATCTCAAATTCAGGCTCAAAACACCCGAAAATTCAATATTTTGGGGTCCCAGAAGCAATCTGTACATGCCTACACAGTGCTAGAATATTTTCAAAATATAGGCTAAAAACATGCTAAAAATCGACATTTTAGGTGCCAAAAAATCGATATCTCAAATTCAGTCCCAAAACACCCGAAAATTCGATATTTAGAGGTCCCAGAAGGTATTTGTACATGCCTACTCCGTGTTAGAATATTTTCAAAATACAGGCCAAAAACATACTGAAAATCGATCTCTTAGGTGCCCAAAAGTCGATATGTGCATGCATCTTCTGTACCCGTTTATATCTCAAATTCTGGCCCTAAACACCCGAAAATTCGATATTTTGGGGTCCCAGAAGCGATCTGTACATGCCTACTCAGTGTTAGAGTATTTTGAAAATACTGGCCCAAAACATGCTTAAAATCGATATTTTAGATGCCCAAAGTCAATATGTGCATGTATCTTCTGTACCCGTTTATATCTCAAATTCAGGCTCAAAACAGCCGAAAATTCAATATTTTGGGATCCCAGAAGCAATCTGTACAGTGCTAGAATATTTTCAAAATATAGGCTAAAAACATGCTAAAAATCGATCTTTTTTGTGCCAAAAAGTCGATATCTCAAATTCAGTCCCAAAACACCCGAAAATTCGATATTTAGGGGTCCCAGAAGCGATCTGTGTTAGAGTATTTTCAAAATACATGCTCAAAACATACTGAAAATCGATCTTTTAGATGCCCAAAGTCAATATGTGCATGATTCTTCTGTACCCGTTTATATCTCAAATTCAGGCTCAAAACACCCGAAAATTCAATATTTTGGGGTCCCAGAAGCAATCTGTACATGCCTACACAGTGCTAGAATATTTTCAAAATATAGGCTAAAAACATGCTAAAAATCGACATTTTAGGTGCCAAAAAGTCGATATCTCAAATTCAGTCCCAAAACACCCGCAAATTCGATATTTAGAGGTCCCAGAAGGTATCTGTACATGCTTACTCCGTGTTAGAGTATTTTCAAAATACAGGCCAAAAACATACTGAAAATCGATCTCTTAGGTGCCCAAAAGTCGATATGTGCAAGCATCTTCTGTACCCGTTTATATCTCAAATTCTGGCCCTAAACACCCGAAAATTCGATATTTTGGGGTCCCAGAAGCGATCTGTACATGCCTACTCCGTGTTAGAGTATTTTCAAAATTCAGGCCCAAAACATGCTGAAAATCGATATTTTTGGTGCCCAAAGTCAATATATGCATGTATCTTCTGTACCCGTTTATATCTCAAATTCAGGCTCAAAACACCCGAAAATTCAATATTTTGGGGTCCTAGAAGCAATCTGTACATGCCTAGTCAGTGCTAGAATATTTTCAAAATATAGGCTAAAAACATGCTAAAAATCGATCTTTTAGGTGCCAAAAAGTCGATATCTCAAATTCAGTCCCAAAACACCCGAAAATTCGATATTTAGGGGTCCCAGAAGCGATCTGTACATGCCTACTCCGTGTTAGAGTATTTTCAAAATACATGCTCAAAACATACTGAAAATCGATCTTTTAGGTGCACAAAAGTCGATATGTGCATGCATCTTCAGTACCCGTTTATATCTCAAATTCAGGCTCAAAACACCCGAAAATTCAATATTTTGGGGTCCCAGAAGCAATCTGTACATGCCCACTCAGTGTTAGAGTATTTTCAAAATACAGGCCCAAAACATGCTGAAAATCGATATTTTAGATGCCCAAAGTCAATATGTGCATGTATCTTCTGTACCCGTTTATATCTCAAATTCAGGCTAAAAACACCCGAAAATTCAATATTTTGGGGTCCCAGAAGCAATCTGTACAGTGCTAGAATATTTTCAAAATATAGGCTAAAAACATGCTAAAAATCGATCTTTTAAGTGCCAAAAAGTCGATATCTCAAATTCAGTCCCAAAACACCCGAAAATTCGATATTTAGGGGTCCCAGAAGCAATCTGTACATGCCTACTCCGTGTTAGAGTATTTTCAAAATACAGGCCAAAAACATACTGAAAATCGATCTTTTAGGTGCCCAAAAGTCGATATGTGCATGCATCTTCAGTACCCGTTTATATCTCAAATTCTGGCCCTAAACACCCGAAAATTCGATATTTTGGGGTCCCAGAAGCGATCTGTACATGCCTACTCCGTGTTAGAGTATTTTCAAAATTCAGGCCTAAAACATTCTGAAAAATCGATATTTTTGGCGCCCAAAGTCAATATGTGCATGTATCTTCTGTACCCGTTTATATCTAAAATTCAGGCTCAAAACACCCGAAAATTCAATATTTTGGGGTCCCAGAAGCAATCTGTACATGCCTACTCAGTGCTAGAATATTTTTAAAATATAGGCTAAAAACATGCTAAAAATCGATCTTTTAGGTGCCAAAAAGTCGATATCTCAAATTCAGTCCCAAAACACCCGAAAATTCGATATTTAGGGGTCCCAGAAGCGATCTGTACATGCCTACTCCGTGTTAAAGTATTTTCAAAATACATGCTCAAAACATACTGAAAATCGATCTTTTAGATGCCCAAAGTCAATATGTGCATGTATCTTCTGTACCCGTTTATATCTCAAATTCAGGCTCAAAACACCCGAAAATTCAATATTTTGGGGTCCCAGAAGCAATCTGTACATGCCTACACAGTGCTAGAATATTTTAAAAATATAGGCTAAAAACATGCTAAAAATCGACATTTTAGGTGCCAAAAAGTCGATATCTCAAATTCAGTCCCAAAACACCCGAAAATTCGATATTTAGAGGTCCCAGAAGGTATGTGTACATGCTTACTCCGTGTTAGAGTATTTTCAAAATACAGGCCAAAAACATACTGAAAATCGATCTTTTAGGTGCCCAAAAGTCGATATGTGATGCATCTTCTGTACCCGTTTATATCTCAAATTCTGGCCCTAAACACCAGAAAATTCGATATTTTGGGGTCCCAGAAGCGATCTATACATGCCTACTCCGTGTTAGAGTATTTTCAAAATTCAGGCCCAAAACATGCTGAAAATCGATATTTTTGGTGCCCAAAGTCAATATGTGCATGTATCTTCTGTACCCGTTTATATCTCAAATTCAGGCTCAAAACACCCGAAAATTCAATATTTTGGAGTCCTAAAAGCAATCTGTACATGCCTACTCAGTGCTAGAATATTTTCAAAATATAGGCTAAAAACATGCTAAAAATCGATCTTTTAGGTGCCAAAAAGTCGATATCTCAAATTCAGTCCCAAAACACCCGAAAATTCGATATTTAGGGGTCCCAGAAGCGATCTGTACATGCCTACTCCGTGTTAGAGTATTTTCAAAATACATGCTCAAAACATACTGAAAATCGATCTTTTAGGTGCACAAAAGTCGATATGTGAATGCATCTTCAGTACCCGTTTATATCTCAAATTCAGGCTCAAAACACCCGAAAATTCAATATTTTGGGGTCCCAGAAGGAATCTGTACATGCCCAATCAGTGTTAGAGTATTTTCAAAATACAGGCCCAAAACATGCTGAAAATCGATATTTTAGATGCCCAAAGTCAATATGTGCATGTATCTTCTGTACCCGTTTATATCTCAAATTCAGGCTAAAAACACCCGAAAATTCAATATTTTGGGGTCCCAGAAGCAATCTGTACAGTGCTAGAATATTTTCAAAATATAGGCTAAAAACATGCTAAAAATCGATCTTTTAAGTGACAAAAAGTCGATATCTCAAATTCAGTCCCAAAACACCCGAAAATTCGATATTTAGGGGTCCCAGAAGCAATCTGTACATGCCTACTCCGTGTTAGAGTATTTTCAAAATACAGGCCAAAAACATACTGAAAATCGATCTTTTAGGTGCCCAAAAGTCGATATGTGCATGCATCTTCTGTACCCGTTTATATCTCAAATTCTGGCCCTAAACACCCGAAAATTCGATATTTTGGGGTCCCAGAAGCGATCTGTACATGCCTACTCCGTGTTAGAGCATTTTCAAAATTCAGGCCAAAACATGCTGAAAATCGATATTTTTGGTGCCCAAAGTCAATATGTGCATGTATCTTCTGTACCCGTTTATATCTCAAATTCAGGCTCAAAACACCCGAAAATTCAATATTTTGGGGTCCCAGAAGCAATCTGTACATGCCTACTCAGTGCTAGAATATTTTCAAAATATAGGCTAAAAACATGCTAAAAATCGATCTTTTAGGTGCCAAAAAGTCGATATCTCAAATTCAGTCCCAAAACATCCGAAAATTCGATATTTAGGGGTCCCAGAAGCGATCTGTACATGCCTACTCCGTGTTAGAGTATTTTCAAAATACATGCTAAAAACATACTGAAAATCGATCTTTTAAGTGCACAAAAGTCGATATGTGCATGCATCTTCAGTACCCGTTTATATCTCAAATTCAGGCTCAAAACACCCGAAAATTCGATATTTTGGGGTCCCAGAAGCAATCTGTACATGCCTACTCAGTGTTAGAGTATTTTCAAAATTCAGGCCCAAAACATGCTAAAAATCGATATTTTTGGTGCCCAAAGTCAATATGTGCATGTATCTTCTGTACCCGTTTATATCTCAAATTCAGGCTCAAAACACCCGAAAATTCAATATTTTGGGGTCCCAGAAGCAATCTGTACATGCCTACTCAGTGCTAGAATATTTTCAAGATATAGGCTAAAAACATGATAAAAATCGATCTTTTAGGTGCCAAAAAGTCGATATCTCAAATTCAGACCTAAAACACCCGAAAATTCGATATTTAGGGGTCCCAGAAGCGATCTATACATGCCTACTCCGTGTTAGAGTATTTTCAAAATACATGCTCAAAACATACTGAAAATCGATCTTTTAGGTGCACAAAAGTCGATATGTGCATGCATCTTCAGTACCCGTTTATATCTCAAATTCAGGCTCAAAACACCCGAAAATTCAATATTTTGGGGTCCCAGAAGCAATCTGTACATGCCTACTCCGTGTTAGAGTATTTTCAAAATACAGGCCCAAAACATGCTGAAAATCGATATTTTAGATGCCCAAAGTCAATATGTGCATGTATCTTCTGTACCCGTTTATATCTCAAATTCAGGCTCAAAACACCCGAAAATTCAATATTTTGGTGTCCTAGAAGCAATCTGTACATGCCTAGTCAGTGCTAGAATATTTTCAAAATATAGGCTAAAAACATGCTAAAAATCGATCTTTTAGGTGCCAAAAAGTCGATATCTCAAATTCAGTCCCAAAACACCCGAAAATTCGATATTTAGGGGTCCCAGAAGCGATCTGTACATGCCTACTCCGTGTTAAAGTATTTTCAAAATACATGCTCAAAACAAACTGAAAATCGATCTTTTAGATGCCCAAAGTCAATATGTGCATGTATCTTCTGTACCCGTTTATATCTCAAATTCAGGCTCAAAACACCCGAAAATTCAATATTTTGGGGTCCCAGAAGCAATCTGTACATGCCTACACAGTGCTAGAATATTTTAAAAATATAGGCTAAAAACATGCTAAAAATCGACATTTTAGGTGCCAAAAAGTCGATATCTCAAATTCAGTCCCAAAACACCCGAAAATTCGATATTTAGAGGTCCCAGAAGGTATGTGTACATGCTTACTCCGTGTTAGAGTATTTTCAAAATACAGGCCAAAAACATACTGAAAATCGATCTTTTAGGTGCCCAAAAGTCGATATGTGATGCATCTTCTGTACCCGTTTATATCTCAAATTCTGGCCCTAAACACCCGAAAATTCGATATTTTGGGGTCCCAGAAGCGATCTGTACATGCCTACTCCGTGTTAGAGTATTTTCAAAATTCAGGCCCAAAACATGCTGAAAATCGATATTTTTGGTGCCCAAAGTCAATATGTGCATGTATCTTCTGTACCCGTTTATATCTCAAATTCAGGCTCAAAACACCCGAAAATTCAATATTTTGGAGTCCTAGAAGCAATCTGTACATGCCTACTCAGTGCTAGAATATTTTCAAAATATAGGCTAAAAACATGCTAAAAATCGATCTTTTAGGTGCCAAAAAGTCGATATCTCAAATTCAGTCCCAAAACACCCGAAAATTCGATATTTAGGGGTCCCAGAAGCGATCTGTACATGCCTACTCCGTGTTAGAGTATTTTCAAAATACATGCTCAAAACATACTGAAAATCGATCTTTTAGGTGCACAAAAGTCGATATGTGAATGCATCTTCAGTACCCGTTTATATCTCAAATTCAGGCTCAAAACACCCGAAAATTCAATATTTTGGGGTCCCAGAAGGAATCTGTACATGCCCAATCAGTGTTAGAGTATTTTCAAAATACAGGCCCAAAACATGCTGAAAATCGATATTTTAGATGCCCAAAGTCAATATGTGCATGTATCTTCTGTACCCGTTTATATCTCAAATTCAGGCTAAAAACACCCGAAAATTCAATATTTTGGGGTCCCAGATGCAATCTGTACAGTGCTAGAATATTTTCAAAATATAGGCTAAAAACATGCTAAAAATCGATCTTTTAAGTGACAAAAAGTCGATATCTCAAATTCAGTCCCAAAACACCCGAAAATTCGATATTTAGGGGTCCCAGAAGCAATCTGTACATGCCTACTCCGTGTTAGAGTATTTTCAAAATACAGGCCAAAAACATACTGAAAATCGATCTTTTAGGTGCCCAAAAGTCGATATGTGCATGCATCTTCTGTACCCGTTTATATCTCAAATTCTGGCCCTAAACACCCGAAAATTCGATATTTTGGGGTCCCAGAAGCGATCTGTACATGCCTACTCCGTGGTAGAGCATTTTCAAAATTCAGGCCAAAACATGCTGAAAATCGATTTTTTTGGTGCCCAAAGTCAATATGTGCATGTATCTTCTGTACCCGTTTATATCTCAAATTCAGGCTCAAAACACCCGAAAATTCAATATTTTGGGGTCCCAGAAGCAATCTGTACATGCCTACTCAGTGCTAGAATATTTTCAAAATATAGGCTAAAAACATGCTAAAAATCGATCTTTTAGGTGCCAAAAAGTCGATATCTCAAATTCAGTCCCAAAACATCCGAAAATTCGATATTTAGGGGTCCCAGAAGCGATCTGTACATGCCTACTCAATGTTAGAGTATTTTCAAAATACATGCTCAAAACATACTGAAAATCGATCTTTTAAGTGCACAAAAGTCGATATGTGCATGCATCTTCAGTACCCGTTTATATCTCAAATTCAGGCTCAAAACACCCGAAAATTCGATATTTTGGGGTCCCAGAAGCAATCTGTACATGCCTACTCAGTGTTAGAGTATTTTCAAAATTCAGGCCCAAAACATGCTAAAAATCGATATTTTTGGTGCCCAAAGTCAATATGTGCATGTATCTTCTGTACCCGTTTATATCTCAAATTCAGGCTCAAAACACCCGAAAATTCAATATTTTGGGGTCCCAGAAGCAATCTGTACATGCCTACTCAGTGCAAGATATAGGCTAAAAACATGATAAAAATCGATCTTTTAGGTGCCAAAAAGTCGATATCTCAAATTCAGTCCTAAAACACCCGAAAATTCGATATTTAGGGGTCCCAGAAGCGATCTATACATGCCTACTCCGTGTTAGAGTATTTTCAAAATACATGCTCAAAACATACTGAAAATCGATCTTTTAGGTGCACAAAAGTCGATATGTGCATGCATCTTCAGTACCCGTTTATATCTCAAATTCAGGCTCAAAACACCCGAAAATTCAATATTTTGGGGTCCCAGAAGCAATCTGTACATGCCTACTCCGTGTTAGAGTATTTTCAAAATACAGGCCAAAAACATACTGAAAATCGATCTTTTAGGTGCCCAAAAGTCGATATGTGCATGCATCTTCTGTACCCGTTTATATCTCAAATTCTGGCCCTAAACACACGAAAATTCGATATTTTGGGGTCCCAGAAGCGATCTGTACATGCCTACTCCGTGTTAGAGTATTTTCAAAAAACAGGCCCAAAACATGCTGAAAATCGATATTTTAGATGCCCAAAGTCAATATGTGCATGTATCTTCTGTACCCGTTTATATCTCAAATTCAGGCTCAAAACACCCGAAAATTCAATCTTTTGGGGTCCCAAAAGCAATCTGTACATGCCTACACAGAGCTAGAATATTTTAAAAATATAGGCTAAAAACATGCTAAAAATCGACATTTTAGGTGCCAAAAAGTCGATATCTCAAATTCAGTCCCAAAACACCCGAAAATTCGATATTTAGGGGTCCCAGAAGCGATCTGTACATGCCTACGCCGTGTTAGAGTATTTTCAAAATACATGCTCAAAACATACTGAAAATCGATCTTTTAGGTGCACAAAAGTCGATATGTGCATGCATCTTCAGTACCCGTTTATATCTCAAATTCAGGCTCAAAACACCCAAAAATTCAATATTTTGGGGTCCCAGAAGCAATCTGTACATGCCCACTCAGTGTTAGAGTATTTTCAAAATACAGGCCCAAAACATGCTGAAAATCGATATTTTAGATGCCCAAAGTCAATATGTGCATGTATCTTCTGTACCCGTTTATATCTCAAATTCAGGCTAAAAACACCCGAAAATTCAATATTTTGGGGTCCCAGAAGCAATCTGTACAGTGCTAGAATATTTTCAAAATATAGGCTAAAAACATGCTAAAAATCGATCTTTTAAGTGCCAAAAAGTCGATATCTCAAATTCAGTCCCAAAACACCCGAAAATTCGATATTTAGGGGTCCCAGAAGCAATCTGTACATGCCTACTCCGTGTTAGAGTATTTTCAAAATACAGGCCAAAAACATACTGAAAATCGATCTTTTAGGTGCCCAAAAGTCGATATGTGCATGCATCTTCTGTACCCGTTTATATCTCAAATTCTGGCCCTAAACACCCGAAAATTCGATATTTTGGGGTCCCAGAAGCGATCTGTACATGCCTACTCCGTGTTAGAGTATTTTCAAAATTCAGGCCTAAAACATGCTGAAAATCGATATTTTTGGCGCCCAAAGTCAATATGTGCATGTATCTTCTGTACCCGTTTATATCTCAAATTCAGGCTCAAAACACCCGAAAATTCAATATTTTGGGGTCCCAGAAGCAATCTGTACATGCCTACTCAGTGCTAGAATATTTTTAAAATATAGGCTAAAAACATGCTTAAAATCGATCTTTTAGGTGCCAAAAAGTCGATATCTCAAATTCAGTCCCAAAACACCCGAAAATTCCATATTTAGGGGTCCCAGAAGCGATCTGTGTTAGAGTATTTTCAAAATACATGCTCAAAACATACTGAAAATCGATCTTTTAGATTCCCAAAGTCAATATGTGCATGTATCTTCTGTACCCGTTTATATCTCAAATTCAGGCTCAAAACACCCGAAAATTCAATATTTTGGGGTCCCAGAAGCAATCTGTACATGCCTACTCAGTGCTAGAATATTTTCAAAATATAGGCTAAAAACATGCTAAAAATCGACATTTTAGGTGCCAAAAAGTCGATATCTCAAATTCAGTCCCAAAACACCCGAAAATTCGATATTTAGAGGTCCCAGAAGGTATCTGTACATGCTTACTCCGTGTTAGAGTATTTTCAAAATACAGGCCAAAAACATACTGAAAATCGATCTTTTAGGTGCCCAAAAGTCGATATGTGCATGCATCTACTGTACCCGTTTATATCTCAAATTCTGGCTCAAAACACCCGAAAATTCAATATTTTGGGGTCCCAGAAGCAATCTGTACATGCCTACTCAGTGTTAGAGTATTTTCAAAATACAGGCCCAAAACATGCTGAAAATCGATATTTTAGATGCCCAAAGTCAATATGTGGATGTATCTTCTGTACCCGTTTATATCTCAAATTCAGGCTCAAAACACCCGAAAATTCAATATTTTGGGGTCCCAGAAGCAATCTGTACATGCCTACACAGTGCTAGAATATTTTCAAAATATAGGCTAAAAACATGCTAAAAATCGACATTTTAGGTGCCAAAAAATCGATATCTCAAATTCAGTCCCAAAACACCCGAAAATTCGATATTTAGAGGTCCCAGAAGCGATCTGTACATGCCTACTCCGTGTTAGAGTATTTTCAAAATACAGGCCAAAAACATACTGAAAATCGATCTCTTAGGTGCCCAAAAGTCGATATGTGATGCATCTTCTGTACCCGTTTATATCTCAAATTCTGGCCCTAAACACCCGAAAATTCGATATTTTGGGGTCCCAGAAGCGATCTGTACATGCCTACTCCGTGTTAGAGTATTTTCAAAATTCAGGCCCAAAACATGCTGAAAATCGATATTTTTGGTGCCCAAAGTCAATATGTGCATGTATCTTCTGTACCCGTTTATATCTCAAATTCAGGCTCAAAACACCCGAAAATTCAATATTTTGGAGTCCTAGAAGCAATCTGTACATGCCTACTCAGTGCTAGAATATTTTCAAAATATAGGCTAAAAACATGCTAAAAATCGATCTTTTAGGTGCCAAAAAGTCGATATCTCAAATTCAGTCCCAAAACACCCAAAAATTCGATATTTAGGGGTCCCAGAAGCGATCTGTACATGCCTACTCCGTGTTAGAGTATTTTCAAAATACATGCTCAAAACATATTGAAAATCGATCTTTTAGGTGCACAAAAGTCGATATGTGCATGCATCTTCAGTACCCGTTTATATCTCAAATTCAGGCTCAAAACACCCGAAAATTCAATATTTTGGGTTCCCAGAAGCAATCTGTACATGCCCAATCAGTGTTAGAGTATTTTCAAAATACAGGCCCAAAACATGCTGAAAATCGATATTTTAGATGCCCAAAGTCAATATGTGCATGTATCTTCTGTACCCGTTTATATTTAAAATTCAGGCTCAAAACACCCGAAAATTCAATATTTTGGGGTCCCAGAAGCAATCTGTACAGTGCTAGAATATTTTCAAAATATAGGCTAAAAACATGCTAAAAATCGATCTTTTAAGTGACAAAAAGTCGATATCTCAAATTCAGTCCCAAAACACCCGAAAATTCGATATTTAGGGGTCCCAGAAGCAATCTATACATGCCTACTCCGTGTTAGAGTATTTTCAAAATACAGGCCAAAAACATACTGAAAATCGATCTTTTAGGTGCCCAAAAGTCGATATGTGCATGCATCTTCTGTACCCGTTTATATCTCAAATTCTGGCCCTAAACACCCGAAAATTCGATATTTTGGGGACCCAGAAGCGATCTGTACATGCCTACTCCGTGTTAGAGTATTTTCAAAATTCAGGCCCAAAACATGCTGAAAATCGATATTTTTGGCGCCCAAAGTCAATATGTGCATGTATCTTCTGTACCCGTTTATATCTCAAATTCAGGCTCAAAACACCCGAAAATTCAATATTTTGGGGTACCAGAAGCAATCTGTGCTAGAATATTTTCAAAATATAGGCTAAAAACATGCTAAAAATCGACATTTTAGGTGCCAAAAAATCGATATCTCAAATTCAGTTCCAAAACACCCGAAAATTCGATATTTAGAGGTCCCAGAAGGTATCTGTACATGCTTACTCCGTGTTAGAGTATTTTCAAAATACTGGCCAAAAACATACTGAAAATCGATCTTTTAGGTGCCCAAAAGTCGATATGTGCATGCATCTTCTGTACCCGTTTATATCTCAAATTCTGGCCCTAAACACCCGAAAATTCGATATTTTGGGGTCCCAGAAGCGATCTGTACATGCCTACTCCGTGTTAGAGCATTTTCAAAATTCAGGCCCAAAACATGCTGAAAATCGATATTTTTGGTGCCCAAAGTCAATATGTGCATGTATCTTCTGTACCCGTTTATATCTCAAATTCAGGCTCAAAACACCCGAAAATTCAATATTTTGGGGTCCCAGAAGCAATCTGTACATGCCTACTCAGTGCTAGAATATTTTCAAAATATAGGCTAAAAACATGCTAAAAATCGATCTTTTAGGTGCCAAAAAGTCGATATCTCAAATTCAGGCTCAAAACACCCGAAAATTCGATATTTAGGGGTCCCAGAAGCGATCTGTACATGCCTACTCCGTGTTAGAGTATTTTCAAAATACATGCTCAAAACATACTGAAAATCGATCTTTTAGGTGCACAAAAGTCGATATGTGCATGCATCTTCAGTACCCGTTTATATCTCAAATTCAGGCTTAAAACACCCGAAAATTCAATATTTTGGGGTCCCAGAAGCAATCTGTACATGCCTACTCCGTGTTAGAGTATTTTCAAAATACAGGCCAAAAACATACTGAAAATCGATCTTTTAGGTGCCCAAAAGTCGATATGTGCATGCATCTTCTGTACCCGTTTATATCTCAAATTCTGGCCCTAAACACCCGAAAATTCGATATTTTGGGGTCCCAGAAGCGATCTGTACATGCCTACTCCGTGTTAGAGTATTTTCAAAATACAGGCCCAAAACATGCTGAAAATCGATATTTTAGATGCCCAAAGTCAATATGTGCATGTATCTTCTGTACCCGTTTATATCTCAAATTCAGGCTCAAAACACCCAAAAATTCAATATTTTGGGGTCCCAGAAGCAATCTGTACATGCCTACACAGTGCTAGAATATTTTCAAAATATAGGCTAAAAACATGCTAAAATTCCACATTTTAGGTGCCAAAAAATCGATATCTCAAATTCAGTCCCAAAACACCCGAAAATTCGATATTTAGAGGTCCCAGAAGGTATCTGTACATGCCTACTCCGTGTTAGAGTATTTTCAAAATACAGGCCAAAAACATACTGAAAATCGATCTCTTAGGTGCCCAAAAGTCGATATGTGCATGCATATTCTGTACCCGTTTATATCTCAAATTCTGGCCCTAAACACCCGAAAATTCGATATTTTGGGGTCCCAGAAGCGATCTGTACATGCCTACTCCGTGTTAGAGTATCTTCAAAATTCAGGCCCAAAACATGCTGAAAATCGATATTTTTGGTGCCCAAAGTCAATATGTGCATGTATCTTCTGTACCCGTTTATATCACAAATTCAGGCTCAAAACACCCGAAAATTCAATATTTTGGGGTCCCAGAAGCAATCTGTACATGCCTACTCAGTGCTAGAATATTTTCAAAATATAGGCTAAAAACATGCTAAAAATCGATCTTTTAGGTGCCAAAAAGTCGATATCTCAAATTCAGTCCCAAAACACCCGAAAATTCGATATTTAGGGGTCCCAAAAGCGATCTGTACATGCCTACTCCGTATTAGAGTATTTTCAAAATACAGGCCAAAAACATACTGAAAATCGATATTTTTGGCGCCCAAAAGTCGATATGTGCATGCATCTTCTGTACCCGTTTATATCTCAAATTCCGGCCCTAAACACCCGAAAAATCGATATTTTGGGGTCCCAGAAGAGATCTGTACATGCCTACTCCGTGTTAGAGTATTTTCAAAATTCAGGCCCAAAACATGCTGAAAATCGATATTTTTGGCGCCCAAAGTCAATATGTGCATGTATCTTCTGTACCCGTTTATATCTCAAATTCAGGCTCAAAACACCCAAAAATTCAATATTTTGGGGTCCCAGAAGCAATCTGTACATGCCTACTCAGTGCTAGAATATTTTCAAAATATAGGCTAAAAACATGCTAAAAATCGATCTTTTAGGTGCCAAAAAGTCGATATCTCAAATTCAGTCCCAAAACACCCGAAAATTCGATATTTAGGGGTCCCAGAAGCGATCTGTGTTAGAGTATTTTCAAAATACATGCTCAAAACATACTGAAAATCGATCTTTTAGATGCCCAAAGTCAATATGTGCATGTATCTTCTGTACCCATTTATATCTCAAATTCAGGCTTAAAACACCCGAAAATTCAATATTTTGGGGTCCCAGAAGCAATCTGTACATGCCTACACAGTGCTAGAATATTTTCAAAATATAGGCTAAAAACATGCTAAAAATCGACATTTTAGGTGCCAAAAAAACGATATCTCAAATTCAGTCCCAAAACACCCGAAAATTCGATATTTAGAGAAACATATTGAAAATCGATCTTTTAGGTGCCCAAAAGTCGATATGTGCATGCATCTTCTGTACCCGTTTATATCTCAAATTCAGGCTCAAAACACCCGAAAATTCAATATTTTGGGGTCCCAGAAGCAATCTGTACATGCCTACTCAGTGTTAGAGTATTTTCAAAATACAGGCCCAAAACATGCTGAAAATCGATATTTTAGATGCCCAAAGTCAATATGTGCATGTATCTTCTGTACCCGTTTATATCTCAAATTCAGGCTCAAAACACCCGAAAATTCAATATTTTGGGGTCCCAGAAGCAATCTGTACATGCCTACACAGTGCTAGAATATTTTCAAAATATAGGCTAAAAACATGCTAAAAATCGACATTTTAGGTGCCAAAAAATCGATATCTCAAATTCAGTCCCAAAACACCCGAAAATTCGATATTTAGAGGTCCCAGAAGCGATCTGTACATGCCTACTCCGTGTTATAGTATTTTCAAAATACAGGCCAAAAACATACTGAAAATCGATCTCTTAGGTGCCCAAAAGTCGATATGTGCATGCATCTTCTGTACCCGTTTATATCTCAAATTCTGGCCCTAAACACCCGAAAATTCGATATTTTGGGGTCCCAGAAGCGATCTGTACATGCCTACTCCGTGTTAGAGTATTTTCAAAATTCAGGCCCAAAACATGCTGAAAATCGATATTTTTGGTGCCCAAAGTCAATATGTGCATGTATCTTCTGTACCCGTTTATATCTCAAATTCAGGCTCAAAACACCCGAAAATTCAATATTTTGGGGTCCTAGAAGCAATCTGTACATGCCTACTCAGTGCTAGAATATTTTCAAAATATAGGCTAAAAACATGCTAAAAATCGATCTTTTAGGTGCCAAAAAGTCGATATCTCAAATTCAGTCCCAAAACACCCAAAAATTCGATATTTAGGGGTCCCAGAAGCTATCTGTACATGCCTACTCCGTGTTAGAGTATTTTCAAAATACATGCTCAAAACATACTGAAAATCGATCTTTTAGGTGCACAAAAGTCGATATGTGCATGCATCTTCAGTACCCGTTTATATCTCAAATTCAAGCTCAAAACACCCGAAAATTCAATATTTTGGGGTCCCAGAAGCAATCTGTACATGCCCACTCAGTGTTAGAGTATTTTCAAAATACATGCCCAAAACATGCTGAAAATCGATATTTTAGATGCCCAAAGTCAATATGTGCATGTATCTTCTGTACCCGTTTATATCTCAAATTCAGGCTAAAAACACCCGAAAATTCAATATTTTGGGGTCCCAGAAGCAATCTGTACAGTGCTAGAATATTTTCAAAATATAGGCTAAAAACATGCTAAAAATCGATCTTTTAAGTGCAAAAAAGTCGATATCTCAAATTCAGTCCCAAAACACCCGAAAATTCGATATTTAGGGGTCCCAGAAGGTATCTGTACATGCCTACTCCGTGTTAGAGTATTTTCAAAATACAGGCCAAAAACATACTGAAAATCGATCTTTTAGGTGCCCAAAAGTCGATATGTGCATGCATCTTCTGTACCCGTTTATATCTCAAATTCTGGCCCTAAACACCCGAAAATTCGATATTTTGGGGTCCCAGAAGCGATCTGTACATGCCTACTCCGTGTTAGAGTATTTTCAAAATTCAGGCCCAAAACATGCTGAAAATCGATATTTTTGGTGCCCAAAGTCAATATGTGCATGTATCTTCTGTACCCGTTTATATCTCAAATTCAGGCTCAAAACACCCGAAAATTCAATATTTTGGGGTCCCAGAAGCAATCTGTACATGCCTACTCAGTGCTAGAATATTTTCAAAATATAGGCTAAAAACATGCTAAAAATCGATCTTTTAGGTGCCAAAAAGTCGATATCTCAAATTCAGTCCCAAAACACCCGAAAATTCGATATTTAGGGGTCCCAGAAGCGATCTGTACATGCCTACTCCGTGTTAGAGTATTTTCAAAATACATGCTCAAAACATACTGAAAATCGATCTTTTAGGTGCACAAAAGTCGATATGTGCATGCATCTTCTGTACCCGTTTATATCTCAAATTCAGGCTCAAAACACCCGAAAATTCGATATTTTGGGGTCCTAGAAGCGATCTGTACATGCCTACTCAGTGTTAGAGTATTTTCAAAATTCAGGCAAAAAAAAATGCTGAAAATCGATATTTTTGGTGCCCAATGTCAATATGTGCATGTATCTTCTGTACCCGTTTTTATCTCAAATTCAGGCTCAAAACACCCGAAAATTCAATATTTTGGGGTCCCAGAAGCAATCTGTACATGCCTACTCAGTGCTAGAATATTTTCATGATATAGGCTAAAAACATGATAAAAATCGATCTTTTAGGTGCCAAAAAGTCGATATCTCAAATTCAGTCCCAAAACACCCGAAAATTCGATATTTAGAGGTCCCAGAAGCGATCTGTACATGCCTACTCCGTGTTATAGTATTTTCAAAATACAGGCCAAAAACATACTGAAAATCGATCTCTTAGGTGCCCAAAAGTCGATATGTGCATGCATCTTCTGTACCCGTTTATATCTCAAATTCTGGCCCTAAACACCCGAAAATTCGATATTTTGGGGTCCCAGAAGCGATCTGTACATGCCTACTCAGTGCTAGAATATTTTCAAAATATAGGCTAAAAACATGCTAAAAATCGATCTTTTAGGTGCCAAAAAGTCGATATCTCAAATTCAGTCCCAAAACACCCGAAAATTCGATATTTAGGGGTCCCAGAAGCGATCTGTACATGCCTACTCCGTGTTAGAGTATTTTCAAAATACATGCTCAAAACATACTGAAAATCGATCTTTTAGGTGCACAAAAGTCGATATGTGCATGCATCTTCAGTACCCGTTTATATCTCAAATTCAAGCTCAAAACACCCGAAAATTCAATATTTTGGGGTCCCAGAAGCAATCTGTACATGCCCACTCAGTGTTAGAGTATTTTCAAAATACAGGCCCAAAACATGCTGAAAATCGATATTTTAGATGCCCAAAGTCAATATGTGCATGTATCTTCTGTACCCGTTTATATCTCAAATTCAGGCTCAAAACACCCGAAAATTCAATATTTTGGGGTCCCAGAAGCAATCTGTACAGTGCTAGAATATTTTCAAAATATTGGCTAAAAACATGCTAAAAATCGATCTTTTAAGTGCCAAAAAGTCGATATATCAAATTCAGTCCCAAAACACCCGAAAATTCGATATTTAGGGGTCCCAGAAGCAATCTGTACATGCCTACTCCGTGTTAGAGTATTTTCAAAATACAGGCCAAAAACATACTGAAAATCGATCTTTTAGGTGCCCAAAAGTCGATATGTGCATGCATCTTCTGTACCCGTTTATATCTCAAATTCTGGCCCTAAACACCCGAAAATTCGATATTTTTGGGTCCTAGAAGCGATCTGTACATGCCTACTCAGTGTTAGAGTATTTTCAAAATTCAGGCCCAAAACATGCTGAAAATCAATATTTTTGGTGCCCAAAGTCAATATGTGCATGTATCTTCTGTACCCGTTTTTATCTCAAATTCAGGCTCAAAACACCCGAAAATTCAATATTTTGGGGTCCCAGAAGCAATCTGTACATGCCTACTCAGTGCTAGAATATTTTCATGATATAGGCTAAAAACATGATAAAAATCGATCTTTTAGGTGCCAAAAAGTCGATATCTCAAATTCAGTCCCAAAACACCCGAAAATTCGATATTTAGAGGTCCCAGAAGCGATCTGTACATGCCTACTCCGTGTTATAGTAATTTCAAAATACAGGACAATAACATACTGAAAATCGATCTCTTAGGTGCCCAAAAGTCGATATGTGCATGCATCTTCTGTACCCGTTTATATCTCAAATTCTGGCCCTAAACACCCGAAAATTCGATATTTTGGGGTCCCAGAAGCGATCTGTACATGCCTACTCCGTGTTAGAGTATTTTCAAAATTCAGGCCCAAAACATGCTGAAAATCGATATTTTTGGTGCCCAAAGTCAATATGTGCATGTATCTTCTGTACCCTTTTATATCTCAAATTCAGGCTCAAAACAACGAAAAATTCAATATTTTGGGGTCCCAGAAGCAATCTGTACATGCCTACTCAGTGCTAGAATATTTTCAAAATATAGGCTAAAAACATGCTAAAAATCGATCTTTTAGGTGCCAAAAAGTCGATATCTCAAATTCAGTCCCAAAACACCCGAAAATTCGATATTTAGGGGTCCCAGAAGCGATCTGTACATGCCTACTCCGTGTTAGAGTATTTTCAAAATACATGCTCAAAACATACTGAAAATCGATCTTTTAGGTGCACAAAAGTCGATATGTGCATGCATCTTCTGTACCCGTTTATATCTCAAATTCAGGCTCAAAACACCCGAAAATTCGATATTTTGGGGTCCTAGAAGCGATCTGTACATGCCTACTCAGTGTTAGAGTATTTTCAAAATTCAGGCAAAAAAAAATGCTGAAAATCGATATTTTTGGTGCCCAAAGTCAATATGTGCATGTATCTTCTGTACCCGTTTTTATCTCAAATTCAGGCTCAAAACACCCGAAAATTCAATATTTTGGGGTCCCAGAAGCAATCTGTACATGCCTACTCAGTGCTAGAATATTTTCATGATATAGGCTAAAAACATGATAAAAATCGATCTTTTAGGTGCCAAAAAGTCGATATCTCAAATTCAGTCCCAAAACACCCGAAAATTCGATATTTAGAGGTCCCAGAAGCGATCTGTACATGCCTACTCCGTGTTATAGTATTTTCAAAATACAGGCCAAAAACATACTGAAAATCGATCTCTAAGGTGCCCAAAAGTCGATATGTGCATGCATCTTCTGTACCCGTTTATATCTCAAATTCTGGCCCTAAACACCCGAAAATTCGATATTTTGGGGTCCCAGAAGCGATCTGTACATGCCTACTCAGTGCTAGAATATTTTCAAAATATAGGCTAAAAACATGCTAAAAATCGATCTTTTAGGTGCCAAAAAGTCGATATCTCAAATTCAGTCCCAAAACACCCGAAAATTCGATATTTAGGGGTCCCAGAAGCGATCTGTACATGCCTACTCCGTGTTAGAGTATTTTCAAAATACATGCTCAAAACATACTGAAAATCGATCTTTTAGGTGCACAAAAGTCGATATGTGCATGCATCTTCAGTACCCGTTTATATCTCAAATTCAAGCTCAAAACACCCGAAAATTCAATATTTTGGGGTCCCAGAAGCAATCTGTACATGCCCACTCAGTGTTAGAGTATTTTCAAAATACAGGCCCAAAACATGCTGAAAATCGATATTTTAGATGCCCAAAGTCAATATGTGCATGTATCTTCTGTACCCGTTTATATCTCAAATTCAGGCTCAAAACACCCGAAAATTCAATATTTTGGGGTCCCAGAAGCAATCTGTACAGTGCTAGAATATTTTCAAAATATAGGCTAAAAACATGCTAAAAATCGATCTTTTAAGTGCCAAAAAGTCGATATCTCAAATTCAGTCCCAAAACACCCGAAAATTCGATATTTAGGGGTCCCAGAAGCAATCTGTACATGCCTACTCCGTGTTAGAGTATTTTCAAAATACAGGCCAAAAACATACTGAAAATCGATCTTTTAGGTGCCCAAAAGTCGATATGTGCATGCATCTTCTGTACCCGTTTATATCTCAAATTCTGGCCCTAAACACCCGAAAATTCGATATTTTGGGGTCCTAGAAGCGATCTGTACATGCCTACTCAGTGTTAGAGTATTTTCAAAATTCAGGCCCAAAACATGCTGAAAATCGATATTTTTGGTGCCCAAAGTCAATATGTGCATGTATCTTCTGTACCCGTTTTTATCTCAAATTCAGGCTCAAAACACCCGAAAATTCAATATTTTGGGGTCCCAGAAGCAATCTGTACATGCCTACTCAGTGCTAGAATATTTTCATGATATAGGCTAAAAACATGATAAAAATCGATCTTTTAGGTGCCAAAAAGTCGATATCTCAAATTCAGTCCCAAAACACCCGAAAATTCGATATTTAAAGGTCCCAGAAGCGATCTGTAAATGCCTACTCCGTGTTATAGTATTTTCAAAATACAGGCCAAAAACATACTGAAAATCGATCTCTTAGGTGCCCAAAAGTCGATATGTGCATGCATCTTCTGTACCCGTTTATATCTCAAATTCTGGCCCTAAACACCCGAAAATTCGATATTTTGGGGTCCCAGAAGCGATCTGTACATGCCTACTCCGTGTTAGAGTATTTTCAAAATTCAGGCCCAAAACATGCTGAAAATCGATATTTTTGGTGCCCAAAGTCAATATGTGCATGTATCTTCTGTACCCTTTTATATCTCAAATTCAGGCTCAAAACACCCGAAAATTCAATATTTTGGGGTCCTAGAAGCAATCTGTACATGCCTACTCAGTGCTAGAATATTTTCAAAATATATGCTAAAAACATGCTAAAAATCGATCTTTTAGGTGCCAAAAAGTCGATATCTCAAATTCAGTCCCAAAACACCCGAAAATTCGATATTTAGGGGTCCCAGAAGCGATCTGTACATGCCTACTCCGTGTTAGAGTATTTTCAAAATACATGCTCAAAACATACTGAAAATCGATCTTTTAGGTGCACAAAAGTCGATATGTGCATGCATCTTCAGTACCCGTTTATATCTCAAATTCAAGCTCAAAACACCCGAAAATTCAATATTTTGGGGTCCCAGAAGCAATCTGTACATGCCCACTCAGTGTTAGAGTATTTTCAAAATACAGGCCCAAAACATGCTGAAAATCGATATTTTAGATGCCCAAAGTCAATATGTGCATTTATCTTCTGTACCCGTTTATATCTCAAATTCAGGCTCAAAACACCCGAAAATTCAATATTTTGGGGTCCCAGAAGCAATCTGTACAGTGATAGAATATTTTCAAAATATAGGCTAAAAACATGCTAAAAATCGATCTTTTAAGTGCAAAAAAGTCGATATCTCAAATTCAGTCCCAAAACACCCGAAAATTCGATATTTAGGGGTCCCAGAAGCAATCTGTACATGCCTACTCCGTGTTAGAGTATTTTCAAAATACAGGCCAAAAACATACTGAAAATCGATCTTTTAGGTGCCCAAAAGTCGATATGTGCATGCATCTTCTGTACCCGTTTATATCTCAAATTCTGGCCCTAAACACCCGAAAATTCGATATTTTGGGGTCCCAGAAACGATCTGTACATGCCTACTCCGTGTTAGAGTATTTTCAAAATTCAGGCCCAAAACATGCTGAAAATCGATATTTTTGGCGCCCAAAGTCAATATGTGAATGTATCTTCTGTACCCGTTTATATCTCAAATTCAGGCTCAAAACACCCGAAAATTCAATATTTTGGGGTCCCAGAAGCAATCTGTACATGCCTACTCAGTGCTAGAATATTTTCAAAATATAGGCTAAAAACATGCTAAAAATCGATCTTTTAGGTGCCAAAAAGTCGATATCTCAAATTCAGTCCCAAAACACCCGAAAATTCGATATTTAGGGGTCCCAGAAGCGATCTGTACATGCCTACTCCGTGTTAGAGTATTTTCAAAATACATGCTCAAAACATACTGAAAATCGATCTTTTAGGTGCACAAAAGTCGATATGTGCATGCATCTTCAGTACCCGTTTATATCTTAAATTCAGGCTCAAAACACCCGAAAATTCAATATTTTGGGGTCCCAGAAGCAATCTGTACATGCCTACTCAGTGTTAGAGTATTTTCAAAAAACAGGCCCAAAACATGCTGAAAATCGATATTTTAGATGCCCAAAGTCAGTATGTGCATGTATCTTCTGTACCCGTTTATATCTCAAATTCAGGCTCAAAACACCCGAAAATTCAATATTTTGGGGTCCCATAAGCAATCTGTGCATGCCTACACAGTGCTAGAATATTTTCAAAATATAAGCTAAAAACATGCTAAAAATCGATCTTTTAGGTGCCAAAAAGACGATATCTCAAATTCAGTCCCAAAACACCCGAAAATTCGATATTTAGGGGTCCCAGAAGCGATCTGTACATGCCTACTCCGTGTTAGAGTATTTTCAAAATACATGCTCAAAACATACTGAAAATTGATCTTTTAGGTGCACAAAAGTCGATATGTGCATACATCTTCAGTACCCGTTTATATCTCAAATTCAGGCTCAAAACACCCGAAAATTCAATATTTTGGGGTCCCAGAAGCAATCTGTACATGCCTACTCCGTGTTAGAGTATTTTCAAAATACAGGCCAAAAACATAATGAAAATCGATCTTTTAGGTGCCCAAAAGTCGATATGTGCATGCATCTTCTGTACCCGTTTATATCTCAAATTCTGGCCCTAAACACCCGAAAATTCGATATTTTGGGGTCCCAGAAGCGATCTGTACATGCCTACTCCGTGTTAGAGTATTTTCAAAATTCAGGCCCAAAACATGCTGAAAATCGATATTTTTGGTGCGCAAAGTCAATATGTGCATGTATCTTCTGTACCCGTTTATATCTCAAATTCAGGCTCAAAACACCCGAAAATTCAATATTTTGGGGTCCCAGAAGCAATCTGTACAATGCTAGAATATTTTCAAAATATAGGCTAAAAACATGCTAAAAATCGATCTTTTAGGTGCCAAAAAGTCGATATCTCAAATTCAGTCCCAAAACACCCGAAAATTCGATATTTAGGGGTTTCAGAAGCGATCTGTACATGCCTACTCGGTGTTAGAGTATTTTCAAAATACATGCTCAAAACATACTGAAAATCGATCTTTTAGGTGCACAAAAGTCAATGTGTGCATGTATCTTCAGTACCCGTTTATATCTCAAATTCAGGCTCAAAACACCCGAAAATTCAATATTTTGGGGTCCCAGAAACAATCTGTACATGCCCACTCAGTGTTAGAGTATTTTCAAAATACAGGCCCAAAACATGATGAAAATCGATATATTAGATGCCCAAAGTCAATATGTGCATGTATCTTCTGTACCCGTTTATATCTCAAATTCAGGCTCAAAACACCCGAAAATTCAATATTTTGGGGTCCCAGAAGCAATCTGTACATGCCTACTCAGTGCTAGAATATTTTCAAAATATAGGCTAAAAACATGCTAAAACTCGATCTTTTAGGTGCCAAAAAGTCGATATCTCAAATTCAGTCCCAAAACACCCGAAAATTTTATATTTAGGGGACCCAGAAGCGATCTGTACATGCCTACTCCGTGTTAGAGTATTTTCAAAATACATGCTCAAAACATACTAAAAATCGATCTTTTAGGTGCACAAAAGTCGATATGTGCATGCATCTTCAGTACCCGTTTATATCTCAAATTCAGGCTCAAAACACCCGAAAATTCAATATTTTGGGGTCCCAGAAGCAATCTGTACATGCCCACTCAGAGTTAGAGTTTTTTCAAAATACAGGCCCAAAACATGCTGAAAATCGATATTTTAGATACCCAAAGTCAATATGTGCATGTATCTTCTGTACCCGTTTATATCTCAAATTCAGGCTCAAAACACCCGAAAATTCAATATTTTGGGGTCCCAGAAGCAATCTGTACATGCCTACACAGTGCTAGAATATTTTCAAAATATAGGCTAAAAACATGCTAAAAATCGACATTTTAGGTGCCAAAAAATCGATATATCAAATTCAGTCCCAAAACACCCGAAAATTCGATATTTTGGGGTCCCAGAAGCAATCTGTACATGCCCACTCAGTGTTAGAGTATTTTCAAAATACAGGCCCAAAACATGCTGAAAATCGATATTTTAGATGCCCAAAGTCAATATGTGCATGTATCTTCTGTACCCGTTTATATCTCAAATTCAGGCTAAAAACACCCGAAAATTCAATATTTTGGGGTCCCAGAAGCAATCTGTACAGTGCTAGAATATTTTCAAAATATAGGCTAAAAACATGCTAAAAATCGATCTTTTAAGTGCAAAAAAGTCGATATCTCAAATTCAGTCAAAAAACACCCGAAAATTCGATATTTAGGGGTCCCAGAAGCAATCTGTACATGCCTACTCCGTGTTAGAGTATTTTCAAAATACAGGCCAAAAACATACTGAAAATCGATCTTTTAGGTGCCCAAAAGTCGATATGTGCATGCATCTTCTGTACCCGTTTATATCTCAAATTCTGGCCCTAAACACCCGAAAATTCGATATTTAGGGGTCCCAGAAGCGATCTGTACATGCCTACTCCGTGTTAGAGTATTTTCAAAATACAGGCCCAAAACATGATGAAAATCGATATATTAGATGCCCAAAGTCAATATGTGCATGTATCTTCTGTACCCGTTTATATCTCAAATTCTGGATCTAAACACCCAAAAATTCGATATTTTGGGGTCCCAGAAGCGATCTGTACATGCCTACTCCGTGTTAGAGTATTTTCAAAATTCAGGCCCAAAACATGCTGAAAATCGATATTTTTGGTGCCCAAAGTCAATATGTGCATGTATCTTCTGTACCCGTTTATATCTCAAATTCAGGCTCAAAACACCCGAAAATTCAATATTTTGGGGTCCCAGAAGCAATCTGTACATGCCTACTCAGTGCTAGAATATTTTCAAAATATAGGCTAAAAACATGCTAAAAATCGATCTTTTAGGTGCCAAAAAGTCGATATCTCAAATTCAGTCCCAAAACACCCGAAAATTCGATATTTAGGGGTCCCAGAAGCGATCTGTACATGCCTACTCCGTGTTAGAGTATTTTCAAAATACATGCTCAAAACATACTGAAAATCGATCTTTTAGGTGCACAAAAGTCGATATGTGCATGCATCTTCTGTACCCGTTTATATCTCAAATTCAGGCTCAAAACACCCGAAAATTCGATATTTTGGGGTCCTAGAAGCGATCTGTACATGCCTACTCAAGTGTTAGAGTATTTTCAAAATTCAGGCCCAAAACATGCTGAAAATCGATATTTTTGGTGCCCAAAGTCAATATGTGCATGTATCTTTTGTACCCGTTTTTATCTCAAATTCAGGCTCAAAACACCCGAAAATTCAATATTTTGGGGTCCCAGAAGCAATCTGTACATGCCTACTCAGTGCTAGAATATTTTCATGATATAGGCTAAAAACATGATAAAAATCGATCTTTTAGGTGCCAAAAAGTCGATATCTCAAATTCAGTCCCAAAACACCCGAAAATTCGATATTTAGAGGTCCCAGAAGCGATCTGTACATGCCTACTCCGTGTTATAGTATTTTCAAAATACAGGCCAAAAACATACTGAAAATCGATCTCTTAGGTGCCCAAACGTCGATATGTGCATGCATCTTCTGTACCCGTTTATATCTCAAATTCTGGCCCTAAAAACCCGAAAATTCGATATTTTGGGGTCCCAGAAGCGATCTGTACATGCCTACTCCGTGTTAGAGTATTTTCAAAATTCAGGCCCAAAACATGCTGAAAATCGATATTTTTGGTGCCCAAAGTCAATATGTGCATGTATCTTCTGTACCCGTTTATATCTCAAATTCAGGCTCAAAACACCCGAAAATTCAATATTTTGGGGTCCTAGAAGCAATCTGTACATGCCTACTCAGTGCTAGAATATTTTCAAAATATAGGCTAAAAACATGCTAAAAATCGATCTTTTAGGTGCCAAAAAGTCGATATCTCAAATTCAGTCCCAAAACACCCGAAAATTCGATATTTAGGGGTCCCAGAAGCGATCTGTACATGCCTACTCCGTGTTAGAGTATTTTCAAAATACATGCTCAAAACATACTGAAAATCGATCTTTTAGGTGCACAAAAGTCGATATGTGCATGCATCTTCAGTACCCGTTTATATCTCAAATTCTGGATCTAAACACCCAAAAATTCGATATTTTGGGGTCCCAGAAGCGATCTGTACATGCCTACTCCGTGTTAGAGTATTTTCAAAATTCAGGCCCAAAACATGCTGAAAATCGATATTTTTGGTGCCCAAAGTCAATATGTGCATGTATCTTCTGTACCCGTTTATATCTCAAATTCAGGCTCAAAACACCGGAAAATTCAATATTTTGGGGTCCCAGAAGCAATCTGTACATGCCTACTCAGTGCTAGAATATTTTCAAAATATAGGCTAAAAACATGCTAAAAATCGATCTTTTAGGTGCCAAAAAGTCGATATCTCAAATTCAGTCCCAAAACACCCGAAAATTCGATATTTAGGGGTCCCAGAAGCGATCTGTACATGCCTACTCCGTGTTAGAGTATTTTCAAAATACATGCTCAAAACATACTGAAAATCGATCTTTTAGGTGCACAAAAGTCGATATGTGCATGCATCTTCTGTACCCGTTTATATCTCAAATTCAGGCTCAAAACACCCGAAAATTCGATATTTTGGGGTCCTAGAAGCGATCTGTACATGCCTACTCAAGTGTTAGAGTATTTTAAAAATTCAGGCCCAAAACATGCTGAAAATCGATATTTTTGGTGCCCAAAGTCAATATGTGCATGTATCTTTTGTACCCGTTTTTATCTCAAATTCAGGCTCAAAACACCCGAAAATTCAATATTTTGGGGTCCCAGAAGCAATCTGTACATGCCTACTCAGTGCTAGAATATTTTCATGATATAGGCTAAAAACATGATAAAAATCGATCTTTTAGGTGCCAAAAAGTCGATATCTCAAATTCAGTCCCAAAACACCCGAAAATTCGATATTTAGAGGTCCCAGAAGCGATCTGTACATGCCTACTCCGTGTTATAGTATTTTCAAAATACAGGCCAAAAACATACTGAAAATCGATCTCTTAGGTGCCCAAACGTCGATATGTGCATGCATCTTCTGTACCCGTTTATATCTCAAATTCTGGCCCTAAACACCCGAAAATTCGATATTTTGGGGTCCCAGAAGCGATCTGTACATGCCTACTCCGTGTTAGAGTATTTTCAAAATACATGCTCAAAACATACTGAAAATCGATCTTTTAGGTGCACAAAAGTCGATATGTGCATGCATCTTCAGTACCCGTTTATATCTCAAATTCAAGCTCAAAACACCCGAAAATTCAATATTTTGGGGTCCCAGAAGCAATCTGTACATGCCCACTCAGTGTTAGAGTATTTTCAAAATACAGGCCCAAAACATGCTGAAAATCGATATTTTAGATGCCCAAAGTCAATATGTGCATGTATCTTCTGTACCCGTTTATATCTCAAATTCAGGCTAAAAAACACCAGAAAATTCAATATTTTGGGGTCCCAGAAGCAATCTGTACAGTGCTAGAATATTTTCAAAATATAGGCTAAAAACATGCTAAAAATCGACATTTTAGGTGCCAAAAAATCGATATCTCAAATTCAGGCTCAAAACACCCGAAAATTCAATATTTTGGGGTCCCAGAAGCAATCTGTACATGCCTACTCAGTGCTAGAATATTTTCAAAATATAGGCTAAAAACATGCTAAAAATCGATCTTTTAGGTGCCAAAAAGTCGATATCTCAAATTCAGTCCCAAAACACCCGAAAATTCGATATTTAGGGGTCCCAGAAGCGATCTGTACATGCCTACTCCGTGTTAGAGTATTTTCAAAATACATGCTCAAAACATACTGAAAATCGATCTTTTAGGTGCACAAAAGTCGATATGTACATGCATCTTCAGTACCCGTTTATATCTCAAATTCAGGCTCAAAACACCCGAAAATTCAATATTTTGGGGTCCCAGAAGCAATCTGTACATGCCTACTCAGTGTTAGAGTATTTTCAAAATACAGGCCCGAAACATGCTGAAAATCGATATTTTAGATGCCCAAAGTCAATATGTGCATGTATCTTCTGTACCCGTTTATATCTCAAATTCAGGCTCAAAACACCCGAAAATTCAATATTTTGGGGTCCCAGAAGCAATCTGTACATGCCTACACAGTGCTAGAATATTTTCAAAATATAGGCTAAAAACATGCTAAAAATCGATCTTTTAGGTGCCAAAAAGTCGATATCTGAAATTCAGTCCCAAAACACCCGAAAATTCGATATTTTGGGTTCCCAGAAGCAATCTGTACATGCCTACTCAGTGTTAGAGTATTTTCAAAATACAGGCCCAAAACATGCTGAAAATCGATATTTTAGATGACCAAAGTCAATATGTGCATGTATCTTCTGTACCCGTTTATATCTCAAATTCAGGCTCAAAACATCCGAAAATTCAATATTTTGGGGTCCCAGAAGCAATCTGTACATGCCTACTCAGTGCTAGAATATTTTCAAAATATAGGCTAAAAACATGCTAAAAATCGATCTTTTAGGTGCCAAAAAGTCGATATCTCAAATTCAGTCCCAAAACACCCGAAAATTCGATATTTAGGGGTCCCAGAAGCGATCTGTACATGCCTACTCCGTGTTACAGTATTTTCAAAATACATGCTCAAAACATACTGAAAATCGATCTTTTAGGTGCACAAAAGTCGATATGTGCATGCATCTTCAGTACCCGTTTATATCTCAAATTCAGGCTCAAAACACCTGAAATTTCGATATTTTGGGGTCCCAGAAGCGATCTGTACATGCCTACTCCGTGATAGAGTATTTTCAAAATTCAGGCCCAAAACATGCTGAAAATCGATATTTTTGGTGCCCAAAGTCAATATGTGCATGTATCTTCTGTACCCGTTTATATCTCAAATTCAGGCTCAAAACACCCGAAAATTCAATATTTTGGGGTCCCAGAAGCAATCTGTACATGCCTACACAGTGCTAGAATATTTTCAAAATATAGGCTAAAAATATGCTAAAAATCGATCTTTTAGGTGCCAAAAAGTCGATATCTCAAATTCAGTCCCAAAACACCCGAAAATTCGATATTTAGGGGTTCCAGAAGCGATCTGTACATGCCTACTCCGTGTTAGAGTATTTTCAAAATACATGCTCAAAACATACTGAAAATCGATCTTTTAGGTGCACAAAAGTCGATATGTGCATGCATCTTCAGTACCCGTTTATATCTCAAATTCAGGCTCAAAACACCCGAAAATTCAATATTTTGGGGTCCCAGAAGCAATCTGTACATGCCTACTCAGTGTTAGAGTATTTTCAAAATACAGGCCCAAAACATGCTGAAAATCGATATTTTAGATGCCCAAAGTCAATATGTGCATGTATCTTCTGTACCCGTTTATATCTCAAATTCAGGCTCAAAACACCCGAAAATTCAATATTTTGGGGTCCCAGAAGCAATCTGTACATGCCTACACAGTGCTAGAATATTTTCAAAATGTAGGCTAAAAACATGCTAAAAATCGTTCTTTTAGGTGCCAAAAAGTCGATATCTCAAATTCAGTCCCAAAACACCCGAAAATTCGATATTTTGGGTTCCCAGAAGCAATCTGTACATGCCTACTCAGTGTTAGAGTATTTTCAAAATGCAGGCCCAAAACATGCTGAAAATCGATATTTTAGATGACCAAAGTCAATATGTGAATGTATCTTCTGTACCCGTTTATATCTCAAATTCAGGCTCAAAACATCCGAAAATTCAATATTTTGGGGTCCCAGAAGCAATCTGTACATGCCTACTCAGTGCTAGAATATTTTCAAAATATAGGCTAAAAACATGCTAAAAATCGATCTTTTAGGTGCCAAAAAGTCGATATCTCAAATTCAGTCCCAAAACACCCGAAAATTCGATATTTAGGGGTCCCAGAAGCGATCTGTACATGCCTACTCCGTGTTAGAGTATTTTCAAAATACATGCTCAAAACATACTGAAAATCGATCTTTTAGGTGCACAAAAGTCGATATGTGCATGCATCTTCAGTACCCGTTTATATCTCAAATTCAGGCTCAAAACACCTGAAATTTCGATATTTTGGGGTCCCAGAAGCGATCTGTACATGCCTACTCCGTGATAGAGTATTTTCAAAATTCAGGCCCAAAACATGCTGAAAATCGATATTTTTGGTGCCCAAAGTCAATATGTGCATGTATCTTCTGTACCCGTTTATATCTCAAATTCAGGCTCAAAACACCCGAAAATTCAATATTTTGGGGTCCCAGAAGCAATCTGTACATGCCTACACAGTGCTAGAATATTTTCAAAATATAGGCTAAAAATATGCTAAAAATCGATCTTTTAGGTGCCAAAAAGTCGATATCTCAAATTCAGTCCCAAAACACCCGAAAATTCGATATTTAGGGGTTCCAGAAGCGATCTGTACATGCCTACTCCGTGTTAGAGTATTTTCAAAATACATGCTCAAAACATACTGAAAATCGATCTTTTAGGTGCACAAAAGTCGATATGTGCATGCATCTTCAGTACCCGTTTATATCTCAAATTCAGGCTCAAAACACCCGAAAATTCAATATTTTGGGGTCCCAGAAGCAATCTGTACATGCCTACTCAGTGTTAGAGTATTTTCAAAATACAGGCCCAAAACATGCTGAAAATCGATATTTTAGATGCCCAAAGTCAATATGTGCATGTATCTTCTGTACCCGTTTATATCTCAAATTCAGGCTCAAAACACCCAAAAATTCAATATTTTGGGGTCCCAGAAGCAATCTGTACATGCCTACAAAGTGCTAGAATATTTTCAAAATGTAGGCTAAAAACATGCTAAAAATCGACATTTTAGGTGCCAAAAAATCGATATCTCAAATTCAGTCCCAAAATACCCGAAAATTCGATATTTAGAGGTCCCAGAAGGTATCTGTACATGCCTACTCCGTGTTAGAGTATTTTCAAAATACAGGCCAAAAACATACTGAAAATCGATCTTTTAGGTGCCCAAAAGTCGATATGTGCATGCATCTTCTGTACCCGTTTATATCTCAAATTCTGGCCCTAAACATCCGAAAATTCGATATTTTGGGGTCCCAGAAGCGATCTGTACATGCCTACTCCGTGTTAGAGCATTTTCAAAATTCAGGCCCAAAACATGCTGAAAATCGATATTTTTGGTGCCCAAAGTCAATATGCGCATGTATCTTCTGTACCCGTTTATATCTCAAATTCAGGCTCAAAACACCCGAAAATTCAATATTTTGGGGTCCCAGAAGCAATCTGTACATGCCTACACAGTGCTAGAATATTTTCAAAAAATAGGCTAAAAACATGCTAAAAATCGACATTTTAGGTGTCAAAAAATCGATATCTCAAATTCAGTCCCAAAACACCCGAAAATTCGATATTTAGAGGTCCCAGAAGGTATCTGTACATGCCTACTCCGTGTTAGAGTATTTTCAAAATACAGGCCAAAAACATACTGAAAATCGATCTTTTAGGTGCCCAAAAGTCGATATGTGCATGCATCTTCTGTACCCGTTTATATCTCAAATTCTGGCCCTAAACACCCGAAAATTCGATATTTTGGGGTCCCAGAAGCGATCTGTACATGCCTACTCCGTGTTAGAGCATTTTCAAAATTCAGGCCCAAAACATGCTGAAAATCGATATTTTTGGTGCCCAAAGTCAATATGTGCATGTATCTTCTGTACCCGTTTATATCTCAAATTCAGGCTCAAAACACCCGAAAATTCAATATTTTGGGGTCCCAGAAGCAATCTGTACATGCCTACACAGTGCTAGAATATTTTCAAAATGTAGGCTAAAAACATGCTAAAAATCGACATTTGAGGTGCCAAAAAATCGATATCTCAAATTCAGTCCCAAAACACCCGAAAATTCGATATTTAGAGGTCCCAGAAGGTATCTGTACATGCCTACTCCGTGTTAGAGTATTTTCAAAATACAGGCCAAAAACATACTGAAAATCGATCTTTTAGGTGCCCAAAAGTCGATATGTGCATGCATCTTCTGTACCCGTTTATATCTCAAATTCTGGCCCTAAACACCCGAAAATTCGATATTTTGGGGTCCCAAAAGCGATCTGTACATGCCTACTCCGTGTTAGAGCATTTTCAAAATTCAGGCCCAAAACATGCTGAAAATCGATATTTTTGGTGCCCAAAGTCAATATGTGCATGTATCTTCTGTACCCGTTTATATCTCAAATTCAGGCTCAAAACACCGGAAAATTCAATATTTTGGGGTCCCAGAAGCAATCTGTACATGCCTACTCAGTGCTAGAATATTTTCAAAATATAGGCTAAAAACATGCTAATAATCGATCTTTTAGGTGCCAAAAAGTCGATATCTCAAATTCAGTCCCAAAACACCCGAAAATTCGATATTTAGGGGTCCCAGAAGCGATCTGTACATGCCTACTCCGTGTTAGAGTATTTTCAAAATACATGCTCAAAACATACTGAAAATCGATCATTTAGGTGCACAAAAGTCGATATGTGCATGCATCTTCAGTACCCGTTTATATCTCAAATTCAGGCTCAAAACACCCGAAAATTCAATAATTTGGGGTCCCAGAAGCAATCTGTACATGCCTACTCAGTGTTAGAGTATTTTCAAAATACAGGCCCAAAACATGCTGAAAATCGATATTTTAGATACCCAAATTCAATATGTGCATGTATCTTCTGTACCCGTTTATATCTCAAATTCAGGCTCAAAACATCCGAAAATTCAATATTTTGGGGTCCCAGAAGCAATCTGTACATGCCTACTCAGTGCTAGAATATTTTCAAAATATAGGCTAAAAACATGCTAAAAATCGATCTTTTAGGTGCCAAAAAGTCGATATCTCAAATTCAGTCCCAAAACACCCGAAAATTCGATATTTAGGGGTCCCAGAAGCGATCTGTACATGCCTACTCCGTGTTAGAGTATTTTCAAAATACATGCTCAAAACATACTGAAAATCGATCTTTTAGGTGCACAAAAGTCGATATGTGCATGCATCTTCAGTACCCGTTTATATCTCAAATTCAGGCTAAAAACACCCGAAAATTCAATATTTTGGGGTCCCAGAAGCAATCTGTACATGCCTACTCAGTGTTAGAGTATTTTCAAAATACAAGCCAAAAACATGCTGAAAATCGATATTTTAGATGCCCAAAGTCAATATGTGCATGTATTTTCTGTACCCGTTTATATCTCAAATACAGGCTCAAAACACCCGAAAATTCAATATTTTGGGGTCCCAGAAGCAATCTGTACATGCCTACACAGTGCTAGAATATTTTCAAAATGTAGGCTAAAAACATGCTAAAAATCGACATTTTAGGTGCCAAAAAATCGATATCTCAAATTCAGTCCCAAAACACCCGAAAATTCGATATTTAGAGGTCCCAGAAGGTATCTGTACATGCCTACTCCGTGTTAGAGTATTTTCAAAATACAGGCCAAAAACATACTGAAAATCGATCTTTTAGGTGCCCAAAAGTCGATATGTGCATGCATCTTCTGTACCCGTTTATATCTCAAATTCTGGCCCTAAACACCCGAAAATTCGATATTTTGGGGTCCCAGAAGCGATCTGTACATGCCTACTCCGTGTTAGAGCATTTTCAAAATTCAGGCCCAAAACATGCTGAAAATCGATATTTTTGGTGCCCAAAGTCAATATGTGCATGTATCTTCTGTACCCGTTTATATCTCAAATTCAGGCTCAAAACACCCGAAAATTCAATATTTTGGGGTCCCAGAAGCAATCTGTACATGCCTACTCAGTGCTAGAATATTTTCAAAATATAGGCTAAAAACATGCTAATAATCGATCTTTTAGGTGCCAAAAAGTCGATATCTCAAATTCAGTCCCAAAACACCCGAAAATTCGATATTTAGGGGTCCCAGAAGCGATCTGTACATGCCTACTCCGTGTTAGAGTATTTTCAAAATACATGCTCAAAACATACTGAAAATCGATCTTTTAGGTGCACAAAAGTCGATATGTGAATGCATCTTCAGTACCCGTTTATATCTCAAATTCAGGCTCAAAACACCCGAAAATTCAATATTTTGGGGTCCCAGAAGGAATCTGTACATGCCCAATCAGTGTTAGAGTATTTTCAAAATACAGGCCCAAAACATGCTGAAAATCGATATTTTAGATGCCCAAAGTCAATATGTGCATGTATCTTCTGTACCCGTTTATATCTCAAATTCAGGCTAAAAACACCCGAAAATTCAATATTTTGGGGTCCCAGAAGCAATCTGTACAGTGCTAGAATATTTTCAAAATATAGGCTAAAAACATGCTAAAAATCGATCTTTTAAGTGACAAAAAGTCGATATCTCAAATTCAGTCCCAAAACACCCGAAAATTCGATATTTAGGGGTCCCAGAAGCAATCTGTACATGCCTACTCCGTGTTAGAGTATTTTCAAAATACAGGCCAAAAACATACTGAAAATCGATCTTTTAGGTGCCCAAAAGTCGATATGTGCATGCATCTTCTGTACCCGTTTATATCTCAAATTCTGGCCCTAAACACCCGAAAATTCGATATTTTGGGGTCCCAGAAGCGATCTGTACATGCCTACTCCGTGGTAGAGCATTTTCAAAATTCAGGCCAAAACATGCTGAAAATCGATATTTTTGGTGCCCAAAGTCAATATGTGCATGTATCTTCTGTACCCGTTTATATCTCAAATTCAGGCTCAAAACACCCGAAAATTCAATATTTTGGGGTCCCAGAAGCAATCTGTACATGCCTACTCAGTGCTAGAATATTTTCAAAATATAGGCTAAAAACATGCTAAAAATCGATCTTTTAGGTGCCAAAAAGTCGATATCTCAAATTCAGTCCCAAAACATCCGAAAATTCGATATTTAGGGGTCCCAGAAGCGATCTGTACATGCCTACTCAATGTTAGAGTATTTTCAAAATACATGCTCAAAACATACTGAAAATCGATCTTTTAAGTGCACAAAAGTCGATATGTGCATGCATCTTCAGTACCCGTTTATATCTCAAATTCAGGCTCAAAACACCCGAAAATTCGATATTTTGGGGTCCCAGAAGCAATCTGTACATGCCTACTCAGTGTTAGAGTATTTTCAAAATTCAGGCCCAAAACATGCTAAAAATCGATATTTTTGGTGCCCAAAGTCAATATGTGCATGTATCTTCTGTACCCGTTTATATCTCAAATTCAGGCTCAAAACACCCGAAAATTCAATATTTTGGGGTCCCAGAAGCAATCTGTACATGCCTACTCAGTGCTAGAATATTTTCAAGATATAGGCTAAAAACATGATAAAAATCGATCTTTTAGGTGCCAAAAAGTCGATATCTCAAATTCAGTCCTAAAACACCCGAAAATTCGATATTTAGGGGTCCCAGAAGCGATCTATACATGCCTACTCCGTGTTAGAGTATTTTCAAAATACATGCTCAAAACATACTGAAAATCGATCTTTTAGGTGCACAAAAGTCGATATGTGCATGCATCTTCAGTACCCGTTTATATCTCAAATTCAGGCTCAAAACACCCGAAAATTCAATATTTTGGGGTCCCAGAAGCAATCTGTACATGCCTACTCCGTGTTAGAGTATTTTCAAAATACAGGCCAAAAACATACTGAAAATCGATCTTTTAGGTGCCCAAAAGTCGATATGTGCATGCATCTTCTGTACCCGTTTATATCTCAAATTCTGGCCCTAAACACCCGAAAATTCGATATTTTGGGGTCCCAGAAGCGATCTGTACATGCCTACTCCGTGTTAGAGTATTTTCAAAATACAGGCCCAAAACATGCTGAAAATCGATATTTTAGATGCCCAAAGTCAATATGTGCATGTATCTTCTGTACCCGTTTATATCTCAAATTCAGGCTCAAAACACCCGAAAATTCAATCTTTTGGGGTCCCAAAAGCAATCTGTACATGCCTACACAGTGCTAGAATATTTTCAAAATATAGGCTAAAAACATGCTAAAAATCGACATTTTAGGTGCCAAAAAATCGATATCTCAAATTAAGTCCCAAAACACCCGAAAATTCGATATTTAGAGGTCCCAGAAGGTATCTGTACATGCCTACTCCGTGTTAGAGTATTTTCAAAATACAGGCCAAAAACATACTGAAAATAGATCTCTTAGGTGCCCAAAAGTCGATATGTGCATGCATCTTCTGTACCCGTTTATATCTCAAATTCTGGCCCTAAACACCCGAAAATTCGATATTTTGGGGTCCCAGAAGCGATCTGTACATGCCTACTCCGTGTTAGAGTATCTTCAAAATTCAGGCCCAAAACATGCTGAAAATCGATATTTTTGGTGCCCAAAGTCAATATGTGCATGTATCTTCTGTACCCGTTTATATCTCAAATTCAGGCTCAAAACACCCGAAAATTCAATATTTTGGGGTCCTAGAAGCAATCTGTACATGCCTAGTCAGTGCTAGAATATTTTCAAAATATAGGCTAAAAACATGCTAAAAATCGATCTTTTAGGTGCCAAAAAGTCGATATCTCAAATTCAGTCCCAAAACACCCGAAAATTCGATATTTAGGGGTCCCAGAAGCGATCTGTACATGCCTACGCCGTGTTAGAGTATTTTCAAAATACATGCTCAAAACATACTGAAAATCGATCTTTTAGGTGCACAAAAGTCGATATGTGCATGCATCTTCAGTACCCGTTTATATCTCAAATTCAGGCTCAAAACACCCGAAAATTCAATATTTTGGGGTCCCAGAAGCAATCTGTACATGCCCACTCAGTGTTAGAGTATTTTCAAAATACAGGCCCAAAACATGCTGAAAATCGATATTTTAGATGCCCAAAGTCAATATGTGCATGTATCTTCTGTACCCGTTTATATCTCAAATTCAGGCTAAAAACACCCGAAAATTCAATATTTTGGGGTCCCAGAAGCAATCTGTACAGTGCTAGAATATTTTCAAAATATAGGCTAAAAACATGCTAAAAATCGATCTTTTAAGTGCCAAAAAGTCGATATCTCAAATTCAGTCCCAAAACACCCGAAAATTCGATATTTAGGGGTCCCAGAAGCAATCTGTACATGCCTACTCCGTGTTAGAGTATTTTCAAAATACAGGCCAAAAACATACTGAAAATCGATCTTTTAGGTGCCCAAAAGTCGATATGTGCATGCATCTTCTGTACCCGTTTATATCTCAAATTCTGGCCCTAAACACCCGAAAATTCGATATTTTGGGGTCCCAGAAGCGATCTGTACATGCCTACTCCGTGTTAGAGTATTTTCAAAATTCAGGCCTAAAACATGCTGAAAATCGATATTTTTGGCGCCCAAAGTCAATATGTGCATGTATCTTCTGTACCCGTTTATATCTCAAATTCAGGCTCAAAACACCCGAAAATTCAATATTTTGGGGTCCCAGAAGCAATCTGTACATGCCTACTCAGTGCTAGAATAATTTTAAAATATAGGCTAAAAACATGCTTAAAATCGATCTTTTAGGTGCCAAAAAGTCGATATCTCAAATTCAGTCCCAAAACACCCGAAAATTCCATATTTAGGGGTCCCAGAAGCGATCTGTGTTAGAGTATTTTCAAAATACATGCTCAAAACATACTGAAAATCGATCTTTTAGATGCCCAAAGTCAATATGTGCATGTATCTTCTGTACCCGTTTATATCTCAAATTCAGGCTCAAAACACCCGAAAATTCAATATTTTGGGGTCCCAGAAGCAATCTGTACATGCCTACTCAGTGCTAGAATATTTTCAAAATATAGGCTAAAAACATGCTAAAAATCGACATTTTAGGTGCCAAAAAGTCGATATCTCAAATTCAGTCCCAAAACACCCGAAAATTCGATATTTAGAGGTCCCAGAAGGTATCTGTACATGCTTACTCCGTGTTAGAGTATTTTCAAAATACAGGCCAAAAACATACTGAAAATCGATCTTTTAGGTGCCCAAAAGTCGATATGTGCATGCATCTACTGTACCCGTTTATATCTCAAATTCTGGCTCAAAACACCCGAAAATTCAATATTTGGGGGTCCCAGAAGCAATCTGTACATGCCTACTCAGTGTTAGAGTATTTTCAAAATACAGGCCCGAAACATGCTGAAAATCGATATTTTAGATGCCCAAAGTCAATATGTGGATGTATCTTCTGTACCCGTTTATATCTCAAATTCAGGCTCAAAACACCCGAAAATTCAATATTTTGGGGTCCCAGAAGCAATCTGTACATGCCTACACAGTGCTAGAATATTTTTAAAATATAGGCTAAAAACATGCTAAAAATCGATCTTTTAGGTGCCAAAAAGTCGATATCTCAAATTCAGTCCCAAAACACCCGAAAATTCGATATTTAGGGGTCCCAGAAGCGATCTGTACATGCCTACTCCGTGTTAGAGTATTTTCAAAATACATGCTCAAAACATACTGAAAATCGATCTTTTAGGTGCACAAAAGTCGATATGTGCATGCATCTTCAGTACCCGTTTATATCTTAAATTCAGGCTCAAAACACCCGAAAATTCAATATTTTGGGGTCCCAGAAGCAATCTGTACATGCCTACTCAGTGTTAGAGTATTTTAAAAAAACAGGCCCAAAACATGCTGAAAATCGATATTTTAGATGCCCAAAGTCAGTATGTGCATGTATCTTCTGTACCCGTTTATATCTCAAATTCAGGCTCAAAACACCCGAAAATTCAATATTTTGGGGTCCCAGAAGCAATCTGTGCATGCCTACACAGTGCTAGAATATTTTCAAAATATAAGCTAAAAACATGCTAAAAATCGACATTTTAGGTGCCAAAAAATCGATATCCCAAATTCAGTCCCAAAACACCCGAAAATTCGATATTTAGAGGTCCCAGAAGATATCTGTACATGCTTACTCCGTGTTAGAGTATTTTCAAAATACAGGCCAAAAACATACTGAAAATCGATCTTTTAGGTGCACAAAAGTCGATATGTGCATGCATCTTCTGTACCCGTTTATATCTCAAATTCTGGCCCTAAACACCCAAAAATTCGATATTTTGGGGTCCCAGAAGCGATCTGTACATGCCTACTCCGTGTTAGAGTATTTTCAAAATTCAGGCCCAAAACATGCTGAAAATCTATATTTTTGGTGCCCAAAGTCAATATGTGCATGTATCTTCTGTACCCGTTTATATCTCAAATCCAGGCTCAAAACACCGGAAAATTCAATATTTTGGGGTCCCAGAAGCAATCTGTACATGCCTACTCAGTGCTAGAATATTTTCAAAATATAGGCTAAAAACATGCTAAAAATCGATCTTTTAGGTGCCAAAAAGTCGATATCTCAAATTCAGTCCCAAAACACCCGAAAATTCGATATTTAGGGGTCCCAGAAGCGATCTGTACATGCCTACTCCGTGTTAGAGTATTTTCAAAATACATGCTCAAAACATACTGAAAATACGATCTTTTAGGTGCACAAAAGTCGATATGTACATGCATCTTCTGTACCCGTTTATATCTCAAATTCAGGCTCAAAACACCCGAAAATTCGATATTTTGGGGTTCTAGAAGCGATCTGTACATGCCTACTCAGTGTTAGAGTATTTTCAAAATTCAGGCCCAAAACATGCTGAAAATCGATATTTTTGGTGCCCAAAGTCAATATGTGCATGTATCTTCTGTACCCGTTTTTATCTCAAATTCAGGCTCAAAACACCCGAAAATTCAATATTTTGGGGTCCCAGAAGCAATCTGTACATGCCTACTCAGTGCTAGAATATTTTCATGATATAGGCTAAAAACATGATAAAAATCGATCTTTTAGGTGCCAAATAGTCGATATCTCAAATTCAGTCCCAAAACACCCGAAAATTCGATATTTAGGGGTCCCAGAAGCGATCTGTACATGCCTACTCCGTGTTAGAGTATTTTCAAAATACATGCTCAAAACATACTGAAAATTGATCTTTTAGGTGCACAAAAGTCGATATGTGCATACATCTTCAGTACCCGTTTATATCTCAAATTCAGGCTCAAAACACCCTAAAATTCAATATTTTGGGGTCCCAGAAGCAATCTGTACATGCCTACTCCGTGTTAGAGTATTTTCAAAATACAGGCCAAAAACATACTGAAAATCGATCTTTTAGGTGCCCAAAAGTCGATATGTGCATGCATCTTCTGTACCCGTTTATATCTCAAATTCTGGCCCTAAACACCCGAAAATTCGATATTTTGGGGTCCCAGAAGCGATCTGTACATGCCTACTCCGTGTTAGAGTATTTTCAAAATTCAGGCCCAAAACATGCTGAAAATCGATATTTTTGGTGCGCAAAGTCAATATGTGCATGTATCTTCTGTACCCGTTTATATCTCAAATTCAGGCTCAAAACACCCGAAAATTCAAAATTTTGGGGTCCCAGAAGCAATCTGTACAATGCTAGAATATTTTCAAAATATAGGCTAAAAACATGCTAAAAATCGATCTTTTAGGTGCCAAAAAGTCGATATCTCAAATTCAGTCCCAAAACACCCGAAAATTCGATATATAGGGGTTTCAGAAGCGATCTGTACATGCCTACTCCGTGTTAGAGTATTTTCAAAATACATGCTCAAAACATACTGAAAATCGATCTTTTAGGTGCACAAAAGTCAATGTGTGCATGTATCTTCAGTACCCGTTTATATCTCAAATTCAGGCTCAAAACACCCGAAAATTCAATATTTTGGGGTCCCAGAAGCGATCTGTACATGCCTACTCAGTGTTAGAGTATTTTCAAAATTCAGGCCCAAAACATGCTGAAAATCGATATTTTTGGTGCCCAAAGTCAATATGTGCATGTATCTTCTGTACCCGTTTATATCTCAAATTCAGGCTCAAAACACCCGAAAATTCAATATTTTGGGGTCCCAGAAGCAATCTGTACATGCCTACTCAGTGCTAGAATATTTTCAAAATATAGGCTAAAAACATGCTAAAAATCGATCTTTTAGGTGCCAAAAAGTCGATATCTCAAATTCAGTCCCAAAACACCCGAAAATTCGATATTTAGGGGTCCCAGAAGCGATCTGTACATGCCTACTCCGTGTTAGAGTATTTTCAAAATACATGCTCAAAACATACTGAAAATCGATCTTTTAGGTGCACAAAAGTCGATATGTGCATGCATCTTCAGTACCCGTTTATATCTCAAATTCAGGCTCAAAACACCCGAAAATTCAATATTTTGGGGTCCCAGAAGCAATCTGTACATGCCCACTCAGTGTTAGAGTATTTTCAAAATTCAGGCCCAAAACATGCTGAAAATCGATATATTAGATGCCCAAAGTCAATATGTGCATGTATCTTCTGTACCCGTTTATATCTCAAATTCAGGCTCAAAACACCCGAAAATTCAATATTTTGGGGTCCCAGAAGCAATCTGTACATGCCTACTCAGTGCTAGAATATTTTCAAAATATAGGCTAAAAACATGCTAAAACTCGATCTTTTAGGTGCCAAAAAGTCGATATCTCAAATTCAGTCCCAAAACACCCGAAAATTTTATATTTAGGGGACCCAGAAGCGATCTGTACATGCCTACTCCGTGTTAGAGTATTTTCAAAATACATGCTCAAAACATACTAAAAATCGATCTTTTAGGTGCACAAAAGTCGATATGTGCATGCATCTTCAGTACCCGTTTATATCTCAAATTCAGGCTCAAAACACCCGAAAATTCAATATTTTGGGGTCCCAGAAGCAATCTGTACATGCCCACTCAGAGTTAGAGTATTTTCAAAATACAGGCCCAAAACATGCTGAAAATCGATATTTTAGATACCCAAAGTCAATATGTGCATGTATCTTCTGTACCCGTTTATATCTCAAATTCAGGCTCAAAACACCCGAAAATTCAATATTTTGGGGTCCCAGAAGCAATCTGTACATGCCTACACAGTGCTAGAATATTTTCAAAATATAGGCTAAAAACATGCTAAAAATCGACATTTTAGGTGCCAAAAAATCGATATATCAAATTCAGTCCCAAAACACCCGAAAATTCGATATTTTGGGGTCCCAGAAGCAATCTGTACATGCCCACTCAGTGTTAGAGTATTTTCAAAATACAGGCCCAAAACATGCTGAAAATCGATATTTTAGATGCCCAAAGTCAATATGTGCATGTATCTTCTGTACCCGTTTATATCTCAAATTCAGGCTCAAAACACCCGAAAATTCAATATTTTGGGGTCCCAGAAGCAATCTGTACAGTGCTAGAATATTTTCAAAATATAGGCTAAAAACATGCTAAAAATCGATCTTTTAAGTGCAAAAAAGTCGATATCTCAAATTCAGTCCCAAAACACCCGAAAATTCGATATTTAGGGGTCCCAGAAGCAATCTGTACATGCCTACTCCGTGTTAGAGTATTTTCAAAATACAGGCCAAAAACATACTGAAAATCGATCTTTTAGGTGCCCAAAAGTCGATATGTGCATGCATCTTCTGTACCCGTTTATATCTCAAATTCTGGCCCTAAACACCCTAAAATTCGATATTTTGGGGTCCCAGAAGCGATCTGTGCATGCCTACACAGTGCCAGAATATTTTCAAAATATAAGCTAAAAACATGCTAAAAATCGACATTTTAGGTGCCAAAAAATCGATATCCCAAATTCAGTCCCAAAACACCCGAAAATTCGATATTTAGAGGTCCTAGAAGGTATCTGTACATGCTTACTCCGTGTTAGAGTATTTTCAAAATACAGGCCAAAAACATACTGAAAATCGATCTTTTAGGTGCCCAAAAGTCGATATGTGCATGCATCTTCTGTACCCGTTTATATCTCAAATTCTGGATCTAAACACCCAAAAATTCGATATTTTGGGGTCCCAGAAGCGATCTGTACATGCCTACTCCGTGTTAGAGTATTTTCAAAATTCAGGCCCAAAACATGCTGAAAATCGATATTTTTGGTGCCCAAAGTCAATATGTGCATGTATCTTCTGTACCCGTTTATATCTCAAATTCAGGCTCAAAACACCGGAAAATTCAATATTTTGGGGTCCCAGAAGCAATCTGTACATGCCTACTCAGTGCTAGAATATTTTCAAAATATAGGCTAAAAACATGCTAAAAATCGATCTTTTAGGTGCCAAAAAGTCGATATCTCAAATTCAGTCCCAAAACACCCGAAAATTCGATATTTAGGGGTCCCAGAAGCGATCTGTACATGCCTACTCCGTGTTAGAGAATTTTCAAAATACATGCTCAAAACATACTGAAAATCGATCTTTTAGGTGCACAAAAGTCGATATGTGCATGCATCTTCTGTACCCGTTTATATCTCAAATTCAGGCTCAAAACACCCGAAAATTCGATATTTTGGGGTCCTAGAAGCGATCTGTACATGCCTACTCAGTGTTAGAGTATTTTCAAAATTCAGGCCCAAAACATGCTGAAAATCGATATTTTTGGTGCCCAAAGTCAATATGTGCATGTATCTTTTGTACCCGTTTTTATCTCAAATTCAGGCTCAAAACACCCGAAAATTCAATATTTTGGGGTCCCAGAAGCAATCTGTACATGCCTACTCAGTGCTAGAATATTTTCATGATATAGGCTAAAAACATGATAAAAATCGATCTTTTAGGTGCCAAAAAGTCGATATCTCAAATTCAGTCCCAAAACACCCGAAAATTCGATATTTAGAGGTCCCAGAAGCGATCTGTACATGCCTACTCCGTGTTATAGTATTTTCAAAATACAGGCCAAAAACATACTGAAAATCGATCTCTTAGGTGCCCAAACGTCGATATGTGCATGCATCTTCTGTACCCGTTTATATCTCAAATTCTGGCCCTAAACACCCGAAAATTCGATATTTTGGGGTCCCAGAAGCGATCTGTACATGCCTACTCCGTGTTAGAGTATTTTCAAAATTCAGGCCCAAAACATGCTGAAAATCGATATTTTTGGTGCCCAAAGTCAATATGTGCATGTATCTTCTGTACCCGTTTATATCTCAAATTCAGGCTCAAAACACCCGAAAATTCAATATTTTGGGGTCCTAGAAGCAATCTGTACATGCCCACTCAGTGTTAGAGTATTTTCAAAATACATGCTCAAAACATACTGAAAATCGATCTTTTAGGTGCACAAAAGTCGATATGTGCATGCATCTTCAGTACCCGTTTATATCTCAAATTCAAGCTCAAAACACCCGAAAATTCAATATTTTGGGGTCCCAGAAGCAATCTGTACATGCCCACTCAGTGTTAGAGTATTTTCAAAATACAGGCCCAAAACATGCTGAAAATCGATATTTTAGATGCCCAAAGTCAATATGTGCATGTATCTTCTGTACCCGTTTATATCTCAAATTCAGGCTCAAAACACCCGAAAATTCAATATTTTGGGGTCCCAGAAGCAATCTGTACAGTGCTAGAATATTTTCAAAATATAGGCTAAAAACATGCTAAAAATCGACATTTTAGGTGCCAAAAAATCGATATCTCAAATTCAGGCTCAAAACACCCGAAAATTCAATATTTTGGGGTCCCAGAAGCAATCTGTACATGCCTACTCAGTGCTAGAATATTTTCAAAATATAGGCTAAAAACATGCTAAAAATCGATCTTTTAGGTGCCAAAAAGTCGATATCTCAAATTCAGTCCCAAAACACCCGAAAATTCGATATTTAGGGGTCCCAGAAGCGATCTGTACATGCCTACTCCGTGTTAGAGTATTTTCAAAATACATGCTCAAAACATACTGAAAATCGATCTTTTAGGTGCACAAAAGTCGATATGTACATGCATCTTCAGTACCCGTTTATATCTCAAATTCAGGCTCAAAACACCCGAAAATTCAATATTTTGGGGTCCCAGAAGCAATCTGTACATGCCTACTCAGTGTTAGAGTATTTTCAAAATACAGGCCCGAAACATGATGAAAATCGATATTTTAGATGCCCAAAGTCAATATGTGCATGTATCTTCTGTACCCGTTTATATCTCAAATTCAGGCTCAAAACACCCGAAAATTCAATATTTTGGGGTCCCAGAAGCAATCTGTACATGCCTACACAGTGCTAGAATATTTTCAAAATATAGGCTAAAAACATGCTAAAAATCGATCTTTTAGGTGCCAAAAAGTCGATATCTCAAATTCAGTCCCAAAACACCCGAAAATTCGATATTTTGGGTTCCCAGAAGCAATCTGTACATGCCTACTCAGTGTTAGAGTATTTTCAAAATACAGGCCCAAAACATGCTGAAAATCGATATTTTAGATGACCAAAGTCAATATGTGCATGTATCTTCTGTACCCGTTTATATCTCAAATTCAGGCTCAAAACATCCGAAAATTCAATATTTTGGGGTCCCAGAAGCAATCTGTACATGCCTACTCAGTGCTAGAATATTTTCAAAATATAGGCTAAAAACATGCTAAAAATCGATCTTTTAGGTGCCAAAAAGTCGATATCTCAAATTCAGTCCCAAAACACCCGAAAATTCGATATTTTGGGGTCCCAGAAGCGATCTGTACATGCCTACTCCGTGTTAGAGTATTTTCAAAATTCAGGCCCGAAACATGCTGAAAATCGATATTTTTGGTGCCCAAAGTCAATATGTGCATGTATCTTATATCTCAAATTCAGGCTCAAAACACCCGAAAATTCAATATTTTGGGGTCCCTGAAGCAATCTGTACATGCCTACTCAGTGCTAGAATATGTTCAAAATATAGGCTAAAAATATGCTAAAAATCGATCTTTTAGGTGCCAAAAAGTCTATATCTCAAATTCAGTCCCAAAACACCCGAAAATTCGATATTTAGGGGTTCCAGAAGCGATCTGTACATGCCTACTCCGTGTTAGAGTATTTTCAAAATACATGCTCAAAACATACTGAAAATCGATCTTTTAGGTGCACAAAAGTCGATATGTGCATGCATCTTCAGTACCCGTTTATATCTCAAATTCAGGCTCAAAACACCCGAAAATTCAATATTTTGGGGTCCCAGAAGCAATCTGTACATGCCTACTCAGTGTTAGAGTATTTTCAAAATACAGGCCCAAAACATGCTGAAAATCGATATTTTAGATGCCCAAAGTCAATATGTGCATGTATCTTCTGTACCCGTTTATATCTCAAATTCAGGCTCAAAACACCCGAAAATTCAATATTTTGGGGTCCCAGAAGCAATCTGTACATGCCTACACAGTGCTAGAATATTTTCAAAATGTAGGCTAAAAACAGTCTAAAAATCGACATTTTAGGTGCCAAAAAATCGATATCTCAAATTCAGTCCCAAAACACCCGAAAATTCGATATTTAGAGGTCCCAGAAGGTATCTGTACATGCCTACTCCGTGTTAGAGTATTTTCAAAATACAGGCCAAAAACATACTGAAAATCGATCTTTTAGGTGCCCAAAAGTCGATATGTGCATGCATCTTCTGTACCCGTTTATATCTCAAATTCTGGCCCTAAACACCCGAAAATTCGATATTTTGGGGTCCCAGAAGCGATCTGTACATGCCTACTCCGTGTTAGAGCATTTTCAAAATTCAGGCCCAAAACATGCTGAAAATCGATATTTTTGGTGCCCAAAGTCAATATGCGCATGTATCTTCTGTACCCGTTTATATCTCAAATTCAGGCTCAAGACACCCGAAAATTCAATATTTTGGGGTCCCAGAAGCAATCTGTACATGCCTACTCAGTGCTAGAATATTTTCAAAATATAGGCTAAAAACATGCTAATAATCGATCTTTTAGGTGCCAAAACGTCGATATCTCAAATTCAGTCCCAAAACACCCGAAAATTCGATATTTAGGGGTCCCAGAAGCGATCTCTACATGCCTACTCCGTGTTAGAGTATTTTCAAAATACATGCTCAAAACATACTGAAAATCGATCTTTTAGGTGCACAAAAGTCGATATGTGCATGCATCTTCAGTACCCGTTTATATCTCAAATTCAGGCTCAAAACACCCGAAAATTCAATATTTTGGGGTCCCAGAAGCAATCTGTACATGCCTACTCAGTGTTAGAGTATTTTCAAAATACAGGCCCAAAATATGCTGAAAATCGATATTTTAGATGCCCAAAGTCAATATGTGCATGTATCTTCTGTACCCGTTTATATCTCAAATTCAGGCTCAAAATATCCGAAAATTCAATATTTTGGGGTCCCAGAAGCAATCTGTACATGCCTACTCAGTGCTAGAATATTTTCAAAATATAGGCTAAAAACATGCAAAAAATCGATCTTTTAGGTGCCAAAAAGTCGATATCTCAAATTCAGTCCCAAAACACCCGAAAATTCGATATTTAGGGGTCCCAGAAGCGATCTGTACATGCCTACTCCGTGTTAGAGTATTTTCAAAATACATGCTCAAAACATACTGAAAATCGATCTTTTAGGTGCACAAAAGTCGATATGTGCATGCATCTTCAGTACCCGTTTATATCTCAAATTCAGGCTCAAAACACCCGAAAATTCAATATTTTGGGGTCCCAGAAGCAATCTGTACATGCCTACTCAGTGTTAGAGTATTTTCAAAATACAGGCCCAAAACATGCTGAAAACCGATATTTTAGATACCCAAAGTCAATATGTGCATGTATTTTCTGTACCCGTTTATATCTCAAATTCAGGCTCAAAACACCCGAAAATTCAATATTTTGGGGTCCCAGAAGCAATCTGTACATGCCTACACAGTGCTAGAATATTTTCAAAAAATAGGCTAAAAACATGCTAAAAATCGACATTTTAGGTGTCAAAAAATCGATATCTCAAATTCAGTCCCAAAACACCCGAAAATTCGATATTTAGAGGTCCCAGAAGGTATCTGTACATGCCTACTCCGTGTTAGAGTATTTTCAAAATACAGGCCAAAAACATACTGAAAATCGATCTTTTAGGTGCCCAAAAGTCGATATGTGCATGCATCTTCTGTACCCGTTTATATCTCAAATTCTGGCCCTAAACACCCGAAAATTCGATATTTTGGGGTCCCAGAAGCGATCTGCACATGCCTACTCCGTGTTAGAGCATTTTCAAAATTCAGGCCCAAAACATGCTGAAAATCGATATTTTTGGTGCCCAAAGTCAATATGTGCATGTATCTTCTGTACCCGTTTATATCTCAAATTCAGGCTCAAAACACCCGAAAATTCAATATTTTGGGGTCCCAGAAGCAATCTGTACATGCCTACACAGTGCTAGAATATTTTCAAAATGTAGGCTAAAAACATGCTAAAAATCGACATTTGAGGTGCCAAAAAATCGATATCTCAAATTCAGTCCCAAAACACCCGAAAATTCGATATTTAGAGGTCCCAGAAGGTATCTGTACATGCCTACTCCGTGTTAGAGTATTTTCAAAATACAGGCCAAAAACATACTGAAAATCGATCTTTTAGGTGCCCAAAAGTCGATATGTGCATGCATCTTCTGTACCCGTTTATATCTCAAATTCTGGCCATAAACACCCGAAAATTCGATATTTTGGGGTCCCAGAAGCGATCTGTACATGCCTACTCCGTGTTAGAGCATTTTCAAAATTCAGGCCCAAAACATGCTGAAAATCGATATTTTTGGTGCCCAAAGTCAATATGTGCATGTATCTTCTGTACCCGTTTATATCTCAAATTCAGGCTTAAAACACCCGAAAATTCAATATTTTGGGGTCCCAGAAGCAATCTGTACATGCCTACTCAGTGCTAGAATATTTTCAAAATATAGGCTAAAAACATGCTAATAATCGATCTTTTAGGTGCCAAAAAGTCGATATCTCAAATTCAGTCCCAAAACACCCGAAAATTCGATATTTAGGGGTCCCAGAAGCGATCTGTACATGCCTACTCCGTGTTAGAGTATTTTCAAAATACATGCTCAAAACATACTGAAAATCGATCATTTAGGTGCACAAAAGTCGATATGTGCATGCATCTTCAGTACCCGTTTATATCTCAAATTCAGGCTCAAAACACCCGAAAATTCAATAATTTGGGGTCCCAGAAGCAATCTGTACATGCCTACTCAGTGTTAGAGTATTTTCAAAATACAGGCCCAAAACATGCTGAAAATCGATATTTTAGATACCCAAATTCAATATGTGCATGTATCTTCTGTACCCGTTTATATCTCAAATTCAGGCTCAAAACATCCGAAAATTCAATATTTTGGGGTCCCAGAAGCAATCTGTACATGCCTACTCAGTGCTAGAATATTTTCAAAATATAGGCTAAAAACATGCTAAAAATCGATCTTTTAGGTGCCAAAAAGTCGATATCTCAAATTCAGTCCCAAAACACCCGAAAATTCGATATTTAGGGGTCCCAGAAGCGATCTGTACATGCCTACTCCGTGTTAGAGTATTTTCAAAATACATGCTCAAAACATACTGAAAATCGATCTTTTAGGTGCACAAAAGTCGATATGTGCATGCATCTTCAGTACCCGTTTATATCTCAAATTCAGGCTAAAAACACCCGAAAATTCAATATTTTGGGGTCCCAGAAGCAATCTGTACATGCCTACTCAGTGTTAGAGTATTTTCAAAATACAGGCCAAAAACATGCTGAAAATCGATATTTTAGATGCCCAAAGTCAATATGTGCATGTATTTTCTGTACCCGTTTATATCTCAAATTCAGGCTCACAACACCCGAAAATTCAATATTTTGGGGTCCCAGAAGCAATATGTACATGCCTACACAGTGCTAGAATATTTTCAAAATGTAGGCTAAAAACATGCTAAAAATCGACATTTTAGGTGCCAAAAAATCGATATCTCAAATTCAGTCCCAAAACACCCGAAAATTCGATATTTAGAGGTCCCAGAAGGTATCTGTACATGCCTACTCCGTGTTAGAGTATTTTCAAAATACAGGCCAAAAACATACTGAAAATCGATCTTTTAGGTGCACAAAAGTCGATATGTGCATGCATCTTCTGTACCCGTTTATATCTCAAATTCTGGCCCTAAACACCCGAAAATTCGATATTTTGGGGTCCCAGAAGCGATCTGTACATGCCTACTCCGTGTTAGAGCATTTTCAAAATTCAGGCCCAAAACATGCTGAAAATCGATATTTTTGGTGCCCAAAGTCAATATGTGCATGTATCTTCTGTACCCGTTTATATCTCAAATTCAGGGTCAAAACTCCTGAAAATTCAATATTTTGGGGTCCCAGAAGCAATCTGTACATGCCTACTCAGTGCTAGAATATTTTCAAAATATAGGCTAAAAACATGCTAATAATCGATCTTTTAGGTGCCAAAAAGTCGATATCTCAAATTCAGTCCCAAAACACCCTAAAATTCGATATTTAGGGGTCCCAGAAGCGATCTGTACATGCCTACTCCGTGTTAGAGTATTTTCAAAATACATGCTCAAAACATACTGAAAATCGATCTTTTAGGTGCACAAAAGTCGATATGTGCATGCATCTTCAGTACCCGTTTATATCTCAAATTCAGGCTCAAAACACCCGAAAATTCAATATTTTGGGGTCCCAGAAGCGATCTGTACATGCCTACTCCGTGTTAGAGCATTTTCAAAATTCAGGCCCAAAACATGCTGAAAATCGATATTTTTGGTGCCCAAAGTCAATATGTGCATGTATCTTCTGTACCCGTTTATATCTCAAATTCAGGCTCAAAACACCAGAAAATTCAATATTTTGGGGTCCCAGAAGCAATCTGTACATGCCTACTCAGTGCTAGAATATTTTCAAAATATAGGCTAAAAACATGCTAAAAATCGATCTTTTAGGTGCCAAAAAATCGATATCTCAAATTCAGGCTCAAAACACCCGAAAATTCAATATTTTGGGGTCCCATAAGCAATCTGTACATGCCTACTCAGTGCTAGAATATTTTCAAAATATAGGCTAAAAACATGCTAAAAATCGATCTTTTAGGTGCCAAAAAGTCGATATCTCAAATTCAGTCCCAAAACACCCGAAAATTCGATATTTAGGGGTCCCAGAAGCGATCTGTACATGCCTACTCCGTGTTAGAGTATTTTCAAAATACATGCTCAAAACATACTGAAAATCGATCTTTTAGGTGCACAAAAGTCGATATGTACATGCATCTTCAGTACCCGTTTATATCTCAAATTCAGGTTCAAAACACCCGAAAATTCAATATTTTGGGGTCCCAGAAGCAATCTGTACATGCCTACTCAGTGTTAGAGTATTTTCAAAATACAGGCCCGAAACATGATGAAAATCGATATTTTAGATGCCCAAAGTCAATATGTGCATGTATCTTCTGTACCCGTTTATATCTCAAATTCAGGCTCAAAACACCCGAAAATTCAATATTTTGGGGTCCCAGAAGCAATCTGTACATGCCTACACAGTGCTAGATAATTTTCAAAATATAGGCTAAAAACATGCTAAAAATCGATCTTTTAGGTGCCAAAAAGTCGATATCTCAAATTCAGTCCCAAAACACCCGAAAATTCGATATTTTGGGTTCCCAGAAGCAATCTGTACATGCCTACTCATTGTTAGAGTATTTTCAAAATACAGGCCCAAAACATGCTGAAAATCGATATTTTAGATGACCAAAGTCAATATGTGCATGTATCTTCTGTACCCGTTTATATCTCAAATTCAGGCTCAAAACATCCGAAAATTCAATATTTTGGGGTCCCAGAAGCAATCTGTACATGCCTACTCAGTGCTAGAATATTTTCAAAATATAGGCTAAAAACATGCTAAAAATCGATCTTTTAGGTGCCAAAAAGTCGATATCTCAAATTCAGTCCCAAAACACCCGAAAATTCGATATTTTGGGGTCCCAGAAGCGATCTGTACATGCCTACTCCGTGTTAGAGTATTTTCAAAATACATGCTCAAAACATACTGAAAATCGATCTTTTAGGTGCACAAAAGTCGATATGTGCATGCATCTTCAGTACCCGTTTATATCTCAAATTCAGGCTCAAAACACCTGAAATTTCGATATTTTGGGGTCCCAGAAGCGATCTGTACATGTCTACTCCGTGTTAGAGTATTTTCAAAATTCAGGCCCAAAACATGCTGAAAATCGATATTTTTGGTGCCCAAAGTCAATATGTGCATGTATCTTCTGTACCCGTTTATATCTCAAATTCAGGCTCAAAACACCCGAAAATTCAATATTTTGGGGTTCCAGAAGCAATCTGTACATGCCTACTCAGTGTTAGAGTATTTTCAAAATACAGGCCCGAAACATGATGAAAATCGATATTTTAGATGCCCAAAGTCAATATGTGCATGTATCTTCTGTACCCTTTTATATCTCAAATTCAGGCTCAAAACACCCGAAAATTCAATATTTTGGGGTCCCAGAAGCAATCTGTACATGCCTACACAGTGCTAGATAATTTTCAAAATATAGGCTAAAAACATGCTAAAAATCGATCTTTTAGATGCCAAAAAGTCGATATCTCAAATTCAGTCCCAAAACACCCGAAAATTCGATATTTTGGGTTCCCAAAAGCAATCTGTACATGCCTACTCAGTGTTAGAGTATTTTCAAAATACAGGCCCAAAACATGCTGAAAATCGATATTTTAGATGACCAAAGTCAATATGTGCATGTATCTTCTGTACCCGTTTATATCTCAAATTCAGGCTCAAAACATCCGAAAATTCAATATTTTGGGGTCCCAGAAGCAATCTGTACATGCCTACTCAGTGCTAGAATATTTTCAAAATATAGGCTAAAAACATGCTAAAAATCGATCTTTTAGGTGCCAAAAAGTCGATATCTCAAATTCAGTCCCAAAACACCCGAAAATTCGATATTTTGGGGTCCCAGAAGCGATCTGTACATGCCTACTCCGTGTTAGAGTATTTTCAAAATTCAGGCCCAAAACATGCTGAAAATCGATATTTTTGGTGCCCAAAGTCAATATGTGCATGTATCTTATATCTCAAATTCAGGCTCAAAACACCCGAAAATTCAATATTTTGGGGTCCCAGAAGCAATCTGTACATGCCTACTCAGTACTAGAATATGTTCAAAATATAGGCTAAAAATATGCTAAAAATCGATCTTTTAGGTGCCAAAAAGTCTATATCTCAAATTCAGTCCCAAAACACCCGAAAATTCGATATTTAGGGGTTCCAGAAGCGATCTGTACATGCCTACTCCGTGTTAGAGTATTTTCAAAATACATGCTCAAAACATACTGAAAATCGATCTTTTAGGTGCACAAAAGTCGATATGTGCATGCATCTTCAGTACCCGTTTATATCTCAAATTCAGGCTCAAAACACCCGAAAATTCAATATTTTGGGGTCCCAGAAGCAATCTGTACATGCCTACTCAGTGTTAGAGTATTTTCAAAATACAGGCCCAAAACATGCTGAAAATCGATATTTTAGATGCCCAAAGTCAATATGTGCATGTATCTTCTGTACCCGTTTATATCTCAAATTCAGGCTCAAAACACCCGAAAATTCAATATTTTGGGGTCCCAGAAGCAATCTGTACATGCCTACACAGTGCTAGAATATTTTCAAAATATATGCTAAAAACATGCTAAAAATCGTTCTTTTAGGTGCCAAAAAGTCGATATCTCAAATTCAGTCCCAAAACACCCGAAAATTCGATATTTTGGGTTCCCAGAAGCAATCTGTACATGCCTACTCAGTGTTAGAGTATTTTCAAAATGCAGGCCCAAAACATGCTGAAAATCGATATTTTAGATGACCAAAGTCAATATGTGAATGTATCTTCTGTACCCGTTTATATCTCAAATTCAGGCTCAAAACATCCGAAAATTCAATATTTTGTGGTCCCAGAAGCAATCTGTACATGCCTACTCAGTGCTAGAATATTTTCAAAATATAGGCTAAAAACATGCTAAAAATCGATCTTTTAGGTGCCAAAAAGTCGATATCTCAAATTCAGTCCCAAAACACCCGAAAATTCGATATTTAGGGGTCCCAGAAGCGATCTGTACATGCCTACTCCGTGTTAGAGTATTTTCAAAATACATGCTCAAAACATACTGAAAATCGATCTTTTAGGTGCACAAAAGTCGATATGTGCATGCATCTTCAGTACCCGTTTATATCTCAAATTCAGGCTCAAAACACCTGAAATTTCGATATTTTGGGGTCCCAGAAGCGATCTGTACATGTCTACTCCGTGTTAGAGTATTTTCAAAATTCAGGCCCAAAACATGCTGAAAATCGATATTTTTGGTGCCCAAAGTCAATATGTGCATGTATCTTCTGTACCCGTTTATATCTCAAATTCAGGCTCAAAACACCCGAAAATTCAATATTTTGGGGTCCCAGAAGCAATCTGTACATGCCTACACAGTGCTAGAATATTTTCAAAATATAGGCTAAAAATATGCTAATAATCGATCTTTTAGGTGCCAAAAAGTCGATATCTCAAATTCAGTCCCAAAACACCCGAAAATTCGATATTTAGGGGTCCCAGAAGCGATCTCTACATGCCTACTCCGTGTTAGAGTATTTTCAAAATACATGCTCAAAACATACTGAAAATCGATCTTTTAGGTGCACAAAAGTCGATATGTGCATGCATCTTCAGTACCCGTTTATATCTCAAATTCAGGCTCAAAACACCCGAAAATTCAATATTTTGGGGTCCCAGAAGCAATCTGTACATGCCTACTCAGTGTTAGAGTATTTTCAAAATATAGGCCCAAAATATGCTGAAAATCGATATTTTAGATGCCCAAAGTCAATATGTGCATGTATCTTCTGTACCCGTTTATATCTCAAATTCAGGCTCAAAACATCCGAAAATTCAATATTTTGGGGTCCCAGAAGCAATCTGTACATGCCTACTCAGTGCTAGAATATTTTCAAAATATAGGCTAAAAACATGCAAAAAATCGATCTTTTAGGTGCCAAAAAGTCGATATCTCAAATTCAGTCCCAAAACACCCGAAAATTCGATATTTAGGGGTCCCAGAAGCGATCTGTACATGCCTACTCCGTGTTAGAGTATTTTCAAAATACATGCTCAAAACATACTGAAAATCGATCTTTTAGGTGCACAAAAGTCGATATGTGCATGCATCTTCAGTACCCGTTTATATCTCAAATTCAGGCTCAAAACACCCGAAAATTCAATATTTTGGGGTCCCAGAAGCAATCTGTACATGCCTACTCAGTGTTAGAGTATTTTCAAAATACAGGCCCAAAACATGCTGAAAATCGATATTTTAGATACCCGAAGTCAATATGTGCATGTATTTTCTGTACCCGTTTATATCTCAAATTCAGGCTCAAAACACCCGAAAATTCAATATTTTGGGGTCCCAGAAGCAATCTGTACATGCCTACACAGTGCTAGAATATTTTCAAAAAATAGGCTAAAAACATGCTAAAAATCGACATTTTAGGTGTCAAAAAAATAGATATCTCAAATTCAGTCCCAAAACACCCGAAAATTCGATATTTAGAGGTCCCAGAAGGTATCTGTACATGCCTACTCCGTGTTAGAGTATTTTCAAAATACAGGCCAAAAACATACTGAAAATCGATCTTTTAGGTGCCCAAAAGTCGATATGTGCATGCATCTTCTGTACCCGTTTATATCTCAAATTCTGGCCCTAAACACCCGAAAATTCGATATTTTGGGGTCCCAGAAGCGATCTGTACATGCCTACTCCGTGTTAGAGCATTTTCAAACTTCAGGCCCAAAACATGCTGAAAATCGATATTTTTGGTGCCCAAAGTCAATATGTGCATGTATCTTCTTTACCCGTTTATATCTCAAATTCAGGCTCAAAACACCCGAAAATTCAATATTTTGGGGTCCCAGAAGCAATCTGTACATGCCTACACAGTGCTAGAATATTTTCAAAATGTAGGCTAAAAACATGCTAAAAATCGACATTTGAGGTGCCAAAAAATCGATATCCCAAATTCAGTCCCAAAACACCCGAAAATTCGATATTTAGAGGTCCCAGAAGGTATCTGTACATGCCTACTCCGTGTTAGAGTATTTTCAAAATACAGGCCAAAAACATACTGAAAATCGATCTTTTAGGTGCCCAAAAGTCGATATGTGCATGCATCTTCTGTACCCGTTTATATCTCAAATTCTGGCCCTAAACACCCGAAAATTCGATATTTTGGGGTCCCAGAAGCGATCTGTACATGCCTACTCCGTGTTAGAGCATTTTCAAAATTCAGGCCCAAAACATGCTGAAAATCGATATTTTTGGTGCCCAAAGTCAATATGTGCATGTATCTTCTGTACCCGTTTATATCTGAAATTCAGGCTCAAAACACCCGAAAATTCAATATTTTGGGGTCCCAGAAGCAATCTGTACATGCCTACTCAGTGCTAGAATATTTTCAAAATATAGGCTAAAAACATGCTAATAATCGATCTTTTAGGTGCCAAAAAGTCGATATCTCAAATTCAGTCCCAAAACACCCGAAAATTCGATATTTAGGGGTCCCAGAAGCGATCTGTACATGCCTACTCCGTGTTAGAGTATTTTCAAAATACATGCTCAAAACATACTGAAAATCGATCATTTAGGTGCACAAAAGTCGATATGTGCATGCATCTTCAGTACCCGTTTATATCTCAAATTCAGGCTCAAAACACCCGAAAATTCAATAATTTGGGGTCCCAGAAGCAATCTGTACATGCCTACTCAGTGTTAGAGTATTTTCAAAATACAGGCCCAAAACATGCTGAAAATCGATATTTTAGATACCCAAATTCAATATGTGCATGTATCTTCTGTACCCGTTTATATCTCAAATTCAGGCTCAAAACATCCGAAAATTCAATATTTTGGGGTCCCAGAAGCAATCTGTACATGCCTACTCAGTGCTAGAATATTTTCAAAAAATAGGCTAAAAACATGCTAAAAATCGATCTTTTAGGTGCCAAAAAGTCGATATCTCAAATTCAGTCCCAAAACACCCGAAAATTCGATATTTAGGGGTCCCAGAAGCGATCTGTACATGCCTACTCAGTGTTAGAGTATTTTCAAAATACATGCTCAAAACATACTGAAAATCGATCTTTTAGGTGCACAAAAGTCGATATGTGCATGCATCTTCAGTACCCGTTTATATCTCAAATTCAGGCTCAAAACACCCGAAAATTCAATATTTTGGGGTCCCAGAAGCAATCTGTACATGCCTACTCAGTGTTAGAGTATTTTCAAAATACAGGCCAAAAACATGCTGAAAATCGATATTTTAGATGCCCAAAGTCAATATGTGCATGTATTTTCTGTACCCGTTTATATCTCAAATTCAGGCTCAAAACATCCGAAAATTCAATATTTTGGGGTCCCAGAAGCAATCTGTACATGCCTACTCAGTGCTAGAATATTTTCAAAATATAGGCTAAAAACATGCTAAAAATCGATCTTTTAGGTGCCAAAAAGTCGATATCTCAAATTCAGTCCCAAAACACCCGAAAATTCGATATTTAGGGGTCCCAGGAGCGATCTGTACATGCCTACTCAGTGTTAGAGTATTTTCAAAATACATGCTCAAAACATACTGAAAATCGATCTTTTAGGTGCACAAAAGTCGATATGTGCATGCATCTTCAGTACCCGTTTATATCTCAAATTCAGGCTCAAAACACCCGAAAATTCAATATTTTGGGGTCCCAGAAGCAATCTGTACATGCCTACTCAGTGTTAGAGTATTTTCAAAATACAGGCCAAAAACATGCTGAAAATCGATATTTTAGATGCCCAAAGTCAATATGTGCATGTATTTTCTGTACCCGTTTATATCTCAAATTCAGGCTGAAAACACCCGAAAATTCAATATTTTGGGGTCCCAGAAGCAATCTGTACATGCCTACACAGTGCTAGAATATTTTCAAAATGTAGGCTAAAAACATGCTAAAAATCGACATTTTAGGTGCCAAAAAATCGATATCTCAAATTCAGTCCCAAAACACCCGAAAATTCGATATTTAGAGGTCCCAGAAGGTATCTGTACATGCCTACTCCGTGTTAGAGTATTTTCAAAATACAGGCCAAAAACATACTGAAAATCGATCTTTTAGGTGCCCAAAAGTCGATATGTGCATGCATCTTCTGTACCCGTTTATATCTCAAATTCTGGCCCTAAACACCCGAAAATTCGATATTTTGGGGTCCCAGAAGCGATCTGTACATGCCTACTCCGTGTTAGAGCATTTTCAAAATTCAGGCCCAAAACATGCTGAAAATCGATATTTTTGGTGCCCAAAGTCAATATGTGCATGTATCTTCTGTACCCGTTTATATCTCAAATTCAGGCTCAAAACACCCGAAAATTCAATATTTTGGGGTCCCAGAAGCAATCTGTACATGCCTACTCAGTGCTAGAATATTTTCAAAATATAGGCTAAAAACATGCTAATAATCGATCTTTTAGGTGCCAAAAAGTCGATATCTCAAATTCAGTCCCAAAACACCCGAAAATTCGATATTTAGGGGTCCCAGAAGCGATCTGTACATGCCTACTCCGTGTTAGAGTATTTTCAAAATACATGCTCAAAACATACTGAAAATCGATCATTTAGGTGCACAAAAGTCGATATGTGCATGCATCTTCAGTACCCGTTTATATCTCAAATTCAGGCTCAAAACACCCGAAAATTCAATAATTTGGGGTCCCAGAAGCAATTTGTACATGCCTACTCAGTGTTAGAGTATTTTCAAAATACAGGCCCAAAACATGCTGAAAATCGATATTTTAGATACCCAAATTCAATATGTGCATGTATCTTCTGTACCCGTTTATATCTCAAATTCAGGCTCAAAACATCCGAAAATTCAATATTTTGGGGTCCCAGAAGCAATCTGTACATGCCTACTCAGTGCTAGAATATTTTCAAAATATAGGCTAAAAACATGCTAAAAATCGATCTTTTAGGTGCCAAAAAGTCGATATCTCAAATTCAGTCCCAAAACACCCGAAAATTCGATATTTAGGGGTCCCAGAAGCGATCTGTACATGCCTACTCCGTGTTAGAGTATTTTCAAAATACATGCTCAAAACATACTGAAAATCGATCTTTTAGGTGCACAAAAGTCGATATGTGCATGCATCTTCAGTACCCGTTTATATCTCAAATTCAGGCTCAAAACACCCGAAAATTCAATATTTTGGGGTCCCAGAAGCAATCTGTACATGCCTACTCAGTGTTAGAGTATTTTCAAAATACAGGCCAAAAACATGCTGAAAATCGATATTTTAGATGCCCAAAGTCAATATGTGCATGTATTTTCTGTACCCGTTTATATCTCAAATTCAGGCTCAAAACACCCGAAAATTCAATATTTTGGGGTCCCAGAAGCAATCTGTACATGCCTACACAGTGCTAGAATATTTTCAAAATGTAGGCTAAAAACATGCTAAAAAACGACATTTTAGGTGCCAAAAAATCGATATCTCAAATTCAGTCCCAAAACACCCGAAAATTCGATATTTAGAGGTCCCAGAAGGTATCTGTACATGCCTACTCCGTGTTAGAGTATTTTCAAAATACAGGCCAAAAACATACTGAAAATCGATCTTTTAGGTGCCCAAAAGTCGATATGTGCATGCATCTTCTGTACCCGTTTATATCTCAAATTCTGGCCCTAAACACCCGAAAATTCGATATTTTGGGGTCCCAGAAGCGATCTGTACATGCCTACTCCGTGTTAGAGCATTTTCAAAATTCAGGCCCAAAACATGCTGAAAATCGATATTTTTGGTGCCCAAAGTCAATATGTGCATGTATCTTCTGTACCCGTTTATATCTCAAATTCAGGGTCAAAACACCTGAAAATTCAATATTTTGGGGTCCCAGAAGCAATCTGTACATGCCTACTCAATGCTAGAATATTTTCAAAATATAGGCTAAAAACATGCTAATAATCGATCTTTTAGGTGCCAAAAAGTCGATATCTCAAATTCAGTCCCAAAACACCCTAAAATTCGATATTTAGGGGTCCCAGAAGCGATCTGTACATGCCTACTCCGTGTTAGAGTATTTTCAAAATACATGCTCAAAACATACTGAAAATCGATCTTTTAGGTGCACAAAAGTCGATATGTGCATGCATCTTCAGTACCCGTTTATATCTCAAATTCAGGCTCAAAACACCCGAAAATTCAATATTTTGGGGTCCCAGAAGCAATCTGTACATGCCTACTCAGTGTTAGAGTATTTTCAAAATACAGGCCCAAAACATGCTGAAAATCGATATTTTAGATGCCCAAATTCAATATGTGCATGTATCTTCTGTACCCGTTTATATCTCAAATTCAGGCTCAAAACATCCGAAAATTCAATATTTTGGGGTCCCAGAAGCAATCTGTACATGCCTACTCAGTGCTAGAATATTTTCAAAATATAGGCTAAAAACATGCAAAAAATCGATCTTTTAGGTGCCAAAAAGTCGATATCTCAAATTCAGTCCCAAAACACCCGAAAATTCGATATTTAGGGGTCCCAGAAGCGATCTGTACATGCCTACTCCGTGTTAGAGTATTTTCAAAATACATGCTCAAAACATACTGAAAATCGATCTTTTAGGTGCACAAAAGTCGATATGTGCATGCATCTTCAGTACCCGTTTATATCTCAAATTCAGGCTCAAAACACCCTAAAATTCAATATTTTGGGGTCCCAGAAGCAATCTGTACATGCCTACTCAGTGTTAGAGTATTTTCAAAATACAGGCCCAAAACATGCTGAAAATCGATATTTTAGATTCCCAAAGTCAATATGTGCATGTATTTTCTGTACCCGTTTATATCTCAAATTCAGGCTCAAAACACCCGAAAATTCAATATTTTGGGGTCCCAGAAGCAATCTGTACATGCCTACTCAGTGCTAGAATATTTTCAAAAAATAGGCTAAAAACATGCTAAAAATCGACATTTTAGGTGTCAAAAAATCGATATCTCAAATTCAGTCCCAAAACACCCGAAAATTCGATATTTAGAGGTCCCAGAAGGTATCTGTACATGCCTACTCCGTGTTAGAGTATTTTCAAAATACAGGCCAAAAACATACTGAAAATCGATCTTTTAGGTTCCCAAAAGTCGATATGTGCATGCATCTTCTGTACCCGTTTATATCTCAAATTCTGGCCCTAAACACCCGAAAATTCGATATTTTGGGGTCCCAGAAGCGATCTGTACATGCCTACTCCGTGTTAGAGCATTTTCAAAATTCAGGCCCAAAACATGCTGAAAATCGATATTTTTGGTGCCCAAAGTCAATATGTGCATGTATCTTCTGTACCCGTTTATATCTCAAATTCAGGCTCAAAACACCCGAAAATTCAATATTTTGGGGTCCCAGAAGCAATCTGTACATGCCTACTCAGTGCTAGAATATTTTCAAAATATAGGCTAAAAACATGCTAATAATCGATCTTTTAGGTGCCAAAAAGTCGATATCTCAAATTCAGTCCCAAAACACCCGAAAATTCGATATTTAGGGGTCCCAGAAGCGATCTGTACATGCCTACTCCGTGTTAGAGTATTTTCAAAATACATGCTCAAAACATACTGAAAATCGATCTTTTAGGTGCACAAAAGTCGATATGTGCATGCATCTTCAGTACCCGTTTATATCTCAAATTCAGGCTCAAAACACCCGAAAATTCAATATTTTGTGGTCCCAGAAGCAATCTGTACATGCCTACTCAGTGTTAGAGTATTTTCAAAATACAGGCCCAAAACATGCTGAAAATCGATATTTTAGATGCCCAAATTCAATATGTGCATGTATCTTCTGTACCCGTTTATATCTCAAATTCAGGCTCAAAACATCCGAAAATTCAATATTTTGGGGTCCCAGAAGCAATCTGTACATGCCTACTCAGTGCTAGAATATTTTCAAAATATAGGCTAAAAACATGCAAAAAATCGATCTTTTAGGTGCCAAAAAGTCGATATCTCAAATTCAGTCCCAAAACATCCGAAAATTCGATATTTAGGGGTCCCAGAAGCGATCTGTACATGCCTACTCCGTGTTAGAGTATTTTCAAAATACATGCTCAAAACATACTGAAAATCGATCTTTTAGGTGCACAAAAGTCGATATGTGCATGCATCTTCAGTACCCGTTTATATCTCAAATTCAGGCTCAAAACACCCGAAAATTCAATATTTTGGGGTCCCAGAAGCAATCTGTACATGCCTACACAGTGCTAGAATATTTTCAAAAAATAGGCTAAAAACATGCTAAAAATCGACATTTTAGGTGTCAAAAAATCGATATCTCAAATTCAGTCCCAAAACACCCGAAAATTCGATATTTAGAGGTCCCAGAAGGTATCTGTACATGCCTACTCCGTGTTAGAGTATTTTCAAAATACAGGCCAAAAACATACTGAAAATCGATCTTTTAGGTGCCCAAAAGTCGATATGTGCATGCATCTTCTGTACCCGTTTATATCTCAAATTCTGACCCTAAACACCTGAAAATTCGATATTTTGGGGCCCCAGAAGCGATCTGTACATGCCTACTCAGTGTTAGAGTATTTTCAAAATTCAGACCCAAAACATGCTGAAAATCGATATTTTTGGTGCCCAAAGTCAATATGTGCATGTATCTTCTGTACCCGTTTATATCTCAAATTCAGGCTCAAAACACCCGAAAATTCAATATTTTGGGGTCCCAGAAGCAATCTGTACATGCCTACTCAGTGTTAGAGTATTTTCAAAATGCAGGCCCAAAACATGCTGAAAATCGATATTTTAGATGCCCAAAGTCAATATGTGCATGTATCTTCTGTACCCGTTTATATCTCAAATTCAGGCTCAAAACACCCGAAAATTCAATATTTTGGGGTCCCAGAAGCAATCTGTACATGCCTACACAGTGCTAGAATATTTTCAAAATATAGGCTAAAAACATGCTAAAAATCGATCTTTTAGGTGCCAAAAAGTCGATATCTCAAATTCAGTCCCAAAAGACCCGAAAATTCGATATTTTGGGGTCCCAGAAGCAATCTGTACATGCCTACTCAGTGTTAGAGTATTTTCAAAATACAGGCCCAAAACATGCTGAAAATCGATATTTTAGATGCCCAAAGTCAATATGTGCATGTATTTTCTGTACCCGTTTATATCTCAAATTCAGGCTCAAAACACCCGAAAATTCAATATTTTGGGGTCCCAGAAGCAATCTGTACATGCCTACACAGTGCTAGAATATTTTCAAAATATAGGCTAAAAACATGCTAAAAATCGACATTTTAGGTGCCAAAAAATCGATATCTCAAATTCAGTCCCAAAACACCCGAAAATTCGATATTTAGAGGTCCCAGAAGGTATCTGTACATGCCTACTCCGTGATAGAGTATTTTCAAAATACAGGCCAAAAACATACTGAAAATCGATCTTTTTGGTGCCCAAAAGTCGATATGTGCATGCATCTTCTGTACCCGTTTATATCTCAAATTCTGGCCCTAAACACCCGAAAATTCGATATTTTGGGGTCCCAGAAGCGATCTGTACATGCCTACTCCGTGTTAGAGTATTTTCAAAATTCAGGCCCAAAACATGCTGAAAATAGATATTTTAGATGCCCAAAGTCAATATGTGCATGTATCTTCTGTACCCGTTTATATCTCAAATTCAAGCTCAAAACACCCGAAAATTCAATATTTTGGGGTCCCAGAAGCAATTTGTACATGCCTACTCAGTGCTAGAATATTTTCAAAATATAGGCTAAAAACATGCTAAAAATCGATCTTTTAGGTGCCAAAAAGTCGATATCTCAAATTCAGTCCCAAAACACCCGAAAATTCGATATTTAGGGGTCCCAGAAGCGATCTGTACATGACTACTCCATGTTAGAGTATTTTCAAAATACATGCTCAAAACATACTTAAATATCTAATTTTCGGGTGTTTTGGGACTGAATTTGAGATATCGATTTTTTGGCACCTTAAATGTCGATTTTTAGCATGTTTTTAGCCTATATTTTGAAAATATTCTAGCACTGTGTAGGCATGTACAGATTGCTTCTGGGACCCCAAAATATTGAATTTTCGGGTGTTTTGAGCCTGAATTTGAGATATAAACGGGTACAGAAGATACATGCACATATTGACTTTGGGCATCTAAAATATCGATTTTCAGCATGTTTTGGGCCTGTATTTTGAAAATACTCTAACACTGAGTAGGCATGTACAGATTGCTTCTGGGACCCCAAAATATTGAATTTTCGGGTGTTTTGAGCCTGAATTTGAGATATAAACGGGTACTGAAGATGCATGCACATATCAACTTTTGGGCACCTAAAAGATCGATTTTCAGTATGTTTTTGGCCTGTATTTTGAAAATACTCTAACACGGAGTAGGCATGTACAGATACCTTCTGGGACCTCTAAATATCGAATTTTCGGGTGTTTTGGGACTGAATTTGAGATATCGATTTTTTGACACCTAAAATGTCGATTTTTAGCATGTTTTTAGCCTATATTTTAAAAAATATTCTAGCACTGTGTTGGCATGTACAGATTGCTTCTGGGACCCCAAAATATTGAATTTTCGGGTGTTTTGAGCCTGAATTTGAGATATAAACGGGTACAGAAAATACATGCACATATTGACTTTGGGCATCTAAAATATCGATTTTCAGCATGTTTTGGCCTGTATTTTGAAAATACTCTAACACTGAGTAGGCATGTACAGATTGCTTCTGGGACCCCAAAATATTGAATTTTCGGGTGTTTTGAGCCTGAATTTGAGATATAAACGGGTACTGAAGATGCATGCACATATCGACTTTTGTGCACCTAAAAGATCGATTTTCAGTATGTTTTGAGCATGTATTTTGAAAATACTGTAACACGGAGTAGGCATGTACAGATCGCTTCTGGGACCCCTAAATATCGAATTTTCGGGTGTTTTGGGACTGAATTTGAGATATCGACTTTTTGGCACCTAAAAGATCGATTTTTAGCATGTTTTTAGCCTATATTTTGAAAATATTCTAGCACTGAGTAGGCATGTACAGATTGCTTCTGGGACCCCAAAATATTGAATTTTCGGATGTTTTGAGCCTGAATTTGAGATATAAACGGGTACAGAAGATACATACACATATTGACTTTGGGCATCTAAAATATCGATTTTCAGCATGTTTTGGGCCTGTATTTTGAAAATACTCTAACACTGACTAGGCATGTACAGGTTGCTTCTGGGACCCCAAAATATCGAATTTTCGGGTGTTTTGGGACTGAATTTGAGATATCGACTTTTTGTCACCTAAAAGATCGATTTTTAGCATGTTTTTAGCCTTTATTTTGAAAATATTCTAGCACTGTGTAGGCATGTACAGATTGCTTCTGGGACCCCAAAATATTGAATTTTCGGGTGTTTTGAGCCTGAATTTGAGATATAAAAGGGTACAGAAGATACATGCACATATTGACTTTGGGCATCTAAAATATCGATTTTCAGCATGTTTTGGGCCTGTATTTTGAAAATACTCTAACACTGAGTAGGCATGTACAGATTGCTTCTGGGACCCCAAAATATTGAATTTTCGGGTGTTTTGAGCCTGAATTTGAGATATAAACGGGTACTGAAGATGCATGCACATATCGACTTTTGTGCACCTAAAAGATCGATTTTCAGTATGTTTTGAGCATGTATTTTGAAAATACTCTAACACGGAGTAGGCATGTACAGATCACTTCTGGGACCCCTAAATATCGAATTTTCGGGTGTTTTGGGACTGAATTTGAGATATCGACTTTTTGGCACCTAAAAGATCGATTTTTAGCATGTTTTTAGCCTATATTTTGAAAATATTCTAGCACTGAGTAGGCATGTACAGATTGCTTCTGGGACCCCAAAATATTGAATTTTCGGATGTTTTGAGCCTGAATTAGAGATATAAACGGGTACAGAAGATACTTTGGGCATCTAAAATATCGATTTTCAGCATGTTTTGGGCCTGTATTTTGAAAATACTCTAACACTGAGTAGGCATGTACAGGTTGCTTCTGGGACCCCAAAATATCGAATTTTCGGGTGTTTTGGGACTGAATTTGAGATATCGACTTTTTGGCACCTAAAAGATCGATTTTTAGCATGTTTTTAGCCTTTATTTTGAAAATATTCTAGCACTGTGTAGGCATGTACAGATTGCTTCTGGGACCCCAAAATATTGAATTTTCGGGTGTTTTGAGCCTGAATTTGAGATATAAACGGGTACAGAAGATACATGCACATATTGACTTTGGGCATCTAAAATATCGATTTTCAGCATGTTTTGGGCCTGTATTTTGAAAATACTCTAACACTGAGTAGGCATTGTACAGATTGCTTCTGGGACCCCAAAATATTGAATTTTCGGGTGTTTTGAGCCTGAATTTGAGATATAAACGGGTACTGAAGATGCATCACATATCGACTTTTGTGCACCTAAAAGATCGATTATCAGTATGTTTTGAGCATGTATTTTGAAAATACTCTAACATGGAGTAGGCATGTACAGATAGCCTCTGGAACCCCTAAATATCGAATTTTCGGGTGTTTTGGGACTGAATTTGAGATATCGACTTTTTGGCACCTAAAAGATTGATTTTTAGCATATTTTTAGCCAATATTTTGAAAATATTCTAGCACTGAGTAGGCATGTACAGATTGCTTCTGGGACCCCAAAATATCGAATTTTCGGGTGTTTTGAGCCTGAATTTGAGATATAAACGGGTACTGAAGATGCATACACATATCGACTTTTGTGCACCTAAAAGATCGATTTTCAGTATGTTTTGGGCCTGAATTTTGAAAATACTCTAACACGGAGTAGGCATGTACAGATCGCTTCTGGGACCCCTAAATATCGAATTTTCGGGTGTTTTGGGACTGAATTTGAGATATCGACTTTTTGGCACCTAAAAGATCGATTTTTAGCATGTTTTTAGCCTATATTTTGAAAATATTCTAGCACTGAGTAGGCATGTACAGATTGCTTCTGGGACCCCAAAATATTGAATTTTCGGGTGTTTTGAGCCTGAATTTGAGATATAAACGGGTACAGAAGATACATGCACATATTGACTTTGGGCACCAAAAATATCGATTTTCAGCATATTTTGGGCCTGAATTTTGAAAATACTCTAACACGGAGTAGGCATGTACAGATCGCTTCTGGGACCCCAAAATATCGAATTTTCGGGTGTTTAGGGCCAGAATTTGAGATATAAACGGGTACAGAAGATGCATGCACATATCGACTTTTGGGCACCAAAAAGATCGATTTTCAGTATGTTTTTGGCCTGTATTTTGAAAATACTCTAACACGGAGTAGGCATGTACAGATACCTTCTGGGACCTCTAAATATCGAATTTTCGGGTGTTTTGGGACTGAATTTGAGATATCGATTTTTTGACACCTAAAATGTCGATTTTTAGCATTTTTTTAGCCTATATTTTGAAAATATTCTAGCACTGTGTAGGCATGTACAGATTGCTTCTGGGACCCCAAAATATTGAATTTTCGGGTGTTTTGAGCCTGAATTTGAGATATAAACGGGTACAGAAAATACATGCACATATTGACTTTGGGCATCTAAAATATCGATTTTCAGCATGTTTTGGGCCTGTATTTTGAAAATACTCTAACACTGAGTAGGCATGTACAGATTGCTTCTGGGACCCCAAAATATTGAATTTTCGGGTGTTTTGAGCCTGAATTTGAGATATAAACGGGTACTGAAGATGCATGCACATATCGACTTTTGTGCACCTAAAAGATCGATTTTCAGTATGTTTTGAGCATGTATTTTGAAAATACTCTAACACGGAGTAGGCATGTACAGATAGCTTCTGGGACCCCTAAATATCGAATTTTCGGGTGTTTTAGGACTGAATTTGAGATATCGACTTTTTGGCACCTAAAAGATCGATTTTTAGCATGTTTTTAGCGTATATTTTGAAAATATTCTAGCACTGAGTAGGCATGTACAGATTGCTTCTGGGACCCCAAAATATTGAATTTTCTGATGTTTTGAGCCTGAATTTGAGATATAAACGGGTATAGAAGATACATGCACATATTGACTTTGGGCGCCTACAAGATCGATTTTCAGTATTTTTTTTGGATGTATTTTGAAAATACTCTAACACGGAGTAGGCATGTACAGATCGCTTCTGGGACCCCTAAATATCGAATTTTCGGGTGTTTTGGGACTGAATTTGAGATAACGACTTTTTGGCACCTAAAAGATCGATTTTTAGCATGTTTTTAGCCTATATTTTGAAAATATTCTAGCACTGAGTAGGCATGTACAGATTGCTTCTGGGACCCCAAAATATTGAATTTTCGGGTGTTTTGAGCCTGAATTTGAGATATAAACGGGTACAGAAGATACATGCACATATTGACTTTGGGTACCAAAAATATCGATTTTCAGCATGTTTTGGGCCTGAATTTTGAAAATACTCTAACACGGAGTAGGCATGTACAGATCGCTTCTGGGACCCCAAAATATCGAATTTTCGGGTGTTTAGGGCCAGAATTTGAGATATAAACGGGTACAGAAGATGCATGCACATATCGACTTTTGGGCACCTAAAAGATCGATTTTCAGTATGTTTTTGGCCTGTATTTTGAAAATACTCTAACACGGAGTAGGCATGTACAGATACCTTCTGGGACCTCTAAATATCGAATTTTCGGGTGTTTTGGGACTGAATTTGAGATATCGATTTATTGGCACCTAAAATGTCGATTTTTAGCATGTTTTTAGCCTATATTTTGAAAATATTCTAGCACTGTGTAGGCATGTACAGATTGCTTCTGGGACCCAAAAATATTGAATTTTCGGGTGTTTTGAGCCTGAATTTGAGATATAAACGGGTACAGAAAATACATGCACATATTGACTTTGGGCATCTATAATATCGATTTTCAGCATGTTTTGGGCCTGTATTTTGAAAATACTCTAACACTGAGTAGGCATGTACAGATTGCTTCTGGGACCCCAAAATATTGAATTTTCGGGTGTTTTGAGCCTGAATTTGAGATATAAACGGGTACTGAAGATGCATGCACATATCGACTTTTGTGCACCTAAAAGATCGATTTTCAGTATGTTTTGAGCATGTATTTTGAAAATACTCTAACACGGAGTAGGCATGTACAGATCGCTTCTGGGACCCCTAAATATCGAATTTTCGGGTGTTTTGGGACTGAATTTGAGATATCGACTTTTTGGCACCTAAAAGATCGATTTTTAGCATGTTTTTAGCCTATATTTTGAAAATATTCTAGCACTGAGTAGGCATGTACAGATTGCTTCTGGGACCCCAAAATATTGAATTTTCGGATGTTTTGAGCCTGAATTTGAGATATAAACGGGTACAGAAGATACATGCACATATTGACTTTGGGCATCTTAAATATCGATTTTCAGCATGTTTTGGGCCTGTATTTTGAAAATACTCTAACACTGAGTAGGCATGTACAGATTGCTTCTGGGACCCCAAAATATCGAATTTTCGGGTGTTTTGGGACTGAATTTGAGATATCGACTTTTTGGCACCTAAAAGATCGATTTTTAGTATGTTTTTAGCCTATATTTTTAAAATATTCTAGCACTGTGTAGGCATGTACAGATTGCTTCTGGGACCCCAAAATATTGAATTTTCGGGTGTTTTGAGCCTGAATTTGAGATATAAACGGGTACAGAAGATACATGCACATATTGACTTTGGGCACCAAAAAATTATCGATTTTCAGCATGTTTTGGGCCTGAATTTTGAAAATGCTCTAACACGGAGTAGGCATGTACAGATCGCTTCTGGGACCCCAAAATATCGAATTTTCGGGTGTTTAGGGCCAGAATTTGAGATATAAACGGGTACAGAAGATGCATGCACATATCGACTTTTGGGCACCTAAAAGATCGATTTTCAGTATGTTTTTGGCCTGTATTTTGAAAATACTCTAACACGGAGTAGGCATGTACAGATACCTTCTGGGACCTCTTAATATCGAATTTTCGGGTGTTTTGTGATTGAATTTGAGATATCGATTTTTTGGCACCTAAAATGTCGATTTTTAGCATGTTTTTAGCCTATATTTTGAAAATATTCTAGCGCTGTGTAGGCATGTACAGATTGCTTCTGGGACCCCAAAATATTGAATTTTCGGGTGTTTTGGGACTGAATTTGAGATATCGACTTTTTGGCACCTAAAAGATCGATTTTTAGCATGTTTTTAGCCTATATTTTGAAAATATTCTAGCACTGAGTAGGCATGTACAGATTGCTTCTGGGACCCCAAAATATTGAATTTTCGGATGTTTTGAGCCTGAATTAGAGATATAAACGGGTACAGAAGATACATGCACATATTGACTTTGGGCATCTAAAATATCGATTTTCAGCATGTTTTGGGCCTGTATTTTGAAAATACTCTAACACTGAGTAGGCATGTACAGGTTGCTTCTGGGACCCCAAAATATCGAATTTTCGGGTGTTTTGGGACTGAATTTGAGATATCGACTTTTTGGCACCTAAAAGATCGATTTTTAGCATGTTTTTAGCCTTTATTTTGAAAATATTCTAGCACTGTGTAGGCATGTACAGATTGCTTCTGGGACCCCAAAATATTGAATTTTCGGGTGTTTTGAGCCTGAATTTGAGATATAAACGGGTACAGAAGATACATGCACATATTGACTTTGGGCATCTAAAATATCGATTTTCAGCATGTTTTGGGCCTGTATTTTGAAAATACTCTAACACTGAGTAGGCATTGTACAGATTGCTTCTGGGACCCCAAAATATTGAATTTTCGGGTGTTTTGAGCCTGAATTTGAGATATAAACGGGTACTGAAGATGCATCACATATCGACTTTTGTGCACCTAAAAGATCGATTATCAGTATGTTTTGAGCATGTATTTTGAAAATACTCTAACACGGAGTAGGCATGTACAGATAGCCTCTGGAACCCCTAAATATCGAATTTTCGGGTGTTTTGGGACTGAATTTGAGATATCGACTTTTTGGCACCTAAAAGATTGATTTTTAGCATATTTTTAGCCAATATTTTGAAAATATTCTAGCACTGAGTAGGCATGTACAGATTGCTTCTGGGACCCCAAAATATCGAATTTTCGGGTGTTTTGAGCCTGAATTTGAGATATAAACGGGTACTGAAGATGCATACACATATCGACTTTTGTGCACCTAAAAGATCGATTTTCAGTATGTTTTGGGCCTGAATTTTGAAAATACTCTAACACGGAGTAGGCATGTACAGATCGCTTCTGGGACCCCTAAATATCGAATTTTCGGGTGTTTTGGGACTGAATTTGAGATATCGACTTTTTGGCACCTAAAAGATCGATTTTTAGCATGTTTTTAGCCTATATTTTGAAAATATTCTAGCACTGAGTAGGCATGTACAGATTGCTTCTGGGACCCCAAAATATTGAATTTTCGGGTGTTTTGAGCCTGAATTTGAGATATAAACGGGTACAGAAGATACATGCACATATTGACTTTGGGCACCAAAAATATCGATTTTCAGCATATTTTGGGCCTGAATTTTGAAAATACTCTAACACGGAGTAGGCATGTACAGATCGCTTCTGGGACCCCAAAATATCGAATTTTCGGGTGTTTAGGGCCAGAATTTGAGATATAAACGGGTACAGAAGATGCATGCACATATCGACTTTTGGGCACCAAAAAGATCGATTTTCAGTATGTTTTTGGCCTGTATTTTGAAAATACTCTAACACGGAGTAGGCATGTACAGATACCTTCTGGGACCTCTAAATATCGAATTTTCGGGTGTTTTGGGACTGAATTTGAGATATCGATTTTTTGACACCTAAAATGTCGATTTTTAGCATGTTTTTAGCCTATATTTTGAAAATATTCTAGCACTGTGTAGGCATGTACAGATTGCTTCTGGGACCCCAAAATATTGAATTTTCGGGTGTTTTGAGCCTGAATTTGAGATATAAACGGGTACAGAAAATACATGCACATATTGACTTTGGGCATCTAAAATATCGATTTTCAGCATGTTTTGGGCCTGTATTTTGAAAATACTCTAACACTGAGTAGGCATGTACAGATTGCTTCTGGGACCCCAAAATATTGAATTTTCGGGTGTTTTGAGCCTGAATTTGAGATATAAACGGGTACTGAAGATGCATGCACATATCGACTTTTGTGCACCTAAAAGATCGATTTTCAGTATGTTTTGAGCATGTATTTTGAAAATACTCTAACACGGAGTAGGCATGTACAGATAGCTTCTGGGACCCCTAAATATCGAATTTTCGGGTGTTTTAGGACTGAATTTGAGATATCGACTTTTTGGCACCTAAAAGATCGATTTTTAGCATGTTTTTAGCGTATATTTTGAAAATATTCTAGCACTGAGTAGGCATGTACAGATTGCTTCTGGGACCCCAAAATATTGAATTTTCTGATGTTTTGAGCCTGAATTTGAGATATAAACGGGTATAGAAGATACATGCACATATTGACTTTGGGCGCCTACAAGATCGATTTTCAGTATTTTTTTTGGATGTATTTTGAAAATACTCTAACACGGAGTAGGCATGTACAGATCGCTTCTGGGACCCCTAAATATCGAATTTTCGGGTGTTTTGGGACTGAATTTGAGATAACGACTTTTTGGCACCTAAAAGATCGATTTTTAGCATGTTTTTAGCCTATATTTTGAAAATATTCTAGCACTGAGTAGGCATGTACAGATTGCTTCTGGGACCCCAAAATATTGAATTTTCGGGTGTTTTGAGCCTGAATTTGAGATATAAACGGGTACAGAAGATACATGCACATATTGACTTTGGGTACCAAAAATATCGATTTTCAGCATGTTTTGGGCCTGAATTTTGAAAATACTCTAACACGGAGTAGGCATGTACAGATCGCTTCTGGGACCCCAAAATATCGAATTTTCGGGTGTTTAGGGCCAGAATTTGAGATATAAACGGGTACAGAAGATGCATGCACATATCGACTTTTGGGCACCTAAAAGATCGATTTTCAGTATGTTTTTGGCCTGTATTTTGAAAATACTCTAACACGGAGTAGGCATGTACAGATACCTTCTGGGACCTCTAAATATCGAATTTTCGGGTGTTTTGGGACTGAATTTGAGATATCGATTTATTGGCACCTAAAATGTCGATTTTTAGCATGTTTTTAGCCTATATTTTGAAAATATTCTAGCACTGTGTAGGCATGTACAGATTGCTTCTGGGACCCAAAAATATTGAATTTTCGGGTGTTTTGAGCCTGAATTTGAGATATAAACGGGTACAGAAAATACATGCACATATTGACTTTGGGCATCTATAATATCGATTTTCAGCATGTTTTGGGCCTGTATTTTGAAAATACTCTAACACTGAGTAGGCATGTACAGATTGCTTCTGGGACCCCAAAATATTGAATTTTCGGGTGTTTTGAGCCTGAATTTGAGATATAAACGGGTACTGAAGATGCATGCACATATCGACTTTTGTGCACCTAAAAGATCGATTTTCAGTATGTTTTGAGCATGTATTTTGAAAATACTCTAACACGGAGTAGGCATGTACAGATCGCTTCTGGGACCCCTAAATATCGAATTTTCGGGTGTTTTGGGACTGAATTTGAGATATCGACTTTTTGGCACCTAAAAGATCGATTTTTAGCATGTTTTTAGCCTATATTTTGAAAATATTCTAGCACTGAGTAGGCATGTACAGATTGCTTCTGGGACCCCAAAATATTGAATTTTCGGATGTTTTGAGCCTGAATTTGAGATATAAACGGGTACAGAAGATACATGCACATATTGACTTTGGGCATCTTAAATATCGATTTTCAGCATGTTTTGGGCCTGTATTTTGAAAATACTCTAACACTGAGTAGGCATGTACAGATTGCTTCTGGGACCCCAAAATATCGAATTTTCGGGTGTTTTGGGACTGAATTTGAGATATCGACTTTTTGGCACCTAAAAGATCGATTTTTAGTATGTTTTTAGCCTATATTTTTAAAATATTCTAGCACTGTGTAGGCATGTACAGATTGCTTCTGGGACCCCAAAATATTGAATTTTCGGGTGTTTTGAGCCTGAATTTGAGATATAAACGGGTACAGAAGATACATGCACATATTGACTTTGGGCACCAAAAAATTATCGATTTTCAGCATGTTTTGGGCCTGAATTTTGAAAATGCTCTAACACGGAGTAGGCATGTACAGATCGCTTCTGGGACCCCAAAATATCGAATTTTCGGGTGTTTAGGGCCAGAATTTGAGATATAAACGGGTACAGAAGATGCATGCACATATCGACTTTTGGGCACCTAAAAGATCGATTTTCAGTATGTTTTTGGCCTGTATTTTGAAAATACTCTAACACGGAGTAGGCATGTACAGATACCTTCTGGGACCTCTTAATATCGAATTTTCGGGTGTTTTGTGATTGAATTTGAGATATCGATTTTTTGGCACCTAAAATGTCGATTTTTAGCATGTTTTTAGCCTATATTTTGAAAATATTCTAGCGCTGTGTAGGCATGTACAGATTACTTCTGGGACCCCAAAATATTGAATTTTCGGGTGTTTTGAGCCTGAATTTGATATATAAATGGGTACAGAAGATACATGCACATATTGACTTTGGGCATCTAAAATATCGATTTTCAGCATGTTTTGGGCCTGTATTTTGAAAATACTCTAACACTGAGTAGGCATGTACAGATTGCTTCTGGGACCCCAAAATATTGAATTTTGGGGTGTTTTGAGCCTGAATTTGAGATATAAACGGGTACTGAAGATGCATGCACATATCGACTTTTGTGTACCTAAAAGATCGATTTTCAGTATGTTTTGAGCATGTATTTTGAAAATACTCTAACACGGAGTAGGCATGAACAGATCGCTTCTGGGGCCCCTAAATATCGAATTTTCTGGTGTTTTGGGACTGAATTTGATATATCGACTTTTTGGCACCTAAAAGATCGATTTTTAGCATGTTTTTAGCCTATATTTTGAAAATATTCTAGCACTGAGTAGGCATGTACAGATTGCTTCTGGGACCCCAAAATATTGAATTTTCGGGTGTTTTGAGCCTGAATTTGATATATAAACGGGTACAGAAGATACATGCACATATTGACTTTGGGCACCAAAAATATCGATTTTCAGCATGTTTTGGGCCTGAATTTTGAAAATACTCTAACACGGAGTAGGCATGTACAGATCGCTTCTCGGACCCCAAAATATCGAATTTTCGGGTGTTTAGGGCCAGAATTTGAGATATAAACGGGTACAGAAGATGCATGCACATATCGACTTTTGGGCACCTGAAAGATCGATTTTCAGTATGTTTTTGGCCTGTATTTTGAAAATACTCTAACACGGAGTAGGTATGTACAGATACCTTCTGGGACCTCTAAATATCGAATTTTCGGGTTTTTTGGGACTGAATTTCAGATATCGATTTATTGGCAACTAAAATTGTCGATTTTTAGCATGTTTTTCGCCTATATTTTGAAAATATTCTAGCACTGTGTAGGCATGTACAGATTGCTTCTGGGACCCCAAAATATTGAATTTTCGTGTGTTTTGAGCCTGAATTTGAGATATAAACGGGTACAGAAGATACATGCACATATTGACTTTGGGCATCTAAAATATCGATTTTCAGCATGTTTTGGGCCTGTATTTTGAAAATACTCTAACACGGAGTAGGCATGTACAGATACCTTCTGGGACCTCTAAATATCGAATTTTCGGGTGTTTTGGGACTGAATTTGAGATATCGATTTTTTGGCACCTAAAATGTCGATTTTTAGCATGTTTTTAGCCTATATTTTGAAAATATTCTAGCACTGTGAAGGCATCTACATATTGCTTCTGGGACCCCAAAATATTGAATTTTCGGGTGTTTTGAGCCTGAATTTGATATATAAACGGGTACAGAAGATACATGCACATATTGACTTTGGGCATCTAAAATATCGATTTTCAGCATGTTTTGGGCCTGTATTTTGAAAATACTCTAACACTGACTAGGCATGTACAGATTGCTTCTGGGACCTCAAAATATTGAATTTTCGGGTGTTTTGAGCCTGAATTTGAGATATAAACGGGTACTGAAGATGCATGCACATATCGACTTTTGTGCACCTAAAAGATCGATTTTCAGTATGTTTTGAGCATGTATTTTGAAAATACTCTAACACGGTGTAGGCATGTACAGATCGCTTCTGGGGCCAATAAATATCGAATTTTCTGGTGTTTTGGGACTGAATTAGAGATATCGACTTTTTGGCACCTAAAAGATCGATTTTTAGCATGTTTTTAGCCTATATTTTGAAAATATTCTAGCACTGAGTAGGCATGTACAGATTGCTTCTGGGCCCCAAAATATTGAATTTTCGGGTGTTTTGAGCCTGAATTTGAGATATAAACGGGTACAGAAGATACATGCACATATTGACTTTGGGCACCAAAAATATCGATTTTCAGCATGTTTTGGGCCTGAATTTTGAAAATACTCTAACACGGAGTAGGCATGTACAGATCGCTTCTGGGACCCCAAAATATCGAATTTTCGGGTATTTAGGGCCAGAATTTGAGATATAAACGGGTACAGAAGATGCATGCACATATCGACTTTTGGGCACCTGAAAGATCGATTTTCAGTATGTTTTTGGCCTGTATTTTGAAAATACTCTAACACGGAGTAGGTATGTACAGATACCTTCTGGGACCTCTAAATATCGAATTTTCGGGTTTTTTGGGACTGAATTTGAGATATCGATTTATTGGCACCTAAAATTGTCGATTTTTAGCATGTTTTTCGCCTATATTTTGAAAATATTCTAGCACTGTGTAGGCATGTACAGATTGTTTCTGGGACCCCAAAATATTGAATTTTCGTGTGTTTTGAGCCTGAATTTGAGATATAAACGGGAACAGAAGATACATTCACATATTGACTTTGGGCATCTAAAATATCGATTTTCAGCATGTTTTGGGCCTGTATTTTGAAAATACTCTAACACTGACTAGGCATGTACAGATTGCTTCTGGGACCCCAAAATATTGAATTATCGGGTGTTTTGAGCCTGAATTTGAGATATAAACGGGTACTGAAGATGCATGCACATATCGACTTTTGTGCACCTAAAAGATCGATTTTCAGTATGTTTTGAGCATGTATTTTGAAAATACTCTAACACGGAGTAGGCATGTACAGATCGCTTCTGGGATCCCTAAATATCGAATTTTCGGGTGTTTTGGGACTGAATTTGAGATATCGACTTTTTGGCACCTAAAAGATCGATTTTTAGCATGTTTTTAGCCTATATTTTGAAAATATTCTAGCACTGTACAGATTGCTTCTGGGACCCCAAAATATTGAATTTTTCGGGTGTTTTGAGCCTGAATTTGAGATATAAACGGTTACAGAAGATACATGCACATAATTGACTTTGGGCACCAAAAATATCGATTTTCAGCATGTTTTGGGCCTGAATTTTGAAAATACTCTAACACGGAGTAGGCATGTACAGATCGCTTCTGGGACCCCAAAATATCGAATTTTCGGGTGTTTAGGGCCAGAATTTGAGATATAAACGGGTACAGAAGATGCATGCACATATCTCCTTTTGGGCGCCTAAAAGATCGATTTTCAGTATGTTTTTGGCCTGTATTTTGAAAATACTCTAACACGGAGTAGGCATGTACAGATACCTTCTGGGACCTCTAAATATCGAATTTTCGGGTGTTTTGGGACTGAATTTGAGATATCGATTTTTTGGCACCTGAAATGTCTATTTTTAGCATGTTTTTAGCCTATATTTTGAAAATATTCTAGCACTGTGTAGGCATGTACAGATTGCTTCTGGGACCCGAAAATATTGAATTTTCGGGTGTTTTGAGCCTGAATTTGAGATATAAACGGGTACAGAAGATACATGCACATATTGACTTTGGGCATCTAAAATATCGATTTTCAGCATGTTTTGGGCCTGTATTTTGAAAATACTCTAACACGGAGTAGGCATGTACAGATCGCTTCTGGGACCCCTAAATATCGAATTTTCGGGTGTTTTGGGACTGAATTTGAGATATCGACTTTTTGGCACCTAAAAGATCGATTTTTAGCATGTTTTTAGCCTATATTTTGAAAATATTCTAGCACTGAGTAGGCATGTACAGATTGCTTCTGGGACCCCAAAATATTGAATTTTCGGGTGTTTTGAGCCTGAATTTGAGATATAAACGGGTACTGAAGATGCATACACATATCGACTTTTGTGCACCTAAAAGATCGATTTTCAGGTATGTTTTGAGCATGTATTTTGAAAATACTCTAACACGGAGTAGGCATGTACAGATCGCTTCTGGGACCCCTAAATATCGAATTTTCGGGTGTTTTGGGACTGAATTTGAGATATCGACTTTTTGGCACCTAAAAGATCGATTTTTAGCATGTTTTTAGCCTATATTTTGAAAATATTCTAGCACTGAGTAGGCATGTACAGATTGCTTCTGGGACCCCAAAATATTGAATTTTCGGGTGTTTTGAGCCTGAATTTGAGATATAAACGGGTACAGAATATACATGCACATATTGACTTTGGGCACCAAAAATATCGATTTTCAGCATGTTTTGGGCCTGAATTATGAAAATACTCTAACACGGAGTAGGCATGTACAGATCGCTTCTGGGACCCCAAAATATCGAATTTTCGGGTGTTTAGGGCCAGAATTTGAGATATAAACGGGTACAGAAGATACATGCACATATCGACTTTTGGGCACCTAAAAGATCGATTTTCAGTATGTTTTTGGCCTGTATTTTGAAAATACTCTAACACGGAGTAGGCATGTACAGATACCTTCTGGGACCTCTAAATATCGAATTTTCGGGTGTTTTGGGACTGAATTTGAGATATCGATTTTTTTACACCTAAACTGTCGAATTTTAACATGTTTTTAGCCTATATTTTGAAAATATTCTAGCACTGTGTAGGCATGTACAGATTGCTTCTGGGACCCCAAAATATTGAATTTTCGGGTGTTTTGAGCCTGAATTTGAGATATAAACGGGTACAGAAAATACATTCACATATTGACTTTGGGCATCTAAAATATCGATTTCAGCATGTTTTGGGCCTGTATTTTGAAAATACTCTAACACTGAGTAGGCATGTACAGATTGCTTCTGGTACCACAAAATATTGAATTTTCGGGTGTTTTGAGCCTGAATTTGAGATATAAACGGGTACTGAAGATGCATGCACATATCGACTTTTGTGCACCTAAAAGATCGATTTTCAGTATGTTTTGAGCATGTATTTTGAAAAAACTCTAACACGGAGTAGGCATGTACATATCGCTTCTGGGACCCCTTAATATCGAATTTTCGGGTGTTTTGGGACTGAATTTGAGATATCGACTTTTTGGCACCTAAAAGATCGATTTTTAGCATGTTTTTAGCCTATATTTTGAAAATATTCTAGCACTGAGTAGGCATGTACAGATTGCTTCTGGGACCCCAAAATATTGAATTTTCGGGTGTTTTGAGCCTGAATTTGAGATATAAACGGGTACAGAAGATACATGCACATATTGACTTTGGGCACCAAAAATATCGATTTTCAGCATGTTTTGGGCCTGAATTTTGAAAATACTCTAACACGGAGTAGGCATGTACAGTTCGCTTCTGGGACCCCAAAATATCGAATTTTCGGGTGTTTAGGGTCAGAATTTGAGATATAAACGGTTACAGAAGATGCATGCACATATCGACTTTTGTGCACCTAAAAGATCGATTTTCAGTATGTTTTGAGCATGTATTTTGAAAATACTCTAACACGGAGTAGGCATGTACAGATCGCTTCTGGGACCCCTAAATATCGAATTTTCGGGTGTTTTGGGACTGAATTTGAGATATCGACTTTTTGGCACCTAAAAGATCGATTTTTAGCATGTTTTTAGCCTATATTTTGAAAATATTCTAGCACTGTACAGATTGCTTCTGGGACCCCAAAATATTGAATTTTCGGGTGTTTTGAGTCTCAATTTGAGATATAAACGGGTACAGAAGATACATGCACATATTGACTTTGGGCACCAAAAATATCGATTTTCAGCATGTTTTGGGCCTGAATTTTGAAAATACTCTAACACGGAGTAGGCATGTACAGATCGCTTCTGGGACCCCAAAATATCGAATTTTCGGGTGTTTAGGGCCAGAATTTGAGATATAAACGGGTACAGAAGATGCATGCACATATCGACTTTTGGGCACCTAAAAGATCGATTTTCAGTATGTTTTTGGCCTGTATTTTGAAAATACTCTAACACGGAGTAGGCATGTACAGATACCTTCTGGGACCTCTAAATATCGAATTTTCGGGTGTTTTGAGCCTGAATTTGAGATATAAACGGGTACTGAAGATGCATGCACATATCGACTTTTGTGCACCTAAAAGATCGATTTTCAGTATGTTTTGAGCATGTATTTTGAAAATACTCTAACACGGAGTAGGCATGTACAGATCTCTTCTGGGACCCCTAAATATCGAATTTTCGGGTGTTTTGGGACTGAATTTGAGATATCGACTTTTTGGCACCTAAAAGATCGATTTTTAGCATGTTTTTAGCCTATATTTTGAAAATATTCTAGCACTGTGTAGGCATGTACAGATTGCTTCTGGGACCCCAAAATATTGAATTTTCGGGTGTTTTGAGCCTGAATTTGAGATATAAACGGGTACAAAAGATACATGCACATATTGACTTTGGGCATCTAAAATATCGATTTTCAGCATGTTTTGGGCCTGTATTTTGAAAATACTCTAACACTGAGTAGGCATGTACAGATTGCTTCTGGGACACCAAAATATTGAATTTTCGGGTGTTTTGAGCCTGAATTTGAGATATAAACGGGTACTGAAGATGCATGCACATATCGACTTTTGTGCACCTAAAAGATCGATTTTCAGTATGTTTTGAGCATGTATTTTGAAAATACTCTAACACGGAGTAGGCATGTACAGATCGCTTCTGGGACCCCTAAATATCGAATTTTCGGGTGTTTTGGGACTGAATTTGAGATATCGACTTTTTGGCACCTAAAAGATCGATTTTTAGCATGTTTTTATCCTATATTTTGAAAATATTCTATCACTGAGTAGGCATGTACAGATTGCTTCTGGGACCCCAAAATATTGAATTTTCGGGTGTTTTGAGCCTGAATTTGAGATATAAACAGGTACAGAAAATACATGCACATATTGACTTTGGGCATCTAAAATATCGATTTTCAGCATATTTTGGGCCTGAATTTTGAAAATACTCTAACACTGAGTAGGCATGTACAGATTGCTTCTGGGACCCCAAAATATTGAATTTTCGGGTGTTTTGAGCCTGAATTTGAGATATAAACGGGTACAGAAGATGCATGCACATATCGACTTTTGTGCACCTAAAAGATCGATTTTCAGTATGTTTTGAGCATGTATTTTGAAAATACTCTAACACGGAGTAGGCATGTACAGATCGCTTCTGGGACCCCTAAATATCGAATTTTCGGGTGTTTTAGGACTGAATTTGAGATATCAACTTTTTGGCACCTAAAAGATCGATTTTTAGCATGTTTTTAGCCTATATTTTGAAAATATTCTAGCACTGAGTAGGCATATACAGATTGCTTCTGGGACCCCAAAATATTGAATTTTCGGGTGTTTTGAGCCTGAATTTGAGATATAAACGGGTACAGAAGATACATGCACATATTGACTTTGGGCACCAAAAATATCGATTTTCACCATGTTTTGGGCCTGAATTTTGAAAATACTCTAACACTGAGTAGGCATGTACAGATCGCTTCTGGGACCCCAAAATATCGAATTTTCGGGTGTTTTGAGCCTGAATTTGAGATATAAACGGGTACTGAAGATGCATGCACATATCGACTTTTGTGCACCTAAAAGATCGATTTTCAGTATGTTTTGAGTATGTATTTTGAAAATACTCTAACACGTAGTATGCATGTACAGATCGCTTCTGGGACCCCTGAATATCGAATTTTCGGGTGTTTTGGGACTGAATTTGAGATATCGACTTTTTGGCACCTAAAAGATCGATTTTTAGCATGTTTTTAGCCTATATTTTGAAAATATTCTAGCACTGTACAGATTGCTTTTGGGACCCCAAAATATTGAATTTTCGGGTGTTTTGAGCCTGAATTTGAGATATAAACGGGTAAAGAAGATACATGCACATATTGACTTTGGGCACCAAAAATATCGATTTTCAGCATGTTTTGGGCCTGAATTTTGAAAATACTCTAACACGGAGTAGGCATGTACAGATCGCTTCTGGGACCACAAAATATCGAATTTTCGGGTGTTTAGGGCCAGAATTTGAGATATAAACGGGTACAGAAGATGCATGCACATATCGACTTTTGGGCACCTAAAAGAACGATTTTCAGTATGTTTTTGGCCTGTATTTTGAAAATACTCTAACACGGAGTAGGCATGTACAGATACCTTCTGGGACCTCTAAATATCGAATTTTCGGGTGTTTTGGGACTGAATTTGAGATATCGATTTTTTGGCACCTAAAATGTCGATTTTTAGCATGTTTTTAGCCTATATTTTGAAAATATTCTAGCACTGTGTAGGCATGTACAGATTGCTTCTGGGACCCCAAAATATTGAATTTTCGGGTGTTTTGAGCCTGAATTTGAGATATAAACGGGTACAGAAGATACATGCACATATTGACTTTGGGCACCAAAAATATCGATTTTCAGCATGTTTTGGGCCTGAATTTTGAAAATACTCTAACACGGAGTAGGCATGTACAGATCGCTTCTGGGACCCCAAAATATCGAATTTTCGGGTGTTTTGGGACTAAATTTGAGATATCGACTTTTTGGCACCTAAAAGATCGATTTTTAGCATGTTTTTAACCTATATTTTGAAAATATTCTAGCACTGAGTAGGCATGTACAGATTGCTTCTGGAACCCCAAAATATTGAATTTTCGGGTGTTTTGAGCCTGAATTTGAGATATAAACGGATACAGAAGATACATGCACATATTGACTTTGGGCACCAAAAATATCGATTTTCAGCATGTTTTGGGCCTGTATTTTGAAAATACTCTAACACTGAGTAGGCATGTACAGATTGCTTCTGGGACCCCAAAATATTGAATTTTCGGGAGTTTTGAGCCTGAATTTGAGATATAAACGGGTACAGAAGATACATGCACATATTGACTTTGGGCATCTAAAATATCGATTTTCAGCATGTTTTGGGCCTGTATTTTGAAAATACTCTAACACTGAGTAGGCATCTACAGATTGCTTCTGGGACCCCAAAATATTGAATTTTCGGTTGTTTTGAGCCTGAATTTGAGATATAAACGGGTACTGAAGATGCATGCACATATCGACTTTTGTGCACCTAAAAGATCGATTTTCAGTATGTTTTGAGTATGTATTTTGAAAATACTCTAACACGGAGTAGGCATGTACAGATCGCTTCTGGGACCCCTGAATATCGAATTTTCGGGTGTTTTGGGACTGAATTTGAGATATCGACTTTTTGGCACCTAAAAGATCGATTTTTAGCATGTTTTTAGCCTATATTTTGAAAATATTCTAGCACTGTACAGATTGCTTTTGGGACCCCAAAATATTGAATTTTCGGGTGTTTTGAGCCTGAATTTGAGATATAAACGGGTACAGAAGATACATGCACATATTGACTTTGGGCACCAAAAATATCGATTTTCAGCATGTTTTGGGCCTGAATTTTGAAAATACTCTAACACGGAGTAGGCATGTACAGATCGCTTCTGGGACCACAAAATATCGAATTTTCAGGTGTTTAGGGCCAGAATTTGAGATATAAACGGGTACAGAAGATGCATGCACATATCGTCTTTTGGGCACCTAAAAGAACGATTTTCAGTATGTTTTTGGCCTGTATTTTGAAAATACTATAACACGGAGTAGGCATGTACAGATACCTTCTGGGACCTCTAAATATCGAATTTTCGGGTGTTTTGGGACTGAATTTGAGATATCGATTTTTTGGCACCTAAAATGTCGATTTTTAGCATGTTTTTAGCCTATATTTTGAAAATATTCTAGCACTGTGTAGGCATGTACAGATTGCTTCTGGGACACCAAAATATTGAATTTTCGGGTGTTTTGAGCCTGAATTTGAGATATAAACGGGTACAGAAGATACATGCACATATTGACTTTGGGCACCAAAAATATCGATTTTCAGCATGTTTTGGGCCTGAATTTTGAAAATACTCTAACACGGAGTAGGCATGTACAGATCGCTTCTGGGACCCCAAAATATCGAATTTTCGGGTGTTTTGGGACTAAATTTGAGATATCGACTTTTTGGCACCTAAAAGATCGATTTTTAGCATGTTTTTAACCTATATTTTGAAAATATTCTAGCACTGAGTAGGCATGTACAGATTGCTTCTGGAACCCCAAAATATTGAATTTTCGGGTGTTTTGAGCCTGAATTTGAGATATAAACGGATACAGAAGATACATGCACATATTGACTTTGGGCACCAAAAATATCGATTTTCAGCATGTTTTGGGCCTGAATTTTGAAAATACTCTAACACGGAGTAGGCATGTACAGATCGCTTCTGGGACCCCAAAATATCGAATTTTCGGGTGTTTTGAGCCTGAATTTGAGATATAAACGGGTACTGAAGATGCATGCACATATCGACTTTTGTGCACCTAAAAGATCGATTTTCAGTATGTTTTGAGCATGTATTTTGAAAATACTCTAACACGGAGTAGGCATGTACAGATCGCTTCTGGGATCCCTAAATATCGAATTTTCGGGTGTTTTGAGCCTGAATTTGAGATATCGAATATTGGCACCTAAAAGATCGATTTTTAGCATGTTTTTAGCCTATATTTTGAAAATATTCAAGCACTGTACAGATTGCTTCTGGGACCCCAAAATATTGAATTTTCGGGTGTTTTGAGCCTGAATTTGAGATATAAACGGGTACAGAAGATACATGCACATATTGACTTTGGGCACCAAAAATATCGATTTTCAGCATGTTTTGGGCCTGAATTTTGAAAATACTCTAACACGGAGTAGGCATGTACAGATCGCTTCTGGGACCCCAAAATATCGAATTTTCGGGTGTTTAGGGCCAGAATTTGAGATATAAACGGGTACAGAAGATGCATGCACATATCGACTTTTGGGCACCTAAAAGATCGATTTTCAGTATGTTTTGGGCCTGTATTTTGAAAATACTCTAACACGGAGTAGGCATGTACAGATACCTTCTGGGACCTCTAAATATCGAATTTTCGGGTGTTTTGGGACTGAAATTGAGATATCGATTTTTTGGCACCTAAAATGTCGATTTTTAGCATGTTTTTAGCCTATATTTTGAAAATATTCTAGCACTGTGTAGGCATGTACAGATTGCTTCTGGGACCCCAAAATATTGAATTTTCGGGTGTTTTGAGCCTGAATTTGAGATATAAACGGGTACAGAAGATACATGCACATATTGACTTTGGGCATCTAAAATATCGATTTTCAGCATGTTTTGGGCCTGTATTTTGAAAATACTCTAACACTGAGTAGGCATGTACTGATTGCTTCTGGGACCCCAAAATATTGAATTTTCGGGTGTTTTGAGCCTGAATTTGATATATAAACGGGTACAGAAGATACATGCACATATTGACTTTGGGCACCAAAAATATCGATTTTCAGCATGTTTTGGGCCTGAATTTTGAAAATACTCTAACACGGAGTAGGCATGTACAGATCACTTCTGGGACCCCAAAATATCGAATTTTCGGGTGTTTTGAGCCTGAATTTGAGATATAAACGGGTACTGAAGATGCATGCACATATCGACTTTTGTGCACCTAAAAGATCGATTTTCAGTATGTTTTGAGCATGTATTTTGAAAATACTCTAACACGGAGTAGGCATGTACAGATCGCTTCTGGGACCCCTAAATATCGAATTTTCGGGTGTTTTGGGACTGAATTTGAGATATCGACTTTTTGGCACCTAAAAGATCGATTTTTAGCATGTTTTTAGCCTATATTTTGAGAATATTCTAGCACTGAGTAGGCATGTACAGATTGCTTCTGGGACCCCAAAATATTGAATTTTCGGGTGTTTTGAGCCTGAATTTGAGATATAAACGGGTACAGAAGATACATGCACATATTGACTTTGGGCACCAAAAATATCGATTTTCAGCATGTTTTGGGCCTGAATTTTGAAAATACTCTAACACGGAGTAGGCATGTACAGTTCGCTTCTGGGACCCCAAAATATCGAATTTTCGGGTGTTTAGGGTCAGAATTTGAGATATAAACGGTTACAGAAGATGCATGCACATATCGACTTTTGTGCACCTAAAAGATCGATTTTCAGTATGTTTTGAGCATGTATTTTGAAAATACTCTAACACGGAGTAGGCATGTACAGATCGCTTCTGGGACCCCTAAATATCGAATTTTCGGGTGTTTTGGGACTGAATTTGAGATATCGACTTTTTGGCACCTAAAAGATCGATTTTTAGCATGTTTTTAGCCTATATTTTGAAAATATTCTAGCACTGTACAGATTGCTTCTGGGACCCCAAAATATTGAATTTTCGGGTGTTTTGAGTCTCAATTTGAGATATAAACGGGTACAGAAGATACATGCACATATTGACTTTGGGCACCAAAAATATCGATTTTCAGCATGTTTTGGGCCTGAATTTTGAAAATACTCTAACACGGAGTACGCATGTACAGATCGCTTCTGGGACCCCAAAATATCGAATTTTCGGGTGTTTAGGGCCAGAATTTGAGATATAAACGGGTACAGAAGATGCATGCACATATCGACTTTTGGGCACCTAAAAGATCGATTTTCAGTATGTTTTTGGCCTGTATTTTGAAAATACTCTAACACGGAGTAGGCATGTACAGATACCTTCTGGGACCTCTAAATATCGAATTTTCGGGTGTTTTGAGCCTGAATTTGAGATATAAACGGGTACTGAAGATGCATGCACATATCGACTTTTGTGCACCTAAAAGATCGATTTTCAGTATGTTTTGAGCATGTATTTTGAAAATACTCTAACACGGAGTAGGCATGTACAGATCTCTTCTGGGACCCCTAAATATCGAATTTTCGGGTGTTTTGGGACTGAATTTGAGATATCGACTTTTTGGCACCTAAAAGATCGATTTTTAGCATGTTTTTAGCCTATATTTTGAAAATATTCTAGCACTGTGTAGGCATGTACAGATTGCTTCTGGGACCCCAAAATATTGAATTTTCGGGTGTTTTGAGCCTGAATTTGAGATATAAACGGGTACAGAAGATACATGCACATATTGACTTTGGGCACCAAAAATATCGATTTTCAGCATGTTTTGGGCCTGAATTTTGAAAATACTCTAACACGGAGTAGGCATGTACAGATCGCTTCTGGGACCCCAAAATATCGAATTTTCGGGTGTTTAGGGCCAGAATTTGAGATATAAACGGGTACAGAAGATGCATGCACATATCGACTTTTGGGCACCTAAAAGATCGATTTTCAGTATGTTTTGGGCCTGTATTTTGAAAATACTCTAACACGGAGTAGGCATGTACAGATACCTTCTGGGACCTCTAAATATCGAATTTTCGGGTGTTTTGGGACTGAAATTGAGATATCGATTTTTTGGCACCTAAAATGTCGATTTTTAGCATGTTTTTAGCCTATATTTTGAAAATATTCTAGCACTGTGTAGGCATGTACAGATTGCTTCTGGGACCCCAAAATATTGAATTTTCGGGTGTTTTGAGCCTGAATTTGAGATATAAACGGGTACAGAAGATACATGCACATATTGACTTTGGGCATCTAAAATATCGATTTTCAGCATGTTTTGGGCCTGTATTTTGAAAATACTCTAACACTGAGTAGGCATGTACTGATTGCTTCTGGGACCCCAAAATATTGAATTTTCGGGTGTTTTGAGCCTGAATTTGATATATAAACGGGTACAGAAGATACATGCACATATTGACTTTGGGCACCAAAAATATCGATTTTCAGCATGTTTTGGGCCTGAATTTTGAAAATACTCTAACACGGAGTAGGCATGTACAGATCGCTTCTGGGACCCCAAAATATCGAATTTTCGGGTGTTTTGAGCCTGAATTTGAGATATAAACGGGTACTGAAGATGCATGCACATATCGACTTTTGTGCACCTAAAAGATCGATTTTCAGTATGTTTTGAGCATGTATTTTGAAAATACTCTAACACGGAGTAGGCATGTACAGATCGCTTCTGGGACCCCTAAATATCGAATTTTCGGGTGTTTTGGGACTGAATTTGAGATATCGACTTTTTGGCACCTAAAAGATCGATTTTTAGCATGTTTTTAGCCTATATTTTGAGAATATTCTAGCACTGAGTAGGCATGTACAGATTGCTTCTGGGACCCCAAAATATTGAATTTTCGGGTGTTTTGAGCCTGAATTTGAGATATAAACGGGTACAGAAGATACATGCACATATTGACTTTGGGCACCAAAAATATCGATTTTCAGCATGTTTTGGGCCTGAATTTTGAAAATACTCTAACACGGAGTAGGCATGTACAGTTCGCTTCTGGGACCCCAAAATATCGAATTTTCGGGTGTTTAGGGTCAGAATTTGAGATATAAACGGTTACAGAAGATGCATGCACATATCGACTTTTGTGCACCTAAAAGATCGATTTTCAGTATGTTTTGAGCATGTATTTTGAAAATACTCTAACACTGAGTAGGCATGTACAGATCGCTTCTGGGACCCCTAAATATCGAATTTTCGGGTGTTTTGGGACTGAATTTGAGATATCGACTTTTTGGCACCTAAAAGATCGATTTTTAGCATGTTTTTAGCCTATATTTTGAATATATTCTAGCACTGTACAGATTGCTTCTGGGACCCCAAAATATTGAATTTTCGGGTGTTTTGAGTCTCAATTTGAGATATAAACGGGTACAGAAGATACATGCACATATTGACTTTGGGCACCAAAAATATCGATTTTCAGCATGTTTTGGGCCTGAATTTTGAAAATACTCTAACACGGAGTAGGCATGTACAGATCGCTTCTGGGACCCCAAAATATCGAATTTTCGGGTGTTTAGGGCCAGAATTTGAGATATAAACGGGTACAGAAGATGCATGCACATATCGACTTTTGGGCACCTAAAAGATCGATTTTCAGTATGTTTTTGGCCTGTATTTTGAAAATACTCTAACACGGAGTAGGCATGTACAGATACCTTCTGGGACCTCTAAATATCGAATTTTCGGGTGTTTTGAGCCTGAATTTGAGATATAAACGGGTACTGAAGATGCATGCACATATCGACTTTTGTGCACCTAAAAGATCGATTTTCAGTATGTTTTGAGCATGTATTTTGAAAATACTCTAACACGGAGTAGGCATGTACAGATCTCTTCTGGGACCCCTAAATATCGAATTTTCGGGTGTTTTGGGACTGAATTTGAGATATCGACTTTTTGGCACCTAAAAGATCGATTTTTAGCATGTTTTTAGCCTATATTTTGAAAATATTCTAGCACTGTGTAGGCATGTACAGATTGCTTCTGGGACCCCAAAATATTGAATTTTCGGGTGTTTTGAGCCTGAATTTGAGATATAAACGGGTACAGAAGATACATGCACATATTGACTTTGGGCATCTAAAATATCGATTTTCAGCATGTTTTGGGCCTGTATTTTGAAAATACTCTAACACTGAGTAGGCATGTACAGATTGCTTCTGGGACACCAAAATATTGAATTTTCGGGTGTTTTGAGCCTGAATTTGAGATATAAACGGGTACTGAAGATGCATGCACATATCGACTTTTGTGCACCTAAAAGATCGATTTTCAGTATGTTTTGAGCATGTATTTTGAAAATACTCTAACACGGAGTAGGCATGTACAGATCGCTTCTGGGACCCCTAAATATCGAATTTTCGGGTGTTTTGGGACTGAATTTGAGATATCGACTTTTTGGCACCTAAAAGATCGATTTTTAGCATGTTTTTTGCCTATATTTTGAAAATATTCTAGCACTGAGTTTTGAGCATGTATTTTGAAATTACTCTAACACGGAGTAGGCATGTACAGATCGCTTCTGGAACCCCTAAATATCGAATTTTCGGGTGTTTTGGGACTGAATTTGAGATATCGACTTTTTGGCACCTAAATGATCGATTTTTAGCATATTTTTAGCCTATATTTTCAAAATATTCTAGCACTGAGTAGGCATGTACAGATTGCTTCTGGGACCCCAAAATATTGAATTTTCGGGTGTTTTGAGCCTGAATTTGAGATATAAACGGGTACTGAAGATGCATACACATATCGACTTTTGTGCACCTAAAAGATCGATTTTCAGTATGTTTTGAGCATGTATTTTGAAAATACTCTAACACGGAGTAGGCATGTACAGATCGCTTCTGGGACCCCTAAATATCGAATTTTCGGGTGTTTTGGGACTGAATTTGAGATATCGACTTTTTGGCACCTAAAAGATCGATTTTTAGCATGTTTTTAGCCTATATTTTGAAAATATTCTATCACTGAGTAGGCATGTACAGATTGCTTCTGGGACCCCAAAATATTGAATTTTCGGGTGTTTTGAGCCTGAATTTGAGATATAAACAGGTACAGAAAATACATGCACATATTGACTTTGGGCATCTAAAATATCGATTTTCAGCATGTTTTGGGCCTGAATTTTGAAAATACTCTAACACTGAGTAGGCATGTACAGATTGCTTCTGGGACCCCAAAATATTGAATTTTCGGGTGTTTTGAGCCTGAATTTGAGATATAAACGGGTACAGAAGATGCATGCACATATCGACTTTTGTGCACCTAAAAGATCGATTTTCAGTATGTTTTGAGCATGTATTTTGAAAATACTCTAACACGGAGTAGGCATGTACAGATCGCTTCTGGGACCCCTAAATATCGAATTTTCGGGTGTTTTAGGACTGAATTTGAGATATCAACTTTTTGGCACCTAAAAGATCGATTTTTAGCATGTTTTTAGCCTATATTTTGAAAATATTCTAGCACTGAGTAGGCATATACAGATTGCTTCTGGGACCCCAAAATATTGAATTTTCGGGTGTTTTGAGCCTGAATTTGAGATATAAACGGGTACAGAAGATACATGCACATATTGACTTTGGGCACCAAAAATATCGATTTTCAGCATGTTTTGGGCCTGAATTTTGAAAATACTCTAACACTGAGTAGGCATGTACAGATCGCTTCTGGGACCCCAAAATATCGAATTTTCGGGTGTTTTGAGCCTGAATTTGAGATATAAACGGGTACTGAAGATGCATGCACATATCGACTTTTGTGCACCTAAAAGATCGATTTTCAGTATGTTTTGAGTATGTATTTTGAAAATACTCTAACACGGAGTAGGCATGTACAGATCGCTTCTGGGACCCCTGAATATCGAATTTTCGGGTGTTTTGGGACTGAATTTGAGATATCGACTTTTTGGCACCTAAAAGATCGATTTTTAGCATGTTTTTAGCCTATATTTTGAAAATATTCTAGAACTGTACAGATTGCTTTTGGGACCCCAAAATATTGAATTTTCGGGTGTTTTGAGCCTGAATTTGAGATATAAACGGGTAAAGAAGATACATGCACATATTGACTTTGGGCACCAAAAATATCGATTTTCAGCATGTTTTGGGCCTGAATTTTGAAAATACTCTAACACGGAGTAGGCATGTACAGATCGCTTCTGGGACCACAAAATATCGAATTTTCGGGTGTTTAGGGCCAGAATTTGAGATATAAACGGGTACAGAAGATGCATGCACATATCGACTTTTGGGCACCTAAAAGAACGATTTTCAGTATGTTTTTGGCCTGTATTTTGAAAATACTCTAACACGGAGTAGGCATGTACAGATACCTTCTGGGACCTCTAAATATCGAATTTTCGGGTGTTTTGGGACTGAATTTGAGATATCGATTTTTTGGCACCTAAAATGTCGATTTTTAGCATGTTTTTAGCCTATATTTTGAAAATATTCTAGCACTGTGTAGGCATGTACAGATTGCTTCTGGGACCCCAAAATATTGAATTTTCGGGTGTTTTGAGCCTGAATTTGAGATATAAACGGGTACAGAAGATACATGCACATATTGACTTTGGGCACCAAAAATATCGATTTTCAGCATGTTTTGGGCCTGAATTTTGAAAATACTCTAACACGGAGTAGGCATGTACAGATCGCTTCTGGGACCCCAAAATATCGAATTTTCGGGTGTTTTGAGCCTGAATTTGAGATATAAACGGGTACTGAAGATGCATGCACATATCGACTTTTGTGCACCTAAAAGATCGATTTTCAGTATGTTTTGAGCATGTATTTTGAAAATACTCTAACACGGAGTAGGCATGTACAGATCGCTTCTGGGACCCCTAAATATCGAATTTTCGGGTGTTTTGGGACTGAATTTGAGATATCGACTTTTTGGCACCTAAAAGATCGATTTTTAGCATGTTTTTAGCCTATATTTTGAAAATATTCTAGCACTGTACAGATTGCTTCTGGGACCCCAAAATATTGAATTTTCGGGTGTTTTGAGTCTCAATTTGAGATATAAACGGGTACAGAAGATACATGCACATATTGACTTTGGGCACCAAAAATATCGATTTTCAGCATGTTTTGGGCCTGAATTTTGAAAATACTCTAACACGGAGTAGGCATGTACAGATACCTTCTGGGACCTCTAAATATCGAATTTTCGGGTGTTTTGAGCCTGAATTTGAGATATAAACGGGTACTGAAGATGCATGCACATATCGACTTTTGGGCACCTAAAAGATCGATTTTCAGTATGTTTTGAGCATGTATTTTGAAAATACTCTAACACGGAGTAGGCATGTACAGATCTCTTCTGGGACCCCTAAATATCGAATTTTCGGGTGTTTTGGGACTGAATTTGAGATATCGACTTTTTGGCACCTAAAAGATCGATTTTTAGCATGTTTTTAGCCTATATTTTGAAAATATTCTAGCACTGTGTAGGCATGTACAGATTGCTTCTGGTACCCCAAAATATTGAATTTTCGGGTGTTTTGAGCCTGAATTTGAGATATAAACGGGTACAGAAGATACATGCACATATTGACTTTGGGCATCTAAAATATCGATTTTCAGCATGTTTTGGGCCTGTATTTTGAAAATACTCTAACACTGAGTAGGCATGTACAGATTGCTTCTGGGACACCAAAATATTGAATTTTCGGGTGTTTTGAGCCTGAATTTGAGATATAAACGGGTACTGAAGATGCATGCACATATCGACTTTTGTGCACCTAAAAGATCGATTTTCAGTATGTTTTGAGCATGTATTTTGAAAATACTCTAACACGGAGTAGGCATGTACAGATCGCTTCTGGGACCCCTAAATATCGAATTTTCGGGTGTTTTGGGACTGAATTTGAGATATCGACTTTTTGGCACCTAAAAGATCGATTTTTAGCATGTTTTTTGCCTATATTTTGAAAATATTCTAGCACTGAGTTTTGAGCATGTATTTTGAAATTACTCTAACACGGAGTAGGCATGTACAGATCGCTTCTGGAACCCCTAAATATCGAATTTTCGGGTGTTTTGGGACTGAATTTGAGATATCGACTTTTTGGCACCTAAATGATCGATTTTTAGCATATTTTTAGCCTATATTTTCAAAATATTCTAGCACTGAGTAGGCATGTACAGATTGCTTCTGGGACCCCAAAATATTGAATTTTCGGGTGTTTTGAGCCTGAATTTGAGATATAAACGGGTACTGAAGATGCATACACATATCGACTTTTGTGCACCTAAAAGATCGATTTTCAGTATGTTTTGAGCATGTATTTTGAAAATACTCTAACACGGAGTAGGCATGTACAGATCGCTTCTGGGACCCCTAAATATCGAATTTTCGGGTGTTTTGGGACTGAATTTGAGATATCGACTTTTTGGCACCTAAAAGATCGATTTTTAGCATGTTTTTAGCCTATATTTTGAAAATATTCTATCACTGAGTAGGCATGTACAGATTGCTTCTGGGACCCCAAAATATTGAATTTTCGGGTGTTTTGAGCCTGAATTTGAGATATAAACAGGTACAGAAAATACATGCACATATTGACTTTGGGCATCTAAAATATCGATTTTCAGCATGTTTTGGGCCTGAATTTTGAAAATACTCTAACACTGAGTAGGCATGTACAGATTGCTTCTGGGACCCCAAAATATTGAATTTTCGGGTGTTTTGAGCCTGAATTTGAGATATAAACGGGTACAGAAGATGCATGCACATATCGACTTTTGTGCACCTAAAAGATCGATTTTCAGTATGTTTTGAGCATGTATTTTGAAAATACTCTAACACGGAGTAGGCATGTACAGATCGCTTCTGGGACCCCTAAATATCGAATTTTCGGGTGTTTTAGGACTGAATTTGAGATATCAACTTTTTGGCACCTAAAAGATCGATTTTTAGCATGTTTTTAGCCTATATTTTGAAAATATTCTAGCACTGAGTAGGCATATACAGATTGCTTCTGGGACCCCAAAATATTGAATTTTCGGGTGTTTTGAGCCTGAATTTGAGATATAAACGGGTACAGAAGATACATGCACATATTGACTTTGGGCACCAAAAATATCGATTTTCAGCATGTTTTGGGCCTGAATTTTGAAAATACTCTAACACTGAGTAGGCATGTACAGATCGCTTCTGGGACCCCAAAATATCGAATTTTCGGGTGTTTTGAGCCTGAATTTGAGATATAAACGGGTACTGAAGATGCATGCACATATCGACTTTTGTGCACCTAAAAGATCGATTTTCAGTATGTTTTGAGTATGTATTTTGAAAATACTCTAACACGGAGTAGGCATGTACAGATCGCTTCTGGGACCCCTGAATATCGAATTTTCGGGTGTTTTGGGACTGAATTTGAGATATCGACTTTTTGGCACCTAAAAGATCGATTTTTAGCATGTTTTTAGCCTATATTTTGAAAATATTCTAGCACTGTACAGATTGCTTTTGGGACCCCAAAATATTGAATTTTCGGGTGTTTTGAGCCTGAATTTGAGATATAAACGGGTAAAGAAGATACATGCACATATTGACTTTGGGCACCAAAAATATCGATTTTCAGCATGTTTTGGGCCTGAATTTTGAAAATACTCTAACACGGAGTAGGCATGTACAGATCGCTTCTGGGACCACAAAATATCGAATTTTCGGGTGTTTAGGGCCAGAATTTGAGATATAAACGGGTACAGAAGATGCATGCACATATCGACTTTTGGGCACCTAAAAGAACGATTTTCAGTATGTTTTTGGCCTGTATTTTGAAAATACTCTAACACGGAGTAGGCATGTACAGATACCTTCTGGGACCTCTAAATATCGAATTTTCGGGTGTTTTGGGACTGAATTTGAGATATCGATTTTTTGGCACCTAAAATGTCGATTTTTAGCATGTTTTTAGCCTATATTTTGAAAATATTCTAGCACTGTGTAGGCATGTACAGATTGCTTCTGGGACCCCAAAATATTGAATTTTCGGGTGTTTTGAGCCTGAATTTGAGATATAAACGGGTACAGAAGATACATGCACATATTGACTTTGGGCACCAAAAATATCGATTTTCAGCATGTTTTGGGCCTGAATTTTGAAAATACTCTAACACGGAGTAGGCATGTACAGATCGCTTCTGGGACCCCAAAATATCGAATTTTCGGGTGTTTTGAGCCTGAATTTGAGATATAAACGGGTACTGAAGATGCATGCACATATCGACTTTTGTGCACCTAAAAGATCGATTTTCAGTATGTTTTGAGCATGTATTTTGAAAATACTCTAACACGGAGTAGGCATGTACAGATTGCTTCTGGGATCCCTAAATATCGAATTTTCGGGTGTTTTGAGCCTGAATTTGAGATATCGAATATTGGCACCTAAAAGATCGATTTTTAGCATGTTTTATGCCTATATTTTGAAAATATTCAAGCACTGTACAGATTGCTTCTGGGACCCCAAAATATTGAATTTTCGGGTGTTTTGAGACTGAATTTGAGATATAAACGGGTACAGAAGATACATGCACATATTGACTTTGGGCACCAAAAATATCGATTTTCAGCATGTTTTGGGCCTGAATTTTGAAAATACTCTAACACGGAGTAGGCATGTACAGATCGCTTCTGGGACCCCAAAATATCGAATTTTCGGGTGTTTAGGGCCAGAATTTGAGATATAAACGGGTACAGAAGATGCATGCACATATCGACTTTTGTGCACCTTAAAGATCGATTTTCAGTATGTTTTGAGCATGTATTTTGAAAATACTCTAACACGGAGTAGGCATGTACAGATCGCTTCTGGGACCCTTAAATATCGAATTTTCAGGTGTTTTGGGACTGAATTTGAGATATCGACTTTTTGGCACCTAAAAGATCGATTTTTAGCATGTTTTTAGCCTATATTTTGAAAATATTCTAGCACTGAGTAGGCATGTACAGATTGCTTCTGGGACCCCAAAATATTGAATTTTCGCGTGTTTTGAGCCTGAATTTGAGATATAAACGGGTACAGAAGATGCATGCACATATCGACTTTTGGGCACCTAAAAGATCGATTTTCAGTATGTTTTTGGCCTGTATTTTGAAAATACTCTAACACGGAGTAGGCATGTACAGATCGCTTCTGGGACCACAAAATATCGAATTTTCGGGTGTTTTGGGACTGAAATTGAGATATCGATTTTTTGGCACCTAAAATGTCGATTTTTAGCATGTTTTTAGCCTATATTTTGAAAATATTCTAGCACTGTGTAGGCATGTACAGATTGCTTCTGGGACCCCAAAATATTGAATTTTCGGGTGTTTTGAGCCTGAATTTGAGATATAAACGGGTACAGAAGATACATGCACATATTGACTTTGGGCATCTAAAATATCGATTTTCAGCATGTTTTGGGCCTGTATTTTGAAAATACTCTAACACTGAGTAGGCATGTACAGATTGCTTCTGGGACCCCAAAATATTGAATTTTCGGGTGTTTTGAGCCTGAATTTGAGATATAAACGGGTACAGAAGATACATGCACATATTGACTTTGGGCATCTAAAATATCGATTTTCAGCATGTTTTGGGCCTGTATTTTGAAAATACTCTAACACTGAGTAGGCATCTACAGATTGCTTCTGGGACCCCAAAATATTGAATTTTCGGGTGTTTTGAGCCTGAATTTGAGATATAAACGGGTACTGAAGATGCATGCACATATCGACTTTTGTGCACCTAAAAGATCGATTTTCAGTATGTTTTGAGTATGTATTTTGAAAATACTCTAACACGGAGTAGGCATGTACAGATCGCTTCTGGGACCCCTGAATATCGAATTTTCGGGTGTTTTGGGACTGAATTTGAGATATCGACTTTTTGGCACCTAAAAGATCGATTTTTAGCATGTTTTTAGCCTATATTTTGAGAATATTCTAGCACTGAGTAGGCATGTACAGATTGCTTCTGGGACCCCAAAATATTGAATTTTCGGGTGTTTTGAGCCTGAATTTGAGATATAAACGGGTACAGAAGATACATGCACATATTGACTTTGGGCACCAAAAATATCGATTTTCAGCATGTTTTGGGCCTGAATTTTGAAAATACTCTAACACGGAGTAGGCATGTACAGTTCGCTTCTGGGACCCCAAAATATCGAATTTTCGGGTGTTTAGGGTCAGAATTTGAGATATAAACGGTTACAGAAGATGCATGCACATATCGACTTTTGTGCACCTAAAAGATCGATTTTCAGTATGTTTTGAGCATGTATTTTGAAAATACTCTAACACGGAGTAGGCATGTACAGATCGCTTCTGGGACCCCTAAATATCGAATTTTCGGGTGTTTTGGGACTGAATTTGAGATATCGACTTTTTGGCACCTAAAAGATCGATTTTTAGCATGTTTTTAGCCTATATTTTGAAAATATTCTAGCACTGTACAGATTGCTTCTGGGACCCCAAAATATTGAATTTTCGGGTGTTTTGAGTCTCAATTTGAGATATAAACGGGTACAGAAGATACATGCACATATTGACTTTGGGCACCAAAAATATCGATTTTCAGCATGTTTTGGGCCTGAATTTTGAAAATACTCTAACACGGAGTAGGCATGTACAGATCGCTTCTGGGACCCCAAAATATCGAATTTTCGGGTGTTTAGGGCCAGAATTTGAGATATAAACGGGTACAGAAGATGCATGCACATATCGACTTTTGGGCACCTAAAAGATCGATTTTCAGTATGTTTTTGGCCTGTATTTTGAAAATACTCTAACACGGAGTAGGCATGTACAGATACCTTCTGGGACCTCTAAATATCGAATTTTCGGGTGTTTTGAGCCTGAATTTGAGATATAAACGGGTACTGAAGATGCATGCACATATCGACTTTTGTGCACCTAAAAGATCGATTTTCAGTATGTTTTGAGCATGTATTTTGAAAATACTCTAACACGGAGTAGGCATGTACAGATCTCTTCTGGGACCCCTAAATATCGAATTTTCGGGTGTTTTGGGACTGAATTTGAGATATCGACTTTTTGGCACCTAAAAGATCGATTTTTAGCATGTTTTTAGCCTATATTTTGAAAATATTCTAGCACTGTGTAGGCATGTACAGATTGCTACTGGGACCCCAAAATATTGAATTTTCGGGTGTTTTGAGCCTGAATTTGAGATATAAACGGGTACAGAAGATACATGCACATATTGACTTTGGGCATCTAAAATATCGATTTTCAGCATGTTTTGGGCCTGTATTTTGAAAATACTCTAACACTGAGTAGGCATGTACAGATTGCTTCTGGGACACCAAAATATTGAATTTTCGGGTGTTTTGAGCCTGAATTTGAGATATAAACGGGTACTGAAGATGCATGCACATATCGACTTTTGTGCACCTAAAAGATCGATTTTCAGTATGTTTTGAGCATGTATTTTGAAAATACTCTAACACGGAGTAGGCATGTACAGATCGCTTCTGGGACCCCTAAATATCGAATTTTCGGGTGTTTTGGGACTGAATTTGAGATATCGACTTTTTGGCACCTAAAAGATCGATTTTTAGCATGTTTTTTGCCTATATTTTGAAAATATTCTAGCACTGAGTTTTGAGCATGTATTTTGAAATTACTCTAACACGGAGTAGGCATGTACAGATCGCTTCTGGAACCCCTAAATATCGAATTTTCGGGTGTTTTGGGACTGAATTTGAGATATCGACTTTTTGGCACCTAAATGATCGATTTTTAGCATATTTTTAGCCTATATTTTCAAAATATTCTAGCACTGAGTAGGCATGTACAGATTGCTTCTGGGACCCCAAAATATTGAATTTTCGGGTGTTTTGAGCCGGAATTTGAGATATAAACGGGTACTGAAGATGCATACACATATCGACTTTTGTGCACCTAAAAGATCGATTTTCAGTATGTTTTGAGCATGTATTTTGAAAATACTCTAACACGGAGTAGGCATGTACAGATCGCTTCTGGGACCCCTAAATATCGAATTTTCGGGTGTTTTGGGACTGAATTTGAGATATCGACTTTTTGGCACCTAAAAGATCGATTTTTAGCATGTTTTTAGCCTATATTTTGAAAATATTCTATCACTGAGTAGGCATGTACAGATTGCTTCTGGGACCCCAAAATATTGAATTTTCGGGTGTTTTGAGCCTGAATTTGAGATATAAACAGGTACAGAAAATACATGCACATATTGACTTTGGGCATCTAAAATATCGATTTTCAGCATGTTTTGGGCCTGAATTTTGAAAATACTCTAACACTGAGTAGGCATGTACAGATTGCTTCTGGGACCCCAAAATATTGAATTTTCGGGTGTTTTGAGCCTGAATTTGAGATATAAACGGGTACAGAAGATGCATGCACATATCGACTTTTGTGCACCTAAAAGATCGATTTTCAGTATGTTTTGAGCATGTATTTTGAAAATACTCTAACACGGAGTAGGCATGTACAGATCGCTTCTGGGACCCCTAAATATCGAATTTTCGGGTGTTTTAGGACTGAATTTGAGATATCAACTTTTTGGCACCTAAAAGATCGATTTTTAGCATGTTTTTAGCCTATATTTTGAAAATATTCTAGCACTGAGTAGGCATATACAGATTGCTTCTGGGACCCCAAAATATTGAATTTTCGGGTGTTTTGAGCCTGAATTTGAGATATAAACGGGTACAGAAGATACATGCACATATTGACTTTGGGCACCAAAAATATCGATTTTCAGCATGTTTTGGGCCTGAATTTTGAAAATACTCTAACACTGAGTAGGCATGTACAGATCGCTTCTGGGACCCCAAAATATCGAATTTTCGGGTGTTTTGAGCCTGAATTTGAGATATAAACGGGTACTGAAGATGCATGCACATATCGACTTTTGTGCACCTAAAAGATCGATTTTCAGTATGTTTTGAGTATGTATTTTGAAAATACTCTAACACGGAGTAGGCATGTACAGATCGCTTCTGGGACCCCTGAATATCGAATTTTCGGGTGTTTTGGGACTGAATTTGAGATATCGACTTTTTGGCACCTAAAAGATCGATTTTTAGCATGTTTTTAGCCTATATTTTGAAAATATTCTAGCACTGTACAGATTGCTTTTGGGACCCCAAAATATTGAATTTTCGGGTGTTTTGAGCCTGAATTTGAGATATAAACGGGTAAAGAAGATACATGCACATATTGACTTTGGGCACCAAAAATATCGATTTTCAGCATGTTTTGGACCTGAATTTTGAAAATACTCTAACACGGAGTAGGCATGTACAGATCGCTTCTGGGACCACAAAATATCGAATTTTCGGGTGTTTAGGGCCAGAATTTGAGATATAAACGGGTACAGAAGATGCATGCACATATCGACTTTTGGGCACCTAAAAGAACGATTTTCAGTATGTTTTTGGCCTGTATTTTGAAAATACTCTAACACGGAGTAGGCATGTACAGATACCTTCTGGGACCTCTAAATATCGAATTTTCGGGTGTTTTGGGACTGAATTTGAGATATCGATTTTTTGGCACCTAAAATGTCGATTTTTAGCATGTTTTTAGCCTATATTTTGAAAATATTCTAGCACTGTGTAGGCATGTACAGATTGCTTCTGGGACCCCAAAATATTGAATTTTCGGGTGTTTTGAGCCTGAATTTGAGATATAAACGGGTACAGAAGATACATGCACATATTGACTTTGGGCACCAAAAATATCGATTTTCAGCATGTTTTGGGCCTGAATTTTGAAAATACTCTAACACGGAGTAGGCATGTACAGATCGCTTCTGGGACCCCAAAATATCGAATTTTCGGGTGTTTTGAGCCTGAATTTGAGATATAAACGGGTACTGAAGATGCATGCACATATCGACTTTTGTGCACCTAAAAGATCGATTTTCAGTATGTTTTGAGCATGTATTTTGAAAATACTCTAACACGGAGTAGGCATGTACAGATTGCTTCTGGGATCCCTAAATATCGAATTTTCGGGTGTTTTGAGCCTGAATTTGAGATATCGAATATTGGCACCTAAAAGATCGATTTTTAGCATGTTTTATGCCTATATTTTGAAAATATTCAAGCACTGTACAGATTGCTTCTGGGACCCCAAAATATTGAATTTTCGGGTGTTTTGAGACTGAATTTGAGATATAAACGGGTACAGAAGATACATGCACATATTGACTTTGGGCACCAAAAATATCGATTTTCAGCATGTTTTGGGCCTGAATTTTGAAAATACTCTAACACGGAGTAGGCATGTACAGATCGCTTCTGGGACCCCAAAATATCGAATTTTCGGGTGTTTAGGGCCAGAATTTGAGATATAAACGGGTACAGAAGATGCATGCACATATCGACTTTTGTGCACCTTAAAGATCGATTTTCAGTATGTTTTGAGCATGTATTTTGAAAATACTCTAACACGGAGTAGGCATGTACAGATCGCTTCTGGGACCCTTAAATATCGAATTTTCAGGTGTTTTGGGACTGAATTTGAGATATCGACTTTTTGGCACCTAAAAGATCGATTTTTAGCATGTTTTTAGCCTATATTTTGAAAATATTCTAGCACTGAGTAGGCATGTACAGATTGCTTCTGGGACCCCAAAATATTGAATTTTCGCGTGTTTTGAGCCTGAATTTGAGATATAAACGGGTACAGAAGATGCATGCACATATCGACTTTTGGGCACCTAAAAGATCGATTTTCAGTATGTTTTTGGCCTGTATTTTGAAAATACTCTAACACGGAGTAGGCATGTACAGATCGCTTCTGGGACCACAAAATATCGAATTTTCGGGTGTTTTGGGACTGAAATTGAGATATCGATTTTTTGGCACCTAAAATGTCGATTTTTAGCATGTTTTTAGCCTATATTTTGAAAATATTCTAGCACTGTGTAGGCATGTACAGATTGCTTCTGGGACCCCAAAATATTGAATTTTCGGGTGTTTTGAGCCTGAATTTGAGATATAAACGGGTACAGAAGATACATGCACATATTGACTTTGGGCATCTAAAATATCGATTTTCAGCATGTTTTGGGCGTGTATTTTGAAAATACTCTAACACTGAGTAGGCATGTACAGATTGCTTCTGGGACCCCAAAATATTGAATTTTCGGGTGTTTTGAGCCTGAATTTGAGATATAAACGGGTACAGAAGATACATGCACATATTGACTTTGGGCATCTAAAATATCGATTTTCAGCATGTTTTGGGCCTGTATTTTGAAAATACTCTAACACTGAGTAGGCATCTACAGATTGCTTCTGGGACCCCAAAATATTGAATTTTCGGGTGTTTTGAGCCTGAATTTGAGATATAAACGGGTACTGAAGATGCATGCACATATCGACTTTTGTGCACCTAAAAGATCGATTTTCAGTATGTTTTGAGCATGTATTTTGAAAATACTCTAACACGGAGTAGGCATGTACAGATCGCTTCTGGGACCCCTGAATATCGAATTTTCGGGTGTTTTGGGACTGAATTTGAGATATCGACTTTTTGGCACCTACAAGATCGATTTTTAGCATGTTTTTAGCCTATATTTTGAAAATATTCTAGCACTGTACAGATTGCTTTTGGGACCCCAAAATATTGAATTTTCGGGTGTTTTGAGCCTGAATTTGAGATATAAACGGGTACAGAAGATGCATGCACATATCGACTTTTGTGCACCTTAAAGATCGATTTTCAGTATGTTTTGAGCATGTATTTTGAAAATACTCTAACACGGAGTAGGCATGTACAGATCGCTTCTGGGACCCTTAAATATCGAATTTTCAGGTGTTTTGGGACTGAATTTGAGATATCGACTTTTTGGCACCTAAAAGATCGATTTTTAGCATGTTTTTAGCCTATATTTTGAAAATATTCTAGCACTGAGTAGGCATGTACAGATTGCTTCTGGGACCCCAAAATATTGAATTTTCGCGTGTTTTGAGCCTGAATTTGAGATATAAACGGGTACAGAAGATGCATGCACATATCGACTTTTGGGCACCTAAAAGATCGATTTTCAGTATGTTTTTGGCCTGTATTTTGAAAATACTCTAACACGGAGTAGGCATGTACAGATCGCTTCTGGGACCACAAAATATCGAATTTTCGGGTGTTTTGGGACTGAAATTGAGATATCGATTTTTTGGCACCTAAAATGTCGATTTTTAGCATGTTTTTAGCCTATATTTTGAAAATATTCTAGCACTGTGTAGGCATGTACAGATTGCTTCTGGGACCCCAAAATATTGAATTTTCGGGTGTTTTGAGCCTGAATTTGAGATATAAACGGGTACAGAAGATACATGCACATATTGACTTTGGGCATCTAAAATATCGATTTTCAGCATGTTTTGGGCCTGTATTTTGAAAATACTCTAACACTGAGTAGGCATGTACAGATTGCTTCTGGGACCCCAAAATATTGAATTTTCGGGTGTTTTGAGCCTGAATTTGAGATATAAACGGGTACAGAAGATACATGCACATATTGACTTTGGGCATCTAAAATATCGATTTTCAGCATGTTTTGGGCCTGTATTTTGAAAATACTCTAACACTGAGTAGGCATCTACAGATTGCTTCTGGGACCCCAAAATATTGAATTTTCGGGTGTTTTGAGCCTGAATTTGAGATATAAACGGGTACTGAAGATGCATGCACATATCGACTTTTGTGCACCTAAAAGATCGATTTTCAGTATGTTTTGAGTATGTATTTTGAAAATACTCTAACACGGAGTAGGCATGTACAGATCGCTTCTGGGACCCCTGAATATCGAATTTTCGGGTGTTTTGGGACTGAATTTGAGATATCGACTTTTTGGCACCTAAAAGATCGATTTTTAGCATGTTTTTAGCCTATATTTTGAAAATATTCTAGCACTGTACAGATTGCTTTTGGGACCCCAAAATATTGAATTTTCGGGTGTTTTGAGCCTGAATTTGAGATATAAACGGGTACAGAAGATACATGCACATATTGACTTTGGGCACCAAAAATATCGATTTTCAGCATGTTTTGGGCCTGAATTTTGAAAATACTCTAACACTGAGTAGGCATGTACAGATTGCTTCTGGGACCCCAAAATATTGAATTTTCGGGTGTTTTGAGCCTGAATTTGAGATATAAACGGGTACAGAAGATGCATGCACATATCGACTTTTGTGCACCTAAAAGATCGATTTTCAGTATGTTTTGAGCATGTATTTTGAAAATACTCTAACACGGAGTAGGCATGTACAGATCGCTTCTGGGACCCCTAAATATCGAATTTTCGGGTGTTTTAGGACTGAATTTGAGATATCAACTTTTTGGCACCTAAAAGATCGATTTTTAGCATGTTTTTAGCCTATATTTTGAAAATATTCTAGCACTGAGTAGGCATATACAGATTGCTTCTGGGACCCCAAAATATTGAATTTTCGGGTGTTTTGAGCCTGAATTTGAGATATAAACGGGTATAGAAGATACATGCACATATTGACTTTGGGCACCAAAAATATCGATTTTCAGCATGTTTTGGGCCTGAATTTTGAAAATACTCTAACACTGAGTAGGCATGTACAGATCGCTTCTGGGACCCCAAAATATCGAATTTTCGGGTGTTTTGAGCCTGAATTTGAGATATAAACGGGTACTGAAGATGCATGCACATATCGACTTTTGTGCACCTAAAAGATCGATTTTCAGTATGTTTTGAGTATGTATTTTGAAAATACTCTAACACGGAGTAGGCATGTACAGATCGCTTCTGGGACCCCTGAATATCGAATTTTCGGGTGTTTTGGGACTGAATTTGAGATATCGACTTTTTGGCACCTAAAAGATCGATTTTTAGCATGTTTTTAGCCTATATTTTGAAAATATTCTAGCACTGTACAGATTGCTTTTGGGACCCCAAAATATTGAATTTTCGGGTGTTTTGAGCCTGAATTTGAGATATAAACGGGTAAAGAAGATACATGCACATATTGACTTTGGGCACCAAAAATATCGATTTTCAGCATGTTTTGGGCCTGAATTTTGAAAATACTATAACACGGAGTAGGCATGTACAGATCGCTTCTGGGACCACAAAATATCGAATTTTCGGGTGTTTAGGGCCAGAATTTGAGATATAAACGGGTACAGAAGATGCATGCACATATCGACTTTTGGGCACCTAAAAGAACGATTTTCAGTATGTTTTTGGCCTGTATTTTGAAAATACTCTAACACGGAGTAGGCATGTACAGATACCTTCTGGGACCTCTAAATATCGAATTTTCGGGTGTTTTGGGACTGAATTTGAGATATCGATTTTTTGGCACCTAAAATGTCGATTTTTAGCATGTTTTTAGCCTATATTTTGAAAATATTCTAGCACTGTGTAGGCATGTACAGATTGCTTCTGGGACCCCAAAATATTGAATTTTCGGGTGTTTTGAGCCTGAATTTGAGATATAAACGGGTACAGAAGATACATGCACATATTGACTTTGGGCACCAAAAATATCGATTTTCAGCATGTTTTGGGCCTGAATTTTGAAAATACTCTAACACGGAGTAGGCATGTACAGATCGCTTCTGGGACCCCAAAATATCGAATTTTCGGGTGTTTTGAGCCTGAATTTGAGATATAAACGGGTACTGAAGATGCATGCACATATCGACTTTTGGGCACCTAAAAGATCGATTTTCAGTATGTTTTGAGCATGTATTTTGAAAATACTCTAACACGGAGTAGGCATGTACAGATTGCTTCTGGGATCCCTAAATATCGAATTTTCGGGTGTTTTGAGCCTGAATTTGAGATATCGAATATTGGCACCTAAAAGATCGATTTTTAGCATGTTTTATGCCTATATTTTGAAAATATTCAAGCACTGTACAGATTGCTTCTGGGACCCCAAAATATTGAATTTTCGGGTGTTTTGAGACTGAATTTGAGATATAAACGGGTACAGAAGATACATGCACATATTGACTTTGGCCACCAAAAATATCGATTTTCAGCATGTTTTGGGCCTGAATTTTGAAAATACTCTAACACGGAGTAGGCATGTACAGATCGCTTCTGGGACCCCAAAATATCGAATTTTCGGGTGTTTAGGGCCAGAATTTGAGATATAAACGGGTACAGAAGATGCATGCACATATCGACTTTTGTGCACCTTAAAGATCGATTTTCAGTATGTTTTGAGCCTGTATTTTGAAAATACTCTAACACGGAGTAGGCATGTACAGATCGCTTCTGGGACCCTTAAATATCGAATTTTCAGGTGTTTTGGGACTGAATTTGAGATATCGACTTTTTGGCACCTAAAAGATCGATTTTTAGCATGTTTTTAGCCTATATTTTGAAAATATTCTAGCACTGAGTAGGCATGTACAGATTGCTTCTGGGACCCCAAAATATTGAATTTTCGCGTGTTTTGAGCCTGAATTTGAGATATAAACGGGTACAGAAGATGCATGCACATATCGACTTTTGGGCACCTAAAAGATCGATTTTCAGTATGTTTTTGGCCTGTATTTTGAAAATACTCTAACACGGAGTAGGCATGTACAGATCGCTTCTGGGACCACAAAATATCGAATTTTCGGGTGTTTTGGGACTGAAATTGAGATATCGATTTTTTGGCACCTAAAATGTCGATTTTTAGCATGTTTTTAGCCTATATTTTGAAAATATTCTAGCACTGTGTAGGCATGTACAGATTGCTTCTGGGACCCCAAAATATTGAATTTTCGGGTGTTTTGAGCCTGAATTTGAGATATAAACGGGTACAGAAGATACATGCACATATTGACTTTGGGCATCTAAAATATCGATTTTCAGCATGTTTTGGGCCTGTATTTTGAATATACTCTAACACTGAGTAGGCATGTACAGATTGCTTCTGGGACCCCAAAATATTGAATTTTCGGGTGTTTTGAGCCTGAATTTGAGATATAAACGGGTACTGAAGATGCATGCACATATCGACTTTTGTGCACCTAAAAGATCGATTTTCAGTATGTTTTGAGCATGTATTTTGAAAATACTCTAACACGGAGTAGGCATGTACAGATCGCTTCTGGGACCCCTAAATATCGAATTTTCGGGTGTTTTGGGACTGAATTTGAGATATCGACTTTTTGGCACCTAAAAGATCGATTTTTAGCATGTTTTTAGCCTATATTTTGAAAATATTCTAGCACTGTACAGATTGCTTTTGGGACCCCAAAATATTGAATTTTCGGGTGTTTTGAGCCTGAATTTGAGATATAAACGGGTACAGAAGATACATGCACATATTGACTTTGGGCACCAAAAATATCGATTTTCAGCATGTTTTGGGCGTGAATTTTGAAAATACTCTAACACGGAGTAGGCATGTACAGATCGCTTCTGGGACCACAAAATATCGAATTTTCAGGTGTTTAGGGCCAGAATTTGAGATATAAACGGGTACAGAAAATGCATGCACATATCGTCTTTTGGGCACCTAAAAGAACGATTTTCAGTATGTTTTTGGCCTGTATTTTGAAAATACTATAACACGGAGTAGGCATGTACAGATACCTTCTGGGACCTCTAAATATCGAATTTTCGGGTGTTTTGGGACTGAATTTGAGATATCGATTTTTTGGCACCTAAAATGTCGATTTTTAGCATGTTTTTAGCCTATATTTTGAAAATATTCTAGCACTGTGTAGGCATGTACAGATTGCTTCTGGGACCCCAAAATATTGAATTTTCGGGTGTTTTGAGCCTGAATTTGAGATATAAACGGGTACAGAAGATACATGCACATATTGACTTTGGGCACCAAAAATATCGATTTTCAGCATGTTTTGGGCCTGAATTTTGAAAATACTCTAACACGGAGTAGGCATGTACAGATCGCTTCTGGGACCCCAAAATATCGAATTTTCGGGTGTTTTGGGACTAAATTTGAGATATCGACTTTTTGGCACCTAAAAGATCGATTTTTAGCATGTTTTTAACCTATATTTTGAAAATATTCTAGCACTGAGTAGGCATGTACAGATTGCTTCTGGAACCCCAAAATATTGAATTTTCGGGTGTTTTGAGCCTGAATTTGAGATATAAACGGATACAGAAGATACATGCACATATTGACTTTGGGCACCAAAAATATCGATTTTCAGCATGTTTTGGGCCTGAATTTTGAAAATACTCTAACACGGAGTAGGCATGTACAGATCGCTTCTGGGACCCCAAAATATCGAATTTTCGGGTGTTTTGAGCCTGAATTTAAGATATAAACGGGTACTGAAGATGCATGCACATATCGACTTTTGTGCACCTAAAAGATCGATTTTCAGTATGTTTTGAGCATGTATTTTGAAAATACTCTAACACGGAGTAGGCATGTACAGATCGCTTCTGGGATCCCTAAATATCGAATTTTCGGGTGTTTTGAGCCAGAATTTGAGATATAAACGGGTACAGAAGATGCATGCACATATCGACTTTTGGGCACCTAAAAGAACGATTTTCAGTATGTTTTTGGCCTGTATTTTGAAAATACTCTAACACGGAGTAGGCATGTACAGATACCTTCTGGGACCTCTAAATATCGAATTTTCGGGTGTTTTGGGACTGAATTTGAGATATCGATTTTTTGGCACCTAAAATGTCGATTTTTAGCATGTTTTTAGCCTATATTTTGAAAATATTCTAGCACTGTGTAGGCATGTACAGATTGCTTCTGGGACCCCAAAATATTGAATTTTCGGGTGTTTTGAGCCTGAATTTGAGATATAAACGGGTACAGAAGATACATGCACATATTGACTTTGGGCACCAAAAATATCGATTTTCAGCATGTTTTGGGCCTGAATTTTGAAAATACTCTAACACGGAGTAGGCATGTACAGATCGCTTCTGGGACCCCAAAATATCGAATTTTCGGGTGTTTAGGGCCAGAATTTGAGATATAAACGGGTACAGAAGATGCATGCACATATCGACTTTTGGGCACCTAAAAGATCGATTTTCAGTATGTTTTGGGCCTGTATTTTGAAAATACTCTAACACGGAGTAGGCATGTACAGATACCTTCTGGGACCTCTAAATATCGAATTTTCGGGTGTTTTGGGACTGAAATTGAGATATCGATTTTTTGGCACCTAAAATGTCGATTTTTAGCATGTTTTTAGCCTATATTTTGAAAATATTCTAGCACTGTGTAGGCATGTACAGATTGCTTCTGGGACCCCAAAATATTGAATTTTCGGGTGTTTTGAGCCTGAATTTGAGATATAAACGGGTACAGAAGATACATGCACATATTGACTTTGGGCATCTAAAATATCGATTTTCAGCATGTTTTGGGCCTGTATTTTGAAAATACTCTAACACTGAGTAGGCATGTACTGATTGCTTCTGGGACCCCAAAATATTGAATTTTCGGGTATTTTGAGCCTGAATTTGATATATAAACGGGTACAGAAGATACATGCACATATTGACTTTGGGCACCAAAAATATCGATTTTCAGCATGTTTTGGGCCTGAATTTTGAAAATACTCTAACACGGAGTAGGCATGTACAGATCGCTTCTGGGACCCCAAAATATCGAATTTTCGGGTGTTTTGAGCCTGAATTTGAGATATAAACGGGTACTGAAGATGCATGCACATATCGACTTTTGTGCACCTAAAAGATCGATTTTCAGTATGTTTTGAGCATGTATTTTGAAAATACTCTAACACGGAGTAGGCATGTACAGATCGCTTCTGGGACCCCTAAATATCGAATTTTCGGGTGTTTTGGGACTGAATTTGAGATATCGACTTTTTGGCACCTAAAAGATCGATTTTTAGCATGTTTTTAGCCTATATTTTGAAAATATTCTAGCACTGTACAGATTGCTTCTGGGACCCCAAAATATTGAATTTTCGGGTGTTTTGAGCCTGAATTTGAGATATAAACGGGTACAGAAGATACATGCACATGTTGACTTTGGGCACCAAAAATATCGATTTTCAACATGTTTTGGGCCTGTATTTTGAAAATACTCTAACACTGAGTAGGCATGTACAGATTGCTTCTGGGACCCCAAAATATTGAATTTTCGGGTGTTTTGAGCCTGAATTTGAGATATAAACGGGTACAGAAGATACATGCACATATTGACTTTGGGCATCTAAAATATCGATTTTCAGCATGTTTTGGGCCTGTATTTTGAAAATACTCTAACACTGAGTAGGCATCTACAGATTGCTTCTGGGACCCCAAAATATTGAATTTTCGGGTGTTTTGAGCCTGAATTTGAGATATAAACGGGTACTGAAGATGCATGCACATATCGACTTTTGTGCACCTAAAAGATCGATTTTCAGTATGTTTTGAGTATGTATTTTGAAAATACTCTAACACGGAGTAGGCATGTACAGATCGCTTCTGGGACCCCTGAATATCGAATTTTCGGGTGTTTTGGGACTGAATTTGAGATATCGACTTTTTGGCACCTAAAAGATCGATTTTTAGCATGTTTTTAGCCTATATTTTGAAAATATTCTAGCACTGTTCAGATTGTTTTTGGGACCCCAAAATATTGAATTTTCGGGTGTTTTGAGCCTGAATTTGAGATATAAACGGGTACAGAAGATACATGCACATATTGAATTTGGGCACCAAAAATATCGATTTTCAGCATGTTTTGGGCCTGAATTTTGAAAATACTCTAACACGGAGTAGGCATGTACAGATCGCTTCTGGGACCACAAAATATCGAATTTTCAGGTGTTTAGGGCCAGAATTTGAGATATAAACGGGTACAGAAGATGCATGCACATATCGACTTTTGGGCACCTAAAAGAACGATTTTCAGTATGTTTTTGGCCTGTATTTTGAAAATACTCTAACACGGAGTAGGCATGTACAGATACCTTCTGGGACCTCTAAATATCGAATTTTCGGGTGTTTTGGGACTGAATTTGAGATATCGATTTTTTGGCACCTAAAATGTCGATTTTTAGCATGTTTTTAGCCTATATTTTGAAAATATTCTAGCACTGTGTAGGCATGTACAGATTGCTTCTGGGACCCCAAAATATTGAATTTTCGGGTGTTTTGAGCCTGAATTTGAGATATAAACGGGTACAGAAGATACATGCACATATTGACTTTGGGCACCAAAAATATCGATTTTCAGCATGTTATGGGCCTGAATTTTGAAAATACTCTAACACGGAGTAGGCATGTACAGATCGCTTCTGGGACCCCAAAATATCGAATTTTCGGGTGTTTTGGGACTAAATTTGAGATATCGACTTTTTGGCACCTAAAAGATCGATTTTTAGCATGTTTTTAACCTATATTTTGAAAATATTCTAGCACTGAGTAGGCATGTACAGATTGCTTCTGGAACCCCAAAATATTGAATTTTCGGGTGTTTTGAGCCTGAATTTGAGATATAAACGGATACAGAAGATACATGCACATATTGACTTTGGGCACCAAAAATATCGATTTTCAGCATGTTTTGGGCCTGAATTTTGAAAATACTCTAACACGGAGTAGGCATGTACAGATCGCTTCTGGGACCCCAAAATATCGAATTTTCGGGTGTTTTGAGCCTGAATTTGAGATATAAACGGGTACTGAAGATGCATGCACATATCGACTTTTGTGCACCTAAAAGATCGATTTTCAGTATGTTTTGAGCATGTATTTTGAAAATACTCTAACACGGAGTAGGCATGTACAGATCGCTTGTGGGATCCCTAAATATCGAATTTTCGGGTGTTTTGAGCCTGAATTTGAGATATCGAATATTGGCACCTAAAAGATCGATTTTTAGCATGTTTTTAGCCTATATTTTGAAAATATTCAAGCACTGTACAGATTGCTTCTGGGACCCCAAAATATTGAATTTTCGGGTGTTTTGAGCCTGAATTTGATATATAAACGGGTACAGAAGATACATGCACATATTGACTTTGGGCACCAAAAATATCGATTTTCAGCATGTTTTGGGCCTGAATTTTGAAAATACTCTAACACGGAGTAGGCATGTACAGATCGCTTCTGGGACCCCAAAATATCGAATTTTCGGGTGTTTTGAGCCTGAATTTGAGATATAAACGGGTACTGAAGATGCATGCACATATCGACTTTTGTGCACCTAAAAGATCGATTTTCAGTATGTTTTGAGCATGTATTTTGAAAATACTCTAACACGGAGTAGGCATGTACAGATCGCTTCTGGGACCCCTAAATATCGAATTTTCGGGTGTTTTGGGACTGAATTTGAGATATCGACTTTTTGGCACCTAAAAGATCGATTTTTAGCATGTTTTTAGCCTATATTTTGAAAATATTCTAGCACTGTACAGATTGCTTCTGGGACTCCAAAATATTGAATTTTCGGGTGTTTTGAGCCTGAATTTGAGATATAAACGGGTACAGAAGATACATGCACATATTGACTTTGGGCACCAAAAATATCGATTTTCAACATGTTTTGGGCCTGTATTTTGAAAATACTCTAACACTGAGTAGGCATGTACAGATTGCTTCTGGGACCCCAAAATATTGAATTTTCGGGTGTTTTGAGCCTGAATTTGAGATATAAACGGGTACAGAAGATACATGCACATATTGAATTTGGGCACCAAAAATATCGATTTTCAGCATGTTTTGGGCCTGTATTTTGAAAATACTCTAACACTGAGTAGGCATGTACAGATCGCTTCTGGGACCACAAAATATCGAATTTTCAGGTGTTTAGGGCCAGAATTTGAGATATAAACGGGTACTGAAGATGCATGCACATATCGACTTTTGGGCACCTAAAAGAACGATTTTCAGTATGTTTTTGGCCTGTATTTTGAAAATACTCTAACACGGAGTAGGCATGTACAGATACCTTCTGGGACCTCTAAATATCGAATTTTCGGGTGTTTTGGGACTGAATTTGAGATATCGATTTTTTGGCACCTAAAATGTCGATTTTTAGCATGTTTTTAGCCTATATTTTGAAAATATTCTAGCACTGTGTAGGCATGTACAGATTGCTTCTGGGACCCCAAAATATTGAATTTTCGGGTGTTTTGAGCCTGAATTTGAGATATAAACGGGTACAGAAGATACATGCACATATTGACTTTGGGCACCAAAAATATCGATTTTCAGCATGTTTTGGGCCTGAATTTTGAAAATACTCTAACACGGAGTAGGCATGTACAGATCGCTTCTGGGACCCCAAAATATCGAATTTTCGGGTGTTTTGAGCCTGAATTTGAGATATAAACGGGTACTGAAGATGCATGCACATATCGACTTTTGTGCACCTAAAAGATCGATTTTCAGTATGTTTTGAGCATGTATTTTGAAAATACTCTAACACGGAGTAGGCATGTACAGATCGCTTGTGGGATCCCTAAATATCGAATTTTCGGGTGTTTTGAGCCTGAATTTGAGATATCGAATATTGGCACCTAAAAGATCGATTTTTAGCATGTTTTTAGCCTATATTTTGAAAATATTCAAGCACTGTACAGATTGCTTCTGGGACCCCAAAATATTGAATTTTCGGGTGTTTTGAGCCTGAATTTGATATATAAACGGGTACAGAAGATACATGCACATATTGACTTTGGGCACCAAAAATATCGATTTTCAGCATGTTTTGGGCCTGAATTTTGAAAATACTCTAACACGGAGTAGGCATGTACAGATCGCTTCTGGGACCCCAAAATATCGAATTTTCGGGTGTTTTGAGCCTGAATTTGAGATATAAACGGGTACTGAAGATGCATGCACATATCGACTTTTGTGCACCTAAAAGATCGATTTTCAGTATGTTTTGAGCATGTATTTTGAAAATACTCTAACACGGAGTAGGCATGTACAGATCGCTTCTGGGACCCCTAAATATCGAATTTTCGGGTGTTTTGGGACTGAATTTGAGATATCGACTTTTTGGCACCTAAAAGATCGATTTTTAGCATGTTTTTAGCCTATATTTTGAAAATATTCTAGCACTGTACAGATTGCTTCTGGGACTCCAAAATATTGAATTTTCGGGTGTTTTGAGCCTGAATTTGAGATATAAACGGGTACAGAAGATACATGCACATATTGACTTTGGGCACCAAAAATATCGATTTTCAACATGTTTTGGGCCTGTATTTTGAAAATACTCTAACACTGAGTAGGCATGTACAGATTGCTTCTGGGACCCCAAAATATTGAATTTTCGGGTGTTTTGAGCCTGAATTTGAGATATAAACGGGTACAGAAGATACATGCACATATTGACTTTGGGCATCTAAAATATCGATTTTCAGCATGTTTTGGGCCTGTATTTTGAAAATACTCTAACACTGAGTAGGCATCTACAGATTGCTTCTGGGACCCCAAAATATTGAATTTTCGGGTGTTTTGAGCCTGAATTTGAGATATAAACGGGTACTGAAGATGCATGCACATATCGACTTTTGTGCACCTAAAAGATCGATTTTCAGTATGTTTTGAGTATGTATTTTGAAAATACTCTAACACGGAGTAGGCATGTACAGATCGCTTCTGGGACCCCTGAATATCGAATTTTCGGGTGTTTTGGGACTGAATTTGAGATATCGACTTTTTGGCACCTAAAAGATCGATTTTTAGCATGTTTTTAGCCTATATTTTGAAAATATTCTAGCACTGTACAGATTGCTTTTGGGACCCCAAAATATTGAATTTTCGGGTGTTTTGAGCCTGAATTTGAGATATAAACGGGTACAGAAGATACATGCACATATTGACTTTGGGCACCAAAAATATCGATTTTCAGCATGTTTTGGGCCTGAATTTTGAAAATACTCTAACACGGAGTAGGCATGTACAGATCGCTTCTGGGACCACAAAATATCGAATTTTCAGGTGTTTAGGGCCAGAATTTGAGATATAAACGGGTACAGAAGATGCATGCACATATCGACTTTTGGGCACCTAAAAGAACGATTTTCAGTATGTTTTTGGCCTGTATTTTGAAAATACTCTAACACGGAGTAGGCATGTACAGATACCTTCTGGGACCTCTAAATATCGAATTTTCGGGTGTTTTGGGACTGAATTTGAGATATCGATTTTTTGGCACCTAAAATGTCGATTTTTAGCATGTTTTTAGCCTATATTTTGAAAATATTCTAGCACTGTGTAGGCATGTACAGATTGCTTCTGGGACCCCAAAATATTGAATTTTCGGGTGTTTTGAGCCTGAATTTGAGATATAAACGGGTACAGAAGATACATGCACATATTGACTTTGGGCACCAAAAATATCGATTTTCTGCATGTTTTGGGCCTGAATTTTGAAAATACTCTAACACGGAGTAGGCATGTACAGATCGCTTCTGGGACCCCAAAATATCGAATTTTCGGGTGTTTTGGGACTAAATTTGAGATATCGACTTTTTGGCACCTAAAAGATCGATTTTTAGCATGTTTTTAACCTATATTTTGAAAATATTCTAGCACTGAGTAGGCATGTACAGATTGCTTCTGGAACCCCAAAATATTGAATTTTCGGGTGTTTTGAGCCTGAATTTGAGATATAAACGGATACAGAAGATACATGCACATATTGACTTTGGGCACCAAAAATATCGATTTTCAGCATGTTTTGGGCCTGAATTTTGAAAATACTCTAACACGGAGTAGGCATGTACAGATCGCTTCTGGGACCCCAAAATATCGAATTTTCGGGTGTTTTGAGCCTGAATTTGAGATATAAACGGGTACTGAAGATGCATGCACATATCGACTTTTGTGCACCTAAAAGATCGATTTTCAGTATGTTTTGAGCATGTATTTTGAAAATACTCTAACACGGAGTAGGCATGTACAGATCGCTTGTGGGATCCCTAAATATCGAATTTTCGGGTGTTTTGAGCCTGAATTTGAGATATCGAATATTGGCACCTAAAAGATCGATTTTTAGCATGTTTTTAGCCTATATTTTGAAAATATTCAAGCACTGTACAAATTGCTTCTGGGACCCCAAAATATTGAATTTTCGGGTGTTTTGAGCCTGAATTTGAGATATAAACGGGTACAGAAGATACATGCACATATTGACTTTGGGCACCAAAAATATCGATTTTCAGCATGTTTTGGGCCTGAATTTTGAAAATACTCTAACACGGAGTAGGCATGTACAGATCGCTTCTGGGACCCCAAAATATCGAATTTTCGGGTGTTTAGGGCCAGAATTTGAGATATAAACGGGTACAGAAGATGCATGCACATATCGACTTTTGGGCACCTAAAAGATCGATTTTCAGTATGTTTTGGGCCTGTATTTTGAAAATACTCTAACACGGAGTAGGCATGTACAGATACCTTCTGGGACCTCTAAATATCGAATTTTCGGGTGTTTTGGGACTGAAATTGAGATATCGATTTTTTGGCACCTAAAATGTCGATTTTTAGCATGTTTTTAGCCTATATTTTGAAAATATTCTAGCACTGTGTAGGCATGTACAGATTGCTTCTGGGACCCCAAAATATTGAATTTTCGGGTGTTTTGAGCCTGAATTTGAGATATAAACGGGTACAGAAGATACATGCACATATTGACTTTGGGCATCTAAAATATCGATTTTCAGCATGTTTTGGGCCTGTATTTTGAAAATACTCTAACACTGAGTAGGCATGTACTGATTGCTTCTGGGACCCCAAAATATTGAATTTTCGGGTGTTTTGAGCCTGAATTTGATATATAAACGGGTACAGAAGATACATGCACATATTGACTTTGGGCACCAAAAATATCGATTTTCAGCATGTTTTGGGCCTGAATTTTGAAAATACTCTAACACGGAGTAGGCATGTACAGATCGCTTCTGGGACCCCAAAATATCGAATTTTCGGGTGTTTTGAGCCTGAATTTGAGATATAAACGGGTACTAAAGATGCATGCACATATCGACTTTTGTGCACCTAAAAGATCGATTTTCAGTATGTTTTGAGCATGTATTTTGAAAATACTCTAACACGGAGTAGGCATGTACAGATCGCTTCTGGGACTCCTAAATATCGAATTTTCGGGTGTTTTGGGACTGAATTTGAGATATCGACTTTTTGGCACCTAAAAGATCGATTTTTAGCATGTTTTTAGCCTATATTTTGAAAATATTCTAGCACTGTACAGATTGCTTCTGGGACCCCAAAATATTGAATTTTCGGGTGTTTTGAGCCTGAATTTGAGATATAAACGGGTACAGAAGATACATGCACATATTGACTTTGGGCACCAAAAATATCGATTTTCAACATGTTTTGGGCCTGTATTTTGAAAATACTCTAACCCTGAGTAGGCATGTACAGATTGCTTCTGGGACCCCAAAATATTGAATTTTCGGGTGTTTTGAGCCTGAATTTGAGATATAAACGGGTACAGAAGATACATGCACATATTGACTTTGGGCATCTAAAATATCGATTTTCAGCATGTTTTGGGCCTGTATTTTGAAAATACTCTAACACTAAGTAGGCATCTACAGATTGCTTCTGCGACCCCAAAATATTGAATTTTCGGGTGTTTTGAGCCTGAATTTGAGATATAAACGGGTACTGAAGATGCATGCACATATCGACTTTTGTGCACCTAAAAGATCGATTTTCAATATGTTTTGAGTATGTATTTTGAAAATACTCTAACACGGAGTAGGCATGTACAGATCGCTTCTGGGACCCCAAAATATCGAATTTTCGGGTGTTTTGGGACTGAATTTGAGATATCGACTTTTTGGCACCTAAAAGATCGATTTTTAGCATGTTTTTAGCCTATATTTTGAAAATATTCTAGCACTGTACAGATTGCTTTAGGGACCCCAAAATATTGAATTTTCGGGTGTTTTGAGCCTGAATTTGAGATATAAACGGGTACAGAAGATACATGCACATATTGACTTTGGGCATCTAAAATATCGATTTTCAGCATGTTTTGGGCCTGTATTTTGAAAATACTCTAACACTGAGTAGGCATGTACAGATTGCTTCTGGGACCCCAAAATATTGAATTTTCGGGTGTTTTGAGCCTGAATTTGAGATATAAACGGGTACAGAAGATACATGCACATATTGACTTTGGGCATCTAAAATATCGATTTTCAGCATGTTTTTGGCCTGTATTTTGAAAATACTCTAACACTGAGTAGGCATGTACAGATTGCTTCTGGGACCCCAAAATATTGAATTTTCGGGTGTTTTGAGCCTGAATTTGAGATATAAACGGGTACAGAAGATACATGCACATATTGACTTTGGGCATCTAAAATATCGATTTTCAGCATGTTTTGGGCCTGTATTTTGAAAATACTCTAACACTGAGTAGGCATCTACAGATTGCTTCTTGGACCCCAAAATATTGAATTTTCGGGTGTTTTGAGCCTGAATTTGAGATATAAACGGGTACTGAAGATGCATGCACATATCGACTTTTGTGCACCTAAAAGATCGATTTTCAGTATGTTTTGAGTATGTATTTTGAAAATACTCTAACACGGAGTAGGCATGTACAGATCGCTTCTGGGACCCCTGAATATCGAATTTTCGGGTGTTTTGGGACTGAATTTGAGATATCGACTTTTTGGCACCTAAAAGATCGATTTTTAGCATGTTTTTAGCCTATATTTTGAAAATATTCTAGCACTGTACTGATTGCTTTTGGGACCCCAAAATATTGAATTTTCGGGTTTTTTTGAGCCTGAATTTGAGATATAAACGGGTACAGAAGATACATGCACATATTGACTTTGGGCACCAAAAATATCGATTTTCAGCATGTTTTGGGCCTGAATTTTGAAAATACTCTAACACGGAGTAGGCATGTACAGATCGCTTCTGGGACCACAAAATATCGAATTTTCAGGTGTTTAGGGCCAGAATTTGAGATATAAACGGGTACAGAAGATGCATGCACATATCGACTTTTGGGCACCTAAAAGAACGATTTTCAGTATGTTTTTGGCCTGTATTTTGAAAATACTCTAACACGGAGTAGGCATGTACAGATACCTTCTGGGACCTCTAAATATCGAATTTTCGGGTGTTTTGGGACTGAATTTGAGATATCGATTTTTTGGCACCTAAAATGTCGATTTTTAGCATGTTTTTAGCCTATATTTTGAAAATATTCTAGCACTGTGTAGGCATGTACAGATTGCTTCTGGGACCCCAAAATATTGAATTTTCGGGTGTTTTGAGCCTGAATTTGAGATATAAACGGGTACAGAAGATACATGCACATATTGACTTTGGGCACCAAAAATATCGATTTTCAGCATGTTTTGGGCCTGAATTTTGAAAATACTCTAACACGGAGTAGGCATGTACAGATCGCTTCTGGGACCCCAAAATATCGAATTTTCGGGTGTTTTGAGCCTGAATTTGAGATATAAACGGGTACTGAAGATGCATGCACATATCGACTTTTGTGCACCTAAAAGATCGATTTTCAGTATGTTTTGAGCATGTATTTTGAAAATACTCTAACACGGAGTAGGCATGTACAGATCGCTTCTGGGATCCCTAAATATCGAATTTTCGGGTGTTTTGAGCCTGAATTTGAGATATCGAATATTGGCACCTAAAAGATCGATTTTTAGCATGTTTTTAGCCTATATTTTGAAAATATTCAAGCACTGTACAGATTGCTTCTGGGACCCCAAAATATTGAATTTTCGGGTGTTTTGAGCCTGAATTTGAGATATAAACGGGTACAGAAGATACATGCACATATTGACTTTGGGCACCAAAAATATCGATTTTCAGCATGTTTTGGGCCTGAATTTTGAAAATACTCTAACACGGAGTAGGCATGTACAGATCGCTTCTGGGACCCCAAAATATCGAATTTTCGGGTGTTTAGGGCCAGAATTTGAGATATAAACGGGTACAGAAGATGCATGCACATATCGACTTTTGGGCACCTAAAAGATCGATTTTCAGTATGTTTTGGGCCTGTATTTTGAAAATACTCTAACACGGAGTAGGCATGTACAGATACCTTCTGGGACCTCTAAATATCGAATTTTCGGGTGTTTTGGGACTGAAATTGAGATATCGATTTTTTGGCACCTAAAATGTCGATTTTTAGCATGTTTTTAGCCTATATTTTGAAAATATTCTAGCACTGTGTAGGCATGTACAGATTGCTTCTGGGACCCCAAAATATTGAATTTTCGGGTGTTTTGAGCCTGAATTTGAGATATAAACGGGTACAGAAGATACATGCACATATTGACTTTGGGCATCTAAAATATCGATTTTCAGCATGTTTTGGGCCTTTATTTTGAAAATACTCTAACACTGAGTAGGCATGTACTGATTGCTTCTGGGACCCCAAAATATCGAATTTTCGGGTGTTTAGGGCCAGAATTTGAGATATAAACGGGTACAGAAGATGCATGCACATATCGACTTTTGGGCACCTAAAAGATCGATTTTCAGTATGTTTTGGGCCTGTATTTTGAAAATACTCTAACACGGAGTAGGCATGTACAGATCGCTTCTGGGACCCCAAAATATCGAATTTTCGGGTGTTTTGAGCCTGAATTTGAGATATAAACGGGTACTAAAGATGCATGCACATATCGACTTTTGTGCACCTAAAAGATCGATTTTCAGTATGTTTTGAGCATGTATTTTGAAAATACTCTAACACGGAGTAGGCATGTACAGATCGCTTCTGGGACTCCTAAATATCGAATTTTCGGGTGTTTTGGGACTGAATTTGAGATATCGACTTTTTGGCACCTAAAAGATCGATTTTTAGCATGTTTTTAGCCTATATTTTGAAAATATTCTAGCACTGTACAGATTGCTTCTGGGACCCCAAAATATTGAATTTTCGGGTGTTTTGAGCCTGAATTTGAGATATAAACGGGTACAGAAGATACATGCACATATTGACTTTGGGCACCAAAAATATCGATTTTCAACATGTTTTGGGCCTGTATTTTGAAAATACTCTAACCCTGAGTAGGCATGTACAGATTGCTTCTGGGACCCCAAAATATTGAATTTTCGGGTGTTTTGAGCCTGAATTTGAGATATAAACGGGTACAGAAGATACATGCACATATTGACTTTGGGCATCTAAAATATCGATTTTCAGCATGTTTTGGGCCTGTATTTTGAAAATACTCTAACACTAAGTAGGCATCTACAGATTGCTTCTGCGACCCCAAAATATTGAATTTTCGGGTGTTTTGAGCCTGAATTTGAGATATAAACGGGTACTGAAGATGCATGCACATATCGACTTTTGTGCACCTAAAAGATCGATTTTCAATATGTTTTGAGTATGTATTTTGAAAATACTCTAACACGGAGTAGGCATGTACAGATCGCTTCTGGGACCCCAAAATATCGAATTTTCGGGTGTTTTGGGACTGAATTTGAGATATCGACTTTTTGGCACCTAAAAGATCGATTTTTAGCATGTTTTTAGCCTATATTTTGAAAATATTCTAGCACTGTACAGATTGCTTTAGGGACCCCAAAATATTGAATTTTCGGGTGTTTTGAGCCTGAATTTGAGATATAAACGGGTACAGAAGATACATGCACATATTGACTTTGGGCATCTAAAATATCGATTTTCAGCATGTTTTGGGCCTGTATTTTGAAAATACTCTAACACTGAGTAGGCATGTACAGATTGCTTCTGGGACCCCAAAATATTGAATTTTCGGGTGTTTTGAGCCTGAATTTGAGATATAAACGGGTACAGAAGATACATGCACATATTGACTTTGGGCATCTAAAATATCGATTTTCAGCATGTTTTGGGCCTGTATTTTGAAAATACTCTAACACTGAGTAGGCATGTACAGATTGCTTCTGGGACCCCAAAATATTGAATTTTCGGGTGTTTTGAGCCTGAATTTGAGATATAAACGGGTACAGAAGATACATGCACATATTGACTTTGGGCATCTAAAATATCGATTTTCAGCATGTTTTGGGCCTGTATTTTGAAAATACTCTAACACTGAGTAGGCATCTACAGATTGCTTCTTGGACCCCAAAATATTGAATTTTCGGGTGTTTTGAGCCTGAATTTGAGATATAAACGGGTACTGAAGATGCATGCACATATCGACTTTTGTGCACCTAAAAGATCGATTTTCAGTATGTTTTGAGTATGTATTTTGAAAATACTCTAACACGGAGTAGGCATGTACAGATCGCTTCTGGGACCCCTGAATATCGAATTTTCGGGTGTTTTGGGACTGAATTTGAGATATCGACTTTTTGGCACCTAAAAGATCGATTTTTAGCATGTTTTTAGCCTATATTTTGAAAATATTCTAGCACTGTACTGATTGCTTTTGGGACCCCAAAATATTGAATTTTCGGGTTTTTTTGAGCCTGAATTTGAGATATAAACGGGTACAGAAGATACATGCACATATTGACTTTGGGCACCAAAAATATCGATTTTCAGCATGTTTTGGGCCTGAATTTTGAAAATACTCTAACACGGAGTAGGCATGTACAGATCGCTTCTGGGACCACAAAATATCGAATTTTCAGGTGTTTAGGGCCAGAATTTGAGATATAAACGGGTACAGAAGATGCATGCACATATCGACTTTTGGGCACCTAAAAGAACGATTTTCAGTATGTTTTTGGCCTGTATTTTGAAAATACTCTAACACGGAGTAGGCATGTACAGATACCTTCTGGGACCTCTAAATATCGAATTTTCGGGTGTTTTGGGACTGAATTTGAGATATCGATTTTTTGGCACCTAAAATGTCGATTTTTAGCATGTTTTTAGCCTATATTTTGAAAATATTCTAGCACTGTGTAGGCATGTACAGATTGCTTCTGGGACCCCAAAATATTGAATTTTCGGGTGTTTTGAGCCTGAATTTGAGATATAAACGGGTACAGAAGATACATGCACATATTGACTTTGGGCACCAAAAATATCGATTTTCAGCATGTTTTGGGCCTGAATTTTGAAAATACTCTAACACGGAGTAGGCATGTACAGATCGCTTCTGGGACCCCAAAATATCGAATTTTCGGGTGTTTTGAGCCTGAATTTGAGATATAAACGGGTACTGAAGATGCATGCACATATCGACTTTTGTGCACCTAAAAGATCGATTTTCAGTATGTTTTGAGCATGTATTTTGAAAATACTCTAACACGGAGTAGGCATGTACAGATCGCTTCTGGGATCCCTAAATATCGAATTTTCGGGTGTTTTGAGCCTGAATTTGAGATATCGAATATTGGCACCTAAAAGATCGATTTTTAGCATGTTTTTAGCCTATATTTTGAAAATATTCAAGCACTGTACAGATTGCTTCTGGGACCCCAAAATATTGAATTTTCGGGTGTTTTGAGCCTGAATTTGAGATATAAACGGGTACAGAAGATACATGCACATATTGACTTTGGGCACCAAAAATATCGATTTTCAGCATGTTTTGGGCCTGAATTTTGAAAATACTCTAACACGGAGTAGGCATGTACAGATCGCTTCTGGGACCCCAAAATATCGAATTTTCGGGTGTTTAGGGCCAGAATTTGAGATATAAACGGGTACAGAAGATGCATGCACATATCGACTTTTGGGCACCTAAAAGATCGATTTTCAGTATGTTTTGGGCCTGTATTTTGAAAATACTCTAACACGGAGTAGGCATGTACAGATACCTTCTGGGACCTCTAAATATCGAATTTTCGGGTGTTTTGGGACTGAAATTGAGATATCGATTTTTTGGCACCTAAAATGTCGATTTTTAGCATGTTTTTAGCCTATATTTTGAAAATATTCTAGCACTGTGTAGGCATGTACAGATTGCTTCTGGGACCCCAAAATATTGAATTTTCGGGTGTTTTGAGCCTGAATTTGAGATATAAACGGGTACAGAAGATACATGCACATATTGACTTTGGGCATCTAAAATATCGATTTTCAGCATGTTTTGGGCCTTTATTTTGAAAATACTCTAACACTGAGTAGGCATGTACTGATTGCTTCTGGGACCCCAAAATATTGAATTTTCGGGTGTTTTGAGCCTGAATTTGATATATAAATGGGTACAGAAGATACATGCACATATTGACTTTGGGCACCAAAAATATCGATTTTCAGCATGTTTTGGGCCTGAATTTTGAAAATACTCTAACACGGAGTAGGCATGTACAGATCGCTTCTGGGACCCCAAAATATCAAATTTTCGGGTGTTTTGAGCCTGAATTTGAGATATAAACGGGTACTGAAGATGCATGCACATATCGACTTTTGTGCACCTAAAAGATCGATTTTCAGTATGTTTTGAGCATGTATTTTGAAAATACTCTAACACGGAGTAGGCATGTACAGATCGCTTCTGGGACCCCTAAATATCGAATTTTCGGGTGTTTTGGGACTGAATTTGAGATATCGACTTTTTGGCACCTAAAAGATCGATTTTTAGCATGTTTTTAGCCTATATTTTGAAAATATTCTAGCACTGTACAGATTGCTTCTGGGACCCCAAAATATTGAATTTTCGGGTGTTTTGAGCCTGAATTTGAGATATAAACGGGTACAGAAGATACATGCACATATTGACTTTGGGCACCAAAAATATCGATTTTCAACATGTTTTGGGCCTGAATTTTGAAAATACTCTTACACGGAGTAGGCATGTACAGATCGCTTCTGGGACCCCAAAATATCGAATTTTCGGGTGTTTAGGGCCAGAATTTGAGATATAAACGGGTACAGAAGATGCATGCACATATCGACTTTTGTGCACCTAAAAGATCGATTTTCAGTATGTTTTGAGCATGTATTTTGAAAATACTCTAACACGGAGTAGGCATGTACAGATCGCTTCTGGGACCCTTAAATATCGAATTTTCAGGTGTTTTGGGACTGAATTTGAGATATCGACTTTTTGGCACCTAAAAGATCGATTTTTAGCATGTTTTTAGCCTATATTTTGAAAATATTCTAGCACTGAGTAGGCATGTACAGATTGCTTCTGGGACCCCAAAATATTGAATTTTCGGGTGTTTTGAGCCTGAATTTGAGATATAAACGGGTACAGAAGATGCATGCACATATCGACTTTTGGGCACCTAAAAGATCGATTTTCAGTATGTTTTTGGCCTGTATTTTGAAAATACTCTAACACGGAGTAGGCATGTACAGATACCTTCTGGGACCTCTAAATATAGAATTTTCGGGTGTTTTGGGACTGAATTTGAGATATCGATTTTTTGGCACCTAAAATGTCGATTTTCAGCATGTTTTTAGCCTATATTTTGAAAATGTTCTAGCACTGTGTAGGCATGTACAGATTGCTTCTGGGACCCCAAAATATTGAATTTTCGGGTGTTTTGAGCCTGAATTTGAGATATAAACGGGTACTGAAGATGCATGCACATATCGACTTTTGTGCACCTAAAAGATCGATTTTCAGTATGTTTTGAGCATGTATTTTGAAAATACTCTAACACGGAGTAGGCATGTACAGATCGCTTCTGGGACCCCTAAATATCGAATTTTCGGATGTTTTGGGACTGAATTTGAGATATCGACTTTTTGGCACCTAAAAGATCGATTTTTAGCATGTTTTTAGCCTATATTTTGAAAATATTCTAGCACTGTACAGATTGCTTCTGGGACCCCAAAATATTGAATTTTCGGGTGTTTTGAGCCTGAATTTGAGATATAAACGGGTACAGAAGATACATGCACATATTGACTTTGGGCACCAAAAATATCGATTTTCAGCATGTTTTGGGCCTGAATTTTGAAAATACTCTAACACGGAGTAGGCATGTACAGATCGCTTCTGGGACCCCAAAATATCGAATTTTCGGGTGTTTAAGGCCAGAATTTGAGATATAAACGGGTACAGAAGATGCATGCACATATCGACTTTTGGGCACCTAAAAGATCGATTTTCAGTATGTTTTTAGCCTGTATTTTGAAAATACTCTAACACGGAGTAGGCATGTACAGATACCTTCTGGGACCTCTAAATATCGAATTTTCGGGTGTTTTGGGACTGAATTTGAGATATCGATTTTTTGGCACCTAAAATGTCGATTTTTAGCATGTTTTTAGCCTATATTTTGAAAATATTCTAGCACTGTGTAGGCATGTACAGATTGCTTCTGGGACCCCAAAATATTGAATTTTCGGGTGTTTTGAGCCTGAATTTGAGATATAAACGGGTACGGAAGATACATGCACATATTGACTTTGGGAATCTAAAATATCGATTTTCAGCATGTTTTGGGCCTATATTTTGAAAATACTCTAACACTGAGTAGGCATGTACAGATTGCTTCTGGGACCCCAAAATATTGAATTTTCGGGTGTTTTGAGCCTGAATTTGAGATATAAACGGGTACTGAAGATGCATGCACATATCGACTTTTGTGCACCCAAAAGATCGATTTTCAGTATGTTTTGAGCATGTATTTTGAAAATACTCTAACACGGAGTAGGCATGTACAGATCGCTTCTGGGACCCCTAAATATCGAATTTTCGGGTGTTTTGGGACTTAATTTGAGATATCGACTTTTTGGCACCTAAAAGATCGATTTTTAGCATGTTTTTAGCCTATATTTTGAAAATATTCTAGCAATGTACAGATTGCTTCTGGGACCCCAAAATATTGAATTTTCGGGTGTTTTGAGCCTGAATTTGAGATACAAACGGGTACAGAAGATACATGCACATATAGACTTTGGGCACCAAAAATATCGATTTTCAGCATGTTTTGGGCCTGAATTTTGAAAATACTCTAACACGGAGTAGGCATGTACAGATCGCTTCTGGGACCCCAAAATATCGAATTTTCGGGTGTTTAGGGCCAGAATTTAAGATATAAACGGGTACAGAAGATGCATGCACATATCGACTTTTGGGCACCTAAAAGATCGATTTTCAGTATGTTTTTGGCCTGTATTTTGAAAATACTCTAACACTGTGTAGGCATGTACAGATTGCTTCTGGGACCCCAAAATATCGAATTTTCGGGTGTTTTGAGCCTGAATTTGAGATATAAACGGGTACAGAAGATACATGCACATATTGACTTTGGGCACCAAAAATATCGATTTTCAGCATGTTTTGGGCCTGAATTTTGAAAATACTCTAACACGGAGTAGGCATGTACAGATCGCTTCTGGGACCCCAAAATATCGAATTTTCGGGTGTTTAGGGCCAGAATTTGAGATATAAACGGGTACAGAAGATGCATGCACATATCGACTTTTGGGCACCTAAAAGATCGATTTTCAGTATGTTTTTGGCCTGTATTTTTAAAATACTCTAACACGGAGTAGGCATGTACAGATACCTTCTTGGACCTCTAAATATCGAATTTTCGGGTGTTTTGGGACTGAATTTGAGATATCGACTTTTTGGCACCTAAAATGTCGATTTTTAGCATGTTTTTAGCCTATATTTTGAAAATATTCTAGCACTGTGTAGGCATGTACAGATTTCTTCTGGGACCCCAAAATATTGAATTTTCGGGTGTTTTGAGCCTGAATTTGAGATATAAACGGGTACAGAAGATACATGCACATATTGACTTTGGGCATCTAAAATATCGATTTTCAGCATGTTTTGGGCCTGTATTTTGAAAATACTCTAACACTGAGTAGGCATGTACAGATTGCTTCTGGGACCCCAAAATATTGAATTTTCGGGTGTTTTGAGCCTGAATTTGAGATATAAACGGGTACTGAAGATGCATGCACATATCGACTTTTGGGCACCTAAAAGATCGATTTTCAGTATGTTGTGAGCATGAATTTTGAAAATACTCTAACACGGAGTAGGCATGTACAGATCGCTTCTGGGACCCCAAAATATCGAATTTTCGGGTGTTTAGGGCCAGAATTTGAGATATAAACGGGTACAGAAGATGCATGCACATATCGACTTTTGGGCACCTAAAAGATCGATTTTCAGTATGTTTTTGGCCTGTATTTTGAAAATACTCTAACACGGAGTAGGCATGTACAGATACCTTCTGGGACCTCTAAATATCGAATTTTCGGGTGTTTTGGGACTGAATTTGAGATATCGATTTTTTGGCACCAAAAATGTCGATTTTTAGCATGTTTTTAGCCTATATTTTGAAAATATTCTAGCACTGTGTAGGCATGTACAGATTGCTTCTGGGACCCCAAAATATTGAATTTTCGGGTGTTTTGAGCCTGAATTTGAGATATAAACGGGTACAGAAGATACATGCACATATTGACTTTGGGCACCAAAAATATCGATTTTCAGCATGTTTTGGGCCTGAATTTTGAAAATACTCTAACACGGAGTAGGCATGTACAGATCGCTTCTGGGACCCCAAAATATCGAATTTTCGGGTGTTTTGAGCCTGAATTTGAGATATAAACGGGTACTGAAGATGCATGCACATATCGACTTTTGTGCACCTAAAAGATCGATTTTCAGTATGTTTTGAGCATGTATTTTGAAAATACTCTAACACGGAGTAGGCATGTACAGATCGCTTCTGGGATCCCTAAATATCGAATTTTCGGGTGTTTTGGGACTGAATTTGAGATATCAACTTTTTGGCACCTAAAAGATCGATTTTTAGCATGTTTTTAGCCTATATTTTGAAAATATTCTAGCACTGTACAGATTGCTTCTGGGACCCCAAAATATTGAATTTTCGGGTGTTTTGAGCCTGAATTTGAGATATAAACGGGTACAGAAGATGCATGCACATATCGACTTTTGGGCACCTAAAAGATCGATTTTCAGTATGTTTTTGGCCTGTATTTTGAAAATACTCTAACACGGAGTAGGCATGTACAGATACCTTCTGGGACCTCTAAATATCGAATTTTCGGGTGTTTTGGGACTGAATTTGAGATATCGATTTTTTGGCACCTAAAATGTCGATTTTTAGCATGTTTTTAGCCTATATTTTGAAAATATTCTAGCACTGTGTAGGCATGTACAGATTGCTTCTGGGACCCCAAAATATTGAATTTTCGGGTGTTTTGAGCCTGAATTTGAGATATAAACGGGTACAGAAGATACATGCACATATTGACTTTGGGCATCTAAAATATCGATTTTCAGCATGTTTTGGGCCTGTATTTTGAAAATACTCTAACACTGAGTAGGCATGTACAGATTGCTTCTGGGACCCCAAAATATTGAATTTTCGGGTGTTTTGAGTCTGAATTTGAGATATAAACGGGTACAGAAGATGCATGCACATATCGACTTTTGGGCACCTAAAAGATCGATTTTCAGTATGTTTTGAGCATGTATTTTGAAAATACTCTAACACGGAGTAGGCATGTACAGATCGCTTCTGGGACCCCTAAATATCGAATTTTCGGGTGTTTTGGGACTGAATTTGAGATATCGATTTTTTGGCACCTAAAATTTCGATTTTTAGCATGTTTTTAGCCTATATTTTGAAAATATTCTAGCACTGTGTAGGCATGTACAGATTGCTTCTGGGACCCCAAAATATTGAATTTTCGGGTGTTTTGAGCCTGAATTTGAGATATAAACGGGTACAGAAGATACATGCACATATTGACTTTGGGCATCTAAAATATCGATTTTCAGCATGTTTTGGGCCTGTATTTTGAAAATACTCTAACACAGAGTAGGCATGTACATATTGCTTCTGGGACCCCAAAATATTGAATTTTCGGGTGTTTTGAGCCTGAATTTGAGATATAAACGGGTACAGAAGATACATGCACATATTGACTTTGGGCATCTAAAATATCGATTTTCAGCATGTTTTGGGCCTGTATTTTGAAAATACTCTAACACTGAGTAGGCATGTACAGATTGCTTCTGGGACCCCAAAATATTGAATTTTCGGGTGTTTTGAGCCTGAATTTGAGATATAAACGGGTACTGAAGATGCATGCACATATCGACTTTTGTGCACCTAAAAGATCGATTTTCAGTATGTTTTGAGCATGTATTTTGAAAATACTCTAACACGGAGTAGGCATGTACAGATCGCTTCTGGGACCCCTAAATATCGAATTTTCGGGAGTTTTGGGACTGAATTTGAGATATCGACTTTATGGCACCTAAAAGATCGATTTTTAGCATGTTTTTAGCCTATATTTTGAAAATATTCTAGCACTGAGTAGGCATGTACAGATTGCTTCTGGGACCCCAAAATATTGAATTTTCGGTTGTTTTGAGCCTGAATTTGAGATATAAACGGGTACAGAAGATACATGCACATATCGACTTTTGGGCACCTAAAAGATCGATTTTCAGTATGTTTTTGGCCTGTATTTTGAAAATACTCTAACACGGAGTAGGCATGTACAGATACCTTCTGGGACCTCTAAATATCGAATTTTCGGGTGTTTTGGGACTGAATTTGAGATATCGATTTTTTGGCACCTAAAATTTCGATTTTTAGCATGTTTTTAGCCTATATTTTGAAAATATTCTAGCACTGTGTAGGCATGTACAGATTGCTTCTGGGACCCCAAAATATTGAATTTTCGGGTGTTTTGAGCCTGAATTTGAGATATAAACGGGTACAGAAGATACATGCACATATTGACTTTGGGCATCTAAAATATCGATTTTCAGCATGTTTTGGGCCTGTATTTTGAAAATACTCTAACACTGAGTAGGCATGTACAGATTGCTTCTGGGACCCCAAAATATTGAATTTTCGGGTGTTTTGAGTCTGAATTTGAGATATAAACGGGTACAGAAGATGCATGCACATATCGACTTTTGGGCACCTAAAAGATCGATTTTCAGTATGTTTTGAGCATGTATTTTGAAAATACTCTAACACGGAGTAGGCATGTACAGATCGCTTCTGGGACCCCTAAATATCGAATTTTCGGGTGTTTTGGGACTGAATTTGAGATATCGATTTTTTGGCACCTAAAATTTCGATTTTTAGCATGTTTTTAGCCTATATTTTGAAAATATTCTAGCACTGTGTAGGCATGTACAGATTGCTTCTGGGACCCCAAAATATTGAATTTTCGGGTGTTTTGAGCCTGAATTTGAGATATAAACGGGTACAGAAGATACATGCACATATTGACTTTGGGCATCTAAAATATCGATTTTCAGCATGTTTTGGGCCTGTATTTTGAAAATACTCTAACACTGAGTAGGCATGTACAGATTGCTTCTGGGACCCCAAAATATTGAATTTTCGGGTGTTTTGAGTCTGAATTTGAGATATAAACGGGTACTGAAGATGCATGCACATATCGACTTCTGTGCACCTAAAAGATCGATTTTCAGTATGTTTTCAGCATGTATTTTGAAAATACTCTAACACGGAGTAGGCATGTACAGATCGCTTCTGGGACCCCTAAATATCGAATTTTCGGGTGTTTTGGGACTGAATTTGAGATATCGACTTTTTGGCACCTAAAAGATCGATTTTTAGCATGTTTTTAGCCTATATTTTGAAAATATTCTAGCACTGTGTAGGCATGTACAGATTGCTTCTGGGACCCCAAAATATTGAATTTTCGGGTGTTTTGAGCCTGAATTTGAGATATAAACGGGTACAGAAGATACATGCACATATTGACTTTGGGCATCTAAAATATCGATTTTCAGCATGTTTTGGGCCTGTATTTTGAAAATACTCTAACACAGAGTAGGCATGTACATATTGCTTCTGGGACCCCAAAATATTGAATTTTCGGGTGTTTTGAGCCTGAATTTGAGATATAAACGGGTACAGAAGATACATGCACATATTGACTTTGGGCATCTAAAATATCGATTTTCAGCATGTTTTGGGCCTGTATTTTGAAAATACTCTAACACTGAGTAGGCATGTACAGATTGCTTCTGGGACCCCAAAATATTGAATTTTCGGGTGTTTTGAGCCTGAATTTGAGATATAAACGGGTACTGAAGATGCATGCACATATCGACTTTTGTGCACCTAAAAGATCGATTTTCAGTATGTTTTGAGCATGTATTTTGAAAATACTCTAACACGGAGTAGGCATGTACAGATCGCTTCTGGGACCCCTAAATATCGAATTTTCGGGAGTTTTGGGACTGAATTTGAGATATCGACTTTATGGCACCTAAAAGATCGATTTTTAGCATGTTTTTAGCCTATATTTTGAAAATATTCTAGCACTGAGTAGGCATGTACAGATTGCTTCTGGGACCCCAAAATATTGAATTTTCGGTTGTTTTGAGCCTGAATTTGAGATATAAACGGGTACAGAAGATACATGCACATATTGACTTTGGGCACCAAAAATATCGATTTTCAGCATGTTTTGGACCTGAATTTTGAAAATACTCTAACACGGAGAAGGCATGTACAGATCGCTTCAGGGACCCCAAAATATCGAATTTTCCGGTGTTTTGAGCCTGAATTTGAGATATAAACGGGTACTGAAGATGCATGCACATATCGACTTTTGTGCACCTAAAAGATCGATTTTCAGCATGTTTTGGGCCTGAATTTTGAAAATACTCTAGCACGGAGTGCCAGGCATGTACAGATCGCTTCTGGGACCCCAAAATATCGAATTTTCGGGTGTTTAGGGACAGAATTTGAGATATAAACGGGTACAGAAGATGCATGCATATATCGACTTTTGGGCACCTAAAAGATCGATTTTCAGTATGTTTTGAGCATGTATTTTGAAAATACTCTAACACGGAGTAGGCATGTACAGATCGCTTCTGGGACCCCTAAATATCGAATTTCCGGGTGTTTTGGGACTGAATTTGAGATATCGACTTTTTGGCACCTAAAAGATCGATTTTTAGCATGTTTTTAGCCTATATTTTGAAAATATTCTTGCACTGTACAGATTGCTTCTGGGACCCCAAAATATTGAATTTTCGGGTGTTTTGAGTCTGAATTTGAGATATAAACGGGTACTGAAGATGCATGCACATATCGACTTTTGTGCACCTAAAAGATCGATTTTCAGTATGTTTTGAGCATGTATTTTTAAAATACTCTAACACGGAGTAGGCATGTACAGATCGCTTCTGGGACCCCTAAATATCGAATTTTCGGGTGTTTTGGGACTGAATTTGAGATATCGACTTTTTGGCACCTAAAAGATCGATTTTTAGCATGTTTTTAGCCTATATTTTGAAAATATTCTAGCACTGTGTAGGCATGTACAGATTGCTTCTGGGACCCCAAAATATTGAATTTTCGGGTGTTTTGAGCCTGAATTTGAGATATAAACGGGTACAGAAGATACATGCACATATTGACTTTGGGCATCTAAAATATCGATTTTCAGCATGTTTTGGGCCTGTATTTTGAAAATACTCTAACACAGAGTAGGCATGTACAGATTGCTTCTGGGACCCCAAAATATTGAATTTTCGGGTGTTTTGAGACTGAATTTGAGATATAAACGGGTACAGAAGATACATGCACATATTGACTTTGGGCATCTAAAATATCGATTTTCAGCATGTTTTGGGCCTGTATTTTGAAAATACTCTAACACTGAGTAGGCATGTACAGATTGCTTCTGGGACCCCAAAATATTGAATTTTCGGGTGTTTTGAGCCTGAATTTGAGATATAAACGGGTACTGAAGATGCATGCACATATCGACTTTTGGGCACCTAAAAGATCGATTTTCAGTATGTTGTGAGCATGAATTTTGAAAATACTCTAACACGGAGTAGGCATGTACAGATCGCTTCTGGGACCCCTAAATATCGAATTTTCGGGAGTTTTGGGACTGAATTTGAGATATCGACTTTATGGCACCTAAAAGATCGATTTTTAGCATGTTTTTAGCCTATATTTTGAAAATATTCTAGCACTGAGTAGGCATGTACAGATTGCTTCTGGGACCCCAAAATATTGAATTTTCGGTTTTTTTGAGCCTGAATTTGAGATATAAACGGGTACAGAAGATACATGCACATATTGACTTTGGGCACCAAAAATATCGATTTTCAGCATGTTTTGGACCTGAATTTTGAAAATACTCTAACACGGAGAAGGCATGTACAGATCGCTTCAGGGACCCCAAAATATCGAATTTTCGGTTGTTTTGAGCCTGAATTTGAGATATAAACGGGTACTGAAGATGCATGCACATATCGACTTTTGTGCACCTAAAAGATCGATTTTCAGCATGTTTTGGGCCTGAATTTTGAAAATACTCTAGCACGGAGTGCCAGGCATGTACAGATCGCTTCTGGGACCCCAAAATATCGAATTTTCGGGTGTTTAGGGACAGAATTTGAGATATAAACGGGTACAGAAGATGCATGCATATATCGACTTTTGGGCACCTAAAAGATCGATTTTCAGTATGTTTTGAGCATGTATTTTGAAAATACTCTAACACGGAGTAGGCATGTACAGATCGCTTCTGGGACCCCTAAATATCGAATTTCCGGGTGTTTTGGGACTGAATTTGAGATATCGACTTTTTGGCACCTAAAAGATCGATTTTTAGCATGTTTTTAGCCTATATTTTGAAAATATTCTTGCACTGTACAGATTGCTTCTGGGACCCCAAAATATTGAATTTTCGGGTGTTTTGAGCCTGAATTTGAGATATAAACGGGTACAGAAGATACATGCACATATTGACTTTGGGCACCAAAAATATCGATTTTCAGCATGTTTTGGGCCTGAATTTTGAAAATACTCTAACACGGAGTAGGCATGTACAGATCGCTTCTGGGACCCCAAAATATCGAATTTTCGGGTGTTTAGGGCCAGAATTTGAGATATAAACGGGTACAGAAGATGCATGCACATATCGACTTTTGGGCACCTAAAAGATCGATTTTCAATATGTTTTTGGCCTGTATTTTGAAAATACTCTAACACTGAGTAGGCATGTACAGATTGTTTCTGGGACCCCAAAATACCGAATTTTCGGGTGTTTAAGGCCAGAATTTGAGATATAAACGGGTACTGAAGATGCATGCACATATCGACTTTTGGGCACCTAAAAGATCGATTTTCAGTATGTTTTTGGCCTGTATTTTGAAAATACTCTAACACGGAGTAGGCATGTACAGATACCTTCTGGGACCTCTAAATATCGAATTTTCGGGTGTTTTGGGACTGAATTTGAGATATCGATTTTTTGGCACCTAAAATGTCGATTTTTAGCATGTTTTTAGCCTATATTTTGAAAATATTCTAGCACTGTGTAGGCATGTACAGATTGCTTCTGGGACCCCAAAATATTGAATTTTCGGGTGTTTTGAGCCTGAATTTGAGATATAAACGGGTACAGAAGATACATGCACATATTGACTTTGGGCATCTAAAATATCGATTTTCAGCATGTTTTGGGCCTGTATTTTGAAAATACTCTAACACGGAGAAGGCATGTACAGATCGCTTCAGGGACCCCAAAATATCGAATTTTCCGGTGTTTTGAGCCTGAATTTGAGATATAAACGGGTACTGAAGATGCATGCACATATCGACTTTTGTGCACCTAAAAGATCGATTTTCAGCATGTTTTGGGCCTGAATTTTGAAAATACTCTAGCACGGAGTGCCAGGCATGTACAGATCGCTTCTGGGACCCCAAAATATCGAATTTTCGGGTGTTTAGGGACAGAATTTGAGATATAAACGGGTACAGAAGATGCATGCACATATCGACTTTTGGGCACCTAAAAGATCGATTTTCAGTATGTTTTGAGCATGTATTTTGAAAATACTCTAACACGGAGTAAGCATGTACAGATCGCTTCTGGGACCCCTAAATATCGAATTTCCGGGTGTTTTGGGACTGAATTTGAGATATCGACTTTTTGGCACCTAAAAGATCGATTTTTAGCATGTTTTTAGCCTATATTTTGAAAATATTCTTGCACTGTACAGATTGCTTCAGGGACCCCAAAATATTGAATTTTCGGGTGTTTTGAGCCTGAATTTGAGATATAAACGGGTACAGAAGATACATGCACATATTGACTTTGGGCACCAAAAATATCGATTTTCAGCATGTTTTGGGCCTGAATTTTGAAAATACTCTAACACGGAGTTAGGCATGTACAGATCGCTTCTGGGACCCCAAAATATCGAATTTTCGGGTGTTTAGGGCCAGAATTTGAGATATAAACGGGTACAGAAGATGCATGCACATATCGACTTTTGGGCACCTAAAAGATCGATTTTCAATATGTTTTTGGCCTGTATTTTGAAAATACTCTAACACTGAGTAGGCATGTACAGATTGTTTCTGGGACCCCAAAATATCGAATTTTCGGGTGTTTTGAGCCTGAATTTGAGATATAAACGGGTACTGAAGATGCATGCACATATCGACTTTTGTGCACCTAAAAGATCGATTTTCAGTATGTTTTGAGCATGTATTTTGAAAATACTCTAACACGGAGTAGGCATGTACAGATCGCTTCTGGGATCCCTAAATATCGAATTTTCGGGTGTTTTGGGACTGAATTTGAGATATCGACTTTTTGGCACCTAAAAGATCGATTTTTAGCATGTTTTTAGCCTATATTTTGAAAATATTCTAGCACTGTACAGATTGCTTCTGGGACCTCAAAATATTGAATTTTCGGGTGTTTTGAGCCTGAATTTGAGATATAAACGGGTACAGAAGATACATGCACATATTGACTTTGGGCACCAAAAATATCGATTTTCAGCATGTTTTGGGCCTGAATTTTGAAAATACTCTAATACAGAGTAGGCATGTACAGATTGCTTCTGGGACCCCAAAATACCGAATTTTCGGGTGTTTAAGGCCAGAATTTGAGATATAAACGGGTACTGAAGATGCATGCACATATCGACTTTTGGGCACCTAAAAGATCGATTTTCAGTATGTTTTTGGCCTGTATTTTGAAAATACTCTAACACGGAGTAGGCATGTACAGATACCTTCTGGGACCTCTAAATATCGAATTTTCGGGTGTTTTGGGACTGAATTTGAGATATCGATTTTTTGGCACCTAAAATGTCGATTTTTAGCATGTTTTTAGCCTATATTTTGAAAATATTCTAGCACTGTGTAGGCATGTACAGATTGCTTCTGGGACCCCAAAATATTGAATTTTCGGGTGTTTTGAGCCTGAATTTGAGATATAAACGGGTACAGAAGATACATGCACATATTGACTTTGGGCATCTAAAATATCGATTTTCAGCATGTTTTGGGCCTGTATTTTGAAAATACTCTAACACTGAGTAGGCATGTACAGATTGCTTCTGGGACCCCAAAATATTGAATTTTCGGGTGTTTTGAGTCTGAATTTGAGATATAAACGGGTACTGAAGATGCATGCACATATCGACTTTTGTGCACCTAAAAGATCGATTTTCAGTATGTTTTGAGCATGTATTTTGAAAATACTCTAACACGGAGTAGGCATGTACAGATCGCTTCTGGGACCCCCAAATATCGAATTTTCGGGAGTTTTGGGACTGAATTTGAGATATCGACTTTATGGCACCTAAAAGATCGATTTTTAGCATGTTTTTAGCCTATATTTTGAAAATATTCTAGCACTGAGTAGGCATGTACAGATTGCTTCTGGGACCCCAAAATATTGAATTTTCGGTTGTTTTGAGCCTGAATTTGAGATATAAACGGGTACAGAAGATACATGCACATATTGACTTTGGGCACCAAAAATATCGATTTTCAGCATGTTTTGGACCTGAATTTTGAAAATACTCTAACACGGAGAAGGCATGTACAGATCGCTTCAGGGACCCCAAAATATCGAATTTTCCGGTGTTTTGAGCCTGAATTTGAGATATAAATGGGTACTGAAGATGCATGCACATATCGACTTTTGTGCACCTAAAAGACCGATTTTCAGCATGTTTTGGGCCTGAATTTTGAAAATACTCTAACACGGAGTGCCAGGCATGTACAGATCGCTTATGGGACCCCAAAATATCGAATTTTCGGGTGTTTAGGGACAGAATTTGAGATATAAACGGGTACAGAAGATGCATGCACATATCGACTTTTGGGCACCTAAAAGATCGATTTTCAGTATGTTTTTGGCATGTATTTGGAAAATACTCTAACACGGAGTAGGCATGTACAGATACCTTCTGGGACCTCTAAATATCGAATTTTCGGGTGTTTTGGGACTGAATTTGAGATATCGATTTTTTGGCACCTAAAATATCGATTTTCAGCATGTTTTTAGCCTATATTTTGAAAATATTCTAGCACTGTGTAGGCATGTACAGATTGCTTCTGGGACCCCAAAATATTGAATTTTCGGGTGTTTTGAGCCTGAATTTGAGATATAAACGGGTACAGATGATACATGCACATATTGACTTTGGGCATCTAAAATATCGATTTTCAGCATGTTTTGGGCCATTATTTTGTAAATACTCTAACACTGAGTAGGCATGTACAGATTGCTTCTGGGACCCCAAAATATTGAATTTTCGGGGGTTTTGAGCCTGAATTTGAGATATAAACGGGTACTGAAGATGCATGCACATATCGACTTTTGTGCACCTAAAAGATCGATTTTCAGTATGTTTTGAGCATGTATTTTGAAAATACTCTAACACGGAGTAGGCATGTACAGATCGCTTCTGGGACCCCTAAATATCGAATTTTCGTGTGTTTTCGGACTGAATTTGAGATATCGACTTTTTGGCACCAAAAAGATCGATTTTTAGCATGTTTTTAGCCTATATTTTGAAAATATTCTAGAACTGAGTAGGCATGTACAGATTGCTTCTTGGACCCCAAAATATTGAATTTTCGGGTGTTTTGAGCCTGAATTTGAGATATAAACGGGTACAGAAGATACATGCACATATTGACTTTGGGTACCAAAAATATCGATTTTCAGCATGTTTTGGGCCTGAATTTTGAAAATACTCTAACACGGAGTAGGCATGTACAGATCGCTTCTGGGACCCCAAAATATCGAATTTTCGGGTGTTTAGGGCCAGAATTTGAGATATAAACGGGTACAGAAGATGCATGCACATATTGACTTTGGGCATCTAAAATATCGATTTTCAGCATGTTTTGGGCCTGTATTTTGAAAATACTCTAACACTGAGTAGGCATGTACAGATTGCTTCTGGGACCCCAAAATATTGAATTTTCGGGTGTTTTGAGCCTGAATTTGAGATATAAACGGGTACTGAAGATGCATGCACATATCGACTTTTGTGCACCTAAAAGATCGATTTTCACTATGTTTTGAGCATGTATTTTGAAAATACTCTAACACGGAGTAGGCATGTACAGATCGCTTCTGGGACCCCTAAATATCGAATTTTCGGGTGTTTTGGGACTGAATTTGAGATATCGACTTTTTGGCACCTAAAAGATCGATTTTTAGCATGTTTTTAGCCTATATTTTGAAAATATTCTAGCACTGAGTAGGCATGTACAGATCGCTTCTGGGACCCCAAAATATCGAATTTTCGGGTGTTTAGGGCCAGAATTTGAGATATAAACGGGTACAGAAGATGCATGCACATATCGACTTTTGGGCACCTAAAAGATCGATTTTCAGTATGTTTTTGGCCTGTATTTTGAAAATACTCTAACACGGAGTAGGCATGTACAGATACCTTCTTGGACCTCTAAATATCGAATTTTCGGGTGTTTTGGGACTGAATTTGAGATATCGACTTTTTGGCACCTAAAATGTCGATTTTTAGCATGTTTTTAGCCTATATTTTGAAAATATTCTAGCACTGTGTAGGCATGTACAGATTGCTTCTGGGACCCCAAAATATTGAATTTTCGGGTGTTTTGAGCCTGAATTTGAGATATAAACGGGTACAGAAGATACATGCACATATTGACTTTGAGAATCTAAAATATCGATTTTCAGCATGTTTTTGGCCTGTATTTTGAAAATACTCTAACACTGAGTAGGCATGTACAGATTGCTTCTGGGACCCCAAAATATTGAATTTTCGGGTGTTTTGAGCCTGAATTTGAGATATAAACGGGTACTGAAGATGAATGCACATATCGACTTTTGGGCATCTAAAAGATCGATTTTCAGTATGTTTTGAGCATGAATTTTGAAAATACTCTAACACGGAGTAGGCATGTACAGATCGCTTCTGGGACCCCTAAATATCGAATTTCCGGGTGTTTTGGGACTGAATTTGAGATATCGACTTTTTGGCACCTAAAAGATCGATTTTTAGCATGTTTTTAGCCTATATTTTGAAAATATTCTAGCACTGTGTAGGCATGTACAGATTGCTTCTGGGACCCCAAAATATTGAATTTTCGGGTGTTTTGAGCCTGAATTTGAGATATAAACGGGTACAGAAGATACATGCACATATTGACTTTGGGCATCTAAAATATCGATTTTCAGCATGTTTTGGGCCTGTATTTTGAAAATACTCTAACACTGAGTAGGCATGTACAGATTGCTTCTGGGACCCCAAAATATTGAATTTTCGGGTGTTTTGAGTCTGAATTTGAGATATAAACGGGTACTGAAGATGCATGCACATATCGACTTTTGTGCACCTAAAAGATCGATTTTCAGTATGTTTTGAGCATGTATTTTGAAAATACTCTAACACGGAGTAGGCATGTACAGATCGCTTCTGGGACCCCTAAATATCGAATTTTCGGGTGTTTTGGGACTGAATTTGAGATATCGACTTTTTGGCACCTAAAAGATCGATTTTTAGCATGTTTTTAGCCTATATTTTGAAAATATTCTAGCACTGTGTAGGCATGTACAGATTGCTTCTGGGACCCCAAAATATTGAATTTTCGGGTGTTTTGAGCCTGAATTTGAGATATAAACGGGTACAGAAGATACATGCACATATTGACTTTGGGCATCTAAAATATCGATTTTCAGCATGTTTTGGGCCTGTATTTTGAAAATACTCTAACACAGAGTAGGCATGTAGAGATTGCTTCTGGGACCCCAAAATATTGAATTTTCGGGTGTTTTGAGCCTGAATTTGAGATATAAACGGGTACAGAAGATACATGCACATATTGACTTTGGGCATCTAAAATATCGATTTTCAGCATGTTTTGGGCCTGTATTTTGAAAATACTCTAACACTGAGTAGGCATGTACAGATTGCTTCTGGGACCCCAAAATATTGAATTTTCGGGTGTTTTGAGCCTGAATTTGAGATATAAACGGGTACTGAAGATGCATGCACATATCGACTTTTGTGCACCTAAAAGATCGATTTTCAGTATGTTTTGAGCATGTATTTTGAAAATACTCTAACACGGAGTAGGCATGTACAGATCGCTTCTGGGACCCCCAAATATCGAATTTTCGGGAGTTTTGGGACTGAATTTGAGATATCGACTTTATGGCACCTAAAAGATCGATTTTTAGCATGTTTTTAGCCTATATTTTGAAAATATTCTAGCACTGAGTAGGCATGTACAGATTGCTTCTGGGACCCCAAAATATTGAATTTTCGGTTGTTTTGAGCCTGAATTTGAGATATAAACGGGTACAGAAGATACATGCACATATTGACTTTGGGCACCAAAAATATCGATTTTCAGCATGTTTTGGACCTGAATTTTGAAAATACTCTAACACGGAGAAGGCATGTACAGATCGCTTCAGGGACCCCAAAATATCGAATTTTCCGGTGTTTTGAGCCTGAATTTGAGATATAAACGGGTACTGAAGATGCATGCACATATCGACTTTTGTGCACCTAAAAGACCGATTTTCAGCATGTTTTGGGCCTGAATTTTGAAAATACTCTAACACGGAGTGCCAGGCATGTACAGATCGCTTATGTGACCCCAAAATATCGAATTTTCGGGTGTTTAGGGACAGAATTTGAGATATAAACGGGTATAGAAGATGCATGCACATATCGACTTTTGGGCACCTAAAAGATCGATTTTCAGTATGTTTTTGGCATGTATTTGGAAAATACTCTAACACGAAGTAGGCATGTACAGATACCTTCTGGGACCTCTAAATATCGAATTTTCGGGTGTTTTGGGACTGAATTTGAGATATCGATTTTTTTGCACCTAAAATATCGATTTTCAGCATGTTTTTAGCCTATATTTTGAAAATATTCTAGCACTGTGTAGGCATGTACAGATTGCTTCTGGGACCCCAAAATATTGAATTTTCGGGTGTTTTGAGCCTGAATTTGAGATATAAACGGGTACAGATGATACATGCACATATTGACTTTGGGCATCTAAAATATCGATTTTCAGCATGTTTTGGGCCATTATTTTGTAAATACTCTAACACTGAGTAGGCATGTACAGATTGCTTCTGGGACCCCAAAATATTGAATTTTCGGGGGTTTTGAGCCTGAATTTGAGATATAAACGGGTACTGAAGATGCATGCACATATCGACTTTTGTGCACCTAAAAGATCGATTTTCAGTATGTTTTGAGCATGTATTTTGAAAATACTCTAACACGGAGTAGGCATGTACAGATCGCTTCTGGGACCCCTAAATATCGAATTTTCGTGTGTTTTCGGACTGAATTTGAGATATCGACTTTTTGGCACCAAAAAGATCGATTTTTAGCATGTTTTTAGCCTATATTTTGAAAATATTCTAGCACTGAGTAGGCATGTACAGATTGCTTCTTGGACCCCAAAATATTGAATTTTCGGGTGTTTTGAGCCTGAATTTGAGATATAAACGGGTACAGAAGATACATGCACATATTGACTTTGGGCACCAAAAATATCGATTTTCAGCATGTTTTGGGCCTGAATTTTGAAAATACTCTAACACGGAGTAGGCATGTACAGATCGCTTCTGGGACCCCAAAATATCGAATTTTCGGGTGTTTAGGGCCAGAATTTGAGATATAAACGGGTACAGAAGATGCATGCACATATTGACTTTGGGCATCTAAAATATCGATTTTCAGCATGTTTTGGGCCTGTATTTTGAAAATACTCTAACACTGAGTAGGCATGTACAGATTGCTTCTGGGACCCCAAAATATTGAATTTTCGGGTGTTTTGAGCCTGAATTTGAGATATAAACGGGTACTGAAGATGCATGCACATATCGACTTTTGTGCACCTATAAGATCGATTTTCACTATGTTTTGAGCATGTATTTTGAAAATACTCTAACACGGAGTAGGCATGTAGAGATCGCTTCTGGGACCCCTAAATATCGAATTTTCGGGTATTTTGGGACTGAATTTGAGATATCGACTTTTTGGCACCTAAAAGATCGATTTTTATCATGTTTTTAGCCTATATTTTGAAAATATTCTAGCACTGAGTAGGCATGTACAGATCGCTTCTGGGACCCCAAAATATCGAATTTTCGGGTGTTTAGGGCCAGAATTTGAGATATAAACGGGTACAGAAGATGCATGCACATATCGACTTTTGGGCACCTAAAAGATCGATTTTCAGTATGTTTTTGGCCTGTAATTTGAAAATACTCTAACACGGAGTAGGCATGTACAGATACCTTCTTGGACCTCTAAATATCGAATTTTCGGGTGTTTTGGGACTGAATTTGAAATATCGACTTTTTGGCACCTAAAAGATCGATTTTTAGCATGTTTTTAGCCTATATTTTGAAAATATTCTATCACTGTACAGATTGCTTCAGGGACCCCAAAATATTGAATTTTCGGGTGTTTTGAGCCTGAATTTGAGATATAAACGGGTACAGAAGATGCATGCACATATCGACTTTTGGGCACCTAAAAGATCGATTTTCAGTATGTTTTTGGCCTGTATTTTGAAAATACTCTAACACGGAGTAGGCATGTACATATACCTTCTGGGACCTCTAAATATCGAATTTTCGGGTGTTTTGGGACTGAATTTGAGATATCGATTTTTTGGCACCTAAAATGTCGATTTTTAGCATGTTTTTAGCCTATATATTGAAAATATTCTAGCACTGTGTATGCATGTACAGATTGCTTCTGGGACCCCAAAATATTGAATTTTCGGGTGTTTTGAGCCTGAATTTGAGATATAAACGGGTACAGAAGATACATGCACATATTGACTTTGGGCATCTAAAATATCGATTTTCAGCATGTTTTGGGCCTGTATTTTGAAAATACTCTAACACGGAGTAGGCATGTACAGATCGCTTCTGGGACCCCTAAATATTGAATTTTCGGGTGTTTTGAGCCTGAATTTGAGATATAAACGGGTACTGAAGATGCATGCACATATCGACTTTTGTGCACCTAAAAGATCGATTTTCAGTATGTTTTGAGCATGTATTTTGAAAATACTCTAACACGGAGTAGGCATGTACAGATCGCTTCTGGGACCCCTAAATATCGAATTTTCGGGTGTTTTGGGACTGAATTTGAGATATCGACTTTATGGCACCTAAAAGATCGATTTTTAGCATGTTTTTAGCCTATATTTTGAAAATATTCTAGCACTGAGTAGGCATGTACAGATTGCTTCTGGGACCCCAAAATATTGAATTTTCGGTTGTTTTGAGCCTGAATTTGAGATATAAACGGGTACAGAAGATACATGCACATATTGACTTTGGGCACCAAAAATATCGATTTTCAGCATATTTTGGACCTGAATTTTGAAAATACTGTAACACGGAGAAGGCATGTACAGATCGCTTCAGGGACCCCAAAATATCGAATTTTCCGGTGTTTTGAGCCTGAATTTGAGATATAAACGGGTACTGAAGATGCATGCACATATCGACTTTTGTGCACCTAAAAGATCGATTTTCAGCATGTTTTGGGCCTGAATTTTGAAAATACTCTAACACGGAGTGCCAGGCATGTACAGATCGCTTCTGGGACCCCAAAATATCGAATTTTCGGGTGTTTAGGGACAGAATTTGAGATATAAACGGGTACAGAAGATGCATGCACATATCGACTTTTGGGCACCTAAAAGATCGATTTTCAGTATGTTTTTGGCATGTATTTGGAAAATACTCTAACACGGAGTAGGCATGTACAGATACCTTCTGGGACCTCTAAATATCGAATTTTCGGGTGTTTTGGGACTGAATTTGAGATATCGATTTTTTGGCACCTAAAATATCGATTTTCAGCATGTTTTTAGCCTATATTTTGAAAATATTCTAGCACTGTGTAGGCATGTACAGATTGCTTCTGGGACCCCAAAATATTGAATTTTCGGGTGTTTTGAGCCTGAATTTGAGATATAAACGGGTACAGATGATACATGCACATATTGACTTTGGGCATCTAAAATATCGATTTTCAGCATGTTTTGGGCCTGTATTTTGTAAATACTCTAACACTGAGTAGGCATGTACAGATTGCTTCTGGGACCCCAAAATATTGAATTTTCGGGGGTTTTGAGCCTGAATTTGAGATATAAACGGGTACTGAAGATGCATGCACATATCGACTTTTGTGCACCTAAAAGATCGATTTTCAGTATGTTTTGAGCATGTATTTTGAAAATACTCTAACACGGAGTAGGCATGTACAGATCGCTTCTGGGACCCCAAAATATCGAATTTTCGGGTGTTTTGGGACTGAATTTGAGATATCGACTTTTTGGCACCAAAAAGATCGATTTTTAGCATGTTTTTAGCCTATATTTTGAAAATATTCTAGCACTGAGTAGGCATGTACAGATTGCTTCTTGGACCCCAAAATATTGAATTTTCGGGTGTTTTGAGCCTGAATTTGAGATATAAACGGGTACAGAAGATACATGCACATATTGACTTTGGGCACCAAAAATATCGATTTTCAGCATGTTTTGGGCCTGAATTTTGAAAATACTCTAACACGGAGTAGGCATGTACAGATCGCTTCTGGGACCCCAAAATATCGAATTTTCGGGTGTTTAGGGCCAGAATTTGAGATATAAACGGGTACAGAAGATGCATGCACATATCGACTTTTGGGCACCTAAAAGATCGATTTTCAGTATGTTTTTGGCCTGTATTTTGAAAATACTCTAACACGGAGTAGGCATGTACAGATACCTTCTGGGACCTCTAAATATCGAATTTTCGGGTGTTTTGGGACTGAATTTGAGATATCGATTTTTTGGCACCTAAAATGTCGATTTTTAGCATGTTTTTAGCCTATATTTTGAAAATATTCTAGCACTGTGTAGGCATGTACAGATTGCTTCTGGGACCCCAAAATATTGAATTTTCGGGCGTTTTGAGCCTGAATTTGAGATATAAACGGGTACAGAAGATACATGCACATATTGACTTTGGGCATCTAAAATATCGATTTTCAGCATGTTTTGGGCCTGTATTTTGAAAATACTCTAACACTGAGTAGGCATGTACAGATTGCTTCTGGGACCCCAAAATATTGAATTTTCGGGTGTTTTGAGCCTGAATTTGAGATATAAACGGGTACTGAAGATGCATGCACATATCGACTTTTGTGCACCTAAAAGATCGATTTTCAGTATGTTTTTGGCCTGTAATTTGAAAATACTCTAACACTGAGTAGGCATGTACAGATTGCTTCTGGGACCCCAAAATATCGAATTTTCGGGTGTTTTGAGCCTGAATTTGAGATATAAACGGGTACTGAAGATGCATGCACATATCGACTTTTGTGCACCTAAAAGATCGATTTTCAGTATGTTTTGAGCATGTATTTTGAAAATACTCTAACACGGAGTAGGCATGTACAGATCGCTTCTGGGACCCCTAAATATCGAATTTTCGGGTGTTTTGGGACTGAATTTGAGATATCGACTTTTTGGCACCTAAAAGATCGATTTTTAGCATGTTTTTAGCCTATATTTTGAAAATATTCTAGCACTGTACAGATTGCTTATGGGACCCCAAAATATTGAATTTTCGGGTGTTTTGAGCCTGAATTTGAGATATAAACGGGTACAGAAGATACATGCACATATTGACTTTGGGCACCAAAAATATCGATTTTCAGCATGTTTTGGGCCTGAATTTTGAAAATACTCTAACACGGAGTAGGCATGTACAGATCGCTTCTGGGACCCCAAAATATCGAATTTTCGGGTGTTTAAGGCCAGAATTTGAGATATAAACGGGTACAGAAGATGCATGCACATATCGACTTTTGGGCACCTAAAAGATCGATTTTCAGTATGTTTTTGGCCTGTATTTTGAAAATACTCTAACACGGAGTAGGCATGTACAGATACCTTCTGGGACCTCTAAATATCGAATTTTCGGGTGTTTTGGGACTGAATTTGAGATATCGACTTTTTGGCACCTAAAATGTCGATTTTTAGCATGTTTTTAGCCTATATTTTGAAAATATTCTAGCACTGTGTAGGCATGTATAGATTGCTTCTGGGACCCCAAAATATTGAATTTTCGGGTGTTTTGAGCCTGAATTTGAGATATAAACGGGTACAGAAGATACATGCACATATTGACTTTGGGCATCTAAAATATCGATTTTCAGCATGTTTTGGGCCTGTATTTTGAAAATACTCTAACACTGAGTAGGCATGTACAGATTGCTTCTGGGACCCCAAAATATTGAATTTTCGGGAATTTTGAGCCTGAATTTGAGATATAAACGGGTACTGAAGATGCATGCACATATCGACTTTTGGGCACCTAAAAGATCGATTTTCAGTATGTTTTGAGCATGTATTTTGAAAATACTCTAACACGGAGTAGGCATGTACAGATCGCTTCTGGGACCCCAAAATATCGAATTTTCGGGTGTTTAGGGCCAGAATTTGAGATATAAACGGGTACATAAGATGCATGCACATATCGACTTTTTGGCACCTAAAAGATCGATTTTCAGTATGTTTTTGGCCTGTATTTTGAAAATACTCTAACACGGAGTAGGCATGTACAGATACCTTCTGGGACCTCTAAATATCGAATTTTCGGGTGTTTTGAGCCTGAATTTGAGATATAAACGGGTACAGAAGATACATGCACATATTGACTTTGGGCACCAAAAATATCGATTTTCAGCATGTTTTGGGCCTGAATTTTGAAAATACTCTAACACGGAGTAGGCATGTACAGATCGCATCTGGGACCCCAAAATATCAAATTTTCGGGAGTTTAGGGCCAGAATTTAAGATATAAACGGGTACAGAAGATGCATGCACATATAGACTTTTGGACACCTAAAAGATCGATTTTCAGTATGTTTTTGGCCTGTATTTTGAAAATACTCTAACACGGAGTAGGCATGTACAGATACCTTCTGGGACCTCTAAATATCGAATTTTCGGGTGTTTTGGGACTGAATTTGAGATATCGATTTTTTGGCACCTAAAATGTCGATTTTTAGCATGTTTTTAGCCTATATTTTGAAAATATTCTAGCACTGTGTAGGCATGTACAGATTGCTTCTGGGACCCCAAAATATTGAATTTTCGGGTGTTTTGAGCTTGAATTTGAGATATAAACGGGTACAGAAGATACATGCACATATTGACTTTGGGTATCTAAAATATCGATTTTTAGCATGTTTTGGGCCTGTATTTTGAAAATACTCTAACACTGAGTAGGCATGTACAGATTGCTTCTGGGACCCCAAAATATTGAATTTTCGGGTGTTTTGAGCCTGAAATTGAGATATAAACGGGTACTGAAGATGCATGCACATATCGACTTTTGTGCACCTAAAAGATCGATTTTCAGTATGTTTTGAGCATGTATTTTGAAAATACTCTAACACGGAGTAGGCATGTACAGATCGCTTCTGGGACCCCTAAATATCGAATTTTCGGGTGTTTTGGGACTGAATTTGAGATATCGACTTTTTGGCACCTAAAAGATCGATTTTTAGAATGTTTTTAGCCTATATTTTGAAAATATTCTAGCACTGAGTAGGCATGTACAGATTGCTTCTGGGACCCCAAAATATTGAATTTTCGGGTGTTTTGAGCCTGAATTTGAGATATAAACGGGTACAGAAGATACATGCACATATTGACTTTGGGCACCAAAAATATCGATTTTCAGCATGTTTTGGGCCTGAATTTTGAAAATACACGGAGTAGGCATGTACAGATCGCTTCTGGGACCCCAAAATATCGAATTTTCGGGTGTTTAGGGCCAGAATTTGAGATATAAACGGCTACAGAAGATGCATGCACATATCGACTTTTGGGCACCTAAAAGATCGATTTTCAGTATGTTTTTGGCCTGTATTTTGAAAATACTCTAACACTGAGTAGGCATGTACAGATTGCTTCTGGGACCCCAAAATATCGAATTTTCGGGTGTTTTGAGCCTAAATTTGAGATATAAACGGGTACTGAAGATGCATGCACATATCGACTTTTGTGCACCTAAAAGATCGATTTTCAGTATGTTTTGAGCATGTATTTTGAAAATACTCTAACACGGAGTAGGCATGTACAGATCGCTTCTGTGACCCCTAAATATCGAATTTTCGGGTGTTTTGGGACTGAATTTGAGATATCGACTTTTTGGCACCTAAAAGAGCCTATATTTTGAAAATATTCTAGCACTGTACAGATTGCTTCTGGGACCCCAAAATATTGAATTTTCGGGTGTTTTGAGCCTGAATTTGAGATATAAACGGGTACAGAAGATACATGCACATATTGACTTTGGGCATCTAAAATATCGATTTTCAGCATGTTTTGGGCCTGTATTTTGAAAATACTCTAACACTGAGTAGGCATGTACAGATTGCTTCTGGGACCCCAAAATATTGAATTTTCGGGTGTTTTGAGCCTGAATTTGAGATATAAACGGGTACAGAAGATACATGCACATATTAACTTTTGGGCACCTAAAAGATCGATTTTCAGTATGTTTTTGGCCTGTATTTTGAAAATACTCTAACACGGAGTAGGCATGTACAGATACCTTCTGGGACCTCTAAATATCGAATTTTCGGGTGTTTTGGGACTGAATTTGAGATATCGATTTTTTGGCACCTAAAATTTCGATTTTTAGCATGTTTTTAGCCTATATTTTGAAAATATTCTAGCACTGTGTAGGCATGTACAGATTGCTTCTGGGACCCCAAAATATTGAATTTTCGGGTGTTTTGAGCCTGAATTTGAGATATAAACGGGTACAGAAGATACATGCACATATTGACTTTGGGCATCTAAAATATCGATTTTCAGCATGTTTTGGGCCTGTATTTTGAAAATACTTTAATACTGAGTAGGCATGTACAGATTGCTTCTGGGACCCCAAAATATTGAATTTTCGGGTGTTTTGAGCCTGAATTTGAGATATAAACGGGTACTGAAAATGCATGCACATATCGACTTTTGTGCACCTAAAAGATCGATTTTCAGTATGTTTTGAGCATGTATTTTGAAAATACTCTAACACTGAGTAGGCATGTACAGATTGCTTCTGGGACCCCTAAATATCGAATTTTAGGGTGTTTTGGGACTGAATTTGAGATATCGAATTTTTGGCACCTAAAATGTCGATTTTTAGCATGTTTTTAGCCTATATTTTGAAAATATTCTAGCACTGTGTAGGCATGTACAGATTGCTTCTGGGACCCCAAAATATAGAATTTTCGGGTGTTTTGAGCCTGAATTTGAGATATAAACGGGTACAGAAGATACATGCACATATTGACTTTGGGCACCAAAAATATCGATTTTCAGCATGTTTTGGGCCTGTATTTTGAAAATACTCTAACACGGAGTAGGCATGTACAGATCGCTTCTGGGACCCCAAAATATTGAATTTTCGGGTGTTTTGAGCCTGAATTTGAGATATAAACGGGTACTGAAAATGCATGCACATATCGACTTTTGTGCACCTAAAAGATCGATTTTCAGCATGTTTTGGGCCTGAATTTTGAAAATACTCTAACACGGAGTGCTAGGCATGTACAGATCGCTTCTGGGACCCTAAAATATCGAATTTTCGGGTGTTTAGGGCCCGAATTTGAGATATAAACGGGTACAGAAGATGCATGCACATATCGACTTTTGGGCACCTAAAAGATCGATTTTCAGTATGTTTTTGGCCTGTATTTTGAAAATACTCTAACACGGAGTAGGCATGTACAGATACCTTCTTGGACCTCTAAATATCGAATTTTCGGGTGTTTTGGGACTGAATTTGAGATATCGATTTTTTGGCACCTAAAATTTCGATTTTTAGCATGTTTTTAGCCAATATTTTGAAAATATTCTAGCACTGTGTAGGCATGTACAGATTGCTTCTGGGACCCCAAAATATTGAATTTTCGGGTGTTTTGAGCCTGAATTTGAGATATAAACGGGTACAGAAGATACATGCACATATTGACTTTGGGCATCTAAAATATCGATTTTCAGCATGTTTTGGGCCTGTATTTTGAAAATACTTTAATACTGAGTAGGCATGTACAGATTGCTTCTGGGACCCCAAAATATTGAATTTTCGGGTGTTTTGAGCCTGAATTTGAGATATAAACGGGTACTGAAAATGCATGCACATATCGACTTTTGTGCACCTAAAAGATCGATTTTCAGTATGTTTTGAGCATGTATTTTGAAAATACTCTAACACTGAGTAGGCATGTACAGATTGCTTCTGGGACCCCTAAATATCGAATTTTAGGGTGTTTTGGGACTGAATTTGAGATATCGAATTTTTGGCACCTAAAATGTCGATTTTTAGCATGTTTTTAGCCTATATTTTGAAAATATTCTAGCACTGTGTAGGCATGTACAGATTGCTTCTGGGACCCCAAAATATAGAATTTTCGGGTGTTTTGAGCCTGAATTTGAGATATAAACGGGTACAGAAGATACATGCACATATTGACTTTGGGCACCAAAAATATCGATTTTCAGCATGTTTTGGGCCTGTATTTTGAAAATACTCTAACACGGAGTAGGCATGTACAGATCGCTTCTGGGACCCCAAAATATTGAATTTTCGGGTGTTTTGAGCCTGAATTTGAGATATAAACGGGTACTGAAAATGCATGCACATATCGACTTTTGTGCACCTAAAAGATCGATTTTCAGCATGTTTTGGGCCTGAATTTTGAAAATACTCTAACACGGAGTGCTAGGCATGTACAGATCGCTTCTGGGACCCTAAAATATCGAATTTTCGGGTGTTTAGGGCCCGAATTTGAGATATAAACGGGTACAGAAGATGCATGCACATATCGACTTTTGGGCACCTAAAAGATCGATTTTCAGTATGTTTTTGGCCTGTATTTTGAAAATACTCTAATACGGAGTAGGCATGTACAGATACCTTCTGGGACCTCAAAATATCGAATTTTCGGGTGTTTTGGGACTGAATTTGAGATATCGATTTTTTGGCACCTAAAATATCGATTTTCAGCATGTTTTTAGCCTATATTTTGAAAATATTCTAGCACTGTGTAGGCATGTTAAGATTGCTTCTGGGACCCCAAAATATTGAATTTTCGGGTGTTTTGAGCCTGAATTTGAGATAGAAACGGGTACAGATGATACATGCACATATTGACTTTGGGCATCTAAAATATCGATTTTCAGCATGTTTTGGGCCTGTATTTTGAAAATACTCTAACACTGAGTAGGCAAGTACAGATTGCTTCTGGGACCCCAAAATATTGAATTTTCGGGTGTTTTGAGCCTGAATTTGAGATATAAACGGGTACTGAAGATGCATGCACATATCGACTTTTGTGCACCTAAAAGATCGATTTTCAGTATGTTTTGAGCATGTATTTTGAAAATACTCTAACACGGAGTAGGCATGTACAGATCGCTTCAGGGACCCCTAAATATCGAATTTTCGGGTGTTTTGGGACTGAATTTGAGATATCGACTTTTTGGCACCTAAAAGATCGATTTTTAGCATGTTTTTAGCCTATATTTTGAAAATATTCTAGCACTGAGTAGGCATGTACAGATTGCTTCTGGGACCCCAAAATATTGAATTTTCGGATGTTTCGAGCCTGAATTTGAGATATAAACGGGTACAGAAGATACATGCACATATTGACTTTGGGCACCAAAAATATCGATTTTCAGCATGTTTTGGGCCTGAATTTTGAAAATATTCTAACACGGAGTAGGCATGTACAGATCGCTTCTGGGACCCCAAAATATCGAATTTTCGGGTGTTTAGGGCCAGAATTTGAGATATAAACGGGTACAGAAGATGCATGCACATATCGACTTTTGGGCACCTAAAAGATCGATTTTCAGTATGTTTTTGGCCTGTATTTTGAAAATACTCTAACACGGAGTAGGCATGTACAGATACCTTCTGGGACTTCTAAATATCGAATTTTCGGGTGTTTTGGGACTAAATTTGAGATATCGATTTTTTGGCACCTAAAATATCGATTTTCAGCATGTTTTTAGCCTATATTTTGAAAATATTCAAGCACTGTGTAGGCATGTACAGATTGCTTCTGGGACCCCAAAATATTGAATTTTCGGGTGTTTTGAGCCTGAATTTGAGATATAAACGGGTACAGAAGATACATGCACATATTGACTTTGGGCATCTAAAATATCGATTTTCAGCATGTTTTGGGCCTGTATTTTGAAAATACTCTAACACTGAGTAAGCATGTACAGATTGCTTCTGGGACCCCAAAATATTGAATTTTCGGGTGTTTTGAGACTGAATTTGAGATATAAACGGGTACTGAAGATGCATGCACATATCGACTTTTTGGCACCTAAAAGATCGATTTTCAGTATGTTTTTGGCCTGTATTTTGAAAATACTCTAACACGGAGTAGGCATGTACAGATACCTTCTGGGACCTCTAAATATCGAATTTTCGGGTGTTTTGAGCCTGAATTTGAGATATAAACGGGTACAGAAGATACATGCACATATTGACTTTGGGCACCAAAAATATCGATTTTCAGCATGTTTTGGGCCTGAATTTTGAAAATACTCTAACACGGAGTAGGCATGTACAGATCGCTTCTGGGACCCCAAAATATCGAATTTTCGGGTGTTTAAGGCCAGAATTTGAGATATAAACGGGTACAGAAGATGCATGCACATATCGACTTTTGGGCACCTAAAAGATCGATTTTCAGTATGTTTTTGGCCTGTATTTTGAAAATACTCTAACACGGAGTAGGCAGGTACAGATACCTTCTGGGACCTCTAAATATCGAATTTTCGGGTGTTTTGGGACTGAATTTGAGATATCGAATTTTTGGCACCTAAAATGTCGATTTTTAGCATGTTTTTAGCCTATATTTTGAAAATATTCTAGCACTGTGTAGGCATGTATAGATTGCTTCTAGGACCCCAAAATATTGAATTTTCGGGTGTTTTGAGCCTGAATTTGAGATATAAACGGGTACAGAAGATACATGCACATATTGACTTTGGGCATCTAAAATATCGATTTTCAGCATGTTTTGGGCCTGTATTTTGAAAATACTCTAACACTGAGTAGGCATGTACAGATTGCTTCTGGGACCCCAAAATATTGAATTTTCGGGTATTTTGAGCCTGAATTTGAGATATAAACGGGTACTGAAGATGCATGCACATATCGACTTTTGGGCACCTAAAAGATCGATTTTCAGTATGTTTTGAGCATGAATTTTGAAAATACTCTAACACGGAGTAGGCATGTACAGATCGCTTCTGGGACCCCAAAATATCGAATTTTCGGGTGTTTAGGGCCAGAATTTGAGATATAAACGGGTACATAAGATGCATGCACATATCGACTTTTTGGCACCTAAAAGATCGATTTTCAGTATGTTTTTGGCCTGTATTTTGAAAATACTCTAACACGGAGTAGGCATGTACAGATCGCTTCAGGGACCCCTAAATATCGAATTTTCGGGTGTTTTGGGACTGAATTTGAGATATCGACTTTTTGGCACCTAAAAGATCGATTTTTAGCATGTTTTTAGCCTATATTTTGAAAATATTCTAGCACTGAGTAGGCATGTACAGATTGCTTCTGGGACCCCAAAATATTGAATTTTCGGATGTTTCGAGCCTGAATTTGAGATATAAACGGGTACAGAAGATACATGCACATATTGACTTTGGGCACCAAAAATATCGATTTTCAGCATGTTTTGGGCCTGAATTTTGAAAATATTCTAACACGGAGTAGGCATGTACAGATCGCTTCTGGGACCCCAAAATATCGAATTTTCGGGTGTTTAGGGCCAGAATTTGAGATATAAACGGGTACAGAAGATGCATGCACATATCGACTTTTGGGCACCTAAAAGATCGATTTTCAGTATGTTTTTGGCCTGTATTTTGAAAATACTCTAACACGGAGTAGGCATGTACAGATACCTTCTGGGACTTCTAAATATCGAATTTTCGGGTGTTTTGGGACTAAATTTGAGATATCGATTTTTTGGCACCTAAAATATCGATTTTCAGCATGTTTTTAGCCTATATTTTGAAAATATTCAAGCACTGTGTAGGCATGTACAGATTGCTTCTGGGACCCCAAAATATTGAATTTTCGGGTGTTTTGAGCCTGAATTTGAGATATAAACGGGTACAGAAGATACATGCACATATTGACTTTGGGCATCTAAAATATCGATTTTCAGCATGTTTTGGGCCTGTATTTTGAAAATACTCTAACACTGAGTAAGCATGTACAGATTGCTTCTGGGACCCCAAAATATTGAATTTTCGGGTGTTTTGAGACTGAATTTGAGATATAAACGGGTACTGAAGATGCATGCACATATCGACTTTTTGGCACCTAAAAGATCGATTTTCAGTATGTTTTTGGCCTGTATTTTGAAAATACTCTAACACGGAGTAGGCATGTACAGATACCTTCTGGGACCTCTAAATATCGAATTTTCGGGTGTTTTGAGCCTGAATTTGAGATATAAACGGGTACAGAAGATACATGCACATATTGACTTTGGGCACCAAAAATATCGATTTTCAGCATGTTTTGGGCCTGAATTTTGAAAATACTCTAACACGGAGTAGGCATGTACAGATCGCTTCTGGGACCCCAAAATATCGAATTTTCGGGTGTTTAAGGCCAGAATTTGAGATATAAACGGGTACAGAAGATGCATGCACATATCGACTTTTGGGCACCTAAAAGATCGATTTTCAGTATGTTTTTGGCCTGTATTTTGAAAATACTCTAACACGGAGTAGGCAGGTACAGATACCTTCTGGGACCTCTAAATATCGAATTTTCGGGTGTTTTGGGACTGAATTTGAGATATCGAATTTTTGGCACCTAAAATGTCGATTTTTAGCATGTTTTTAGCCTATATTTTGAAAATATTCTAGCACTGTGTAGGCATGTATAGATTGCTTCTAGGACCCCAAAATATTGAATTTTCGGGTGTTTTGAGCCTGAATTTGAGATATAAACGGGTACAGAAGATACATGCACATATTGACTTTGGGCATCTAAAATATCGATTTTCAGCATGTTTTGGGCCTGTATTTTGAAAATACTCTAACACTGAGTAGGCATGTACAGATTGCTTCTGGGACCCCAAAATATTGAATTTTCGGGTATTTTGAGCCTGAATTTGAGATATAAACGGGTACTGAAGATGCATGCACATATCGACTTTTGGGCACCTAAAAGATCGATTTTCAGTATGTTTTGAGCATGAATTTTGAAAATACTCTAACACGGAGTAGGCATGTACAGATCGCTTCTGGGACCCCAAAATATCGAATTTTCGGGTGTTTAGGGCCAGAATTTGAGATATAAACGGGTACATAAGATGCATGCACATATCGACTTTTTGGCACCTAAAAGATCGATTTTCAGTATGTTTTTGGCCTGTATTTTGAAAATACTCTAACACGGAGTAGGCATGTACAGATACCTTCTGGGACCTCTAAATATCGAATTTTCGGGTGTTTTGAGCCTGAATTTGAGATATAAACGGGTACAGAAGATACATTCACATATTGACTTTGGGCACCAAAAATATCGATTTTCAGCATGTTTTGGGCCTGAATTTTGAAAATACTCTAACACGGAGTAGGCATGTACAGATCGCTTCTGGGACCCCAAAATATCAAATTTTCGGGAGTTTAGGGCCAGAATTTAAGATATAAACGGGTACAGAAGATGCATGCACATATCGACTTTTGGACACCTAAAAGATCGATTTTCAGTATGTTTTTGGCCTGTATTTTGAAAATACTCTAACACGGAGTAGGCATGTACAGATACCTTCTGGGACCTCTAAATATCGAATTTTCGGGTGTTTTGGGACTGAATTTGAGATATCGATTTTTTGGCACCTAAAATGTCGATTTTTAGCATGTTTTTAGCCTATATTTTGAAAATATTCTAGCACTGTGTAGGCATGTACAGATTGCTTCTGGGACCCCAAAATATTGAATTTTCGAGTGTTTTGAGCCTGAATTTGAGATATAAACGGGTACAGAAGATACATGCACATATTGACTTTGGGTATCTAAAATATCGATTTTTAGCATGTTTTGGGCCTGTATTTTGAAAATACTCTAACACTGAGTAGGCATGTACAGATTGCTTCTGGGACCCCAAAATATTGAATTTTCGGGTGTTTTGAGCCTGAAATTGAGATATAAACGGGTACTGAAGATGCATGCACATATCGACTTTTGTGCACCTAAAAGATCGATTTTCAGTATGTTTTGAGCATGTATTTTGAAAATACTCTAACACGGAGTAGGCATGTACAGATCGCTTCTGGGACCCCTAAATATCGAATTTTCGGGTGTTTTGGGACTGAATTTGAGATATCGACTTTTTGGCACCTAAAAGATCGATTTTTAGAATGTTTTTAGCCTATATTTTGAAAATATTCTAGCACTGAGTAGGCATGTACAGATTGCTTCTGGGACCCCAAAATATTGAATTTTCGGGTGTTTTGAGCCTGAATTTGAGATATAAACGGGTACAGAAGATACATGCACATATTGACTTTGGGCACCAAAAATATCGATTTTCAGCATGTTTTGGGCCTGAATTTTGAAAATACACTGAGTAGGCATGTACAGATCGCTTCTGGGACCCCAAAATATCGAATTTTCGGGTGTTTAGGGCCAGAATTTGAGATATAAACGGCTACAGAAGATGCATGCACATATCGACTTTTGGGCACCTAAAAGATCGATATTCAGTATGTTTTTGGCCTGTATTTTGAAAATACTCTAACACTGAGTAGGCATGTACAGATTGCTTCTGGGACCCCAAAATATCGAATTTTCGGGTGTTTTGAGCCTAAATTTGAGATATAAACGGGTACTGAAGATGCATGCACATATCGACTTTTGTGCACCTAAAAGATCGATTTTCAGTATGTTTTGAGCATGTATTTTGAAAATACTCTAACACGGAGTAGGCATGTACAGATCGCTTCTGTGACCCCTAAATATCGAATTTTCGGGTGTTTTGGGACTGAATTTGAGATATCGACTTTTTGGCACCTAAAAGAGCCTATATTTTGAAAATATTCTAGCACTGTACAGATTGCTTCTGGGACCCCAAAATATTGAATTTTCGGGTGTTTTGAGCCTGAATTTGAGATATAAACGGGTACAGAAGATACATGCACATATTGACTTTGGGCATCTAAAATATCGATTTTCAGCATGTTTTGGGCCTGTATTTTGAAAATACTCTAACACTGAGTAGGCATGTACAGATTGCTTCTGGGACCCCAAAATATTGAATTTTCGGGTGTTTTGAGCCTGAATTTAAGATATCGACTTTTTGGCACCTAAAATATCGATTTTTAGCATCTATTTAGCCTATATTTTGAAAATATTCTAGCACTGAGTAGGCATGTACAGATTGCTTCTGGGACCCCAAAATATTGAATTTTCGGGTGTTTTGAGCCTGAATTTGAGATATAAACGGGTACAGAAGATACATGCACATATTAACTTTTGGGCACCTAAAAGATCGATTTTCAGTATGTTTTTGGCCTGTATTTTGAAAATACTCTAACACGGAGTAGGCATGTACAGATACCTTCTGGGACCTCTAAATATCGAATTTTCGGGTGTTTTGGGACGGAATTTGAGATATCGATTTTTTGGCACCTAAAATGTCGATTTTTAGCATGTTTTTAGCCTATATTTTGAAAATATTCTAGCACTGTGTAGGCATGTACAGATTGCTTCTGGGACCCCAAAATATTGAATTTTCGGGTGTTTTGAGCCTGAATTTGAGATATAAACGGGTACAGAAGATACATGCACATATTGACTTTGGGCATCTAAAATATCGATTTTCAGCATGTTTTGGGCCTGTATTTTGAAAATACTTTAATACTGAGTAGGCATGTACAGATTGCTTCTGGGACCCCAAAATATTGAATTTTCGGGTGTTTTGAGCCTGAATTTGAGATATAAACGGGTACTGAAAATGCATGCACATATCGACTTTTGTGCACCTAAAAGATCGATTTTCAGTATGTTTTGAGCATGTATTTTGAAAATACTCTAACACTGAGTAGGCATGTACAGATTGCTTCTGGGACCCCTAAATATCGAATTTTAGGGTGTTTTGGGACTGAATTTGAGATATCGAATTTTTGGCACCTAAAATGTCGATTTTTAGCATGTTTTTAGCCTATATTTTGAAAATATTCTAGCACTGTGTAGGCATGTACAGATTGCTTCTGGGACCCCAAAATATAGAATTTTCGGGTGTTTTGAGCCTGAATTTGAGATATAAACGGGTACAGAAGATACATGCACATATTGACTTTGGGCACCAAAAATATCGATTTTCAGCATGTTTTGGGCCTGTATTTTGAAAATACTCTAACACGGAGTAGGCATGTACAGATCGCTTCTGGGACCCCAAAATATTGAATTTTCGGGTGTTTTGAGCCTGAATTTGAGATATAAACGGGTACTGAAAATGCATGCACATATCGACTTTTGTGCACCTAAAAGATCGATTTTCAGCATGTTTTGGGCCTGAATTTTGAAAATACTCTAACACGGAGTGCTAGGCATGTACAGATCGCTTCTGGGACCCTAAAATATCGAATTTTCGGGTGTTTAGGGCCAGAATTTGAGATATAAACGGGTACAGAAGATGCATGCACATATCGACTTTTGGGCACCTAAAAGATCGATTTTCAGTATGTTTTTGGCCTGTATTTTGAAAATACTCTAACACGGAGTAGGCATGTACAGATACCTTCTGGGACCTCTAAATATCGAATTTTCGGGTGTTTTGGGACTGAATTTGAGATATCGATTTTTTGGCACCTAAAATATCGATTTTCAGCATGTTTTTAGCCTATATTTTGAAAATATTCTAGCACTGTGTAGGCATGTTAAGATTGCTTCTGGGACCCCAAAATATTGAATTTTCAGGTGTTTTGAGCCTGAATTTGAGATAGAAACGGGTACAGATGATACATGCACATATTGACTTTGGGCATCTAAAATATCGATTTTCAGCATGTTTTGGGCCTGTATTTTGAAAATACTCTAACACTGAGTAGGCAAGTACAGATCGCTTCTGGGACCCCAAAATATCGAATTTTCGGGTGTTTAGGGCCAGAATTTGAGATATAAACGGGTACTGAAGATGCATGCACATATCGACTTTTGTGCACCTAAAAGATCGATTTTCAGTATGTTTTGAGCATGTATTTTGAAAATACTCTAACACGGAGTAGGCATGTACAGATCGCTTCTGGGACCCCTAAATATCGAATTTTCGGGTGTTTTGGGACTGAATTTGAGATATCGACTTTTTGGCACCTAAAAGATCGATTTTTAGCATGTTTTTAGCCTATATTTTGAAAATATTCTAGCACTGAGTAGGCATGTACAGATTGCTTCTGGGACCCCAAAATATTGAATTTTCGGTTGTTTTGAGCCTGAATTTGAGATATAAACGGGTACAGAATATACATGCACATATTGACTTTGGGCACCAAAAATATCGATTTTCAGCATGTTTTGGGCCTGAATTTTGAAAATACTCTAACACGGAGTAGGCATGTACAGATCGCTTCTGGGACCCCAAAATATCGAATTTTCCGGTGTTTAGGGCCAGAATTTGAGATATAAACGGGTACTGAAGATGCATGCACATATCGACTTTTGTGCACCTAAAAGATCGATTTTCAGTATGTTTTGAGCATGTATTTTGAAAATACTCTAACACGGAGTAGGCATGTACAGATCGCTTCTGTGACCCCTAAATATCGAATTTTCGGGTGTTTTGGGACTGAATTTGAGATATCGACTTTTTGGCACCTAAAAGATCGATTTTTAGCATGTTTTTAGCCTATATTTTGAAAATATTCTAGCACTGAGTAGGCATGTACAGATTGCTTCTGGGACCCCAAAATATTGAATTTTCGGATGTTTTGAGCCTGAATTTGAGATATAAACGGGTACAGAAGATACATGCACATATTGACTTTGGGCACCAAAAATATCGATTTTCAGCATGTTTTGGGCCTGAATTTTGAAAATATTCTAACACGGAGTAGGCATGTACAGATCGCTTCTGGGACCCCAAAATATCGAATTATCGGGTGTTTAGGGCCAGAATTTGAGATATAAACGGGTACTGAAGATATCGACTTTTGTGCACCTAAAAGATCGATTTTCAGTATGTTTTGAGCATGTATTTTGAAAATACTCTAACATGGAGTAGGCATGTACAGATCGCTTCTGGGACCCCTAAATATCGAATTTTCGGGTGTTTTGGGACTGAATTTGAGATATCGACTTTTGTGCACCTAAAAGATCGATTTTTAGCATGTTTTTAGCCTATATTTTGAAAATATTCTAGCACTGAGTAGGCATGTACAGATTGCTTCTGGGACCGCAAAATATTGAATTTTCGGGTGTTTTGAGCCTGAATTTGAGATATAAACGGTTACAGAAGATACATGCACATATTGACTTTGGGCATCTAAAATATCGATTTTCAGCATGTTTTGGGCCTGTATTTTGAAAATACTCTAACACTGAGTAGGCATGTACAGATTGCTTCTGGGACCCCAAAATTTTGAATTTTCGGGTGTTTTGAGCCTGAATTTGAGATATAAACGGGTACTGAAGATGCATGCACATATCGACTTTTGTGCACCTAAAAGATCGATTTTCAGTATGTTTTGAGCATGTATTTTGAAAATACTCTAACACGGAGTAGGCATGTACAGATCGCTTCTGGGACCCCTAAATATCGAATTTTCGGGAGTTTTGGGACTGAATTTGAGATATCGACTTTTTGGCACCTAAAAGATCGATTTTTAGCATGTTTTTAGCCTATATTTTGAAAATATTCTAGCACTGTACAGATTGCTTCTTGGACCCCAAAATATTGAATTTTCGGGTGTTTTGAGCCTGAATTTGAGATATAAACGGGTACAGAAGATACATGCACATATTGACTTTGGGCACCAAAAATATCGATTTTCAGCATGTTTTGGGCCTGAATTTTGAAAATACTCTAACACGGAGTAGTCATGTACAGATCGCTTCTGGGACCCCAAAATATCGAATTTTCGGGTGTTTAGGGCCATAATTTGAGATATAAACGGGTACTGAAGATGCATGCACATATCGACTTTTGTGCACCTTAAAGATCGATTTTCAGTATGTTTTGAGCATGTATTTTGAGAATACTCTAACACGGAATAGGCATGTACAGATCGCTTCTGGGACCCCTAAATATCGAATTTTCGGGTGTTTTGGGACTGAATTTGAGATATCGACTTTTTGGCACCTAAAAGATCGATTTTTAGCATGTTTTTAGCCTATATTTTGAAAATATTCTAGCACTGAGTAGGCATGTACAGATTGCTTCTGGGACCCCAAAATATTGAATTTTCTGGTGTTTTGAGCCTGAATTTGAGATATAAACGGGTACAGAAGATACATGCACATATTGACTTTGGGCACCAAAAATATCGATTTTCAGCATGTTTTGGGCGTGAATTTTGAAAATACTCTAACACGGAGTAGGCATGTACAGATCGCTTCTGGGACCCCAAAATATCGAATTTTCGGGTGTTTAGGGCCAGAATTTGAGATATAAAAGGGTACAGAAGATGCATGCACATATCGACTTTTGGGCACCTAAAAGATCGATTTTCAGTATGTTTTTGGCCTGTATTTTGAAAATACTCTAACACGGAGTAGGCATGTACAGATACCTTCTGGGACCTCTAAATATCGAATTTTCGGGTGTTTTGGGACTAAATTTGAGATATCGATTTTTTGGCACCTAAAATATCGATTTTCAGCATGTTTTTAGCCTATATTTTGAAAATATTCTAGCACTGTGTAGGCATGTACAGATTGCTTCTGGGACCCCAAAATATTGAATTTTCGGGTGTTTTGAGCCTGAATTTGAGATATAAACGGGTACAGAAGATACATGCACATATTGACTTTGGGCACCAAAAATATCGATTTTCAGCATGTTTTGGGCCTGAATTTTGAAAATATTCTAACACGGAGTAAGCATGTACAGATTGCTTCTGGGACCCCAAAATATTGAATTTTCGGGTGTTTTGAGACTGAATTTGAGATATAAACGGGTACTGAAGATGCATGCACATATCGACTTTTGTGCACCTAAAAGATCGATTTTCAGTATGTTTTGAGCATGTATTTTGAAAATACTCTAACACGGAGTAGGCATGTACAGATCGCTTCTGGGACCCCTAAATATCGAATTTTCGGGAGTTTTGGGACTGAATTTGAGATATCGACTTTTTGGCACCTAAAAGATCGATTTTTAGCATGTTTTTAGCCTATATTTTGAAAATATTCTAGCACTGAGTAGGCATGTACAGATTGCTTCTGGGACCCCAAAATATTGAATTTTCGGTTGTTTTGAGCCTGAATTTGAGATATAAACGGGTACAGAATATACATGCACATATTGACTTTGGGCACCAAAAATATCGATTTTCAGCATGTTTTGGGCCTGAATTTTGAAAATACTCTAACACGGAGTAGGCATGTACAGATCGCTTCTGGGACCCCAAAATATCGAATTTTCCGGTGTTTAGGGCCAGAATTTGAGATATAAACGGGTACTGAAGATGCATGCACATATCGACTTTTGTGCACCTAAAAGATCGATTTTCAGTATGTTTTGAGCATGTATTTTGAAAATACTCTAACACGGAGTAGGCATGTACAGATCGCTTCTGTGACCCCTAAATATCGAATTTTCGGGTGTTTTGGGACTGAATTTGAGATATCGACTTTTTGGCACCTAAAAGATCGATTTTTAGCATGTTTTTAGCCTATATTTTGAAAATATTCTAGCACTGAGTAGGCATGTACAGATTGCTTCTGGGACCCCAAAATATTGAATTTTCGGATGTTTTGAGCCTGAATTTGAGATATAAACGGGTACAGAAGATACATGCACATATTGACTTTGGGCACCAAAAATATCGATTTTCAGCATGTTTTGGGCCTGAATTTTGAAAATATTCTAACACGGAGTAGGCATGTACAGATCGCTTCTGGGACCCCAAAATATCGAATTTTCGGGTGTTTAGGGCCAGAATTTGAGATATAAACGGGTACTGAAGATATCGACTTTTGTGCACCTAAAAGATCGATTTTCAGTATGTTTTGAGCATGTATTTTGAAAATACTCTAACATGGAGTAGGCATGTACAGATCGCTTCTGGGACCCCTAAATATCGAATTTTCGGGTGTTTTGGGACTGAATTTGAGATATCGACTTTTGTGCACCTAAAAGATCGATTTTTAGCATGTTTTTAGCCTATATTTTGAAAATATTCTAGCACTGAGTAGGCATGTACAGATTGCTTCTGGGACCGCAAAATATTGAATTTTCGGGTGTTTTGAGCCTGAATTTGAGATATAAACGGTTACAGAAGATACATGCACATATTGACTTTGGGCATCTAAAATATCGATTTTCAGCATGTTTTGGGCCTGTATTTTGAAAATACTCTAACACTGAGTAGGCATGTACAGATTGCTTCTGGGACCCCAAAATTTTGAATTTTCGGGTGTTTTGAGCCTGAATTTGAGATATAAACGGGTACTGAAGATGCATGCACATATCGACTTTTGTGCACCTAAAAGATCGATTTTCAGTATGTTTTGAGCATGTATTTTGAAAATACTCTAACACGGAGTAGGCATGTACAGATCGCTTCTGGGACCCCTAAATATCGAATTTTCGGGAGTTTTGGGACTGAATTTGAGATATCGACTTTTTGGCACCTAAAAGATCGATTTTTAGCATGTTTTTAGCCTATATTTTGAAAATATTCTAGCACTGTACAGATTGCTTCTTGGACCCCAAAATATTGAATTTTCGGGTGTTTTGAGCCTGAATTTGAGATATAAACGGGTACAGAAGATACATGCACATATTGACTTTGGGCACCAAAAATATCGATTTTCAGCATGTTTTGGGCCTGAATTTTGAAAATACTCTAACACGGAGTAGTCATGTACAGATCGCTTCTGGGACCCCAAAATATCGAATTTTCGGGTGTTTAGGGCCATAATTTGAGATATAAACGGGTACTGAAGATGCATGCACATATCGACTTTTGTGCACCTTAAAGATCGATTTTCAGTATGTTTTGAGCATGTATTTTGAGAATACTCTAACACGGAATAGGCATGTACAGATCGCTTCTGGGACCCCTAAATATCGAATTTTCGGGTGTTTTGGGACTGAATTTGAGATATCGACTTTTTGGCACCTAAAAGATCGATTTTTAGCATGTTTTTAGCCTATATTTTGAAAATATTCTAGCACTGAGTAGGCATGTACAGATTGCTTCTGGGACCCCAAAATATTGAATTTTCTGGTGTTTTGAGCCTGAATTTGAGATATAAACGGGTACAGAAGATACATGCACATATTGACTTTGGGCACCAAAAATATCGATTTTCAGCATGTTTTGGGCGTGAATTTTGAAAATACTCTAACACGGAGTAGGCATGTACAGATCGCTTCTGGGACCCCAAAATATCGAATTTTCGGGTGTTTAGGGCCAGAATTTGAGATATAAAAGGGTACAGAAGATGCATGCACATATCGACTTTTGGGCACCTAAAAGATCGATTTTCAGTATGTTTTTGGCCTGTATTTTGAAAATACTCTAACACGGAGTAGGCATGTACAGATACCTTCTGGGACCTCTAAATATCGAATTTTCGGGTGTTTTGGGACTAAATTTGAGATATCGATTTTTTGGCACCTAAAATATCGATTTTCAGCATGTTTTTAGCCTATATTTTGAAAATATTCTAGCACTGTGTAGGCATGTACAGATTGCTTCTGGGACCCCAAAATATTGAATTTTCGGGTGTTTTGAGCCTGAATTTGAGATATAAACGGGTACAGAAGATACATGCACATATTGACTTTGGGCACCAAAAATATCGATTTTCAGCATGTTTTGGGCCTGAATTTTGAAAATACTCTAACACGGAGTAGGCATGTACAGATCGCTTCTGGGACCCCAAAATATCGAATTTTCGGGTGTTTTTAAGCCTGAATTTGAGATATAAACGGGTACTGAAGATGCATGCACATATCGACTTTTGTGCACCTAAAAGATCGATTTTCAGTATGTTTTGAGCATGTATTTTGAAAATACTCTAACACGGAGTAGGCATGTACAGATCGCTTCTGGGACCCCTAAATATCGAATTTTCGGGTGTTTTGGGACTGAATTTGAGATATCGACTTTTTGGCACCTAAAAGATCGATTTTTAGCATGTTTTTAGCCTATATTTTGAAAATATTCTTGCACTGTACAGATTGCTTCTGGGACCCCAAAATATTGAATTTTCGGGTGTTTTGAGCCTGAATATGAGATATAAACGGGTACAGAAGATACATGCACATATTGACTTTGGGCACCAAAAATATCGATTTTCAGCATGTTTTGGGCCTGAATTTTGAAAATACTCTAACACGGAGTAGGCATGTACAGATCGCTTCTGGGACCCCAAAATATCGAATTTTCGGGTGTTTTGAGCCTGAATTTGAGATATAAACGGGTACAGAAGATACATGCACATATTGACTTTGGGCACCAAAAATATCGATTTTCAGCATGTTTTGGGCCTGAATTTTGAAAATACTCTAACACGGAGTAGGCATGTACAGATCGCTTATGGGACCCCAAAATATCGAATTTTCGGGTGTTTTTAAGCCTGAATTTGAGATATAAACGGGTACTGAAGATGCATGCACATATCGACTTTTGTGCACCTAAAAGATCGATTTTTAGTATGTTTTGAGCATGTATTTTGAAAATACTCTAACACGGAGTAGGCATGTACAGATCGCTTCTGGGACCCCTAAATATCGAATTTTCGGGTGTTTTGGGACTGAATGTGAGATATCGACTTTTTGGCACCTAAAAGATCGATTTTTAGCCTATATTTTGAAAATATTCTTGCACTGTACAGATTGCTTCTGGGACCCCAAAATATTGAATTTTCGGGTGTTTTGAGCCTGAATTTGAGATATAAACGGGTACAGAAGATACATGCACATATTGACTTTGGTCACCAAAAATATCGATTTTCAGCATGTTTTGGGCCTGAATTTTGAAAATACTCTAACACGGAGTAGGCATGTACAGATCGTTTCTGGGACCCCAAAATATCGAATTTTCGGGTTGTTTAGGGCCAGAATTTGAGATATAAACGGGTACTGAAGATGCATGCACATATCGACTTTTGTGCACCTTAAAGATTGATTTTCAGTATGTTTTGAGCATGTATTTTGAAAATACTCTAACACGGAGTAGGCATGTACAGATCGCTTCTGGGACCCCTAAATATCGAATTTTCGGGTGTTTTGGGACTGAATTTGAGATATCGACTTTTTGGCACCTAAAAGATCGATTTTTAGCATGTTTTATGCCTATATTTTGAAAATATTCTTGCACTGTACAGATTGCTTCTAGGACCCCAAAATATTGAATTTTCGGGTGTTTTGAGCCTGAATTTGAGATATAAACGGGTACAGAAGATACATGCACATATTGACTTTGGGCACCAAAAATATCGATTTTCAGCATGTTTTGGGCCTGAATTTTGAAAATACTCTAACACGGAGTAGGCATGTACAGATCGCTTCTGGGACCCCAAAATATCGAATTTTCGGGTGTTTAGGGCCAGAATTTGAGATATAAACGGGTACAGAAGATGCATGCACATATCGACTTTTGGGCACCTAAAAGATCGATTTTCAGTATGTTTTTGGCCTGTATTTTGAAAATACTCTAACACGGAATAGGCATGTACAGATACCTTCTGGGACCTCTAAATATCGAATTTTCGGGTGTTTTGGGACTGAATTTGAGATATCGACTTTTTGGCACCTAAAATGTCGATTTTTAGCATGTTTTTAGCCTATATTTTGAAAATATTCTAGCACTGTGTAGGCATGTACAAATTGCTTCTGGGACCCCAAAATATTGAATTTTCGGGTGTTTTGATATATAAACGGGTACAGAAGATACATGCACATATTGACTTTGGGCATCTAAAATATCGATTTTCAGCATGTTTTGGGCCTGTATTTTGAAAATACTCTAACACTGAGTAGGCATGTACAGATTGCTTCTGGGACCCCAAAATATTGAATTTTCGGGTGTTTTGAGCCTGAATTTGAGATATAAACGGGTACTGAAGATGCATGCACATATCGACTTTTTGGCACCTAAAAGATCGATTTTCAGTATGTTTTGGGCCTGTATTTTGAAAATACTCTAACACGGAGTAGGCATGTACAGATACCTACTGGGACCTCTAAATATCGAATTTTCGGGTGTTTTGGGACTGAATTTGAGATATCGACTTTTTGGCACCTAAAATGTCGATTTTTAAAAAGCATGTTCTTGGCCTAAATTTTGAAAATATTCTAGCACTGAGTAGGCATGTACAGATTGCTTCTGGGACCCCAAAATATTGAATTTTCGGGTGTTTTGAGCCTGAATTTGAGATATAAACGGGTACAGAAGATACATGCACATATTGACTTTGGGCACCAAAAATATCGATTTTCAGCATGTTTTGGGCATGAATTTTGAAAATACTCTAACACGGAGTAGGCATGTACAGATCGCTTCTGGGACCCCAAAATATCGAATTTTCGGGTGTTTTGAGCCTGAATTTGAGATATAAAAGGGTACTTAAGATGCATGCACATAAAGACTTTTGTGCACCTAAAAGATCGATTTTCAGTATGTTTTGAGCATGTATTTTGAAAATACTCTAACACGGAGTAGGCATGTACAGATCGCTTCTGGGACCCCTAAATATCGAATTTCCGGGTGTTTTGGGACTGAATTTGAGATATCGACTTTTTGGCACCTAAAAGATCGATTTTTAGCATGTTTTTAGCCTATATTTTGAAAATATTCTAGCACTGAGTAGGCATGTACAGATTGCTTCTGGGACCCCAAAATATTGAATTTTCGGGTGTTTTGAGCCTGAATTTGAGATATAAACGGGTACAGAAGATATATGCACATATTGACTTTGGGCACCAAAAATATCGATTTTCAGCATGTTTTGGGCCTGAATTTTGAAAATACTCTAACACGGAGTAGGCATGTACAGATCGCTTCTGGGACCCCAAAATATTGAATTTTCGGGTGTTTAGGACCAGAATTTGAGATATAAACGGGTATAGAAGATGCATGCACATATCGACTTTTGGGCACCTAAAAGATCGATTTTCAGTATGTTTTTGGCCTGTATTTTGAAAATACTCTAACACTGAGTAGGCATGTACAGATTGCTTCTGGGACCCCAAAATATCGAATTCTCGGGTGTTTTGAGCCTGAATTTGAGATATAAACGGGTACTGAAGATGCATGCACATATCGACTTTTGTGCACCTAAAAGATCGATTTTCAGTATGTTTTGAGCATGTATTTTGAAAATACTCTAACACGGAGTAGGCATGTACAGATCGCTTCTGGGACCCCTAAATATCGAATTTTCGGGTGTTTTGGGACTGAATTTGAGATATCGACTTTTTGGCACCTAAAAGTTCGATTTTTAGCATGTTTTTAGGCTATATTTTGAAAATATTCTAGCACTGTACAGATTGCTTCTAGGACCCCAAAATATTTAATTTTCGGGTGTTTTGAGCCTGAATTTGAGATATAAACGGGTACAGAAGATACATGCACATATTGACTTTGGGCACCAAAAATATCGATTTTCAGCATGTTTTGGGCCTGAATTTTGAAAATATTCTAACACGGTGTAGGCATGTACAGATCGCTTCTGGGACCCCAAAATATCGAATTTTCGGGTGTTTAGGGCCAGAATTTGAGATATAAACGGGTACAGAAGATGCATGCACATATCGACTTTTGGGCACCTAAAAGATCGATTTTCAGTATGTTTTTGGCCTGTATTTTGAAAATACTCTAACACGGAGTAGGCATGTACAGATACCTTCTGGGACCTCTAAATATCGAATTTTCGGGTGTTTTGGGACTAAATTTGAGATATCGATTTTTTGGCACCTAAAATATCGATTTTCAGCATGTTTTTAGCCTATATTTTGAAAATATTCTAGCACTGTGTAGGCATGTACAGATTGCTTCTGGGACCCCAAAATATTGAATTTTCGGGTGTTTTGAGCCTGAATTTGAGATATAAACGGGTACAGAAGATACATGCACATATTGACTTTGGGCATCTAAAATATCGATTTTCAGCATGTTTTGGGCCTGTATTTTGAAAATACTTTAACACTGAGTAGGCATGTACAGATTGCTTCTGGGACCCCAAAATCTTGAATTTTCGGGTGTTTTGAACCTGAATTTGAGATATAAACGGGTACTGAAGATGCATGCACATATCGACTTTTGTGCACCTAAAAGATCGATTTTCAGTATGTTTTGAGCATGTATTTTGAAAATACTCTAACACGGAGTAGGCATGTACAGATCGCTTCTGGGACCCCTAAATATCGAATTTTCGGGTGTTTTGGGACTGAATTTGAGATATCGACTTTTTGGCACCTAAAAGATCGATTTTTAGCATGTTTTTAGCCTATATTTTGAAAATATTCTAGCACTGTACAGATTGCTTCTTGGACCCCAAAATATTGAATTTTCGGGTGTTTTGAGCCTGAATTTGAGATATAAACGGGTACAGAAGATACATGCACATATTGACTTTGGTCACCAAAAATATCGATTTTCAGCATGTTTTGGGCCTGAATTTTGAAAATACTCTAACACGGAGTAGGCATGTACAGATCGTTTCTGGGACCCCAAAATATCGAATTTTCGGGTGTTTAGGGCCAGAATTTGAGATATAAACGGGTACTGAAGATGCATGCACATATCGACTTTTGTGCACCTTAAAGATCGATTTTCAGTATGTTTTGAGCATGTATTTTGAAAATACTCTAACACGGAGTAGGCATGTACAGATCGCTTCTGGGACCCCTAAATATCGAATTTTCGGGTGTTTTGGGACTGAATTTGAGATATCGACTTTTTGGCACCTAAAAGATCGATTTTTAGCATGTTTTTAGCCTATATTTTGAAAATATTCTAGCACTGAGTAGGCATGTACAGATTGCTTCTGGGACCCCAAAATATTGAATTTTCGGTTGTTTTGAGCCTGAATTTGAGATATAAACGGGTACAGAAGATACATGCACATATTGACTTTGGGCACCAAAAATATCGATTTTCAGCATGTTTTGGGCCTGAATTTTGAAAATACTCTAACACGGAGTAGGCATGTACAGATCGCTTCTGGGACCCCAAAATATCGAATTTTCGGGTGTTTAGGGCCAGAATTTGAGATATAAACGGGTACAGAAGATGCATGCACATATCGACTTTTGGGCACCTAAAAGATCGATTTTCAGTATGTTTTTGGCCTGTATTTTGAAAATACTCTAACACGGAGTAGGCATGTACAGATACCTTCTGGGACCTCTAAATATCGAATTTTCGGGTGTTTTAGGACTAAATTTGAGATATCGATTTTTTGACACCTAAAATATCGATTTTCAGCATGTTTTTAGCCTATATTTTGAAAATATTCTAGCACTGAGTAGGCATGTACAGATTGCTTCTGGGACCCCAAAATATTGAATTTTCGGGTGTTTTGAGCCTGAATTTGAGATATAAACGGGTACAGAAGATACATGCACATATTGACTTTGGGCACCAAAAATATCGATTTTCAGCATGTTTTGGGCCTGAATTTTGAAAATACTCTAACACGGAGTAGGCATGTACAGATCGCTTCTGGGACCCCAAAATATCGAATTTTCGGGTGTTTTTAAGCCTTAATTTGAGATATAAACGGGTACTGAAGATGCATGCACATATCGACTTTTGTGCACCTAAAAGATCGATTTTCAGTATGTTTTGAGCATGTATTTTGAAAATACTCTAACACGGAGTAGGCATGTACAGATCGCTTCTGGGACCCCTAAATATCGAATTTTCGGGTGTTTTGGGACTGAATTTGAGATATCGACTTTTTGGCACCTAAAAGATCGATTTTTAGCATGTTTTTAGCCTATATTTTAAAAATATTCTTGCACTGTACAGATTGCTTCTAGGACCCCAAAATATTGAATTTTCGGGTGTTTTGAGCCTGAATTTGAGATATAAACGGGTACAGAAGATACATGCACATATTGACTTTGGGCACCAAAAATATCGATTTTCAGCATGTTTTGGGCCTGAATTTTGAAAATACTCTAACACGGAGTAGGCATGTACAGATCGCTTCTGGGACCCCAAAATATCGAATTTTCGGGTGTTTAGGGCCAGAATTTGAGATATAAACGGGTACAGAAGATGCATGCACATATCGACTTTTGGGCACCTAAAAGATCGATTTTCAGTATGTTTTTGGCCTGTATTTTGAAAATACTCTAACACGGAATAGGCATGTACAGATACCTTCTGGGACCTCTAAATATCGAATTTTCGGGTGTTTTGGGACTGAATTTGAGATATCGACTTTTTGGCACCTAAAATGTCGATTTTTAGCATGTTTTTAGCCTATATTTTGAAAATATTCTAGCACTGTGTAGGCATGTACAGATTGCTTCTGGGACCCCAAAATATTGAATTTTCGGGTGTTTTGAGCCTGAATTTGATATATAAACGGGTACAGAAGATACATGCACATATTGACTTTGGGCATCTAAAATATCGATTTTCAGCATGTTTTGGGCCTGTATTTTGAAAATACTCTAACACTGAGTAGGCATGTACAGATTGCTTCTGGGACCCCAAAATATTGAATTTTCGGGTGTTTTGAGCCTGAATTTGAGATATAAACGGGTACTGAAGATGCATGCACATATCGACTTTTGGGCACCTAAAAGATCGATTTTCAGTATGTTTTAAGCATGAATTTTGAAAATACTCTAACACGGAGTAGGCATGTACAGATCGCTTCTGGGACCCCAAAATATCGAATTTTCGGGTGTTTAGGGCCAGAATTTGAGATATAAACGGGTACAGAAGATGCATGCACATATCGACTTTTTGGCACCTAAAAGATCGATTTTCAGTATGTTTTGGGCCTGTATTTTGAAAATACTCTAACACGGAGTAGGCATGTACAGATACCTACTGGGACCTCTAAATATCGAATTTTCGGGTGTTTTGGGACTGAATTTGAGATATCGATTTTTTGGCACCTAAAATGTCGATTTTTAAAAAGCATGTTCTTGGCCTAAATTTTGAAAATATTCTAGCACTGAGTAGGCATGTACAGATTGCTTCTGGGACCCCAAAATATTGAATTTTCGGGTGTTTTGAGCCTGAATTTGAGATATAAACGGGTACAGAAGATACATGCACATATTGACTTTGGGCACCAAAAATATCGATTTTCAGCATGTTTTGGTCCTGAATTTTGAAAATACTCTAACACGGAGTAGGCATGTACAGATCGCTTCTGGGACCCCAAAATATCGAATTTTCGGGTGTTTAGGGACAGAATTTGAGATATAAACGGGTACAGAAGATGCATGCACATATCGACTTTTGGGCACCTAAAAGATCGATTTTCAGTATGTTTTTGGCCTGTATTTTGAAAATACTCTAACACGGAGTAGGCATGTACAAATACCTTCTGGGAACTCTAAATATCGAATTTTCGGGTGTTTTGGGACTGAATTTGAGATATCGACTTTTTGGCACCTAAAATGTCGATTTTCAGCATGTTTTTAGCCTATATTTTGAAAATATTCTAGCACTGAGTAGGCATGTACAGATTGCTTCTGGGACCCCAAAATATTGAATTTTCGGGTGTTTTGAGCCTGAATTTGAGATATTAACGGGTACAGAAGATACATGCACATATTGACTTTGGGCACCAAAAATATCGATTTTCAGCATGTTTTGGGCCTGTATTTTGAAAATACTCTAACACTGAGTAGGCATGTACAGATTGCTTCTGGGACCCCAAAATATTGAATTTTCGGGTGTTTTGAGCCTGAATTTGAGATATAAACGGGTACTGAAGATGCATGCACATATCGACTTTTGGGCACCTAAAAGAACGATTTTCAGTATGTTTTGAGCATGTATTTTGAAAATACTCTAACACGGAGTAGGCATGTACAGATCGCTTCTGGGACCCCTAAATATCGAATTTTCGGGTATTTTGGGACTGAATTTGAGATATCGACTTTTTGGCACCTAAAAGATCGATTTTTAGCATGTTTTTAGCCTATATTTTGAAAATATTCTTGCACTGTACAGAGTGCTTCTGGGACCCCAAAATATTGAATTTTCGGGTGTTTTGAGCCTGAATTTGAGATATAAACGGGTACAGAAGATACATGCACATATTGACTTTGGGCACCAAAAATATCGATTTTCAGCATGTTTTGGGCCTGAATTTTGAAAATATTCTAACACGGAGTAGGCATGTACAGATCGCTTCTGGGACCCCAAAATATCGAATTTTCGGGTGTTTTTAAGCCTGAATTTGAGATATAAACGGGTACTGAAGATGCATGCACATATCGACTTTTGTGCACCTAAAAGATCGATTTTCAGTATGTTTTGAGCATGTATTTTGAAAATACTCTAACACGGAGTAGGCATGTACAGATCGCTTCTGGGACCCCTAAATATCGAATTTTCGGGTGTTTTGGGACTGAATTTGAGATATCGACTTTTTGGCACCTAAAAGATCGATTTTTAGCATGTTTTTTGCCTATATTTTGAAAATATTCTAGCACTGAGTAGGCATGTACAGATTGCTTCTGGGACCCCAAAATATTGAATTTTCGGGTGTTTTGAGCCTGAATTTGAGATATAAACGGGTACAGAAGATATATGCACATATTGACTTTGGGCACCAAAAATATCGATTTTCAGCATGTTTTGGGCCTGAATTTTGAAAATACTCTAACACGGAGTAGGCATGTACAGATCGCTTCTGGGACCCCAAAATATCGAATTTTCAGGTGTTTAGGACCAGAATTTGAGATTTAAACGGGTACAGAAGATGCATGCACATATCGACTTTTGGGCACCTAAAAGATCGATTTTCAGTATGTTTTTGGCCTGTATTTTGAAAATACTCTAACACGGAGTAGGCATGTACACATCGCTTCTGGGACCCCTAAATATCGAATTTTCGGGTGTTTTGGGACTGAATTTGAGATATCGACTTTTTGGCACCTAAAAGATCGATTTTTAGCATGTTTTTAGCCTATATTTTGAAAATATTCTAGCACTGTACAGATTGCTTCTGGGACCCCAAAATATTGAATTTTCGGGTGTTTTGAGCCTGAATTTGAGATATAAACGGGTACAGAAGATACATGCACATATTGACTTTGGGCACCAAAAATATCGATTTTCAGCATGTTTTGGGCCTGAATTTTGAAAATACTCTAACACGGAGTAGGCATGTACAGATCGCTTCTGGGACCCCAAAATATCAAATTTTCGGGTGTTTAGGGCCATAATTTGAGATATAAACGGGTACAGAAGATGCATGCACATATCGAATTTTGGGCACCTAAAAGATCGATTTTCAGTATGTTTTTGGCCTGTATTTTGAAAATACTCTAACACGGAGTAGGCATGTACAGATTGCTTCTGGGACCCCTAAATATCGAATTTTAGGGTGTTTTGGGACTGAATTTGAGATATCGACTTTTTGGCACCTAAAAGATCGATTTTTAGCATGTTTTTAGCCTATATTTTGAAAATATTCTAGCACTGAGTAGGCATGTACAGATTGCTTCTGGGACCACAAAATATTGATTTTTCGGGTGTTTTGAGCCTGAATTTGAGATATAAACGGGTACAGAAGATACATGCACATATTGACTTTGGGCATCTAAAATATCGATTTTCAGCATGTTTTGGGCCTGTATTTTTAAAATACTTTAACACTGAGTAGGCATGTACAGATTGCTTCTGGGACCCCAAAATATTGAATTTTCGGGTGTTTTGAGCCTGAATTTGAGATATAAACGGGTACTGAAGATGCATGCACATATCGACTTTTGTGCACCTAAAAGATCGATTTTCAGTATGTTTTGAGCATGTATTTTGAAAATACTCTAACACGGAGTAGGCATGTACAGATCGCTTCTGGGACCCCTAAATATCAAATTTTCGGGAGTTTTGGGACTGAATTTGAGATATCGACTTTTTGGCACCTAAAATGTCGATTTTCAGCATGTTTTTAGCCTATATTTTGAAAATATTTTAGCACTGTGTAGGCATGTACAGATTGCTTCTGGGACCCCAAAATATTGAATTTTCGGGTGTTTTGAGCCTGAATTTGAGATATAAACGGGTACAGATGATACATGCACATATTGACTTTGGGCATCTAAAATATCGATTTTCAGCATGTTTTGGGCCTGTATTTTGAAAATACTCTAACACTGAGTAGGCATGTACAGATTGCTTCTGGGACCCCAAAATATTGAATTTTCGGGTGTTTTGAGCCTGAATTTGAGATATAAACGGGTACTGAAGATGCATGCACATATCGACTTTTGTGCACCTAAAAGATCGATTTTCAGTATGTTTTGAGCATGTATTTTGAAAATATTCTAACACGGAGTAGGCATGTACAGATCGCTTCTGGGACCCCTAAATATCGAATTTTCGGGTGTTTTGGGACTGAATTTGAGATATCGACTTTTTGGCACCTAAAAGATCGATTTTTAGCATGTTTTTAGCCTATATTTTAAAAATATTCTAGCACTGAGTAGGCATGTACAGATTGCTTCTGGGACCCCAAAATATTGAATTTTCGGATGTTTTGAGCCTGAATTTGAGATATAAACGGGTACAGAAGATACATGCACATATTGACTTTGGGCATCTAAAATATCGATTTTCAGCATGTTTTGGGCCTGTATTTTGAAAATACTCTAACACTGAGTAGGCATGTACAGATTGCTTCTGGGACCACAAAATATAGAATTTTCGGGTGTTTTGAGCCTGAATTTGAGATATAAACGGGTACAGAAGATACATGCACATATTGACTTTGGGCATCTAAAATATCGATTTTCAGCATGTTTTGGGCCTGTATTTTGAAAATACTCTAACACTGAGTAGGCATGTACAGATTGCTTCTGGGACCCCAAAATATTGAATTTTCGGGTGTTTTGAGCCTGAATTTGAGATATAAACGGGTACTGAAGATGCATGTACATATCGACTTTTGGGCACCTAAAAGATCGATTTTCAGTATGTTTTGAGCATGAATTTTGAAAATACTCTAACACGGAGTAGGCATGTACAGATCGCTTCTGGGACCCCAAAATATCGAATTTTCGGGTGTTTAGGGCCAGAATTTGAGATATAAACGGGTACATAAGATGCATGCACATATCGACTTTTTGGCACCTAAAAGATCGATTTTCAGTATGTTTTTGGCCTGTATTTTGAAAATACTCTAACACGGAGTAGGCATGTACAGATACCTTCTGGGACCTCTAAATATCGAATTTTCGGGTGTTTTGAGCCTGAATTTGAGATATAAACGGGTACAGAAGATACATGCACATATTGACTTTGGGCACCAAAAATATCGATTTTCAGCATGTTTTGGGCCTGAATTTTGAAAATACTCTAACACGGAGGAGGCATGTACAGATCGCTTCTGGGACCCCAAAATATCAAATTTTCGGGAGTTTAGGGCCAGAATTTAAGATATAAACGGGTACAGAAGATGCATGCACATATCGACTTTTGGATACCTAAAAGATCGATTTTCAGTATGTTTTTGGCCTGTATTTTGAAAATACTCTAACACGGAGTAGGCATGTACAGATTGCTTCTGGGACCCCAAAATATCGAATTTTCGGGTGTTTTGGGACTGAATTTGAGATATCGACTTTTTGGCACCTAAAAGATCGATTTTTAGAATGTTTTTAGCCTATATTTTGAAAATATTCTAGCACTGAGTAGGCATGTACAGATTGCTTCTGGGACCCCAAAATATTGAATTTTCGGGTGTTTTGAGCCTGAATTTGAGATATAAACTGGTACAGAAGATACATGCACATATTGACTTTGGACACCAAAAATATCGATTTTCAGCATGTTTTGGGCCTGAATTTTGAAAATACACGGAGTAGGCATGTACAGATCGCTTCTGGGACCCCAAAATATCGAATTTTCGGGTGTTTAGGGCCAGAATTTGAGATATAAACGGCTACAGAAGATGCATGCACATATCGACTTTTGGGCACCTAAAAGATCGATTTTCAGTATGTTTTTGGCCTGTATTTTGAAAATACTCTAACACTGAGTAGGCATGTACAGATTGCTTCTGGGACCCCAAAATATCGAATTTTCGGGTGTTTTGAGCCTAAATTTGAGATATAAACGGGTACTGAAGATGCATGCACATATCGACTTTTGTGCACCTAAAAGATCGATTTTCAGTATGTTTTGAGCATGTATTTTGAAAATACTCTAACACGGAGTAGGCATGTACAGATCGCTTCTGTGACCCCTAAATATCGAATTTTCGGGTGTTTTGGGACTGAATTTGAGATATAAACGGGTACAGAAGATGCATGCACATATCGACTTTTGGGCACCTAAAAGATCGATTTTCAGTATGTTTTTGGCCTGTATTTTGAAAATACTCTAACACGGAGTAGGCATGTACAGATACCTTCTGGGACCTCTAAATATCGAATTTTCGTGTGTTTTGGGACTGAATTTAAAATATCGATTTTTTGGCACCTAAAATGTCGATTTTTAGCATGTTTTTAGCCTATATTTTGAAAATATTCTAGCACTGTGTAGGCATGTACAGATTGCTTCTGGGACCCCAAAATATTGAATTTTCGGGTGTTTTGAGCCTGAATTTGAGATATAAACGGGTACAGAAGATACATGCACATATTGACTTTGGGCATCTAAAATATCGATTTTCAGCATGTTTTGGGCCTGTATTTTGAAAATACTCTAACACTGAGTAGGCATGTACAGATTGCTTCTGGGACCCCAAAATATTGAATTTTCGGGTGTTTTGAGCCTGAATTTAAGATATCGACTTTTTGGCACCTAAAATATCGATTTTTAGCATCTATTTAGCCTATATTTTGAAAATATTCTAGCACTGAGTAGGCATGTACAGATTGCTTCTGGGACCCCAAAATATTGAATTTTCGGGTGTTTTGAGCCTGAATTTGAGATATAAACGGGTACAGAAGATACATGCACATATTAACTTTTGGGCACCTAAAAGATCGATTTTCAGTATGTTTTTGGCCTGTATTTTGAAAATACTCTAACACGGCGTAGGCATGTACAGATACCTTCTGGGACCTCTAAATATCGAATTTTCGGGTGTTTTGGGACTGAATTTGAGATATCGATTTTTTGGCACCTAAAATGTCGATTTTTAGCATGTTTTTAGCCTATATTTTGAAAATATTCTAGCACTGTGTAGGCATGTACAGATTGCTTCTGGGACCCCAAAATATAGAATTTTCGGGTGTTTTGAGCCTGAATTTGAGATATAAACGGGTACAGAAGATACATGCACATATTGACTTTGGGCACCAAAAATATCGATTTTCAGCATGTTTTGGGCCTGTATTTTGAAAATACTCTAACACGGAGTAGGCATGTACAGATCGCTTCTGGGACCCCAAAATATTGAATTTTCGGGTGTTTTGAGCCTGAATTTGAGATATAAACGGGTACTGAAAATGCATGCACATATCGACTTTTGTGCACCTAAAAGATCGATTTTCAGCATGTTTTGGGCCTGAATTTTGAAAATACTCTAACACGGAGTGCTAGGCATGTACAGATCGCTTCTGGGACCCTAAAATATCGAATTTTCGGGTGTTTAGGGCCAGAATTTGAGATATAAACGGGTACAGAAGATGCATGCACATATCGACTTTTGGGCACCTAAAAGATCGATTTTCAGTATGTTTTTGGCCTGTATTTTGAAAATACTCTAACACGGAGTAGGCATGTACAGATACCTTCTGGGACCTCTAAATATCGAATTTTCGGGTGTTTTGGGACTGAATTTGAGATATCGATTTTTTGGCACCTAAAATATCGATTTTCAGCATGTTTTTAGCCTATATTTTGAAAATATTCAAGCACTGTGTAGGCATGTACAGATTGCTTCTGGGACCCCAAAATATTGAATTTTCGGGTGTTTTGAGCCTGAATTTGAGATATAAACGGGTACAGAAGATACATGCACATATTGACTTTGGGCATCTAAAATATCGATTTTCAGCATGTTTTGGGCCTGTATTTTTAAAATACTCTAACACTGAGTAAGCATGTACAGATTGCTTCTGGGACCCCAAAATATTGAATTTTCGGGTGTTTTGAGACTGAATTTGAGATATAAACGGGTACTGAAGATGCATGCACATATCGACTTTTGTGCACCTAAAAGATCGATTTTCAGTATGTTTTGAGCATGTATTTTGAAAATACTCTAACACGGAGTAGGCATGTACAGATCGCTTCTGGGACCCCTAAATATCGAATTTTCGGGAGTTTTGGGACTGAATTTGAGATATCGACTTTTTGGCACCTAAAAGATCGATTTTTAGCATGTTTTTAGCCTATATTTTGAAAATATTCTAGCACTGAGTAGGCATGTACAGATTGCTTCTGGGACCCCAAAATATTGAATTTTCGGTTGTTTTGAGCCTGAATTTGAGATATAAACGGGTACAGAATATACATGCACATATTGACTTTGGGCACCAAAAATATCGATTTTCAGCATGTTTTGGGCCTGAATTTTGAAAATACTCTAACACGGAGTAGGCATGTACAGATCGCTTCTGGGACCCCAAAATATCGAATTTTCCGGTGTTTAGGGCCAGAATTTGATATATAAACGGGTACTGAAGATGCATGCACATATCGACTTTTGTGCACCTAAAAGATCGATTTTCAGTATGTTTTGAGCATGTATTTTGAAAATACTCTAACACGGAGTAGGCATGTACAGATCGCTTCTGGGACCCCTAAATATCGAATTTTCGGGTGTTTTGGGACTGAATTTGAGATATCGACTTTTTGACACCTAAAAGATCGATTTTTAGCATGTTTTTAGCCTATATTTTGAAAATATTCTAGCACTGAGTAGGCATGTACAGATTGCTTCTGGGACCCCAAAATATTGAATTTTCGGATGTTTTGAGCCTGAATTTGAGATATAAACGGGTACAGAAGATACATGCACATATTGACTTTGGGCACCAAAAATATCGATTTTCAGCATGTTTTGGGCCTGAATTTTGAAAATATTCTAACACGGAGTAGGCATGTACAGATCGCTTCTGGGACCCCAAAATATCGAATTTTCGGGTGTTTAGGGCCAGAATTTGAGATATAAACGGGTACTGAAGATATCGACTTTTGTGCACCTAAAAGATCGATTTTCAGTATGTTTTGAGCATGTATTTTGAAAATACTCTAACATGGAGTAGGCATGTACAGATAGCTTCTGGGACCCCTAAATATCGAATTTTCGGGTGTTTTGGGACTGAATTTGAGATATCGACTTTTGTGCACCTAAAAGATCGATTTTTAGCATGTTTTTAGCCTATATTTTGAAAATATTCTAGCACTGAGTAGGCATGTACAGATTGCTTCTGGGACCGCAAAATATTGAATTTTCGGGTGTTTTGAGCCTGAATTTGAGATATAAACGGTTACAGAAGATACATGCACATATTGACTTTGGGCATCTAAAATATCGATTTTCAGCATGTTTTGGGCCTGTATTTTGAAAATACTCTAACACTGAGTAGGCATGTACAGATTGCTTCTGGGACCCCAAAATTTTGAATTTTCGGGTGTTTTGAGCCTGAATTTGAGATATAAACGGGTACTGAAGATGCATGCACATATCGACTTTTGTGCACCTAAAAGATCGATTTTCAGTATGTTTTGAGCATGTATTTTGAAAATACTCTAACACGGTGTAGGCATGTACAGATCGCTTCTGGGACCCCTAAATATCGAATTTTCGGGAGTTTTGGGACTGAATTTGAGATATCGACTTTTTGGCACCTAAAAGATCGATTTTTAGCATGTTTTTAGCCTATATTTTGAAAATATTCTAGCACTGTACAGATTGCTTCTTGGACCCCAAAATATTGAATTTTCGGGTGTTTTGAGCCTGAATTTGAGATATAAACGGGTACAGAAGATACATGCACATATTGACTTTGGGCACCAAAAATATCGATTTTCAGCATGTTTTGGGCCTGAATTTTGAAAATACTCTAACACGGAGTAGTCATGTACAGATCGCTTCTGGGACCCCAAAATATCGAATTTTCGGGTGTTTAGGGCCAGAATTTGAGATATAAACGGGTACTGAAGATGCATGCACATATCGACTTTTGTGCACCTTAAAGATCGATTTTCAGTATGTTTTGAGCATGTATTTTGAAAATACTCTAACACGGAATAGGCATGTACAGATCGCTTCTGGGACCCCTAAATATCGAATTTTCGGGTGTTTTGGGACTGAATTTGAGATATCGACTTTTTGGCACCTAAAAGATCGATTTTTAGCATGTTTTTAGCCTATATTTTGAAAATATTCTAGCACTGAGTAGGCATGTACAGATTGCTTCTGGGACCCCAAAATATTGAATTTTCGGGTGTTTTGAGCCTGAATTTGAGATATAAACGGGTACAGAAGATACATGCACATATTGACTTTGGGCACCAAAAATATCGATTTTCAGCATGTTTTGGGCGTGAATTTTGAAAATACTCTAACACGGAGTAGGCATGTACAGATCGCTTCTGGGACCCCAAAATATCGAATTTTCGGGTGTTTAGGGCCAGAATTTGAGATATAAAAGGGTACAGAAGATGCATGCACATATCGACTTTTGGGCACCTAAAAGATCGATTTTCAGTATGTTTTTGGCCTGTATTTTGAAAATACTCTAACACGGAGTAGGCATGTACAGATACCTTCTGGGACCTCTAAATATCGAATTTTCGGGTGTTTTGGGACTAAATTTGAGATATCGATTTTTTGGCACCTAAAATATCGATTTTCAGCATGTTTTTAGCCTATATTTTGAAAATATTCTAGCACTGTGTAGGCATGTACAGATTGCTTCTGGGACCCCAAAATATTGAATTTTCGGGTGTTTTGAGCCTGAATTTGAGATATAAACGGGTACAGAAGATACATGCACATATTGACTTTGGGCACCAAAAATATCGATTTTCAGCATGTTTTGGGCCTGAATTTTGAAAATACTCTAACACGGAGTAGGCATGTACAGATCGCTTCTGGGACCCCAAAATATCGAATTTTCGGGTGTTTTTAAGCCTGAATTTGAGATATAAACGGGAACTGAAGATGCATGCACATATCGACTTTTGTGCACCTAAAAGATCGATTTTCAGTATGTTTTGAGCATGTATTTTGAAAATACTCTAACACGGAGTAGGCATGTACAGATCGCTTCTGGGACCCCTAAATATCGAATTTTCGGGTGTTTTGGGACTGAATTTGAGATATCGACTTTTTGGCACCTAAAAGATCGATTTTTAGCATGTTTTTAGCCTATATTTTGAAAATATTCTTGCACTGTACAGATTGCTTCTGGGACCCCAAAATATTGAATTTTCGGGTGTTTTGAGCCTGAATTTGAGATATAAACGGGTACAGAAGATACATGCACATATTGACTTTGTGCACCAAAAATATCGATTTTCAGCATGTTTTGGGCCTGAATTTTGAAAATACTCTAACACGGAGTAGGCATGTACAGATCGCTTCTGGGACCCCAAAATATCGAATTTTCGGGTGTTTTGAGCCTGAATTTGAGATATAAACGGGTACAGAAGATACATGCACATATTGACTTTGGGCACCAAAAATATCGATTTTCAGCATGTTTTGGGCCTGAATTTTGAAAATACTCTAACACGGAGTAGGCATGTACAGATCGCTTCTGGGACCCCAAAATATCGAATTTTCGGGTGTTTTTAAGCCTGAATTTGAGATATAAACGGGTACTGAAGATGCATGCACATATCGACTTTTGTGCACCTAAAAGATCGATTTTTAGTATGTTTTGAGCATGTATTTTGAAAATACTCTAACACGGAGTAGGCATGTACAGATCGCTTCTGGGACCCCTAAATATCGAATTTTCGGGTGTTTTGGGACTGAATTTGAGATATCGACTTTTTGGCACCTAAAAGATCGATTTTTAGCCTATATTTTAAAAATATTCTTGCACTGTACAGATTGCTTCTGGGACCCCAAAATATTGAATTTTCGGGTGTTTTGAGCCTGAATTTGAGATATAAACGGGTACAGAAGATACATGCACATATTGACTTTGGGCATCTAAAATATCGATTTTCAGCATGTTTTGGGCCTGTATTTTGAAAATACTCTAACACTGAGTAGGCATGTACAGATTGCTTCTGGGACCCCAAAATATTGAATTTTCGGGTGTTTTGAGCCTGAATTTGAGATATCGATTTTTTGGCACCTAAAATGTCGATTTTTAAAACGCATGTTTTTAGCCTATATTTTGAAAATATTCTAGCACTGAGTAGTCATGTACAGATTGCTTCTGGGACCCCAAAATATTGAATTTTCCGGTGTTTTGAGCCTGAATTTGAGATATAAACGGGTACTGAAGATGCATGCACATATCGACTTTTGTGCACCTAAAAGATCGATTTTCAGTATGTTTTGAGCATGTATTTTGAAAATACTCTAACACGGAGTAGGCATGTACAGATCGCTTCTGGGACCCCTAAATATCGAATTTTCGGGTGTTTTGGGACTGAATTTGAGATATCGACTTTTTGGCACCTAAAAGATCGATTTTTAGCATGTTTTTAGCCTATATTTTGAAAATATTCTAGCACTGTACAGATTGCTTCTTGGACCCCAAAATATTGAATTTACGGGTGTTTTGAGCCTGAATTTGAGATATAAACGGGTACAGAAGATACATGCACATATTGACTTTGGTCACCAAAAATATCGATTTTCAGCATGTTTTGGGCCTGAATTTTGAAAATACTCTAACACGGAGTAGGCATGTACAGATCGCTTCTGGGACCCCAAAATATCGAATTTTCGGGTGTTTAGGGCCAGAATTTGAGATATAAACGGGTACTGAAGATTCATGCACATATCGACTTTTGTGCACCTTAAAGATCGATTTTCAGTATGTTTTGAGCATGTATTTTGAAAATACTCTAACACGGAGTAGGCATGTACAGATCGCTTCTGGGACCCCTAAATATCGAATTTTCGGGTGTTTTGGGACTGAATTTGAGATATCGACTTTTTGGCACCTAAAAGATCGATTTTTAGCATGTTTTTAGCCTATATTTTGAAAATATTCTAGCACTGAGTAGGCATGTACAGATTGCTTCTGGGACCCCAAAATATTGAATTTTCGGTTGTTTTGAGCCTGAATTTGAGATATAAACGGGTACAGAAGATACATGCACATATTGACTTTGGGCACCAAAAATATCGATTTTCAGCATGTTTTGGGCCTGAATTTTGAAAATACTCTAACACGGAGTAGGCATGTACAGATCGCTTCTGGGACCCCAAAATATCGAATTTTTCGGGTGTTTAGGGCCAGAATTTGAGATATAAACGGGTACAGAAGATGCATGCACATATCGACTTTTGGGCACCTAAAAGATCGATTTTCAGTATGTTTTTGGCCTGTATTTTGAAAATACTCTAACACGGAGTAGGCATGTACAGATACCTTCTGGGACCTCTAAATATCGAATTTTCGGGTGTTTTAGGACTAAATTTGAGATATCGATTTTTTGGCACCTAAAATATCGATTTTCAGCATGTTTTTAGCCTATATTTTGAAAATATTCTAGCACTGAGTAGGCATGTACAGATTGCTTCTGGGACCCCAAAATATTGAATTTTCGGGTGTTTTGAGCCTGAATTTGAGATATAAACGGGTACAGAAGATACATGCACATATTGACTTTGGGCACCAAAAATATCGATTTTCAGCATGTTTTGGGCCTGAATTTTGAAAATACTCTAACACGGAGTAGGCATGTACAGATCGCTTCTGGGACCCCAAAATATCGAATTTTCGGGTGTTTTTAAGCCTTAATTTGAGATATAAACGGGTACTGAAGATGCATGCACATATCGACTTTTGTGCACCTAAAAGATCGATTTTCAGTATGTTTTGAGCATGTATTTTGAAAATACTCTAACACGGAGTAGGCATGTACAGATCGCTTCTGGGACCCCTAAATATCGAATTTTCGGGTGTTTTGGGACTGAATTTGAGATATCGACTTTTTGGCACCTAAAAGATCGATTTTTAGCATGTTTTATGCCTATATTTTGAAAATATTCTTGCACTGTACAGATTGCTTCTAGGACCCCAAAATATTGAATTTTCGGGTGTTTTGAGCCTGAATTTGAGATATAAACGGGTACAGAAGATACATGCACATATTGACTTTGGGCACCAAAAATATCGATTTTCAGCATGTTTTGGGCCTGAATTTTGAAAATACTCTAACACGGAGTAGGCATGTACAGATCGCTTCTGGGACCCCAAAATATCGAATTTTCGGGTGTTTAGGGCCAGAATTTGAGATATAAACGGGTACAGAAGATGCATGCACATATCGACTTTTGGGCACCTAAAAGATCGATTTTCAGTATGTTTTTGGCCTGTATTTTGAAAATACTCTAACACGGAATAGGCAAGTACAGATACCTTCTGGGACCTCTAAATATCGAATTTTCGGGTGTTTTGGGACTGAATTTGAGATATCGACTTTTAGGCACCTAAAATGTCGATTTTTAGCATGTTTTTAGCCTATATTTTGAAAATATTCTAGCACTGTGTAGGCATGTACAGATTGCTTCTGGGACCCCAAAATATTGAATTTTCGGGTGTTTTGAGCCTGAATTTGATATATAAACGGGTACAGAAGATACATGCACATATTGACTTTGGGCATCTAAAATATCGATTTTCAGCATGTTTTGGGCCTGTATTTTGAAAATACTCTAACACTGAGTAGGCATGTACAGATTGCTTCTGGGACCCCAAAATATTGAATTTTCGGGTGTTTTGAGCCTGAATTTGAGATATAAACGGGTACTGAAGATGCATGCACATATCGACTTTTGTACACCTAAAAGATCGATTTTCAGTATGTTTTAAGCATGAATTTTGAAAATACTCTAACACGGAGTAGGCATGTACAGATCGCTTCTGGGACCCCAAAATATCGAATTTTCGGGTGTTTAGGGCCAGAATTTGAGATATAAACGGGTACAGAAGATGCATGCACATATCGACTTTTTGGCACCTAAAAGATCGATTTTCAGTATGTTTTGGGCCTGTATTTTGAAAATACTCTAACACGGAGTAGGCATGTACAGATACCTACTGGGACCTCTAAATATCGAATTTTCGGGTGTTTTGGGACTGAATTTGAGATATCGATTTTTTGGCACCTAAAATGTCGATTTTTAAAAAGCATGTTCTTGGCCTAAATTTTGAAAATATTCTAGCACTGAGTAGGCATGTACAGATTGCTTCTGGGACCCCAAAATATTGAATTTTCGGGTGTTTTGAGCCTGAATTTGAGATATAAACATGTACAGAAGATACATGCACATATTGACTTTGGGCACCAAAAATATCGATTTTCAGCATGTTTTGGGCATGAATTTTGAAAATACTCTAACACGGAGTAGGCATGTACAGATCGCTTCTGGGACCCCAAAATATCGAATTTTCGGGTGTTTTGAGCCTGAATTTGAGATATAAACGGGTACTTAAGATGAATGCACATAAAGACTTTTGTGCACCTAAAAGATCGATTTTCAGTATGTTTTGAGCATGTATTTTGAAAATACTCTAACACGGAGTAGGCATGTACAGATCGCTTCTGGGACCCCTAAATATCGAATTTCCGGGTGTTTTGGGACTGAATTTGAGATATCGACTTTTTGGCACCTAAAAGATCGATTTTTAGCATGTTTTTAGCCTATATTTTGAAAATATTCTAGCACTGAGTAGGCATGTACAGATTGCTTCTGGGACCCCAAAATATTGAATTTTCGGGTGTTTAGGACCAGAATTTGAGATATAAACGGGTATAGAAGATGCATGCACATATCGACTTTTGGGCACCTAAAAGATCGATTTTCAGTATGTTTTTGGCCTGTATTTTGAAAATACTCTAACACTGAGTAGGCATGTACAGATTGCTTCTGGGACCCCAAAATATCGAATTCTCGGGTGTTTTGAGCCTGAATTTGAGATATAAACGGGTACTGAAGATGCATGCACATATCGACTTTTGTGCACCTAAAAGATCGATTTTCAGTATGTTTTGAGCATGTATTTTGAAAAAACTCTAACACGGAGTAGGCATGTACAGATCGCTTCTGGGACCCCTAAATATCGAATTTTCGGGTGTTTTGGGACTGAATTTGAGATATCGACTTTTTGGCACCTAAAAGTTCGATTTTTAGCATGTTTTTAGGCTATATTTTGAAAATATTCTAGCACTGTACAGATTGCTTCTGGGACCCCAAAATATTGAATTTTCGGGTGTTTTGAGCCTGAATTTGAGATATAAACGGGTACAGAAGATACATGCACATATTGACTTTGGGCACCAAAAATATCGATTTTCAGCATGTTTTGGGCCTGCATTTTGAAAATATTCTAACACGGTGTAGGCATGTACAGATCGCTTCTGGGACCCCAAAATATCGAATTTTCGGGTGTTTAGGGCCAGAATTTGAGATATAAACTGGTACAGAAGATGCATGCACATATCGACTTTTGGGCACCTAAAAGATCGATTTTCAGTATGTTTTTGGCCTGTATTTTGAAAATACTCTAACACGGAGTAGGCATGTACAGATACCTTCTGGGACCTCTAAATATCGAATTTTCGGGTGTTTTGGGACTAAATTTGAGATATCGATTTTTTGGCACCTAAAATATCGATTTTCAGCATGTTTTTAGCCTATATTTTGAAATTATTCTAGCACTGTGTAGGCATGTACAGATTGCTTCTGGGACCCCAAAATATTGAATTTTCGGGTGTTTTGAGCCTGAATTTGAGATATAAACGGGTACAGAAGATACATGCACATATCGACTTTTGTGCACCTTAAAGATCGATTTTCAGTATGTTTTGAGCATGTATTTTGAAAATACTCTAACACGGAGTAGGCATGTACAGATTGCTTCTGGGACCCCAAAATATCGAATTTTCGGGTGTTTAGGGCCAGAATTTGAGATATAAACGGGTACTGAAGATGCATGCACATATCGACTTTTGTGCACCTTAAAGATCGATTTTCAGTATGTTTTGAGCATGTATTTTGAAAATACTCTAACACGGAGTAGGCATGTACAGATCGCTTCTGGGACCCCTAAATATCGAATTTTCGGGTGTTTTGAGACTGAATTTGAGATATCGACTTTTTGGCACCTAAAAGATCGATTTTTAGCATGTTTTTAGCCTATATTTTGAAAATATTCTTGCACTGTACAGATTGCTTCTGGGACCCCAAAATATTGAATTTCGGGTGTTTTGAGCCTGAATTTGAGATATAAACGGGTACAGAAGATACATGCACATATTGACTTTGGGCACCAAAAATATCGATTTTCAGCATGTTTTGGTCCTGAATTTTGAAAATACTCTAACACGGAGTAGGCATGTAGAGATCGCTTCTGGGACCCCAAAATATCGAATTTTCGGGTGTTTAGGGACAGAATTTGAGATATAAACGGGTACAGAAGATGCATGCACATATCGACTTTTGGGCACCTAAAAGATCGATTTTCAGTATGTTTTTGGACTGTATTTTGAAAATACTCTAACACGGAGTAGGCATGTACAAATACCTTCTGGGAACTCTAAATATCGAATTTTCGGGTGTTTTGGGACTGAATTTGAGATATCGACTTTTTGGCACCTAAAATGTCGATTTTCAGCATGTTTTTAGCCTATATTTTACAAATATTCTAGCACTGAGTAGGCATGTACAGATTGCTTCTGGGACCCCAAAATATCGAATTTTAGGGTATTTTGGGAATGAATTTGAGATATCGACTTTTTGGCACCTAAAAGATCGATTTTTAGCATGTTTTTAGCCTATATTTTGAAAATATTCTTGCACTGTACAGATTGCTTCTGGGACCCCAAAATATTGAATTTTCGGGTGTTTTGTGCCTGAATTTGAGATATAAACGGGTACAGAAGATACATGCACATATTGACTTTGGGCACCAAAAATATCGATTTTCAGCATGTTTTGGGCCTGAATTTTGAAAATACTCTAACACGGAGTAGGCATGTACAGATCGCTTCTGGGACCCCAAAATATCGAATTTTCGGGTGTTTTGGGACTGAATTTGAGATATCGACTTTTTGGCACCTAAAAGATCGATTTTTAGCATGTTTTTTGCCTATATTTTGAAAATATTCTAGCACTGAGTAGGCATGTACAGATTGCTTCTGGGACCCCAAAATATTGAATTTTCGGGTGTTTTGAGCCTGAATTTGAGATATAAACGGGTACAGAAGATATATGCACATATTGACTTTGGGCACCAAAAATATCGATTTTCAGCATGTTTTGGGCCTGAATTTTGAAAATACTCTAACACGGAGTAGGCATGTACAGATCGCTTCTGGGACCCCAAAATATCGAATTTTCAGGTGTTTAGGACCAGAATTTGAGATATAAACGGGTACAGAAGATGCATGCACATATCGACTTTTGGGCACCTAAAAGATCGATTTTCAGTATGTTTTTGGCCTGTATTTTGAAAATACTCTAAAACGGAGTAGGCATGTACAGATCGCTTCTGGGACCCCTAAATATCGAATTTTCGGGTGTTTTGGGACTGAATTTGAGATATCGACTTTTTGGCACCTAAAAGATCGATTTTTAGCATGTTTTTAGCCTATATTTTGAAAATATTCTAGCACTGTACAGATTGCTTCTGGGACCCCAAAATATCGAATTTTCGGGTGTTTTGAGCCTGAATTTGAGATATAAACGGGTACAGAAGATACATGCACATATTGACTTTGGGCACCAAAAATATCGATTTTCAGCATGTTTTGGGCCTGAATTTTGAAAATACTCTAACACGGAGTAGGCATGTACAGATCGCTTCTGGGACCCCAAAATATCAAATTTTCGGGTGTTTAGGGCCAGAATTTGAGATATAAACGGGTACAGAAGATGCATGCACATATCGACTTTTGGGCACCTAAAAGATCGATTTTCAGTATGTTTTTGGCCTGTATTTTGAAAATACTCTAACACGGAGTAGGCATGTACAGATTGCTTCTGGGACCCCTAAATATCGAATTTTCGGGTGTTTTGGGACTGAATTTGAGATATCGACTTTTTGGCACCTAAAAGATCGATTTTTAGCATGTTTTTAGCCTATATTTTGAAAATATTCTAGCACTGTACAGATTGCTTCTGGGACCCCAAAACATTGAATTTTCGGGTGTTTTAAGCCTGAATTTGAGATATAAACGGGTACAGAAGATACATGCACATATTGACTTTGGGCACCAAAAATATCGATTTTCAGCATGTTTTGGGCCTGAATTTTGAAAATACTCTAACACGGAGTAGGCATGTACAGATTGCTTCTGGGACCCCTAAATATCGAATTTTCGGGTGTTTTGGGACTGAATTTGAGATATCGACTTTTTGGCACCTAAAAGATCGATTTTTAGCATGTTTTTAGCCTATATTTTGAAAATATTCTAGCACTGTGTAGGCATGTACAGATTGCTTCTGGGACCACAAAATATTGATTTTTCGGGTGTTTTGAGCCTGAATTTGAGATATAAACGGGTACAGAAGATACATGCACATATTGACTTTGGGCATCTAAAATATCGATTTTCAGCATGTTTTGGGCCTGTATTTTGAAAATACTTTAACACGGAGTAGGCATGTACAGATTGCTTCTGGGACCCCAAAATATTGAATTTTCGGGTGTTTTGAGCCTGAATTTGAGATATAAACGGGTACTGAAGATGCATGCACATATCGACTTTTGTGCACCTAAAAGATCGATTTTCAGTATGTTTTGAGCATGTATTTTGAAAATACTCTAACACGGAGTAGGCATGTACAGATCGCTTCTGGGACCCCTAAATATCAAATTTTCGGGAGTTTTGGGACTGAATTTGAGATATCGACTTTTTGGCACCTAAAATGTCGATTTTCAGCATGTTTTTAGCCTATATTTTGAAAATATTTTAGCACTGTGTAGGCATGTACAGATTGCTTCTGGGACCCCAAAATATTGAATTTTCGGGTGTTTTGAGCCTGAATTTGAGATATAAACGGGTACAGATGATACATGCACATATTGACTTTGGGCATCTAAAATATCGATTTTCAGCATGTTTTGGGCCTGTATTTTGAAAATACTCTAACACTGAGTAGGCATGTACAGATTGCTTCTGGGACCCCAAAATATTGAATTTTCGGGTGTTTTGAGCCTGAATTTGAGATATAAACGGGTACTGAAGATGCATGCACATATCGACTTTTGTGCACCTAAAAGATCGATTTTCAGTATGTTTTGAGCATGTATTTTGAAAATACTCTAACACGGAGTAGGCATGTACAGATCGCTTCTGGGACCCCTAAATATCGAATTTTCGGGTGTTTTGGGACGGAATTTGAGATATCGACTTTTTGGCACCTAAAAGATCGATTTTTAGCATGTTTTTAGCCTATATTTTAAAAATATTCTAGCACTGAGTAGGCATGTACAGATTGCTTCTGGGACCCCAAAATATTGAATTTTCGGATGTTTTGAGCCTGAATTTGAGATATAAACGGGTACAGAAGATACATGCACATATTGACTTTGGGCATCTAAAATATCGATTTTCAGCATGTTTTGGGCCTGTATTTTGAAAATACTCTAACACTGAGTAGGCATGTACAGATTGCTTCTGGGACCCCAAAATATTGAATTTTCGGGTGTTTTGAGCCTGAATTTGAGATATAAACGGGTACTGAAGATGCATGCACATATCGACTTTTGTGCACCTAAAAGATCGATTTTCAGTATGTTTTGAGCATGTATTTTTGAAAATACTCTAACACGGAGTAGGCATGTACAGATCGCTTCTGGGACCCCTAAATATCGAATTTTCGGGTGTTTTGGGACTGAATTTGAGATATCGACTTTTTGGCACCTAAAAGATCGAATTTTAGCATGTTTTTAGCCTATATTTTAAAAATATTCTAGCACTGAGTAGGCATGTACAGATTGCTTCTGGGACCCCAAACTATTGAATTTTCGGATGTTTTGAGCCTGAATTTGAGATATAAACGGGTACAGAAGATACATGCACATATTGACTTTGGGCATCTAAAATATCGATTTTCAGCATGTTTTGGGCCTGTATTTTGAAAATACTCTAACACTGAGTAGGCATGTACAGATTGCTTCTGGGACCCCAAAATATTGAATTTTCGGGTGTTTTGAGCCTGAATTTGAGATATAAACGGGTACTGAAGATGCATGCACATATCGACTTTTGTGCACCTAAAAGATCGATTTTCAGTATGTTTTGAGCATGTATTTTGAAAATACTCTAACACGGAGTAGGCATGTACAGATCGCTTCTGGGACCCCTAAATATCGAATTTTCGGGTGTTTTGGGACTGAATTTGAGATATCGACTTTTTGGCACCTAAAAGATCGATTTTTAGCATGTTTTTAGCCTATATTTTGAAAATATTCTTGCACTGTACAGATTGCTTCTGGGACCCCAAAATATTGAATTTTCGGGTGTTTTGAGCCTGAATTTGAGATATAAACGGGTACAGAAGATACATGCACATATTGACTTTGGGCACCAAAAATATCGATTTTCAGCATGTTTTGGGCCTGAATTTTGAAAATACTCTAACACGGAGTAGGCATGTACAGATCGCTTCTGGGACCCCAAAATATCGAATTTTCGGGTGTTTAGGGCCAGAATTTGAGATATAAACGGGTACAGAAGATGCATGCACATATCGACTTTTGGGCACCTAAAAGATCAATTTTCAGTATGTTTTTGGCCTGTATTTTGAAAATACTCTAACACGGAGTAGGCATGTACAGATACCTTCTGGGACCTCTAAATATCGAATTTTCGGGTGTTTTGGGACTGAATTTGAGATATCGACTTTTTGGCACCTAAAATGTCGATTTTTAGCATGTTTTTAGCCTATATTTTGAAAATATCCTAGCACTGTGTAGGCATGTACAGATTGCTTCTGGGACCCCAAAATATTGAATTTTCGGGTGTTTTGAGCCTGAATTTGAGATATAAACGGGTACAGATGATACATGCACATATTGACTTTGGGCATCTAAAATATCGATTTTCAGCATGTTTTGGGCCTGTATTTTGAAAATACTCTAACACTGAGTAGGCATGTACAGATTGCTTCTGGGACCCCAAAATTTTGAATTTTCGGGTGTTTTGAGCCTGAATTTGAGATATAAACGGGTACTGAAGATGCATGCACATATCGACTTTTGTGCACCTAAAAGATCTATTTTCAGTATGTTTTGAGCATGTATTTTGAAAATACTCTAACACGGAGTAGGCATGTACAGATTGCTTCTGGGACCCCTAAATATCGAATTTTCGGGTGTTTTGGGACTGAATTTGAGATATCGACTTTTTGGCACCTAAAAGATCGATTTTTAGCATGTTTTTATCCTATATTTTGAAAATATTCTAGCACTGTACAGATTGCTTCTTGGACCCCAAAATATTGAATTTTCGGGTGTTTTGAGCCTGAATTTGAGATATAAACGGGTACAGAAGATACATGCACATATTGACTTTGGGCACCAAAAATATCGATTTTCAGCATGTTTTGGGCCTGAATTTTGAAAATACTCTAACACGGAGTAGGCATGTACAGATCGCTTCTGGGACCCCAAAATATCGAATTTTCGGGTGTTTAGGGCCAGAATTTGAGATATAAACGGGTACAGAAGATGCATGCACATATCGACTTTTGGGCACCTAAAAGATCGATTTTCAGTATGTTTTTAGCCTGTATTTTGAAAATACTCTAACACGGAGTAGGCATGTACAAATACCTTCTGGGAACTCTAAATATCGAATTTTCGGGTGTTTTGGGACTGAATTTGAGATATCGACTTTTTGGCACCTAAAATGTCGATTTTCAGCATGTTTTTAGCCTATATTTTGAAAATATTCTAGCACTGAGTAGGCATGTACAGATTGCTTCTGGGACCCCAAAATATTGAATTTTCGGGTGTTTTGAGCCTGAATTTGAGATATTAACGGGTACAGAAGATACATGCACATATTGACTTTGGGCACCAAAAATATCGATTTTCAGCATGTTTTGGGCCTGTATTTTGAAAATACTCTAACACTGAGTAGGCATGTACAGATTGCTTCTGGGACCCCAAAATATTGAATTTTCGGGTGTTTTGAGCCTGAATTTGAGATATAAACGGGTACTGAAGATGCATGCACATATCGACTTTTGGGCACCTAAAAGAACGATTTTCAGTATGTTTTGAGCATGTATTTTGAAAATACTCTAACACGGAGTAGGCATGTACAGATCGCTTCTGGGACCCCTAAATATCGAATTTTCGGGTATTTTGGGACTGAATTTGAGATATCGTCTTTTTGGCACCTAAAAGATCGATTTTTAGCATGTTTTTAGCCTATATTTTGAAAATATTCTTGCACTGTACAGATTGCTTCTGGGACCCCAAAATATTGAATTTTCGGGTGTTTTGAGCCTGAATTTGAGATATAAACGGGTACAGAAGATACATGCACATATTGACTTTGGGCACCAAAAATATCGATTTTCAGCATGTTTTGGGCCTGAATTTTGAAAATACTCTAACACGGAGTAGGCATGTACAGATCGCTTCTGGGACCCCAAAATATCGAATTTTCGGGTGTTTTTAAGCCTGAATTTGAGATATAAACGGGTACTGAAGATGCATGCACATATCGACTTTTGTGCACCTAAAAGATCGATTTTCAGTATGTTTTTGGCCTGTATTTTGAAAATACTCTAACACGGAGTAGGCATGTACAGATTGCTTCTGGGACCCCTAAATATCGAATTTTCGGGTGTTTTGGGACTGAATTTGAGATATCGACTTTTTGGCACCTAAAAGATCGATTTTTAGCATGTTTTTAGCCTATATTTTGAAAATATTCTAGCACTGAGTAGGCATGTACAGATTGCTTCTGGGACCCCAAAATATTGAATTTTCGGATGTTTTGAGCCTGAATTTGAGATATAAACGGGTACAGAAGATACATGCACATATTGACTTTGGGCACCAAAAATATCGTTTTTCAGCATGTTTTGGGCCTGAATTTTGAAATTATTCTAACACGGAGTAGGCATGTACAGATCGCTTCTGGGACCCCAAAATATCGAATTTTCGGGTGTTTAGGGCCAGAATTTGAGATATAAACGGGTACAAAGATGCATGCACATATCGACTTTTGGGCACCTAAAAGATCGATTTTCAGTATGTTTTTGGCCTGTATTTTGAAAATACTCTAACACGGAGTAGGCATGTACAGATACCTTCTGGTACCTCTAAATATCGAATTTTCGGGTGTTTTGGGACTAAATTTTAGATATCGATTTTTTGGCACCTAAAATATCGATTTTCAGCATGTTTTTAGCCTATATTTTGAAAATATTCTAGCACTGTGTAGGCATGTACAGATTGCTTCTGGGACCACAAAATATTGATTTTTAGGGTGTTTTGAGCCTGAATTTGAGATATAAACGGGTACAGAAGATACATGCACATATTGACTTTGGGCATCTAAAATATCGATTTTCAGCATGTTTTGGGCCTGTATTTTGAAAATACTTTAACACTGAGTAGGCATGTACAGATTGCTTCTGGGACCCCAAAATATTGAATTTTCGGGTGTTTTGAGCCTGAATTTGAGATATAAACGGGTACTGAAGATGCATGCACATATCGACTTTTGTGCACCTAAAAGATCGATTTTCAGTATGTTTTGAGCATGTATTTTGAAAATACTCTAACACGGAGTAGGCATGTACAGATCGCTTCCGGGACCCCTAAATATCAAATTTTCGGGAGTTTTGGGACTGAATTTGAGATATCGACTTTTTGGCACCTAAAATGTCGATTTTCAGCATGTTTTTAGCCTATATTTTGAAAATATTTTAGCACTGTGTAGGCATGTACAGATTGCTTCTGGGACCCCAAAATATTGAATTTTCGGGTGTTTTGAGCCTGAATTTGAGATATAAACGGGTACAGATGATACATGCACATATTGACTTTGGGCATCTAAAATATCGATTTTCAGCATGTTTTGGGCCTGTATTTTGAAAATACTCTAACACTGAGTAGGCATGTACAGATTGCTTCTGGGACCCCAAAATATTGAATTTTCGGGTGTTTTGAGCCTGAATTTGAGATATAAACGGGTACTGAAGATGCATGCACATATCGACTTTTGTGCACCTAAAAGATCGATTTTCAGTATGTTTTGAGCATGTATTTTGAAAATACTCTAACACGGAGTAGGCATGTACAGATCGCTTCTGGGACCCCTAAATATCGAATTTTCGGGTGTTTTGGGACTGAATTTGAGATATCGACTTTTTGGCACCTAAAAGATCGATTTTTAGCATGTTTTTAGCCTATATTTTAAAAATATTCTAGCACTGAGTAGGCATGTACAGATTGCTTCTGGGACCCCAAAATATTGAATTTTCGGATGTTTTGAGCCTGAATTTGAGATATAAACGGGTACAGAAGATACATGCACATATTGACTTTGGGCATCTAAAATATCGATTTTCAGCATGTTTTGGGCCTGTATTTTGAAAATACTCTAACACTGAGTAGGCATGTACAGATTGCTTCTGGGACCCCAAAATATTGAATTTTCGGGTGTTTTGAGCCTGAATTTGAGATATAAACGGGTACTGAAGATGCATGCACATATCGACTTTTGTGCACCTAAAAGATCGATTTTCAGTATGTTTTGAGCATGTATTTTGAAAATACTCTAACACGGAGTAGGCATGTACAGATCGCTTCTGGGACCCCTAAATATCGAATTTTCGGGTGTTTTGGGACTGAATTTGAGATATCGACTTTTTGGCACCTAAAAGATCGAATTTTAGCATGTTTTTAGCATATATTTTAAAAATATTCTAGCACTGAGTAGGCATGTACAGATTGCTTCTGGGACCCCAAAATATTGAATTTTCGGATGTTTTGAGCCTGAATTTGAGATATAAACGGGTACAGAAGATACATGCACATATTGACTTTGGGCATCTAAAATATCGATTTTCAGCATGTTTTGGGCCTGTATTTTGAAAATACTCTAACACTGAGTAGGCATGTACAGATTGCTTCTGGGACCCCAAAATATTGAATTTTCGGGTGTTTTGAGCCTGAATTTGAGATATAAACGGGTACTGAAGATGCATGCACATATCGACTTTTGTGCACCTAAAAGATCGATTTTCAGTATGTTTTGAGCATGTATTTTGAAAATACTCTAACACGGAGTAGGCATGTACAGATCGATTCTGGGACCCCTAAATATCGAATTTTCGGGTGTTTTGGGACTGAATTTGAGATATCGACTTTTTGGCACCTAAAAGATCGATTTTTAGCATGTTTTTAGCCTATATTTTGAAAATATTCTTGCACTGTACAGATTGCTTCTGGGACCCCAAAATATTGAATTTTCGGGTGTTTTGAGCCTGAATTTGAGATATAAACGGGTACAGAAGATACATGCACATATTGACTTTGGGCACCAAAAATATCGATTTTCAGCATGTTTTGGGCCTGAATTTTGAAAATACTCTAACACGGAGTAGGCATGTACAGATCGCTTCTGGGACCCCAAAATATCGAATTTTCGGGTGTTTAGGGCCAGAATTTGAGATATCGACTTTTTGGCACCTAAAAGATCGATTTTTAGCATGTTTTTAGCCTATATTTTGAAAATATTCTAGCACTGAGTAGGCATGTACAGATTGCTTCTGGGACCCCAAAATATTGAATTTTCTGGTGTTTTGAGCCTGAATTTGAGATATAAACGGGTACAGAAGATACATGCACATATTGACTTTGGGCACCAAAAATATCGATTTTCAGCATGTTTTGGGCCTGAATTTTGAAAATACTCTAACACGGAGTAGGCATGTACAGATCGCTTCTGGGACCCCAAAATATCAAATTTTCGGGTGTTTAGGGCCAGAATTTGAGATATAAACGGGTACAGAAGATGCATGCACATATCGACTTTTGGGCACCTAAAAGATCGATTTTCAGTATGTTTTTGGCCTGTATTTTGAAAATACTCTAACACGGAGTAGGCATGTACAGATCGCTTCTGGGACCCCTAAATATCGAATTTTCGGGTGTTTTGGGACTGAATTTGAGATATCGACTTTTTGGCACCTAAAAGATCGATTTTTAGCATGTTTTTAGCCTATATTTTGAAAATATTCTTGCACTGTACAGATTGCTTCTGGGACTCCAAAATATTGAATTTTCGGATGTTTTGAGCCTGAATTTGAGATATAAACGGGTACAGAAGATACATGCACATATTGACTTTGGGCACCAAAAATATCGATTTTCAGCATGTTTTGGGCCTGAATTTTGAAAATATTCTAACACGGAGTAGGCATGTACAGATCGCTTCTGGGACCCCAAAATATCGAATTTTCGGGTGTTTAGGGCCAGAATTTGAGATATAAACGGGTACAGAAGATACATGCACATATTGACTTTGGGCACCAAAAATATCGATTTTCAGCATGTTTTGGGCCTGGATTTTGAAAATATTCTAACACTGAGTAGGCATGTACAGATTGCTTCTGGGACCCCAAAATATTGAATTTTCGGGTGTTTTGAGCCTGAATTTGAGATATAAACGGGTACTGAAGATGCATGCACATATCGACTTTTGTGCACCTAAAAGATCGATTTTCAGTATGTTTTGAGCATGTATTTTGAAAATACTCTAACACGGAGTAGGCATGTACAGATCGCTTCTGGGAGCCCTAAATATCGAATTTTCGGGTGTTTTGGGACTGAATTTGAGATATCGACTTTTTGGCACCTAAAAGATCGATTTTTAGCATGTTTTTAGCCTATATTTTGAAAATATTCTTGCACTGTACAGATTGCTTCTGGGACCCCAAAATATTGAATTTTCGGGTGTTTTGAGCCTGAATTTGAGATATAAACGGGTACAGAAGATACATGCACATATTGACTTTGGGCACCAAAAATATCGATTTTCAGCATGTTTTGGGCCTGAATTTTGAAAATACTCTAACACGGAGTAGGCATGTACAGATCGCTTCTGGGACCCCAAAATATCGAATTTTCGGGTGTTTAGGGCCAGAATTTGAGATATAAACGGGTACAGAAGATGCATGCACATATCGACTTTTGGGCACCTAAAAGATCGATTTTCAGTATGTTTTTGGACTGTATTTTGAAAATACTCTAACACGGAGTAGGCATGTACAGATACCTTCTGGGACCTCTAAATATCGAATTTTCGGGTGTTTTGGGACTGAATTTGAGATATCGACTTTTTGGCACCTAAAATGTCGATTTTTAGCATGTTTTTAGCCTATATTTTGAAAATATTCTAGCACTGTGTAGGCATGTACAGATTGCTTCTGGGACCCCAAAATATTGAATTTTCGGGTGTTTTGAGCCTGAATTTGAGATATAAACGGGTACAGATGATATATGCACATATTGACTTTGGGCATCTAAAATATCGATTTTCAGCATGTTTTGGGCCTGTATTTTGAAAATACTCTAACACGGAGTAGGCATGTACAGATCGCTTCTGGGACCCCTAAATATTGAATTTTCGGGTGTTTTGAGCCTGAATTTGAGATATAAACGGGTACTGAAGATGCATGCAGATATCGACTTTTGTGCTCCTAAAAGATCGATTTTCAGTATGTTTTGAGCATGTATTTTGAAAATACTCTAACACGGAGTAGGCATGTACAGATCGCTTCTGGGACCCCTAAATATAGAATTTTCGGGTGTTTTGGGACTGAATTTGAGATATCGACTTTTTGGCACCTAAAAGATCGATTTTTAGCATGTTTTTAGCCTATATTTTGAAAATATTCTAGCACTGTACAGATTGCTTCTTGGACCCCAAAATATTGAATTTTCGGGTGTTTTGAGCCTGAATTTGAGATATAAACGGGTACAGAAGATACATGCACATATCGACTTTTGTGCACCTTAAAGATCGATTTTCAGTATGTTATGAGCATGTATTTTGAAAATACTCTAACACGGAGTAGGCATGTACAGATTGCTTCTGGGACCCCTAAATATCGAATTTTCGGGTGTTTTGAGAATGAATTTGAGATATCGACTTTTTGGCACCTAAAAGATCGATTTTTAGCATGTTTTTAGCCTATATTTTGAAAATATTCTTGCACTGTACAGATTGCTTCTGGGACCCCAAAATATTGAATTTCGGGTGTTTTGAGCCTGAATTTGAGATATAAACGGGTACAGAAGATACATGCACATATTGACTTTGGGCACCAAAAATATCGATTTTCAGCATGTTTTGGTCCTGAATTTTGAAAATACTCTAACACGGAGTAGGCATGTACAGATCGCTTCTGGGACCCCAAAATATCGAATTTTCGGGTGTTTATGGCCAGAATTTGAGATATAAACGGGTACAGAAGATGCATGCACATATCGACTTTTGGGCACCTAAAAGATCGATTTTCAGTATGTTTTTGGCCTGTATTTTGAAAATACTCTAACACGGAGTAGGCATGTACAAATACCTTCTGGGAACTCTAAATATCGAATTTTCGGGTGTTTTGGGACTGAATTTGAGATATCGACTTTTTGGCACCTAAAATGTCGATTTTCAGCATGTTTTTAGCCTATATTTTGAAAATATTCTAGCACTGAGTAGGCATGTACAGATTGCTTCTGGGACCCCAAAATATTGAATTTTCGGGTGTTTTGAGCCTGAATTTGAGATATTAACGGGTACAGAAGATACATGCACATATTGACTTTGGGCACCAAAAATATCGATTTTCAGCATGTTTTGGGCCTGTATTTTGAAAATACTCTAACACTGAGTAGGCATGTACAGATTGCTTCTGGGACCCCAAAATATTGAATTTTCGGGTGTTTTGAGCCTGAATTTGAGATATAAACGGGTACTGAAGATGCATGCACATATCGACTTTTCGGCACCTAAAAGAACGATTTTCAGTATGTTTTGAGCATGTATTTTGAAAATACTCTAACACGGAGTAGGCATGTACAGATCGCTTCTGGGACCCCTAAATATCGAATTTTCGGGTATTTTGGGACTGAATTTGAGATATCGACTTTTTGGCACCTAAAAGATCGATTTTTAGCATGTTTTTAGCCTATATTTTGAAAATATTCTTGCACTGTACAGATTGCTTCTGGGACCCCAAAATATTGAATTTTCGGGTGTTTTGAGCCTGAATTTGAGATATAAACGGGTACAGAAGATACATGCACATATTGACTTTGGGCACCAAAAATATCGATTTTCAGCATGTTTTGGGCCTGAATTTTGAAAATACTCTAACACGGAGTAGGCATGTACAGATCGCTTCTGGGACCCCAAAATATCGAATTTTCGGGTGTTTTTAAGCCTGAATTTGAGATATAAACGGGTACTGAAGATGCATGCACATATCGACTTTTGTGCACCTAAAAGATCGATTTTCAGTATGTTTTGAGCATGTATTTTGAAAATACTCTAACACGGAGTAGGCATGTACAGATCGCTTCTGGGACCCCTAAATATCGAATTTTCGGGTGTTTTGGGACTGAATTTGAGATATCGACTTTTTGGCACCTAAAAGATCGATTTTTAGCATGTTTTTTGCCTATATTTTGAAAATATTCTAGCACTGAGTAGGCATGTACAGATTGCTTCTGGGACCCCAAAATATTGAATTTTCGGGTGTTTTGAGCCTGAATTTGAAATATAAACGGGTACAGAAGATACATGCACATATTGACTTTGGGCACCAAAAATATCGATTTTCAGCATGTTTTGGGCCTGAATTTTGAAAATACTCTAACACGGAGTAGGCATGTACAGATCGCTTCTGGGACCCCAAAATATCAAATTTTCGGGTGTTTAGGGCCAGAATTTGAGATATAAACGGGTACAGAAGATGCATGCACATATCGACTTTTGGGCACCTAAAAGATCGATTTTCAGTATGTTTTTGGCCTGTATTTTGAAAATACTCTAACACGGAGTAGGCATGTACAGATTGCTTCTGGGACCCCTAAATATCGAATTTTCGGGTGTTTTGGGACTGAATTTGAGATATCGACTTTTTGGCATCTAAAAGATCGATTTTTAGCATGTTTTTAGCCTATATTTTGAAAATATTCTAGCACTGAGTAGGCATGTACAGATTGCTTCTGGGACCCCAAAATATTGAATTTTCGGATGTTTTGAGCCTGAATTTGAGATATAAACGGGTACAGAAGATACATGCACATATTGACTTTGGGCACCAAAAATATCGATTTTCAGCATGTTTTGGGCCTGAATTTTGAAATTATTCTAACACGGAGTAGGCATGTACAGATCGCTTCTGGGACCCCAAAATATCGAATTTTCGGGTGTTTAGGGCCAGAATTTGAGATATAAACGGGTACAAAGATGCATGCACATATCGACTTTTGGGCACCTAAAAGATCGATTTTCAGTATGTTTTTGGCCTGTATTTTGAAAATACTCTAACACGGAGTAGGCATGTACAGATACCTTCTGGGACCCCTAAATATCGAATTTTCGGGTGTTTTGGGACTAAATTTTAGATATCGATTTTTTGGCACCTAAAATATCGATTTTCAGCATGTTTTTAGCCTATATTTTGAAAATATTTTAGCACTGTGTAGGCATGTACAGATTACTTCTGGGACCCCAAAATATTGAATTTTCGGGTGTTTTGAGCCTGAATTTGAGATATAAACGGGTACAGATGATACATGCACATATTGACTTTGGGCATCTAAAATATCGATTTTCAGCATGTTTTGGGCCTGTATTTTGAAAATACTCTAACACTGAGTAGGCATGTACAGATTGCTTCTGGGACCCCAAAATATTGAATTTTCGGGTGTTTTGAGCCTAAATTTGAGATATAAACGGGTACTGAAGATGGATGCACATATCGACTTTTGTGCACCTAAAAGATCGATTTTCAGTATGTTTTGAGCATGTATTTTGAAAATACTCTAACACGGAGTAGGCATGTACAGATCGCTTCTGGGACCCCTAAATATCGAATTTTCGGGTGTTTTGGGACTGAATTTGAGATATCGACTTTTTGGCACCTAAAAGATCGATTTTTAGCATGTTTTTAGCCTATATTTTAAAAATATTCTAGCACTGAGTAGGCATGTACAGATTGCTTCTGGGACCCCAAAATATTGAATTTTCGGATGTTTTTAGCCTGAATTTGAGATATAAACGGGTACAGAAGATACATGCACATATTGACTTTGGGCATCTAAAATATCGATTTTCAGCATGTTTTGGGCCTGTATTTTGAAAATACTCTAACACTGAGTAGGCATGTACAGATTGCTTCTGGGACCCCAAAATATTGAATTTTCGGGTGTTTTGAGCCTGAATTTGAGATATAAACGGGTACAGAAGATACATGCACATATTGACTTTGGGCACCAAAAATATCGATTTTCAGCATGTTTTGGGCCTGAATTTTGAAAATACTCTAACACGGAGTAGGCATGTACAGATCGCTTCTGGGACCCCAAAATATCGAATTTTCGGGTGTTTAGGGCCAGAATTTGAGATATAAACGGGTACAGAAGATGCATGCACATATCGACTTTTGGGCACCTAAAAGATCGATTTTCAGTATGTTTTTGGACTGTATTTTGAAAATACTCTAACACGGAGTAGGCATGTACAGATACCTTCTGGGACCTCTAAATATCGAATTTTCGGGTGTTTTGGGACTGAATTTGAGATATCGACTTTTTGGCACCTAAAATGTCGATTTTTAGCATGTTTTTAGCCTATATTTTGAAAATATTCTAGCACTGTGTAGGCATGTACAGATTGCTTCTGGGACCCCAAAATATTGAATTTTCGGGTGTTTTGAGCCTGAATTTGAGATATAAACGGGTACAGATGATATATGCACATATTGACTTTGGGCATCTAAAATATCGATTTTCAGCATGTTTTGGGCCTGTATTTTGAAAATACTCTAACACGGAGTAGGCATGTACAGATCGCTTCTGGGACCCCTAAATATTGAATTTTCGGGTGTTTTGAGCCTGAATTTGAGATATAAACGGGTACTGAAGATGCATGCAGATATCGACTTTTGTGCTCCTAAAAGATCGATTTTCAGTATGTTTTGAGCATGTATTTTGAAAATACTCTAACACGGAGTAGGCATGTACAGATCGCTTCTGGGACCCCTAAATATAGAATTTTCGGGTGTTTTGGGACTGAATTTGAGATATCGACTTTTTGGCACCTAAAAGATCGATTTTTAGCATGTTTTTAGCCTATATTTTGAAAATATTCTAGCACTGTACAGATTGCTTCTTGGACCCCAAAATATTGAATTTTCGGGTGTTTTGAGCCTGAATTTGAGATATAAACGGGTACAGAAGATACATGCACATATCGACTTTTGTGCACCTTAAAGATCGATTTTCAGTATGTTTTGAGCATGTATTTTGAAAATACTCTAACACTGAGTAGGCATGTACAGATTGCTTCTGGGACCCCTAAATATCGAATTTTCGGGTGTTTTGAGAATGAATTTGAGATATCGACTTTTTGGCACCTAAAAGATCGATTTTTAGCATGTTTTTAGCCTATATTTTGAAAATATTCTTGCACTGTACAGATTGCTTCTGGGACCCCAAAATATTGAATTTCGGGTGTTTTGAGCCTGAATTTGAGATATAAACGGGTACAGAAGATACATGCACATATTGACTTTGGGCACCAAAAATATCGATTTTCAGCATGTTTTGGTCCTGAATTTTGAAAATACTCTAACACGGAGTAGGCATGTACAGATCGCTTCTGGGACCCCAAAATATCGAATTTTCGGGTGTTTATGGCCAGAATTTGAGATATAAACGGGTACAGAAGATGCATGCACATATCGACTTTTGGGCACCTAAAAGATCGATTTTCAGTATGTTTTTGGCCTGTATTTTGAAAATACTCTAACACGGAGTAGGCATGTACAAATACCTTCTGGGAACTCTAAATATCGAATTTTCGGGTGTTTTGGGACTGAATTTGAGATATCGACTTTTTGGCACCTAAAATGTCGATTTTCAGCATGTTTTTAGCCTATATTTTGAAAATATTCTAGCACTGAGTAGGCATGTACAGATTGCTTCTGGGACCCCAAAATATTGAATTTTCGGGTGTTTTGAGCCTGAATTTGAGATATTAACGGGTACAGAAGATACATGCACATATTGACTTTGGGCACCAAAAATATCGATTTTCAGCATGTTTTGGGCCTGTATTTTGAAAATACTCTAACACTGAGTAGGCATGTACAGATTGCTTCTGGGACCCCAAAATATTGAATTTTCGGGTGTTTTGAGCCTGAATTTGAGATATAAACGGGTACTGAAGATGCATGCACATATCGACTTTTCGGCACCTAAAAGAACGATTTTCAGTATGTTTTGAGCATGTATTTTGAAAATACTCTAACACGGAGTAGGCATGTACAGATCGCTTCTGGGACCCCTAAATATCGAATTTTCGGGTATTTTGGGACTGAATTTGAGATATCGACTTTTTGGCACCTAAAAGATCGATTTTTAGCATGTTTTTAGCCTATATTTTGAAAATATTCTTGCACTGTACAGATTGCTTCTGGGACCCCAAAATATTGAATTTTCGGGTGTTTTGAGCCTGAATTTGAGATATAAACGGGTACAGAAGATACATGCACATATTGACTTTGGGCACCAAAAATATCGATTTTCAGCATGTTTTGGGCCTGAATTTTGAAAATACTCTAACACGGAGTAGGCATGTACAGATCGCTTCTGGGACCCCAAAATATCGAATTTTCGGGTGTTTTTAAGCCTGAATTTGAGATATAAACGGGTACTGAAGATGCATGCACATATCGACTTTTGTGCACCTAAAAGATCGATTTTCAGTATGTTTTGAGCATGTATTTTGAAAATACTCTAACACGGAGTAGGCATGTACAGATCGCTTCTGGGACCCCTAAATATCGAATTTTCGGGTGTTTTGGGACTGAATTTGAGATATCGACTTTTTGGCACCTAAAAGATCGATTTTTAGCATGTTTTTTGCCTATATTTTGAAAATATTCTAGCACTGAGTAGGCATGTACAGATTGCTTCTGGGACCCCAAAATATTGAATTTTCGGGTGTTTTGAGCCTGAATTTGAAATATAAACGGGTACAGAAGATACATGCACATATTGACTTTGGGCACCAAAAATATCGATTTTCAGCATGTTTTGGGCCTGAATTTTGAAAATACTCTAACACGGAGTAGGCATGTACAGATCGCTTCTGGGACCCCAAAATATCAAATTTTCGGGTGTTTAGGGCCAGAATTTGAGATATAAACGGGTACAGAAGATGCATGCACATATCGACTTTTGGGCACCTAAAAGATCGATTTTCAGTATGTTTTTGGCCTGTATTTTGAAAATACTCTAACACGGAGTAGGCATGTACAGATTGCTTCTGGGACCCCTAAATATCGAATTTTCGGGTGTTTTGGGACTGAATTTGAGATATCGACTTTTTGGCATCTAAAAGATCGATTTTTAGCATGTTTTTAGCCTATATTTTGAAAATATTCTAGCACTGAGTAGGCATGTACAGATTGCTTCTGGGACCCCAAAATATTGAATTTTCGGATGTTTTGAGCCTGAATTTGAGATATAAACGGGTACAGAAGATACATGCACATATTGACTTTGGGCATCTAAAATATCGATTTTCAGCATGTTTTGGGCCTGTATTTTGAAAATACTCTAACACTGAGTAGGCATGTACAGATTGCTTCTGGGACCCCAAAATATTGAATTTTCGGGTGTTTTGAGCCTGAATTTGAGATATAAACGGGTACAGAAGATACATGCACATATTGACTTTGGGCACCAAAAATATCGATTTTCAGCATGTTTTGGGCCTGAATTTTGAAAATACTCTAACACGGAGTAGGCATGTACAGATCGCTTCTGGGACCCCAAAATATCGAATTTTCGGGTGTTTAGGGCCAGAATTTGAGATATAAACGGGTACAGAAGATGCATGCACATATCGACTTTTGGGCACCTAAAAGATCGATTTTCAGTATGTTTTTGGACTGTATTTTGAAAATACTCTAACACGGAGTAGGCATGTACAGATACCTTCTGGGACCTCTAAATATCGAATTTTCGGGTGTTTTGGGACTGAATTTGAGATATCGACTTTTTGGCACCTAAAATGTCGATTTTTAGCATGTTTTTAGCCTATATTTTGAAAATATTCTAGCACTGTGTAGGCATGTACAGATTGCTTCTGGGACCCCAAAATATTGAATTTTCGGGTGTTTTGAGCCTGAATTTGAGATATAAACGGGTACAGATGATATATGCACATATTGACTTTGGGCATCTAAAATATCGATTTTCAGCATGTTTTGGGCCTGTATTTTGAAAATACTCTAACACGGAGTAGGCATGTACAGATCGCTTCTGGGACCCCTAAATATTGAATTTTCGGGTGTTTTGAGCCTGAATTTGAGATATAAACGGGTACTGAAGATGCATGCAGATATCGACTTTTGTGCTCCTAAAAGATCGATTTTCAGTATGTTTTGAGCATGTATTTTGAAAATACTCTAACACGGAGTAGGCATGTACAGATCGCTTCTGGGACCCCTAAATATAGAATTTTCGGGTGTTTTGGGACTGAATTTGAGATATCGACTTTTTGGCACCTAAAAGATCGATTTTTAGCATGTTTTTAGCCTATATTTTGAAAATATTCTAGCACTGTACAGATTGCTTCTTGGACCCCAAAATATTGAATTTTCGGGTGTTTTGAGCCTGAATTTGAGATATAAACGGGTACAGAAGATACATGCACATATCGACTTTTGTGCACCTTAAAGATCGATTTTCAGTATGTTTTGAGCATGTATTTTGAAAATACTCTAACACGGAGTAGGCATGTACAGATTGCTTCTGGGACCCCTAAATATCGAATTTTCGGGTGTTTTGAGAATGAATTTGAGATATCGACTTTTTGGCACCTAAAAGATCGATTTTTAGCATGTTTTTAGCCTATATTTTGAAAATATTCTTGCACTGTACAGATTGCTTCTGGGACCCCAAAATATTGAATTTCGGGTGTTTTGAGCCTGAATTTGAGATATAAACGGGTACAGAAGATACATGCACATATTGACTTTGGGCACCAAAAATATCGATTTTCAGCATGTTTTGGTCCTGAATTTTGAAAATACTCTAACACGGAGTAGGCATGTACAGATCGCTTCTGGGACCCCAAAATATCGAATTTTCGGGTGTTTATGGCCAGAATTTGAGATATAAACGGGTACAGAAGATGCATGCACATATCGACTTTTGGGCACCTAAAAGATCGATTTTCAGTATGTTTTTGGCCTGTATTTTGAAAATACTCTAACACGGAGTAGGCATGTACAAATACCTTCTGGGAACTCTAAATATCGAATTTTCGGGTGTTTTGGGACTGAATTTGAGATATCGACTTTTTGGCACCTAAAATGTCGATTTTCAGCATGTTTTTAGCCTATATTTTGAAAATATTCTAGCACTGAGTAGGCATGTACAGATTGCTTCTGGGACCCCAAAATATTGAATTTTCGGGTGTTTTGAGCCTGAATTTGAGATATTAACGGGTACAGAAGATACATGCACATATTGACTTTGGGCACCAAAAATATCGATTTTCAGCATGTTTTGGGCCTGTATTTTGAAAATACTCTAACACTGAGTAGGCATGTACAGATTGCTTCTGGGACCCCAAAATATTGAATTTTCGGGTGTTTTGAGCCTGAATTTGAGATATAAACGGGTACTGAAGATGCATGCACATATCGACTTTTCGGCACCTAAAAGAACGATTTTCAGTATGTTTTGAGCATGTATTTTGAAAATACTCTAACACGGAGTAGGCATGTACAGATCGCTTCTGGGACCCCTAAATATCGAATTTTCGGGTATTTTGGGACTGAATTTGAGATATCGACTTTTTGGCACCTAAAAGATCGATTTTTAGCATGTTTTTAGCCTATATTTTGAAAATATTCTTGCACTGTACAGATTGCTTCTGGGACCCCAAAATATTGAATTTTCGGGTGTTTTGAGCCTGAATTTGAGATATAAACGGGTACAGAAGATACATGCACATATTGACTTTGGGCACCAAAAATATCGATTTTCAGCATGTTTTGGGCCTGAATTTTGAAAATACTCTAACACGGAGTAGGCATGTACAGATCGCTTCTGGGACCCCAAAATATCGAATTTTCGGGTGTTTTTAAGCCTGAATTTGAGATATAAACGGGTACTGAAGATGCATGCACATATCGACTTTTGTGCACCTAAAAGATCGATTTTCAGTATGTTTTGAGCATGTATTTTGAAAATACTCTAACACGGAGTAGGCATGTACAGATCGCTTCTGGGACCCCTAAATATCGAATTTTCGGGTGTTTTGGGACTGAATTTGAGATATCGACTTTTTGGCACCTAAAAGATCGATTTTTAGCATGTTTTTTGCCTATATTTTGAAAATATTCTAGCACTGAGTAGGCATGTACAGATTGCTTCTGGGACCCCAAAATATTGAATTTTCGGGTGTTTTGAGCCTGAATTTGAAATATAAACGGGTACAGATGATACATGCACATATTGACTTTGGGCACCAAAAATATCGATTTTCAGCATGTTTTGGGCCTGAATTTTGAAAATACTCTAACACGGAGTAGGCATGTACAGATCGCTTCTGGGCCCCCAAAATATCAAATTTTCGGGTGTTTAGGGCCAGAATTTGAGATATAAACGGGTACAGAAGATGCATGCACATATCGACTTTTGGGCACCTAAAAGATCGATTTTCAGTATGTTTTTGGCCTGTATTTTGAAAATACTCTAACACGGAGTAGGCATGTACAGATTGCTTCTGGGACCCCTAAATATCGAATTTTCGGGTGTTTTGGGACTGAATTTGAGATATCGACTTTTTGGCATCTAAAAGATCGATTTTTAGCATGTTTTGGGCCTGTATTTTGAAAATATTCTAGCACTGAGTAGGCATGTACAGATTGCTTCTGGGACCCCAAAATATTGAATTTTCGGATGTTTTGAGCCTGAATTTGAGATATAAACGGGTACAGAAGATACATGCACATATTGACTTTGGGCACCAAAAATATCGATTTTCAGCATGTTTTGGGCCTGAATTTTGAAATTATTCTAACACGGAGTAGGCATGTACAGATCGCTTCTGAGACCCCAAAATATCGAATTTTCGGGTGTTTAGGGCCAGAATTTGAGATATAAACGGGTACAAAGATGCATGCACATATCGACTTTTGGGCACCTAAAAGATCGATTTTCAGTATGTTTTTGGCCTGTATTTTGAAAATACTCTAACACGGAGTAGGCATGTACAGATACCTTCTGGGACCTCTAAATATCGAATTTTCGGGTGTTTTGGGACTAAATTTTAGATATCGATTTTTTGGCACCTAAAATATCGATTTTCAGCATGTTTTTAGCCTATATTTTGAAAATATTTTAGCACTGTGTAGGCATGTACAGATTACTTCTGGGACCCCAAAATATTGAATTTTCGGGTGTTTTGAGCCTGAATTTGAGATATAAACGGGTACAGATGATACATGCACATATTGACTTTGGGCATCTAAAATATCGATTTTCAGCATGTTTTGGGCCTGTATTTTGAAAATACTCTAACACTGAGTAGGCATGTACAGATTGCTTCTGGGACCCCAAAATATTGAATTTTCGGGTGTTTTGAGCCTAAATTTGAGATATAAACGGGTACTGAAGATGGATGCACATATCGACTTTTGTGCACCTAAAAGATCGATTTTCAGTATGTTTTGAGCATGTATTTTGAAAATACTCTAACACGGAGTAGGCATGTACAGATCGCTTCTGGGACCCCTAAATATCGAATTTTCGGGTGTTTTGGGACTGAATTTGAGATATCGACTTTTTGGCACCTAAAAGATCGATTTTTAGCATGTTTTTAGCCTATATTTTAAAAATATTCTAGCACTGAGTAGGCATGTACAGATTGCTTCTGGGACCCCAAAATATTGAATTTTCGGATGTTTTTAGCCTGAATTTGAGATATAAACGGGTACAGAAGATACATGCACATATTGACTTTGGGCATCTAAAATATCGATTTTCAGCATGTTTTGGGCCTGTATTTTGAAAATACTCTAACACTGAGTAGGCATGTACAGATTGCTTCTGGGACCCCAAAATATTGAATTTTCGGGTGTTTTGAGCCTGAATTTGAGATATAAACGGGTACTGAAGATGCATGCACATATCGACTTTTGTGCACCTAAAAGATCGATTTTCAGTATGTTTTGAGCATGTATTTTGAAAATACTCTAACACGGAGTAGGCATGTACAGATCGCTTCTGGGACCCCTAAATATCGAATTTTCGGGTGTTTTGGGACTGAATTTGAGATATCGACTTTTTGGCACCTAAAAGATCGAATTTTAGCATGTTTTTAGCCTATATTTTAAAAATATTCTAGCACTGAGTAGGCATGTACAGATTGCTTCTGGGACCCCAAAATATTGAATTTTCGGATGTTTTGAGCCTGAATTTGAGATATAAACGGGTACAGAAGATACATGCGCATATTGACTTTGGGCATCTAAAATATCGATTTTCAGCATGTTTTGGGCCTGTATTTTGAAAATACTCTAACACTGAGTAGGCATGTACAGATTGCTTCTGGGACCCCAAAATATTGAATTTTCGGGTGTTTTGAGCCTGAATTTGAGATATAAACGGGTACTGAAGATGCATGCACATATCGACTTTTGTGCACCTAAAAGATCGATTTTCAGTATGTTTTGAGCATGTATTTTGAAAATACTCTAACACGGAGTAGGCATGTACAGATCGATTCTGGGACCCCTAAATATCGAATTTTCGGGTGTTTTGGGACTGAATTTGAGATATCGACTTTTTGGCACCTAAAAGATCGATTTTTAGCATGTTTTTAGCCTATATTTTGAAAATATTCTTGCACTGTACAGATTGCTTCTGGGACCCCAAAATATTGAATTTTCGGGTGTTTTGAGCCTGAATTTGAGATATAAACGGGTACAGAAGATACATGCACATATTGACTTTGGGCACCAAAAATATCGATTTTCAGCATGTTTTGGGCCTGAATTTTGAAAATACTCTAACACGGAGTAGGCATGTACAGATCGCTTCTGGGACCCCAAAATATCGAATTTTCGGGTGTTTAGGGCCAGAATTTGAGATATCGACTTTTTGGCACCTAAAAGATCGATTTTTAGCATGTTTTTAGCCTATATTTTGAAAATATTCTAGCACTGAGTAGGCATGTACAGATTGCTTCTGGGACCCCAAAATATTGAATTTTCTGGTGTTTTGAGCCTGAATTTGAGATATAAACGGGTACAGAAGATACATGCACATATTGACTTTGGGCACCAAAAATATCGATTTTCAGCATGTTTTGGGCCTGAATTTTGAAAATACTCTAACACGGAGTAGGCATGTACAGATCGCTTCTGGGACCCCAAAATATCAAATTTTCGGGTGTTTAGGGCCAGAATTTGAGATATTAACGGGTACAGAAGATGCATGCACATATCGACTTTTGGGCACCTAAAAGATCGATTTTCAGTATGTTTTTGGCCTGTATTTTGAAAATACTCTAACACGGAGTAGGCATGTACAGATCGCTTCTGGGACCCCTAAATATCGAATTTTCGGGTGTTTTGGGACTGAATTTGAGATATCGACTTTTTGGCACCTAAAAGATCGATTTTTAGCATGTTTTTAGCCTATATTTTGAAAATATTCTTGCACTGTACAGATTGCTTCTGGGACTCCAAAATATTGAATTTTCGGTTGTTTTGAGCCTGAATTTGAGATATAAACGGGTACAGAAGATACATGCACATATTGACTTTGGGCACCAAAAATATCGATTTTCAGCATGTTTTGGGCCTGAATTTTGAAAATATTCTAACACGGAGTAGGCATGTACAGATCGCTTCTGGGACCCCAAAATATCGAATTTTCGGGTGTTTAGGGCCAGAATTTGAGATATAAACGGGTACAGAAGATGCATGCACATATCGACTTTTGGGCACCTAAAAGATCGATTTTCAGTATGTTTTTGGCCTGTATTTTGAAAATACTCTAACACGGAGTAGGCATGTACAGATACCTTCTGGGACCTCTAAATATCGAATTTTCGGGTGTTTTGGGACTAAATTTGAGATATCGATTTTTTGGCACCTAAAATATCTATTTTCAGCATGTTTTTAGCCTATATTTTGAAAATATTCTAGCACTGTGTAGGCATGTACAGATTGCTTCTGGGACCCCAAAATATTGAATTTTCGGGTGTTTTGAGCCTGAATTTGAGATATAAACGGGTACAGAAGATACATGCACATATTGACTTTGGGCATCTAAAATATCGATTTTCAGCATGTTTTGGGCCTGTATTTTGAAAATACTTTAACACTGAGTAGGCATGTACAGATTGCTTCTGGGACCCCAAAATATTGAATTTTCGGGTGTTTTGAGCCTGAATTTGAGATATAAACGGGTACTGAAGATGCATGCACATATCGACTTTTGTGCGCCTAAAAGATCGATTTTCAGTATGTTTTGAGCATGTATTTTGAAAATACTCTAACACGGAGTAGGCATGTACAGATCGCTTCTGGGACCCCTAAATATCGAATTTTCGGGAGTTTTGGGACTGAATTTGAGATATCGACTTTTTGGCACCTAAAAGATCGATTTTTAGCATGTTTTTAGCCTATATTTTGAAAATATTCTAGCACTGTGTAGGCATGTACAGATTGCTTCTGGGACCCCAAAATATTGAATTTTCGGGTGTTTTGAGCCTGAATTTGAGATATAAACGTGTACAGATGATACATGCACATATTGACTTTGGGCATCTAAAATATCGATTTTCAGCATGTTTTGGGCCTGTATTTTGAAAATACTCTAACACTGAGTAGGCATGTACAGATTGCTTCTGGGACCCCAAAATATTTAATTTTCGGGTGTTTTGAGCCTGAATTTGAGATATAAACGGGTACTGAAGATGCATGCACATATCGACTTTTGTGCACCTAAAAGATCGATTTTCAGTATGTTTTGAGCATGTATTTTGAAAATACTCTAACACGGAGTAGGCATGTACAGATCGCTTCTGGGACCCCTAAATATCGAATTTTCGGGTGTTTTGGGACTGAATTTGAGATATCGACTTTTTGGCACCTAAAAGATCGATTTTTAGCATGTTTTTAGCCTATATTTTAAAAATATTCTAGCACTGAGTAGGCATGTACAGATTGCTTATGGGACCCCAAAATATTGAATTTTCGGATGTTTTAAGCCTGAATTTGAGATATAAACGGGTACAGAAGATACATGCACATATTGACTTTGGGCATCTAAAATATCGATTTTCAGTATGTTTTGGGCCTGTATTTTGAAAATACTCTAACACTGAGTAGGCATGTACAGATTGCTTCTGGGACCCCAAAATATTGAATTTTCGGGTGTTTTGAGCCTGAATTTGAGATATAAACGGGTACTGAAGATGCATGCACATATCGACTTTTGTGCACCTAAAAGATCGATTTTCAGTATGTTTTGAGCATGTATTTTGAAAATACTCTAACACGGAGTAGGCATGTACAGATCGCTTCTGGGACCCCTAAATATCGAATTTTCGTGTGTTTTGGGACTGAATTTGAGATATCGACTTTTTGGCACTTAAAAGATCGATTTTTAGCATGTTTTTAGCCTATATTTTGAAAATATTCTAGCACTGTACAGATTGCTTCTGGGACCCCAAAATATTGAATTTTCGGGTGTTTTGAGCCTGAATTTGAGATATAAACGGGTACAGAAGATACATGCACATATTGACTTTGGGCACCAAAAATATCGATTTTCAGCATGTTTTGGGCCTTAATTTTGAAAATACTCTAACACGGAGTAGGCATGTACAGATCGCTTCTGGGACCCCAAAATATCGAATTTTCGGGTGTTTAGGGCCAGAATTTGAGATATAAACGGGTACTGAAGATGCATGCACATATCGACTTTTGTGCACCTTAAAGATCGATTTTCAGTATGTTTTGAGCATGTATTTTGAAAATACTCTAACACGGAGTAGGCATGTACAGATCGCTTCTGGGACCCCTAAATATCGAATTTTCGGGTGTTTTGGGACTGAATTTGAGATATCGACTTTTTGGCACCTAAAAGATCGATTTTTAGCATGTTTTTAGCCTATATTTTGAAAATATTCTAGCACTGTACAGATTGCTTCTGGGACCCCAAAATATTGAATTTTCGGGTGTTTTGAGCCTGAATTTGAGATATAAACGGGTACAGAAGATACATGCACATAATGACTTTTGGCACCAAATATATCGATTTTCAGCATGTTTTGGGCCTGAATTTTGAAAATACTCTAACACGGAGTAGGCATGTACAGATCGCTTCTGGGACCCCAAAATATCGAATTTTCGGGTGTTTAGGGCCAGAATTTGAGATATAAACGGGTACAGAAGATGCATGCACATATCGAATTTTGGGCACCAAAAAGATCGATTTTCAGTATGTTTTTGGCCTGTATTTTGAAAATATTCTAACACGGAGTAGGCATGTACAGATACCTTCTGGGACCTCTAAATATCGAATTTTCGGGTGTTTTGGGAATAAATTTGAGATATCGATTTTTTGGCACCTAAAATATCGATTTTCAGCATGTTTTTAGCCTATATTTTGAAAATACTCTAACACGGAGTAGGCATGTACAGATCGCTTCTGGGACCCCAAAATATCGAATTTTCGGGTGTTTTTAAGCCTGAATTTGAGATATAAACGGGTACTGAAGATGCATGCACATATCGACTTTTGTGCACCTAAAAGATCGATTTTCAGTATGTTTTGAGCATGTATTTTAAAAATACTCTAACACGGAGTAGGCATGTACAGATCGCTTCTGGGACCCCAAAATATCGAATTTTCGGGTGTTTAGGGCCAGAATTTGAGATATAAACGGGTACAGAAGATGCAAGCACATATCGACTTTTGTGCACCTAAAAGATCGATTTTCAGTATGTTTTTGGCCTGTATTTTGAAAATACTCTAACACGGAGTAGGCATGTACAGATACCTTCTGGGACCTCTAAATATCGAATTTTCGGGTGTTTTGGGACTGAATTTGAGATATCGACTTTTTGGCACCTAAAATGTCGATTTTTAGCATGTTTTTAGCCTATATTTTGAAAATATTCTAGCACTGTGTAGGCATGTACAGATTGCTTCTGGGACCCCAAAATATTGAATTTTCGGGTGTTTTGAGCCTGAATTTGAGATATAAACGGGTACAGAAGATACATGCACATATTGACTTTGGGCACCAAAAATATCGATTTTCAGCATGTTTTGGGCCTGAATTTTGAAAATACTCTAACACGGAGTGCCAGGCATGTACAGAACGCTTCTGGGACCCCAAAATATCGAATTTTCGGGTGTTTAGGGCCAGAATTTGAGATATAAACGGGTACAGAAGATGCATGCACATATCGACTTTTGGGCACCTAAAAGATCGATTTTCAGTATGTTTTTTGCCTGTATTTTGAAAATACTCTAACACGGAGTAGGCATGTACAGATACCTTCTGGGACCTCTAAATATCGAATTTTCGGGTGTTTTGGGACTGAATTTGAGATATCGATTTTTTGGCACCTAAAATATCGATTTTCAGCATGTTTTTAGCCTATATTTTGAAAATATTCTAGCACTGTGTAGGCATGTACAGATTGCTTCTGGGACCCCAAAATATTGAATTTTCGGGTGTTTTGAGCCTGAATTTGAGATATAAACGGGTACAGATGATACATGCACATATTGACTTTGGGCATCTAAAATATCGATTTTCAGCATGTTTTGGGCCTGTATTTTGAAAATACTCTAACACTGAGTAGGCATGTACAGATTGCTTCTGGGACCCCAAAATATTGAATTTTCGGGTGTTTTGAGCCTTAATTTGAGATATAAACGGGTACTGAAGATGCATGCACATATCGACTTTTGTGCACCTAAAAGATCGATTTTCAGCATGTTTTAGGCCTGAATTTTAAAAATACTCTAACACGGAGTGCCAGGCATGTACAGATCGCTTCTGGGACCCCAAAATATTGAATTTTCGGGTGTTTTGAGCCTGAATTTGAGATATAAACGGGTACTGAAGATGCATGCACATATCGACTTTTGTGCACCTAAAAGATCGATTTTCAGTATGTTTTGAGAATGTATTTTGAAAATACTCTAACACGGAGTAGGCATGTACAGATCGCTTCTTGGACCCCTAAATATCGAATTTTTGGGTGTTTTGGGACTGAATTTGAGATATAGACTTTTTGGCACCTAAAAGATCGATTTTTAGCATGTTTTTAGCCTATATTTTGAAAATATTCTAGCACTGTACAGATTGCTTCTAAGACCCCAAAATATTGAATTTTCGGGTGTTTTGGGACTGAATTTGAGATATCGACTTTTTGGCACCTAAAAGATCGATTTTTAGCATGTTTTTAGCCTATATTTTGAAAATATTCTAGCACTGAGTAGGCATGTACAGGATGCTTCTGGGACCCCAAAATATTGAATTTTCGGGTGTTTTGAGCCTGAATTTGAGATATAAACGGGTACAAAAGATACATGCACATATTGACTTTGGGCAACAAAAATATCGATTTTCAGCATGTTTTGGGCCTGAATTTTGAAAATACTCTAACACGGAGTAGGCATGTACAGATCACTTCTGGGACCCCAAAATATTGAATTTTCGGGTGTTTAGGGCCAGAATTTGAGATATAAACGGGTACAGAAGATGCATGCACATATCGACTTTTGGGCACCTAAAAGATCAATTTTCAGTATGTTTTTGGCCTGTATTTTGAAAATACTCTAACACGGAGTAGGCATGTACAGATACCTTCTGGGACCTCTAAATATCGAATTTTCGGGTGTTTTGGGACTGAATTTGAGATATCGACTTTTTGGCACCTAAAATGTCGATTTTTAGCATGTTTTTAGCCTATATTTTGAAAATATTCTAGCACTGTGTAGGCATGTACAGATTGCTTCTGGGACCCCAAAATATTGAATTTTCGGGTGTTTTGAGCCTGAATTTGAGATATAAACGGGTACAGAAGATACATGCACATAATGACTTTGGGCACCAAATATATCGATTTTCAGCATGTTTTGGGCCTGAATTTTGAAAATACTCTAACACGGAGTAGGCATGTACAGATCGCTTCTGGGACCCCAAAATATCGAATTTTCGGGTGTTTAGGGCCAGAATTTGAGATATAAACGGGTACAGAAGATGCATGCACATATCGACTTTTGGGCACCAAAAAGATCGATTTTCAGTATGTTTTTGGCCTGTATTTTGAAAATATTCTAACACGGAGTAGGCATGTACAGATACCTTCTGGGACCTCTAAATATCGAATTTTCGGGTGTTTTGGGACTAAATTTGAGATATCGATTTTTTGGCACCTAAAATATCGATTTTCAGCATGTTTTTAGCCTATATTTTGAAAATACTCTAACACGGAGTAGGCATGTACAGATCGCTTCTGGGACCCCAAAATATCGAATTTTCGGGTGTTTTTAAGCCTGAATTTGAGATATAAACGGGTACTGAAGATGCATGCACATATCGACTTTTGTGCACCTAAAAGATCGATTTTCAGTATGTTTTGAGCATGTATTTTAAAAATACTCTAACACGGAGTAGGCATGTACAGATCGCTTCTGGGACCCCAAAATATCGATTTTTCGGGTGTTTAGGGCCAGAATTTGAGATATAAACGGGTACAGAAGATGCAAGCACATATCGACTTTTGTGCACCTAAAAGATCGATTTTCAGTATGTTTTTGGCCTGTATTTTGAAAATACTCTAACACGGAGTAGGCATGTACAGATACCTTCTGGGACCTCTAAATATCGAATTTTCGGGTGTTTTGGGACTGAATTTGAGATATCGACTTTTTGGCACCTAAAATGTCGATTTTTAGCATGTTTTTAGCCTATATTTTGAAAATATTCTAGCACTGTGTAGGCATGTACAGATTGCTTCTGGGACCCCAAAATATTGAATTTTCGGGTGTTTTGAGCCTGAATTTGAGATATAAACGAGTACAGAAGATACATGCACATATTGACTTTGGGCACCAAAAATATCGATTTTCAGCATGTTTTGGGCCTGAATTTTGAAAATACTCTAACACGGAGTGCCAGGCATGTACAGAACGCTTCTGGGACCCCAAAATATCGAATTTTCGGGTGTTTAGGGCCAGAATTTGAGATATAAACGGGTACAGAAGATGCATGCACATATCGACTTTTGGGCACCTAAAAGATCGATTTTCAGTATGTTTTTTGCCTGTATTTTGAAAATACTCTAACACGTAGTAGGCATGTACAGATACCTTCTGGGACCTCTAAATATCGAATTTTCGGGTGTTTTGGGACTGAATTTGAGATATCGATTTTTTGGCACCTAAAATATCGATTTTCAGCATGTTTTTAGCCTATATTTTGAAAATATTCTAGCACTGTGTAGGCATGTACAGATTGCTTCTGGGACCCCAAAATATTGAATTTTCGGGTGTTTTGAGCCTGAATTTGAGATATAAACGGGTACAGATGATACATGCACATATTGACTTTGGGCATCTAAAATATCGATTTTCAGCATGTTTTGGGCCTGTATTTTGAAAATACTCTAACACTGAGTAGGCATGTACAGATTGCTTCTGGGACCCCAAAATATTGAATTTTCGGGTGTTTTGAGCCTTAATTTGAGATATAAACGGGTACTGAAGATGCATGCACATATCGACTTTTGTGCACCTAAAAGATCGATTTTCAGCATGTTTTAGGCCTGAATTTTAAAAATACTCTAACACGGAGTGCCAGGCATGTACAGATCGCTTCTGGGACCCCAAAATATTGAATTTTCGGGTGTTTTGAGCCTGAATTTGAGATATAAACGGGTACTGAAGATGCATGCACATATCGACTTTTGTGCACCTAAAAGATCGATTTTCAGTATGTTTTGAGAATGTATTTTGAAAATACTCTAACACGGAGTAGGCATGTACAGATCGCTTCTTGGACCCCTAAATATCGAATTTTTGGGTGTTTTGGGACTGAATTTGAGATATAGACTTTTTGGCACCTAAAAGATCGATTTTTAGCATGTTTTTAGCCTATATTTTGAAAATATTCTAGCACTGTACAGATTGCTTCTAAGACCCCAAAATATTGAATTTTCGGGTGTTTTGGGACTGAATTTGAGATATCGACTTTTTGGCACCTAAAAGATCGATTTTTAGCATGTTTTTAGCCTATATTTTGAAAATATTCTAGCACTGAGTAGGCATGTACAGGATGCTTCTGGGACCCCAAAATATTGAATTTTCGGGTGTTTTGAGCCTGAATTTGAGATATAAACGGGTACAAAAGATACATGCACATATTGACTTTGGGCAACAAAAATATCGATTTTCAGCATGTTTTGGGCCTGAATTTTGAAAATACTCTAACACGGAGTAGGCATGTACAGATCACTTCTGGGACCCCAAAATATCGAATTTTCGGGTGTTTAGGGCCAGAATTTGAGATATAAACGGGTACAGAAGATGCATGCACATATCGACTTTTGGGCACCTAAAAGATCAATTTTCAGTATGTTTTTGGCCTGTATTTTGAAAATACTCTAACACGGAGTAGGCATGTACAGATACCTTCTGGGACCTCTAAATATCGAATTTTCGGGTGTTTTGGGACTGAATTTGAGATATCGACTTTTTGGCACCTAAAATGTCGATTTTTAGCATGTTTTTAGCCTATATTTTGAAAATATTCTAGCACTGTGTAGGCATGTACAGATTGCTTCTGGGACCCCAAAATATTGAATTTTCGGGTGTTTTGAGCCTGAATTTGAGATATAAACGGGTACAGAAGATACATGCACATAATGACTTTGGGCACCAAATATATCGATTTTTAGCATGTTTTGGGCCTGAATTTTGAAAATACTCTAACACGGAGTAGGCATGTACAGATCGCTTCTGGGACCCCAAAATATCGAATTTTCGGGTGTTTAGGGCCAGAATTTGAGATATAAACGGGTACAGAAGATGCATGCACATATCGACTTTTGGGCACCAAAAAGATCGATTTTCAGTATGTTTTTGGCCTGTATTTTGAAAATATTCTAACACGGAGTAGGCATGTACAGATACCTTCTGGGACCTCTAAATATCGAATTTTCGGGTGTTTTGGGACTAAATTTGAGATATCGATTTTTTGGCACCTAAAATATCGATTTTCAGCATGTTTTTAGCCTATATTTTTAAAATACTCTAACACGGAGTAGGCATGTACAGATCGCTTCTGGGACCCCAAAATATCGAATTTTCGGGTGTTTTTAAGCCTGAATTTGAGATATAAACGGGTACTGAAGATGCATGCACATATCGACTTTTGTGCACCTAAAAGATCGATTTTCTGTATGTTTTGAGCATGTATTTTAAAAATACTCTAACACGGAGTAGGCATGTACAGATCGCTTCTGGGACCCCAAAATATCGAATTTTCGGGTGTTTAGGGCCAGAATTTGAGATATAAACGGGTACAGAAGATGCAAGCACATATCGACTTTTGTGCACCTAAAAGATCGATTTTCAGTATGTTTTTGGCCTGTATTTTGAAAATACTCTAACACGGAGTAGGCATGTACAGATACCTTCTGGGACCTCTAAATATCGAATTTTCGGGTGTTTTGGGACTGAATTTGAGATATCGACTTTTTGGCACCTAAAAGATCGATTTTCAGCATGTTTTTAGCCTATATTTTTAAAATACTCTAACACGGAGTAGGCATGTACAGATTGCTTCTGGGACCCCAAAATATTGAATTTTCGGGTGTTTTGAGCCTGAATTTGAGATATAAACGGGTACAAAAGATACATGCACATATTGACTTTGGGCAACAAAAATATCGATTTTCAGCATGTTTTGGGCCTGAATTTTGAAAATACTCTAACACGGAGTAGGCATGTACAGATCACTTCTGGGACCCCAAAATATCGAATTTTCGGGTGTTTTGAGCCTGAATTTGAGATATAAACGGGTACTGAAGATGCATGCACATAAAGACTTTTATGCACCTAAAAGATCGATTTTCAGTATGTTTTGAGCATGTATTTTGAAAATACTCTAACACGGAGTAGGCATGTACAGATCGCTTCTTGGACCCCTAAATATCGAATTTCCGGGTGTTTTGGGACTGAATATGAGATATCGACTTTTTGGCACCTAAAAGATCGATTTTTAGCATGTTTTTAGCCTATATTTTGAAAATATTCTAGCACTGAGTAGGCATGTACAGATCGCTTCTGGGACCCCAAAATATCGAATTTTCGGGTGTTTAGGGCCAGAATTTGAGATATAAACGGGTACAGAAGATGCATGCACTTATCGACTTTTGGGCACCTAAAAGATCGATTTTCAGTATGTTTTTGGCCTGTATTTTGAAAATACTCTAACACTGAGTAGGCATGTACAGATTGCTTCTGGGACCCCAAAATATCGAATTTTCGGGTGTTTTGAGCCTGAATTTGAGATATAAACGGGTACTGAAGATGCATGCACATATCGACTTTTGTGCACCTAAAAGATCGATTTTCAGTATGTTTTGAGCATATATTTTGAAAATACTCTAACACGGTGTAGGCATGTACAGATCGCTTCTGGGACCCCTAAATTTCGAATTTTCGTGTGTTTTGGGACTGAATTTGAGATATCGACTTTTTGGCACCTAAAAGATCGATTTTTAGCATGTTTTTAGCCTATATTTTGAAAATATTCTAGCACTGTACAGACTGCTTCTGGGACCCCAAAATATTGAATTTTCGGGTGTTTTGAGCCTGAATTTGAGATATAAACGGGTACAGAAGATACATGCACATATTGACTTTGGGCACCAAAAATATCGATTTTCAGCATGTTTTGGGCCTGAATTTTGAAAATACTCTAACACGGAGTAGGCATGTACAGATCGCTTCTGGGACCCCAAAATATTGATTTTTCGGGTGTTTAGGGCCAGAATTTGAGATATAAACGGGTACAGAAGATGCATGCACATATCGACTTTTGGGCACCTAAAATATCGATTTTCAGTATGTTTTTGGCCTGTATTTTGAAAATACTCTAACACGGAGTAGGCATGTACAGATTGCTTCTGGGACCCCAAAATATTGAATTTTCGGGTGTTTTGAGCCTGAATTTGAGATATAAACGGGTACTGAAGATGCATGCACATATCGACTTTTGTGCACCTAAAAGATCGATTTTCAGTATGTTTTGAGCATGTATTTTGAAAATACTCTAACACGGAGTAGGCATGTACAGATCGCTTCTGGGACCCCTAAATATCGAATTTTCGGGTGTCTTGGGACTGAATTTGAGATATCGAATTTTTGGCACCTAAAATGTCGATTTTTAGCATGTTTTTAGCCTATATTTTGAAAATATTCTAGCACTGTGTAGGCATGTACAGATTGCTTCTGGGACCCCAAAATATTGAATTTTCGGGTGTTTTGAGCCTGAATTTGAGATATAAACGGGTACAGACGATACATGCACATATTGACTTTGGGCATCTAAAATATCGATTTTCAGCATGTTTTGGGCCTGTATTTTGAAAATACTCTAACACAGAGTAGGCATGTACAGATTGCTTCTGGGACCCAAAAATATTGAATTTTCGGGTGTTTTGAGCCTGAATTTGAGATATAAACGGGTACTGAAGATGCATGCACATATCGACTTTTGTGCACCTAAAAGATCTATTTTCAGTATGTTTTGAGCATGTATTTTGAAAATACTCTAACACGGAGTAGGCATGTACAGATCGCTTCTGGGACCCCTAAATATCGAATTTTCGGGTGTTTTGGGACTGAATTTGAGATATCGACATTTTGGCACCTAAAAGATCGATTTTTAGCATGTTTTTAGCCTATATTTTGAAAATATTCTAGCACTGAGTAGGCATGTACAGATTGCTTCTGGGACCCCAAAATATCGAATTTTCGGTTGTTTTGAGCCTGAATTTGAGATATAAACGGGTACAGAAGATACATGCACATATTGACTTTGGGCACCAAAAATATCGATTTTCAGCATGTTTTGGGCCTGAATTTTGAAAATACTCTAACACGGAGTAGGCATGTACAGATCGCTTATGGGACCCCAAAATATCGAATTTTCAGGTGTTTAGGGCCAGAATTTGAGATATAAACGGGTACAGAAGATGCATGCACATATCGACTTTTGGGCACCTAAAAGATCGATTTTCAGTATGTTTTTGGCCTGTATTTTGAAAATACTCTAACACGGAGTAGGCATGTACAGATACCTTCTGGGACCTCTAAATATCGAATTTTCGGGTGTTTTGGGACTAAATTTGAGATATCGATTTTTTGGCACCTAAAATATCGATTTTCAGCATGTTTTTATAGCCTATATTTTGAAAATATTCTAGCACTGTGTAGGCATGTACAGATTGCTTCTGGGACCCCAAAATATTGAATTTTCGGGTGTTTTGAGCCTGAATTTGAGATATAAACGGGTACAGAAGATACATGCACATATTTATTGACTTTGGGCATCTAAAATATCGATTTTCAGCATGTTTTGGGCCTGTATTTTGAAAATACTTTAACACTGAGTAGGCATGTACAGATTGCTTCTGGGACCCCAAAATATTGAATTTTCGGGTGTTTTGAGCCTGAATTTGAGATATAAACGGGTACTGAAGATGCATGCACATATCGACTTTTGTGCACCTAAAAGATCGATTTTCAGTATGTTTTGAGCATGTATTTTGAAAATACTCTAACACGGAGTAAGCATGTACAGATCGCTTCTGGGACCCCTAAATATCGAATTTTCAGGTGTTTTGGGACTAAATTTGAGATATCGATTTTTTGGCACCTAAAATGTCGATTTTTAGCATGTTTTTAGCCTATATTTTGAAAATGTTCTAGCACTGTGTAGGCATGTACAGATTGCTTCTGGGACCCCAAAATATTGAATTTTCGGGTGTTTTGAGCCTGAATTTGAGATATAAACGGGTACAGAATATACATGCACATATTGACTTTGGGCATCTAAAATATCGATTTTCAGCATGTTTTGGGCCTGTATTTTGAAAATACTCTAACACTGAGTAGGCATGTACAGATTGCTTCTGGGACCCCAAAATATTGAATTTTCGGGTGTTTTGAGCCTGAATTTGAGATATAAACGGGTACTGAAGATGCATGCACATATCGACTTTTCTGCACCTAAAAGATCGATTTTCAGTATGTTTTGAGCATGTATTTTGAAAATACTCTAACACGAAGTAGGCATGTACAGATCGCTTCTGGGACCCCTAAATATCGAATTTTCGGGAGTTTTGGGACTGAATTTGAGATATCGACTTTTTGGCACCTAAAAGATCGATTTTTAGCATGTTTTTAGCCTATATTTTGAAAATATTCTAGCACTGAGTAGGCATGTACAGATTGCTTCTGGGACCCCAAAATATTGAATTTTCGGATGTTTTGAGCCTGAATTTGAGATATAAACGGGTACAGAAGATACATGCACATATTGACTTTGGGCACCAAAAATATCGATTTTCAGCATGTTTTGGACCTGAATTTTGAAAATACTCTAACACGGAGTAGGCATGTACAGATCGCTTCTGGGACCCCAAAATATCGAATTTTCCGGTGTTTTGAGCCTGAATTTGAGATATAAACGGGTACTGAAGATGCATGCACATATCGACTTTTGTGCACCTAAAAGATCGATTTTCAGCATGTTTTGGGCCTGAATTTTGAAAATACTCTAACACGGAGTGCCAGGCATGTACAGATCGCTTCTGGGACCCCAAAATATCGAATTTTCGGGTGTTTAGGGCCAGAATTTGAGATATAAAAGGGTACAGAAGATGCATGCACATATCGACTTTTGGGCACCTAAAAGATAGATTTTCAGTATGTTTTTGGCCTGTATTTTGAAAATACTCTAACACGGAGTAGGCATGTACAGATACCTTCTGGGACCCCTAAATATCGAATTTTCGGGTGTTTTGGGACTGAATTTGAGATATCGACTTTTTGGCACCTAAAAGATCGATTTTTAGCATGTTTTTAGCCTATATTTTGAAAATATTCTAACACGGAGTAGGCATGTACAGATCGCTTCTGGGACCCCAAAATATCGAATTTTCGGGTGTTTAGGGCCAGAATTTGAGATATAAACGGGTACAGAAGATGCATGCACATATCGACTTTTGGGCACCTAAAAGATCGATTTTCAGTATGTTTTGGGCCTGTATTTTGAAAATACTCTAACACGGAGTAGGCATGTACAGATACCTTCTGGGACCTCTAAATATCGAATTTTCGGGTGTTTTGGGACTAAATTTGAGATATCGATTTTTTGGCACCTAAAATATCGATTTTCAGCATGTTTTTAGCCTATATTTAGAAAATATTCTAGCACTGTGTAGGCATGTACAGATTGCTTCTGGGACCCCGAAATATTGAATTTTCGGGTGTTTTGAGCCTGAATTTGAGATATAAACGGGTACAGAAGATACATGCACATATTGACTTTGGGCATCTAAAATATCGATTTTCAGCATGTTTTGGGCCTGTATTTTGAAAATACTTTAACACTGAGTAGGCATGTACAGATTGCTTCTGGGACCCCAAAATATTGAATTTTCGGGTGTTTTGAGCCTGAATTTGAGATATAAACGGGTACTGAAGATGCATGCACATATCGACTTTTGTGCACCTAAAAGATCGATTTTCAGTATGTTTTGAGCATGTATTTTGAAAATACTCTAACACGGAGTAGGCATGTACAGATCGCTTCTGGGACCCCTAAATATCGAATTTTCGTGTGTTTTGGGACTGAATTTGAGATATCGACTTTTTGGCACCTAAAAGATCGATTTTTAGCATGTTTTTAGCCTATATTTTGAAAATATTCTAGCACTGAGTAGGCATGTACAGATTGCTTCTGGGACCCCAAAATATTGAATTTTCGGATGTTTTGAGCCTGAATTTGAGATATAAACGGGTACAGAAGATACATGCACATATTGACTTTGGGCATCTAAAATATCGATTTTCAGCATGTTTTGGGCCTGTATTTTGAAAATACTCTAACACTGAGTAGGCATGTACAGATTGATTCTGGGACCCCAAAATATTGAATTTTCGGGTGTTTTGAGCCTGAATTTGAGATATAAACGGGTTCTGAAGATGCATGCACATATCGACTTTTGTGCACCTAAAAGATCGATTTTCAGTATATTTTGAGCATGTATTTTGAAAATACTCTAAGACGGAGTAGGCATGTACAGATCACTTCTGGGACCCCTAAATATCGAATTTTCGGGTGTTTTGGGACTGAATTTGAGATATTGACTTTTTGGCACCTAAAAGATCGATTTTTAGCATGTTTTTAGCCTATATTTTGAAAATATTCTAGCACTGTACAGATTGCTTTTTGGACCCCAAAATATTGAATTTTCGGGTGTTTTGAGCCTGAATTTGAGATATAAACGGGTACAGAAGATACATGCACATATTGAGTTTGGGCACCAAAAATATCGATTTTCAGCATGTTTTGGGCCTGTATTTTGAAAATACTCTAACACTGAGTAGGCATGTACAGATCGCTTCTGGGACCTCAAAATATCGAATTTTCGGGTGTTTAGGGCCAGAATTTGAGATATAAACGGGTACAGAAGATGCATGCACATATCGACTTTTGGGCACCTAAAAGATCGATTTTCAGTATGTTTTTGGCCTGTATTTTGAAAATACTCTAACACGGAGTAGGCATGTACAGATACCTTCTGGGACCTCTAAATATCGAATTTTCGGGTGTTTTGGGACTGAATTTGAGATATCGACTTTTTGGCACCTAAAAGATCGATTTTTAGCATGTTTTTAGCCTATATTTTGAAAATATTCTAGCACTGTACAGATTGCTTCTGGGACCCCAAAATATTGAATTTTCGGGTGTTTTGAGCCTGAATTTGAGATATAAACGGGTACTGAAGAAGCATGCACATATCGACTTTTGTGCACCTAAAAGATCGATTTTCAGTATGTTTTGAGCATGTATTTTGAAAATACTCTAACACGTAGTAGGCATGTACAGATCGCTTCTGGGACCCCTAAATATCTAATTTTCGGGTGTTTTGGGACTGAATTTGAGATATCGACTTTTTGGCACCTAAAAGATCGATTTTTTGCATGTTTTTAGCCTATATTTTGAAAATATTCTAGCACTGAGTAGGCATGTACAGATTGCTTCTGGGACCCCAAAATATTGAATTTTCGGGTGTTTTGAGCCTGAATTTGAGATATAAACGGGTACAGAAGATACATGCACATATTGACTATGGGCACCAAAAATATCGATTTTCAGCATGTTTTGGGCCTGAATTTTGAAAATACTCTAACACTGAGTAGGCATGAACAGATTGCTTCTGGGACCCCAAAATATTGAATTTTCGGGTGTTTTGAGCCTGAATTTGAGATATAAACGGGTACTGAAGAAGCATGCACATATCGACTTTTGTGCACCTAAAAGATCGATTTTCAGTATGTTTTGAGCATGTATTTTGAAAATACTCTAACACGGAGTAGGCATGTACAGATCGCTTCTGGGACCCCTAAATATCGAATTTTCGGGTGTTTTGGGACTGAATTTGAGATATCGACTTTTTGGCACCTAAAAGATCGATTTTTTGCATGTTTTTAGCCTATATTTTGAAAATATTCTAGCACTGTACAGATTGCTTTTTGGACCCCAAAATATTGAATTTTCGGGTGTTTTGAGCCTGAATTTGAGATATAAACGGGTACAGAAGATACATGCACATATTGAGTTTGGGCACCAAAAATATCGATTTTCAGCATGTTTTGGGCCTGAATTTTGAAAATACTCTAACACTGAGTAGGCATGTACAGATCGCTTCTGGGACCTCAAAATATCGAATTTTCGGGTGTTTAGGGCCAGAATTTGAGATATAAACGGGTACAGAAGATGCATGCACATATCGACTTTTGGGCACCTAAAAGATCGATTTTCAGTATGTTTTTGGCCTGTATTTTGAAAATACTCTAACACGGAGTAGGCATGTACAGATACCTTCTGGGACCTCTAAATATCGAATTTTCGGGTGTTTTGGGACTGAATTTGAGATATCGACTTTTTGGCACCTAAAAGATCGATTTTTAGCATGTTTTTAGCCTATATTTTGAAAATATTCTAGCACTGTACAGATTGCTTCTGGGACCCCAAAATATTGAATTTTCGGGTGTTTTGAGCCTGAATTTGAGATATAAACGGGTACTGAAGATGCATGCACATATCGACTTTTGTGCACCTAAAAGATCGATTTTCAGTATGTTTTGAGCATGTATTTTGAAAATACTCTAACACGGAGTAGGCATGTACAGATCGCTTCTGGGACCCCTAAATATCGAATTTTCGTGTGTTTTGGGACTGAATTTGAGATATCGACTTTTTGGCACCTAAAAGATCGATTTTTAGCATGTTTTTAGCCTATATTTTGAAAATATTCTAGCACTGAGTAGGCATGTACAGATTGCTTCTGGGACCCCAAAATATTGAATTTTCGGATGTTTTGAGCCTGAATTTGAGATATAAACGGGTACAGAAGATACATGCACATATTGACTTTGGGCATCTAAAATATCGATTTTCAGCATGTTTTGGGCCTGTATTTTGAAAATACTCTAACACTGAGTAGGCATGTACAGATTGATTCTGGGACCCCAAAATATTGAATTTTCGGGTGTTTTGAGCCTGAATTTGAGATATAAACGGGTTCTGAAGATGCATGCACATATCGACTTTTGTGCACCTAAAAGATCGATTTTCAGTATGTTTTGAGCATGTATTTTGAAAATACTCTAAGACGGAGTAGGCATGTACAGATCACTTCTGGGACCCCTAAATATCGAATTTTCGGGTGTTTTGGGACTGAATTTGAGATATTGACTTTTTGGCACCTAAAAGATCGATTTTTAGCATGTTTTTAGCCTATATTTTGAAAATATTCTAGCACTGTACAGATTGCTTTTTGGACCCCAAAATATTGAATTTTCGGGTGTTTTGAGCCTGAATTTGAGATATAAACGGGTACAGAAGATACATGCACATATTGAGTTTGGGCACCAAAAATATCGATTTTCAGCATGTTTTGGGCCTGAATTTTGAAAATACTCTAACACTGAGTAGGCATGTACAGATCGCTTCTGGGACCTCAAAATATCGAATTTTCGGGTGTTTAGGGCCAGAATTTGAGATATAAACGGGTACAGAAGATGCATGCACATATCGACTTTTGGGCACCTAAAAGATCGATTTTCAGTATGTTTTTGGCCTGTATTTTGAAAATACTCTAACACGGAGTAGGCATGTACAGATACCTTCTGGGACCTCTAAATATCGAATTTTCGGGTGTTTTGGGACTGAATTTGAGATATCGACTTTTTGGCACCTAAAAGATCGATTTTTAGCATGTTTTTAGCCTATATTTTGAAAATATTCTAGCACTGTACAGATTGCATCTGGGACCCCAAAATATTGAATTTTCGGGTGTTTTGAGCCTGAATTTGAGATATAAACGGGTACTGAAGAAGCATGCACATATCGACTTTTGTGCACCTAAAAGATCGATTTTCAGTATGTTTTGAGCATGTATTTTGAAAATACTCTAACACGGAGTAGGCATGTACAGATCGCTTCTGGGACCCCTAAATATCGAATTTTCGGGTGATTTGGGACTGAATTTGAGATATCGACTTTTTGGCACCTAAAAGATCGATTTTTTGCATATTTTTAGCCTATATTTTGAAAATATTCTAGCACTGAGTAGGCATGTACAGATTGCTTCTGGGACCCCAAAATATTGAATTTTCGGGTGTTTTGAGCCTGAATTTGAGATATAAACGGGTACAGAAGATACATGCACATATTGACTATGGGCACCAAAAATATCGATTTTCAGCATGTTTTGGGCCTGAATTTTGAAAATACTCTAACACTGAGTAGGCATGAACAGATTGCTTCTGGGACCCCAAAATATTGAATTTTCGGGTGTTTTGAGCCTGAATTTGAGATATAAACGGGTACTGAAGAAGCATGCACATATCGACTTTTGTGCACCTAAAAGATCGATTTTCAGTATGTTTTGAGCATGTATTTTGAAAATACTCTAACACGGAGTAGGCATGTACAGATCGCTTCTGGGACCCCTAAATATCGAATTTTCGGGTGTTTTGGGACTGAATTTGAGATATCGACTATTTGGCACCTAAAAGATCGATTTTTTGCATGTTTTTAGCCTATATTTTGAAAATATTCTAGCACTGAGTAGGCATGTACAGATTGCTTCTGGGACCCCAAAATATTGAATTTTCGGGTGTTTTGAGCCTGAATTTGAGATATAAACGGGTACAGAAGATAAATGCACATATTGACTATGGGCACCAAAAATATCAATTTTCAGCATGTTTTGGGCCTGAATTTTGAAAATACTCTAACACGGAGTAGGCATGTACAGATCGCTTCTGGGACCCCAAAATATCGAATTTTCGGGTGTTTAGGGGCAGAATTTGAGATATAAACGGGTACAGAAGATGCATGCACATATCGACTTTTGGGCACCTAAAAGATCGATTTTCAGTATGTTTTTGGCCTGTATTTTGAAAATACTCTAACACGGAGTAGGCATGTACAGATACCTTCTGGGACCTCTAAATATCGAATTTTCGGGTGTTTTGGGACTGAATTTGAGATATTGATTTTTTGGCACCTAAAATGTCGATTTTTAGCATGTTTTTAGCCTATATTTTGAAAATATTCTAGCACTGTGTAGGCATGTACAGATTGCTTCTGGGACCCCAAAATATTGAATTTTCGGGTGTTTTGAGCCTGAATTTGAGAAATAAACGGGTACAGAAGATACATGCACATATTGACTTTGGGCATCTAAAATATCGATTTTCAGCATGTTTTTGGGCCTGAATTTTGAAAATACTCTAACACTGAGTAGGCATGTACAGATTGCTTCTGGGACCCCAAAATATTGAATTTTCGGGTGTTTATAGCCTGAATTTGAGATATAAACGGGTACTGAAGATGCATGCACATATCGACTTTTGTGCACCTAAAAGATCGATTTTCAGTATGTTTTGAGCATGTATTTTGAAAATACTCTAACACGGAGTAGGCATGTACAGATCGCTTCTGGGACCCCTAGATATCGAATTTTCGGGTGTTTTGGGACTGAATTTGAGATATAGACTTTTTGGCACCTAAAAGATCGATTTTTAGCATGTTTTTAGCCTATATTTTGAAAATATTCTAGCACTGTACAGATTGCTTCTGGGACCCCAAAATATTGAATTTTCGGGTGTTTTGAGCCTGAATTTGAGATATAAACGGGTACAGAAGATACATGCACATATTGACTTTGGGCACCAAAAATATCGATTTTCAGCATGTTTTGGGCCTGAATTTTGAAAATACTCTAACACTGAGTAGGCATGTACAGATCGGTTCTGGGACTCCAAAATATCGAATTTTCGGGTGTTTAGGGCCAGAATTTGAGATATAAACGGGTACAGAGGATGCATGCATTTATCGACTTTTGGGCACCTAAAAGATCGATTTTTAGTATGTTTTTGGCCTGTAATTTGAAAATACTCTAACACGGAGTAGGCATGTACAGATACCTTCTGAGACCTCTAAATATAGAATTTTAGGGTGTTTTGGGACTAAATTTGAGATATCGATTTTTTGGCACCTAAAATGTCGATTTTTAGCATGTTTTTAGCCTATATTTTGAAAATATTCTAGCACTGTGTAGGCATGTACAGATTGCTTGTGGGACCCCAAAATATTGAATTTTCGGGTGTTTTGAGCCTGAATTTGAGATATAAACGGGTACAGAAGATACATGCACATATTGACTTTGGGCATCTAAAATATCGATTTTCAGCATGTTTTGGGCCTGTATTTTGAAATTACTCTAACACTGAGTAGGCATGTACAAATTGCTTCTGGGACCCCAAAATATCGAATTTTCGGGTGTTTTGAGCCTGAATTTGAGATATAAACGGGTACTGAAGATGCATGCACATATCGACTTTTGGGCACCTAAAAGATCGATTTTCAGTATGTTTTTGGCCTGTATTTTGAAAATACTCTAACACGGAGTAGGCATGTACAGATACCTTCTGGGACCTCTAAATATCGAATTTTCGGGTGTTTTGGGACTGAATTTGAGATATCGATTTTTTGGCACCTAAAATGTCGATTTTTAGCATGTTTTTAGCCTATATTTTGAAAATATTCTAGCACTGTGTAGGCATGTACAGATTGCTTCTGGGACCCCAAAATATTGAATTTTCGGGTGTTTTGAGCCTGAATTTGAGAAATATACGGGTGCAGAAGATACATGCACATATTGACTTTGGGCATCTAAAATATCGATTTTCAGCATGTTTTGGGCCTGTATTTTGAAAATACTCTAACACTGAGTAGGCATGTACAGATTGCTTCTGGGACCCCAAAATATTGAATTTTCGGGTGTTTTGAGCCTGAATTTGAGATATAAACGGGTACTGAAGATGCATGCACATATCGACTTTTAGCACCTAAAAGATCGATTTTCAGTATGTTTTGAGCATGTATTTTGAAAATACTCTAACACGGAGTAGGCATGTACAGATAGCTTCTGGGACCCCTAAATATCGAATTTTCGGGTGTTTTGGGACTGAATTTGAGATATAGACTTTTTGGCAACTAAAAGATCGATTTTTAGCATGTTTTTAGCCTATATTTTGAAAATATTCTAGCACTGTACAGATTGCTTCTGGGACCCCAAAATATTGAATTTTCGGGTGTTTTGAGCCTGAATTTGAGATATAAACGGGTACAGAAGATACATGCACATATTGACTTTGGGCGCCAAAAATATCGATTTTCAGCATGTTTTGGGCCTGAATTTTGAAAATACTCTAACATTGAGTAGGCATGTACAGATCGCTTCTGGGAACCCAAAATATCGAATTTTCGGGTGTTTAGGGCCAGAATTTGAGATATAAACGGGTACAAAAGATGCATGCACATATCTACTTTTGGGCACCTAAAAGATCGATTTTCAGTATGTTTTTGGCCTGTATTTTGAAAATACTCTAACACGGAGTAGGCATGTACAGATCGCTTCTGAGACCCCTAAAAATCAAATTTTCGGGTGTTTTGGGACTGAATTTGAGATATCGACTTTTTGACACTTAAAAGATCGATTTTTAGCATGTTTTTAGCCTATATTTTAAAAATATTCTAGCACTGTACAGATTGCTTCTGGGACCCCAAAATATTGAATTTTCGGGTGTTTTGAGCCTGAATTTGAGATATAAACGGGTACAGAAGATGCATGCACATATCGACTTTTGGGCACCTAAAAGATCGATTTCAGTATGTTTTTGGCCTGTATTTTGAAAATACTTTAACACGGAGGAAGCATGTACAGATACCTTCTGGGACCCCTAAATATCGAATTTTCGGGTGTTTTGGGACTGAATTTGGGATATCGATTTTTTGGCACCTAAAATGTCGATTTTTAGCATGTTTTTAGCCTATATTTTGAAAATATTCTAGCACTGTGTAGGCATGTACAGATTGCTTCTGGGACCCCAAAATATTGAATTTTCGGGTGTTTTGAGCCTGAATTTGAGATATAAACGGGTACAGAAGATACATGCACATATTGACTTTGGGCATCTAAATAATCGATTTTCAGCATGTTTTGGGCCTGAATTTTGAAAATACTCTAACACTGAGTAGGCATGAACAGATTGCTTCTGGGACCCCAAAATATTGAATTTTCGGGTGTTTTGAGCCTGAATTTGAGATATAAACGGGTACTGAAGATGCATGCACATATCGACTTTTGTGCACCTAAAAGATCGATTTTCAGTATGTTTTGAGCATGTATTTTGAAAATACTCTAACACGGAGTAGGCATGTACAGATCGCTTCTGGGACCCCTAAATATCGAATTTTCGGGTGTTTTGGGACTGAATTTGAGATATCGACTTTTTGGCACCTAAAAGATCGATTTTTTGCATGTTTTTAGCCTATATTTTGAAAATATTCTAGCACTGAGTAGGCATGTACAGATTGCTTCTGGGACCCCAAAATATTGAATTTTCGGGTGTTTTGAGCCTGAATTTGAGATATAAACGGGTACAGAAGATACATGCACATATTGACTTTGGGCACCAAAAATATCGATTTTCAGCATGTTTTGGGCCTGAATTTTGAAAATACTCTAACACGGAGTAGGCATGTACAGATCGCTTCTGGGACCCCAAAATATCGAATTTTCGGGTGTTTAGGGCCAGAATTTGAGATATAAACGGGTACAGAAGATGCATGCACATATCGACTTTTGGGCACCTAAAAGATCGATTTTCAGTATGTTTTTGGCCTGTATTTTGAAAATACTCTAACAAGGAGTAGGCATGTACAGATACCTTCTGGGACCTCTAAATATCGAATTTTCGGGTGTTTTGGGACTGAATTTGAGATATTGATTTTTTGGCACCTAAAATGTCGATTTTTAGCATGTTTTTAGCCTATATTTTGAAAATATTCTAGCACTGTGTAGGCATGTACAGATTGCTTCTGGGACCCCAAAATATTGAATTTTCGGGTGTTTTGAGCCTGAATTTGAGAAATAAACGGGTACAGAAGATACATGCACATATTGACTTTGGGCATCTAAAATATCGATTTTCAGCATGTTTTTGGGCCTGTATTTTGAAAATACTCTAACACTGAGTAGGCATGTACAGATTGCTTCTGGGACCCCAAAATATTGAATTTTCGGGTGTTTATAGCCTGAATTTGAGATATAAACGGGTACTGAAGATGCATGCACATATCGACTTTTGTGCACCTAAAAGATCGATTTTCAGTATGTTTTGAGCATGTATTTTGAAAATACTCTAACACGGAGTAGGCATGTACAGATCGCTTCTGGGACCCCTAGATATCGAATTTTCGGGCGTTTTGGGACTGAATTTGAGATATAGACTTTTTGGCACCTAAAAGATCGATTTTTAGCATGTTTTTAGGCCTATATTTTGAAAATATTCTAGCACTGTACAGATTGCTTCTGGGACCCCAAAATATTGAATTTTCGGGTGTTTTGAGCCTGAATTTGAGATATAAACGGGTACAGAAGATACATGCACATATTGACTTTGGGCAACAAAAATATCGATTTTCAGCATGTTTTGGGCCTGAATTTTGAAAATACTCTAACACTGAGTAGGCATGTACAGATTGCTTCTGGGACCCCAAAATATTGAATTTTCGGGTGTTTTGAGCCTGAATTTGAGAAATAAACGGGTACAGAAGATACATGCACATATTGACTTTGGGCATCTAAAATATCGATTTTCAGCATGTTTTTGGGCCTGTATTTTGAAAATACTCTAACACTGAGTAGGCATGTACAGATTGCTTCTGGGACCCCAAAATATTGAATTTTCGGGTGTTTTGAGCCTGAATTTGAGATATAAACGGGTACTGAAGATGCATGCACATATCGACTTTTGTGCACCTAAAAGATCGATTTTCAGTATGTTTTGAGCATGTATTTTGAAAATACTCTAACACGGAGTAGGCATGTACAGATCGCTTCTGGGACCCCTAGATATCGAATTTTCGGGTGTTTTGGGACTGAATTTGAGATATAGACTTTTTGGCACCTAAAAGATCGATTTTTAGCATGTTTTTAGCCTATATTTTGAAAATATTCTAGCACTGTACAGATTGCTTCTGGGACCCCAAAATATTGAATTTTCGGGTGTTTTGAGCCTGAATTTGAGATATAAACGGGTACAGAAGATACATGCACATATTGACTTTGGGCCCCAAAAATATCGATTTTCAGCATGTTTTGGGCCTGAATTTTGAAAATACTCTAACACGGAGTAGGCATGTACAGATACCTTCTGAGACCTCTAAATATAGAATTTTCGGGTGTTTTGGGACTAAATTTGAGATATCGATTTTTTGGCACCTAAAATGTCGATTTTTAGCATGTTTTTAGCCTATATTTTGAAAATATTCTAGCACTGTGTAGGCATGTACAGATTGCATGTGGGACCCCAAAATATTGAATTTTCGGGTGTTTTGAGCCTGAATTTGAGATATAAACGGGTACAGAAGATACATGCACATATTGACTTTGAGCATCTAAAATATCGATTTTCAGCATGTTTTGGGCCTGTATTTTGAAATTACTCTAACACTGAGTAGGCATGTACAAATTGCTTCTGGGACCCCAAAATATCGAATTTTCGGGTGTTTTGAGCCTGAATTTGAGATATAAACGGGTACTGAAGATGCATGCACATATCGACTTTTGGGCACCTAAAAGATCGATTTTCAGTATGTTTTTGGCCTGTATTTTGAAAATACTCTAACACGGAGTAGGCATGTACAGATACCTTCTGGGACCTCTAAATATCGAATTTTCGGGTGTTTTGGGACTGAATTTGAGATATCGATTTTTTGGCACCTAAAATGTCGATTTTTAGCATGTTTTTAGCCTATATTTTGAAAATATTCTAGCACTGTGTAGGCATGTACAGATTGCTTCTGGGACCCCAAAATATTGAATTTTCGGGTGTTTTGAGCCTGAATTTGAGAAATATACGGGTACAGAAGATACATGCACATATTGACTTTGGGCATCTAAAATATCGATTTTCAGCATGTTTTGGGCCTGTATTTTGAAAATACTCTAACACTGAGTAGGCATGTACAGATTGCTTCTGGGACCCCAAAATATTGAATTTTCGGGTGTTTTGAGCCTGAATTTGAGATATAAACGGGTACTGAAGATGCATGCACATATCGACTTTTGTGCACCTAAAAGATCGATTTTCAGTATGTTTTGAGCATGTATTTTGAAAATACTCTAACACGGAGTAGGCATGTACAGATCGCTTCTGGGACCCCTTGATATCGAATTTTCGGGTGTTTTGGGACTGAATTTGAGATATAGACTTTTTGGCAACTAAAAGATCGATTTTTAGCATGTTTTTAGCCTATATTTTGAAAATATTCTAGCACTGTACAGATTGCTTCTGGGACCCCAAAATATTGAATTTTCGGGTGTTTTGAGCCTGAATTTGAGATATAAACGGGTACAGAAGATACATGCACATATTGACTTTGGGCACCAAAAATATCGATTTTCAGCATGTTTTGGGCCTGAATTTTGAAAATACTCTAACACGGAGTAGACATGTACAGATCGGTTCTGGGACCCCAAAATATCGAATTTTCGGGTGTTTATGGCCAGAATTTGAGATATAAACGGGTACAGAGGATGCATGCACATATCGACTTTTGGGCACCTAAAAGATCGATTTTTAGTATGTTTTTGGCCTGTATTTTGAAAATACTTTAACACGGAGGAAGCATGTACAGATACCTTCTGGGACCTCTAAATATCGAATTTTCGGGTGTTTTGGGACTGAATTTGGGATATCTATTTTTTGGCACCTAAAATATCGATTTTTAGCATGTTTTTAGCCTATATTTTGAAAATATTCTAGCACTGTGTAGGCATGTACAGAATGCTTCTGGGACCCCAAAATATTGAATTTTCGGGTGTTTTGAGCCTGAATTTGAGATATAAACGGGTACAGAAGATACATGCACATATTGACTTTGGGCATCTAAAATATCGATTTTCAGCATGTTTTGGGCCTGTATTTTGAAAATACTCTAACACTGAGTAGGCATGTACAGATTGCTTCTGGGACCCAAAAATATTGAATTTTCGGGTGTTTTGAGCCTGAATTTGAGATATAAACGGGTACTGAAGATGCATGCACATATCGACTTTTGTGCACCTAAAAGATCGATTTTCAGTATGTTTTGAGCATGTATTTTGAAAATACTCTAACACGGAGTAGGCATGTACAGATCGCTTCTGGGACCCCTAAATATCGAATTTTCGGGTGTTTTGGGACTGAATTTGAGATATCGACTTTTTGGCACCTAAAAGATCGATTTTTAGCATGTTTTTAGCCTATATTTTGAAAATATTCTAGCACTGAGTAGGCATGTACAGATTGCTTCTGGGACCCCAAAATATTGAATTTTCGGGTGTTTTGAGCCTGAATTTGAGATATAAACGGGTACTGAAGATGCATGCACATATCGACTTTTGTGCACCTAAAAGATCGATTTTCAGTATGTTTTGAGCATATATTTTGAAAATACTCTAACACGGAGTAGGCATGTACAGATCGCTTCTGGGACCCCTAAATATCGAATTTTCGAGTGTTTTGGGACTGAATTTGAGATATCGACTTTTTGGCACCTAAAAGATCGATTTTTAGCATGTTTTTAGCCTATATTTTGAAAATATTCTAGCCCTGAGTAGGCATGTACAGATTGCTTCTGGGACCCCAAAATATTGAATTTTCGGGTGTTTTGAGCCTGAATTTGAGATATAAACGGGTACAGAAGATACATGCACATATTGACTTTGGGCGCCAAAAATATCGATTTTCAGAATGTTTTGGGCCTGAATTTTGAAAATACTCTAACATTGAGTAGGCATGTACAGATCGCTTCTGGGAACCCAAAATATCGAATTTTCGGGTGTTTAGGGCCAGAATTTGAGATATAAACGGGTACAAAAGATGCATGCACATATCTACTTTTGTGCACCTAAAAGATCGATTTTCAGTATGTTTTGAGCATGTATTTTGAAAATACTCTAACACGGAGTAGGCATGTACAGATCGCTTCTGGGACCCCTAGATATCGAATTTTCGGGCGTTTTGGGACTGAATTTGAGATATAGACTTTTTGGCACCTAAAAGATCGATTTTTAGCATGTTTTTAGGCCTATATTTTGAAAATATTCTAGCACTGTACAGATTGCTTCTGGGACCCCAAAATATTGAATTTTCGGGTGTTTTGAGCCTGAATTTGAGATATAAACGGGTACAGAAGATACATGCACATATTGACTTTGGGCAACAAAAATATCGATTTTCAGCATGTTTTGGGCCTGAATTTTGAAAATACTCTAACACTGAGTAGGCATGTACAGATTGCTTCTGGGACCCCAAAATATTGAATTTTCGGGTGTTTTGAGCCTGAATTTGAGAAATAAACGGGTACAGAAGATACATGCACATATTGACTTTGGGCATCTAAAATATCGATTTTCAGCATGTTTTTGGGCCTGTATTTTGAAAATACTCTAACACTGAGTAGGCATGTACAGATTGCTTCTGGGACCCCAAAATATTGAATTTTCGGGTGTTTTGAGCCTGAATTTGAGATATAAACGGGTACTGAAGATGCATGCACATATCGACTTTTGTGCACCTAAAAGATCGATTTTCAGTATGTTTTGAGCATGTATTTTGAAAATACTCTAACACGGAGTAGGCATGTACAGATCGCTTCTGGGACCCCTAGATATCGAATTTTCGGGTGTTTTGGGACTGAATTTGAGATATAGACTTTTTGGCACCTAAAAGATCGATTTTTAGCATGTTTTTAGCCTATATTTTGAAAATATTCTAGCACTGTACAGATTGCTTCTGGGACCCCAAAATATTGAATTTTCGGGTGTTTTGAGCCTGAATTTGAGATATAAACGGGTACAGAAGATACATGCACATATTGACTTTGGGCCCCAAAAATATCGATTTTCAGCATGTTTTGGGCCTGAATTTTGAAAATACTCTAACACGGAGTAGGCATGTACAGATACCTTCTGAGACCTCTAAATATAGAATTTTCGGGTGTTTTGGGACTAAATTTGAGATATCGATTTTTTGGCACCTAAAATGTCGATTTTTAGCATGTTTTTAGCCTATATTTTGAAAATATTCTAGCACTGTGTAGGCATGTACAGATTGCATGTGGGACCCCAAAATATTGAATTTTCGGGTGTTTTGAGCCTGAATTTGAGATATAAACGGGTACAGAAGATACATGCACATATTGACTTTGAGCATCTAAAATATCGATTTTCAGCATGTTTTGGGCCTGTATTTTGAAATTACTCTAACACTGAGTAGGCATGTACAAATTGCTTCTGGGACCCCAAAATATCGAATTTTCGGGTGTTTTGAGCCTGAATTTGAGATATAAACGGGTACTGAAGATGCATGCACATATCGACTTTTGGGCACCTAAAAGATCGATTTTCAGTATGTTTTTGGCCTGTATTTTGAAAATACTCTAACACGGAGTAGGCATGTACAGATACCTTCTGGGACCTCTAAATATCGAATTTTCGGGTGTTTTGGGACTGAATTTGAGATATCGATTTTTTGGCACCTAAAATGTCGATTTTTAGCATGTTTTTAGCCTATATTTTGAAAATATTCTAGCACTGTGTAGGCATGTACAGATTGCTTCTGGGACCCCAAAATATTGAATTTTCGGGTGTTTTGAGCCTGAATTTGAGAAATATACGGGTACAGAAGATACATGCACATATTGACTTTGGGCATCTAAAATATCGATTTTCAGCATGTTTTGGGCCTGTATTTTGAAAATACTCTAACACTGAGTAGGCATGTACAGATTGCTTCTGGGACCCCAAAATATTGAATTTTCGGGTGTTTTGAGCCTGAATTTGAGATATAAACGGGTACTGAAGATGCATGCACATATCGACTTTTGTGCACCTAAAAGATCGATTTTCAGTATGTTTTGAGCATGTATTTTGAAAATACTCTAACACGGAGTAGGCATGTACAGATCGCTTCTGGGACCCCTTGATATCGAATTTTCGGGTGTTTTGGGACTGAATTTGAGATATAGACTTTTTGGCAACTAAAAGATCGATTTTTAGCATGTTTTTAGCCTATATTTTGAAAATATTCTAGCACTGTACAGATTGCTTCTGGGACCCCAAAATATTGAATTTTCGGGTGTTTTGAGCCTGAATTTGAGATATAAACGGGTACAGAAGATACATGCACATATTGACTTTGGGCACCAAAAATATCGATTTTCAGCATGTTTTGGGCCTGAATTTTGAAAATACTCTAACACGGAGTAGACATGTACAGATCGGTTCTGGGACCCCAAAATATCGAATTTTCGGGTGTTTATGGCCAGAATTTGAGATATAAACGGGTACAGAGGATGCATGCACATATCGACTTTTGGGCACCTAAAAGATCGATTTTTAGTATGTTTTTGGCCTGTATTTTGAAAATACTTTAACACGGAGGAAGCATGTACAGATACCTTCTGGGACCTCTAAATATCGAATTTTCGGGTGTTTTGGGACTGAATTTGGGATATCTATTTTTTGGCACCTAAAATATCGATTTTTAGCATGTTTTTAGCCTATATTTTGAAAATATTCTAGCACTGTGTAGGCATGTACAGAATGCTTCTGGGACCCCAAAATATTGAATTTTCGGGTGTTTTGAGCCTGAATTTGAGATATAAACGGGTACAGAAGATACATGCACATATTGACTTTGGGCATCTAAAATATCGATTTTCAGCATGTTTTGGGCCTGTATTTTGAAAATACTCTAACACTGAGTAGGCATGTACAGATTGCTTCTGGGACCCAAAAATATTGAATTTTCGGGTGTTTTGAGCCTGAATTTGAGATATAAACGGGTACTGAAGATGCATGCACATATCGACTTTTGTGCACCTAAAAGATCGATTTTCAGTATGTTTTGAGCATGTATTTTGAAAATACTCTAACACGGAGTAGGCATGTACAGATCGCTTCTGGGACCCCTAAATATCGAATTTTCGGGTGTTTTGGGACTGAATTTGAGATATCGACTTTTTGGCACCTAAAAGATCGATTTTTAGCATGTTTTTAGCCTATATTTTGAAAATATTCTAGCACTGAGTAGGCATGTACAGATTGCTTCTGGGACCCCAAAATATTGAATTTTCGGGTGTTTTGAGCCTGAATTTGAGATATAAACGGGTACTGAAGATGCATGCACATATCGACTTTTGTGCACCTAAAAGATCGATTTTCAGTATGTTTTGAGCATATATTTTGAAAATACTCTAACACGGAGTAGGCATGTACAGATCGCTTCTGGGACCCCTAAATATCGAATTTTCGAGTGTTTTGGGACTGAATTTGAGATATCGACTTTTTGGCACCTAAAAGATCGATTTTTAGCATGTTTTTAGCCTATATTTTGAAAATATTCTAGCCCTGAGTAGGCATGTACAGATTGCTTCTGGGACCCCAAAATATTGAATTTTCGGGTGTTTTGAGCCTGAATTTGAGATATAAACGGGTACAGAAGATACATGCACATATTGACTTTGGGCGCCAAAAATATCGATTTTCAGAATGTTTTGGGCCTGAATTTTGAAAATACTCTAACATTGAGTAGGCATGTACAGATCGCTTCTGGGAACCCAAAATATCGAATTTTCGGGTGTTTAGGGCCAGAATTTGAGATATAAACGGGTACAAAAGATGCATGCACATATCTACTTTTGGGCACCTAAAAGATCGATTTTCAGTATGTTTTTGGCCTGTATTTTGAAAATACTCTAACACGGAGTAGGCATGTACAGATTGCTTCTGAGACCCCTAAAAATCAAATTTTCGGGTGTTTTGGGACTGAATTTGAGATATCGACTTTTTGACACTTAAAAGATCGATTTTTAGCATGTTTTTAGCCTATATTTTAAAAATATTCTAGCACTGTACAGATTGCTTCTGGGACCCCAAAATATTGAATTTTCGGGTGTTTTGAGCCTGAATTTGAGATATAAACGGGTACAGAAGATGCATGCACATATCGACTTTTGCGCACCTAAAATATCGATTTCAGTATGTTTTTGGCCTGTATTTTGAAAATACTTTAACACGGAGGAAGCATGTACAGATACCTTCTGGGACCCCTAAATATCGAATTTTCGGGTGTTTTGGGACTGAATTTGGGATATCGATTTTTTGGCACCTAAAATGTCGATTTTTAGCATGTTTTTAGCCTATATTTTGAAAATATTCTAGCACTGTGTAGGCATGTACAGATTGCTTCTGGGACCCCAAAATATTGAATTTTCGGGTGTTTTTAGCCTGAATTTGAGATATAAACGGGTACAGAAGATACATGCACATATTGACTTTGGGCATCTAAATAATCGATTTTCAGCATGTTTTGGGCCTGTATTTTGAAAATACTCTAACACTGAGTAGGCATATACAGATTGCTTCTGGGACCCCAAAATATTGAATTTTCGGGTGTTTTGAGCCTGAATTTGAGATATAAACGGGTACTGAAGATGCATGCACATATCGACTTTTGTGCACCTAAAAGATCGATTTTCAGTATGTTTTGAGCATGTATTTTGAAAATACTCTAACACGGAGTAGGCATGTACAGATCGCTTCTGGGACCCCTAAATATCGAATTTTCGGGTGTTTTGGGACTGAATTTGAGATATCGACTTTTTGGCACCTAAAAGATCGATTTTTAGCATGTTTTTAGCCTATATTTTGAAAATATTCTAGCACTGAGTAGGCATGTACAGATTGCTTCTGGGACCCCAAAATATTGAATTTTCGGGTGTTTTGAGCCTGAATTTGAGATATAAACGGGTACAGAAGATACATGCACATATTGACTTTGGGCACCAAAAATATCGATTTTCAGAATGTTTTGGTCCTGAATTTTGAAAATACTCTAACACGGAGTAGGCATGTACAGATCGCTTCTGGGACCCCAAAATATCGAATTTTCGGGTGTTTAGGGCCAGAATTTGAGATATAAACGGGTACAGAAGATGCATGCACATATCGACTTTTGGGCACCTAAAAGATCGATTTTCAGTATGTTTTTGGCCTGTATTTTGAAAATACTCTAACAAGGAGTAGGCATGTACAGATACCTTCTGGGACCTTTAAATATCGAATTTTCGGGTGTTTTGGGACTGAATTTGAGATATCGATTTTTTGGCACCTAAAATGTCGATTTTTAGCATGTTTTTAGCCTATATTTTGAAAATATTCTAGCACTGTGTAGGCATGTACAGATTGCTTCTGGGACCCCAAAATATTGAATTTTCGGGTGTTTTGAGCCTGAATTTGAGATATAAACGGGTACAGAAGATACATGCACATATTGACTTTGGGCATCTAAAATATCGATTTTCAGCATGTTTTGGGCCTGTATTTTGAAAATACTCTAACACTGAGTAGCCATGTACAGATTGCTTCTGGGACCCCAAAATATTGAATTTTCGGGTGTTTTGAGCCTGAATTTGAGATATAAACGGGTACTGAAGATGCATGCACATATCGACTTTTGTGCACCTAAAAGATCGATTTTCAGTATGTTTTGAGCATGTATTTTGAAAATACTCTAACACGGAGTAGGCATGTACAGATCGCTTCTGGGACCCCTAAATATCGAATTTTCGGGTGTTTTGGGACTGAATTTGAGATATCGACTTTTTGGCACCTAAAAGATCGATTTTTAGCATGTTTTTAGCCTATATTTTGAAAATATTCTAGCACTGAGTAGGCATGTACAGATTGCTTATGGGACCCAAAAATATTGAATTTTCGGGTGTTTTGAGCCTGAATTTGAGATATAAACGGGTACAGAAGATACATGCACATATTGACTTTGGGCATCTAAAATATCGATTTTCAGCATGTTTTGGGCCTTACTTTGAAAATACTCTAACACGGAGTAGGCATGTACAGATTGCTTCTGGGACCCCAAAATATCGAATTTTCGGGTGTTTTGAGCCTAAATTTGAGATATAAACGGGTACTGAAGATGCATGCACATATCGACTTTTGGGCACCTAAAAGATCGATTTTCAGTATGTTTTTGGCCTGTATTTTGAAAATACTCTAACACGGAGTAGGCATGTACAGATCGCTTCTGGGACCCCAAAATATCGAATTTTCGGGTGTTTAGGGCCAGAATTTGAGATATAAACGGGTACGGAAGATGCATGCACATATCGACTTTTGGGCACCTAAAAGATCGATTTTCAGTATGTTTTTGGCCTGTATTTTGAAAATACTCTAACAAGGAGTAGGCATGTACAGATACCTTCTGGGACCTCTAAATATCGAATTTTCGGGTGTTTTGGGACTGAATTTGAGATATCGATTTTTTGGCACCTAAAATGTCGATTTTTAACATGTTTTTAGCCTATATTTTGAAAATATTCTAGCACTGTGTAGGCATGTACAGATTGCTTCTGGGACCCCAAAATATTGAATTTTTGGGTGTTTTGAGCCTGAATTTGAGATATAAACGGGTACAGAAGATACATGCACATATTGACTTTGGGCATCTAAAATATCGATTTTCAGCATGTTTTGGGCCTGTATTATGAAAATACTCTAACACTGAGTAGGCATGTACAGATTGCTTCTGGGACCCCAAAATATTGAATTTTCGGGTGTTTTGAGCCTGAATTTGAGATATAAACGGGTACTGAAGATGCATGCACATATCGACTTTCGTGCACCTAAAAGATCGATTTTCAGTATGTTTCGAGCATGTATTTTGAAAATACTCTAACACGGAGTAGGCATGTACAGATCGCTTCTGGGACCCCTAAATATCGAATTTTCGGGTGTTTTGGGACTGAATTTGAGATATCGACTTTTTGGCACCTAAAAGATCGATTTTTAGCATGTTTTTTGACTATATTTTGAAAATATTCTAGCACTGAGTAGGCATGTACAGATTGCTTCTGGGACACCAAAATATTGAATTTTCGGGTGTTTTGAGCCTGAATTTGAGATATAAACGGGTACAGAAGATACATGCACATATTGACTTTGGGCACCAAAAATATCGATTTTCAGCATTTTTTGGGCCTGAATTTTGAAAATACTCTAACACCGAGTAGGCATGTAAAGATCGCTTCTGGGACCCCAAAATATCGAATTTTCGGGTGTTTAGGGCCAGAATTTGAGATATAAACGGGTACAGAAGATGCATGCACATACCGACTTTTGGGCACCTAAAAGATCGATTTTCAATATGTTTTTGGCCTGTATTTTGAAAATACTCTAACACGGAGTAGGCATGTACAGATACCTTCTGGGACCTCTAAATATCGAATTTTCGGGTGTTTAAGGCCAGAATTTAAGATATAAACGGGTACAGAAGATGCATGCACATATCGACTTTTGGGCACCTAAAAGATCGATTTTCAGTATGTTTTTGGCCTGTATTTTGAAAATACTCTAACACGGAGTAGTCATGTACAGATACCTTCTGGGACCTCTAAATATCGAATTTTCGGGTGTTTTGGGACTGAATTTGAGATATCGATTTTTTGGCACCTAAAATGTCGATTTTTAGCATGTTTTTAGCCTATATTTTGAAAATATTCTAGCACTGTGTAGGCATGTACAGATTGCTTCTGGGACCCCAAAATATTGAATTTTCGGGTGTTTTGAGCCTGAATTTGAGATATAAACGGGTACAGAAGATACATGCACATATTGACTTTGGGCATCTAAAATATCGATTTTCAGCATGTTTTGGGCCTGTATTATGAAAATACTCTAACACTGAGTAGGCATGTACAGATTGCTTCTGGGACCCCAAAATATTGAATTTTCGGGTGTTTTGAGCCTGAATTTGAGATATAAACGGGTACTGAAGATGCATGCACATATCGACTTTCGTGCACCTAAAAGATCGATTTTCAGTATGTTTTGAGCATGTATTTTGAAAATACTCTAACACGGAGTAGGCATGTACAGATCGCTTCTGGGACCCCTAAATATCGAATTTTCGGGTGTTTTGGGACTGAATTTGAGATATCGACTTTTTGGCACCTAAAAGATCGATTTTTAGCATGTTTTTTGCCTATATTTTGAAAATATTCTAGCACTGAGTAGGCATGTACAGATTGCTTCTGGGACACCAAAATATTGAATTTTCGGGTGTTTTGAGCCTGAATTTGAGATATAAACGGGTACAGAAGATACATGCACATATTGACTTTGGGCACCAAAAATATCGATTTTCAGCATTTTTTGGGCCTGAATTTTGAAAATACTCTAACACTGAGTAGGCATGTACAGATTGCTTCTGGGACCCCAAAATATTGAATTTTCGGGTGTTTTGAGCCTGAATTTGAGATATAAACGGGTACAGAAGATGCATGCACATATCGACTTTTGTGCACCTAAAAGATCGATTTTCAGTATGTTTTGAGCATGTATTTTGAAAATACTCAAACACGGAGTAGGCATGTACAGATCGCTTCTGGGACCACTAAATATCGAATTTTCGGGAGTTTTGGGACTGAATTTGAGATATCGACTTTTTGGCACCTAAAAGATCGATTTTTAGCATGTTTTTAGCCTATATTTTGAAAATATTCTAGCACTGAGTAGGCATGTACAGATCGCTTCTGGGACCCCAAAATATCGAATTTTCGGGTGTTTAGGGCCAGAATTTGAGATATAAACGGGTACAGAAGATACATGCACATATTGACTTTGGGCATCTAAAATATCGATTTTCAGCATGTTTTGGGCCTGTATTTTGAAAATACTCTAACACTGAGTAGCCATGTACAGATTGCTTCTGGGACCCCAAAATATTGAATTTTCGGGTGTTTTGAGCCTGAATTTGAGATATAAACGGGTACTGAAGATGCATGCACATATCGACTTTTGTGCACCTAAAAGATCGATTTTCAGTATGTTTTGAGCATGTATTTTGAAAATACTCTAACACGGAGTAGGCATGTACAGATCGCTTCTGGGACCCCTAAATATCGAATTTTCGGGTGTTTTGGGACTGAATTTGAGATATCGACTTTTTGGCACCTAAAAGATCGATTTTTAGCATGTTTTTAGCCTATATTTTGAAAATATTCTAGCACTGAGTAGGCATGTACAGATTGCTTATGGGACCCAAAAATATTGAATTTTCGGGTGTTTTGAGCCTGAATTTGAGATATAAACGGGTACAGAAGATACATGCACATATTGACTTTGGGCATCTAAAATATCGATTTTCAGCATGTTTTGGGCCTTACTTTGAAAATACTCTAACACGGAGTAGGCATGTACAGATTGCTTCTGGGACCCCAAAATATCGAATTTTCGGGTGTTTTGAGCCTAAATTTGAGATATAAACGGGTACTGAAGATGCATGCACATATCGACTTTTGGGCACCTAAAAGATCGATTTTCAGTATGTTTTTGGCCTGTATTTTGAAAATACTCTAACACGGAGTAGGCATGTACAGATCGCTTCTGGGACCCCAAAATATCGAATTTTCGGGTGTTTAGGGCCAGAATTTGAGATATAAACGGGTACGGAAGATGCATGCACATATCGACTTTTGGGCACCTAAAAGATCGATTTTCAGTATGTTTTTGGCCTGTATTTTGAAAATACTCTAACAAGGAGTAGGCATGTACAGATACCTTCTGGGACCTCTAAATATCGAATTTTCGGGTGTTTTGGGACTGAATTTGAGATATCGATTTTTTGGCACCTAAAATGTCGATTTTTAACATGTTTTTAGCCTATATTTTGAAAATATTCTAGCACTGTGTAGGCATGTACAGATTGCTTCTGGGACCCCAAAATATTGAATTTTTGGGTGTTTTGAGCCTGAATTTGAGATATAAACGGGTACAGAAGATACATGCACATATTGACTTTGGGCATCTAAAATATCGATTTTCAGCATGTTTTGGGCCTGTATTATGAAAATACTCTAACACTGAGTAGGCATGTACAGATTGCTTCTGGGACCCCAAAATATTGAATTTTCGGGTGTTTTGAGCCTGAATTTGAGATATAAACGGGTACTGAAGATGCATGCACATATCGACTTTCGTGCACCTAAAAGATCGATTTTCAGTATGTTTCGAGCATGTATTTTGAAAATACTCTAACACGGAGTAGGCATGTACAGATCGCTTCTGGGACCCCTAAATATCGAATTTTCGGGTGTTTTGGGACTGAATTTGAGATATCGACTTTTTGGCACCTAAAAGATCGATTTTTAGCATGTTTTTTGACTATATTTTGAAAATATTCTAGCACTGAGTAGGCATGTACAGATTGCTTCTGGGACACCAAAATATTGAATTTTCGGGTGTTTTGAGCCTGAATTTGAGATATAAATGGGTACAGAAGATACATGCACATATTGACTTTGGGCACCAAAAATATCGATTTTCAGCATTTTTTGGGCCTGAATTTTGAAAATACTCTAACACCGAGTAGGCATGTAAAGATCGCTTCTGGGACCCCAAAATATCGAATTTTCGGGTGTTTAGGGCCAGAATTTGAGATATAAACGGGTACAGAAGATGCATGCACATACCGACTTTTGGGCACCTAAAAGATCGATTTTCAATATGTTTTTGGCCTGTATTTTGAAAATACTCTAACACGGAGTAGGCATGTACAGATACCTTCTGGGACCTCTAAATATCGAATTTTCGGGTGTTTTGGGACTGAATTTGAGATATCGATTTTTTGGCACCTAAAATGTCGATTTTTAGCATGTTTTTAGCCTATATTTTGAAAATATTCTAGCACTGTGTAGGCATGTACAGATTGCTTCTGGGACCCCAAAATATTGAATTTTCGGGTGTTTTGAGCCTGAATTTGAGATATAAACGGGTACAGAAGATACATGCACATATTGACTTTGGGCATCTAAAATATCGATTTTCAGCATGTTTTGGGCCTGTATTATGAAAATACTCTAACACTGAGTAGGCATGTACAGATTGCTTCTGGGACCCCAAAATATTGAATTTTCGGGTGTTTTGAGCCTGAATTTGAGATATAAACGGGTACTGAAGATGCATGCACATATCGACTTTCGTGCACCTAAAAGATCGATTTTCAGTATGTTTTGAGCATGTATTTTGAAAATACTCTAACACGGAGTAGGCATGTACAGATCGCTTCTGGGACCCCTAAATATCGAATTTTCGGGTGTTTTGGGACTGAATTTGAGATATCGACTTTTTGGCACCTAAAAGATCGATTTTTAGCATGTTTTTTGCCTATATTTTGAAAATATTCTAGCACTGAGTAGGCATGTACAGATTGCTTCTGGGACACCAAAATATTGAATTTTCGGGTGTTTTGAGCCTGAATTTGAGATATAAACGGGTACAGAAGATACATGCACATATTGACTTTGGGCACCAAAAATATCGATTTTCAGCATTTTTTGGGCCTGAATTTTGAAAATACTCTAACACTGAGTAGGCATGTACAGATTGCTTCTGGGACCCCAAAATATTGAATTTTCGGGTGTTTTGAGCCTGAATTTGAGATATAAACGGGTACAGAAGATGCATGCACATATCGACTTTTGTGCACCTAAAAGATCGATTTTCAGTATGTTTTGAGCATGTATTTTGAAAATACTCAAACACGGAGTAGGCATGTACAGATCGCTTCTGGGACCACTAAATATCGAATTTTCGGGAGTTTTGGGACTGAATTTGAGATATCGACTTTTTGGCACCTAAAAGATCGATTTTTAGCATGTTTTTAGCCTATATTTTGAAAATATTCTAGCACTGAGTAGGCATGTACAGATCGCTTCTGGGACCCCAAAATATCGAATTTTCGGGTGTTTAGGGCCAGAATTTGAGATATAAACGGGTACGGAAGATGCATGCACATATCGACTTTTGGGCACCTAAAAGATCGATTTTCAGTATGTTTTTGGCCTGTATATTGAAAATACTTTAACACGGAGGAAGCATGTACAGATACCTTCTGGGACCTCTAAATATTGAATTTTCGGTTGTTTTGGGACTGAATTTGGGATATCGATTTTTTGGCACCTAAAATATCGATTTTTAGCATGTTTTTAGCCTATATTTTGAAAATATTCTAGCACTGTGTAGGCATGTACAGATTGCTTCTGGGACCCCAAAATATTGAATTTTCGGATGTTTTGAGCCTGAATTTGAGATATAAACGGGTACAGAAGATACATGCACATAATGACTTTGGGCATCTAAAATATCGATTTTCAGCATGTTTTGGGCCTGTATTTTGAAAATACTCTAACACTGAGTAGGCATGTACAGATTGCTTCTGGGACCCCAAAATATTGAATTTTCGGGTGTTTTGAGCCTGAATTTGAGATATAAACGGGTAGTGAAGATGCATGCACATATCGACTTTTGTGCACCTAAAAGATCGATTTTCAGTATGTTTTGAGCATGTATTTTGAAAATACTCTAACACGGAGTAGGCATGTACAGATCGCTTCTGGGACCCCTAAATATCGAATTTTCGGGTGTTTTGGGACTGAATTTGAGATATCGACTTTTTGGCACCTAAAAGATCGATTTTTAGCATGTTTTTAGCCTATATTTTGAAAATATTCTAGCACTGAGTAGGCATGTACAGATTGCTTCTGGGACCCCAAAATATTGAATTTTCGGGTGTTTTGAGCCTGAATTTGAGATATAAACGGGTACTGAAGATGCATGCACATATCGACTTTTGTGCACCTAAAAGATCGATTTTCAGTATGTTTTGAGCATGTATTTTGAAAATACTCTAACACGGAGTAGACATGTACAGATCGCTTCTGGGACCCCTAAATATCGAATTTTCGAGTGTTTTGGGACTGAATTTGAGATATCGACTTTTTGGCACCTAAAAGATCGATTTTTAGCATGTTTTTAGCCTATATTTTGAAAATATTCTAGCCCTGAGTAGGCATGTACAGATTGCTTCTGGGACCCCAAAATATTGAATTTTCGGGTGTTTTGAGCCTAAATTTGAGATATAAACGGGTACAGAAGATACATGCACATATTGACTTTGGGCGCCAAAAATATCGATTTTCAGCATGTTTTGGGCCTGAATTTTGAAAATACTCTAACATTGAGTAGGCATGTACAGATCGCTTCTGGGAACCCAAAATATCTAATTTTCGGGTGTTTAGGGCCAGAATTTGAGATATAAACGGGTACAAAAGATGCATGCACATATCGACTTTTGGGCACCTAAAAGATCGATTTTCAGTATGTTTTTGGCCTGTATTTTTATAAATACTCTAACACGGAGTAGGCATGTACAGATCGCTTCTGAGACCCCTAAAAATCAAATTTTCGGGTGTTTTGGGACTGAATTTGAGATATCGACTTTTTGGCACTTAAAAGATCGATTTTTAGCATGTTTTTAGCCTATATTTTGAAAATATTCTAGCACTGTACAGATTGCTTCTGGGACCCCAAAACATTGAATTTTCGGGTGTTTTGAGCCTGAATTTGAGATATAAACGGGTACAGAAGATGCATGCACATATCGACTTTTGGGCACCTAAAAGATCGATTTCAGTATGTTTTTGGCCTGTATTTTGAAAATACTTTAACACGGAGGAAGCATGTACAGATACCTTCTGGGACCCCTAAATATCGAATTTTCGGGTGTTTTGGGACTGAATTTGGGATATCGATTTTTTGGCACCTAAAATGTCGATTTTTAGCATGTTTTTAGCCTATATTTTGAAAATATTCTAGCACTGTGTAGGCATGTACAGATTGCTTCTGGGACCCCAAAATATTGAATTTTCGGGTGTTTTGAGCCTGAATTTGAGATATAAACGGGTACAGAAGATACATGCACATATTGACTTTGGGCATCTAAAATATCGATTTTCAGCATGTTTTGGGCCTGTATTTTGAAAATACTCTAACACTGAGTAGGCATGTACAGATTGCTTCTGGGACCCCAAAATATTGAATTTTCGGGTGTTTTGAGCCTGAATTTGAGATATAAACGGGTACTGAAGATGCATGCACATATCGACTTTTGTGCACCTAAAAGATCGATTTTCAGTATGTTTTGAGCATGTATTTTGAAAATACTCTAACACGGAGTAGGCATGTACAGATCGCTTCTGGGACCCCTAAATATCGAATTTTCGGGTGTTTTGGAACTGAATTTGAGATATCGACTTTTTGGCACCTAAAAGATCGATTTTTAGCATGTTTTTAGCCTATATTTTGAAAATATTCTAGCACTGAGTAGGCATGTACAGATTGCTTCTGGGACCCCAAAATATTGAATTTTCGGGTGTTTTGAGCCTGAATTTGAGATATAAACGGGTACAGAAGATACATGCACATATTGACTTTGGGCACCAAAAATATCGATTTTCAGCATGTTTTGGTCCTGAATTTAGAAAATACTCTAACACGGAGTAGGCATGTACAGATCGCTTCTGGGACCCCAAAATATCGAATTTTCGGGTGTTTAGGGCCAGAATTTGAGATATAAACGGGTACAGAAGATGCATGCACATATCGACTTTTGGGCACCTAAAAGATCGATTTTCAGTATGTTTTTGGCCTGTATTTTGAAAATACTCTAACAAGGAGTAGGCATGTACAGATACCTTCTGGGACCTCTAAATATCGAATTTTCGGGTGTTTTGGGACTGAATTTGAGATATCGATTTTTTGGCACCTAAAATGTCGATTTTTAGCATGTTTTTAGCCTATATTTTGAAAATATTCTAGCACTGTGTAGGCATGTACAGATTGCTTCTGGGACCCCAAAATATTGAATTTTCGGGTGTTTTGAGCCTGAATTTGAGATATAAACGGGTACAGAAGATACATGCACATATTGACTTTGGGCATCTAAAATATCGATTTTCAGCATGTTTTGGGCCTGTATTTTGAAAATACTCTAACACTGAGTAGCCATGTACAGATTGCTTCTGGGACCCCAAAATATTGAATTTTCGGGTGTTTTGAGCCTGAATTTGAGATATAAACGGGTACAGAAGATACATGCACATATTGACTTTGGGCGCCAAAAATATCGATTTTCAGCATGTTTTGGGCCTGAATTTTGAAAATACTCTAACATTGAGTAGGCATGTACAGATCGCTTCTGGGAACCCAAAATATCGAATTTTCGGGTGTTTAGGGCCAGAATTTGGGATATAAACGGGTACAAAAGATGCATGCACATATCTACTTTTGGGCACCTAAAACATCGATTTTCAGTATGTTTTTGGCCTGTATTTTGAAAATACTCTAACACGGAGTAGGCATGTACAGATCGCTTCTGAGACCCCTAAAAATCGAATTTTCGGGTGTTTTGGGACTGAATTTGAGATATCGACTTTTTGGCACTTAAAAGATCGATTTTTAGCATGTTTTTAGCCTATATTTTGAAAATATTCTAGCACTGTACAGATTGCTTCTGGGACCCCAAAACATTGAATTTTCGGGTGTTTTGAGCCTGAATTTGAGATATAAACGGGTACAGAAGATGCATGCACATATCGACTTTTGGGCACCTAAAAGATCGATTTCAGTATGTTTTTGGCCTGTATTTTGAAAATACTTTAACACGGAGGAAGCATGTACAGATACCTTCTGGGACCCCTAAATATCGAATTTTCGGGTGTTTTGGGACTGAATTTGGGATATCGATTTTTTGGCACCTAAAATGTCGATTTTTAGCATGTTTTTAGCCTATATTTTGAAAATATTCTAGCACTGTGTAGGCATGTACAGATTGCTTCTGAGACCCTAAAATATTGAATTTTCGGGTGTTTTGAGCCTGAATTTGAGATATAAACGGGTACAGAAGATACATGCACATATTGACTTTGGGCATCTAAAATATCGATTTTCAGCATGTTTTGGGCCTGTATTTTGAAAATACTCTAACACTGAGTAGGCATGTACAGATTGCTTCTGGGACCCCAAAATATTGAATTTTCGGGTGTTTTGAGCCTGAATTTGAGATATAAACGGGTACTGAAGATGCATGCACATATCGACTTTTGTGCACCTAAAAGATCGATTTTCAGTATGTTTTGAGCATGTATTTTGAAAATACTCTAACACGGAGTAGGCATGTACAGATCGCTTCTGGGACCCCTAAATATCGAATTTTCGGGTGTTTTGGAACTGAATTTGAGATATCGACTTTTTGGCACCTAAAAGATCGATTTTTAGCATGTTTTTAGCCTATATTTTGAAAATATTCTAGCACTGAGTAGGCATGTACAGATTGCTTCTGGGACCCCAAAATATTGAATTTTCGGGTGTTTTGAGCCTGAATTTGAGATATAAACGGGTACAGAAGATACATGCACATATTGACTTTGGGCACCAAAAATATCGATTTTCAGCATGTTTTGGTCCTGAATTTTGAAAATACTCTAACACGGAGTAGGCATGTACAGATCGCTTCTGGGACCCCAAAATATCGAATTTTCGGGTGTTTAGGGCCAGAATTTGAGATATAAACGGGTACAGAAGATGCATGCACATATCGACTTTTGGGCACCTAAAAGATCGATTTTCAGTATGTTTTTGGCCTGTATTTTGAAAATACTCTAACAAGGAGTAGGCATGTACAGATACCTTCTGGGACCTCTAAATATTGAATTTTCGGGTGTTTTGGGACTGAATTTGAGATATCGATTTTTTGGCACCTAAAATGTCGATTTTTAGCATGTTTTTAGCCTATATTTTGAAAATATTCTAGCACTGTGTAGGCATGTACAGATTGCTTCTGGGACCCCAAAATATTGAATTTTCGGGTGTTTTGAGCCTGAATTTGAGATATAAACGGGTACAGAAGATACATGCACATATTGACTTTGGGCATCTAAAATATCGATTTTCAGCATGTTTTGGGCCTGTATTTTGAAAATACTCTAACACTGAGTAGCCATGTACAGATTGCTTCTGGGACCCCAAAATATTGAATTTTCGGGTGTTTTGAGCCTGAATTTGAGATATAAACGGGTACTGAAGATGCATGCACATATCGACTTTTGTGCACCTAAAAGATCGATTTTCAGTATGTTTTGAGCATGTATTTTGAAAATACTCTAACACGGAGTAGGCATGTACAGATCGCTTCTGGGACCCCTAAATATCGAATTTTCGGGTGTTTTGGGACTGAATTTGAGATATCGACTTTTTGACACCTAAAAGATCGATTTTTAGCATGTCTTTAGCCTATATTTTGAAAATATTCTAGCACTGAGTAGGCATGTACAGATTGCTTCTGGGACCCAAAAATATTGAATTTTCGGGTGTTTTGAGCCTGAATTTGAGATATAAACGGGTACAGAAGATACATGCACATATTGACTTTGGGCATCTAAAATATCGATTTTCAGCATGTTTTGGGCCTTACTTTGAAAATACTCTAACACGGAGTAGGCATGTACAGATTGCTTCTGGGACCCCAAAATATCGAATTTTCGGGTGTTTTGAGCCTAAATTTGAGATATAAACGGGTACAGAAGATGCATGCACATATCGACTTTTGTGCACCTAAAAGATCGATTTTCAGTATGTTTTGAGCCTGTATTTTGAAAATACTCTAACACGGAGTAGGCATGTACAGATCGCTTCTGGGACCCCTAAATATCGAATTTTCGGGTGTTTTGGGACTGAATTTGAGATATCGACTTTTTGGCACCTAAAAGATCGATTTTCAGCATGTTTTTGGCCTGTATTTTGAAAATACTCTAACACGGAGTAGGCATGTACAGATACCTTCTGGGACCTCTAAATATCGAATTTTCGGGTGTTTTGGGACTGAATTTGAGATATCGATTTTTTGGCACCTAAAATGTCGATTTTTAGCATGTTTTTAGCCTATATTTTGAAAATATTCTAGCACTGTGTAGGCATGTACAGATTGCTTCTGGGACCCCAAAATATTGAATTTTCGGGTGTTTTGAGCCTGAATTTGAGATATAAACGGGTACAGAAGATACATGCACATATTGACTTTGGGCATCTAAAATATCGATTTTCAGCATGTTTTGGGCCTGTATTTTGAAAATACTCTAACACTGATTAGGCATGTACAGATTGCTTCTGGGACCCCAAAATATTGAATTTTCGGGTGTTTTGAGCCTGAATTTGAGATATAAACGGGTACTGAAGATGCATGCACATATCGACTTTTGTGCACCTAAAAGATCGATTTTCAGTATGTTTTGAGCATGTATTTTGAAAATACTCTAACACGGAGTAGGCATGTACAGATAGCTTCTGGGACCCCTAAATATCGAATTTTCGGGTGTTTTGGGACTGAATTTGAGATATCGACTTTTTGGCACCTAAAAGATCGATTTTTAGCATGTTTTTTGCCTATATTTTGAAAATATTCTAGCACTGTACAGATTGCTTCTGGGACCCCAAAATATTGAATTTTCGGGTGTTATGAGCCTGAATTTGAGATATAAACGGGTACAGAAGATACATGCACATATTGACTTTGGGCACCAAAAATATCGATTTTCAGCATGTTTTGGGCCTGAATTTTGAAAATACTCTAACACGGAGTAGGCATGTACACATCGCTTCTGGGACCCCAAAATATCGAATTTTCGGGTGTTTAGGGCCAGAATTTGAGATATAAACGGGTACAGAAGATGCATGCACATATCGAATATTGGGCACCTAAAAGATCGATTTTCAGTATGATTTTGGCCTGTATTTTGAAAATACTCTAACACGGAGTAGGCATGTACAGATACCTTCTGGGACCTCTAAATATCGAATTTTCGGGTGTTTTGGGACTGAATTTGAGATATCGATTTTTTGGCACCTAAAATGTCGATTTTTAGCATGTTTTTAGCCTATATTTTGAAAATATTCTAGCACTGAGTAGGCATGTACAGATTGCTTCTGGGACCCCAAACTATTGAATTTTCGGGTGTTTTGAGCCTGAATTTGAGATATAAACGGGTACAGAAGATACATGCACATATTGACTTTGGGCACCAAAAATATCGATTTTCAGCATGTTTTGGGCCTGAATTTTGAAAATACTCTAACACCGAGTAGGCATGTACAGATCGCTTCTGGGACCCCAAAATATCGAATTTTCGGGTGTTTAGGGCCAGAATTTGAGATATAAACGGGTACAGAAGATGCATGCACATATCGACTTTTGGGCACCTAAAAGATCGATTTTCAGTATGTTTTTGGCCTGTATTTTGAAAATACTCTAACACGGAGTAGGCATGTACAGATCGCTTCTGGGACCCCTAAATATCGAATTTTCGGGTGTTTTGGGACTGAATTTGAGATATCGATTTTTTGGCACCTAAAATGTCGATTTTTAGCATGTTTTTAGCCTATATTTTGAAAATATTCTAGCACTGTACAGATTGCTTCTGGGACCCCAAAATATTGAATTTTCGGGTGTTATGAGCCTGAATTTGAGATATAAACGGGTACAGAAGATACATGCACATATTGACTTTGGGAACCAAAAATATCGATTTTCAGCATGTTTTGGGCCTGAATTTTGAAAATACTCTAACACGGAGTAGGCATGTACAGATCGCTTCTGGGACCCCAAAATATCGAATTTTCGGGTGTTTAGGGCCAGAATTTGAGATATAAACGGGTACTGAAGATGCATGCACATATCGACTTTTGTGCACCTTAAAAATCGATTTTCAGTATGTTTTGAGCATGTATTTTGAAAATACTCTAACACGGAGTAGGCATGTACAGATCGCTTCTGGGACCCCTAAATATCGAATTTTCGGGTGTTTTGGGACTGAATTTGAGATATCGATTTTTTGGCACCTAAAATGTCGATTTTTAGCATGTTTTTAGCCTATATTTTGAAAATATTCTAGCACTGTACAGATTGCTTCTGGGACCCCAAAATATTGAATTTTCGGGTGTTATGAGCCTGAATTTGAGATATAAACGGGTACAGAAGATACATGCACATATTGACTTTGGGAACCAAAAATATCGATTTTCAGCATGTTTTGGGCCTGAATTTTGAAAATACTCTAACACGGAGTAGGCATGTACAGATCGCTTCTGGGACCCCAAAATATCGAATTTTCGGGTGTTTAAGGCCAGAATTTGAGATATAAACGGGTACAGAAGATGCATGCACATATCGACTTTTGGGAACCTAAAAGATCGATTTTCAGTATGTTTTTGGCCTGTATTTTGAAAATACTCTAACACGGAGTAGGCATGTACAGATACCTTCTGGGACCTCTAAATATCGAATTTTTGGGTGTTTTGGGACTGAATTTGAGATATCGATTTTATGGCACCTAAAATGTCGATTTTTAGCATGTTTTTAGCCTATATTTTGAAAATATTCTAGCACTGAGTAGGCATGTACAGATTGCTTCTGGGACCCCAAAATATTGAATTTTCGGGTGTTTTGAGCCTGAATTTGAGATATAAACGGGTACAGAAGATACATGCACATATTGACTTTGGGCACCAAAAATATCGATTTTCAGCATGTTTTGGGCCTGAATTTTGAAAATACTCTAACATTGAGTAGGCATGTACAGATCGCTTCTGGGAACCCAAAATATCGAATTTTCGGGTGTTTAGGGCCAGAATTTGAGATATAAACGGGTACAAAAGATGCATGCACATATCTACTTTTGGGCACCAAAAATATCGATTTTCAGTATGTTTTTGGCCTGTATTTTGAAAATACTCTAACACGGAGTAGGCATGTACAGATCGCTTCTGAGACCCCTAAAAATCAAATTTTCGGGTGTTTTGGGACTGAATTTGAGATATCGACTTTTTGGCAATTAAAAGATCGATTTTTAGCATGTTTTTAGCCTATATTTTGAAAATATTCTAGCACTGTACAGATTGCTTCTGGGACCCCAAAACATTGAATTTTCGGGTGTTTTGAGCCTGAATTTGAGATATAAACGGGTACAGAAGATGCATGCACATATCGACTTTTGGGCACCTAAAAGATCGATTTCAGTATGTTTTTGGCCTGTATTTTGAAAATACTTTAACACGGAGGAAGCATGTACAGATACCTTCTGGGACCCCTAAATATCGAATTTTCGGGTGTTTTGGGACTGAATTTGGGATATCGATTTTTTGGCACCTAAAATGTCGATTTTTAGCATGTTTTTAGCCTATATTTTGAAAATATTCTAGCACTGTGTAGGCATGTACAGATTGCTTCTGTGACCCCAAAATATTGAATTTTCGGGTGTTTTGAGCCTGAATTTGAGATATAAACGGGTACAGAAGATACATGCACATATTGACTTTGGGCATCTAAAATATCGATTTTCAGCATGTTTTGGGCCTGTATTTTGAAAATACTCTAACACTGAGTAGGCATGTACAGATTGCTTCTGGGACCCCAAAATATTGAATTTTCGGGTGTTTTGAGCCTGAATTTGAGATATAAACGGGTACTGAAGATGCATGCACATATCGACTTTTGTGCACCTAAAAGATCGATTTTCAGTATGTTTTGAGCATGTATTTTGAAAATACTCTAACACGGAGTAGGCATGTACAGATCGCTTCTGGGACCCCTAAATATCGAATTTTCGGGTGTTTTGGAACTGAATTTGAGATATCGACTTTTTGGCACCTAAAAGATCGATTTTTAGCATGTTTTTAGCCTATATTTTGAAAATATTCTAGCACTGAGTAGGCATGTACAGATTGCTTCTGGGACCCCAAAATATTGAATTTTCGGGTGTTTTGAGCCTGAATTTGAGATATAAACGGGTACTGAAGATGCATGCACATATCGACTTTTGTGCACCTAAAAGATCGATTATCAGTATGTTTTGAGCATGTATTTTGAAAATACTCTAACACGGAGTAGGCATGTACAGATCGCTTCTGGGACCCCTAAATATCGAATTTTCGAGTGTTTTGGGACTGAATTTGAGATATCGACTTTTTGGCACCTAAATGATCGATTTTTAGCATGTTTTTAGCCTATATTTTGAAAATATTCTAGCACTGAGTAGGCATGTACAGATTGTTTCTGGGACCCCAAAATATTGAATTTTCGGGTGTTTTGAGCCTGAATTTGAGATATAAACGGGTACAGAAGATACATGCACATATTGACTTTGGGCACCAAAAATATCGATTTTCAGCATGTTTTGGTCCTGAATTTTGAAAATACTCTAACACGGAGTAGGCATGTACAGATCGCTTCTGGGACCCCAAAATATCGAATTTTCGGGTGTTTAGGGCCAGAATTTGAGATATAAACGGGTACAGAAGATGCATGCACATATAGACTTTTGGGCACCTAAAAGATCGATTTTCAGTATGTTTTTGGCCTGTATTTTGAAAATACTCTAACAAGGAGTAGGCATGTACAGATCGCTTCTGGGACCACTAAATATCGAATTTTCGGGTGTTTTGGGACTGAATTTGAGATATCGACTTTTTGACACCTAAAAGATCGATTTTTAGCATGTCTTTAGCCTATATTTTGAAAATATTCTAGCACTGAGTAGGCATGTACAGATTGCTTCTGGGACCCCAAAATATTGAATTTTCGGGTGTTTTGAGCCTGAATTTGAGATATAAACGGGTACAGAAGATACATGCACATATTGACTTTGGGCATCTAAAATATCGATTTTCAGCATGTTTTGGGCCTTACTTTGAAAATACTCTAACACGGAGTAGGCATGTACAGATTGCTTCTGGGACCCCAAAATATCGAATTTTCGGGTGTTTTGAGCCTAAATTTGAGATATAAACGGGTACTGAAGATGCATGCACATATCGACTTTTGTGCACCTAAAAGATCGATTTTCAGTATGTTTTGAGCCTGTATTTTGAAAATACTCTAACACGGAGTAGGCATGTACAGATCGCTTCTGGGACCCCTAAATATCGAATTTTCGGGTGTTTTGGGACTGAATTTGAGATATCGACTTTTTGGCACCTAAAAGATCGATTTTTAGCATGTTTTTTGCCTATATTTTGAAAATATTCTAGCACTGAGTAGGCATGTACAGATTGTTACTGGGACCCCAAAATATTGAATTTTCGGGTGTTTTGAGCCTGAATTTGAGATATAAACGGGTACAGAAGATACATGCACATATTGACTTTGGGCACCAAAAATATCGATTTTCAGCATGTTTTGGGCCTGAATTTTGAAAATACTCTAACACCGAGTAGACATGTACAGATCGCTTCTGGGACCCCAAAATATCGAATTTTCGGGTGTTTAGGGCCAGAATTTGAGATATAAACGGGTACAGAAGATGCATGCACATATCGACTTTTGGGCACCTAAAAGATCGATTTTCAGTATGTTTTTGGCCTGTATTTTGAAAATACTCTAACACGGAGTAGGCATGTACAGATACCTTCTGGGACCTCTAAATATCGAATTTTCGGGTGTTTTGGGACTGAATTTGAGATATCGATTTTTTGGCACCTAAAATGTCGATTTTTAGCATGTTTTTAGCCTATATTTTGAAAATATTCTAGCACTGTGTAGGCATGTACAGATTGCTTCTGGGACCCCAAAATATTGAATTTTCGGGTGTTTTGAGCCTGAATTTGAGATATAAACGGGTACAGAAGATACATGCACATATTGACTTTGGGCATCTAAAATATCGATTTTCAGCATGTTTTGGGCCTGTATTTTGAAAATACTCTAACACTGATTAGGCATGTACAGATTGCTTCTGGGACCCCAAAATATTGAATTTTCGGGTGTTTTGAGCCTGAATTTGAGATATAAACGGGTACTGAAGATGCATGCACATATCGACTTTTGTGCACCTAAAAGATCGATTTTCAGTATGTTTTGAGCATGTATTTTGAAAATACTCTAACACGGAGTAGGCATGTACAGATCGCTTCTGGGACCCCTAAATATCGAATTTTCGGGTGTTTTGGGACTGAATTTGAGATATCGACTTTTTGGCACCTAAAAGATCGATTTTTAGCATGTTTTTTGCCTATATTTTGAAAATATTCTAGCACTGTACAGATTGCTTCTGGGACCCCAAAATATTGAATTTTCGGGTGTTATGAGCCTGAATTTGAGATATAAACGGGTACAGAAGATACATGCACATATTGACTTTGGGCACCAAAAATATCGATTTTCAGCATGTTTTGGGCCTGAATTTTGAAAATACTCTAACACGGAGTAGGCATGTACAGATCGCTTCTGGGACCCCAAAATATCGAATTTTCGGGTGTTTAGGGCCAGAATTTGAGATATAAACGGGTACAGAAGATGCATGCACATATCGAATATTGGGCACCTAAAAGATCGATTTTCAGTATGTTTTTGGCCTGTATTTTGAAAATACTCTAACACGGAGTAGGCATGTACAGATACCTTCTGGGACCTCTAAATATCGAATTTTCGGGTGTTTTGGGACTGAATTTGAGATATCGATTTTTTGGCACCTAAAATGTCGATTTTTAGCATGTTTTTAGCCTATATTTTGAAAATATTCTAGCACTGAGTAGGCATGTACAGATTGCTTCTGGGACCCCAAACTATTGAATTTTCGGGTGTTTTGAGCCTGAATTTGAGATATAAACGAGTACAGAAGATACATGCACATATTGACTTTGGGCACCAAAAATATCGATTTTCAGCATGTTTTGGGCCTGAATTTTGAAAATACTCTAACACCGAGTAGGCATGTACAGATCGCTTCTGGAACCCCAAAATATCGAATTTTCGGGTGTTTAGGGCCAGAATTTGAGATATAAACGGGTACAGAAGATGCATGCACATATCGACTTTTGGGCACCTAAAAGATCGATTTTCAGTATGTTTTTGGCCTGTATTTTGAAAATACTCTAACACGGAGTAGGCATGTACAGATCGCTTCTGGGACCCCTAAATATCGAATTTTCGGGTGTTTTGGGACTGAATTTGAGATATCGACTTTTTGGCACCTAAAAGATCGATTTTTAACATGTTTTTAGCCTATATTTTGAAAATATTCTAGCACTGTACAGATTGCTTCTGGGACCCCAAAATATTGAATTTTCGGGTGTTATGAGCCTGAATTTGAGATATAAACGGGTACAGAAGATACATGCACATATTGACTTTGGGAACCAAAAATATCGATTTTCAGCATGTTTTGGGCCTGAATTTTGAAAATACTCTAACACGGAGTAGGCATGTACAGATCGCTTCTGGGACCCCAAAATATCGAATTTTCGGGTGTTTAGGGCCAGAATTTGAGATATAAACGGGTACTGAAGATGCATGCACATATCGACTTTTGTGCACCTTAAAAATCGATTTTCAGTATGTTTTGAGCATGTATTTTGAAAATACTCTAACACGGAGTAGGCATGTACAGATCGCTTCTGGGACCCCTAAATATCGAATTTTCGGGTGTTTTGGGACTGAATTTGAGATATCGATTTTTTGCCACCTAAAATGTCGATTTTTAGCATGTTTTTAGCCTATATTTTGAAAATATTCTAGCACTGAGTAGGCATGTACAGATTGCTTCTGGGACCCCAAAATATTGAATTTTCGGGTGTTTTGAGCCTGAATTTGAGATATAAACGGGTACAGAAGATACATGCACATATTGACTTTGGGCACCAAAAATATCGATTTTCAGCATGTTTTGGGCCTGAATTTTGAAAATACTCTAACACGGAGTAGGCATGTACAGATCGCTTCTGGGACCCCAAAATATCGAATTTTCGGGTGTTTAGGGCCAGAATTTGAGATATAAACGGGTACAGAAGATGCATGCACATATCGACTTTTGGGAACCTAAAAGATCGATTTTCAGTATGTTTTTGGCCTGTATTTTGAAAATACTCTAACACGGAGTAGGCATGTACAGATACCTTCTGGGACCTCTAAATATCGAATTTTTGGGTGTTTTGGGACTGAATTTGAGATATCGATTTTTTGGCACCTAAAATGTCGATTTTTAGCATGTTTTTAGCCTATATTTTGAAAATATTCTAGCACTGAGTAGGCATGTACAGATTGCTTCTGGGACCCCAAAATATTGAATTTTCGGGTGTTTTGAGCCTGAATTTGAGATATAAACGGGTACAGAAGATACATGCACATATTGACTTTGGGCACCAAAAATATCGATTTTCAGCATGTTTTGGGCCTGAATTTTGAAAATACTCTAACACGGAGTAGGCATGTACAGATCCCTTCTGGGACCCCAAAATATCGAATTTTCGGGTGTTTAGGGCCAGAATTTGAGATATAAACGGGTACAGAAGATGCATGCACATATCGACTTTTGGGCACCTAAAAGATCTTTTTCAGTATGTTTTTGGCCTGTATTTTGAAAATACTCTAACACGGAGTAGGCATGTACAGATACCTTCTGGGACCTCTAAATATCGAATTTTTGGGTGTTTTGGGACTGAATTTGAGATATCGATTTTTTGGCACCTAAAATGTCGATTTTTAGCATGTTTTTAGCCTATATTTTGAAAATATTCTAGCACTGTGTAGGCATGTACAGATTGCTTCTGGGACCCCAAAATATTGAATTTTCGGGTGTTTTGAGCCTGAATTTGAGATATAAACGGGTACAGAAGATACATGCACATATTGACTTTGGGCATCTAAAATATCGATTTTCAGCATGTATTTTGAAAATACTCTAACACTGAGTAGGCATGTACAGATTGCTTCTGGGACCCCAAAATATCGAATTTTCGGGTGTTTTGAGCCTGAATTTGAGATATAAACGGGTACTGAAGATGCATGCACATATCGACTTTTGTGCACCTAAAAGATCGATTTTCAGTATGTTTTGAGCATGTATTTTTGAAAATACTCTAACACGGAGTAGGCATGTACAGATCGCATCTGGGACCCCTAAATATCGAATTTTCGGGTGTTTTGGGACTGAATTTGAGATATCGACTTTTTGGCACCTAAAAGATCGATTTTTAGCATGTTTTTAGCCTATATTTTGAAAATATTCTAGCCCTGAGTAGGCATGTACAGATTGCTTCTGGGACCCCAAAATATTGAATTTGCGGGTGTTTTGAGCCTGAATTTGAGATATAAACGGGTATAGAAGATACATGCACATATTGACTTTGGGCGCCAAAAATATCGATTTTCAGCATGTTTTGGGCCTGAATTTTGAAAATACTCTAACACTGAGTAGGCATGTACAGATCGCTTCTGGGACCCCAAAATATCGAATTTTCGGGTGTTTAGGGCCAGAATTTGAGATATAAACGGGTACAAAAGATGCATGCACATATCGACTTTTGGGCCCCTAAAAGATCGATTTTCAGTATGTTTTTGGCCTGTATTTTGAAAATACTCTAACACGGAGTAGGCATGTACAGATCGCTTCTGAGACCCCTAAATATCGAATTTTCGGGTGTTTTGGGACTGAATTTGAGATATCGACTTTTTGGCACTTAAAAGATCGATTTTTAGCATGTTTTTAGCCTATATTTTGAAAATATTCTAGCACTGAGTAGGCATGTACAGATTGCTTCTGGGACCCCAAAATATTGAATTTTCGGGTGTTTTGAGCCTGAATTTGAGATATAAACGGGTACTGAAGATGCATGCAAATATCGACTTTTGTGCACCTAAAAGATCGATTTTCAGTATGTTTTGAGCATGTATTTTGAAAATACTCTAACACGGAGTAGGCATGTACAGATCGCTTCTGGGACCCCTAAATATCGAATTTTCGGGTGTTTAGGGCCAGAATTTGAGATATAAACGGGTACAGAAGATGCATGCACATATCGACTTTTGTGCACCTTAAAAATCGATTTTCAGTATGTTTTGAGCATGTATTTTGAAAATACTCTAACACGGAGTAGGCATGTACAGATCGCTTTTGGGACCCCTAAATATCGAATTTTCGGGTGTTTTGGGACTGAATTTGAGATATCGATTTTTTGGCACCTAAAATGTCGATTTTTAGCATGTTTTTAGCCTATATTTTGAAAATATTCTAGCACTGAGTAGGCATGTACAGATTGCTTCTGGGACCCCAAAATATTGAATTTTCGGGTGTTTTGAGCCTGAATTTGAGATATAAACGGGTACAGAAGATACATGCACATATTGACTTTGGGCACCAAAAATATCTATTTTCAGCATGTTTTGGGCCTGAATTTTGAAAATACTCTAACACGGAGTAGGCATGTACAGATCGCTTCTGGGACCCCAAAATATCGAATTTTCGGGTGTTTAGGGCCAGAATTTGAGATATAAACGGGTACAGAAGATGCATTCACATATCGACTTTTGGGAACCTAAAAGATCGATTTTCAGTATGTTTTTGGCCTGTATTTTGAAAATACTCTAACACGGAGTAGGCATGTACAGATACCTTCTGGGACCTCTAAATATCGAATTTTCGGGTGTTTTGGGACTGAATTTGAGATATCGATTTTTTGGCACCTAAAATGTCGATTTTTAGCATGTTTTTAGCCTATATTTTGAAAATATTCTAGCACTGAGTAGGCATGTACAGATTGCTTCTGGGACCCCAAAATATTGAATTTTCGGGTGTTTTGAGCCTGAATTTGAGATATAAACGGGTACAGAAGATACATGCACATATTGACTTTGGGCACCAAAAATATCGATTTTCAGCATGTTTTGGGCCTGAATTTTGAAAATACTCTAACACGGAGTAGGCATGTACAGATCGCTTCTGGGACCCCAAAATATCGAATTTTCGGGTGTTTAGGGCCAGAATTTGAGATATAAACGGGTACAGAAGATGCATGCACATATCGACTTTTGGGCACCTAAAAGATCGATTTTCAGTATGTTTTTGGCCTGTATTTTGAAAATACTCTAACACGGAGTAGGCATGTACAGATACCTTCTGGGACCTCTAAATATCGAATTTTTGGGTGTTTTGGGACTGAATTTGAGATATCGATTTTTTGGCACCTAAAATGTCGATTTTTAGCATGTTTTTAGCCTATATTTTGAAAATATTCTAGCACTGTGTAGGCATGTACAGATTGCTTCTGGGACCCCAAAATATTGAATTTTCGGGTGTTTTGAGCCTGAATTTGAGATATAAACGGGTACAGAAGATACATGCACATATTGACTTTGGGCATCTAAAATATCGATTTTCAGCATGTATTTTGAAAATACTCTAACACTGAGTAGGCATGTACAGATTGCTTCTGGGACCCCAAAATATTGAATTTTCGGGTGTTTTGAGCCTGAATTTGAGATATAAACGGGTACTGAAGATGCATGCACATATCGACTTTTGTGCACCTAAAAGATCGATTTTCAGTATGTTTTGAGCATGTATTTTGAAAATACTCTAACACGGAGTAGGCATGTACAGATCGCATCTGGGACCCCTAAATATCGAATTTTCGGGTGTTTTGGGACTGAATTTGAGATATCGACTTTTTGGCACCTAAAAGATCGATTTTTAGCATGTTTTTAGCCTATATTTTGAAAATATTCTAGCCCTGAGTAGGCATGTACAGATTGCTTCTGGGACCCCAAAATATTGAATTTGCGGGTGTTTTGAGCCTGAATTTGAGATATAAACGGGTACAGAAGATACATGCACATATTGACTTTGGGCGCCAAAAATATCGATTTTCAGCATGTTTTGGGCCTGAATTTTGAAAATACTCTAACACTGAGTAGGCATGTACAGATCGCTTCTGGGACCCCAAAATATCGAATTTTCGGGTGTTTAGGGCCAGAATTTGAGATATAAACGGGTACAAAAGATGCATGCACATATCGACTTTTGGGCCCCTAAAAGATCGATTTTCAGTATGTTTTTGGCCTGTATTTTGAAAATACTCTAACACGGAGTAGGCATGTACAGATCGCTTCTGAGACCCCTAAATATCGAATTTTCGGGTGTTTTGGGACTGAATTTGAGATATCGACTTTTTTGGCACTTAAAAGATCGATTTTTAGCATGTTTTTAGCCTATATTTTGAAAATATTCTAGCACTGAGTAGGCATGTACAGATTGCTTCTGGGACCCCAAAATATTGAATTTTCGGGTGTTTTGAGCCTGAATTTGAGATATAAACGGGTACTGAAGATGCATGCAAATATCGACTTTTGTGCACCTAAAAGATCGATTTTCAGTATGTTTTGAGCATGTATTTTGAAAATACTCTAACACGGAGTAGGCATGTACAGATCGCTTCTGGGACCCCTAAATATCGAATTTTCGGGTGTTTTGGGACTGAATTTGAGATATCGACTTTTTGGCACCTAAAAGATCGATTTTTAGCATGTTTTTAGCCTATATTTTGAAAATATTCTAGCACTGAGTAGGCATGTACAGATTGCTTCTGGGACCCCAAAATATTGAATTTTCGGGTGTTTTGAGCCTGAATTTGAGATATAAACGGGTACAGAAGATACATGCACATATTGACTTTGGGCATCTAAAATATCGATGTTCAGCATGTTTTGGGCCTGTATTTTGAAAATACTCTAACACTGAGTAGGCATGTACAGATTGCTTCTTGGACCCCAAAATATTGAATTTTCGGGTGTTTTGAGCCTGAATTTGAGATATAAACCGGTACTGAAGATGCATGCACATATCGACTTTTGTGCACCTAAAAGATTGATTTTCAGTATGTTTTGAGCATGTATTTTGAAAATACTCTAACACGGAGTAGGCATGTACAGATCGCTTCTGGGACCCCTAAATATCGAATTTTCGGGTGTTTTGGGACTGAATTTGAGATATCGACTTTTTGGCACCTAAAAGATCGATTTTTAGCATGTTTTTAGCCTATATTTTGAAAATATTCTAGCACTGAGTAGGCATGTACAGATTGCTTCTGGGACCCCAAACTATTGAATTTTCGGGTGTTTTGAGCCTGAATTTGAGATATAAACGGGTACTGAAGATGCATGCACATATCGACTTTTGTGCACCTAAAGGATCGATTTTCAGTATGTTTTGAGCATGTATTTTGAAAATACTCCAACACGGAGTAGGCATGTACAGATCGCTTCTGGGACCCCTAAATATCGAATTTTCGGGTGTTTTGGGACTGAATTTGTGATATCGACTTTTTGGCACCTAAATGATCGATTTTTAGCATGTTTTTAGCCTATATTTTGAAAATATTCTAGCACTGAGTAGGCATGTACAGATTGCTTCTGGGACCACAAAATATTGAATTTTCGGGTGTTTTGAGCCTGAATTTGAGATATAAACGGGTACAGAAGATACATGCACATATTGACTTTGGGCACCAAAAATATCGATTTTCAGCATGTTTTGGTCCTGAATTTTGAAAATACTCTAACACGGAGTAGGCATGTACAGATCGCTTCTGGGACCCCAAAATATCGAATTTTCGGGTGTTTAGGGCCAGAATTTGAGATATAAACGGGTACAGAAGATGCATGCACATATCGAATTTTGGGCACCTATGAGATCGATTTTCAGTATGTTTTTGGCCTGTATTTTTAAAGTACTCTAACACGGAGTAGGCATGTACAGATACCTTCTGGGACCTCTAAATATCGAATTTTCGGGTGTTTTGGGACTGAATTTGAAATATCGATTTTTTGGCACCTAAAATGTCGATTTTTAGCATGTTTTTAGCCTATATTTTGAAAATATTCTAGCACTGTGTAGGCATGTACAGATTGCTTCTGGGACCCCAAAATATTGAATTTTCGGGTGTTTTGAGCCTGAATTTGAGATATAAACGGGTACAGAAGATACATGCACATATTGACTTTGGGCATCTAAAATATCGATGTTCAGCATGTTTTGGGCCTGTATTTTGAAAATACTCTAACACTGAGTAGGCATGTACAGATTGCTTCTTGGACCCCAAAATATTGAATTTTCGGGTGTTTTGAGCCTGAATTTGAGATATAAACCGGTACTGAAGATGCATGCACATATCGACTTTTGTGCACCTAAAAGATTGATTTTCAGTATGTTTTGAGCATGTATTTTGAAAATACTCTAACACGGAGTAGGCATGTACAGATCGCTTCTGGGACCCCTAAATATCGAATTTTCGGGTGTTTTGGGACTGAATTTGAGATATCGACTTTTTGGCACCTAAAAGATCGATTTTTAGCATGTTTTTAGCCTATATTTTGAAAATATTCTAGCACTGAGTAGGCATGTACAGATTGCTTCTGGGACCCCAAACTATTGAATTTTCGGGTGTTTTGAGCCTGAATTTGAGATATAAACGGGTACTGAAGATGCATGCACATATCGACTTTTGTGCACCTAAAGGATCGATTTTCAGTATGTTTTGAGCATGTATTTTGAAAATACTCCAACACGGAGTAGGCATGTACAGATCGCTTCTGGGACCCCTAAATATCGAATTTTCGGGTGTTTTGGGACTGAATTTGTGATATCGACTTTTTGGCACCTAAATGATCGATTTTTAGCATGTTTTTAGCCTATATTTTGAAAATATTCTAGCACTGAGTAGGCATGTACAGATTGCTTCTGGGACCACAAAATATTGAATTTTCGGGTGTTTTGAGCCTGAATTTGAGATATAAACGGGTACAGAAGATACATGCACATATTGACTTTGGGCACCAAAAATATCGATTTTCAGCATGTTTTGGTCCTGAATTTTGAAAATACTCTAACACGGAGTAGGCATGTACAGATCGCTTCTGGGACCCCAAAATATCGAATTTTCGGGTGTTTAGGGCCAGAATTTGAGATATAAACGGGTACAGAAGATGCATGCACATATCGAATTTTGGGCACCTAAAAGATCGATTTTCAGTATGTTTTTGGCCTGTATTTTGAAAATACTCTAACAAGGAGTAGGCATGTACAGATACCTTCTGGGACCTCTAAATATCGAATTTTCGGGTGTTTTGGGACTGAATTTGAGATATCGATTTTTTGGCACCTAAAATGTCGATTTTTAGCATGTTTTTAGCCTATATTTTGAAAATATTCTAGCACTGTGTAGGCATGTACAGATTGCTTCTGGGACCCCAAAATATTGAATTTTCGGGTGTTTTGAGCCTGAATTTGAGATATAAACGGGTACAGAAGATACATGCACATATTGACTTTGGGCATCTAAAATATCGATTTTCAGCATGTTTTGGGCCTGTATTTTGAAAATACTCTAACACTGAGTAGCCATGTACAGATTGCTTCTGGGACCCCAAAATATTGAATTTTCGGGTGTTTCGAGCCTGAATTTGAGATATAAACGGGTACTGAAGATGCATGCACATATAGACTTTTGTGCACCTAAAAGATCGATTTTCAGTATGTTTTGAGCATGTATTTTGAAAATACTCTAACACGGAGTAGGCATGTACAGATCGCTTCTGGGACCCCTAAATATCGAATTTTCGGGTGTTTTGGGACTGAATTTGAGATATCGACTTTTTGGCACCTAAAAGATCGATTTTTAGCATGTTTTTAGCCTATATTTTGAAAATATTCTAGCACTGAGTAGGCATGTACAGATTGCTACTGGGACCCAAAAATATTGAATTTTCGGTTGTTTTGAGCCTGAATTTGAGATATAAACGGGTACAGAAGATACATGCACATATTGACTTTGGGCACCAAAAATATCGATTTTCAGCATGTTTTGGGCCTGAATTTTGAAAATACTCTAACACCGAGTAGGCATGTACAGATCGCTTCTGGGACCCCAAAATATCGAATTTTCGGGTGTTTAGGGCCTGAATTTGAGATATAAACGGGTACAGAAGATGCATGCACATATCGACTTTTGGGCACCTATGAGATCGATTTTCAGTATGTTTTTGGCCTGTATTTTGAAAATACTCTAACACGGAGTAGGCATGTACAGATACCTTCTGGGACCTCTAAATATCGAATTTTCGGGTGTTTTGGGACTGAATTTGAGATATCGATTTTTTGGCACCTAAAATGTCGATTTTTAGCATGTTTTTAGCCTATATTTTGAAAATATTCTAGCACTGAGTTGGCATTTACAGATTGCTTCTGGGACCCCAAAATATTGAATTTTCGGGTGTTTTGAGCCTGAATTTGAGATATAAACGGGTACAGAAGATACATGCACATATTGACTTTGGGCGCCAAAAATATCGATTTTCAGCATGTTTTGGGCCTGAATTTTGTAAATACTCTAACACGGAGTAGGCATGTACAGATCGCTTCTGGGACCCCAAAATATCGAATTTTCGGGTGTTTAGGGCCAGAATTTGAGATATAAACGGGTACAGAAGATGCATGCACATATCGACTTTTGGGCACCTAAGAGATCGATTTTCAGTATGTTTTTGGCCTGTATTTTGAAAATACTCTAACACGGAGTAGGCATGTACAGATACCTTCTGGGACCTCTAAATATCAAATTTTCGGGTGTTTTCGGACTGAATTTGAGATATCGATTTTTTGGCACCTAAAATGTCGATTTTTAGCATGTTTTTAGCCTATATTTTGAAAATATTCCAGCACTGTGTAGGCATGTACAGATTGCTTCTGGGACCCCAAAATATTGAATTTTCGGGTGTTTTTAGCCTGAATTTGAGATATAAACGGGTACAGAAGATACATGCACATATTGACTTTGGGCATCTAAAATATCGATTTTCAGCATGTTTTGGGCCTGTATTTTGAAAATACTCTAACACTGAGTAGGCATGTACAGAGTGCTTCTGGGACCCCAAAATATTGAATTTTCGGGAGTTTTGAGCCTGAATTTGAGATATAAACGGGTACTGAAGATGCATGCACATATCGACTTTTGTGCACCTAAAAGATCGATTTTCAGTATGTTTTGAGCATGTATTTTGAAAATACTCTAACACGGAGTAGGCATGTACAGATCGCTTCTGGGACCCCTAAATATCGAATTTTCGGGTGTTTTGGGACTGAATTAGAGATATCGACTTTTTGGCACCTAAAAGATCGATTTTTAGCATGTTTTTAGCCTATATTTTGAAAATATTCGAGCACTGAGTAGGCATTTACAGATTGCTTCTGGGACCCCAAAATATTGAATTTTCGGGTGTTTTGAGCCTGAATTTGAGATATAAACGGGTACAGAAGATACATGCACATATTGACTTTGGGCACCAAAAATATCGATTTTCAGCATGTTTTGGGCCTGAATTTTGAAAATACTCTAACACGGAGTAGGCATGTACAGATCGCTTCTGGGACCCCAAAATATCGAATTTTCGGGTGTTTAGGGCCAGAATTTGAGATATAAACGGGTACAGAAGATGCATGCACATATCGACTTTTGGGCACCTAAGAGATCGATTTTCAGTATGTTTTTGGCCTGTATTTTGAAAATACTCTAACACGGAGTAGGCATGTACAGATACCTTCTGGGACCTCTTAATATCGAATTTTCGGGTGTTTTGGGACTGAATTTGAGATATCGATTTTTTGGCACCTAAAATGTCGATTTTTAGCATGTTTTTAGCCTATATTTTGAAAATATTCTAGCACTGTGTAGGCATGTACAGATTGCTTCTGGGACCCCAAAATATTGAATTTTCGGGTGTTTTGAGCCTGAATTTGAGATATAAACGGGTACAGAAGATACATGCACATATTGACTTTGGGCATCTAAAATATCGATTTTCAGCATGTTTTGGGCCTGTATTTTGAAAATACTCTAACACTGAGTAGGCATGTACAGATTGCTTCTGGGACCCCAAAATATTGAATTTTCGGGTGTTTTGAGCCTGAATTTGAGATATAAACGGGTACTGAAGATGCATGCACATATCGACTTTTGTGCACCTAAAAGATCGATTTTCAGTATGTTTTGAGCATGTATTTTGAAAATACTCTAACACGGAGTAGGCATGTACAAATTGCTTCTGGGACCCCTAAATATCGAATTTTCGGGTGTTTTGGTTCTGAATTTGAGATATCGACTTTTTGGCACCTAAAAGATCGATTTTTAGCATGTTTTTAGCCTATATTTTGAAAATATTCTAGCACTGAGTAGGCATGTACAGATTGCTTCTGGGACCCCAAAATATTGAATTTTCGGGTGTTTTGAGCCTGAATTTGAGATATAAACGGGTACAGAAGATACATGCACATATTGACTTTGAGCGCCAAAAATATCGATTTTCAGCATGTTTTGGGCCTGAATTTTGAAAATACTCTAACACGGAGTAGGCATGTACAGATCGCTTCTGTGACCCCAAAATATCGAATTTTCGGGTGTTTAGGGCCAGAATTTGAGATATAAACGGGTACAGAAGATGCATGCACATATCGACTTTTGGGCACCTAAAAGATCGATTTTCAGTATGTTTTTGGCCTGTATTTTGAAAATACTCTAACACGAAGTAGGCATGTACAGATCGCTTCTGGGACCCCTAAATATCGAATTTTCGGGTGTTTTGGGACTGAATTCGAGATATCGACTTTTTGGCACTTAAAAGATCGATTTTTAGCATGTTTTTAGCCTATATTTTGAAAATATTCTAGCACTGTACAGATTGCTTCTGGGACCCCAAAATATTGAATTTTCGGGTGTTTTGAGCCTGAATTTGAGATATAAACGGGTACAGAAGATACATGCACATATTGACTTTGGGCATCTAAAATATCGATTTTCAGCATGTTTTGGGCCTGTATTTTGAAAATACTCTAACACTGAGTAGGCATGTACAGATTGGTTCTGGGACCCCAAAATATTGAATTTTCGGGTGTTTTGAGCCTGAATTTGAGATATAAACGGGTACAGAAGATACATGCACATATTGACTTTTGGGCACCAAAAATATCGATTTTCAGCATGTTTTGGGCCTGAATTTTGAAAATACTCTAACACGGAGTAGGCTTGTACAGATCGCTTCTGGGACCCCAAAATATCGAATTTTCGGGTGTTTAGGGCCAGAATTTGAGATATAAACGGGTACAGAAGATGCATGCACATATCGACTTTTGGGCACCAAAAAGATCGATTTTCAGTATGTTTTTGGCCGGTATTTTGAAAATACTCTAACACGGAGTAGGCATGTACAGATACCTTCTGGGACCTCTAAATATCGAATTTTCGGGTGTTTTGGGACTGAATTTGAGATATCGATTTTTTGGCACCTAAAATGTCGATTTTTAGCATGTTTTTAGCCTATATTTTGAAAATATTCTAGCACTGAGTAGGCATTTACAGATTGCTTCTGGGACCCCAAAATATTGAATTTTCGGGTGTTTTGAGCCTGAATTTGAGATATAAACGGGTACAGAAGATACATGCACATATTGACTTTGGGCGCCAAAAATATCGATTTTCAGCATGTTTTGGGCCTGAATTTTGAAAATACTCTAACACGGAGTAGGCATGTACAGATCGCTTCTGGGACCCCAAAATATCGAATTTTCGGGTGTTTAGGGCCAGAATTTGAGATATAAACGGGTACAGAAGATGCATGCACATATCGACTTTTGGGCACCTAAGAGATCGATTTTCAGTATGTTTTTGGCCTGTATTTTGAAAATATTCTAACACGGAGTAGGCATGTACAGATACCTTCTGGGACCTCTAAATATCAAATTTTCGGGTGTTTTCGGACTGAATTTGAGATATCGATTTTTTGGCACCTAAAATGTCGATTTTTAGCATGTTTTTAGCCTATATTTTGAAAATATTCCAGCACTGTGTAGGCATGTACAGATTGCTTCTGGGACCCCAAAATATTGAATTTTCGGGTGTTTTTAGCCTGAATTTGAGATATAAACGGGTACAGAAGATACATGCACATATTGACTTTGGGCATCTAAAATATCGATTTTCAGCATGTTTTGGGCCTGTATTTTGAAAATACTCTGACACTGAGTAGGCATGTACAGATTGCTTCTGGGACCCCAAAATATTGAATTTTCGGGTGTTTTGAGCCTGAATTTGAGATATAAACGGGTACTGAAGATGCATGCACATATCGACTTTTGGGCACCTAAAAGATCGATTTTCAGTATGTTTTGAGCATGTATTTTGAAAATACTCTAACACGGAGTAGGCATGTACAGATCGCTTCTGGGACCCCTAAATATCGAATTTTCGGGTGTTTTGGGACTGAATTAGAGATATCGACTTTTTGGCACCTAAAAGATCGATTTTTAGCATGTTTTTAGCCTATATTTTGAAAATATTCGAGCACTGAGTAGGCATTTACAGATTGCTTCTGGGACCCCAAAATATTGAATTTTCGGGTGTTTTGAGCCTGAATTTGAGATATAAACGGGTACAGAAGATACATGCACATATTGACTTTGGGCACCAAAAATATCGATTTTCAGCATGTTTTGGGCCTGAATTTTGAAAATACTCTAACACGGAGTAGGCATGTACAGATCGCTTCTGGGACCCCAAAATATCGAATTTTCGGGTGTTTAGGGCCAGAATTTGAGATATAAACGGGTACAGAAGATGCATGCACATATCGACTTTTGGGCACCTAAGAGATCGATTTTCAGTATGTTTTTGGCCTGTATTTTGAAAATACTCTAACACGGAGTAGGCATGTACAGATACCTTCTGGGACCTCTTAATATCGAATTTTCGGGTGTTTTGGGACTGAATTTGAGATATCGATTTTTTTGGCACCTAAAATGTCGATTTTTAGCATGTTTTTAGCCTATATTTTGAAAATATTCTAGCACTGTGTAGGCATGTACAGATTGCTTCTGGGACCCCAAAATATTGAATTTTCGGGTGTTTTGAGCCTGAATTTGAGATATAAACGGGTACAGAAGATACATGCACATATTGACTTTGGGCATCTAAAATATCGATTTTCAGCATGTTTTGGGCCTGTATTTTGAAAATACTCTAACACTGAGTAGGCATGTACAGATTGCTTCTGGGACCCCAAAATATTGAATTTTCGGGTGTTTTGAGCCTGAATTTGAGATATAAACGGGTACTGAAGATGCATGCACATATCGACTTTTGTGCACCTAAAAGATCGATTTTCAGTATGTTTTGAGAATGTATTTTGAAAATACTCTAACACGGAGTAGGCATGTACAGATCGCTTCTGGGACCCCTAAATATCGAATTTTCGGGTGTTTTGGGACTGAATTTGAGATATCGACTATTTGGCACCTAAAAGGTCGATTTTTAGCATGTTTTTAGCCTATATTTTGAAAATATTCTAGTACTAAGTAGGCATTTACAGATTGCTTCTGGGACCCCCAAATATTGAATTTTCGGATGTTTTGAGCCTGAATTTGAGATATAAACGGGTACAGAAGATACATGCACATATCGACTTTTGTGCACCTAAAAGATCGATTTTCAGTATGTTTTGAGCATGTATTTTGAAAATACTCTAACACGGAGTAGGCATGTACAGATCGCTTCTGGGACCCCTAAATATCGAATTTTCGGGTGTTTTGGTTCTGAATTTGAGATATCGACTTTTTGGCACCTAAAAGATCGATTTTTAGCATGTTTTTAGCCTATATTTTGAAAATATTCTAGCACTGAGTAGGCATGTACAGATTGCTTCTGGGACCCCAAAATATTGAATTTTCGGGTGTTTTGAGCCTGAATTTGAGATATAAACGGGTACAGAAGATACATGCACATATTGACTTTGGGCGCCAAAAATATCGATTTTCAGCATGTTTTGGGCCTGAATTTTGAAAATACTCTAACACGGAGTAGGCATGTACAGATCGCTTCTGTGACCCCAAAATATCGAATTTTCGGGTGTTTAGGGCCAGAATTTGAGATATAAACGGGTACAGAAGATGCATGCACATATCGACTTTTGGGCACCTAAAAGATCGATTTAAAGTATGTTTTTGGCCTGTATTTTGAAAATACTCTAACACGAAGTAGGCATGTACAGATCGCTTCTGGGACCCCTAAATATCGAATTTTCGGGTGTTTTGGGACTGAATTAGAGATATCGACTTTTTGGCACCTAAAAGATCGATTTTTAGCATGTTTTTAGCCTATATTTTGAAAATATTCTAGCACTGAGTAGGCATGTACAGATTGCTTCTGGGACCCCAAAATATTGAATTTTCGGGTGTTTTGAGCCTGAATTTGAGATATAAACGGGTACAGAAGATACATGCACATATTGACTTTGGGCACCAAAAATATTGATTTTCAGCATGTTTTGGGCCTGAATTTTGAAAATACTCTAACACGGAGTAGGCATGTACAGATCGCTTCTGGGACCCCTAAATATCGAATTTTCGGGTGTTTTGGGACTGAATTTGAGATATCGACTTTTTGGCACCTAAAAGATCAATTTTTAGCATGTTTTTAGCCTATATTTTGAAAATATTCTAGCACTGAGTAGGCATGTACAGATTGCTGCTGGGACCCCAAAATATTGAATTTTCGGGTGTTTTGAGCCTGAATTTGAGATATAAACGGGTACAGAAGATACATGCACATATTGACTTTGGGCACCAAAAATATCGATTTTCAGCATGTTTTGGGCCTGAATTTTGAAAATACTCTAACACGGAGTAGGCATGTACAGATCGCTTCTGGGACCCCAAAATATCGAATTTTCGGGTGTTTAGGGCCAGAATTTGAGATATAAACGGGTACAGAAGATGCATGCATATATCGACTTTTGGGCACCTAAGAGATCGATTTTCAGTATGTTTTGAGCATGTATTTTGAAAATACTCTAACACGGAGTAGGCATGTACAGATCGCTTCTGGGACCCCTAAATATCGAATTTTCGGGTGTTTTGGGACTGAATTTGAGATATCGACTATTTGGCACCTAAAAGATCGATTTTTAGCATGTTTTTAGCCTATATTTTGAAAATATTCTAGCACTGAGTAGGCATGTACAGATTGCTTCTGGGACCCCAAAATATTGAATTTTCGGATGTTTTGAGCCTGAATTTGAGATATAAACGGGTACAGAAGATACATGCACATATTGACTTTGGGCATCTAAAATATCGATTTTCAGCATGTTTTGGGCCTGTATTTTGAAAATACTCTAACACTGAGTAGGCATGTACAGATTGCTTCTGGGACCCCAAAATATTGAATTTTCGGGTGTTTTGAGCCTTAATTTGAGATATAAACGGGTACTGAAGATGCATGCACATATCGACTTTTGTGCACCTAAAAGATCGATTTTCAGTATGTTTTGAGCATGTATTTTGAAAATACTCTAACACGGAGTAGGCATGTACAGATCGCTTCTGGGACCCCTAAATATCGAATTTTCGGTTGTTTTGGGACTGAATTTGAGATATCGACTTTTTGGCACCTAAAAGATCGATTTTTAGCATGTTTTTAGCCTATATTTTGAAAATATTCTAGCACTGTGTAGGCATGTACAGATTGCTTCTGGGACCCCAAAATATTGAATTTTCAAGTGTTTTGAGCCTGAATTTGAGATATAAACGGGTACAGAAGATACATGCACATATTGACTTTGGGCGCCAAAAATATCGATTTTCAGCATGTTTTGGGCCTGAATTTTGAAAATACTCTAACACGGAGTAGGCATGTACAGATCGCTTCTGGGACCCCAGAATATCTAATTTTCGGGTGTTTAGGGCCAGAATTTGAGATATAAACGGGTACAGAAGATGCATGCACATATCGACTTTTGGGCACCTAAAAGATCGATTTTCAGTATGTTTTTGGCCTGTATTTTGAAAATACTCTAACACGGAGTAGGCATGTACAGATCGCTTCTGGGACCCCTAAATATCGAATTTTCGGGTGTTTTGGGACTGAATTTGAGATATCGACTTTTTGGCACTTAAAAGATCGATTTTTAGCATGTTTTTAGCCTATATTTTGAAAATATTCTAGCACTATACAGATTGCTTCTGGGACCCCAAAATATTGAATTTTCGGGTGTTTTGAGCCTGAATTTGAGATATAAACGGGTACAGAAGATACATGCACATATTGACTTTGGGCATCTAAAATATCGATTTTCAGCATGTTTTGGGCCTGTATTTTGAAAATACTCTAACACTGAGTAGGCATGTACAGATTGCTTCTGGGACCCCAAAATATTGAATTTTCGGGTGTTTTGAGCCTGAATTTGAGATATAAACGGGTACTGAAGATGCATGCACATATCGACTTTTGTGCACCTAAAAGATCGATTTTCAGTATGTTTTGAGCATGTAATTTGAAAATACTCTAACACGGAGTAGGCATGTACAGATCGCTTCTGGGACCCCTAAATATCGAATTTTCGGGTGTTTTGGGACTGAATTTGAGATATCGATTTTTTGGCACCTAAAATGTCGATTTTTAGCATGTTTTTAGCCTATATTTTGAAAATATTCTAACACAGTGTAGGCATCTACAGATTGCTTCTGGGACCCCAAAATATTGAATTTTCGGGTGTTATGAGCCTGAATTTGAGATATAAACGGGTACAGAAGATACATGCACATATTGACTTTGGGCACCAAAAATATCGATTTTCAGCATGTTTTGGGCCGGAATTTTGAAAATACTCTAACACGGAGTAGGCATGTACAGATTGCTTCTGGGACCCCAAAATATCGAATTTTCGGGTGTTTAGGGCCAGAATTTGAGATATAAACGGGTACTGAAGATGCATGCACATATCGACTTTTGGGCACCTAAAAGATCGATTTTCAGTATGTTTTTGGCCTGTATTTTGAAAATACTCTAACACGGAGTAGGCATGTACAGATACCTTCTGGGACCTCTAAATATCGAATTTTCGGGTGTTTTGGGACTGAATTTGAGATATCGATTTTTTGGCTCCTAAAATGTCGATTTTTAGCATGTTTTTAGCCTATATTTTGAAAATATTCTAGCACTGTGTAGGCATGTACAGATTGCTTCTGGGACCCCAAAATATTGAATTTTCGGGTGTTTTGAGCCTGAATTTGAAATATAAACGGGTACTGAAGATGCATGCACATATCGACTTTTGTGCACCTAAAAGATCGATTTTCAGTATGTTATGAGCATGTATTTTGAAAATGCTCTAACACGGAGTAGGCATGTACAGATCGCTTCTGTGACCCCTAAATATCGAATTTTCGGGTGTTTTGGGACTAAATTTGAGATATCGACTTTTTGGCACCTAAAAGATCGATTTTTAGCATGTTTTTAGCCTATATTTTGAAAATATTCTAGCACTGAGTAGGCATGTACAGATTGCTTCTGGGACCCCAAAATATTGAATTTTCGGGTGTTTTGAGCCTGAATTTGAGATATAAACGGGTACAGAAGATACATGCACATATTGACTTTGGGCACCAAAAATATTGATTTTCAGCATGTTTTGGGCCAGAATTTTGAAAATACTCTAACACGGAGTAGGCATGTACAGATCGCTTCTGGGACCCCAAAATATCGAATTTTCGGGTGTTTAGGGCCAGAAATTGAGATATAAACGGGTACAGAAGATGCATGCACATATCGACTTTTGGGCACCTAAGAGATCGATTTTCAGTATGTTTTTGGCCTGTATTTTGAAAATACTCTAACACGGAGTAGGCATGTACAGATACCTTCTGGGACCTCTAAATATCGAATTTTCGGGTGTTTTGGGACTGAATTTGAGATATCGATTTTTTGGCACCTAAAATGTCGATTTTTAGCATGTTTTTAGCCTATATTTTGAAAATATTCTAGCACTGTGTAGGCATGTACAGATTGCTTCTGGGACCCCAAAATATTGAATTTTCGGGTGTTTTGAGCCTGAATTTGAGATATAAACGGGTACAGAAGATACATGCACATATTGACTTTGGGCATCTAAAATATCGATTTTCAGCATGTTTTGGGCCTGTATTTTAAAAATACTCTAACACTGAGTAGGCATGTACAGATTGCTTCTGGGACCCCAAAATATTGAATTTTCGGGTGTTTTGAGCCTGAATTTGAGATATAAACGGGTACAGAAGATGCATGCACATATCGACTTTTGGGCACCTAAAAGATCGATTTTCAGTATGTTTTGAGCATGTATTTTGAAAATACTCTAACACGGAGTAGGCATGTACAGATCGCTTCTGGGACCCCTAAATATCGAATTTTCGGGTGTTTTGGGACTGAATTTGAGATATCGTCTTTTTGGCACCTAAAAGATCAATTTTTAGCATGTTTTTAGCCTATATTTTGAAAATATTCTAGCACTGAGTAGGCATGTACAGATTGCTTCTGGGACCCCAAAATATTGAATTTTCGGGTGTTTTGAGCCTGAATTTGAGATATAAACGGGTACAGAAGATACATGCACATATTGACTTTGGGCGCCAAAAATATCGATTTTCAGCATGTTTTGGGCCTGAATTTTGAAAATACCCTAACACGGATTAGGCATGTACAGATCGCTTCTGGGACCCCAAAATATCGAATTTTCGGGGGTTTAGGGCCAGAATTTGAGATATAAACGGGTACAGAAGATGCATGCACATATCGACTTTTGGGCACCTAAAAGATCGATTTTCAGTATGTTTTTGGCCTGTATTTTGAAAATACTCTAACACGGAGTAGGCATGTACAGATCGCTTCTGGGACCCCTAAATATCGAATTTTCGGGTGTTTTGGGACTGAATTTGAGATATCGACTTTTTTGCACTTAAAAGATCAATTTTTAGCATGTTTTTAGCCTATATTTTGAAAATATTCTAGCACTGTACAGATTGCTTCTGGGACCCCCAAATATTGAATTTTCGGGTGTTTTGAGCCTGAATTTGAGATATAAACGGGTACAGAAGATACATGAACATATTGACTTTGGGCATCTAACATATCGATTTTCAGCATGTTTTGGGCCTATATTTTGAAAATACTCTAACACGGAGTAGGCATGTACAGATCGCTTCTGGGACCCCTAAATATCGAATTTTCGGGTGTTTTGGGACTGAATTTGAGATATCGACTTTTTGGCACCTAAAAGATCGATTTTCAGCATGTTTTTAGCCTATATTTTGAAAATATTCCAGCACTGTGTAGGCATGTACAGATTGCTTCTGGGACCCCAAAATATTGAATTTTCGGGTGTTTTGAGCCTGAATTTGAGATATAAACGGGTACAGAAGATACATGCACATATTGACTTTGGGCGCCAAAAATATCGATTTTCAGCATGTTTTGGGCCTGTATTTTGAAAATACTCTAACACTGAGTAGGCATGTACAGATTGCTTTTGGGACCCCAAAATATTGAATTTTCGGGTGTTTTGAGCCTGAATTTGAGATATAAACGGGTACTGAAGATGCATGCACATATCGACTTTTGTGCACCTAAAAGATCGATTTTCAGTATGTTTTGAGCATGTATTTTGAAAATACTCTAACAAGGAGTAGGCATGTACAGATCGCTTCTGGGACCCCTAAATATCGAATTTTCGGGTGTTTTGGGACTGAATTTGAGATATCGACTTTTTGGCACCTAAAAGATCGATTTTTAGCATGTTTTTTGCCTATATTTTGAAAATATTCTAGCACTGAGTAGGCATGTACAGATTGCTTCTGGGACCCCAAAATATTGAATTTTCGGGTGTTTTGAGCCTGAATTTGAGATATAAACGGGTACAGAAGATACATGCACATATTGACTTTGGGCACCAAAAATATCGATTTTCAGCATGTTTTGGGCCTGAATTTTGAAAATACTCTAACACGGAGTAGGCATGTACAGATCGCTTCTGGGACCCCAAAATATCAAATTTTCGGGTGTTTAGGGCCAGAATTTGAGATATAAACGGGTACAGAAGATGCATGCACATATCGACTTTTGGGCACCTAAAAGATCGATTTTCAGTATGTTTTTGGCCTGTATTTTGAAAATACTCTAACACGGAGTAGGCATGTACAGATCGCTTCTGGGACCCCTAAATATCGAATTTTCGGGTGTTTTGGGACTGAATTTGAGACATCGACTTTTTGGCACTTAAAAGATCGATTTTTAGCATGTTTTTAGCCTATATTTTGAAAATATTCTAGCACTGTACAGATTGCTTCTGGGACCCCAAAATATTGAATTTTCGGGTGTTTTGAGCCTGAATTTGAGATATAAACGGGTACAGAAGATACATGCACATATTGACTTTGGGCATCTAAAATATCGATTTTCAGCATGTTTTGGGCCTGTATTTTGAAAATACTCTAACACTGAGTAGGCATGTACAGATTGCTTCTGGGACCCAAAAATATTGAATTTTCGGGTGTTTTGAGAATGAATTTGAGATATAAACGGGTACTGAAGATGCATGCACATATCGACTTTTGTGCACCTAAAAGATCGATTTTCAGTATGTTCTGAGCATGTATTTTGAAAATACTCTAACACGGAGTAGGCATGTACAGATCGCTTCTGGGACCCCTAAATATCGAATTTTCGGGTGTTTTGGGACTGAATTTGAGATATCGACTTTTTGGCACCTAAAAGATCGATTTTTAACATGTTTTTAGCCTATATTTTGAAAATATTCTAGCACTGAGTAGGCATGTACAGATCGCTTCTGGGACCCCTAAATATCGAATTTTCGGGTGTTTTGGGACTGAATTTGAGATATCGACTTTTTGGCACCTAAAAGATCGATTTTTAGCATGTTTTTAGCCTATATTTTGAAAATATTCTTGCACTGTACAGATTGCTTCTGGGACCCCAAAATATTGAATTTTCGGGTGTTATGAGCCTGAATTTGAGATATAAACGGGTACAGAAGATACATGCACATATTGACTTTGGGCACCAAAAATATCGATTTTCAGCATGTTTTGGGCCGGAATTTTGAAAATACTCTAACACGGAGTAGGCATGTACAGATCGCTTCTGGGACCCCAAAATATCGAATTTTCGGGTGTTTAGGGCCAGAATTTGAGATATAAACGGGTACAGAAGATGCATGCACATATCGACTTTTGGGCACCTAAAAGATCGATTTTCAGTATGTTTTTGGCCTGTATTTTGAAAATACTCTAACACGGAGTAGGCATGTACAGATACCTTCTGGGACCTCTAAATATCGAATTTTCGGGTGTTTTGGGACTGAATTTGAGATATCGATTTTTTGGCACCTAAAATGTCGATTTTTAGCATGTTTTTAGCCTATATTTTGAAAATATTCTAGCACTGTGTAGGCATGTACAGATTGCTTCTGGGACCCCAAAATATTGAATTTTCAGGTTTTTTGAGCCTGAATTTGAGATATAAACGGGTACTGAAGATGCATGCACATATCGACTTTTGTGCACCTAAAAGATCGATTTTCAGTATGTTTTGAGCATGTATTTTAAAAATGCTCTAACACGGAGTAGGCATGTACAGATCGCTTCTGGGACCCCAAAATATCGAATTTTCGGGTGTTTAGGGTCAGAATTTGAGATATAAACGGGTACAGAAGATGCATGCACATATCGACTTTTAGGCACCTAAGAGATCGATTTTTAGTATGTTTTTGGCCTGTATTCTGAAAATACTCTAAGACGGACTAGGCATGTACAGATACCTTCTGGGACCTCTAAATATCGAATTTTCGGGTGTTTTGGGACTGAATTTGAGATATCGATTTGTTGGCACCTAAAATGTCGATTTTTAGCATGTTTTTAGCCTATATTTTGAAAATATTCTAGCACTGTGTAGGCATGTACAGATTGCTTCTGGGACCACAAAATATTGAATTTTCGGGTGTTTTGAGCCTGAATTTGAGATATAAACGGGTACAGAAGATACATGCACATATTGACTTTGGGCATCTAAAATATCGATTTTCAGCATGTTTTGGGCCTGTATTTTGAAAATACTCTAACACTGAGTAGGCATGTACAGATTGCTTCTGGGACCCCAAAATATTGAATTTTCGGGTGTTTTGAGCCTGAATTTGAGATATAAACGGGTACAGAAGATGCATGCACATATCGACTTTTGGGCACCTAAAAGATCGATTTTCAGTATGTTTTGAGCATGTATTTTGAAAATACTCTAACACGGAGTAGGCATGTACAGATCGCTTCTGGGACCCCTAAATATCAAATTTTCGGGTGTTTTGGGACTGAATTTGAGATATCGACTTTTTGGCACCTAAAAGATCAATTTTTAGCATGTTTTTAGCCTATATTTTGAAAATATTCTAGCACTGAGTAGGCATGTACAGATTGCTTCTGGGACCCCAAAATATTGAATTTTCGGGTGTTTTGAGCCTGAATTTGAGATATAAACGGGTACATAAGATACATGCACATATTGACTTAGGGCGCCAAAAATATCGATTTTCAGCATGTTTTGAGCCTGAATTTTGAAAATACTCTAACACGGAGTAGGCATGTACAGATCGCTTCTGGGACCCCAAAATATCGAATTTTCGGGTGTTTAGGGCCAGAATTTGAGATATAAACGGGTACAGAAGATGCATGCACATATCGACTTTTGGGCACCTAAAAGATCGATTTTCAGTATGTTTTTGGCCAGTATTTTGAAAATACTCTAACACGGAGTAGGCATGTACAGATCGCTTCTGGGACCCCTAAATATCGAATTTTCGGGTGTTTTGGGACTGAATTTGAGATATCGACTTTTTGGCACTTAAAAGATCAATTTTTAGCATGTTTTTAGCCTATATTTTGAAAATATTCTAGCACTGTACAGATTGCTTCTGGGACCCCAAAATATTGAATTTTCGGGTGTTTTGAGCCTGAATTTGAGATATAAACGGGTACAGAAGATACATGCACATATTGACTTTGGGCATCTAAAATATCGATTTTCAGCATGTTTTGGGCCTGTATTTTGAAAATACTCTAACACTGAGTAGGCATGTACAGATTGCTTCTGGGACCCCAAAATATTGAATTTTCGGGTGTTTTGAGCCTGAATTTGAGATATAAACGGGTACAGAAGATGCATGCACATATCGACTTTTGGGCACCTAAAAGATCGATTTTCAGTATGTTTTGAGCATGTATTTTGAAAATACTCTAACACGGAGTAGGCATGTACAGATCGCTTCTGGGACCCCTAAATATCAAATTTTCGGGTGTTTTGGGACTGAATTTGAGATATCGACTTTTTGGCACCTAAAAGATCAATTTTTAGCATGTTTTTAGCCTATATTTTGAAAATATTCTAGCACTGAGTAGGCATGTACAGATTGCTTCTGGGACCCCAAAATATTGAATTTTCGGGTGTTTTGAGCCTGAATTTGAGATATAAACGGGTACATAAGATACATGCACATATTGACTTAGGGCGCCAAAAATATCGATTTTCAGCATGTTTTGAGCCTGAATTTTGAAAATACTCTAACACGGAGTAGGCATGTACAGATCGCTTCTGGGACCCCAAAATATCGAATTTTCGGGTGTTTAGGGCCAGAATTTGAGATATAAACGGGTACAGAAGATGCATGCACATATCGAATTTTGGGCACCTAAAAGATCGATTTTCAGTATATTTTTGGCCAGTATTTTGAAAATACTCTAACACGGAGTAGGCATGTACAGATCGCTTCTGGGACCCCTAAATATCGAATTTTCGGGTGTTTTGGGACTGAATTTGAGATATCGACTTTTTGGCACTTAAAAGATCAATTTTTAGCATGTTTTTAGCCTATATTTTGAAAATATTCTAGCACTGTACAGATTGCTTCTGGGACCCCAAAATATTGAATTTTCGGGTGTTTTGAGCCTGAATTTGAGATATAAACGGGTACAGAAGATACATGCACATATTGACTTTGGGCATCTAAAATATCGATTTTCAGCATGTTTTGGGCCTGTATTTTGAAAATATTCTAACACTGAGTAGGCATGTACAGATTGCTTCTGGGACCCCAAAATATTGAATTTTCGGGTGTTTTGAGCCTGAATTTGAGATATAAACGGGTACTGAAGATGCATGCACATATCGACTTTTGTGCACCTAAAAGATCGATTTTCAGTATGTTTTGAGCATGTATTTTGAAAATACTCTAACACGGAGTAGGCATGTACAGATCGCTTCTGGGACCCCTAAATATCGAATTTTCGGGTGTTTTGGGACTGAATTTGAGATATCGACTTTTTGGCACCTAAAAGATCGATTTTTAGCATGTTTTTAGCCTATATTTTGAAAATATTCTAGCACTGAGTAGGCATGTACAGATTGCTTCTGGGACCCCAAAATATTGAATTTTCAGGTGTTTTGAGCCTGAATTTGAGATATAAACGGGTACAGAAGATACATGCACATATTGACTTTGGGCACCAAAAATATCGATTTTCAGCATGTTTTGGGCCTGAATTTTGAAAATACTCTAACACGGAGTAGGCATGTACAGATCGCTTCTGGGACCCCAAAATATCGAATTTTCGGGTGGTTAGGGCCAGAATTTGAGATATAAACGGGTACAGAAGATGCATGCACATATCGACTTTTGGGCACCTAAGAGATCGATTTTCAGTATGTTTTTGGCCTGTATTTTGAAAATACTCTAACACGGAGTAGGCATGTACAGATACCTTCTGGGACCTCTAAATATCGAATTTTCGGGTGTTTTGGGACTGAATTTGAGATATCGATTTTTTGGCACCTAAAATGTCGATTTTTAGCATGTTTTTAGCCTATATTTTGAAAATATTCTAGCACTGTGTAGGCATGTACAGATTGCTTCTGGGACCCCAAAATATTGAATTTTCGGGTGTTTTGAGCCTGAATTTGAGATATAAACGGGTACAGAAGATACATGCACATATTGACTTTGGGCATCTAAAATATCGATTTTCAGCATGTTTTGGGCCTATATTTTGAAAATACTCTAACACGGAGTAGGCATGTACAGATCGCTTCTGGGACCCCTAAATATCGAATTTTCGGGTGTTTTGGGACTGAATTTGAGATATCGACTTTTTGGCACCTAAAAGATCGATTTTCAGCATGTTTTTAGCCTATATTTTGAAAATATTCTAGCACTGTGTAGGCATGTACAGATTGCTTCTGGGACCCCAAAATATTGAATTTTCGGGTGTTTTGAGCCTGAATTTGAGATATAAACGGGTACAGAAGATACATGCACATATTGACTTTGGGCATCTAAAATATCGATTTTCAGCATGTTTTGGGCCTGTATTTTGAAAATACTCTAACACTGAGTAGGCATGTACAGATTGCTTCTGGGACCCCAAAATATTGAATTTTCGGGTGTTTTGAGCCTGAATTTGAGATATAAACGGGTACAGAAGATACATGCACATATCGACTTTTGGGCACCTAAAAGATCGATTTTCAGTATGTTTTTGGCCTGTATTTTGAAAATACTCTAACACGGAGTCGGCATGTACAGATCGCTTCTGGGACCCCTAAATATCGAATTTTCGGGTGTTTTGGGACTGAATTTGAGATATCGACTTTTTGGCACTTAAAAGATCAATTTTTAGCATGTTTTTAGCCTATATTTTGAAAATATTCTAGCTCTGTACAGATTGCTTCTGTGACCCCAAAATATTGAATTTTCGGGTGTTTTGAGCCTGAATTTGAGATATAAACGGGTACAGAAGATACATGCACATATTGACTTTGGGCATCTAAAATATCGATTTTCAGCATGTTTTGGGCCTATATTTTGAAAATACTCTAACACGGAGTAGGCATGTACAGATCGCTTCTGGGACCCCTAAATATCGAATTTTCGGGTGTTTTGGGACTGAATTTGAGATATCGACTTTTTGGCACCTAAAAGATCGGTTTTCAGCATGTTTTTAGCCTATATTTTGAAAATATTCTAGCACTGAGTAGGCATGTACAGATCGCTTCTGGGACCCCAAAATATCGAATTTTCGGGTGTTTAGGGCCAGAATTTGAGATATAAACGGGTACAGAAGATGCATGCACATATCGACTTTTGGGCACCTAAGAGATCGATTTTCAGTATGTTTTTGGCCTGTATTTTGAAAATACTCTAACACGGAGTAGGCATGTACAGATACCTTCTGGGACCTCTAAATATCAAATTTTCGGGTGTTTTGGGACTGAATTTGAGATATCGATTTTTTGGCACCTAAAATGTCGATTTTTAGCATGTTTTTAGCCTATATTTTGAAAATATTCCAGCACTGTGTAGGCATGTACAGATTGCTTCTGGGACCCCAAAATATTGAATTTTCGTGTGTTTTGAGCCTGAATTTGAGAGATAAACGGGTACAGAAGATACATGCACATATTGACTTTGGGCGCCAAAAATATCGATTTTCAGCATGTTTTGGGCCTGAATTTTGAAAATACTCTAACACGTAGTAGGCATGTACAGATCGCTTCTGAGACCCCAAAATATCGAATTTTCGGGTGTTTAGGGCCAGAATTTGAGATATAAACGGGTACAGAAGATGCATGCACATATCGACTTTTGGGCACCTAAAAGATCGATTTTCAGTATGTTTTTGGCCTGTATTTTGAAAATACTCTAACACGGAGTGCGCATGTACAGATCGCTTCTGGGACCCCTAAATATCGAATTTTCGGGTGTTTTGGGACTGAATTTGAGATATCGATTTTTTGGCACCTAAAATGTCGATTTTTAGCATGTTTTTAGCATATATTTTGAAAATATTCTAGCACTGTGTAGGCATGTACAGATTGCTTCTGGGACCCCAAAATATTGAATTTTCGGGTGTTTTGAGCCTGAATTTGAGATATAAACGGGTACAGAAGATACATGCACATATTGACTTTGGGCATCTAAAATATCGATTTTCAGCATGTTTTGGGCCTGTATTTTGAAAATACTCTAACACTGAGTAGGCATGTACAAATTGCTTCTGGTACCCCAAAATATTGAATTTTCGGGTGTTTTGAGCCTGAATTTGAGATATAAACGGGTACAAAAAGATGCATGCACATATCGACTTTTGGGCACCTAAAAGATCGATTTTCAGTATGTTTTTGGCCTGTATTTTGAAAATACTCTAACACGGAGTAAGCATGTACAGATACCTTCTGGGACCTCTAAATATCGAATTTTCTGGTGTTTTGGGACTGAATTTGATATATCGATTTTTTGGCACCTAAAAGATCAATTTTTAGCATGTTTTTAGCCTATATTTTGAAAATATTCTAGCACTGAGTAGGCATGTACAGATTGCTTCTGGGACCCCAAAATATTGAATTTTCGGGTGTTTTGAGCCTGAATTTGAGATATAAACGGGTACATAAGATACATGCACATATTGACTTTGGGCGCCAAAAATATCGATTTTCAGCATGTTTTGAGCCTGAATTTTGAAAATACTCTAACACGGAGTAGGCATGTACAGATCGCTTCTGGGACCCCAAAATATCGAATTTTCGGGTGTTTAGGGCCAGAATTTGAGATATAAACGGGTACAGAAGATGCATGCACATATCGACTTTTGGGCACCTAAAAGATCGATTTTCAGTATGTTTTTGGCCTGTATTTTGAAAATACTCTAACACGGAGTAGGCATGTACAGATCGCTTCTGGGACCCCTAAATATCGAATTTTCGGGTGTTTTGGGACTGAATTTGAGATATCGACTTTTTGGCACTTAAAAGATCAATTTTTAGCATGTTTTTAGCCTATATTTTGAAAATATTCTAGCACTGTACAGATTGCTTCTGGGACCCCAAAATATTGAATTTTCGGGTGTTTTGAGCCTGAATTTGAGATATAAACGGGTACAGAAGATACATGCACATATTGACTTTGGGCATCTAAAATATCGATTTTCAGCATGTTTTGGGCCTATATTTTGAAAATACTCTAACACGGAGTAGGCATGTACAGATCGCTTCTGGGACCCCTAAATATCGAATTTTCGGGTGTTTTGGGACTGAATTTGAGATATCGACTTTTGGGCACCTAAAAGATCGATTTTCAGCATGTTTTTAGCCTATATTTTGAAAATATTCTAGCACTGAGTAGGCATGTACAGATCGCTTCTGGGACCCCAAAATATCGAATTTTCGGGTGTTTAGGGCCAGAATTTGAGATATAAACGGGTACAGAAGATACATGCACATATCGACTTTTGGGCACCTAAGAGATCGATTTTCAGTATGTTTTTGGCCTGTATTTTGAAAATACTCTAACACGGAGTAGGCATGTACAGATACCTTCTGGGACCTCTAAATATCAAATTTTCGGGTGTTTTCGGACTGAATTTGAGATATCGATTTTTTGGCACCTAAAATGTCGATTTTTAGCATGTTTTTAGCCTATATTTTGAAAATATTCCAGCACTGTGTAGGCATGTACAGATTGCTTCTGGGACCCCAAAATATTGAATTTTCGGGTGTTTTGAGCCTGAATTTGAGAGATAAACGGGTACAGAAGATACATGCACATATTGACTTTGGGCGCCAAAAATATCGATTTTCAGCATGTTTTGGGCCTGAATTTTGAAAATACTCTAACACGGAGTAGGCATGTACAGATCGCTTCTGAGACCCCAAAATATCGAATTTTCGGGTGTTTAGGGCCAGAATTTGAGATATAAACGGGTAGAGAAGATGCATGCACATATCGACTTTTGGGCACCTAAAAGGTCGATTTTCAGTATGTTTTTGGCCTGTATTTTGAAAATACTCTAACACGGAGTGCGCATGTACAGATCGCTTCTGGGACCCCTAAATATCGAATTTTCGGGTGTTTTGGGACTGAATTTGAGATATCGTCTTTTTGGCACTTAAAAGATCGATTTTTAGCATGTTTTTAGCCTATATTTTGAAAATATTCTAGCACTGTACAGATTGCTTCTGGGACCCCAAAATATTGAATTTTCGGGTGTTTTGAGCCAGAATTTGAGATATAAACGGGTACAGAAGATACATGCACATATCGACTTTTGGGCACCTAAAAGATCGATTTTCAGTATGTTTTTGGCCTGTATTTTGAAAATACTCTAACACGGAGTCGGCATGTACAGATCGCTTCTGGGACCCCTAAATATCGAATTTTCGGGTGTTTTGGGACTGAATTTGAGATATCGACTTTTTGGCACTTAAAAGATCAATTTTTAGCATGTTTTTAGCCTATATTTTGAAAATATTCTAGCACTGTACAGATTGCTTCTGGGACCCCAAAATATTGAATTTTCGGGTGTTTTGAGCCTGAATTTGAGATATAAACGGGTACAGAAGATACATGCACATATTGACTTTGGGCATCTAAAATATCGATTTTCAGCATGTTTTGGGCCTATATTTTGAAAATACTCTAACACGGAGTAGGCATGTACAGATCGCTTCTGGGACCCCTAAATATCGAATTTTCGGGTGTTTTGGGACTGAATTTGAGATATCGACTTTTTGGCACCTAAAAGATCGGTTTTCAGCATGTTTTTAGCCTATATTTTGAAAATATTCTAGCACTGAGTAGGCATGTACAGATCGCTTCTGGGACCCCAAAATATCGAATTTTCGGGTGTTTAGGGCCAGAATTTGAGATATAAACGGGTACAGAAGATGCATGCACATATCGACTTTTGGGCACCTAAGAGATCGATTTTCAGTATGTTTTTGGCCTGTATTTTGAAAATACTCTAACACGGAGTAGGCATGTACAGATACCTTCTGGGACCTCTAAATATCAAATTTTCGGGTGTTTTGGGACTGAATTTGAGATATCGATTTTTTGGCACCTAAAATGTCGATTTTTAGCATGTTTTTAGCTTATATTTTGAAAATATTCCAGCACTGTGTAGGCATGTACAGATTGCTTCTGGGACCCCAAAATATTGAATTTTCGGGTGTTTTGAGCCTGAATTTGAGAGATAAACGGGTACAGAAGATACATGCACATATTGACTTTGGGCGCCAAAAATATCGATTTTCAGCATGTTTTGGGCCTGAATTTTGAAAATACTCTAACACGGAGTAGGCATGTACAGATCGCTTCTGAGACCCCAAAATATCGAATTTTCGGGTGTTTAGGGCCAGAATTTGAGATATAAACGGGTACAGAAGATGCATGCACATATCGACTTTTGGGCACCTAAAAGATCGATTTTCAGTATGTTTTTGGCCTGTATTTTGAAAATACTCTAACACGGAGTGCGCATGTACAGATCGCTTCTGGGACCCCTAAATATCGAATTTTCGGGTGTTTTGGGACTGAATTTGAGATATCGACTTTTTGGCACTTAAAAGATCAATTTTTAGCATGTTTTTAGCCTATATTTTGAAAATATTCTAGCACTGTACAGATTGCTTCTGGGACCCCAAAATATTGAATTTTCGGGTGTTTTGAGCCTGAATTTGAGATATAAACGGGTACAGAAGATACATGCACATATTGACTTTGGGCATCTAAAATATCGATTTTCAGCATGTTTTGGGCCTGTATTTTGAAAATACTCTAACACTGAGTAGGCATGTACAAATTGCTTCTGGTACCCCAAAATATTGAATTTTCGGGTGTTTTGAGCCTGAATTTGAGATATAAACGGGTACAAAAAGATGCATGCACATATCGACTTTTGGGCACCTAAAAGATCGATTTTCAGTATGTTTTTGGCCTGTATTTTGAAAATACTCTAACACGGAGTAAGCATGTACAGATACCTTCTGGGACCTCTAAATATCGAATTTTCTGGTGTTTTGGGACTGAATTTGATATATCGATTTTTTGGCACCTAAAATGTTGATTTTCAGCATGTTTTTAGCCTATATTTTGAAAATATTCTAGCACTGTGTAGGCATGTACAGATTGCTTCTGGGACCCCAAAATATTGAATTTTCGGGTGTTTTGAGCCTGAATTTGAGATATAAACGGGTACAGAAGATACATGCACATATTGACTTTGGGCATCTAAAATATCGATTTTCAGCATGTTTTGGGCCTGTATTTTGAAAATACTCTAACACTGAGTAGGCATGTACAGATTGCTTCTGGGACCCCAAAATATTGAATTTTCGGGTGTTTTGAGCCTGAATTTGAGATATAAACGGGTACTGAAGATGCATGCACATATCGACTTTTGTGCACCTAAAAGATCGATTTTCAGTATGTTTTGAGCATGTATTTTGAAAATACTCTAACACGGAGTAGGCATGTACAGATCGCTTCTGGGTCCCCTAAATATCTAATTTTCGGGTGTTTTGGGACTGAATTTGAGATATCGACTTTTTGGCACCTAAAAGATCGATTTTTAGCATGTTTTTAGCCTATATTTTGAAAATATTCTAGCACTGAGTAGGCATGTACAGATTGCTTCTGGGACCCCAAAATATTAAATTTTCGGGTGTTTTGAGCCTGAATTTGAGATATATACGGGTACAGAAGATACATGCACATATTGACTTTGGGCGCCAAAAATATCGATTTTCAGCATGTTTTGGGCCTGAATTTTGAAAATACTCTAACACGGAGTAGGCATGTACAGATCGCTTCTGGGACCCCAAAATATCGAATTTTCGGGTGTTTAGGGCCAGAATTTGAGATATAAACTTGTACAGAAGATGCATGCACATATCGACTTTTGGGCACCTAAAAGATCGATAATCAGTATGTTTTTAGCCTGTATTTTGAAAATACTCTAACACGGAGAAGGCATGTACAGATCGCTTCTAGGACCCCTAAATATCGAATTTTCGGGTGTTTTGGGACTGAATTTGAGATATCGACTTTTTGGCACTTAAAAGATCGATTTTTAGCATGTTTTTAGCCTATATTTTGAAAATATTCTAGCACTGTACAGATTGCTTCTGGGACCCCAAAATATTGAATTTTCGGGTGTTTTGAGCCTGAATTTGAGATATAAACGGGTTCAGAAGATACATGCACATATTGACTTTGGGCATCTAAAATATCGATTTTCAGCATGTTTTGGGCCTGTATTTTGAAAATACTCTAACACTGAGTAGGCATGTACAGATTGCTTCTGGGACCCCAAAATATTGAATTTTCGGGTGTTTTGAGCCTGAATTTGAGATATAAACGGGTACTGTAGATGCATGCACATATCGACTTTTGTGCACCTAAAAGATCGATTTTCAGTATGTTTTGAGCATGTATTTTGAAAATACTCTAACACGGAGTAGGCATGTACAGATCGCTTCTGGGACCCCTAAATATCGAATTTTCGGGTGTTTTGGGACTGAATTTGAGATATCGACTTTTTGGCACCTAAAAGATCGACTTTTAGCATGTTTTTAGCCTATATTTTGAAAATATTCTAGCACTGAGTAGGCATGTACAGATTGCTTCTGGGACCCCAAAATATTGAATTTTCGGGTGTTTTGAGCCTGAATTTGAGATATAAACGGGTACAGTAGATACATGCACATATTGACTTTGGGCACCAAAAATATCGATTTTCAGCATGTTTTGGGCCTGAATTTTGAAAATACTCTAACACGGAGTAGGCTTGTACAGATCGCTTCTGGGACCCCAAAATATCGAATTTTCGGGTGTTTAGGGCCAGAATTTGAGATATAAACGGGTACAGAAGATGCATGCACATATCGACTTTTGGGCACCTAAAAGATCGATTTTCAGTATGTTTTTGGCCTGTATTTTGAAAATACTCTAACACGAAATAAGCATGTACAGATACCTTCTGTGACCTCTAAATATCGAATTTTCGGGTGTTTTGGGACTGAATTTGAGATATCGATTTTTTGGCACCTAAAATGTCGATTTTTAGCATGTTTTTAGCCTATATTTTGAAAATATTCTAGCACTGTGTAGGCATGTACAGATTGCTTCTGGGACCCCAAAATATTGAATTTTCGGGTGTTTTGAGCCTGAATTTGAGATATAAACGGGTACAAAAGATACATACACATATTGAATTTGGGCATCTAAAATATCGATTTTCAGTATGTTTTGAGCATGTATTTTGAAAATACTCTAACACGGAGTAGGCATGTACAGATCGCTTCTGGGACCCCTAAATATCGAATTTTCGGGTGTTTTGGGACTGAATTTGAGATATCGACTTTTTGGCACCTAAAAGATCAATTTTTAGCATGTTTTTAGCCTATATTTTGAAAATATTCTAGCACTGAGTAGGCATGTACAGATTGCTTCTGGGACCCCAAAATATTGAATTTTCGGGTGTTTTGAGCCTGAATTTGAGATATAAACGGGTACATAAGATACATGCACATATTGACTTTGGGCGCCAAAAATATCGATTTTCAGCATGTTTTGAGCCTGAATTTTGAAAATACTCTAACACGGAGAAGGCATGTACAGATCGCTTCTGGGACCCCTAAATATCGAATTTTCGGGTGTTTTGGGACTGAATTTGAGAAATCGACTTTTTGGCACTTAAAAGATCGATTTTTAGCATGTTTTTAGCCTATATTTTGAAAATATTCTCGCACTGTACAGATTGCTTCTGGGACCACAAAATATTGAATTTTCGGGTGTTTTGAGCCTGAATTTGAGATATAAACGGGTACAGAAGATACATGCACATATTGACTTTGGGTTTCTAAAATATCGATTTTCAGCATGTTTTGGGCCTGTATTTTGAAAATACTCTAACACTGAGTAGGCATGTACAGATTGCTTCTGGGACCCCAAAATATTGAATTTTCGGGTGTTTTGAGCCTGAATTTGAGATATAAACGGGTACTGTAGATGCATGCACATATCGACTTTTGTGCACCTAAAAGATCGATTTTCAGTATGTTTTGAGCATGTATTTTGAAAATACTCTAACACGGAGTAGGCATGTACAGATCGCTTCTGGGACCCCTAAATATCGAATTTTCGGGTGTTTTGGGACTGAATTTGAGATATCGACTTTTTGGCACCTAAAAGATCGATTTTTAGCATGTTTTTAGCCTATATTTTGAAAATATTCTAGCACTGAGTAGGCATGTACAGATTGCTTCTGGGACCCCAAAATATTGAATTTTCGGGTGTTTTGAGCCTGAATTTGAGATATAAACGGGTACAGAAGATACATGCACATATTGACTTTGGGCACCAAAAATATCGATTTTCAGCATGTTTTGGGCCTGAATTTTGAAAATACTCTAACACGGAGTAGGCATGTACAGATCGCTTCTGGGACCCCAAAATATCGAATTTTCGGGTGGTTAGGGCCAGAATTTGAGATATAAACGGGTACAGAAGATGCATGCACATATCGACTTTTGGGCACCTAAGAGATCGATTTTCAGTATGTTTTTGGCCTGTATTTTGAAAATACTCTAACACGGAGTAGGCATGTACAGATACCTTCTGGGACCTCTAAATATCGAATTTTCGGGTGTTTTTGGACTGAATTTGAGATATCGATTTTTTGGCACCTAAAATGTCGATTTTTAGCATGTTTTTAGCATATATTTTGAAAATATTCTAGCACTGTGTAGGCATGTACAGATTGCTTCTGGGACCCCAAAATATTGAATTTTCGGGTGTTTTGAGCCTGAATTTGAGATATAAACGGGTACAGAAGATACATGCACATATTGACTTTGGGCATCTAAAATATCGATTTTCAGCATGTTTTGGGCCTGTATTTTGAAAATACTCTAACACTGAGTAGGCATGTACAAATTGCTTCTGGTACCCCAAAATATTGAATTTTCGGGTGTTTTGAGCCTGAATTTGAGATATAAACGGGTACAAAAAGATGCATGCACATATCGACTTTTGGGCACCTAAAAGATCGATTTTCAGTATGTTTTTGGCCTGTATTTTGAAAATACTCTAACACGGAGTAAGCATGTACAGATACCTTCTGGGACCTCTAAATATCGAATTTTCTGGTGTTTTGGGACTGAATTTGATATATCGATTTTTTGGCACCTAAAATGTTGATTTTCAGCATGTTTTTAGCCTATATTTTGAAAATATTCTAGCACTGTGTAGGCATGTACAGATTGCTTCTGGGACCCCAAAATATTGAATTTTCGGGTGTTTTGAGCCTGAATTTGAGATATAAACGGGTACAGAAGATACATGCACATATTGACTTTGGGCATCTAAAATATCGATTTTCAGCATGTTTTGGGCCTGTATTTTGAAAATACTCTAACACTGAGTAGGCATGTACAGATTGCTTCTGGGACCCCAAAATATTGAATTTTCGGGTGTTTTGAGCCTGAATTTGAGATATAAACGGGTACTGAAGATGCATGCACATATCGACTTTTGTGCACCTAAAAGATCGATTTTCAGTATGTTTTGAGCATGTATTTTGAAAATACTCTAACACGGAGTAGGCATGTACAGATCGCTTCTGGGTCCCCTAAATATCGAATTTTCGGGTGTTTTGGGACTGAATTTGAGATATCGACTTTTTGGCACCTAAAAGATCGATTTTTAGCATGTTTTTAGCCTATATTTTGAAAATATTCTAGCACTGAGTAGGCATGTACAGATTGCTTCTGTGACCCCAAAATATTAAATTTTCGGGTGTTTTGAGCCTGAATTTGAGATATAAACGGGTACAGAAGATACATGCACATATTGACTTTGGGCGCCAAAAATATCGATTTTCAGCATGTTTTGGGCCTGAATTTTGAAAATACTCTAACACGGAGTAGGCATGTACAGATCGCTTCTGGGACCCCAAAATATCGAATTTTCGGGTGTTTAGGGCCAGAATTTGAGATATAAACTTGTACAGAAGATGCATGCACATATCGACTTTTGGGCACCTAAAAGATCGATAATCAGTATGTTTTTAGCCTGTATTTTGAAAATACTCTAACACGGAGAAGGCATGTACAGATCGCTTCTGGGACCCCTAAATATCGAATTTTCGGGTGTTTTGGGACTGAATTTGAGATATCGACTTTTTGGCACTTAAAAGATCGATTTTTAGCATGTTTTTAGCCTATATTTTGAAAATATTCTAGCACTGTACAGATTGCTTCTGGGACCCCAAAATATTGAATTTTCGGGTGTTTTGAGCCTGAATTTGAGATATAAACGGGTACAGAAGATACATGCACATATTGACTTTGGGCATCTAAAATATCGATTTTCAGCATGTTTTGGGCCTGTATTTTGAAAATACTCTAACACTGAGTAGGCATGTACAGATTGCTTCTGGGACCCCAAAATATTGAATTTTCGGGTGTTTTGAGCCTGAATTTGAGATATAAACGGGTACTGTAGATGCATGCACATATCGACTTTTGTGCACCTAAAAGATCGATTTTCAGTATGTTTTGAGCATGTATTTTGAAAATACTCTAACACGGAGTAGGCATGTACAGATCGCTTCTGGGACCCCTAAATATCGAATTTTCGGGTGTTTTGGGACTGAATTTGAGATATCGACTTTTTGGCACCTAAAAGATCGATTTTTAGCATGTTTTTAGCCTATATTTTGAAAATATTCTAGCACTGAGTAGGCATGTACAGATTGCTTCTGGGACCCCAAAATATTGAATTTTCGGGTGTTTTGAGCCTGAATTTGAGATATAAACGGGTACAGTAGATACATGCACATATTGACTTTGGGCACCAAAAATATCGATTTTCAGCATGTTTTGGGCCTGAATTTTGAAAATACTCTAACACGGAGTAGGCTTGTACAGATCGCTTCTGGGACCCCAAAATATCGAATTTTCGGGTGTTTAGGGCCAGAATTTGAGATATAAACGGGTACAGAAGATGCATGCACATATCGACTTTTGGGCACCGAAAAGATCGATTTTCAGTATGTTTTTGGCCTGTATTTTGAAAATACTCTAACACGAAATAAGCATGTACAGATACCTTCTGTGACCTCTAAATATCGAATTTTCGGGTGTTTTGGGACTGAATTTGAGATATCGATTTTTTGGCACCTAAAATGTCGATTTTTAGCATGTTTTTAGCCTATATTTTGAAAATATTCTAGCACTGTGTAGGCATGTACAGATTGCTTCTGGGACCCCAAAATATTGAATTTTCGGGTGTTTTGAGCCTGAATTTGAGATATAAACGGGTACAAAAGATACATACACATATTGAATTTGTGCATCTAAAATATCGATTTTCAGTATGTTTTGAGCATGTATTTTGAAAATACTCTAACACGGAGTAGGCATGTACAGATCGCTTCTGGGACCCCTAAATATCGAATTTTCGGGTGTTTTGGGACTGAATTTGAGATATCGACTTTTTGGCACCTAAAAGATCAATTTTTAGCATGTTTTTAGCCTATATTTTGAAAATATTCTAGCACTGAGTAGGCATGTACAGATTGCTTCTGGGACCCCAAAATATTGAATTTTCGGGTGTTTTGAGCCTGAATTTGAGATATAAACGGGTACATAAGATACATGCACATATTGACTTTGGGCGCCAAAAATATCGATTTTCAGCATGTTTTGAGCCTGAATTTTGAAAATACTCTAACACGGAGAAGGCATGTACAGATCGCTTCTGGGACCCCTAAATATCGAATTTTCGGGTGTTTTGGGACTGAATTTGAGAAATCGACTTTTTGGCACTTAAAAGATCGATTTTTAGCATGTTTTTAGCCTATATTTTGAAAATATTCTAGCACTGTACAGATTGCTTCTGGGACCCCAAAATATTGAATTTTCGGGTGTTTTGAGCCTGAATTTGAGATATAAACGGGTACAGAAGATACATGCACATATTGACTTTGGGCATCTAAAATATCGATTTTCAGCATGTTTAGGGCCTGTATTTTGAAAATACTCTAACACTGAGTAGGCATGTACAGATTGCTTCTGGGACCCCAAAATATTGAATTTTCGGGTGTTTTGAGCCTGAATTTGAGATATAAACGGGTACTGTAGATGCATGCACATATCGACTTTTGTGCACCTAAAAGATCGATTTTCAGTATGTTTTGAGCATGTATTTTGAAAATACTCTAACACGGAGTAGGCATGTACAGATCGCTTCTGGGACCCCTAAATATCGAATTTTCGGGTGTTTTGGGACTGAATTTGAGATATCGACTTTTTGGCACCTAAAAGATCGATTTTTAGCATGTTTTTAGCCTATATTTTGAAAATATTCTAGCACTGAGTAGGCATGTACAGATTGCTTCTGGGACCCCAAAATATTGAATTTTCGGGTGTTTTGAGCCTGAATTTGAGATATAAACGGGTACAGTAGATACATGCACATATTGACTTTGGGCACCAAAAATATCGATTTTCAGCATGTTTTGGGCCTGAATTTTGAAAATACTCTAACACGGAGTAGGCTTGTACAGATCGCTTCTGGGACCCCAAAATATCGAATTTTCGGGTGTTTAGGGCCAGAATTTGAGATATAAACGGGTACAGAAGATGCATGCACATATCGACTTTTGGGCACCTAAAAGATCGATTTTCAGTATGTTTTTGGCCTGTATTTTGAAAATACTCTAACACGAAATAAGCATGTACAGATACCTTCTGTGACCTCTAAATATCGAATTTTCGGGTGTTTTGGGACTGAATTTGAGATATCGATTTTTTGGCACCTAAAATGTCGATTTTTAGCATGTTTTTAGCCTATATTTTGAAAATATTCTAGCACTGTGTAGGCATGTACAGATTGCTTCTGGGACCCCAAAATATTGAATTTTCGGGTGTTTTGAGCCTGAATTTGAGATATAAACGGGTACAAAAGATACATACACATATTGAATTTGGGCATCTAAAATATCGATTTTCAGTATGTTTTGAGCATGTATTTTGAAAATACTCTAACACGGAGTAGGCATGTACAGATCGCTTCTGGGACCCCTAAATATCGAATTTTCGGGTGTTTTGGGACTGAATTTGAGATATCGACTTTTTGGCACCTAAAAGATCAATTTTTAGCATGTTTTTAGCCTATATTTTGAAAATATTCTAGCACTGAGTAGGCATGTACAGATTGCTTCTGGGACCCCAAAATATTGAATTTTCGGGTGTTTTGAGCCTGAATTTGAGATATAAACGGGTACATAAGATACATGCACATATTGACTTTGGGCGCCAAAAATATCGATTTTCAGCATGTTTTGAGCCTGAATTTTGAAAATACTCTAACACGGAGAAGGCATGTACAGATCGCTTCTGGGACCCCTAAATATCGAATTTTCGGGTGTTTTGGGACTGAATTTGAGAAATCGACTTTTTGGCACTTAAAAGATCGATTTTTAGCATGTTTTTAGCCTATATTTTGAAAATATTCTAGCACTGTACAGATTGCTTCTGGGACCCCAAAATATTGAATTTTCGGGTGTTTTGAGCCTGAATTTGAGATATAAACGGGTACAGAAGATACATGCACATATTGACTTTGGGCATCTAAAATATCGATTTTCAGCATGTTTTGGGCCTGTATTTTGAAAATACTCTAACACTGAGTAGGCATGTACAGATTGCTTCTGGGACCCCAAAATATTGAATTTTCGGGTGTTTTGAGCCTGAATTTGAGATATAAACGGGTACTGTAGATGCATGCACATATCGACTTTTGTGCACCTAAAAGATCGATTTTCAGTATGTTTTGAGCATGTATTTTGAAAATACTCTAACACGGAGTAGGCATGTACAGATCGCTTCTGGGACCCCTAAATATCGAATTTTCGGGTGTTTTGGGACTGAATTTGAGATATCGACTTTTTGGCACCTAAAAGATCGATTTTTAGCATGTTTTTAGCCTATATTTTGAAAATATTCTAGCACTGAGTAGGCATGTACAGATTGCTTCTGGGACCCCAAAATATTGAATTTTCGGGTGTTTTGAGCCTGAATTTGAGATATAAACGGGTACAGTAGATACATGCACATATTGACTTTGGGCACCAAAAATATCGATTTTCAGCATGTTTTGGGCCTGAATTTTGAAAATACTCTAACACGGAGTAGGCTTGTACAGATCGCTTCTGGGACCCCAAAATATCGAATTTTCGGGTGTTTAGGGCCAGAATTTGAGATATAAACGGGTACAGAAGATGCATGCACATATCGACTTTTGGGCACCTAAAAGATCGATTTTCAGTATGTTTTTGGCCTGTATTTTGAAAATACTCTAACACGAAATAAGCATGTACAGATACCTTCTGTTACCTCTAAATATCGAATTTTCGGGTGTTTTGGGACTGAATTTGAGATATCGATTTTTTGGCACCTAAAATGTCGATTTTTAGCATGTTTTTAGCCTATATTTTGAAAATATTCTAGCACTGTGTAGGCATGTACAGATTGCTTCTGGGACCCCAAAATATTGAATTTTCGGGTGTTTTGAGCCTGAATTTGAGATATAAACGGGTACAAAAGATACATACACATATTGAATTTGGGCATCTAAAATATCGATTTTCAGTATGTTTTGAGCATGTATTTTGAAAATACTCTAACACGGAGTAGGCATGTACAGATCGCTTCTGGGACCCCTAAATATCGAATTTTCCGGTGTTTTGGGACTGAATTTGAGATATCGACTTTTTGGCACCTAAAAGATCAATTTTTAGCATGTTTTTAGCCTATATTTTGAAAATATTCTAGCACTGAGTAGGCATGTACAGATTGCTTCTGGGACCCCAAAATATTGAATTTTCGGGTGTTTTGAGCCTGAATTTGAGATATAAACGGGTACATAAGATACATGCACATATTGACTTTGGGCGCCAAAAATATCGATTTTCAGCATGTTTTGAGCCTGAATTTTGAAAATACTCTAACACGGAGTAGGCATATACAGATCGCTTCTGGGACCCCAAAATATCGAATTTTCGGGTGTTTAGGGCCAGAATTTGAGATATAAACGGGTACAGAAGATGCATGCACATATCGACTTTTGGGCACCTAAAAGATCGATTTTCAGTATGTTTTTGGCCTGTATTTTGAAAATACTCTAACACGGAGTAGGCATGTACAGATCGCTTCTGGGACCCCTAAATATCGAATTTTCGGGTGTTTTGGGACTGAATTTGAGATATCGACTTTTTGGCACTTAAAAGATCAATTTTTAGCATGTTTTTAGCCTATATTTTGAAAATATTCTAGCACTGTACAGATTGCTTCTGGGACCCCAAAATATTGAATTTTCGGGTGTTTTGAGCCTGAATTTGAGATATAAACGGGTACAGAAGATACATGCACATATTGACTTTGGGCATCTAAAATATCGATTTTCAGCATGTTTTGGGCCTATATTTTGAAAATACTCTAACACGGAGTAGGCATGTACAGATCGCTTCTGGGACCCCTAAATATCGAATTTTCGGGTGTTTTGGGACTGAATTTGAGATATCGACTTTTTGGCACCTAAAAGATCGATTTTCAGCATGTTTTTAGCCTATATTTTGAAAATATTCTAGCACTGAGTAGGCATGTACAGATCGCTTCTGGGACCCCAAAATATCGAATTTTCGGGTGTTTAGGGCCAGAATTTGAGATATAAACGGGTACAGAAGATGCATGCACATATCGACTTTTGGGCACCTAAGAGATCGATTTTCAGTATGTTTTTGGCCTGTATTTTGAAAATACTCTAACACGGAGTAGGCATGTACAGATACCTTCTGGGACCTCTAAATATCAAATTTTCGGGTGTTTTCGGACTGAATTTGAGATATCGATTTTTTGGCACCTAAAATGTCGATTTTTAGCATGTTTTTAGCCTATATTTTGAAAATATTCCAGCACTGTGTAGGCATGTACAGATTGCTTCTGGGACCCCAAAATATTGAATTTTCGGGTGTTTTGAGCCTGAATTTGAGAGATAAACGGGTACAGAAGATACATGCACATATTGACTTTGGGCGCCAAAAATATCGATTTTCAGCATGTTTTGGGCCTGAATTTTGAAAATACTCTAACACGGAGTAGGCATGTACAGATCGCTTCTGAGACCCCAAAATATCGAATTTTAGGGTGTTTAGGGCCAGAATTTGAGATATAAACGGGTACAGAAGATGCATGCACATATCGACTTTTGGGCACCTAAAAGGTCGATTTTCAGTATGTTTTTGGCCTGTATTTTGAAAATACTCTAACACGGAGTGCGCATGTACAGATCGCTTCTGGGACCCCTAAATATCGAATTTTCGGGTGTTTCGGGACTGAATTTGAGATATCGTCTTTTTAGCACTTAAAAGATCGATTTTTAGCATGTTTTTAGCCTATATTTTGAAAATATTCTAGCACTGTACAGATTGCTTCTGGGACCCCAAAATATTGAATTTTCGGGTGTTTTGAGCCTGAATTTGAGATATAAACGGGTACAGAAGATACATGCACATATCGACTTTTGGGCACCTAAAAGATCGATTTTCAGTATGTTTTTGGCCTGTATTTTGAAAATACTCTAACACGGAGTCGGCATGTACAGATCGCTTCTGGGACCCCTAAATATCGAATTTTCGGGTGTTTTGGGACTGAATTTGAGATATCGACTTTTTGGCACTTAAAAGATCAATTTTTAGCATGTTTTTAGCCTATATTTTGAAAATATTCTAGCACTGTACAGAATGCTTCTGGGACCCCAAAATATTGAATTTTTGGGTGTTTTGAGCCTGAATTTGAGATATAAACGGGTACAGAAGATACATGCACATATTGACTTTGGGCATCTAAAATATCGATTTTCAGCATGTTTAGGGCCTATATTTTGAAAATACTCTAACACGGAGTAGGCATGTACAGATCGCTTCTGGGACCCCTAAATATCGAATTTTCGGGTGTTTTGGGACTGAATTTGAGATATCGACTTTTTGGCACCTAAAAGATCGATTTTCAGCATGTTTTTAGCCTATATTTTGAAAATATTCCAGCACTGTGTAGGCATGTACAGATTGCTTCTGGGACCCCAAAATATTGAATTTTCGGGTGTTTTGAGCCTGAATTTGAGAGATAAACGGGTACAGAAGATACATGCACATATTGACTTTGGGCGCCAAAAATATCGATTTTCAGCATGTTTTGGGCCTGAATTTTGAAAATACTCTAACACGGAGTAGGCATGTACAGATCGCTTCTGAGACCCCAAAATATCGAATTTTCGGGTGTTTATGGCCAGAATTTGAGATATAAACGGGTACAGAAGATGCATGCACATATCGACTTTTGGGCAACTAAAAGATCGATTTTCAGTATGTTTTTGGCCTGTATTTTGAAAATACTCTAACACGGAGTGCGCATGTACAGATCGCTTCTGGGACCCCTAAATATCGAATTTTCGGGTGTTTTGGGACTGAATTTGAGATATCGTCTTTTTGGCACTTAAAAGATCGATTTTTAGCATGTTTTTAGCCTATATTTTGAAAATATTCTAGCACTGTACAGATTGCTTCTGGGACCCCAAAATATTGAATTTTCGGGTGTTTTGAGCCTGAATTTGAGATATAAACGGGTACAGAAGATACATGCACATATTGACTTTGGGCATCTAAAATATCGATTTTCAGCATGTTTTGGGCCTGTATTTTGAAAATACTCTAACACTGAGTAGGCATGTACAGATTGCTTCTGGGACCCCAAAATATTGAATTTTCGGGTGTTTTGAGCCTGAATTTGAGATATAAACGGGTACTGAAGATGCATGCACATATCGACTTTTGTGCACCTAAAAGATCGATTTTCAGTATGTTTTGAGCATGTATTTTGAAAATACTCTAACACGGAGTAGGCATGTACAGATCGCTTCTGGGACCCCTAAATATCGAATTTTCGGGTGTTTTGGGACTGAATTTGAGATATCGACTTTTTGTCACCTAAAAGATCGATTTTTATCATGTTTTTAGCCTATATTTTGAAAATATTCTAGCACTGAGTAGGCATGTACAGATTGCTTCTGGGACCCCAAAATATTGAATTTTCGGGTGTTTTGAGCCTGAATTTGAGATATAAACGGGTACAGAAGATACATGCACATATTGACTTTGGGCACCAAAAATATCGATTTTCAGCATGTTTTGGGCCTGAATTTTGAAAATACTCTAACACGGAGTAGGCATGTACAGATCGCTTCTGGGACCCCAAAATATCGAATTTTCGGGTGGTTAGGGCCAGAATTTGAGATATAAACGGGTACAGAAGATGCATGCACATATCGACTTTTGGGCACCTAAGAGATCGATTTTCAGTATGTTTTTGGCCTGTATTTTGAAAATACTCTAACACGGAGTAGGCATGTACAGATACCTTCTGGGACCTCTAAATATCGAATTTTCGGGTGTTTTGGGACTGAATTTGAGATATCGATTTTTTGGCACCTAAAATGTCGATTTTTAGCATGTTTTTAGCATATATTTTGAAAATATTCTAGCACTGTGTAGGCATGTACAGATTGCTTCTGGGACCCCAAAATATTGAATTTTCGGGTGTTTTGAGCCTGAATTTGAGATATAAACGGGTACAGAAGATACATGCACATATTGACTTTGGGCATCTAAAATATCGATTTTCAGCATGTTTTGGGCCTGTATTTTGAAAATACTCTAACACTGAGTAGGCATGTACAGATTGCTTCTGGTACCCCGAAATATTGAATTTTCGGGTGTTTTGAGCCTGAATTTGAGATATAAACGGGTACAAAAAGATGCATGCACATATCGACTTTTGGGCACCTAAAAGATCGATTTTCAGTATGTTTTTGGCCTGTATTTTGAAAATACTCTAACACGGAGTAAGCATGTACAGATACCTTCTGGGACCTCTAAATATCGAATTTTCTGTTGTTTTGGGACTGAATTTGAGATATCGATTTTTTGGCACCTAAAATGTTGATTTTCAGCATGTTTTTAGCCTATATTTTGAAAATATTCTAGCACTGTGTAGGCATGTACAGATTGCTTCTGGGACCCCAAAATATTGAATTTTCGGGTGTTTTGAGCCTGAATTTGAGATATAAACGGGTACAGAAGATACATGCACATATTGACTTTGGGCATCTAAAATATCGATTTTCAGCATGTTTTGGGCCTGTATTTTGAAAATACTCTAACACTGAGTAGGCATGTACAGATTGCTTCTGGGACCCCAAAATATTGAATTTTCGGGTGTTTTGAGCCTGAATTTGAGATATAAACGGATACTGAAGATGCATGCACATATCGACTTTTGTGCACCTAAAAGATCGATTTTCAGTATGTTTTGAGCATGTATTTTGAAAATACTCTAACACGGAGTAGGCATGTACAGATCGCTTCTGGGACCCCTAAATATCGAATTTTCGGGTGTTTTGGGACTGAATTTGAGATATCGACTTTTTGGCACCTAAAAGATCGATTTTTAGCATGTTTTTAGCCTATATTTTGAAAATATTCTAGCACTGAGTAGGCATGTACAGATTGCTTCTGGGACCCCAAAATATTAAATTTTCGGGTGTTTTGAGCCTGAATTTGAGATATAAACGGGTACAGAAGATACATGCACATATTGACTTTGGGCGCCAAAAATATCGATTTTCAGCATGTTTTGGGCCTGAATTTTGAAAATACTCTAACACGGAGTAGGCATGTACAGATCGCTTCTGGGACCCCAAAATATCGAATTTTCGGGTGTTTAGGGCCAGAACTTGAGATATAAACTTGTACAGAAGATGCATGCACATATCGACTTTTGGGCATCTAAAAGATCGATAATCAGTATGTTTTTGGCCTGTATTTTGAAAATACTCTAACACGGAGAAGGCATGTACAGATCGCTTCTGGGACCCCTAAATATCGAATTTTCGGGTGTTTTGGGACTGAATTTGAGAAATCGACTTTTTGGCACTTAAAAGATCGATTTTTAGCATGTTTTTAGCCTATATTTTGAAAATATTCTAGCACTGTACAGATTGCTTCTGGGACCCCAAAATATTGAATTTTCGGGTGTTTTGAGCCTGAATTTGAGATATAAACGGGTACAGAAGATACATGCACATATTGACTTTGGGCATCTAAAATATCGATTTTCAGCATGTTTTGGGCCTGTATTTTGAAAATACTCTAACACTGAGTAGGCATGTACAGATTGCTTCTGGGACCCCAAAATATTGAATTTTCGGGTGTTTTGAGCCTGAATTTGAGATATAAACGGGTACTGTAGATGCATGCACATATCGACTTTTGTGCACCTAAAAGATCGATTTTCAGTATGTTTTGAGCATGTATTTTGAAAATACTCTAACACGGAGTAGGCATGTACAGATCGCTTCTGGGACCCCTAAATATCGAATTTTCGGGTGTTTTGGGACTGAATTTGAGATATCGACTTTTTGGCACCTAAAAGATCGATTTTCAGCATGTTTTTAGCCTATATTTTGAAAATATTCTAGCACTGAGTATGCATGTACAGATTGCTTCTGGGACTCCAAAATATTGAATTTTCGGGTGTTTTGAGCCTGAATTTGAGATATAAACGGGTACAGAAGATACATGCACATATTGACTTTGGGCACCAAAAATATCGATTTTCAGCATGTTTTGGGCCTGAATTTTGAAAATACTCTAACACGGAGTAGACATGTACAGATCGCTTCTGGGACCCCAAAATATCGAATTTTCGGGTGTTTAGGACCAGAATTTGAGATATAAACGGGTACAGAGGATGCATGCACATATCGACTTTTGGGCACCTAAAAGATCGATTTTCAGTATGTTTTTGGCCTGTATTTTGAAAATACTCTAACACGGAATAAGCATGTACAGATACCTTCTGGGACCTCTAAATATCGAATTTTCGGGTGTTTTGGGACTGAATTTGAGATATCGATTTTTTGGCACCTAAAATGTCGATTTTTAGCATGTTTTTAGCCTATATTTTGAAAATATTCTAGCACTGTGTAGGCATGTACAGATTGCTTCTGGGACCCCAAAATATTGAATTTTCGGGTGTTTTGAGCCTGAATTTGAGATATAAACGGGTACAGAAGATACATGCACATATTGAATTTGGGCATCTAAAATATCGATTTTCAGTATGTTTTGAGCATGTATTTTGAAAATACTCTAACACGGAGTAGGCATGTACAGATCGCTTCTGGGACCCCGAAATATCGAATTTTCGGGTGTTTTGGGACTGAATTTGATATATCGACTTTTTGGCACCTAAAAGATCGATTTTTAGCATGTTTTTAGCCTATATTTTGAAAATATTCTAGCACTGAGTAGGCATGTACAGATTGCTTCTGGGACCCCAAAATATTGAATTTTCGGGTGTTTTGAGCCTGAATTTGAGATATAAACGGGTACAGTAGATACATGCACATATTGACTTTGGGCCCCAAAAATATCGATTTTCAGCATGTTTTGGGCCTGAATTTTGAAAATACTCTAACACGGAGTAGGCTTGTACAGATCGCTTCTGGGACCCCAAAATATCGAATTTTCGGGTGTTTAGGGCCAGAATTTGAGATATAAACGGGTACAGAAGATGCATGCACATATCGACTTTTGGGCACCTAAAAGATCGATTTTCAGTATGTTTTTGGCCTGTATTTTGAAAATACTCTAACACGAAATAAGCATGTACAGATACCTTCTGTGACCTCTAAATATCGAGTTTTCGGGTGTTTTGGGACTGAATTTGAGATATCAATTTTTTGGCACCTAAAATGTCGATTTTTAGCATGTTTTTAGCCTATATTTTGAAAATATTCTAGCACTGTGTAGGCATGTACAGATTGCTTCTGGGACCCCAAAATATTGAATTTTCGGGTGTTTTGAGCCTGAATTTGAGATATAAACGGGTACAAAAGATACATACACATATTGAATTTGGGCATCTAAAATATCGATTTTCAGTATGTTTTGAGCATGTATTTTGAAAATACTCTAACACGGAGTAGGCATGTACAGATCGCTTCTGGGACCCCGAAATATCGAATTTTCGGGTGTTTTGGGACTGAATTTGATATATCGACTTTTTGGCACCTAAAAGATCGATTTTTAGCATGTTTTTAGCCTATATTTTGAAAATATTCTAGCACTGAGTAGGCATGTACAGATTGCTTCTGGGACCCCAAAATATTGAATTTTCGGGTGTTTTGAGCCTGAATTTGAGATATAAACGGGTACAGAAGATACATGCACATATTGACTTTGGGCATCTAAAATATCGATTTTCAGCATGTTTTGGGCCTGAATTTTGAAAATACTCTAACACTGAATAGGCATGTACAGATTGCTTCTGGGACCCCAAAATATTGAATTTTCGGGTGTTTTGAGCCTGAATTTGAGATATAAACGGGTACTGAAGATGCATGCACATATCGACTTTTGTGCACCTATAAGATCGATTTTCAGTATGTTTTGAGCATGTATTTTGAAAATACTCTAACACGGAGTAGGCATGTACAGATCGCTTCTGGGACCCCTAAATATCGAATTTTCGGGTGTTTTGGGACTGAATTTGAGAAATCGAATTTTGGGCACTTAAAAGATCGATTTTTAGCATGTTTTTACCCTATATTTTGAAAATATTCTAGCACTGTACAGATTGCTTCTGGGACCCCAAAATATTGAATTTTCGGGTGTTTTGAGCCTGAATTTGAGATATAAACGGGTACATAAGATACATGCACATATTGACTTTGGGCATCTAAAATATCGATTTTCAGCATGTTTTGGGCCTGTATTTTGAAAATACTCTAACACTGAGTAGGCATGTACAGATTGCTTCTGGGACCCCAAAATATTGAATTTTCGGGTGTTTTGAGCCTGAATTTGAGATATGAACGGGTACTGAAGATGCATGCACATATCGACTTTTGTGCACCTAAAAGATCGATTTTCAGTATGTTTTGAGCATGTATTTTGAAAATACTCTAACACGGAGTAGGCATGTACAGATCGCTTCTGGGACCCCTAAATATCTTATTTTCGGGTGTTTTGGGACTGAATTTGAGATATCGACTTTTTGGCACCTAAAAGATCGATTTTCAGCATGTTTTTAGCCTATATTTTGAAAATATTCTAGCACTGAGTAGGCATGTACAGATTGCTTCTGGGACCCCAAAATATTGAATTTTCGGGTGTTTTGAGCCTGAATTTGAGATATAAACGGGTACAGTAGATAGATGCACATATTGACTTTGGGCACCAAAAATATCGATTTTCAGCATGTTTTGGGCCTGAATTTTGAAAATACTCTAACACGGAGTAGGCTTGTACAGATCGCTTCTGGGACCCCAAAATATCGAATTTTCGGGTGTTTAGGGCCAGAATTTGAGATATAAACGGGTACAGAAGATGCATGCACATATCGACTTTTGGGCACCTAAAAGATCGATTTTCAGTATGTTTTTGGCCTGTATTTTGAAAATACTCTAACACGGAGTAGGCATGTACAGATACCTTCTGTGACCTCTAAATATCGAATTTTCGGGTGTTTTGGGACTGAATTTGAGATATCGATTTTTTGGCACCTAAAATGTCGATTTTTAGCATGTTTTTAGCCTATATTTTGAAAATATTCTAGCACTGTGTCGGCATGTACAGATTGCTTCTGGGACCCCAAAATATTGAATTTTCGGGTGTTTTGAGCCTGAATTTGAGATATAAACGGGTACAGAAGATACATGCACATATTGACTTTGGGCATCTAAAATATCGATTTTCAGCATGTTTTGGGCCAGTATTTTGAAAATACTCTAACACTGAATAGGCATGTACAGATTGTTTCTGGGACCCCAAAATATTGAATTTTCGGGTGTTTTGAGCCTGAATTTGAGATATAAACGGGTACTGAAGATGCATGCACATATCGACTTTTGTGCACCTATAAGATCGATTTTCAGTATGTTTTGAGCATGTATTTTGAAAATACTCTAACACGGAGTAGGCATGTACAGATCGCTTCTGGGACCCCTAAATATCGAATTTTCGGGTGTTTTGGGACTGAATTTGAGAAATCGACTTTTTGGCACTTAAAAGATCGATTTTTAGCATGTTTTTAGCCTATATTTTGAAAATATTCTAGCACTGTACAGATTGCTTCTGGGACCCCAAAATATTGAATTTTCGGGTGTTTTGACACTGAATTTGAGATATAAACGGGTACAGAAGATACATGCACATATTGACTTTGGGCATCTAAAATATCGATTTTCAGCATGTTTTGGGCCTGTACTTTGAAAATACTCTAACACGGAATAAGCATGTACAGATACATTCTGGGACCTCTAAATATCGAATTTTCGGGTGTTTTGGGACTGAATTTGAGATATCGATTTTTTGGCACCTAAAAGATCGATTTTTAGCATGTTTTTAGCCTATATTTTGAAAATATTCTAGCACTGAGTAGGCATGTACAGATTGCTTCTGGGACCCAAAAATATTGAATTTTCGGGTGTTTTGAGCCTGAATTTGAGATATAAACGGGTACAGTAGATACATGCACATATTGACTTTGGGCACCAAAAATATCGATTTTCAGCATGTTTTGGGCCTGAATTTTGAAAATACTCTAACACGGAGTAGGCTTGTACAGATCGCTTCTGGGACCCCAAAATATCGAATTTTCGGGTGTTTAGGGCCAGAATTTGAGATATAAACGGGTACAGAAGATGCATGCACATATCGACTTTTGGGCACCTACAAGATCGATTTTCAGTATGTTTTTGGCCTGTATTTTTAAAATACTCTAACACGGAGTAGGCATGTACAGATACCTTCTGGGACCTCTAAATATCGAATTTTCGGGTGTTTTGGGACTGAATTTGAGATATCGATTTTTTAGCACCTAAAATGTCGATTTTTAGCATGTTTTTAGCCTATATTTTGAAAATATTCTAGCACTGAGTAGGCATGTACAGATTGCTTCTGGGACCCCAAAATATTGAATTTTCGGGTGTTTTGAGCCTGAATTTGAGATATAAACGGGTACAGAAGATACATGCACATATTGACTTTGGGCATCTAAAATATCGATTTTCAGCATGTTTTGGGCCTGTATTTTGAAAATACTCTAACACTGTGTAGGCATGTACAGATTGCTTCTGGGACCCCAAAATATTGAATTTTCGGGTGTTTTGAGCCTGAATTTGAGATATAAACGGGTACAGAAGATACATGCACATATTGACTTTGGGCATCTAAAATATCGATTTTCAGCATGTTTTTGGCCTGTATTTTGAAAATACTCTAACACTGAGTAGGCATGTACAGATTGCTTCTGGGACCCCAAAATATTGAATTTTCGGGTGTTTTGAGCCTGAATTTGAGATATAAACGGGTACTGAAGATGCATGCACATATCGACTTTTGTGCACCTAAAAGATCGATTTTCAGTATGTTTTGAGCATGTCTTTTGAAAATACTCTAACACGGAGTAGGCATGTACACATCGCTTCTGGGACCCCTAAATATCGAATTTTCCGGTGTTTTGGGACTGAATTTGAGATATCGACTTTTTGGCACCTAAAAGATCGATTTTTAGCATGTTTTTAGCCTATATTTTGAAAATATTCTAGCACTGAGTAGGCATGTACAGATTGCTTCTGGGACCCCAAAATATTGAATTTTCGGGTGTTTTGAGCCTGAATTTGAGATATAAACGGGTACAGAAGATACATGCACATATTGACTTTGGGCACCAAAAATATCGATATTCAGCATGTTTTGGGCCTGAATTTTGAAAATACTCTAACACGGAGTAGGCATGTACAGATCGCTTCTGGGACCCCAAAATATCGAATTTTCGGGTGTTTAGGGCCAGAATTTGAGATATAAACGGGTACAGAAGATGCATGCACATATCGACTTTTGGGCACCTAAAAGATCGATTTTCAGTATGTTTTTGGCCTGTATTTTGAAAATACTCTAACACGGAGTAGGCATGTACAGATACCTTCTGGGACCTCTAAATATCGAATTTTCGGGTGTTTTGGGACTGAATTTGAGATATCGATTTTTTGGCACTTAAAATATCGATTTTCAGCATGTTTTTAGCCTATACTTTGAAAATATTCTAGCACTGTGTAGGCATGTACAGATTGCTTCTGGGACCCCAAAATATTGAATTTTCGGGAGTTTTCAGCCTGAATTTGAGATATAAACGGGTACAGAAGATACATGCACATATTGACTTTGGGCATCTAAAATATCGATTTTCAGCATGTTTTGTTCCTGTATTTTGAAAATACTCTAACACTGAGTAGGCATGTACAGATCGCTTCTGGGACCCCAAAATATCGAATTTTCGGGTGTTTAGGACCAGAATTTGAGATATAAACGGGTACAGAAGATGCATGCACATATCGACTTTTGGGCACCTAAAAGATCGATTTTCAGTATGTTTTTGGCCTGTATTTTGAAAATACTCTAACACTGAGTAGGCATGTACAGATACCTTCTGGGACCTCTAAATATCGAATTTTCGGGTGTTATGGGACTGAATTTGAGATATAGATTTTTTGGCACCTATAATATCGATTTTTAGCATGTTTTTAGCCTATATTTTGAAAATATTCTAGCACTGTGTAGGCATGTACAGATTGCTTCTGGGACCCCAAAATATTGAATTTTCGGTGTTTTGAGCCTGAATTTGATATATAAACGGGTACAGAAGATACATGCACATATTGACTTTGGGCATCTAAATTATCGATTTTCAGCATGTTTTTGGCATGTATTTTGAAAATACTCTAACACTGAGTAGGCATGTACAAATTGCTTCTGGGACCCCAAAATATTGAATTTTCGGGTGTTTTGAGCCTGAATTTGAGATATAAACGGGTACTGAAGATGCATGCACATATCGAATTTTGTGCACCTAAAAGATCGATTTTCAGTATGTTTTGAGCATGTATTTTGAAAATACTCTAACACGGAGTAGGCATGTACAGATTGCTTCTGGGACCCCAAAATATTGAATTTTCGGGTGTTTTGAGCCTGAATTTGAGATATAAACGGGTACAGAAGATACATGCACATATTGACTTTGGGCACCAAAAATATCGATTTTCAGCATGTTTTGGGCCTGAATTTTGAAAATACTCTAACACGGAGTAGGGATGTATAGATCGCTTCTGGGACCCCAAAATATCGAATTTTCGGGTGTTTAGGGCCAGAATTTGAGATATAAACGGGTACAAAAGATGCATGCACATTTGTGCACATAAAAGATCGATTTTCAGTATGTTTTTGGCCTGTATTTTGAAAATACTCTAACACGGAGTAGGCATGTACAGATACCTTCTGGGACTCTAAATATCGAATTTTCGGGTGTTTTGAGACTGAATTTGAGATATCGATTTTTTGGCACCTAAAATGTCGATTTTTAGCATGTTTTTAGCCTATATTTTGAAAATATTCTAGCACTGTGTAGGCATGTACAGATTGCTTCTGGGACCCCAAAATATTGAATTTTCGGGTGTTTTGAGCCTGAATTTGAGATATAAACGGGTACAGAAGATACATGCACATATTGACTTTGGGCATCTAAAATATCGATTTTCAGCATGTTTTGGGCCTGTATTTTGAAAATACTCTAACACTGAGTAGGCATGTACAGATTGCTTCTGGGACTCTAAAATATTGAATTTCCGGGTGTTTTGAGCCTGAATTTGAGATATAAACGGGTACAGAAGATACATGCACATATTGACTTTGGGCACCAAAAATATCGATATTCAGCATGTTTTGGGCCTGAATTTTGAAAATACTCTAACACGGAGTAGGCATGTACAGATCGCTTCTGGGACCCCAAAATATCGAATTTTCGGGTGTTTAGGGCCAGAATTTGAGATATAAACGGGTACAGAAGATGCATGCACATATCGACTTTTGGGCACCTAAAAGATCGATTTTCAGTATGTTTTTGGCCTGTATTTTGAAAATACTCTAACACGGAGTAGGCATGTACAGATACCTTCTGGGACCTCTAAATATCGAATTTTCGGGTGTTTTGGGACTGAATTTGAGATATCGATTTTTTGGCACTTAAAATATCGATTTTCAGCATGTTTTTAGCCTATATTTTGAAAATATTCTAGCACTGTGTAGGCATGTACAGATTGCTTCTGGGACCCCAAAATATTGAATTTTCGGGTGTTTTGAGCCTGAATTTGAGATATAAACGGGTACAGAAGATACATGCACATATTGACTTTGGGCATCTAAAATATCGATTTTCAGCATGTTTTGTTCCTGTATTTTGAAAATACTCTAACACTGAGTAGGCATGTACAGATCGCTTCTGGGACCCCAAAATATCGAATTTTCGGGTGTTTAGGACCAGAATTTGAGATATAAACGGGTACAGAAGATGCATGCACATATCGACTTTTGGGCACCTAAAAGATCTATTTTCAGTATGTTTTTGGCCTGTATTTTGAAAATACTCTAACACGGAGTAGGCATGTACAGATACCTTCTGGGACCTCTAAATATCGAATTTTCGGGTGTTATGGGACTGAATTTGAGATATAGATTTTTTGGCACCTATAATATCGATTTTTAGCATGTTTTTAGCCTATATTTTGAAAATATTCTAGCACTGTGTAGGCATGTACAGATTGCTTCTGGGACCCCAAAATATTGAATTTTCGGTGTTTTGAGCCTGAATTTGATATATAAACGGGTACAGAAGATACATGCACATATTGACTTTGGGCATCTAAATTATCGATTTTCAGCATGTTTTTGGCATGTATTTTGAAAATACTCTAACACTGAGTAGGCATGTACAGATTGCTTCTGGGACCCCAAAATATTGAATTTTCGGGTGTTTTGAGCCTGAATTTGAGATATAAACGGGTACTGAAGATGCATGCACATATCGAATTTTGTGCACCTAAAAGATCGATTTTCAGTATGTTTTGAGCATGTATTTTGAAAATACTCTAACACGGAGTAGGCATGTACAGATACCTTCTGGGACTCCTAAATATGGAATTTTAGGGTGTTTTGGGACTGAATTTGAGATATCGACTTTTTGGCACCTAAAAGATCGATTATTAGCATGTTTTTAGCCTATATTTTGAAATTATTCTAGCACAGTACAGATTGCTTCTGGGACCCCAAAATATTGAATTTTCGGGTGTTTTGAGCCTGAATTTGAGATATAAACGGGTACAGAAGATACATGCACATATTGACTTTGGGCATCTAAAATATCGATTTTCAGCATGTTTTTGGCCTGTATTTTGAAAATACTCTAACACTGTACAGATTGCTTCTGGGACCCCAAAATATTGAATTTTCAGGTGTTTTGAGCCTGAATTTGAGATATAAACGGGTACTGAAATTGCATGCACATATCGACTTTTGTGCACCTAAAAGATCGATTTTCAGTATGTTTTGAACATGTATTTTGAAAATACTCTAACACGGAGTAGGCATGTACAGATCGCTTCTGGGACCCCTACATATCGAATTTTCGGGTGTTTTGGGACTGAATTTGAGATATCGACTTTTTGGCACCTAAAAGATCGATTTTTAGCATGTTTTTAGCCTATATTTTGAAAATATTCTAGCACTGAGTATGCATGTACAGATTGCTTCTGGGACCCCAAAATATTGAATTTTCGGGTGTTTTGAGCCTGAATTTGAGATATAAACGGGTACAGAAGATACATGCACATATTGACTTTGGGCACCAAAAATATCGATTTTCAGCATGTTTTGGGCCTGAATTTTGAAAATACTCTAACACGGAGTAGGGATGTATAGATCGCTTCTGGGACCCCAAAATATCGAATTTTCGGGTGTTTAGGGCCAGAATTTGAGATATAAACGGGTACAGAAGATGCATGCACATATCGACTTTTGTGCACCTAAAAGATCGATTTTCAGTATGTTTTTGGCCTGTATTTTGAAAATACTCTAACACGGAGTAGGCATGTACAGATACCTTCTGGGACCTCTAAATATCGAATTTTCGGGTGTTTTGAGACCGAATTTGAGATATCGATTTTTTGGCACCTAAAATGTCGATTTTTAGCATGTTTTTAGCCTATATTTTGAAAATATTCTAGCACTGTGTAGGCATGTACAGATTGCTTCTGGGACCCCAAAATATTGAATTTTCGGGTGTTTTGAGCCTGAATTTGAGATATAAACGGGTACAGAAGATACATGCACATATTGACTTTGGGCACCAAAAATATCGATTTTCAGCATGTTTTGGGCCTGAATTTTGAAAATACTCTAACACGTAGTAGGGATGTATAGATCGCTTCTGGGACCCCAAAATATCGAATTTTCGGGTGTTTAGGGCCAGAATTTGAGATATAAACGGGTACAAAAGATGCATGCACATTTGTGCACATAAAAGATAGATTTTCAGTATGTTTTTGGCCTGTATTTTGAAAATACTCTAACACGGAGTAGGCATGTACAGATACCTTCTGGGACACTAAATATCGAATTTTCGTGTGTTTTGAGACTGAATTTGAGATATCGATTTTTTGGCACCTAAAATGTCGATTTTTAGCATGTTTTTAGCCTATATTTTGAAAATATTCTAGCACTGTGTAGGCATGTACAGATTGCTTCTGGGACCCCAAAATATTGAATTTTCGGGTGTTTAGGGCTAGAATTTGAGATATAAACGGGTACAGAAGATGCATGCACATATCGACTTTTGGGCACCTAAAAGATCGATTTTCAGTATGTTTTTGGCCTGTATTTTGAAAATACTCTAACACGGAGTAGGCATGTATAGATACCTTCTGGGACCTCTAAATATCGAATTTTCGGGTGTTTTGGGACTGAATTTGAGATATCGATTTTTTGGCACCTAAAATGTCGATTTTTAGCATGTTTTTAGCCTATATTTTGAAAATATTCTAGCACAGATTGCTTCTGGGACCCAAAATATTGAATTTTCGGGTATTTTGAGCCTGAATTTGAGATATAAACGGGTACAGAAGATACATGCACATATTGACTTTGGGCATCTAAAATATCGATTTTCAGCATGTTTTGGGCCTGTATTTTGAAAATACTCTAACACTGAGTAGGCATGTACAGATTGCTTCTGGGACCCCAAAATATTGAATTTTCGGTTGTTTTGAGCCTGAATTTGAGATATAAACGGGTACTGAAGATGCATGCACATATCGACTTTTGTGCACCTAAAAGATCGATTTTCAGTATGTTTTGAGCATGTATTTTGAAAATACTCTAACACGGAGTAGGCATGTACAGATCGCTTCTGGGACCCCTAAATATCGAATTTTCGGGTGTTTTGGGACTGAATTTGAGATATCGACTTTTTGGCACCTAAAAGATCGATTTTTAGCATGTTTTTACCCTATATATTGAAAATATTCTAGCACTGAGTAGGCATGTACAGATTGCTTCTGGGACCCCAAAATATTGAATTTTCGGGTGTTTTGAGCCTGAATTTGAGATATAAACGGGTACAGAAGATACATGCACATATTGACTTTGGGCACCAAAAACATCGATTTTCAGCATGTTTTGGGCCTGAATTTTGAAAATACTCTAACACGGAGTAGGCATGTACAGATCGCTTCTGGGACCCCAAAATATCGAATTTTCGGGTGTTTAGGGCCAGAATTTGAGATATAAACGGGTACAGAAGATGCATGCACATATCGACTTTTGGGCACCTAAAAGATCGATTTTCAGTATGTTTTTGGCCTGTATTTTGAAAATACTCTAACACGGAGTAGGCATGTACAGATACCTTCTGGGACCTCTAAATATCGAATTTTCGGGTGTTTTGGGACTGAATTTGATATATCGATTTTTTGGCACCTAAAATGTCGATTTTTAGCATGTTTTTAGCCTATATTTTGAAAATATTCTAGCACTGTGTAGGCATGTACAGATTGCTTCTGGGACCCCAAAATATTGAATTTTCGGGTGTTTTGAGCCTGAATTTGAGATATAAACGGGTACAGAAGATACATGCACATATTGACTTTGGGCATCTAAAATATCGATTTTCAGCATGTTTTGGGCCTGTATTTTGAAAATACTCTAACACTGAGTAGGCATGTACAGATTGCTTCTGGGACCCCAAAATATTGAATTTTCGGGTGTTTTGAGCCTGAATTTGAGATATTATCGGGTACTGAAGATGCATGCACATATCGACTTTTGTGCACCTAAAAGATCGATTTTCAGTATGTTTTGAGCATGTATTTTGAAAATACTCTGACACGGAGTAGGCATGTACAGATCGCTTCTGGGACCCCTAAATATCGAATTTTCGGGTGTTTTGGGACTGAATTTGAGATATCGACTTTTTGGCACCTAAAAGATCGATTTTTAGCATGTTTTTAGCCTATATTTTGAAAATATTCTAGCACTGAGTACAGATTGCTTCTGGGACCCCAAAATATTGAATTTTCGGGTGTTTAGGGCTAAAATTTGAGATATAAACGGGTACAGAAGATGCATGCACATATCGACTTTTGGGCACCTAAAAGATCGATTTTCAGTATGTTTTTGGCCTGTATTTTGAAAATACTCTAACACGGAGTAGGCATGTATATATACCTTCTGGGACCTCTAAATATCGAATTTTCGGGTGTTTTGGGACTGAATTTGAGATATCGATTTTTTGGCACCTAAAATGTCGATTTTTAGCATGTTTTTAGCCTATATTTTGAAAATATTCTAGCACAGATTGCTTCTGGGACCCAAAATATTGAATTTTCGGGTGTTTTGAGCCTGAATTTGAGATATAAACGGGTACAGAAGATACATGCACATATTGACTTTGGGCATCTAAAATATCGATTTTCAGCATGTTTTGGGCCTGTATTTTGAAAATACTCTAACACTGAGTAGGCATGTACAGATCGCTTCTGGGACCCAAAATATTGAATTTTCGGGTGTTTTGAGCCTAAATTTGAGATATCGACTTTTTGGCACCTAAAAGATCGATTTTTAGCATGTTTTTAGCCTATATTTTGAAAATATTCTAGCACTGAGTAGGCATGTACAGATTGCTTCTGGGACCCAAAATATTGAATTTTCGGGTGTTTTGAGCCTAAATTTGAGATATAAACGGGTACAGAAGATACATGCACATATTGACTTTGGGCACCAAAAATATCGATTTTCAGCATGTTTTGGGCCTGAATTTTGAAAAACTCTAACACGGAGTAGGCATGTACAGATCGCTTCTGGGACCCCAAAATATCGAATTTTCGGGTGTTTTGAGCCTGAATTTGAGATATCGACTTTTTGGCACCTAAAAGATCGATTTTTAGCATGTTTTTAGCCTATATTTTGAAAATATTCTAGCACTGATTGCTTCTGGGACCCCAAAATATTGAATTTTCGGGTGTTTTGAGCCTGAATTTGAGATATAAACGGGTACAGAAGATACATGCACATATTGACTTTGGGCACCAAAAATATCGATTTTCAGCATGTTTTGGGCCTGAATTTTGAAAATACTCTAACACGGAGTAGGCATGTACAGATCGCTTCTGGGACCCCAAAATATCGAATTTTCGGGTGTTTAGGGCCTGAATTTGAGATATAAACGGGTACAGAAGATACATGCACATATTGACTTTGGGCACCAAAAATATCGATTTTCAGCATGTTTTAGGCCTGAATTTTGAAAATACTCTAACACGGAGTAGGCATGTACAGATCGCTTCTGGGACCCCAAAATATCGAATTTTCGGGTGTTTAGGGCCAGAATTTGAGATATAAACGGGTACAGAAGATGCATGCACATATCGACTTTTGGGCACCTAAAAGATCGATTTTCAGTATGTTTTTGGCCTGTATTTTGAAAATACTCTAACACGGAGTAGGCATGTACAGATACCTTCTGGGACCTCTAAATATCGAATTTTCGGGTGTTTTGGGACTGAATTTGAGATATCGATTCTTTGACACCTAAAATGTCGATTTTTAGCATGTTTTTAGACTATATTTTGAAAATATTCTAGCACTGTGTAGGCATGTACAGATTGCTTCTGGGACCCCAAAATATTGAATTTTCGGGTGTTTTGAGCCTGAATTTGAGATATAAACGGGTACAGAAGATACATGCACATATTGACTTTGGGCATCTAAAATATCGATTTTCAGCATGTTCTGGGCCTGTATTTTGAAAATACTCTAACACTGAGTAGGCATGTACAGATTGCTTCTGGGACCCCAAAATATTGAATTTTCGGGTGTTTTGAGCCTGAATTTGAGATATAAACGGGTACTGAAGATGCATCCACATATCGACTTTTGGGCACCTAAAAGATCGATTTTCAGTATGTTTTTGGCCTGTATTTTGAAAATACTCTAACACGGAGTAGGCATGTACAGATCGCTTCTGGGACCTCTAAATATCGAATTTTCGGGTGTTTTGGGACTGAATTTGAGATATCGACTTTTTGGCACTTAAAAGATCGATTTTTAGCATGTTTTTAGCCTATATTTTGAAAATATTCTAGCACTGATTGCTTCTGGGACCCCAAAATATTGAATTTTCGGGTGTTTTGAGCCTGAATTTGAGATATAAACGGGTACAGAAGATACATGCACATATTGACTTTGGGCACCAAAAATATCGATTTTCAGCATGTTTTGGGCCTGAATTTTGAAAATACTCTAACACGGAGTAGGCATGTACAGATCGCTTCTGGGACCCCAAAATATCGAATTTTCGGGTGTTTAGGGCCTGAATTTGAGATATAAACGGGTACAGAAGATACATGCACATATTGACTTTGGGCACCAAAAATATCGATTTTCAGCATGTTTTAGGCCTGAATTTTGAAAATACTCTAACACGGAGTAGGCATGTACAGATCGCTTCTGGGACCCCAAAATATCGAATTTTCGGGTGTTTAGGGCCAGAATTTGAGATATAAACGGGTACAGAAGATGCATGCACATATCGACTTTTGGGCACCTAAAAGATCGATTTTCAGTATGTTTTTGGCCTGTATTTTGAAAATACTCTAACACGGAGTAGGCATGTACAGATACCTTCTGGGACCTCTAAATATCGAATTTTCGGGTGTTTTGGGACTGAATTTGAGATATCGATTCTTTGACACCTAAAATGTCGATTTTTAGCATGTTTTTAGCCTATATTTTGAAAATATTCTAGCACTGTGTAGGCATGTACAGATTGCTTCTGGGACCCCAAAATATTGAATTTTCGGGTGTTTTGAGCCTGAATTTGAGATATAAACGGGTACAGAAGATACATGCACATATTGACTTTGGGCATCTAAAATATCGATTTTCAGCATGTTCTGGGCCTGTATTTTGAAAATACTCTAACACTGAGTAGGCATGTACAGATTGCTTCTGGGACCCCAAAATATTGAATTTTCGGGTGTTTTGAGCCTGAATTTGAGATATAAACGGGTACTGAAGATGCATCCACATATCGACTTTTGGGCACCTAAAAGATCGATTTTCAGTATGTTTTTGGCCTGTATTTTGAAAATACTCTAACACGGAGTAGGCATGTACAGATCGCTTCTGGGACCTCTAAATATCGAATTTTCGGGTGTTTTGGGACTGAATTTGAGATATCGACTTTTTGGCACTTAAAAGATCGATTTTTAGCATGTTTTTAGCCTATATTTTGAAAATATTCTAGCACTGTACAGATTGCTTCTGGGACCCCAAAATATTGTATTTTCGGGTGTTTTGAGCCTGAATTTGAGTTATAAACGGGTACAGAAGATACATGCACATATTGACTTTGGGCATCTAAAATATCGATTTTCAGCATGTTTTGGGCCTGTATTTTGAAAATACTCTAACACTGAGTAGGCATGTACAGATTGCTTCTGGGACCCCAAAATATTGAATTTTCGGGTGTTTTGAGCCTGAATTTGAGATATAAACGGGTACTGAAGATGCATGCACATATCGACTTTTGTGCACCTAAAAGATCGATTTTCAGTATGTTTTGAGCATGTATTTTGAAAATACTCTAACACGGAGTAGGCATGTACAGATAGCTTCTGGGACCCCTAAATATCGAATTTTCGGGTGTTTTGGGACTGAATTTGAGATATCGACTTTTTGGCACCTAAAAGATCGATTTTTAGCATGTTTTTAGCCTATATTTTGAAAATATTCTAGCACTGAGTAGGCATGTACAGATTGCTTCTGGTACCCCAAAATATTGAATTTTCGGGTGTTTTGAGCCTGAATTTGAGATATAAACGGGTACAGTAGATACATGCACATATTGACTTTGCGCACCAAAAATATCGATTTTCAGCATGTTTTGAGCCTGAATTTTGAAAATACTCTAACACGGAGTAGGTTTGTACAGATCGCTTCTGGGACCCCAAAATATCGAATTTTCGGGTGTTTAGGGCCAGAATTTGAGATATAAACGGGTACAGAAGATGCATGCACATATCGACTTTTGGGCACCTAAAAGATCGATTTTCAGTATGTTTTTGGCCTGTATTTTGAAAATACTCTAACACGGAGTAGGCATGTACAGATACCTTCTGGGACCTCTAAATATCGAATTTTCGGGTGTTTTGGGACTGAATTTGAGATATCGATTTTTTGGCACCTCAAATGTCGATTTTTAGCATGTTTTTAGCCTATATTTTGAAAATATTCTAGCACTGTGTAGGCATGTACAGATTGCTTCTGGGACCCCAAAATATTGAATTTTCGGGTGTTTTGAGCCTGAATTTGAGATATAAACGTGTACTGAAGATGCATGCACATATCGACTTTTGGGCACCTATAAGATCGATTTTCAGTATGTTTTGAGCATGTATTTTGAAAATACTCTAACACGGAGTAGGCATGTACAGATCGCTTCTGGGACCCCTAAATATCGAATTTTCGGGTGTTTTGGGACTGAATTTGAGAAATCGACTTTTTGGCACTTAAAAGATCGATTTTTAGCATGTTTTTAGCCTATATTTTGAAAATATTCTAGCACTGTACAGATTGCTTCTGGGACCCCAAAATATTGAATTTTCGGGTGTTTTGAGCCTGAATTTGAGATATAAACGGGTACAGAAGATACATGCACATATTGACTTTGGGCATCTAAAATATCGATTTTCAGCATGTTTTGGGCCTGTATTTTGAAAATACTCTAACACTGAGTAGGCATGTACAGATTGCTTCTGGGACCCCAAAATATTGAATTTTCGGGTGTTTTGAGCCTGAATTTGAGATATAAACGGGTACTGAAGATGCATGCACATATCGACTTTTGTGCACCTAAAAGATCGATTTTCAGTATGTTTTGAGCATGTATTTTGAAAATACTCTAACACGGAGTAGGCATGTACAGATCGCTTCTGGGACCCCTAAATATCGAATTTTCGGGTGTTTTGGGACTGAATTTGAGATATCGACTTTTTGGCACCTAAAAGATCGATTTTCAGCATGTTTTTAGCCTATATTTTGAAAATATTCTAGCACTGTGTAGGCATGTACAGATTGCTTCTGGGACCCCAAAATATTGAATTTTCGGGTGTTTTGAGCCTAAATTTGAGATATAAACGGGTACAGAAGATACATGCACATATTGAATTTGGGCATCTAAAATATCGATTTTCAGTATGTTTTGAGCATGTATTTTGAAAATACTCTAACACGGAGTAGGCATGTACAGATCGCTTCTGGGACCCCTAAATATCAAATTTTCGGGTGATTTGGGACTGAATTTGAGATATCGACTTTTTGGCACCTAAAAGATCGATTTTTAGCATGTTTTTAGCCTATATTTTGAAAATATTCTAGCACTGAGTAGGCATGTACAGATTGCTTCTGGGACCCCAAAATATTGAATTTTCGGGTGTTTTGAGCCTGAATTTGAGATATAAACGGGTACAGTAGATACATGCACATATTGACTTTGGGCACCAAAAATATCGATTTTCAGCATGTTTTGGGCCTGAATTTTGAAAATACTCTAACACGGAGTAGGCTTGTACAGATCGCTTCTGGGACACCAAAATATCGAATTTTCGGGTGTTTAGGGCCAGAATTTGAGATATAAACGGGTACAGAAGATGCATGCACATATCGACTTTTGGGCACCTAAAAGATCGATTTTCAGTATGTTTTTGGCCTGTATTTTGAAAATACTCTAACACGGAGTAGGCATGTACAGATACCTTCTGGGACCTCTAAATATCGAATTTTCGGGTGTTTTGGGACTGAATTTGAGATATCGATTTTTTAGCACCTAAAATGTCGATTTTCAGCATGTTTTTGGCCTGTATTTTGAAAATACTCTAACACTGAGTAGGCATGTACAGATTGCTTCTGGGACCCCAAAATATTGAATTTTCGGGTGTTTTGAGCCTGAATTTGAGATATAAACGGGTACAGAAGATACATGCACATATTGAATTTGGGCATCTAAAATATCGATTTTCAGTATGTTTTGAGCATGTATTTTGAAAATACTCTAACACGGAGTAGGCATGTACAGATCGCTTCTGGGACCCCTAAATATCGAATTTTCGGGTGTTTTGGGACTGAATTTGAGATATCGACTTTTTGGCACCTAAAAGATCGATTTTTAGCATGTTTTTAGCCTATATTTTGAAAATATTCTAGCACTGAGTAGGCATGTACAGATTGCTTCTGGGACCCCAAAATATTGAATTTTCGGGTGTTTTGAGCCTGAATTTGAGATATAAACGGGTACAGTAGATACATGCACATATTGACTTTGGGCACCAAAAATATCGATTTTCAGCATGTTTTGGGCCTGAATTTTGAAAATACTCTAACACGGAGTAGGCTTGTACAGATCGCTTCTGGGACCCCAAAATATCGAATTTTCGGGTGTTTAGGGCCAGAATTTGAGATATAAACGGGTACAGAAGATGCATGCAAATATCGACTTTTGGGCACCTAAAAGATCGATTTTCAGTATGTTTTTGGCCTGAATTTTGAAAATACTCTAACACGGAGTAGGCATGTACAGATACCTTCTGGGACCTCTAAATATCGAATTTTCGGGTGTTTTGGGACTGAATTTGAGATATCGATTTTTTAGCACCTAAAATGTCGATTTTTAGCATGTTTTTAGCCTATATTTTGAAAATATTCTAGCACTGTGTAGGCATGTACAGATTGCTTCTGGGACCCCAAAATATTGAATTTTCGGGTGTTTTGAGCCTGAATTTGAGATATAAACGGGTACAGAAGATACATGCACATATTGACTTTGGGCATCTAAAATATCGATTTTCAGCATGTTTTGGGCCTGTATTTTGAAAATACTCTAACACTGTGTAGGCATGTACAGATTGCTTCTGGGACCCCAAAATATTGAATTTTCGGGTGTTTTGAGCCTGAATTTGAGATATAAACGGGTACAGAAGATACATGCACATATTGACTTTGGGCATCTAAAATATCGATTTTCAGCATGTTTTTGGCCTGTATTTTGAAAATACTCTAACACTGAGTAGGCATGTACAGATTGCTTCTGGGACCCCAAAATATTGAATTTTCGGGTGTTTTGAGCCTGAATTTGAGATATAAACGGGTACAGAAGATACATGCACATATTGAATTTGGGCATCTAAAATATCGATTTTCAGTATGTTTTGAGCATGTATTTTGAAAATACTCTAACACGGAGTAGGCATGTACAGATCGCTTCTGGGACCCCTAAATATCGAATTTTCGGGTGTTTTGGGACTGAATTTGAGATATCGACTTTTTGGCACCTAAAAGATCGATTTTTAGCATGTTTTTAGCCTATATTTTGAAAATATTCTAGCACTGAGTAGGCATGTACAGATTGCTTCTGGGACCCCAAAATATTGAATTTTCGGGTGTTTTGAGCCTGAATTTGAGATATAAACGGGTACAGTAGATACATGCACATATTGACTTTGGGCACCAAAAATATCGATTTTCAGCATGTTTTGGGCCTGAATTTTGAAAATACTCTAACACGGAGTAGGCTTGTACAGATCGCTTCTGGGACCCCAAAATATCGAATTTTCGGGTGTTTAGGGCAAGAATTTGAGATATAAACGGGTACAGAAGATGCATGCACATATCGACTTTTGGGCACCTAAAAGATCGATTTTCAGTATGTTTTTGGCCTGTATTTTGAAAATACTCTAACACGGAGTAGGCATGTACAGATACCTTCTGGGACCTCTAAATATCGAATTTTCGGGTGTTTTGGGACTGAATTTGAGATATCGATTTTTTAGCACCTAAAATGTCGATTTTTAGCATGTTTTTAGCCTATATTTTGAAAATATTCTAGCACTGTGTAGGCATGTACAGATTGCTTCTGGGACCCCAAAATATTGAATTTTCGGGTGTTTTGAGCCTGAATTTGAGATATAAACGGGTACAGAAGATACATGCACATATTGACTTTGGGCATCTAAAATATCGATTTTCAGCATGTTTTGGGCCTGTAATTTGAAAATACTCTAACACTGTGTAGGCATGTACAGATTGCTTCTGGGACCCCAAAATATTGAATTTTCGGGTGTTTTGAGCCTGAATTTGAGATATAAACGGGTACAGAAGATACATGCACATATTGACTTTGGGCATCTAAAATATCGATTTTCAGCATGTTTTGAGCCTGTATTTTGAAAATACTCTAACACTGAGTAGGCATGTACAGATTGCTTCTGGGACCCCAAAATATTGAATTTTCGGGTGTTTTGAGCCTGAATTTGAGATATAAACGGGTACTGAAGATGCATGCACATATCGACTTTTGTTCACCTAAAAGATCGATTTTCAGTATGTTTTGAGCATGTCTTTTGAAAATACTCTAACACGGAGTAGGCATGTACACATCGCTTCTGGGACCCCTAAATATCGAATTTTCGGGTGTTTTGGGACTGAATTTGAGATATCGACTTTTTGGCACCTAAAAGATCGATTTTTAGCATGTTTTTAGCCTATATTTTGAAAATATTCTAGCACTGAGTAGGCATGTACAGATTGCTTCTGGGACCCCAAAATATTGAATTTTCGGGTGTTTTGAGCCTGAATTTGAGATATAAACGGGTACAGAAGATACATGCACATATTGACTTTGGGCACCAAAAATATCGATATTCAGCATGTTTTGGGCCTGAATTTTGAAAATACTCTAACACGGAGTAGGCATGTACAGATCGCTTTTGGGACCCCAAAATATCGAATTTTCGGGTGTTTAGGGCCAGAATTTGAGATATAAACGGGTACAGAAGATGCATGCACATATCGACTTTTGGGCACCTAAAAGATCGATTTTCAGTATGTTTTTGGCCTGTATTTTGAAAATACTCTAACACGGAGTAGGCATGTACAGATACCTTCTGGGACCTCTAAATATCGAATTTTCGGGTGTTTTGGGACTGAATTTGAGATATCGATTTTTTAGCACCTAAAATGTCGATTTTTAGCATGTTTTTAGCCTATATTTTGAAAATATTCTAGCACTGTGTAGGCATGTACAGATTGCTTCTGGGACCCCAAAATATTGAATTTTCGGGTGTTTTGAGCCTGAATTTGAGATATAAACGGGTACAGAAGATACATGCACATATTGACTTTGGGCATCTAAAATATCGATTTTCAGCATGTTTTGGGCCTGTAATTTGAAAATACTCTAACACTGTGTAGGCATGTACAGATTGCTTCTGGGACCCCAAAATATTGAATTTTCGGGTGTTTTGAGCCTGAATTTGAGATATAAACGGGTACAGAAGATACATGCACATATTGACTTTGGGCATCTAAAATATCGATTTTCAGCATGTTTTTGGCCTGTATTTTGAAAATACTCTAACACTGAGTGTACAGATTGCTTCTGGGACCCCAAAATATTGAATTTTCGGGTGTTTTGAGCCTGAATTTGAGATATAAACGGGTACTGAAGATGCATGCACATATCGACTTTTGTTCACCTAAAAGATCGATTTTCAGTATGTTTTGAGCATGTCTTTTGAAAATACTCTAACACGGAGTAGGCATGTACACATCGCTTCTGGGACCCCTAAATATCGAATTTTCGGGTGTTTTGGGACTGAATTTGAGATATCGACTTTTTGGCACCTAAAAGATCGATTTTTAGCATGTTTTTAGCCTATATTTTGAAAATATTCTAGCACTGAGTAGGCATGTACAGATTGCTTCTGGGACCCCAAAATATTGAATTTTCGGGTGTTTTGAGCCTGAATTTGAGATATAAACGGGTACAGAAGATACATGCACATATTGACTTTGGGCACCAAAAATATCGATATTCAGCATGTTTTGGGCCTGAATTTTGAAAATACTCTAACACGGAGTAGGCATGTACAGATCGCTTCTGGGACCCCAAAATATCGAATTTTCGGGTGTTTAGGGCCAGAATTTGAGATATAAACGGGTACAGAAGATGCATGCACATATCGACTTTTGGGCACCTAAAAGATCGATTTTCAGTATGTTTTTGGCCTGTATTTTGAAAATACTCTAACACGGAGTAGGCATGTACAGATACCTTCTGGGACCTCTAAATATCGAATTTTCGGGTGTTTTGGGACTGAATTTGAGATATCGACTTTTTGGCACTTAAAAGATCGATTTTTAGCATGTTTTTAGCCTATATTTTGAAAATATTCTAGCACTGTACAGATTGCTTCTGGGACCCCAAAATATTGTATTTTCGGGTGTTTTGAGCCTGAATTTGAGATATAAACGGGTACAGAAGATACATGCACATATTGACTTTGGGCATCTAAAATATTGATTTTCAGCATGTTTTGGGCCTGTATTTTGAAAATACTCTAACACTGAGTAGGCATGTACAGATTGCTTCTGGGACCCCAAAATATTGAATTTTCGGGTGTTTTTAGCCTGAATTTGAGATATAAACGGGTACTGAAGATGCACGCACATATCGACTTTTGTGCACCTAAAAGATCGATTTTCAGTATGTTTTGAGCATGTATTTTGAAAATACCCTAACACGGAGTAGGCATGTACAGATACCTTCTGGGACCCCTAAATATCGAATTTTCGGGTGTTATGGGACTGAATTTGAGATATCGACTTTTTGTCACCTAAAAGATCGATTTTTAGCATGTTTTTAGCCTATATTTTGAAAATATTCTAGCACTGAGTAGGCATGTACAGATTGCTTCTGGGACCCCAAAATATTGAATTTTCGGGTGTTTTGAGCCTGAATTTGAGATATAAACGGGTACAGAAGATACATGCACATATCGACTTTTGGGCATCTAAAATATCGATTTTCAGCATGTTTTGGGCCTGAATTTTGAAAATACTCTAACACGGAGTAGGCATGTACAGATCGATTCTGGGACCCAAAAATATCGAATTTTCGGGTGTTTAGGGCCAGAAGTTGAGATATAAACGGGTACAGAAGATGCATGCACATATCGACTTTTGGGCACCTAAAAGATCGATTTTCAGTATGTTTTGAGCATGTATTTTGAAAATACTCTAACACGGAGTAGGCATGTACAGATACCTTCTGGGACCTCTAAATATCGAATTTTCGGGTGTTTTGTGACTGAATTTGAGATATCGATTTTTTGGCACATAAAATGTTGATTTTTAGCATGTTTTTTAGCCTATATTTAGAAAATATTCAAGCACTGTGTAGGCATGTACAGATTGCTTCTGGGACCCCAAAATATTGAATTTTCGGGTGTTTTGAGCCTGAATTTGAGATATAAACGGGTACTGAAGATGCATGCACATATCGACTTTTGTGCTCCTAAAAGATCGATTTTCAGTATGTTTTGAGCATGTATTTTGAAAATACTCTAACACTGAGTAGGCATGTACAGATCGCTTCTGGGACCCCTAAATATCGAATTTTCGGGTGTTTTGGGACTGAATTTGAGATATCGACTTTTTGGCACCTAAAAGATCGATTTTTAGCATGTTTTTAGCCTATATTTTGAAAATATTCTAGCACTGACTGCTTCTGTGACCCCAAAATATTGAATTTTCGGGTGTTTTGAGCCTGAATTTGAGATATAAACGGGTACAGAAGATACATGCACATATTGACTTTGGGCACCAAAAATATCGATTTTCAGCATGTTTTGGGCCTGAATTTTGAAAATACTCTAACACGGAGTAGGCATGTACAGATCGCTTCTGGGACCCCAAAATATCGAATTTTCGGGTGTTTAGGGCCTGAATTTGAGATATAAACGGGTACAGAAGATACATGCACATATTGACTTTGGGCACCAAAAATATCGATTTTCAGCATGTTTTGGGCCTGAATTTTGAAAATACTCTAACACGGAGTAGGCATGTACAGATCGCTTCTGGGACCCCAAAATATCGAATTTTCGGGTGTTTAGGGCCAGAATTTGAGATATAAACGGGTACAGAAGATGCATGCACATATCGACTTTTGGGCACCTAAAAGATCGATTTTCAGTATGTTTTTGGCCTGTATTTTGAAAATACTCTAACACGGAGTAGGCATGTACAGATACCTTCTGGGACCTCTAAATATCGAATTTTCGGGTGTTTTGGGACTGAATTTGAGATATCGATTCTTTGACACCTAAAATGTCGATTTTTAGCATGTTTTTCGCCTATATTTTGAAAATATTCTAGCACTGTGTAGGCATGTACAGATTGCTTCTGGGACCCCAAAATATTGAATTTTCGGGTGTTTTGAGCCTGAATTTGAGATATAAACGGGTACAGAAGATACATGCACATATTGACTTTGGGCATCTAAAATATCGATTTTCAGCATGTTCTGGGCCTGTATTTTGAAAATACTCTAACACTGAGTAGGCATGTACAGATTGCTTCTGGGACCCCAAAATATTGAATTTTCGGGTGTTTTGAGCCTGAATTTGAGATATAAACGGGTACTGAAGATGCATGCACATATCGACTTTTGGGCACCTAAAAGATCGATTTTCAGTATGTTTTTGGCCTGTATTTTGAAAATACTCTAACACAGAGTAGGCATGTACAGATCGCTTCTGGGACCTCTAAATATCGAATTTTCGGGTGTTTTGGGACTGAATTTGAGATATCGACTTTTTGGCACTTAAAAGATCGATTTTTAGCATGTTTTTAGCCTATATTTTGAAAATATTCTAGCACTGTACAGATTGCTTCTGGGACCCCAAAATATTGTATTTTCGGGTGTTTTGAGCCTGAATTTGAGATATAAACGGGTACAGAAGATACATGCACATATTGACTTTGGGCATCTAAAATATTGATTTTCAGCATGTTTTGGGCCTGTATTTTGAAAATACTCTAACACTGAGTAGGCATGTACAGATTGCTTCTGGGACCCCAAAATATTGAATTTTCGGGTGTTTTGAGCCTGAATTTGAGATATAAACGGGTACTGAAGATTCATGCACATATCGACTTTTGTGCACCTAAAAGATCGATTTTCAGTATGTTTTGAGCATGTATTTTGAAAATACTCTAACACGGAGTAGGCATGTACAGATCGCTTCTGGGACCCCTAAATATCGAATTTTCGGGTGTTTTGGGACTGAATTTGAGATATCGACTTTTTGTCACCTTAAAGGACGATTTTTAGCATGTTTTTAGCCTATATTTTGAAAATATTCTAGCACTGAGTAGGCATGTACAGATTGCTTCTGGGACCACAAAATATTGAATTTTCGGGTGTTTTGAGCCTGAATTTGAGATATAAACGGGTACTGAAGATGCATGCACATATCGACTTTTGTGCACCTAAAAGATCGATTTTCAGTATGTTTTGAGCATGTATTTTGAAAATACTCTAACACGGAGTAGGCATGTACAGATCGCTTCTGGGACCCCTAAATATCGAATTTTCGGGTGTTTTGGGACTGAATTTGAGATATCGACTTTTTGGCACCTAAAAGATCGATTTTTAGCATGTTTTTAGCCTATATTTTGAAAATATTCTAGCACTGAGTAGGCATGTACAGATTGCTTCTGGGACCCCAAAATATTGAATTTTCGGGTGTTTTGAGCCTGAATTTGAGATATAAACGGGTACAGAAGATGCACGCACATATCGACTTTTGTGCACCTAAAAGATCGATTTTCAGTATGTTTTGAGCATGTATTTTGAAAATACCCTAACACGGAGTAGGCATGTACAGATCGCTTCTGGGACCCCTAAATATCGAATTTTCGGGTGTTTTGGGACTGAATTTGAGATATCGACTTTTTGTCACCTAAAAGATCGATTTTTAGCATGTTTTTAGCCTATATTTTGAAAATATTCTAGCACTGAGTAGGCATGTACAGATTGCTTCTGGGACCCCAAAATATTGAATTTTCGGGTGTTTTGAGCCTGAATTTGAGATATAAACGGGTACAGAAGATACATGCACATATCGACTTTTGGGCATCTAAAATATCGATTTTCAGCATGTTTTGGGCCTGAATTTTGAAAATACTCTAACACTGAGTAGGCATGTACAGATCGCTTCTGGGACCCCAAAATATCGAATTTTCGGGTGTTTAGGGCCAGAATTTGAGATATAAACGGGTACAGAAGATGCATGCACATATCGACTTTATGGCACCTAAAAGATCGATTTTCAGTATGTTTTGAGCATGTATTTTGAAAATACTCTAACACGGAGTAGGCATGTACAGATACCTTCTGGGACCTCTAAATATCGAATTTTCGGGTGTTTTGGGACTGAATTTGAGATATCGATTTTTTGACACCTATAATGTCGATTTTTAGCATGTTTTTAGCCTTTTTTTTTTTAAATATTCTAGCACTGTGTAGGCATGTACAGATTGCTTCTGGGACCCCAAAATATTGAATTTTCGGGTGTTTTGAGCCTGAATTTGAGATATAAACGGGTACAGAAAATACATGCACATATTGACTTTGGGAATCTAAAATATCGATTTTCAGCATGTTTTGGGCCTGTATTTTGAAAATACTCTAACACTGAGTAGGCATGTACAGATTGCTTCTGGGACCCCAAAATATTGAATTTTCGGGTGTTTTGAGCCTGAATTTGAGATATAAACGGGTACTGAAGATGCATGCACATATCGACTTTTGTGCACCTAAAAGATCGATTTTCAGTATGTTTTGAGCATGTATTTTGAAAATACTCTAACACGGAGTAGGCATGTACAGATCGCTTCTGGGACCCCTAAATATCGAATTTTCGGGTGTTTTGGGACTGAATTTGAGATATCGACTTTTTGGCACCTAAAAGATCGATTTTTAGCATGTTTTTAGCCTATATTTTGAAAATATTCTAGCACTGAGTAGGCATGTACAGATTGCTTCTGGGACCCCAAAATATTGAATTTTCGGGTGTTTTGAGCCTGAATTTGAGATATAAACGGGTACAGAAGATACATGCACATATTGACTTTGGGCACCAAAAATATTGATTTTCAGCATGTTTTGGGCCTGAATTTTGAAAATACTCTAACACGGAGTAGGCATGTACAGATCGCTTCTGGGACCCCAAAATATCGAATTTTCGGGTGTTTAGGGCCAGAATTTGAGATATAAACGGGTACAGAAGATGCATGCACATATCGACTTTTGGGCACCTAAAAGATCTATTTTCAGTATGTTTTTGGCCTGTATTTTGAAAATACTCTAACACGGAGTAAGCATGTACAGATACCTTCTGGGACCACTAAATATCGAATTTTCGGGTGTTTTGGGACTGAATTTGAGATATCGATTTTTTGGCACCTAAAATGTCGATTTTCAGCATGTTTTTAGCCTATATTTTGAAAATATTCTAGCACTGAGTAGGCATGTACAGATTGCTTCTGGGACCCCAAAATATTGAATTTTCGGGTGTTTTGAGCCTGAATTTGAGATATAAACGGGTACTGAAGATGCATACACATATCGACTTTTGTGCACCTAAAAGATCGATTTTCAGTATGTTTTGAGCATGTATTTTGAAAATACTCTAACACGGAGTAGGCATGTACAGATCGCTTCTGGGAACCCTAAATATCGAATTTTCGGGTGTTTTGGGACTGAATTTGAGATATCGACTTTTTGGCACCTAAAAGATCGATTTTTAACATGTTTTTAGCCTATATTTTGAAAATATTCTAGCACTGTACAGATTGCTTCTGGGACCCCAAAATATTGTATTTTCGGGTGTTTTGAGCCTGAATTTGAGATATAAAAGGGTACAGAAGATACATGCACATATTGACTTTGGGCATCTAAAATATCGATTTTCAGCATGTTTTGGGCCTGTATTTTGAAAATACTCTAACACTGAGTAGGCATGTACAGATTGCTTCTGGGACCCCAAAATATTGAATTTTCGGGTGTTTTGAGCCTGAATTTGAGATATAAACGGGTACTGAAGATGCATGCACATATCGACTTTTGTGCACCTAAAAGATCGATTTTCAGTATGTTTTGAGCATGTATTTTGAAAATACTCTAACACGGAGTAGGCATGTACAGATCGCTTCTGGGACCCCTAAATATCGAATTTTCGGGTGTTTTTGGACTGAATTTGAGATATCGACTTTTTGACACCTAAAAGATCGATTTTTAGCATGTTTTTAGCCTATATTTTGAAAATATTCTAGCACTGTACAGATTGCTTTTGGGACCCCAAAATATTGAATTTTCGGGTGTTATGAGCCTGAATTTGAGATATAAACGGGTACAGAAGATACATGCACATATTGACTTTGGGCACCAAAAATATCGATTTTCAGCATGTTTTGGGCCTGTATTTTGAAAATACTCTAACACTGAGTAGGCATGTACAGATTGCTTCTGGGACCCCAAAATATTGAATTTTCGGGTGTTTTGAGCCTGAATTTGAGATATAAACGGGTACTGAAGATGCATGCACATATCGACTTTTGTGCACCTAAAAGATCGATTTTCAGTATGTTTTGAGCATGTATTTTGAAAATACTCTAACACGGAGTAGGCATGTACAGATCGCTTCTGGGACCCCTAAATATCGAATTTTCGGGTGTTTTGGGACTGAATTTGAGATATCGACTTTTTGTCACCTAAAAGATCGATTTTTAGCATGTTTTTAGCCTATATTTTGAAAATATTCTAGCACTGAGTAGGCATGTACAGATTGCTTCTGGGACCACAAAATATTGAATTTTCGGGTGTTTTGAGCCTGAATTTGAGATATAAACGGGTACAGAAGATACATGCACATATCGACTTTTGGGCATCTAAAATATCGATTTTTAGCATGTTTTGGGCCTGAATTTTGAAAATACTCTAATACTGAGTAGGCATGTACAGATCGCTTCTGGGACCCCAAAATATTGAATTTTCGGGTGTTTAGGGCCAGAATTTGAGATATAAACGGGTACTGAAGATGCATGCACATATCGACTTTATGGCACCTAAAAGATCGATTTTCAGTATGTTTTGAGCATGTATTTTGAAAATACTCTAACACGGAGTAGGCATGTACAGATCGCTTCAGGGACCTCTAAATATCGAATTTTCGGGTGTTTTGGGACTGAATTTGAGATATCGACTTTTTGGCACTTAAAAGATCGATTTTTAGCATGTTTTTAGCCTATATTTTGAAAATATTCTAGCACTGTACAGATTGCTTCTGGGACCCCAAAATATTGTATTTTCGGGTGTTTTGAGCCTGAATTTGAGATATAAACGGGTACAGAAGATACATGCACATATTGACTTTGGGCATCTAAAATATCGATTTTCAGCATGTTTTGGGCCTGTATTTTGAAAATACTATAACACTGAGTAGGCATGTACAGATTGCTTCTGGGACCCCAAAATATTGAATTTTCGGGTGTTTTGAGCCTGAATTTGAGATATAAACGGGTACTGAAGATGCACGCACATATCGACTTTTGTGCACCTAAAAGATCGATTTTCAGTATGTTTTGAGCATGTATTTTGAAAATACCCTAACACGGAGTAGGCATGTACAGATACCTTCTGGGACCCCTAAATATCGAATTTTCGGGTGTTTTGGGACTGAATTTGAGATATCGACTTTTTGTCACCTAAAAGATCGATTTTTAGCATGTTTTTAGCCTATATTTTGAAAATATTCTAGCACTGAGTAGGCATGTACAGATTGCTTCTGGGACCCCAAAATATTGAATTTTCGGGTGTTTTGAGCCTGAATTTGAGATATAAACGGGTACAGAAGATACATGCACATATCGACTTTTGGGCATCTAAAATATCGATTTTCAGCATGTTTTGGGCCTGAATTTTGAAAATACTCTAACACTGAGTAGGCATGTACAGATCGCTTCTGGGACCCCAAAATATCGAATTTTCGGGTGTTTAGGGCCAGAATTTGAGATATAAACGGGTACAGAAGATGCATGCACATATCGACTTTATGGCACCTAAAAGATCGATTTTCAGTATGTTTTGAGCATGTATTTTGAAAATACTCTAACACGGAGTAGGCATGTACAGATACCTTCTGGGACCTCTAAATATCGAATTTTCGGGTGTTTTGGGACTGAATTTGAGATATCGATTTTTTGACACCTAAAATGTCGATTTTTAGCATGTTTTTAGCCTTTTTTTTTTTTAATATTCTAGCACTGTGTAGGCATGTACAGATTGCTTCTGGGACCCCAAAATATTGTATTTTCGGGTGTTTTGAGCCTGAATTTGAGATATAAACGGGTACAGAAAATACATGCACATATTGACTTTGGGAATCTAAAATATCGATTTTCAGCATGTTTTGGGCCTGTATTTTGAAAATACTCTAACACGGAGTAGGCATGTACAGATCGCTTCTGGGACCCCTAAATATCGAATTTTCGGGTGTTTTGGGACTGAATTTGAGATATCGACTTTTTGGCACCTAAAAGATCGATTTTTAGCATGTTTTTAGCCTATATTTTGAAAATATTCTAGCACTGAGTAGGCATGTACAGATTGCTTCTGGGACCCCAAAATATTGAATTTTTGGGTGTTATGAGCCTGAATTTGAGATATAAACGGGTACAGAAGATACATGCACATATTGACTTTGGGCACCAAAAATATCGATTTTCAGCATGTTTTGGGCCTGAATTTTGAAAATACTCTAACACGGAGTAGGCATGTACAGATCGCTTCTGGGACCCCAAAATATCGAATTTTCGGGTGTTTAGGGCCAGAATTTGAGATATAAACGGGTACAGAAGATGCATGCACATATCGACTTTTGGGCACCTAAAAGATCTATTTTCAGTATGTTTTTGGCCAATATTTTGAAAATACTCTAACACGGAGTAAGCATGTACAGATACCTTCTGGGACCTCTAAATATCGAATTTTCGGGTGTTTTGGGACTGAATTTGAGATATCGATTTTTTGGCACCTAAAATGTCGATTTTTAGCATGTTTTTAGCCTATATTTTGAAAATATTCTAGCACTGTGTAGGCATGTACAGATTGCTTCTGGGACCCCAAAATATTGAATTTTCGGGTGTTTTGAGCCTGAATTTGAGATATAAACGGGTACAGAAGATACATGCACATATTGACTTTGGGCATCTAAAATATCGATTTTCAGCATGTTTTGGGCCTGTATTTTGAAAATACTCTAACACTGAGTAGGCATGTACAGATTGCTTCTGGGACCCCAAAATATTGAATTTTCGGGTGTTTTGAGCCTGAATTTGAGATATAAACGGGTACTGAAGATGCATGCACATATCGACTTTTGTGCACCTAAAAGATCGATTTTCAGTATGTTTTGAGCATGTATTTTGAAAATACTCTAACACGGAGTAGGCATGTACAGATCGCTTCTGGGACCCCTAAATATGGAATTTTCGGGTGTTTTGGGACTGAATTTGAGATATCGACTTTTTGTCACCTAAAAGATCGATTTTTAGCATGTTTTTAGCCTATATTTTGAAAATATTCTAGCACTGAGTAGGCATGTACAGATTGCTTCTGGGACCACAAAATATTGAATTTTCGGGTGTTTTGAGCCTGAATTTGAGATATAAACGGGTACAGAAGATACATGCACATATCGACTTTTGGGCATCTAAAATATCGATTTTTAGCATGTTTTGGGCCTGAATTTTGAAAATACTCTAATACTGAGTAGGCATGTACAGATCGCTTCTGGGACCCCAAAATATTGAATTTTCGGGTGTTTAGGGCCAGAATTTGAGATATAAACGGGTACTGAAGATGCATGCACATATCGACTTTATGGCACCTAAAAGATCGATTTTCAGTATGTTTTGAGCATGTATTTTGAAAATACTCTAACACGGAGTAGGCATGTACAGATCGCTTCAGGGACCTCTAAATATCGAATTTTCGGGTGTTTTGGGACTGAATTTGAGATATCGACTTTTTGGCACTTAAAAGATCGATTTTTAGCATGTTTTTAGCCTATATTTTGAAAATATTCTAGCACTGTACAGATTGCTTCTGGGACCCCAAAATATTGTATTTTCGGGTGTTTTGAGCCTGAATTTGAGATATAAACGGGTACAGAAGATACATGCACATATTGACTTTGGGCATCTAAAATATCGATTTTCAGCATGTTTTGGGCCTGTATTTTGAAAATACTCTAACACTGAGTAGGCATGTACAGATTGCTTCTGGGACCCCAAAATATTGAATTTTCGGGTGTTTTGAGCCTGAATTTGAGATATAAACGGGTACTGAAGATGCACGCACATATCGACTTTTGTGCACCTAAAAGATCGATTTTCAGTATGTTTTGAGCATGTATTTTGAAAATACCCTAACACGGAGTAGGCATGTACAGATACCTTCTGGGACCCCTAAATATCGAATTTTCGGGTGTTTTGGGACTGAATTTGAGATATCGACTTTTTGTCACCTAAAAGATCGATTTTTAGTATGTTTTTAGCCTATATTTTGAAAATATTCTAGCACTGAGTAGGCATGTACAGATTGCTTCTGGGACCCCAAAATATTGAATTTTCGGGTGTTTTGAGCCTGAATTTGAGATATAAACGGGTACAGAAGATACATGCACATATCGACTTTTGGGCATCTAAAATATCGATTTTCAGCATGTTTTGGGCCTGAATTTTGAAAATACTCTAACACTGAGTAGGCATGTACAGATCGCTTCTGGGACCCCAAAATATCGAATTTTCGGGTGTTTAGGGCCAGAATTTGAGATATAAACGGGTACAGAAGATGCATGCACATATCGACTTTATGGCACCTAAAAGATCGATTTTCAGTATGTTTTGAGCATGTATTTTGAAAATACTCTAACACGGAGTAGGCATGTACAGATACCTTCTGGGACCTCTAAATATCGAATTTTCGGGTGTTTTGGGACTGAATTTGAGATATCGATTTTTTGACACCTAAAATGTCGATTTTTAGCATGTTTTTAGCCTTTTTTTTTTTAAATATTCTAGCACTGTGTAGGCATGTACAGATTGCTTCTGGGACCCCAAAATATTGTATTTTCGGGTGTTTTGAGCCTGAATTTGAGATATAAACGGGTACAGAAAATACATGCACATATTGACTTTGGGAATCTAAAATATCGATTTTCAGCATGTTTTGGGCCTGTATTTTGAAAATACTCTAACACTGAGTAGGCATGTACAGATTGCTTCTGGGACCCCAAAATATTGAATTTTCGGGTGTTTTGAGCCTGAATTTGAGATATAAACGGGTACTGAAGATGCATGCACATATCGACTTTTGTGCACCTAAAAGATCGATTTTCAGTATGTTTTGAGCATGTATTTTGAAAATACTCTAACACGGAGTAGGCATGTACAGATCGCTTCTGGGACCCCTAAATATCGAATTTTCGGGTGTTTTGGGACTGAATTTGAGATATCGACTTTTTGGCACCTAAAAGATCGATTTTTAGCATGTTTTTAGCCTATATTTTGAAAATATTCTAGCACTGAGTAGGCATGTACAGATTGCTTCTGGGACCCCAAAATATTGAATTTTTGGGTGTTATGAGCCTGAATTTGAGATATAAACGGGTACAGAAGATACATGCACATATTGACTTTGGGCACCAAAAATATCGATTTTCAGCATGTTTTGGGCCTGAATTTTGAAAATACTCTAACACGGAGTAGGCATGTACAGATCGCTTCTGGGACCCCAAAATATTGAATTTTCGGGTGTTTTGAGCCTGAATTTGAGATATAAACGGGTACTGAAGATGCATACACATATCGACTTTTGTGCACCTAAAAGATCGATTTTCAGTATGTTTTGAGCATGTATTTTGAAAATACTCTAACACGGAGTAGGCATGTACAGATCGCTTCTGGGAACCCTAAATATCGAATTTTCGGGTGTTTTGGGACTGAATTTGAGATATCGACTTTTTGGCACCTAAAAGATCGATTTTTAGCATGTTTTTAGCCTATATTTTGAAAATATTCTAGCACTGTACAGATTGCTTCTGGGACCCCAAAATATTGTATTTTCGGGTGTTTTGAGCCTGAATTTGAGATATAAAAGGGTACAGAAGATACATGCACATATTGACTTTGGGCATCTAAAATATCGATTTTCAGCATGTTTTAGGCCTGTATTTTGAAAATACTCTAACACTGAGTAGGCATGTACAGATTGCTTCTGGGACCCCAAAATATTGAATTTTCGGGTGTTTTGAGCCTGAATTTGAGATATAAACGGGTACTGAAGATGCATGCACATATCGACTTTTGTGCACCTAAAAGATCGATTTTCAGTATGTTTTGAGCATGTATTTTGAAAATACTCTAACACGGAGTAGGCATGTACAGATCGCTTCTGGGACCCCTAAATATCGAATTTTCGGGTGTTTTGGGACTGAATTTGAGATATCGACTTTTTGACACCTAAAAGATCGATTTTTAGCATGTTTTTAGCCTATATTTTGAAAATATTCTATCACTGTACAGATTGCTTTTGGGACCCCAAAATATTGAATTTTCGGGTGTTATGAGCCTGAATTTGAGATATAAACGGGTACAGAAGATACATGCACATATTGACTTTGGGCACCAAAAATATCGATTTTCAGCATGTTTTGGGCCTGTATTTTGAAAATACTCTAACACTGAGTAGGCATGTACAGATTGCTTCTGGGACCCCAAAATATTGAATTTTCGGGTGTTTTGAGCCTGAATTTGAGATATAAACGGGTACTGAAGATGCATGCACATATCGACTTTTGTGCACCTAAAAGATCGATTTTCAGTATGTTTTGAGCATGTATTTTGAAAATACTCTAACACGGAGTAGGCATGTACAGATCGCTTCTGGGACCCCTAAATATCGAATTTTCGGGTGTTTTGGGACTGAATTTGAGATATCGACTTTTTGTCACCTAAAAGATCGATTTTTAGCATGTTTTTAGCCTATATTTTGAAAATATTCTAGCACTGAGTAGGCATGTACAGATTGCTTCTGGGACCACAAAATATTGAATTTTCGGGTGTTTTGAGCCTGAATTTGAGATATAAACGGGTACAGAAGATACATGCACATATCGACTTTTGGGCATCTAAAATATCGATTTTTAGCATGTTTTGGGCCTGAATTTTGAAAATACTCTAATACTGAGTAGGCATGTACAGATCGCTTCTGGGACCCCAAAATATTGAATTTTCGGGTGTTTAGGGCCAGAATTTGAGATATAAACGGGTACTGAAGATGCATGCACATATCGACTTTATGGCACCTAAAAGATCGATTTTCAGTATGTTTTGAGCATGTATTTTGAAAATACTCTAACACGGAGTAGGCATGTACAGATCGCTTCTGGGACCTCTAAATATCGAATTTTCGGGTGTTTTGGGACTGAATTTGAGATATCGACTTTTTGGCACTTAAAAGATCGATTTTTAGCATGTTTTTAGCCTATATTTTGAAAATATTCTAGCACTGTACAGATTGCTTCTGGGACCCCAAAATATTGTATTTTCGGGTGTTTTGAGCCTGAATTTGAGATATAAACGGGTACAGAAGATACATGCACATATTGACTTTGGGCATCTAAAATATCGATTTTCAGCATGTTTTGGGCCTGTATTTTGAAAATACTCTAACACTGAGTAGGCATGTACAGATTGCTTCTGGGACCCCAAAATATTGAATTTTCGGGTGTTTTGAGCCTGAATTTGAGATATAAACGGGTACTGAAGATGCACGCACATATCGACTTTTGTGCACCTAAAAGATCGATTTTCAGTATGTTTTGAGCATGTATTTTGAAAATACCCTAACACGGAGTAGGCATGTACAGATACCTTCTGGGACCCCTAAATATCGAATTTTCGGGTGTTTTGGGACTGAATTTGAGATATCGACTTTTTGTTACCTAAAAGATCGATTTTTAGCATGTTTTTAGCCTATATTTTGAAAATATTCTAGCACTGAGTAGGCATGTACAGATTGCTTCTGGGACCCCAAAATATTGAATTTTCGGGTGTTTTGAGCCTGAATTTGAGATATAAACGGGTACAGAAGATACATGCACATATCGACTTTTGGGCATCTAAAATATCGATTTTCAGCATGTTTTGGGCCTGAATTTTGAAAATACTCTAACACTGAGTAGGCATGTACAGATCGCTTCTGGGACCCCAAAATATCGAATTTTCGGGTGTTTAGGGCCAGAATTTGAGATATAAACGGGTACAGAAGATGCATGCACATATCGACTTTATGGCACCTAAAAGATCGATTTTCAGTATGTTTTGAGCATGTATTTTGAAAATACTCTAACACGGAGTAGGCATGTACAGATACCTTCTGGGACCTCTAAATATCGAATTTTCGGGTGTTTTGGGACTGAATTTGAGATATCGATTTTTTGACACCTAAAATGTCGATTTTTAGCATGTTTTTAGCCTTTTTTTTTTTAAATATTCTAGCACTGTGTAGGCATGTACAGATTGCTTCTGGGACCCCAAAATATTGAATTTTCGGGTGTTTTGAGCCTGAATTTGAGATATAAACGGGTACAGAAAATACATGCACATATTGACTTTGGGAATCTAAAATATCGATTTTCAGCATGTTTTGGGCCTGTATTTTGAAAATACTCTAACACTGAGTAGGCATGTACAGATTGCTTCTGGGACCCCAAAATATTGAATTTTCGGGTGTTTTGAGCCTGAATTTGAGATATAAACGGGTACTGAAGATGCATGAACATATCGACTTTTGTGCACCTAAAAGATCGATTTTCAGTATGTTTTGAGCATGTATTTTGAAAATACTCTAACACGGAGTAGGCATGTACAGATCGCTTCTGGGACCCCTAAATATCGAATTTTCGGGTGTTTTGGGACTGAATTTGAGATATCGACTTTTTGGCACCTAAAAGATCGATTTTTAGCATGTTTTTAGCCTATATTTTGAAAATATTCTAGCACTGAGTAGGCATGTACAGATTGCTTCTGGGACCCCAAAATATTGAATTTTTGGGTGTTATGAGCCTGAATTTGAGATATAAACGGGTACAGAAGATACATGCACATATTGACTTTGGGCACCAAAAATATCGATTTTCAGCATGTTTTGGGCCTGAATTTTGAAAATACTCTAACACGGAGTAGGCATGTACAGATCGCTTCTGGGACCCCAAAATATCGAATTTTCGGGTGTTTAGGGCCAGAATTTGAGATATAAACGGGTACAGAAGATGCATGCACATATCGACTTTTGGGCACCTAAAAGATCTATTTTCAGTATGTTTTTGGCCTGTATTTTGAAAATACTCTAACACGGAGTAAGCATGTACAGATACCTTCTGGGACCTCTAAATATCGAATTTTCGGGTGTTTTGGGACTGAATTTGAGATATCGATTTTTTGGCACCTAAAATGTCGATTTTTAGCATGTTTTTAGCCTATATTTTGAAAATATTCTAGCACTGTGTAGGCATGTACAGATTGCTTCTGGGACCCCAAAATATTGAATTTTCGGGTGTTTTGAGCCTGAATTTGAGATATAAACGGGTACAGAAGATACATGCACATATTGACTTTGGGCATCTAAAATATCGATTTTCAGCATGTTTTGGGCCTGTATTTTGAAAATACTCTAACACCTAGTAGGCATGTACAGATTGCTTCTGGGACCCCAAAATATTGAATTTTCGGGTGTTTTGAGCCTGAATTTGAGATATAAACGGGTACTGAAGATGCATACACATATCGACTTTTGTGCACCTAAAAGATCGATTTTCAGTATGTTTTGAGCATGTATTTTGAAAATACTCTAACACGGAGTAGGCATGTACAGATCGCTTCTGGGAACCCTAAATATCGAATTTTCGGGTGTTTTGGGACTGAATTTGAGATATCGACTTTTTGGCACCTAAAAGATCGATTTTTAGCATGTTTTTAGCCTATATTTTGAAAATATTCTAGCACTGTACAGATTGCTTCTGGGACCCCAAAATATTGTATTTTCGGGTGTTTTGAGCCTGAATTTGAGATATAAACGGGTACAGAAGATACATGCACATATTGACTTTGGGCATCTAAAATATCGATTTTCAGCATGTTTTGGGCCTGTATTTTGAAAATACTCTAACACTGAGTAGGCATGTACAGATTGCTTCTGGGACCCCAAAATATTGAATTTTCGGGTGTTTAGGGCCAGAATTTGAGATATAAACGGGTACAGAAGATGCACGCACATATCGACTTTTGTGCACCTAAAAGATCGATTTTCAGTATGTTTTGAGCATGTATTTTGAAAATACTCTAACACGGAGTAGGCATGTACAGATACCTTCTGGGACCTCTAAATATCGAATTTTCGGGTGTTTTGGGACTGAATTTGAGATATCGATTTTTTGACACCTAAAATGTCGATTTTTAGCATGTTTTTAGCCTTTTTTTTTTAAATATTCTAGCACTGTGTAGGCATGTACAGATTGCTTCTGGGACCCCAAAATATTGAATTTTCGGGTGTTTTGAGCCTTAATTTGAGATATAAACGGGTACAGAAAATACATGCACATATTGACTTTGGGCATCTAAAATATCGATTTTCAGCATGTTTTGGGCCTGTATTTTGAAAATACTCTAACACTGAGTAGGCATGTACAGATTGCTTCTGGGACCCCAAAATATTGAATTTTCGGGTCTTTTGAGCCTGAATTTGAGATATAAACGGGTACTGAAGATGCATGCACATATCGACTTTTGTGCACCTAAAAGATCGATTTTCAGTATGTTTTGAGCATGTATTTTGAAAATACTCTAACACGGAGTAGGCATGTACAGATCGCTTCTGGGACCCATAAATATCGAATTTTCGGGTGTTTTGGGACTGAATTTGAGATATCGACTTTTTGGCACCTAAAAGATCGATTTTTAGCATGTTTTTAGCCTATATTTTGAAAATATTCTAGCACTGAGTAGGCATGTACAGATTGCTTCTGGGACCCCAAAATATTGAATTTTCGGGTGTTATGAGCCTGAATTTGAGATATAAACGGGTACAGAAGATACATGCACATATTGACTTTGGGCACCAAAAATATCGATTTTCAGCATGTTTTGGGCCTGAATTTTGAAAATACTCTAACACGGAGTAGGCATGTACAGATCGCTTCTGGGACCCCAAAATATCGAATTTTCGGGTGTTTAGGGCCAGAATTTGAGATATAAACGGGTACAGAAGATGCATGCACATATCGACTTTTGGGCACCTAAAAGATCTATTTTCAGTATGTTTTTGGCCTGTATTTTGAAAATACTCTAACACGGAGTAAGCATGTACAGATACCTTCTGGGACCTCTAAATATCGAATTTTCGGGTGTTTTGGGACTGAATTTGAGATATCGATTTTTTGGCACCTAAAATGTCGATTTTTAGCATGTTTTTAGCCTATATTTTGAAAATATTCTAGCACTGTGTAGGCATGTACAGATTGCTTCTGGGACCCCAAAATATTGAATTTTCGGGTGTTTTGAGCCTGAATTTGAGATATAAACGGGTACAGAAGATACATGCACATATTGACTTTGGGCATCTAAAATATCGATTTTCAGCATGTTTTGGGCCTGTATTTTGAAAATACTCTAACACTGAGTAGGCATGTACAGATTGCTTCTGGGACCCCAAAATATTGAATTTTCGGGTGTTTTGAGCCTGAATTTGAGATATAAACGGGTACTGAAGATGCATACACATATCGACTTTTGTGCACCTAAAAGATCGATTTTCAGTATGTTTTGAGCATGTATTTTGAAAATACTCTAACACGGAGTAGGCATGTACAGATCGCTTCTGGGAACCCTAAATATCGAATTTTCGGGTGTTTTGGGACTGAATTTGAGATATCGACTTTTTGGCACCTAAAAGATCGATTTTTAGCATGTTTTTAGCCTATATTTTGAAAATATTCTAGCACTGTACAGTTTGCTTCTGGGACCCCAAAATATTGTATTTTCGGGTGTTTTGAGCCTGAATTTGAGATATAAACGGGTACAGAAGATACATGCACATATTGACTTTGGGCATCTAAAATATCGATTTTCAGCATGTTTTGGGCCTGTATTTTGAAAATACTCTAACACTGAGTAGGCATGTACAGATTGCTTCTGGGACCCCAAAATATTGAATTTTCGGGTGTTTTGAGCCTGAATTTGAGATATAAACGGGTACTGAAGATGCATGCACATATCGACTTTTGTGCACCTAAAAGATCGATTTTCAGTATGTTTTGAGCATGTATTTTGAAAATACTCTAACACGGAGTAGGCATGTACAGATCGCTTCTGGGACCCCTAAATATCGAATTTTCGGGTGTTTTGGGACTGAATTTGAGATATCGACTTTTTGACACCTAAAAGATCGATTTTTAGCATGTTTTTAGCCTATATTTTCAAAATATTCTAGCACTGTACAGATTGCTTCTGGGACCCCAAAATATTGAATTTTCGGGTGTTATGAGCCTGAATTTGAGATATAAACGGGTACAGAAGATACATGCACATATTGACTTTGGGCACCAAAAATATCGATTTTCAGCATGTTTTGGGCCTGTATTTTGAAAATACTCTAACACGGAGTAGGCATGTACAGATCGCTTCTGGGACACGAAAATATTGAATTTTCGGGTGTTTAGGGCCAGAATTTGAGATATAAACGGGTACAGAAGATGCATGCACATATCGACTTTTGTGCACCTAAAAGATCGATTTTCAGTATGTTTTGAGCATGTATTTTGAAAATACTCTAACACGGAGTAGGCATGTACAGATCGCTTCTGGGACCCCTAAATATCGAATTTTCGGGTGTTTTGGGACTGAATTTGAGATATCGACTTTTTGTCACCTAAAAGATCGATTTTTAGCATGTTTTTAGCCTATATTTTGAAAATATTCTAGCACTGAGTAGGCATGTACAGATTGCTTCTGGGACCACAAAATATTGAATTTTCGGGTGTTTTGAGCCTGAATTTGAGATATAAACGGGTACAGAAGATACATGCACATATCGACTTTTGGGCATCTAAAATATCGATTTTTAGCATGTTTTGGTCCTGAATTTTGAAAATACTCTAACACTGAGTAGGCATGTACAGATCGCTTCTGGGACCCCAAAATATCGAATTTTCGGGTGTTTAGGGCCAGAATTTGAGATATAAACGGGTACAGAAGATGCATGCACATATCGACTTTATGGCACCTAAAAGATCGATTTTCAGTATGTTTTGAGCATGTATTTTGAAAATACTCTAACACGGAGTAGGCATGTACAGATACCTTCTGGGACCTCTAAATATCGAATTTTCGGGTGTTTTGGGACTGAATTTGAGATATCGATTTTTTGACACCTAAAAGATCGATTTTTAGCATGTTTTTAGCCTATATTTTGAAAATATTCTAGCACTGTACAGATTGCTTCTGGGACCCCAAAATATTGAATTTTCGGGTGTTATGAGCCTGAATTTGAGATATAAACGGGTACAGAAGATACATGCACATATTGACTTTGGGCACCAAAAATATCGATTTTCAGCATGTTTTGGGCCTGTATTTTGAAAATACTCTAACACTGAGTAGGCATGTACAGATTGCTTCTGGGACCCCAAAATATTGAATTTTCGGGTGTTTTGAGCCTGAATTTGAGATATAATCGGGTACTGAAGATGCATGCACATATCGACTTTTGTGCACCTAAAAGATCGATTTTCAGTATGTTTTGAGCATGTATTTTGAAAATACTCTAACACGGAGTAGGCATGTACAGATCGCTTCTGGGACCCCTAAATATCGAATTTTCGGGTGTTTTGGGACTGAATTTGAGATATCGACTTTTTGGCACCTAAAAGATCGATTTTTAGCATGTTTTTAGCCTATATTTTGAAAATATTCTAGCACTGAGTAAGCATGTACAGATTGCTTCTGGGACCCCAAAATATTGAATTTTCGGGTGTTTTGAGCCTGAATTTGCGATATAAACGGGTACAGAAGATACATGCACATATTGACTTTGGGCACCAAAAATATCGATTTTCAGCATGTTTTGGGCCTGAATTTTGAAAATACTCTAACACGGAGTAGGCATGTACAGATCGCTTCTGGGACCCCAAAATATCGAATTTTCGGGTGTTTAGGGCCAGAATTTGAGATATAAACGGGTACAGAAGATGCATGCACATATCGACTTTTGGGCACCTAAAAGATCTATTTTCAGTATGTTTTTGGCCTGTATTTTGAAAATACTCTAACACGGAGTAAGCATGTACAGATACCTTCTGGGACCTCTAAATATCGAATTTTCGGGTGTTTTGGGACTGAATTTGAGATATCGATTTTTTGGCACCTAAAATGTCGATTTTTAGCATGTTTTTAGCCTATATTTTGAAAATATTCTAGCACTGTGTAGGCATGTACAGATTGCTTCTGGGACCCCAAAATATTGAATTTTCGGGTGTTTTGAGCCTGAATTTGAGATATAAACGGGTACAGAAGATACATGCACATATTGACTTTGGGCATCTAAAATATCGATTTTCAGCATGTTTTGGGCCTGTATTTTGAAAATACTCTAACACTGAGTAGGCATGTACAGATTGCTTCTGGGACCCCAAAATATTGAATTTTCGGGTGTTTTGAGCCTGAATTTGAGATATAAACGGGTACTGAAGATGCATACACATATCGACTTTTGTGCACCTAAAAGATCGATTTTCAGTATGTTTTGAGCATGTATTTTGAAAATACTCTAACACGGAGTAGGCATGTACAGATCGCTTCTGGGACCCCTAAATATCGAATTTGCGGGTGTTTTGGGACTGAATTTGAGATATCGACTTTTTGGCACCTAAAAGATCGATTTTTAGCATGTTTTTAGCCTATATTTTGAAAATATTCTAGCACTGTACAGATTGCTTCTGGGACCCCAAAATATTGAATTTTCGGGTGTTATGAGCCTGAATTTGAGATATAAACGGGTACAGAAGATACATGCACATATTGACTTTGGGCACCAAAAATATCGATTTTCAGCATGTTTTGGGCCTGTATTTTGAAAATACTCTAACACGGAGTAGGCATGTACAGATCGCTTCTGGGACACCAAAATATTGAATTTTCGGGTGTTTAGGGCCAGAATTTGAGATATAAACGGGTACAGAAGATGCATGCACATATCGACTTTTGTGCACCTAAAAGATCGATTTTCAGTATGTTTTGAGCATGTATTTTGAAAATACTCTAACACGGAGTAGGCATGTACAGATCGCTTCTGGGACCCCTAAATATCGAATTTTCGGGTGTTTTGGGACTGAATTTGAGATATCGACTTTTTGTCACCTAAAAGATCGATTTTTAGCATGTTTTTAGCCTATATTTTGAAAATATTCTAGCACTGAGTAGGCATGTACAGATTGCTTCTGGGACCACAAAATATTGAATTTTCGGGTGTTTTGAGCCTGAATTTGAGATATAAACGGGTACAGAAAATACATGCACATATCGACTTTTGGGCACCTAAAAGATCGATTTTCAGTATGTTTTTGGCCTGTATTTTGAAAATACTCTAATACGGAGTAGGCATGTACAGATCGCTTCTGGGACCTCTAAATATCGAATTTTCGGGTGTTTTGGGACTGAATTTGAGATATCGACTTTTTGGCACTTAAAAGATCGATTATTAGCATGTTTTTAGCCTATATTTTGAAAATATTCTAGCACTGTACAAATTGCTTCTGGGACCCCAAAATATTGTATTTTCGGGTGTTTTGAGCCTGAATTTGAGATATAAACGGGTACAGAAGATACATGCACATATTGACTTTGGGCATCTAAAATATCGATTTTCAGCATGTTTTGGGCCTGTATTTTGAAAATACTCTAACACTGAGTAGGCATGTACAGATTGCTTCTCGGACCCCAAAATATTGAATTTTCGGGTGTTTTGAGCCTGAATTTGAGATATAAACGGGTACTGAAGATGCACGCACATATCGACTTTTGTGCACCTAAAAGATCGATTTTCAGTATGTTTTGAGCATGTATTTTGAAAATACTCTAACACGGAGTAGGCATGTACAGATCGCTTCTGGGACCCCTAAATATCGAATTTTCGGGTGTTTTGGGACTGAATTTGAGATATCGACTTTTTGTCACCTAAAAGATCGATTTTTAGCATGTTTTTAGCCTATATTTTGAAAATATTCTAGCACTGAGTAGGCATGTACAGATTGCTTCTGGGACCCCAAAATATTGAATTTTCGGGTGTTTTGAGCCTGAATTTGAGATATAAACGGGTACAGAAGATACATGCACATATCGACTTTTGGGCATCTAAAATATCGATTTTCAGCATGTTTTGGGCCTGAATTTTGAAAATACTCTAACACTGAGTAGGCATGTACAGATTGCTTCTGGGACCCCAAAATATCGAATTTTCGGGTGTTTATGGCCAGAATTTGAGATATAAACGGGTACAGAAGATGCATGCACATATCGACTTTATGGCACCTAAAAGATCGATTTTCAGTATGTTTTGAGCATGTATTTTGAAAATACTCTAACACGGAGTAGGCATGTACAGATACCTTCTGGGACCTCTAAATATCGAATTTTCGGGTGTTTTGGGACTGAATTTGAGATATCGATTTTTTGACACCTAAAATGTCGATTTTTAGCATGTTTTTAGCCTTTTTTTTTTTAAATATTCTAGCACTGTCTAAGCATGTACAGATTGCTTCTGGGACCCCAAAATATTGAATTTTCGGGTGTTTTGAGCCTGAATTTGAGATATAAACGGGTACAGAAAATACATGCACATATTGACTTTTGGCATCTAAAATATCGATTTTCAGCATGTTTTGGGCCTGTATTTTGAAAATACTCTAACACTGAGTAGGCATGTACAGATTGCTTCTGGGACCCCAAAATATTGAATTTTCGGGTGTTTTGAGCCTGAATTTGAGATATAAACGGGTACTGAAGATGCATGCACATATCGACTTTTGTGCACCTAAAAGATCGATTTTCAGTATGTTTTGAGCATGTATTTTGAAAATACTCTAACACGGAGTAGGCATGTACAGATCGCTTCTGGGACCCCTAAATATCGAATTTTCGGGTGTTTTGGGACTGAATTTGAGATATCGACTTTTTGGCACCTAAAAGATCGATTTTTAGCATGTTTTTAGCCTATATTTTGAAAATATTCTAGCACTGTACAGATTGCTTCTGGGACCCCAAAATATTGTATTTTCGGGTGTTTTGAGCCTGAATTTGAGATATAAACGGGTACAGAAGATACATGCACATATTGACTTTGGGCATCTAAATTATCGATTTTCAGCATGTTTTGGGCCTGTATTTTGAAAATACTCTAACACTGAGTAGGCATGTACAGATTGCTTCTGGGACCCCAAAATATTGAATTTTCGGGTGTTTTGAGCCTTAATTTGAGATATAAACGGGTACTGAAGATGCATGCACATATCGACTTTTGTGCACCTAAAAGATCGATTTTCAGTATGTTTTGAGCATGTATTTTGAAAATACCCTAACACGGAGTAGGCATGTACAGATACCTTCTGGGACCCCTAAATATCGAATTTTCGGGTGTTTTGGGACTGAATTTGAGATATCGACTTTTTGTCACCTAAAAGATCGATTTTTAGCATGTTTTTAGCCTATATTTTGAAAATATTCTAGCACTGAGTAGGCATGTACAGATTGCTTCTGGGACCCCAAAATATTGAATTTTCGGGTGTTTTGAGCCTGAATTTGAGATATAAACGGGTACAGAAGATACATGCACATATCGACTTTTGGGCATCTAAAATATCGATTTTCAGCATGTTTTGGGCCTGAATTTTGAAAATACTCTAACACTGAGTAGGCATGTACAGATCGCTTCTGGGACCCCAAAATATCGAATTTTCGGGTGTTTAGGGCCAGAATTTGAGATATAAACGGGTACAGAAGATGCATGCACATATCGACTTTTGGGCACCTAAAAGATCTATTTTCAGTATGTTTTTGGCCTGTATTTTGAAAATACTCTAACACGGAGTAAGCATGTACAGATACCTTCTGGGACCTCTAAATATCGAATTTTCGGGTGTTTTGGGACTGAATTTGAGATATCGATTTTTTGGCACCTAAAATGTCGATTTTTAGCATGTTTTTAGCCTATATTTTGAAAATATTCTAGCACTGTGTAGGCATGTACAGATTGCTTCTGGGACCCCAAAATATTGAATTTTCGGGTGTTTTGAGCCTGAATTTGAGATATAAACGGGTACAGAAGATACATGCACATATTGACTTTGGGCATCTAAAATATCGATTTTCAGCATGTTTTGGGCCTGTATTTTGAAAATACTCTAACACTGAGTAGGCATGTACAGATTGCTTCTGGTACCCCAAAATATTGAATTTTCGGGTGTTTTTGAGCCTGAATTTGAGATATAAACGGGTACTGAAGATGCATACACATATCGACTTTTGTGCACCTAAAAGATCGATTTTCAGTATGTTTTGAGCATGTATTTTGAAAATACTCTAACACGGAGTAGGCATGTACAGATCGCTTCTGGGAACCCTAAATATCGAATTTTCGGGTGTTTTGGGACTGAATTTGAGATATCGACTTTTTGGCACCTAAAAGATCGATTTTTAGCATGTTTTTAGCCTATATTTTGAAAATATTCTAGCACTGTACAGTTTGCTTCTGGGACCCCAAAATATTGTATTTTCGGGTGTTTTGAGCCTGAATTTGAGATATAAACGGGTACAGAAGATACATGCACATATTGACTTTGGGCATCTAAAATATCGATTTTCAGCATGTTTTGGGCCTGTATTTTGAAAATACTCTAACACTGAGTAGGCATGTACAGATTGCTTCTGGGACCCCAAAATATTGAATTTTCGGGTGTTTTGAGCCTGAATTTGAGATATAAACGGGTACTGAAGATGCATGCACATATCGACTTTTGTGCACCTAAAAGATCGATTTTCAGTATGTTTTGAGCATGTATTTTGAAAATACTCTAACACGGAGTAGGCATGTACAGATCGCTTCTGGGACCCCTAAATATCGAATTTTCGGGTGTTTTGGGACTGAATTTGAGATATCGACTTTTGACACCTAAAAGATCGATTTTTAGCATGTTTTTAGCCTATATTTTGAAAATATTCTAGCACTGTACAGATTGCTTCTGGGACCCCAAAATATTGAATTTTCGGGTGTTATGAGCCTGAATTTGAGATATAAACGGGTACAGAAGATACATGCACATATTGACTTTGGGCACCAAAAATATCGATTTTCAGCATGTTTTGGGCCTGTATTTTGAAAATACTCTAACACGGAGTAGGCATGTACAGATCGCTTCTGGGACACCAAAATATTGAATTTTCGGGTGTTTAGGGCCAGAATTTGAGATATAAACGGGTACAGAAGATGCATGCACATATCGACTTTTGTGCACCTAAAAGATCGATTTTCAGTATGTTTTGAGCATGTATTTTGAAAATACTCTAACACGGAGTAGGCATGTACAGATCGCTTCTGGGACCCCTAAATATCGAATTTTCGGGTGTTTTGGGACTGAATTTGAGATATCGACTTTTTGTCACCTAAAAGATCGATTTTTAGCATGTTTTTAGCCTATATTTTGAAAATATTCTAGCACTGAGTAGGCATGTACAGATTGCTTCTGGGACCACAAAATATTGAATTTTCGGGTGTTTTGAGCCTGAATTTGAGATATAAACGGGTACAGAAGATACATGCACATATCGACTTTTGGGCATCTAAAATATCGATTTTCAGTATGTTTTGAGCATGTATTTTGAAAATACTCTAACACGGAGTAGGCATGTACAGATACCTTCTGGGACCTCTAAATATCGAATTTTCGGGTGTTTTGGGACTGAATTTGAGATATCGATTTTTTGACACCTAAAATGTCGATTTTTAGCATGTTTTTAGCCTTTTTTTTTTTAAATATTCTAGCACTGTGTAGGCATGTACAGATTGCTTCTGGGACCCCAAAATATTGAATTTTCGGGTGTTTTGAGCCTGAATTTGAGATATAAACGGGTACAGAAAATACATGTACATATTGACTTTGGGAATCTAAAATATCGATTTTCAGCATGTTTTGGGCCTGTATTTTGAAAATACTCTAACACTGAGTAGGCATGTACAGATTGCTTCTGGGACCCCAAAATATTGAATTTTCGGGTGTTTTGAGCCTGAATTTGAGATATCGATTTTTTGGCACCTAAAAGATCGATTTTTAGCATGTTTTTAGCCTATATTTTGAAAATATTCTAGCACTGTACAGTTTGCTTCTGGGACCCCAAAATATTGTATTTTCGGGTGTTTTGAGCCTGAATTTGAGATATAAACGGGTACAGAAGATACATGCACATATCGACTTTTGGGCATCTAAAATATCGATTTTTAGCATGTTTTGGGCCTGAATTTTGAAAATACTCTAACACTGAGTAGGCATGTACAGATCGCTTCTGGGACCCCAAAATATCGAATTTTCGGGTGTTTAGGGCCAGAATTTGAGATATAAACGGGTACAGAAGATGCATGCACATATCGACTTTATGGCACCTAAAAGATCGATTTTCAGTATGTTTTGAGCATGTATTTTGAAAATACTCTAACACGGAGTAGGCATGTACAGATACCTTCTGGGACCTCTAAATATCGAATTTTCGGGTGTTTTGGGACTGAATTTGAGATATCGATTTTTTGACACCTAAAATGTCGATTTTTAGCATGTTTTTAGCCTTTTTTTTTTTAAATATTCTAGCACTGTGTAGGCATGTACAGATTGCTTCTGGGACCCCAAAATATTTAATTTTCGGGTGTTTTGAGCCTGAATTTGAGATATAAACGGGTACAGAAAATACATGCACATATCGACTTTTGGGCATCTAAAATATCGATTTTCAGCATGTTTTGGGCCTGAATTTTGAAAATACTCTAACACTGAGTAGGCATGTACAGATTGCTTCTGGGACCCCAAAATATTTAATTTTCGGGTGTTTTGAGCCTGAATTTGAGATATAAACGGGTACTGAAGATGCATGCACATATCGACTTTTGGGCACCTAAAAGATCGATTTTTAGCATGTTTTTAGCCTATATTTTGAAAATATTCTAGCACTGAGTTGGCATGTACAGATTGCTTCTGGGACCACTAAATATCGAATTTTCGGGTGTTTTGGGACTGAATTTGAGATATCGACTTTTTGGCACTTAAAAGATCGATTATTAGCATGTTTTTAGCCTATATTTTGAAAATATTCTAGCACTGTACAGATTGCTTCTGGGACCCCAAAATATTGTATTTTCGGGTGTTTTGAGCCTGAATTTGAGATATAAACGGGTACAGAAGATACATGCACATATTGACTTTGGGCATCTAAAATATCGATTTTCAGCATGTTTTGGGCCTGTATTTTGAAAATACTCTAACACTGAGTAGGCATGTACAGATTGCTTCTGGGACCCCAAAATATTGAATTTTCGGGTGTTTTGAGCCTGAATTTGAGATATAAACGGGTACTGAAGATGCACGCACATATCGACTTTTTGTCACCTAAAAGATCGATTTTTAGCATGTTTTTAGCCTATATTTTGAAAATATTCTAGCACTGAGTAGGCATGTACAGATTGCTTCTGGGACCACAAAATATTGAATTTTCGGGTGTTTTGAGCCTGAATTTGAGATATAAACGGGTACAGAAGATACATGCACATATCGACTTTTGGGCATCTAAAATATCGATTTTCAGCATGTTTTGGGCCTGAATTTTGAAAATACTCTAACACTGAGTAGGCATGTACAGATCGCTTCTGGGACCCCAAAATATCGAATTTTCGGGTGTTTAGGGCCAGAATTTGAGATATAAACGGGTACAGAAGATGCATGCACATATCGACTTTATGGCACCTAAAAGATCGATTTTCAGTATGTTTTGAGCATGTATTTTGAAAATACTCTAACACGGAGTAGGCATGTACAGATACCTTCTGGGACCTCTAAATATCGAATTTTCGGGTGTTTTGGGACTGAATTTGAGATATCGATTTTTTGACACCTAAAATGTCGATTTTTAGCATGTTTTTAGCCTTTTTTTTTTTTAAATATTCTAGCACTGTGTAGGCATGTACAGATTGCTTCTGGGACCCCAAAATATTGAATTTTCGGGTGTTTTGAGCCTGAATTTGAGATATAAACGGGTACAGAAAATACATGCACATATTGACTTTTGGCATCTAAAATATCGATTTTCAGCATGTTTTGGGCCTGTATTTTGAAAATACTCTAACACTGAGTAGGCATGTACAGATTGCTTCTGGGACCCCAAAATATTGAATTTTCGGGTGTTCTGAGCCTGAATTTGAGATATAAACGGGTACTGAAGATGCATGCACATATCGACTTTTGTGCACCTAAAAGATCGATTTTCAGTATGTTTTGAGCATGTATTTTGAAAATACTCTAACACGGAGTAGGCATGTACAGATCGCTTCTGGGACCCCTAAATATCGAATTTTCGGGTGTTTTGGGACTGAATTTGAGATATCGACTTTTTGGCACCTAAAAGATCGATTTTTAGCATGTTTTTAGCCTATATTTTGAAAATATTCTAGCACTGAGTAGGCATGTACAGATTGCTTCTGGGACCCCAAAATATTGAATTTTCGGGTGTTTTGAGCCTGAATTTGAGATATAAACGGGTACAGAAGATACATGCACATATTGACTTTGGGCACCAAAAATATCGATTTTCAGCATGTTTTGAGAATGAATTTTGAAAATACTCTAACTCGGAGTAGGCATGTACAGATCGCTTCTGGGACCTCAAAATATCGAATTTTCGGGTGTTTAGGGCCAGAATTTGAGATATAAACGGGTACAGAAGATGCATGCACATATCGACTTTTGGGCACCTAAAAGATCGATTTTCAGTATGTTTTGAGCATGTATTTTGAAAATACTCTAACACGGAGTAGGCATGTACAGATCGCTTCTGGGACCCCTAAATATCGAATTTTCGGGTGTTTTGGGACTGAATTTGAGGTATCGACTTTTTGGCACCTAAAAGATCGATTTTTAGCATGTTTTTAGCCTATATTTTGAAAATATTCTAGCACTAAGTAGGCATGTACAGATTGCTTCTGAGATCCCAAAATATTGAATTTTCGGGTGTTTTGAGCCTGAATTTGAGATATAAACGGGTACAGAAGATACATGCACATATTGACTTTGGGCATCTAAAATATCGATTTTCAGAATGTTTGGGCCTGTATTTTGAAAATACTCTAATACTGAGTAGGCATGTACAGATCGCTTCTGGAACCCCTAAATATAGAATTTTCGGGTGTTTTGGGACTGAATTTGAGATTTCGACTTTTTGGCACCTAAAAGATCGATTTTTAGCATGTTCTTAGCCTATATTTTGAAAATATTCTAGCACTGTGTAGGCACGTACAGATTGCTTCTGGGACCCCAAAATATTGAATTTTCGGGTGTTTTGAGCCTGAATTTGAGATATAAACGGGTACTGAAGATGCATGCACATATCGACTTTTGTGCACCTAAAAGATCGATTTTCAGTATGTTTTGAGCATGTATTTTGAAAATACTCTAACACGGAGTAGGCATGTACAGATCGCTTCTGGGACCCCTAAATATCGAATTTTCGGGTGTTTTGGGACTGAATTTGAGATATCGACTTTTTGGCACCTAAAAGATCGATTTTTAGCATGTTTTTAGCCTATATTTTGAAAATATTCTAGCACTGTACAGATTGCTTCTGGGACCCCAAAATATTGAATTTTCGGGTGTTTTGAGCCTGAATTTGAGATATAAACGGGTACAGAAGATACATGCACATATTGACTTTGGGCACCAAAAATATCGATTTTCAGCATGTTTTGGGCCTGAATTCTGAAAATACTCTAACACGGAGTAGGCATGTACAGATCGCTTCTGGGACCCCAAAATATCGAATTTTCGGGTGTTTAGGGCCAGAATTTGAGATATAAACAGGTACAGAAGATGCATGCACATATCGACTTTTGGGCACCTAAAAGATCGATTTTCAGTATGTTTTTGGCCTGTATTTTGAAAATACTCTAACACGGAGTAGGCATGTACAGATACCTTCTGGGACCTCTAAATATCGAATTTTCGGGTGTTTTGGGACTGAATTTGAGATATCGATTTTTTGGCACCTAAAATGTCGATTTTAGCATGTTTTTAGCCTATATTTTGAAAATATTCTAGCACTGTGTAGGCATGTACAGATTGCTTCTGGGACCCCTAAATATTGAATTTTCGGGTGTTTTGAGCCTGAATTTGAGATATAAACGGGTACAGAAGATACATGCACATATTGACTTTAGACACCAAAAATATCGATTTTCAGCATGCTTTGGGCCTGAATTCTGAAAATACTCTAACACGGAGTAGGCATGTACAGATCGCTTCTGGGACCCCAAAATATCGAATTTTCGGGTGTTTAGGGCCAGAATTTGAGATATAAACGGGTACAGAAGATGCATGCACATATCGACTTTTGGGCACCTAAAAGATCGATTTTCAGTATGTTTTTGGCCTGTATTTTGAAAATACTCTAACACGGAGTAGCCATGTACAGATACCTTCTGGGACCTCTAAATATCGAATTTTCGAGTGTTATGGGACTGAATTTGAGATATCGATTTTTTGGCACCTATATTATCGATTTTTAGCATGTTTTTAGCCTATATTTTGAAAATATTCTAGCACTGTTTAGGCATGTACAGATTGCTTCTGGGACCCCTAAATATTGAATTTTCGCGTGTTTTGAGCCAGAATTTGAGATATGAACGGGTACAGAAGATACATGCACATATTGACTTTGGGCATCTAAAATATTGATTTTCAGCATGTTTTGGGCCTGTATTTTGAAAATACTCTAACACTGAGTAGGCATGTACAGATTGCTTCTGGGACCCGAAAATATTGAATTTTCGGGTGTTTTGAGCCTGAATTTGAGATATAAACGGGTACAAAAGATACATGCACATATTGACTTTGGGCACCAAAAATATCGATTTTCAGCATGTTTTGGGCCTGAATTTTGAAAATACTCTAACACGGAGTAGGCATGTACAGATCGCTTCTGGGACCCCAAAATATCGAATTTTCGGGTGTTTAGGGGAAGAATTTGAGATATAAACGGGTACAGAAGATGCATGCACATATCGACTTTTGGGCACCTAAAAGATCGATTTTCAGTATGTTTTTGGCCTGTATTTTGAAAATACTCTAACACAGAGTAGGCATGTACAGATACCTTCTGGGACCTCTAAATATCGAATTTTCGGGTGTTATGGGACTGAATTTGAGATATCGATTTTTTGGCACCTATAATATCGATTTTTAGCATGTTTTTAGCCTATATTTTGAAAATATTATACCACTGTGTAGGCATGTACAGATTGCTTCTGGGACCCCAAAATATTGAATTTTCGGGTGTTTTGAGCCTGAATTTGAGATATAAACGGGTACAGAAGATAAATGCACATATTGACTTTGGGCACCAAAAATATCGATTTTCAACATGTTTTGGGCCTGAATTTTGAAAATACTCTAACTCGGAGTAGGCATGTACAGATCGCTTCTGGGACCTCAAAATATCGAATTTTCGGGTATTTAGGGCCAGAATTTGAGATATAAACGGGTACAGAAGATGAATGCACATATCGACTTTTGGGCACCTAAAAGATCGATTTTCAGTATGTTTTGAGCATGTATTTTGAAAATACTCTAACACGGAGTAGGCATGTACAGATCGCTTCTGGGACCCCTAAATATCGAATTTTTGGGTGTTTTGGGACTGAATTTAAGATATCGATTTTTTGGCACCTAAAATGTCGATTTTTAGCATGTTTTTAGCCTATATTTTGAAAATATTCTAGCACTGTGTAGGCATGTACAGATTGCTTCTGGGACCCCAAAATATTGAATTTTCGGGTGTTTTGAGCCTGAATTTGAGATATAAACGGGTACAGAAGATACATGCACATATTGACTTTGGGCATCTAAAATATCGATTTTCAGCATGTTTTGGGCCTGTATTTTGAAAATACTCTAACACTGAGTAGGCATGTACAGATTGCTTCTGGGACCCCAAAATATTGAATTTTCGGGTGTTTTGAGCCTGAATTTGAGATATAAACGGGTACTGAAGATGCATGCACATATCGACTTTTGTGCACCTAAAAGATCGATTTTCAGTATGTTTTGAGCATGTATTTTAAAAAAAATACTCTAACACGGAGTAGGCATGTACAGATCGCTTCTGGGACCCCTAAATATCGAATTTTCGGGTGTTTTGGGACTGAATTTGAGGTATCGACTTTTTGGCACCTAAAAGATCGATTTTTAGCATGTTTTTAGCCTATATTTTGAAAATATTCTAGCACTAAGTAGGCATGTACAGATTGCTTCTGGGACCCCAAAATATTGAATTTTCGGGTGTTTTGAGCCTGAATTTGAGATATAAACGGGTACAGAAGATACATGCACATATTGACTTTGGGCACCAAAAATATCGATTTTCAGCATGTTTTGGGCCTGAATTTTGAAAATACTCTAAAACGGAGTAGGCATGTACAGATCGCTTCTGGGACCCCAAAATATCGAATTTTCGGGTGTTTAAGGCCAGAATTTGAGATATAAACGGGTAGAGAAGATGCATGCACATATCGACTTTTGGGCACCTAAAAGATCGATTTTCAGTATGTTTTTGGCCTGTATTTTGAAAATACTCTAACACGGAGTAAGCATGTACAGATACCTTCTGGGACTTCTAAATATCGAATTTTCGGGTGTTTTGGGACTGAATTTGAGATATCGATTTTTTGGCACCAAAATGTCGATTTTTAGCATGTTTTTAGCCTATATTTTGAAAATATTCTAGCACTGTGTAGGCATGTACAGATTGCTTCTGGGACCCCAAAATATTAAATTTTCGGGTGTTTTGAGCCTGAATTTGAGATATAAACGGGTACAGAAGATACATGCACATATTGACTTTCGGCATCTAAAATATCGATTTTCAGCATGTTTTGGGCCTGTATTTTGAAAATACTCTAACACTGAGTAGGCATGTACAGATCGCTTCTGGAACCCCTAAATATAGAATTTTCGGGTGTTTTGGGACTGAATTTGAGATATCGACTTTTTGGCACCTAAAAGATCGATTTTTAGCATGTTTTTAGCCTATATTTTGAAAATATTCTAGCACTGTGTAGGCACGTACAGATTGCTTCTGGGACCCCAAAATATTGAATTTTCGGGTGTTTTGAGCCTGAATTTGATATATAAACGGGTACAGAAGATACATGCACATATTGACTTTGGGCATCTAAAATATCGATTTTCAGCATGTTTTGGGCCTGTATTTTGAAAATACTCTAACACTGAGTAGGCATGTACAGATTGGTTCTGGGACCCCAAAATATTGAATTTTCGGGTGTTTTTAGCCTGAATTTGAGATATAAACGGGTACTGAAGATGCAAGCACATATCGACTTTTGTGCACCTAAAAGATCGATTTTCAGTATGTTTTGTGCATGTATTTTGAAAATACTCTAACACGGAGTAGGCATGTACAGATCGCTTCTGGGACCCCTAAATATCGAATTTTCGGGTGTTTTGGGACTGAATTTGAGATATCGACTTTTTGGCACCTAAAAGATCGATTTTTAGCATGTTTTTAGCCTATATTTTGAAAATATTCTAGCACTGTACAGATTGCTTCTGGAACCCCAAAATATTGAATTTTCGGGTGTTTTGAGCCTGAATTTGAGATATAAACGGGTACAGAAGATACATGCACATATTGACTTTGGGCACCAAAAATATCGATTTTCAGCATGTTTTGGGCCTGAATTTTGAAAATACTCTAACACGGAGTACGCATGTACAGATCGCTTCTGGGACCCCAAAATATCGAATTTTCGGGTGTTTAGGGCCAGAATTTGAGATATAAACGGGTACAGAAGATGCATGCACATATCGACTTTTGGGCACCTAAAAGATCGATTTTCAGTATGTTTTTGGCCTGTATTTTGAAAATACTCTAAGACGGAGTAGGCATGTACAGATAGATACCTTCTGGGACCTCTAAATATCGAATTTTCGGGTGTTATGGGACTGAATTTGAGATATCGATTTTTTGGCACCTATAATATCGATTTTTAGCATGTTTTTAGCCTATATTTTGAAAATATTATAGCACTGTGTAGGCATTTACAGATTGCTTCTGGGACCCCAAAATATTGAATTTTCGGGTGTTTTGAGCCTGAATTTGAGATATAAACGGGTACAGAAGATACATGCACATATTGACTTTGGGCATCTAAAATATCGATTTTCAGCATGTTTTGGGCCTGTATTTTGAAAATACTCTAACACTGAGTAGGCATGTACAGATTGCTTCTGGGACCCCAAAATATTGAATTTTCGAGTGTTTTGAGCCTGAATTTGAGATATAAACGGGTACTGAAAATGCATGCACATATCGACTTTTGTGCACCTAAAAGATCGATTTTCAGTATGTTTTGAGCATGTATTTTGAAAATACTCTAACACGGAGTAGGCATGTACAGATCGCTTCTGGGACCCCTAAATATCGAATTTTCGGGTGTTTTGGGACTGAATTTGAGATATCGACTTTTTGGCACCTAAAAGATCGATTTTTAGCATGTTTTTAGCCTATATTTTGAAAATATTCTAGCACTGTGTAGGCATGTACAGATTGCTTCTGGGACCCCAAAATATTGAATTTTCGTGTGTTTTGAGCCTGAATTTGAGATATAAACGGGTACAGATCATACATGCACATATTGACTTTGGGCACCAAAAATATCGATTTTCAACATGTTTTGGGCCTGAATTTTGAAAATACTCTAACACGGAGTAGGCATGTACAGATCGCTTCTGGGACCCCAAAATATCGAATTTTCGGGTGTTTTGACCCTGAATTTGAGATATAAACGGGTACTGAAGATGCATGCACATATCGACTTTTGTGCACCTAAAAGATCGATTTTCAGTATGTTTTGAGCATGTATTTTGAAAATACTCTAACACGGAGTAGGCATGTACAGATACCTTCTGGGACCCCTAAATATCGAATTTTCGGGTGTTTTGGGACTGAATTTGAGATATCGACTTTTTAGCACCTAAAAGATCTATTTTTAACATGTTTTTAGCCTATATTTTGAAAATATTCTAGCACTGTACAGATTGCTTCTGGGACCCCAAAATATCGAATTTTCGGGTGTTTAGGGCCAGAATTTGAGATATAAACGGGTACTGAAGATGCATGCACATATCGACTTTTGTGCACCTAAAAGATCGATTTTCAGTATGTTTTGAGCATGTATTTTGAAAATACTCTAACACGGAGTAGGCATGTACAGATCGCTTCTGGGACCGCTAAATATCGAATTTTCGGGTGTTTTGGGACTGAATTTGAGATATCGACTTTTTAGCACCTAAAAGATCTATTTTTAACATGTTTTTAGCCTATATTTTGAAAATATTCTAGCACTGTACAGATTGCTTCTGGGATCCCAAAATATTGAATTTTTGGGTGTTTTGAGCCTGAATTTGAGATATAAACGGGTACAGAAGATACATGCACATATTGACTTTGGGCACCAAAAATATCGATTTTCAGCATGTTTTGGGCCTGAATTTTGAAAATACTCTAACACGGAGTAGGCATGTACAGATCGCTTCTGGGACCCCAAAATATCGAATTTTCGGGTGTTTAGGGCCAGAATTTGAGATATAAACGGGTACAGAAGATGCATGCACATATCGACTTTTGGGCACCTAAAAGATCGATTTTCAGTATGTTTTGGGCCTGTAGTTTGAAAATACTCTAACACGGAGTAAGCATGTACAGATACCTTCTGGGACTTCTAAATATCGAATTTTCGGGTGTTTTGGGACTGAATTTGAGATATCGATTTTTTGGCACCTAAAATGTCGATTTTTAGCATGTTTTTAGCCTATATTTTGAAAATATTCTAGCACTGTGTAGGCATGTACAGATTGCTTCTGGGACCCCAAAATATTGAATTTTCGGGTGTTTTGAGCCTGAATTTGAGATATAAACGGGTACAGAAGATACATGCACATATTGACTTTGGGCATCTAAAATATCGATTTTCAGCATGTTTTGGGCCTGTATTTTGAAAATACTCTAACACTGAGTAGGCATGTACAGATCGCTTCTGGAACCCCTAAATATAGAATTTTCGGGTGTTTTGGGACTGAATATGAGATATCGACTTTTTGGCACCTAAAAGATCGATTTTTAGCATGTTTTTAGCCTATATTTTGAAAATATTCTAGCACTGTGTAGGCACGTACAGATTGCTTCTGGGACCCCAAAATATTGAATTTTCGTGTGTTTTGAGCCTGAATTTGAGATATAAACAGGTACAGAAGATACATGCACATATTGACTTTGGGCATCTAAAATATCGATTTTCAGCATGTTTTGGGCCTGTATTTTGAAAATACTCTAACACTGAGTAGGCATGTACAGATTGGTTCTGGGACCCCAAAATATTGAATTTTCGGGTGTTCTGAGCATGAATTTGAGATATAAACGGGTACTGAAGATGCATGCACATATCGACTTTTGTGCACCTAAAAGATCGATTTTCAGTATGTTTTGAGCATGTATTTTGAAAATACTCTAACACGGAGTAGGCATGTACAGATCGCTTCTGGGACCCCTAAATATCGAATTTTCGGGTGTTATGGGACTGAATTTGAGATATCGATTTTTTGGCACCTATAATATCGATTTTTAGCATGTTTTTAGCCTATATTTTGAAAATATTATAGCACTGTGTAGGCATTTACAGATTGCTTCTGGGACCCCAAAATATTGAATTTTCGGGTGTTTTGAGCCTGAATTTGAGATATAAACGGGTACAGAAGATACATGCACATATTGACTTTGGGCATCTAAAATATCGATTTTCAGCATGTTTTGGGCCTGTATATTGAAAATACTCTAACACTGAGTAGGCATGTACAGATTGCTTCTGGGACCCCAAAATATTGAATTTTCGAGTGTTTTGAGCCTGAATTTGAGATATGAACGGGTACTGAAAATGCATGCACATATCGACTTTTGTGCACCTAAAAGATCGATTTTCAGTATGTTTTGAGCATGTATTTTGAAAATACTCTAACACGGAGTAGGCATGTACAGATCGCTTCTGGGACCCCTAAATATCGAATTTTCGGGTGTTTTGGGACTGAATTTGAGATATCGACTTTTTGGCACCTAAAAGATCGATTTTTAGCATGTTTTTAGCCTATATTTTGAAAATATTCTAGCACTGTGTAGGCATGTACAGATTGCTTCTGGGACCCCAAAATATTGAATTTTCGTGTGTTTTGAGCCTGAATTTGAGATATAAACGGGTACAGAACATACATGCACATATTGACTTTGGGCACCAAAAATATCGATTTTCAGCATGTTTTGGGCCTGAATTTTGAAAATACTCTAACACGGAGTAGGCATGTACAGATCGCTTCTGGGACCCCAAAATATCGAATTTTCGGGTGTTTTGACCCTGAATTTGAGATATAAACGGGTACTGAAGATGCATGCACATATCGACTTTTGTGCACCTAAAAGATCGATTTTCAGTATGTTTTGAGCATGTATTTTGAAAATACTCTAACACGGAGTAGGCATGTACAGATCGCTTCTGGGACCCCTAAATATCGAATTTTCGGGTGTTTTGGGACTGAATTTGAGATATCGACTTTTTAGCACCTAAAAGATCTATTTTTAACATGTTTTTAGCCTATATTTTGAAAATATTCTAGCACTGTACAGATTGCTTCTGGGACCCCAAAATATCGAATTTTCGGGTGTTTAGGGCCAGAATTTGAGATATAAACGGGTACTGAAGATGCATGCACATATCGACTTTTGTGCACCTAAAAGATCGATTTTCAGTATGTTTTGAGCATGTATTTTGAAAATACTCTAACACGGAGTAGGCATGTACAGATCGCTTCTGGGACCCCTAAATATCGAATTTTCGGGTGTTTTGGGACTGAATTTGAGATATCGACTTTTTAGCACCTAAAAGATCTATTTTTAACATGTTTTTAGCCTATATTTTGAAAATATTCTAGCACTGTACAGATTGCTTCTGGGATCCCAAAATATTGAATTTTTGGGTGTTTTGAGCCTGAATTTGAGATATAAACGGGTACAGAAGATACATGCACATATTGACTTTGGGCACCAAAAATATCGATTTTCAGCATGTTTTGGGCCTGAATTTTGAAAATACTCTAACACGGAGTAGGCATGTACAGATCGCTTCTGGGACCCCAAAATATCGAATTTTCGGGTGTTTAGGGCCAGAATTTGAGATATAAACGGGTACAGAAGATGCATGCACATATCGACTTTTGGGCACCTAAAAGATCGATTTTCAGTATGTTGTGGGCCTGTAGTTTGAAAATACTCTAACACGGAGTAAGCATGTACAGATACCTTCTGGGACTTCTAAATATCGAATTTTCGGGTGTTTTGGGACTGAATTTGAGATATCGATTTTTTGGCACCTAAAATGTCGATTTTTAGCATGTTTTTAGCCTATATTTTGAAAATATTCTAGCACTGTGTAGGCATGTACAGATTGCTTCTGGGACCCCAAAATATTGAATTTTCGGGTGTTTTGAGCCTGAATTTGAGATATAAACGGGTACAGAAGATACATGCACATATTGACTTTGGGCATCTAAAATATCGATTTTCAGCATGTTTTGGGCCTGTATTTTGAAAATACTCTAACACTGAGTAGGCATGTACAGATCGCTTCTGGAACCCCTAAATATAGAATTTTCGGGTGTTTTGGGACTGAATATGAGATATCGACTTTTTGGCACCTAAAAGATCGATTTTTAGCATGTTTTTAGCCTATATTTTGAAAATATTCTAGCACTGTGTAGGCACGTACAGATTGCTTCTGGGACCCCAAAATATTGAATTTTCGTGTGTTTTGAGCCTGAATTTGAGATATAAACAGGTACAGAAGATACATGCACATATTGACTTTGGGCATCTAAAATATCGATTTTCAGCATGTTTTGGGCCTGTATTTTGAAAATACTCTAACACTGAGTAGGCATGTACAGATTGGTTCTGGGACCCCAAAATATTGAATTTTCGGGTGTTCTGAGCATGAATTTGAGATATAAACGGGTACTGAAGATGCATGCACATATCGACTTTTGTGCACCTAAAAGATCGATTTTCAGTATGTTTTGAGCATGTATTTTGAAAATACTCTAACACGGAGTAGGCATGTACAGATCGCTTCTGGGACCCCTAAATATCGAATTTTCGGGGGTTTTGGGACTGAATTTGAGATATCGACTTTTTGGCACCTAAAAGCTCGATTTTTAGCATGTTTTTTGCCTATATTTTTAAAATATTCTAGCACTGTACAGATTGCTTCTGTGACCCCAAAATATTGAATTTTCGGGTGTTTTGAGCCTGAATTTGAGATATAAACGGGTACAGAAGATACATGCACATATTGACTTTGGGCACCAAAAATATCGATTTTCAGCATGTTTTGGGCCTGAATTTTGAAAATACTCTAACACGGAGTACGCATGTACAGATTGCTTCTGGGACCCCAAAATATCGAATTTTCGGGTGTTTAGGACCAGAATTTTAGATATAAACGGGTACAGAAGATGCATGCACATATCGACTTTTGGGCACCTAAAAGATCGATTTTCAGTATGTTTTGGGCCTGTATTTTGAAAATACTCTAACACAGAGTAGGCATGTACAGATACCTTCTGGGACCTCTAAATATCGAATTTTCGGGTGTTTTGGGACTGAATTTGAGATATCGATTTTTTGGCACCTAAAAGATCGATTTTTAGCATGTTTTTAGCCTATATTTTGAAAATATTCTAGCACTGTGTAGGCATGTACAGATTGCTTCTGGGACCCCAAAATATTGAATTTTCGTGTGTTTTGAGCCTGAATTTGAGATATAAACGGGTACAGAACATACATGCACATATTGACTTTGGGCACCAAAAATATCGATTTTCAACATGTTTTGGGCCTGAATTTTGAAAATACTCTAACACGGAGTAGGCATGTACAGATCGCTTCTGGGACCCCAAAATATCGAATTTTCGGGTGTTTTGACCCTGAATTTGAGATATAAACGGGTACTGAAGATGCATGCACATATCGACTTTTGTGCACCTAAAAGATCGATTTTCAGTATGTTTTGAGCATGTATTTTGAAAATACTCTAACACGGAGTAGGCATGTACAGATCGCTTCTGGGACCCCTAAATATCGAATTTTCGGGTGTTTTGGGACTGAATTTGAGATATCGACTTTTTAGCACCTAAAAGATCTATTTTTAACATGTTTTTAGCCTATATTTTGAAAATATTCTAGCACTGTACAGATTGCTTCTGGGACCCCAAAATATCGAATTTTCGGGTGTTTAGGGCCAGAATTTGAGATATAAACGGGTACTGAAGATGCATGCACATATCGACTTTTGTGCACCTAAAAGATCGATTTTCAGTATGTTTTGAGCATGTATTTTGAAAATACTCTAACACGGAGTAGGCATGTACAGATCGCTTCTGGGACCCCTAAATATCGAATTTTCGGGTGTTTTGGGACTGAATTTGAGATATCGACTTTTTAGCACCTAAAAGATCTATTTTTAACATGTTTTTAGCCTATATTTTGAAAATATTCTAGCACTGTACAGATTGCTTCTGGGATCCCAAAATATTGAATTTTTGGGTGTTTTGAGCCTGAATTTGAGATATAAACGGGTACAGAAGATACATGCACATATTGACTTTGGGCACCAAAAATATCGATTTTCAGCATGTTTTGGGCCTGAATTTTGAAAATACTCTAACACGGAGTAGGCATGTACAGATCGCTTCTGGGACCCCAAAATATCGAATTTTCGGGTGTTTAGGGCCAGAATTTGAGATATAAACGGGTACAGAAGATGCATGCACATATCGACTTTTGGGCACCTAAAAGATCGATTTTCAGTATGTTGTGGGCCTGTAGTTTGAAAATACTCTAACACGGAGTAAGCATGTACAGATACCTTCTGGGACTTCTAAATATCGAATTTTCGGGTGTTTTGGGACTGAATTTGAGATATCGATTTTTTGGCACCTAAAATGTCGATTTTTAGCATGTTTTTAGCCTATATTTTGAAAATATTCTAGCACTGTGTAGGCATGTACAGATTGCTTCTGGGACCCCAAAATATTGAATTTTCGGGTGTTTTGAGCCTGAATTTGAGATATAAACGGGTACAGAAGATACATGCACATATTGACTTTGGGCATCTAAAATATCGATTTTCAGCATGTTTTGGGCCTGTATTTTGAAAATACTCTAACACTGAGTAGGCATGTACAGATCTCTTCTGGAACCCCTAAATATAGAATTTTCGGGTGTTTTGGGACTGAATATGAGATATCGACTTTTTGGCACCTAAAAGATCGATTTTTAGCATGTTTTTAGCCTATATTTTGAAAATATTCTAGCACTGTGTAGGCACGTACAGATTGCTTCTGGGACCCCAAAATATTGAATTTTCGTGTGTTTTGAGCCTGAATTTGAGATATAAACAGGTACAGAAGATACATGCACATATTGACTTTGGGCATCTAAAATATCGATTTTCAGCATGTTTTGGGCCTGTATTTTGAAAATACTCTAACACTGAGTAGGCATGTACAGATTGGTTCTGGGACCCCAAAATATTGAATTTTCGGGTGTTCTGAGCATGAATTTGAGATATAAACGGGTACTGAAGATGCATGCACATATCGACTTTTGTGCACCTAAAAGATCGATTTTCAGTATGTTTTTAACATGTATTTTGAAAATACTCTAACACGGAGTAGGCATGTACAGATCGCTTCTGGGACCCCTAAATATCGAATTTTCGGGGGTTTTGGGACTGAATTTGAGATATCGACTTTTTGGCACCTAAAAGCTCGATTTTTAGCATGTTTTTTGCCTATATTTTTAAAATATTCTAGCACTGTACAGATTGCTTCTGTGACCCCAAAATATTGAATTTTCGGGTGTTTTGAGCCTGAATTTGAGATATAAACGGGTACAGAAGATACATGCACATATTGACTTTGGGCACCAAAAATATCGATTTTCAGCATGTTTTGGGCCTGAATTCTGAAAGTACTCTAACACGGAGTAGGCATGTACAGATCGCTTCTGGGACCCCAAAATATCGAATTTTCGGGTGTTTAGGGCCAGAAATTGAGATATAAACGGGTACAGAAGATGCATGCACATATCGACTTTTGGGCACCTAAAAGATCGATTTTCAGTATGTTTTTGGCCTGTATTTTGAAAATACTCTAACACGGAGTAGGCATGTACAGATACCTTCTGGGACCTCTAAATATCGAATTTTCGGGTGTTATGGGACTGAATTTGAGATATCGATTTTTTGGCACCTATAATATCGATTTTTAGCATGTTTTTAGCCTATATTTTGAAAATATTCTAGCACTGTGTAGGCATGTACAGATTGCTTCTGGGACCCCTAAATATTGAATTTTAGGGTGTTTTGAGCCTGAATTTGAGATATAAACGGGTACAGAAGATACATGCACATATTGACTTTGGGCATCTAAAATATTGATTTTCAGCATGTTTTGGGCCTGTATTTTGAAAATACTCTAACACTGAGTAGGCATGTACAGATTGCTTCTGGGACCCGAAAATATTGAATTTTCGGGTGTTTTGAGCCTGAATTTGAGATATAAACGGGTACAGAAGATACATGCACATATTGACTTTGGGCACCAAAAATATCGATTTTCAGCATGTTTTGGGCCTGAATTTTGAAAATACTCTAACACGGAGTAGGCATGTGCAGATCGCTTCTTGGCCCCCAAAATATCGAATTTTCGGGTGTTCAGGGGAAGAATTTGAGATATAAACGGGTACAGAAGATGCATGCACATATCGACTTTTGGGCACCTAAAAAATCGATTTTCAGTATGTTTTTGGCCTGTATTTTGAAAATACTCTAACACGGAGTAGGCATGTACAGATACCTTCTGGGACCTCTAAATATCGAATTTTCGGGTGTTTTGGGACTGAATTTGAGATATCGACTTTTTGGCACCTAAAAGATCGATTTTTAGCATGTTTTTAGCCTATATTTTGAAAATATTCTAGCACTGAGTAGGCATGTACAGATTGCTTCTGGGACCCCAAAATATTGAATTTTCGGGTGTTTTGAGCCTGAATTTGAGATATAAACGGGTACAGAAGATACATGCACATATTGACTTTGGGCACCAAAAATATCGATTTTCAGCATGTTTTTAGCCTATATTTTGAAAATATTCTAGCACTGTGTAGGCATGTACAGATCGCTTCTGGGACTCCAAAATATTGAATTTTCGGGTGTTTTGAGCCTGAATTTGAGATATAAACGGGTACAGAAGATACATGCACATATTGATTTTGGGCATCTAAAATATCGATTTTCAGCATGTTTTTGGCCTGTATTATGAAAATACTCTAACACTGAGTAGGCATGTACAGATTGCTTCTGGGATCCCAAAATATTGAATTTTCGGGTGTTTTGAGCCTGAATTTGAGATATAAACGGGTACTGAAGATGCATGCACATATCGACTTTTGTGCACCTAAAAGATCGATTTTCAGTATGTTTTGAGCATGTATTTTGAAAATACTCTAACACGGAGTAGGCATGTACAGATCGCTTCTGGGACCCCTAAATATCGAATTTTCGGGTGTTTTGGGACTGAATTTGAGATATCGACTTTTTGGCACCTAAAAGATCGATTTTTAGCATGTTTTTAGCCTATATTTTGAAAATATTCTAGCACTGAGTAGGCATGTACAGATTGCTTCTGGGACCCCAAAATATTGAATTTTCGGGTGTTTTGAGCCTGAATTTGAGATATAAACGGGTACAGAAGATACATGCACATATTGACTTTGGGCACCAAAAATATCGATTTTCAGCATGTTTTTAGCCTATATTTTGAAAATATTCTAGCACTGTGTAGGCATGTACAGATCGCTTCTGGGACCCCAAAATATTGAATATTCGGGTGTTTTGAGCCTGAATTTGAGATATAAACGGGTACAGAAGATACATGCACATATTGACTTTGGGCATCTAAAATATCGATTTTCAGCATGTTTTTGGCCTGTATTATGAAAATACTCTAACACTGAGTAGGCATGTACAGATTGCTTCTGGAACCCCAAAATATTGAATTTTCGGGTGTTTTGAGCCTGAATTTGAGATATAAACGGGTACTGAAGATGCATGCACATATCGACTTTTGTGCACCTAAAAGATCGATTTTCAGTATGTTTTGAGCATGTATTTTGAAAATACTCTAACACGGAGTAGGCATGTACAGATCGCTTCTGGGACCCCTAAATATCGAATTTTCAGGTGTTTTGGGACTGAATTTAAGATATCGACTTTTTAGCACCTAAAAGATCGATTTTTAGCATGTTTTTAGCCTATATTTTGAAAATATTCTAGCACTGTACAGATTGCTTCTGGGATCCCAAAATATTGAATTTTCGGGTGTTTTGAGCCTGAATTTGAGATATAAACGGGTACTGAAGATGCATGCACATATCGACTTTTGTGCACCTAAAAGATCGATTTTCAGTATGTTTTGAGCATGTATTTTGAAAATACTCTAACACGGAGTAGGCATGTACAGATCGCTTCTGGGACCCCTAAATATCGAATTTTCGGGTGTTTTGGGACTGAATTTGAGATATCGACTTTTTGGCACCTAAAAGATCGATTTTTAGCATGTTTTTAGCCTATATTTTGAAAATATTCTAGCACTGAGTAGGCATGTACAGATTGCTTCTGGGACCCCAAAATATTGAATTTTCGGGTGTTTTGAGCCTGAATTTGAGATATAAACGGGTACAGAAGATACATGCACATATTGACTTTGGGCACCAAAAATATCGATTTTCAGCATGTTTTTAGCCTATATTTTGAAAATATTCTAGCACTGTGTAGGCATGTACAGATCGCTTCTGGGACCCCAAAATATTGAATATTCGGGTGTTTTGAGCCTGAATTTGAGATATAAACGGGTACAGAAGATACATGCACATATTGACTTTGGGCATCTAAAATATCGATTTTCAGCATGTTTTTGGCCTGTATTATGAAAATACTCTAACACTGAGTAGGCATGTACAGATTGCTTCTGGAACCCCAAAATATTGAATTTTCGGGTGTTTTGAGCCTGAATTTGAGATATAAACGGGTACTGAAGATGCATGCACATATCGACTTTTGTGCACCTAAAAGATCGATTTTCAGTATGTTTTGAGCATGTATTTTGAAAATACTCTAACACGGAGTAGGCATGTACAGATCGCTTCTGGGACCCCTAAATATCGAATTTTCAGGTGTTTTGGGACTGAATTTAAGATATCGACTTTTTAGCACCTAAAAGATCGATTTTTAGCATGTTTTTAGCCTATATTTTGAAAATATTCTAGCACTGTACAGATTGCTTCTGGGATCCCAAAATATTGAATTTTCGGGTGTTTTGAGCCTGAATTTGAGATATAAACGGGTACAGAAGATACATGCACATATTGACTTTGGGCACCAAAAATATCGATTTTCAGCATGTTTTTAGCCTATATTTTGAAAATATTCTAGCACTGAGTAGGCATGTACAGATTGCTTCTGGGACCCCAAAATATTGAATTTTCGGGTGTTTTGAGCCTGAATTTGAGATATAAAAGGGTACAGAAGATACATGCACATATTGACTTTGGGCACCAAAAATATCGATTTTCAGCATGTTTTTAGCCTATATTTTGAAAATATTCTAGCACTGTGTAGGCATGTACAGATCGCTTCTGGGACCCCAAAATATTGAATATTCGGGTGTTTTGAGCCTGAATTTGAGATATAAACGTGTACAGAAGATACATGCACATATTGACTTTGGGCATCTAAAATATCGATTTTCAGCATGTTTTGGGCCTGTATTTTGAAAATATTCTAGCACTGAGTAGGCATGTACAGATTGCTTCTGGGACCCCAAAATATCGAATTTTCGGGTGTTTAGGACCAGAATTTTAGATATAAACGGGTACAGAAGATGCATGCACATATCGACTTTTGGGCACCTAAAAGATCGATTTTCAGTATGTTTTGGGCCTGTATTTTGAAAATACTCTAACACAGAGTAGGCATGTACAGATACCTTCTGGGACCTCTAAATATCGAATTTTCGGGTGTTTTGGGACTGAATTTGAGATATCGATTTTTTGGCACCTAAAATGTCGATTTTTAGCATGTTTTTAGCCTATATTTTGAAAATATTCTAGCACTGTGTAGGCATGTACAGATTGCTTCTGGGACCCCAAAATATTGAATTTTCGGGTGTTTTGAGCCTGAATTTGAGATATAAACGGGTACAGAAGATACATGCACATATTGACTTTGGGCATCTAAAATATCGATTTTCAGCATGTTTTGGGCCTGTATTTTGAAAATACTCTAACACTGAGTAGGCATGTACAGATTGCTTCTGGGACCCCAAAATATTGAATTTTCGGGTGTTTTGAGCCTGAATTTGAGATATAAACGGGTACTGAAGATGCATGCACATATCGACTTTTGTGCACCTAAAAGATCGATTTTCAGTATGTTTTGAGCATGTATTTTGAAAATACTCTAACATGGAGTAGGCATGTACAGATCGCTTCTGGGACCTATAAATATCGAATTTTCGGGTGTTTTGGGACTGAATTTGAGATATCGACTTTTTGGCACCTAAAAGATCGATTTTTAGCATGTTTTTAGCCTATATTTTGAAAATATTCTAGCACTGAGTAGGCATGTACAGATTGCTTCTGGGACCCCAAAATATTGAATTTTCGGGTGTTTTGAGCCTGAATTTGAGATATAAACGGGTACAGAAGATACATGCACATATTGACTTTGGGCACCAAAAATATCGATTTTCAGCATGTTTTGGGCCTGAATTCTGAAAGTACTCTAACACGGAGTAGGCATGTACAGATCGCTTCTGGGACCCCAAAATATCGAATTTTCGGGTGTTTAGGGCCAGAAATTGAGATATAAACGGGTACAGAAGATGCATGCACATATCGACTTTTGGGCACCTAAAAGATCGATTTTCAGTATGTTTTTGGCCTGTATTTTGAAAATACTCTAACACGGAGTAGGCATGTACAGATACCTTCTGGGACCTCTAAATATCGAATTTTCGGGTGTTATGGGACTGAATTTGAGATATCGATTTTTTGGCACCTATAATATCGATTTTTAGCATGTTTTTAGCCTATATTTTGAAAATATTCTAGCACTGTGTAGGCATGTACAGATTGCTTCTGGGACCCCAAAATATTGAATTTTCGGGTGTTTTGAGCCTGAATTTGAGATATAAACGGGTACAGAAGATACATGCACATATTGACTTTGGGCACCAAAAATATCGATTTTCAGCATGTTTTTAGCCTATATTTTGAAAATATTCTAGCACTGTGTAGGCATGTACAGATCGCTTCTGGGACTCCAAAATATTGAATTTTCGGGTGTTTTGAGCCTGAATTTGAGATATAAACGGGTACAGAAGATACATGCACATATTGACTTTGGGCATCTAAAATATCGATTTTCAGCATGTTTTTGGCCTGTATTATGAAAATACTCTAACACTGAGTAGGCATGTACAGATTGCTTCTGGGACCCCAAAAAATTGAATTTTCGGGTGTTTTGAGCCTGAATTTGAGATATAAACGGGTACTGAAGATGCATGCACATATCGACTTTTGTGCACCTAAAAGATCGATTTTCAGTATGTTTTGAGCATGTATTTTGAAAATACTCTAACACGGAGTAGGCATGTACAGATCGCTTCTGGGACCCCTAAATATCGAATTTTCGGGTGTTTTGGGACTGAATTTGAGATATCGACTTTTTGGCACCTAAAAGATCGATTTTTAGCATGTTTTTAGCCTATATTTTGAAAATATTCTAGCACTGAGTAGGCATGTACAGATTGCTTCTGGGACCCCAAAATATTGAATTTTCGGGTGTTTTGAGCCTGAATTTGAGATATAAACGGGTACAGAAGATACATGCACATATTGACTTTGGGCACCAAAAATATCGATTTTCAGCATGTTTTTAGCCTATATTTTGAAAATATTCTAGCACTGTGTAGGCATGTACAGATCGCTTCTGGGACCCCAAAATATTGAATATTCGGGTGTTTTGAGCCTGAATTTGAGATATAAACGGGTACAGAAGATACATGCACATATTGACTTTGGGCATCTAAAATATCGATTTTCAGCATGTTTTGGGCCTGTATTTTGAAAATATTCTAGCACTGAGTAGGCATGTACAGATTGCTTCTGGGACCCCAAAATATTGAATTTTCGGGTGTTTTGAGCCTGAATTTGAGATATAAACGGTTACTGAAGATGCATGCACATATCGACTTTTGTGCACCTAAAAGATCGATTTTCAGTATGTTTTGAGCATGTATTTTGAAAATACTCTAACACGGAGTAGGCATGTACAGATCGCTTCTGGGACCTCTAAATATCGAATTTTCGGGTGTTTTGGGACTGAATTTGAGATATCGATTTTTTGGCACCTAAAATATCGATTTTCAGCATGTTTTTAGCCTATATTTTGAAAATATTCTAGCACTGTGTAGGCATGTACAGATTGCTTCTGGGACCCCAAAATATTGAATTTTCGGGTGTTTTGAGCCTGAATTTGAGATATAAACGGGTACAGAAGATACATGCACATATTGACTTTGGGCATCTAAAATATCGATTTTCAGCATGTTTTGGGCCTGTATTTTGAAAATACTCTAACACTGAGTAGGCATGTACAGATTGCTTCTGGGACCCCAAAATATTGAATTTTCGGGTGTTTTGAGCTTGAATTTGAGATATAAACGGGTACTGAAGATGCATGCACATATCGACTTTTGTGCACCTAAAAGATCGATTTTCAGTATGTTTTGAGCATGTATTTTGAAAATACTCTAACACGGAGTAGGCATGTACAGATCGATTCTGGGACCCCTAAATATCGAATTTTCGGGTGTTTTGGGACTGAATTTGAGATATCGACTTTTTGGCACCTAAAAGATCGATTTTTAGCATGTTTTTAGCCTATATTTTGAAAATATTCTAGCACTGTACAGATTGCTTCTGGGACCCCAAAATATTGAATTTTCGGGTGTTTTGAGCCTGAATTTGAGATATAAACGGGTACAGAAGATACATGCACATATTGACTTTGGGCACCAAAAATATCGATTTTCAGCATGTTTTGGGCCTGAATTTTGAAAATACTCTAACACGGAGTAGGCATGTACAGATCGCTTCTGGGACCCCAAAATATCGAATTTTCGGGTGTTTAGGGCCAGAATTTGAGATATAAACGGGTACAGAAGATGCATGCACATATCGACTTTTGGGCACCTAAAAGATCGATTTTCAGTATGTTTTTGGCCTGTATTTTGAAAATACTCTAACACGGAGTAGGCATGTACAGATACCTTCTGGGACCTCTAAATATCGAATTTTCGGGTGTTTTGGGACTGAATTTGAGATATCGATTTTTTGGCACCTAAAATATCGATTTTCAGCATGTTTTTAGCCTATATTTTGAAAATATTATAGCACTGTGTAGGCATGTACAGATTGCTTCTGGGACCCCAAAATATTGAATTTTCGGGTGTTTTGAGCCTGAATTTGAGATATAAACGGGTACAGAAGATACATGCACATATTGACTTTGGGCATCTAAAATATCGATTTTCAGCATGTTTTGGGCCTGTATTTTAAAAATACTCTAACACTGAGTAGGCATGTACAGATTGCTTCTGGGACCCCAAAATATTGAATTTTCGGGTGTTTTGAGCCTGAATTTCAGATATAAACGGGTACTGAAGATGCATGCACATATCGACTTTTGTGCACCTAAAAGATCGATTTTCAGTATGTTTTGAGCATGTATTTTGAAAATACTCTAACACGGAGTAGGCATGTACAGATCGCTTCTGGGACCCCTAAATATCGAATTTTCGGGTGTTTTGGGACTGAATTTGAGATATCGACTTTTTGGCACCTAAAAGATCGATTTTTAGCATGTTTTTAGCCTATATTTTGAAAATATTCTAGCACTGTACAGACTGCTTCTGGGACCCCAAAATATTGAATTTTCGGGTGTTTTGAGCCTGAATTTGGGATATAAACGGGTACAGAAGATACATGCACATATTGACTTTGGGCACCAAAAATATCGATTTTCAGCATGTTTTGGGCCTGAATTTTGAAAATACTCTAACACGGAGTACGCATGTACAGATCGCTTCTGGGACACCAAAATATCGAATTTTCGGGTGTTTATGGCCAGAATTTGAGATATAAACGGGTACAGAAGATGCATGCGCATATCGACTTTTGGGCACCTAAAAGATCGATTTTCAGTATGTTTTTGGCCTGTATTTTGAAAATACTCTAACACGGAGTAGGCATGTACAGATACCTTCTGGGACCTCTAAATATCGAATTTTCGGGTGTTTTGGGACTGAATTTGAGATATAGATTTTTTGGCAACTAAAATTTCCATTTTTAGCATTTTTTCAGCCTATATTTTGAAAATATTCTAGCACTGTGTAGGCATGTACAGATTGCTTCTGGGACCCCAAAATATTGAATTTTCGGGTGTTTTGAGCCTGAATTTGAGATATAAACGGGTACAGAAGATACATGCACATATTGACTCTGGGCATCTAAAATATCGATTTTCAGCATGTTTTGGGCCTGTATTTTGAAAATACTCTAACACTGAGTAGGCATGTACAGATTGCTTCTGGGACCCGAAAATATTGAATTTTCGGGTGTTTTGAGCCTGAATTTGAGATATAAACGGGTACTGAAGATGCATGCACATATCGACTTTAGTGCACCTAAAAGATCGATTTTCAGTATGTTTTGAGCATGTATTTTGAAAATACTCTAACACGGAGTAGGCATGTACAGATCGCTTCTGGGACCCGTAAATATCGAATTTTCGGGTGTTTTGGGACTGAATTTGAGATATCGACTTTTTGGCACCTAAAATATCGATTTTCTGCATGTTTTTAGCCTATATTTTGAAAATATTCTAGCACTGAGTAGGCATGTACAGATTGCTATTTGGACACCAAAATATTGAATTTTCGGGTGTTTTGAGCCTGAATTTGAGATATAAACGGGTACAGAAGATACATGCACATATTGACTTTGGGCACCAAAAATATCGATTTTCAGCATGTTTTGGCCCTGAATTTTGAAAATACTCTAACACGGAGTAGGCATGTAAAGATCGCTTCTGGGACCCCAAAATATCGAATTTTCGGGTGTTTAGGGCCAGAATTTGAGATATAAACGGGTACAGAAGATGAATGCACATATCGACTTTTGGGCACCTAAAAGATCGATTTTCAGTATGTTTTTGGCCTGTATTTTGAAAATACTCTAACACGGAGTAGACATGTACAGATACCTTCTGGGACCTCTAAATATCGAATTTTCGGGTGTTTTGGGACTGAATTTGAGATATCGATTTTTTGGCACCTAAAATATCAATTTTCAGCATGTTTTTAGCCTATTTTTTTAAAATATTCTAGCACTGAGTAGGCATGTACAGATTGCTTCTGGGACCCCAAAATATTGAATTTTCGGGTGTTTTGAGCCTGAATTTGAGATATAAACGGGTACAGAAGATACATGCACATATTGACTTTGGGCACCAAAAATATCGATTTTCAGCATGTTTTGGGCCTGAATTTTGAAAATACTCTAACACGGAGTACAGATCGCTTCTGGGACCCCAAAATATCGAATTTTCGGGTGTTTTGAGCCTGAATTTGAGATATAAACGGGTACTGAAGGTGCATGCACATATCGACTTTTGTGCACCTAAAAGATCGATTTTCAGTATGTTTTGAGCATGTATTTTGAAAATACTCTAACACGGAGTAGGCATGTACAGATCGCTTCTGGGACCCCTAAATATCGAATTTTCGGGTGTTTTGGGACTGAATTTGAGATATCGACTTTTTGGCACCTAAAAGATCGATTTTTAGCATGTTTTTAGCCTATATTTTGAAATTATTCTAGCACTGAGTAGGCATGTACAGATTGCTTCTGGGACCCCAAAATATTGAATTTTCGGGTGTTTTGAGCCTGAATTTGAGATATAAACGGGTACAGAAGATACATGCACATATTGACTTTGGGCACCAAAAATATCGATTTTCAGCATGTTTTGGGCCTTAATTTTGAAAATACTCTAACACGGAGTAGGCATGTACAGATCGCTTCTAGGACCCCAAAATATCGAATTTTCGGGTGTTTAGGGCCATGCCAGAATTTGAGATATTATCGGGTACAGAAGATGCATGTACATATCGACTTTTGGGCACCTAAAAGATCGATTTTCAGTATGTTTTTGGCCTGTATTTTGAAAATACTCTAACACGGAGTAGGCTTGTACAGATACCTTCTGGGACCTCTAAATATCGAATTTTCGGGTGTTTTGGGACTGAATTTGAGATATCGATTTTTTGGCACCTAAAATGTCGATTTTTAGCATGTTTTTAGCCTACATTTTGAAAATATTCTAGCACTGTGTAGGCATGTACAGATTGCTTCTGGGACCCCAAAATATTAAATTTTCGGGTGTTTTGAGCCTGAATTTGAGATATAAACGGGTACAGAAGATACATGCACATATTGACTTTGGGCATCTAAAATATCGATTTTCAGCATGTTTTGGGCCTGTATTTTGAAAATACTCTAACACTGAGTAGGCATGTACAGATTGCTTCTGGGACCCCAAAATATTGAATTTTCGGGTGTTTTGAGCCTGAATTTGAGATATAAACGGGTACTGAAGATGCATGCACATATCGACTTTAGTGCACCTAAAAGATCGATTTTCAGTATGTTTTGAGCATGTATTTTGAAATTACTCTAACACGGAGTAGGCATGTACAGATCGCTTCTGGGACCCCTAAATATCGAATTTTCGGGTGTTTTGGGACTGAATTTGAGATATCGATTTTTTGGCACCTAAAATATCGATTTTCTGCATGTTTTTAGCCTATATTTTGAAAATATTCTAGCACTGATTAGGCATGTACAGATTGCTACTTGGACCCCAAAATATTGAATTTTCGGGTGTTTTGAGCCTGAATTTGAGATATAAACGGGTACAGAAGATACATGCACATATTGACTTTGGGCACCAAAAATATCGATTTTCAGCATGTTTTGGGCCTGAATTTTGAAAATACTCTAACACGGAGTAGGCATGTACAGATCGCTTCTGGGACCCCAAAATATCGAATTTTCGGGTGTTTAGGGCCAGAATTTTAGATATAAACGGGTACAGAAGATGCATGCACATATCGACTTTTGGGCACCTAAAAGATCGATTTTCAGTATGTTTTTGGCCTGTATTTTGAAAATACTCTAACACGGAGTAGACATGTACAGATACCTTCTGGGACCTCTAAATATCGAATTTTCGGGTGTTTTGAGACTGAATTTGTGATATCTATTTTTTGGCACCTAAAATATCAATTTTCAGCATGTTTTTAGCCTATATTTTGAAAATATTCTAGCACTGTGTAGGCATGTACAGATTGCTTCTGGGACCACAAAATATTGAATTTTCGGGTGTTTTGAGCCTGAATTTGAGATATAAACGGGTACAGAAGATACATGCACATATTGATTTTGGGCACCAAAAATATCGATTTTCAGCATGTTTTGGGCCTGAATTTTGAAAATACTCTAACACGGAGTACGCATGTACAGATCGCTTCTGGGACCCCAAAATATCGAATTTTCGGGTGTTTATGGCCAGAATTTGAGATATAAACGGGTACAGAAGATGCATGCACATATCGACTTTTGGGCACCTAAAAGATCGATTTTCAGTATGTTTTTGGCCTGTATTTTGAAAATACTCTAACACGGAGTAGGCATGTACAAATACCTTCTGGGACCTCTAAATATCGAATTTTCGGGTGTTTTGGGACTGAATTTGAGATATCGATTTTTTGGCAACTAAAATGTCCATTTTTAGCATTTTTTCAGCCTATATTTTGAAAATATTCTATCACTGTGTAGGCATGTACAGATTGCTTCTGGGACCCCAAAATATTGAATTTTCGGGTGTTTTGAGCCTGAATTTGAGATATAAACGGGTACAGAAGATACATGCACATATTGACTTTGGGCATCTAAAATATCGATTTTCAGCATGTTTTGGGCCTGTATTTTGAAAATACTCTAACACTGAGTAGGCATGTACAGATTGCTTCTGGGACCCCAAAATATTGAATTTTCGGGTGTTTTGAGCCTGAATTTGAGATATAAACGGGTACTGAAGATGCATGCACATATCGACTTTTGTGCACCTAAAAGATCGATTTTCAGTATGTTTTGAGCATGTATTTTGAAAATACTCTAACACGGAGTAGGCATGTACAGATCGCTTCTGGGACCCCTAAATATCGAATTTTCGGGTGTTTTGGGACTGAATTTGAGATATCGACTTTTTGGCACCTAAAAGATCGATTTTTAGCATGTTTTTAGCCTATATTTTGAAAATATTCTAGCACTGTACAGATTGCTTCTGGGACCCCAAAATATTGAATTTTCGGGTGTTTTGAGCCTGAATTTGAGATATAAACGGGTACAGAAGATACATGCACATATTGACTTTGGGCACCAAAAATATCGATTTTCAGCATGTTTTGGGCCTGAATTTTGAAAATACTCTAACACGGAGTAGGCATGTACAGATCGCTTCTGGGACCCCAAAATATCGAATTTTCGGGTGTTTATGGCCAGAATTTGAGATATAAACGGGTACAGAAGATGCATGCACATATCGAATTTTGGGCACCTAAAAGATCGATTTTCAGTATGTTTTTGGCCTGTATTTTGAAAATACTCTAACACGGAGTAGACATGTACAGATACCTTCTGGGACATCTAAATATCGAATTTTCGGGTGTTTTGGGACTGAATTTGAGATATCGATTTTTTGGCACCTAAAATATCAATTTTCAGCATGTTTTTAGCCTATATTTTGAAAATATTCTAGCACTGTGTAGGCATGTACAGATTGCTTCTGGGACCCCAAAATATTGAATTTTCGGGTGTTTTGAGCCTGAATTTGAGATATAAACGGGTACAGAAGATACATGCACATATTGAGTTTGGGCACCAAAAATATCGATTTTCAGCATGTTTTGGGCCTGAATTTTGAAAATACTCTAACACGGAGTAGGCATGTACAGATCGCTTCTGGGACCCCAAAATATCGAATTTTCGGGTGTTTAGGGCCAGAATTTGAGATATAAACGGGTACAGAAGATGCATGCACATATCGACTTTTGGGCACCTAAAAGATCGATTTTCAGTATGTTTTTGGCCTGTATTTTGAAAATACTTTAACACGGAGTAGGCATGTACAGATCGATTTTCAGCATGTTTTGGGCCTGTATTTTGAAAATACTCTAACACTGAGTAGGCATGTACAGATTGCTTCTGGGACCCCAAAATATTGAATTTTCGGGTGTTTTGAGCCTGAATTTGAGATATAAACGGTTACTGAAGATGCATGCACATATCGACTTTTGTGCACCTAAAAGATCGATTTTCAGTATATTTTGAGCATGTATTTTGAAAATACTCTAACACGGAGTAGGCATGTACAGATCGCTTCTGGGACCCCTAAATATCGAATTTTCGGGTGTTTTGGGACAGAATTTGAGATATCGACTTTTTGGCACCTAAAAGATCGATTTTTAGCATGTTTTGAGCCTATATTTTGAAAATATTCTAGCACTGAGTAGGCATGTACAGATTGCTTCTGGGACCCCAAAATATTGAATTTTCGGGTGTTTTGAGCCTGAATTTGAGATATAAACGGGTACAGAAGATACATGCACATATTGACTTTGGGCACCAAAAATATCGATTTTCAGCATGTTTTGGGCCTGAATTTTGAAAATACTCTAACACGGAGTACAGATCGCTTCTGGGACCCCAAAATATCGAATTTTCGGGTGTTTTGAGCCTGTATTTGAGATATAAACGTGTACTGAAGATGCATGCACATATCGACTTTTGTGCACCTAAAAGATCGATTTTCAGTATGTTTTGAGCATGTATTTTGAAAATACTTTAACACGGAGTAGGCATGTACAGATCGCTTCTGGGACCCCTAAATATCGAATTTTCGGGTGTTTTGGGACTGAATTTGAGATATCGACTTTTTGGCACCTAAAAGATCGATTTTTAGCATGTTTTTAGCCTATATTTTGAAATTATTCTAGCACTGAGTAGGCATGTACAGATTGCTTCTGGGACCCCAAAATATTGAATTTTCGGGTGTTTTGAGCCTGAATTTGAGATATAAACGGGTACAGAAGATACATGCACATATTGACTTTGGGCACCAAAAATATCGATTTTCAGCATGTTTTGGGCCTTAATTTTGAAAATACTCTAACACGGAGTAGGCATGTACAGATCGCTTCTAGGACCCCAAAATATCAAATTTTCGGGTGTTTAGGGCCATGCCAGAATTTGAGATATTATCGGGTACAGAAGATGCATGCACATATCGACTTTTGGGCACCTAAAAGATCGATTTTCAGTATGTATTTGGCCTGTATTTTGAAAATACTCTAACACGGAGTAGGCTTGTACAGATACCTTCTGGGACCTCTAAATATCGAATTTTCGGGTGTTTTGGGACTGAATTTGAGATATCGATTTTTTGGCACCTAAAATGTCGATTTTTAGCATGTTTTTAGCCTACATTTTGAAAATATTCTAGCACTGTGTAGGCATGTACAGATTGCTTCTGGGACCCCAAAATATTAAATTTTCGGGTGTTTTGAGCCTGAATTTGAGATATAAACGGGTACAGAAGATACATGCACATATTGACTTTGGGCATCTAAAATATCGATTTTCAGCATGTTTTGGGCCTGTATTTTGAAAATACTCTAACACTGAGTAGGCATGTACAGATTGCTTCTGGGACCCCAAAATATTGAATTTTCGGGTGTTTTGAGCCTGAATTTGAGATATAAACGGGTACTGAAGATGCATGCACATATCGACTTTAGTGCACCTAAAAGATCGATTTTCAGTATGTTTTGAGCATGTATTTTGAAAATACTCTAACACGGAGTAGGCATGTACAAATCGCTTCTGGGACCCCTAAATATCGAATTTTCGGGTGTTTTGGGACTGAATTTGAGATATCGACTTTTTGGCACCTAAAATATCGATTTTCTGCATGCTTTTAGCCTATATTTTGAAAATATTCTAGCACTGATTAGGCATGTACAGATTGCTACTTGGACCCCAAAATATTGAATTTTCGGGTGTTTTGAGCCTGAATTTGAGATATAAACGGGTACAGAAGATACATGCACATATTGACTTTGGGCACCAAAAATATCGATTTTCAGCATGTTTTGGGCCTGAATTTTGAAAATACTCTAACACGGAGTAGGCATGTACAGATCGCTTCTGGGACCCCAAAATATCGAATTTTCGGGTGTTTAGGGCCAGAATTTGAGATATAAACGGGTACAGAAGATGCATGCTCATATCGACTTTTGGGCACCTAAAAGATCGATTTTCAGTATGTTTTTGGCCTGTATTTTGAAAATACTCTAACACGGAGTAGACATGTACAGATACCTTCTGGGACCTCTAAATATCGAATTTTCGGGTGTTTTGGGACTGAATTTGAGATATCGATTTTTTGGCACCTAAAATATCAATTTTCAGCATGTTTTTAGCCTATATTTTGAAAATATTCTAGCACTGTGTAGGCATGTACAGATTGCTTCTGGGACCCCAAAATATTGAATTTTCGGGTGTTTTGAGCCTGAATTTGAGATATAAACGGGTACAGAAGATACATGCACATATTGACTTTGGGCACCAAAAATATCGATTTTCAGCATGTTTTGGGCCTGAATTTTGAAAATACTCTAACACGGAGTAGGCATGTACAGATCGCTTCTGGGACCCTAAAATATCGAATTTTCGGGTGTTTAGGGCCAGAATTTGAGATATAAACGGATACAGAAGATGCATGCACATATCGACTTTTGGGCACCTAAAAGATCGATTTTCAGTATGTTTTTGGCCTGTATTTTGAAAATACTCTAACACGGAGTAGGCATGTACAGATCGATTTTCAGCATGTTTTGGGCCTGTATTTTGAAAATACTCTAACACTTAGTAGGCATGTACAGATTGCTTCTGGGACCCCAAAATATTGAATTTTCGGGTGTTTTGAGCCTGAATTTGAGATATAAACGGGTACTGAAGATGCATGCACATATCGACTTTTGTGCACCTAAAAGATCGATTTTCAGTATGTTTTGAGCATGTATTTTGAAAATACTCTAACACGGAGTAGGCATGTACAGATCGCTTCTGGGACCCCTAAATATCGAATTTTCGGGTGTTTTGGGACTGAATTTGAGATATCGACTTTTTGGCACCTAAAAGATCGATTTTTAGCATGTTTTTAGCCTATATTTTGAAAATATTCTAGCACTGTACAGATTGCTTCTGGGACGCCAAAATATTGAATTTTCGAGTGTTTTGAGCCTGAATTTGAGATATAAACGGGTACAGAAGATACATGCACATATTGACTTTGGGCACCAAAAATATCGATTTTCAGCATGTTTTGGGCCTTAATTTTGAAAATACTCTAACACGGAGTAGGCATGTACAGATCGCTTCTAGGACCCCAAAATATCGAATTTTCGGGTGTTTAGGGCCATGCCAGAATTTGAGATATTATCGAGTACAGAAGATGCATGCACATATCGACTTTTGGGCACCTAAAAGATCGATTTTCAGTATGTTTTTGGCCTGTATTTTGAAAATACTCTAACACGGAGTAGGCATGTACAGATACCTTCTGGGAACTCTAAATATCGAATTTTCGGGTGTTTTGGGACTGAATTTGAGATCTCGATTTTTTGGCACCTAAAATGTCGATTTTTAGCATGTTTTTAGCCTATATTTTGAAAATATTCTAGCACTGAGTAGGCATGTACAGATTGCTTCTGGGACCCCAAAATATTGAATTTTCGGGTGTTTTGAGCCTGAATTTGAAATATAAACGGGTACAGAAGATGCATGCACATATCGACTTTTGGGCACCTAAAAGATCGATTTTCAGTATGTTTTTGGCCTGTATTTTGAAAATACTCTAACACGGAGTAGGCATGTACAGATACCTTCTGGGACCTCTAAATATCGAATTTTCGGGTGTTATGAGACTGAATTTGAGATATAGATTTTTTGGCACCTAAAATGTCGATTTTTAGCATGTTTTTAGCCTATATTTTAAAAATATTCTAGCACTGTGTAGGCATGTACAGATTGCTACTGGGACCCCAAAATATTGAATTTTCGGGTGTTTTGAGACTGAATTTGAGATATAAACGGGTACTGAAGATGCATGCACACATCGACTTTTGTGCACCTAAAAGATCGATTTTCAGTATGTTTTGAGCATGTATTTTGAAAATACTCTAACACGGAGTAGGCATGTACAGATCGCTTTTGGGGCCCCTAAATATCGAATTTTCTGGTGTTTTGGGACTGAATTTGAGATATCGACTTTTTGGCACCTAAAAGATCGATTTTTAGCATGTTTTTAGCCTATATTTTGAAAATATTCTAGTACTGAGTAGGCATGTACAGATTGCTTTTGGGACCCCAAAATATTGAATTTTCGGGTGTTTTGAGCCTGAATTTGAGATATAAACGGGTACAGAAGATACATGCACATATTGACTTTGGGCACCAAAAATATCGATTTTCAGCATGTTTTGGGCCTGAATTTTGAAAATACTCTAACACGGAGTAGGCATGTACAGATCGCTTCTGGGACCCCAAAATATCGAATTTTCGGGTGTTTAGGGCCAGATTTTGAGATATAAACGGAACAGAAGATGCATGCACATATCGACTTTTGGGCACCTAAAAGATCGATTTTCAGTATGTTTTTGGCCTGTATTTTGAAAATACTCTAACACGGAGTAGGCATGTACAGATACCTTCTGGGACCTCTAAATATCGAATTTTCGGGTGTTATGGGACTGAATTTGAGATATCGATTTTTTGGCACCTAAAATGTCGATTTTTAGCATGTTTTTAGCCTATATTTTGAAAATATTCTAGCACTGTGTAGGCATGTACAGATTGCTTCTGGGACCCCAAAATATTGAATTTTCGGGTGTTTTGAGCCTGAATTTGATATATAAACGGGTACAGAAGATACATGCACATATTGACTTTGGGCATCTAAAATATCGATTTTCAGCATGTTTTGGGCCTGTATTTTTAAAATACTCTAACATTGAGTAGGCATGTACAGATTGCTTCTGGGACCCCAAAATATTGAATTTTCGGGTGTTTTGAGCCTGAATTTGAGATATAAACGGGTACTGAAGATGCATGCACATATCGACTTTTGTGCACCTAAAAGATCGATTTTCAGTATGTTTTGAGCATGTATTTTGAAAATACTCTAACACGGAGTAGGCATGTACAGATCGCTTCTGGGGCCCCTAAATATCGAATTTTCTATTGTTTTGGGACTGAATTTGAGATATCGACTTTTTGGCACCTAAAAGATCGATTTTTAGCATGTTTTTAGCCTATATTTTGAAAATATTCTAGCACTGAGTAGGCATGTACAGATTGCTTTTGGGACCCCAAAATATTGAATTTTCGGGTGTTTTGTGCCTGAATTTGAGATATAAACGGGTACAGAAGATACATGCACATATTGACTTTGGGCATCTAAAATATCGATTTTCAGCATGTTTTGGGCCTGAATTTTGAAAATACTCTAACACGGAGTTAGCATGTACAGATCGCTTCTGGGACCCCAAAATATCGAATTTTCGGGTGTTTAGGGCCAGAATTTGAGATATAAACGGGTACTGAAGATGCATGCACATATCGACTTTTGTGCACCTAAAAGATCGATTTTCAGTATGTTTTGAGCATGTATTTTGAAAATACTCTAACACGGAGTAGGCATGTACAGATCGCTTCTGGGACCCCTAAATATCGAATTTTCGGGTGTTTTGGGACTGAATTTGAGATATCGACTTTTTGGCACCTAAAAGATCGATTTTTAGCATGTTTTTAGCCTATATTTTGAAAATATTCTAGCACTGAGTAGGCATGTACAGATTGCTTCTGGGACCCCAAAATATCGAATTTTCGGGTGTTTTGGGCCAGAATTTGAGATATAAAAGGGTACAGAAGATGCATGCACATATCGACTTTTGAGCACCTAAAAGATCGATTTTCAGTATGTTTTTGGCCTGTATTTTGAAAATACTCTAACAAGAATTAGGCATGTACAGATACCTTCTGGGACCTCTAAATATCGAATTTTCGGGTGTTTTGGGACTGAATTTGAGATATCGATTTTTTGGTACCTAAAATGTCGATTTTTAGCATGTTTTTAGCCTATATTTTGAAAATATTCTAGCACTGTGTTGGCATGTACAGATTGCTTCTGGGACCCCAAAATATTGAATTTTCGGGTGTTTTGAGCCTGAATTTGAGATATAAACGGGTACAGAAGATACATGCACATATTGACTTTGGGCATCTAAAATATCGATTTTCAGCATGTTTTGGGCCTGTATTTTGAAAATACTCTAACACTGAGTAGGCATGTACAGATTGCTTCTGGGACCACAAAATATTGAATTTTCGGGTGTTTTTAGCCTGAATTTGAGATATAAACGGGTACTGAAGATGCATGCACATATCGACTTTTGTGCACCTAAAAGATCGTTTTTTAGTATGTTTTGAGCATGTATTTTGAAAATACTCTAACACGGAGTAAGCATGTACAGATCGCTTCTGGGACCCCTAAATATCGAATTTTCGGGTGTTTTGGGACTGAATTTGAGATATCGACTTTTTGGCACCTAAAAGATCGATTTTTAGCATGTTTTTAGCCTATATTTTGAAAATATTCTAGCACTGTACAGATTGCTTCTGGGACCCCAAAATATTGAATTTTCGGGTGTTTTGAGCCTGAATTTGAGATATAAACGGGTACAGAAGATACATGCACATATTGACTTTGGGCACCAAAAATATCGATTTTCAGCATGTTTTGGGCCTGAATTTTGAAAATACTCTAACACGGAGTAGGCATGTACAGATCGCTTCTGGGACCCCAAAATATCGAATTTTTGGGTATTTAGGGCCTGAATTTGAGATATAAACGGGTACAGAAGATGAATGCACATATCGACTTTTGGGCCCCTAAAAGATCGATTTTCAGTATGTTTTTGGCCTGTATTTTGAAAATACTTTAACACTGAGTAGGCATGTACAGAGATACCTTCTGGGACTTCTAAATATCGAATTTTTGGGTGTTATGGGACTGAATTTGAGATATAGATTTTTTGCACCTATAATATCGATTTTTAGCATGTTTTTAGCCTATATTTTGAAAATATTCTAGCACTGTGTAGGCATGTACAGATTGCTTCTGGGACCCCAAAATATTGAATTTTCGGGTGTTTTGAGCCTGAATTTGAGATATAAACGGGTACAGATGATACATGCAAATATTGACTTTCGGCACCAAAAATATCGATTTTCAACATGTTTGGGGCCTGAATTTTGAAAATACTCTAACACGGAGTAGGCATGTACAGATTGCTTCTGGGACCCCAAAATATCGAATTTTCGGGTATTTAGGGCCCCTAAAAGATCGATTTTCAGTATGTTTTTGGCCTGTATTTTGAAAATACTTTAACACTGTGTAGGCATGTACAGATACCTTCTGGGACCTCTAAATATCGAATCTTCGGGTGTTATGGGACTGAATTTGAGATATCGATTTTTTGGCACCTATAATATCGATTTTTAGCATGTTTTTAGCCTATATTTTGAAAATATTCTAGCACTGTGTAGGCATGTACAGATTGCTTCTGGGACCCCAAAATATTGAATTTTCGGGTGTTTTGAGCCTGAATTTGAGATATAAACGGGTATAGATGATACATGCACATATTGACTTTGGGCATCTAAAATATCGATTTTCAGCATGTTTTGGGCCTGTATTTTGAAAATACTCTAACACTGTACAGATTGCTTCTGGGACCCCAAAATATTGAATTTTCGGGTGTTTTGAGCCTGAATTTGAGATATAAACGGGTACTGAAGATGCATGCACATATCGACTTTTGTGCACCTAAAAGATCGATTTTCAGTATGTTTTGAGCATGTATTTTGAAAATACTCTAACACGGAGTAGGCATGTACAGATCGCTTCTGGGACCCCTAAATATCGAATTTTCGGGTGTTTTGGGACTGAATTTGAGATATCGACTTTTTGGCACATAAAAGATCGATTTTTAGCATGTTTTTAGCCTATATTTTGAAAATATTCTAGCACTGAGTAGGCATGTACAGATTGCTTCTGGGACCCCAAAAATTGAATTTTCGGGTGTTTTGAGCCTGAATTTGAGATATAAACGGGTACAGAAGATACATGCACATATCGACTTTTGGGCACCTAAAAGATCGATTTTCAGTATGTTTTTGCCCTGTATTTTGAAAATACTCTAACACGGAGTAGGCATGTACAGATACCTTCTGGGACCTCTAAATATCGAATTTTCGGGTGTTTTGGGACTGAATTTGAGATATCGATTTTTTGGCACCTAAAATGTCGATTTTTAGCATGTTTTTAGCCTATATTTTCAAAATATTCTAGCACTGTGTAGGCATGTACAGATTGCTTCTGGGACCCCAAAATATTGAATTTTCGGGTGTTTTGAGCCTGAATTTGAGATATAAACGGGTACAGAAGATACATGCACATATTGACTTTTGGCATCTAAAATATCGATTTTCAGCATGTTTTGGGCCTGTATTTTGAAAATACTCTAACACTGAGTAGGCATGTACAGATTGCTTCTGGGACCCCAAAATATTGAATTTTTGGGTGTTTTGAGCCTGAATTTGAGATATAAACGGGTACTGAAGATGCATGCACATATCGACTTTTGTGCACCTAAAAGATCGATTTTCAGTATGTTTTGAGCATGTATTTTGAAAATACTCTAACACGGAGTAGGCATGTACAGATCGCTTCTGGGACCCCTAAATATCGAATTTTCGGGTGTTTTGGGACTGAATTTGAGATATCGACTTTTTGGCACCTAAAAGATCGATTTTTAGCATGTTTTTAGCCCATATTTTGAAAATATTCTAGCACTGAGTAGGCATGTACAGATTGCTTCTGGGACCCCAAAATATTGAATTTTCGGGTGTTTTGAGCCTGAATTTGAGATATAAACGGATACAGAAGATACATGCACATATTGACTTTGGGCATCTAAAATATCGATTTTCAGCATGTTTTGGGCCTGTATTTTGAAAATACTCTAACACTGAGTAGGCATGTACAGATTGCTTCTAGGACCCCAAAATATTGAATTTTCGGGTGTTTTGAGCCTGAATTTGAGATATAAACGGGTACTGAAGATGCATGCACATATCGACTTTTGTGCACCTAACAGATCGATTTTCAGTATGTTTTGAGCATGTATTTTGAAAATACTCTAACACTGAGTAGGCATGTACAGATCGCTTCTGGGACCCCTAAATATCGAATTTTCGGGTGTTTTGGGACTGAATTTGAGATATCGACTTTTTGGCACCTAAAAGATCGATTTTTAGCATGTTTTTAGCCTATATTTTGAAAATATTCTAGCACTGAGTAGGCATGTACAGATCGCTTCAGGGACCCCTAAATATCGAATTTTCGGGTGTTTTGGGACTGAATTTGAGATATCGACTTTTTGGCACCTAAAAGATCGATTTTTAGCATGTTTTTATCCTATATTTTGAAAATATTCTAGCACTGAGTAGGCATGTACAGATTGCTTCTGGGACCCCAAAATATTGAATTTTCGAGTGTTTTGAGCCTGAATTTGAGATATAAACGGGTACAGAAGATACATGCACACATTGACTTTGGGCATCTAAAATATCGATTTTCAGCATGTTTTGGGCCTGAATTTTGAAAATACTCTAACACGGAGTAGGGATGTACAGATCGCTTCTGGGACCCCAAAATATCGAATTTTCGGGTGTTTAGGGCCAGAATTTGAGATATAAACGGGTACAGAAGATGCATGCACATATCGACTTTTGGGCACCTAAAAGATCGATTTTCAGTATGTTTTTGGCCTGTATTTTGAAAATACTCTAACACGGAGTAGGCATGTACAGATACCTTCTGGGACCTCTAAATATCGAATTTTCGGGTGTTTTGGCACTGAATTTTAGATATCGACTTTTTGGCACCTAAAAGATCGATTTTTAGCATGTTTTTAGCCTATATTTTGAAAATATTCTAGCACTGAGTAGGCATGTACAGATTGCTTCTGGGACCCCAAAATATTGAATTTTCGGGTGTTTTGAGCCTGAATTTGAGATATAAACGGGTACAGAAGATACATGCACATATTGACTTTGGGCACCAAAAATATCGATTTTCAGCATGTTTTGGGCCTGAATTTTGAAAATACTCTAACACGGAGTAGGCATGTACAGATCGCTTCTGGGACCCCTAAATATCGAATTTTCGGGTGTTTTGGGACTGAATTTGAGATATCGACTTTTTGGCACCTAAAAGATCGATTTTTAGCATGTTTTTAGCCTATATTTTGAAAATATTCTAGCACTGAGTAGGCATGTACAGATTGCTTCTGGGACCCCAAAATATTGAATTTTCGGGTGTTTTGAGCCTGAATTTGAGATATAAACGGGTACATAAGATACATGCACATATTGACTTTTAGCATCTAAAATATCGATTTTCAGCATGTTTTGGGCCTGAATTTTGAAAATACTCTAACACGGAGTAGGCATGTACAGATACCTTCTGGGACCTCTAAATATCGAATTTTCGGGTGTTTTGGGACTGAATTTGAGATATCGATTTTTTGGCACCTAAAAGATCGATTTTTAGCATGTTTTTAGCCTATATTTTGAAAATATTCTAGCACTGTGTAGACATGTACAGATTGCTTCTGGGACCCCAAAATATTGAATTTTTGGGTGTTTTGAGCCTGAATTTGAGATATAAACGGGTACTGAAGATGCATGCACATATCGACTTTTGTGCACCTAAAGGATCGATTTTCAGTATGTTTTGAGCATGTATTTTGAAAATACTCTAACACTGAGTAGGCATGTACAGATCGCTTCTGGGACCCCTAAATATCGAATTTTCGGGTGTTTTGGGACTGAATTTGAGATATCGACTTTTTGGCACCTAAAAGATCGATTTTTAGCATGTTTTTAGCCTATATTTTGAAAATATTCTAGCACTGAGTAGGCATGTACAGATTGCTTCTGGGACCCCAAAATATTGAATTTTCGGGTGTTTTTGAGCCTGAATTTGAGATATAAACGGATACAGAAGATACATGCACATATTGACTTTGGGCATCTAAAATATCGATTTTCAGCATGTTTTGGGCCTGTATTTTGAAAATACTCTAACACTGAGTAGGCATATACAGATTGCTTCTAGGACCCAAAAATATTGAATTTTCGGGTGTTTTGAGCCTGAATTTGAGATATAAACGGGTACTGAAGATGCATGCACATATCGACTTTTGTGCACCTAACAGATCGATTTTCAGTATGTTTTGAGCATGTATTTTGAAAATATTCTAGCACTGAGTAGGCATGTACAGATTGCTTCTGGGACCCCAAAATATTGAATTTTCGGGTGTTTTGAGCCTGAATTTGAGATATAAACGGGTACAGAAGATACATGCACACATTGACTTTGGGCACCAAAAATATCGATTTTCAGCATGTTTTGGGCCTGAATTTTGAAAATACTCTAACACGGAGTAGGGATGTACAGATCGCTTCTGGGACCCCAAAATATCGAATTTTCGGGTGTTTAGGGCCAGAATTTGAGATATAAACGGGTACAGAAGATGCATGCACATATCGACTTTTGGGCATCTAAAAGACCGATTTTCAGTATGTTTTTGGCCTGTATTTTGAAAATACTCTAACACGGAGTAGGCATGTACAGATACCTTCTGGGACCTCTAAATATCGAATTTTCGGGTGTTTTGGGACTGAATTTTAGATATCGACTTTTTGGCACCTAAAAGATCGATTTTTAGCATGTTTTTAGCCTATATTTTGAAAATATTCTAGCACTGAGTAGGCATGTACAGATTGCTTCTGGGACCCCAAAATATTGAATTTTCGGGTGTTTTGAGCCTGAATTTGAGATATAAACGGGTACAGAAGATACATGCACATATTGACTTTGGGCACCAAAAATATCGATTTTCAGCATGTTTTGGGCCTGAATTTTGAAAATACTCTAACACGGAGTAGGCATGTACAGATCGCTTCTGGGACCCCTAAATATCGAATTTTCGGGTGTTTTGGGACTGAATTTGAGATATCGACTTTTTGGCACCTAAAAGATCGATTTTTAGCATGTTTTTAGCCTATATTTTGAAAATATTCTAGCACTGAGTAGGCATGTACAGATTGCTTCTGGGACCCCAAAATATTGAATTTTCGGGTGTTTTGAGCCTGAATTTGAGATATAAACGGGTACATAAGATACATGCACATATTGACTTTTAGCATCTAAAATATCGATTTTCAGCATGTTTTGGGCCTGAATTTTGAAAATACTCTAACACGGAGTAGGCATGTACAGATACCTTCTGGGACCTCTAAATATCGAATTTTCGGGTGTTTTGGGACTGAATTTGAGATATCGATTTTTTGGCACCTAAAAGATCGATTTTTAGCATGTTTTTAGCCTATATTTTGAAAATATTCTAGCACTGTGTAGACATGTACAGATTGCTTCTGGGACCCCAAAATATTGAATTTTTGGGTGTTTTGAGCCTGAATTTGAGATATAAACGGGTACTGAAGATGCATGCACATATCGACTTTTGTGCACCTAAAGGATCGATTTTCAGTATGTTTTGAGCATGTATTTTGAAAATACTCTAACACTGAGTAGGCATGTACAGATCGCTTCTGGGACCCCTAAATATCGAATTTTCGGGTGTTTTGGGACTGAATTTGAGATATCGACTTTTTGGCACCTAAAATATCGATTTTTAGCATGTTTTTAGCCTATATTTTGAAAATATTCTAGCACTGTACAGATTGCTTCTGGGACCCCAAAATATTGAATTTTCGGGTGTTTTGAGCCTGAATTTGAGATATAAACGGGTACAGAAGATACATGCACATATTGACTTTGGGCACCAAAAATATAGATTTTCAGCATGTTTTGGGCCTAAATTTTGAAAATACTCTAACACGGAGTAGGCATGTACAGATCACTTCTGGGACCCCTAAATATCGAATTTTCGGGTGTTTTGGGACTGAATTTGAGATATCGACTTTTTGGCACCTAAAAGATCGATTTTTAGCATGTTTTTAGCCTATATTTTGAAAATATTCTAGCACTGAGTAGGCATGTACAGATCGCTTCTGGGACCCCAAAATATCGAATTTTCGGGTGTTTAGGGCCAGAATTTGAGATACAAACGGGTACAGAAGATGCATGCACATATCGACTTTTGGGCACCTAAATGATCGATTTTCAGTATGTTTTTGGCCTGTATTTTGAAAATACTCTAACACGGAGTAGGCATGTACAGATACCATCTGGGACCTCTAAATATCGAATTTTCGGGTGTTTTGGGACTGAATTTGAGATATCGATTTTTTGGCACCTAAAATGTCGATTTTTAGCATGTTTTTAGCCTATATTTTGAAAATATTCTAGCACTGTGTAAGCATGTACAGATTGCTTCTGGGACCCCAAAATATTGAATTTTCGGGTGTTTTGTGCCTGAATTTGAGATATAAACGGGTACAGAAGATACATGCACATATTGACTTTGGGCATCTAAAATATCGATTTTCAGCATGTTTTGGGCCTGTATTTTGAAAATACTCTAACACTGAGTAGGCATGTACAGATTGCTTCTGGGACCCCAAAATATTGAATTTTCGGGTGTTTTGAGCCTGAATTTGAGATATAAACGGGTACTGAAGATGCATGCACATATCGACTTTTGTGCACCTAAAAGATCGATTTTCAGTATGTTTTGAGCATGTATTTTGAAAATACTCTAACACGGAGTAGGCATGTACAGATCGCTTCAGGGACCCCTAAATATCGAATTTTCGGGTGTTTTGGGACTGAATTTGAGATATCGACTTTTTGGCACCTAAAAGATCGATTTTTAGCATGTTTTTAGCCTATATTTTGAAAATATTCTAGCACTGAGTAGGCATGTACAGATTGCTTCTGGGACCCCAAAATATTGAATTTTCGGGTGTTTTGAGCCTGAATTTGAGATATAAACGGGTACAAAAGATACATGCACATATTGACTTTTAGCATCTAAAATATCGATTTTCAGCATGTTTTGGGCCTGAATTTTGAAAATACTCTTACACGGAGTAGGAATGTACAGATACCTTCTGGGACCTCTAAATATCGAATTTTCGGGTGTTTTGGGACTGAATTTGAGATATCGATTTTTTGGCACCTAAAATGTCGATTTTTAGCATGTTTTTAGCCTATATTTTGAAAATATTCTAGCACTGTGTAGGCATGTACAGATTGCTTCTGGGACCCCAAAATATTGAATTTTCGGGTGTTTTGAGCCTGAATTTGAGATATAAACGGGTACAGAAGATACATGCACATATTGACTTTGGGCATCTAAAATATCGATTTTCAGCATGTTTTGGGCCTGTATTTTGAAAATACTCTAACACTGAGTAGGCATGTACAGATTGCTTCTGGGACCCCAAAATATTGAATTTTTGGGTGTTTTGAGCATGAATTTGAGATATAAACGGGTACTGAAGATGCATGCACATATCGACTTTTGTGCACCTAAAAGATCGATTTTCAGTATGTTTTGAGCATGTATTTTGAAAATACTCTAACACGGAGTAGGCATGTACAGATCGCTTCTGGGACCCCTAAATATCGAATTTTCGGGTGTTTTGGGACTGAATTTGAGATATAAACGGGTACAGAAGCATGATGCATGCACATATCGACTTTTGGGCACCTAAAAGATCGATTTTCAGTATGTTTTTGGCCTGTATTTTTAAAATGCTCTAACACGGAGTAGGCATGTACAGATACCTTCTGGGACCTCTAAATATCGAATTTTCGGGTGTTTTGGGACTGAATTTGAGATATAGATTTTTTGGCACCTAAAATGTCGATTTTTAGCATGTTTTTAGCCTATTTTTTTAAAATATTCTAGCACTGTGTAGGCATGTACAGATTTCTTCTGGGACCCCAAAATATTGAATTTTCGGGTGTTTTGAGCCTGAATTTGAGATATAAACGGGTACAGAAGACACATGCACATATTGACTTTGGGCATCTAAAATATCGATTTTCAGCATGTTTTGGGCCTGTATTTTGAAAATACTCTAACACTGAGTAGGCATGTACAGATTGCTTCTGGGACCCCAAAATATTGAATTTTCGGGTGTTTTGAGCCTGAATTTGAGATATAAACGGGTACTGAAGATGCATACACATATCGACTTTTGTGCACCTAAAAGATCGATTTTCAGTATGTTTTGAGCATGTATTTTGAAAATACTCTAACACGGAGTAGGCATGTACAGATCGCTTCTGGGACCCCTAAATATCGAATTTTCGGGTGTTTTGGGACTGAATTTGAGATATCGAATTTTTGGCACCTAAAAGATCGATTTATTGCATGTTTTTAACCTATATTTTGAAAATATTCTAGCACTGAGTAGGCATGTACAGATTGCTTCTGGGACCCCAAAATATTGAATTTTCGGGTGTTTTGAGCCTGAATTTGAGATATAAACGGGTACAGAAGATACATGCACATATTGACTTTGGGCACCAAAAATATCGATTTTCAGCATGTTTTGGGCCTGAATTTTGAAAATACTCTAACACGGAGTAGGCATGTACAGATCGCTTCTGGGACCCCAAAATATCGAATTTTCGGGTGTTTAGGGCCAGAATTTGAGATACAAACGGGTACAGAAGATGCATGCACATATCGACTTTTGGGCACCTAAAAGATCGATTTCCAGTATGTTTTTGGCCTGTATTTTGAAAATACTCTAAAACGGAGTAGGCATGTACAGATACCTTCTGGGACCTCTAAATATCGAATTTTCGGGTGTTTGGGGACTGAATTTGAGATATCGACTTTTTGGCACCTAAAATGTCGATTTTTAGCATGTTTTTAGCCTATATTTTGAAAATATTCTAGCACTGAGTAGGCATGTACAGATTGCTTCTGGGACCCCAAAATATAGAATTTTCGGATGTTTTGAGCCTGAATTTGAGATATAAACGGGTACAGAAGATACATGCATATATTGACTTTGGGCATCTAAAATATCGATTTTCATTATGTTTTGGGACTGTATTTTGAAAATACTCTAACACTGAGTAGGCATGTACAGATTGCTTCTGGGACCCCAAAATATCGAATTTTCGGGTGTTTTGAGCCTGAATTTGAGATATAAACGGGTACTGAAGATGCATGCACATATCGACTTTTGTGCACCTAAAAGATCGATTTTCAGTATGTTTTGAGCATGTATTTTGAAAATACTCTAACACGGAGTAGGCATGTACAGATACCTTCTGGGACCTCTAAATATCGAATTTTCGGGTGTTTTTGGACTGAATTTGAGATATCGATTTTTTGGCACCTAAAATGTCGATTTTTAGCATGTTTTTAGCCTATATTTTGAAAATATTCTAGCACTGTGTAGACATGTACAGTTTGCTTCTGGGACCCCAAAATATTGAATTTTCGGGTGTTTTGAGCCTGAATTTGAGATATAAACGGGTACTGAAGATGCATGCACATATCGACGTTTGTGCACCTAAAGGATCGATTTTCAGTATGTTTTGAGCATGTATTTTGAAAATACTCTAACACGGAGTAGGCATGTACAGATCGCTTCTGGGACCCCTAAATATCGAATTTTCGGATGTTTTGGGACTGAATTTGAGATATCGACTTTTTGGCACCTAAAAGATCGATTTTTAGCATGTTTTTAGCCTATATTTTGAAAATATTCTAGCACTTTACAGATTGCTTCTGGGACCCCAAAATATTGAATTTTCGGGTGTTTTGAGCCTGAATTTGAGATATAAACGGGTACAGAAGATACATGCACATATTGACTTTGGGCACCAAAAATATAGATTTTCAGCATGTTTTGGGCCTAAATTTTGAAAATACTCTAACACGGAGTAGGCATGTACAGATCGCTTCTGGGACCCCTAAATATCGAATTTTCGGGTGTTTTGGGACTGAATTTGAGATATCGACTTTTTGGCACCTAAAAGATCGATTTTCAGCATGTTTTTAGCCTATATTTTGAAAATATTCTAGCACTGAGTAGGCATGTACTGATTGCTTCTGGGACCCCAAAATATTGAATTTTCGGGGGTTTTGAGCCTGAATTTGAGATATAAACGGGTACAGAAGATACATGCACATATTGACTTTTAGCATCTAAAATATCGATTTTCAGCATGTTTTGGGCCTGAATTTTGAAAATACTCTAACACGGAGTAGGCATGTACAGATACCTTCTGGGACCTCTAAATATCGAATTTTCGGGTGTTTTGGGACTGAATTTGAGATATCGATTTTTTGGCACCTAAAAGATCGATTTTTAGCATGTTTTTAGCCTATATTTTGAAAATATTCTAGCACTGTGTAGACATGTACAGATTGCTTCTGGGACCCCAAAATATTGAATTTTCGGGTGTTTTGAGCCTGAATTTGAGATATAAACGGGTACTGAAGATGCATGCACATATCGACTTTTGTGCAACTAAAGGATCGATTTTCAGTATGTTTTGAGCATGTATTTTGAAAATACTCTAACACGGAGTAGGCATGTACAGATCGCTTCTGGGACCCCTAAATATCGAATTTTCGGGTGTTTTGGGACTGAATTTGAGATATCGACTTTTTGGAACCTAAAAGATCGATTTTTAGCATGTTTTTAGCCTATATTTTGAAAATATTCTAGCACTGTACAGATTGCTTCTGGGACCCCAAAATATTGAATTTTCGGGTGTTTTGAGCCTGAATTTGAGATATAAACGGGTACAGAAGATACATGCACATATTGACTTTGGGCACCAAAAATATAGATTTTCAGCATGTTTTGGGCCTAAATTTTGAAAATACTCTAACACGGAGTAGGCATGTACAGATCGCTTCTGGGACCCCTAAATATCGAATTTTCGGGTGTTTTGGGACTGAATTTGAGATATCGACTTTTTGGCACCTAAAAGATCGATTTTTAGCATGTTTTTAGCCTATATTTTGAAAATAATCTAGCACTGAGTAGGCATGTACAGATTGCTTCTGGGACCCCAAAATATTGAATTTTCGGGTGTTTTGAGCCTGAATTTGAGATATAAACGGGTACAGAAGATACATGCACATATTAACTTTGGGCACCAAAAATATCGATTTTCAGCATGTTTTGGGCCTGAATTTTGAAAATACTCTAACACGGAGTAGGCATGTACAGATCGCTTCTGGGACCCCAAAATATCGAATTTTCGGGTGTTTAGGGCCAGAATTTGAGATACAAACGGGTACAGAAGATGCATGCACATATCGACTTTTGGGCACCTAAAATATCGATTTTCAGTATGTTTTTGGCCTGTATTTTGAAAATACTCTAACACGGAGTAGGCATGTACAGATACCATCTGGGACCTCTAAATATCGAATTTTCGGGTGTTTTGGGACTGAATTTGAGATATCGATTTTTTGGCACCTAAAATGTCGATTTTTAGCATGTTTTTAGCCTATATTATGAAAATATTCTAGCACTGTGTAGGCATGTACAGATTGCTTCTGGGACCCCAAAATATTGAATTTTCGGGTGTTTTGTGCCTGAATTTGAGATATAAACGGGTACAGAAGATACATGCACATATTGACTTTGGGCATCTACAATATCGATTTTCAGCATGTTTTGGGCCTGTATTTTGAAAATACTCTAACACTGAGTAGGCATGTACAGATTGCTTCTGGGACCCCAAAATATTGAATTTTCGGGGGTTTTGAGCCTGAATTTGAGATATAAACGGGTACTGAAGATGCATGCACATATCGACTTTTGTGCACCTAAAAGATCGATTTTCAGTATGTTTTGAGCATGTATTTTGAAAATACTCTAACACGGAGTAGGCATGTACAGATCGCTTCTGGGACCCCTAAATATCGAATTTTCGGGTGTTTTGGGACTGAATTTGAGATATCGACTTTTTGGCACCTAAAAGATCGATTTTTAGCATGTTTTTAGCCTATATTTTGAAAATATTCTAGCACTGTACAGATTGCTTCTGGGACCCCAAAATATTGAATTTTCGGGTGTTTTGAGCCTGAATTTGAGATATAAACGGGTACAGAAGATGCATGCACATATCGACTTTTGGGCACCTAAAATATCGATTTTCAGTATGTTTTTGGCCTGTATTTTGAAAATACTCTAACACGGAGTAGGCATGTACAGATACCATCTGGGACCTCTAAATATCGAATTTTCGGGTGTTTTGGGACTGAATTTGAGATATCGATTTTTTGGCACCTAAAATGTCGATTTTTAGCATGTTTTTAGCCTATATTATGAAAATATTCTAGCACTGTGTAGGCATGTACAGATTGCTTCTGGGACCCCAAAATATTGAATTTTCGGGTGTTTTGTGCCTGAATTTGAGATATAAACGGGTACAGAAGATACATGCACATATTGACTTTGGGCATCTACAATATCGATTTTCAGCATGTTTTGGGCCTGTATTTTGAAAATACTCTAACACTGAGTAGGCATGTACAGATTGCTTCTGGGACCCCAAAATATTGAATTTTCGGGGGTTTTGAGCCTGAATTTGAGATATAAACGGGTACTGAAGATGCATGCACATATCGACTTTTGTGCACCTAAAAGATCGATTTTCAGTATGTTTTGAGCATGTATTTTGAAAATACTCTAACACGGAGTAGGCATGTACAGATCGCTTCTGGGACCCCTAAATATCGAATTTTCGGGTGTTTTGGTACTGAATTTAAGATATCGACTTTTTGGCACCTAAAAGATCGATTTTTAGCATGTTTTTAGCCTATATTTTGAAAATATTCTAGCACTGTACAGATTGCTTCTGGGACCCCAAAATATTGAATTTTCGGGTGTTTTGAGCCTGAATTTGAGATATAAACGGGTACAGAAGATACATGCACATATTGACTTTGGGCACCAAAAATATAGATTTTCAGCATGTTTTGGGCCTAAATTTTGAAAATACTCTAACACGGAGTAGGCATGTACAGATCGCTTCTGGGACCCCTAAATATCGAATTTTCGGGTGTTTTGGGACTGAATTTGAGATATCGACTTTTTGGCACCTAAAAGATCGATTTTTAGCATGTTTTTAGCCTATATTTTGAAAATATTCTAGCACTGAGTAGGCATGTACAGATTGCTTCTGGGACCCCAAAATATTGAATTTTCGGGTGTTTTGAGCCTGAATCTGAGATATAAACGGGTACAGAAGATACATGCACATATTGACTTTGGGCACCAAAAATATCGATTTTCAGCATGTTTTGGGCATGAATTTTGAAAATACTCTAACACGGAGTAGGCATGTACAGATCGCTTCTGGGACCCCAAAATATCGAATTTTCGGGTGTTTAGGGCCAGAATTTGAGATACAAACGGGTACAGAAGATGCATGCACATATCGACTTTTGGGCACCTAAATGATCGATTTTCAGTATGTTTTTGGCCTGTATTTTGAAAATACTCTAACACGGAGTAGGCATGTACAGATACCATCTGGGACCTCTAAATATCGAATTTTCGGGTGTTTTGGGACTGAATTTGAGATATCGATTTTTTGGCACCTAAAATGTCGATTTTTAGCATGTTTTTAGCCTATATTTTGAAAATATTCTAGCACTGTGTAAGCATGTACAGATTGCTTCTGGGACCCCAAAATATTGAATTTTCGGATGTTTTGTGCCTGAATTTGAGATATAAACGGGTACAGAAGATACATGCATATATTGACTTTGGGCATCTAAAATATCGATTTTCAGCATGTTTTGGGCCTGTATTTTGAAAATACTCTAACACTGAGTAGGCATGTACAGATTGCTTCTGGGACCCCAAAATATTGAATTTTCGGGTGTTTTGAGCCTGAATTTGAGATATAAACGGGTACTGAAGATGCATGCACATATCGACTTTTGTGCACCTAAAAGATCGATTTTCAGTATGTTTTGAGCATGTATTTTGAAAATACTCTAACACGGAGTAGGCATGTACAGATCGCTTTAGGGACCCCTAAATATCGAATTTTCGGGTGTTTTGGGACTGAATTTGAGATATCGACTTTTTGGCACCTAAAAGATCTATTTTTAGCATGTTTTTAGCCTATATTTTGAAAATATTCTAGCACTGAGTAGGCATGTACAGATTGCTTCTGGGACCCCAAAATATTGAATTTTCGGGTGTTTTGAGCCTGAATTTGAGATATAAACGGGTACAGAAGATACATGCACATATTGACTTTGGGCACCAAAAATATAGATTTTCAGCATGTTTTGGGCCTAAATTTTGAAAATACTCTAACACGGAGTAGGCATGTACAGATCGCTTCTGGGACCCCTAAATATCGAATTTTCGGGTGTTTTGGGACTGAATTTGAGATATCGACTTTTTGGCACTTAAAAGATCGATTTTCAGCATGTTTTTATCCTATATTTTGAAAATATTCTAGCACTGAGTAGGCATGTACAGATTGCTTCTGGGACCCCAAAATATTGAATTTTCGGGTGTTTTGAGCCTGAATTTGAGATATAAACGGGTACAGAAGATACATGCACATATTGACTTTTAGCATCTAAAATATCGATTTTCAGCATGTTTTGGGCCTGATGTTTGAAAATACTCTAACACGGAGTAGGCATGTACAGATACCTTCTGGGACCTCTAAATATCGAATTTTCGGGTGTTTTGGGACTGAATTTGAGATATCGATTTTTTGGCACCTAAAAGATCGATTTTTAGCATGTTTTTAGCCTATATTTTGAAAATATTCTAGCACTGTGTAGACATGTACAGATTGCTTCTGGGACCCCAAAATATTGAATTTTCGGGTGTTTTGAGCCTGAATTTGAGATATAAACGGGTACCGAAGATGCATGCACATATCGACTTTTGTGCAACTAAAGTATCGATTTTCAGTATGTTTTGAGCATGTATTTTGAAAATACTCTAACACTGAGTAGGCATGTACAGATCGCTTCTGGGACCCCTAAATATCGAATTTTCGGGTGTTTTGGGACTGAATTTGAGATATCGACTTTTTGGCACCTAAAAGATCGATTTTTAGCATGTTTTTAGCCTATATTTTGAAAATATTCTAGCACTGTACAGATTGCTTCTGGGACCCCAAAATATTGAATTTTCGGGTGTTTTGAGCCTGAATTTGAGATATAAACGGGTACAGAAGATACATGCACATATTGACTTTGGGCACCAAAAATATAGATTTTCAGCATGTTTTGGGTCTAAATTTTGAAAATACTCTAACACGGAGTAGGCATGTACAGATCGCTTCTGGGACCCCTAAATATCGAATTTTCGGGTGTTTTGGGACTGAATTTGAGATATCGACTTTTTGGCACCTAAAAGATCGATTTTTAGCATGTTTTTAGCCTATATTTTGAAAATAATCTAGCACTGAGTAGGCATGTACAGATTGCTTCTGGGACCCCAAAATATTGAATTTTCGGGTGTTTTGAGCCTGAATTTGAGATATAAACGGGTACAGAAGATACATGCACATATTGACTTTGGGCACCAAAAATATCGATTTTCAGCATGTTTTGGGCCTGAATTTTGAAAATACTCTAACACGGAGTAGGCATGTACAGATCGCTTCTGCGACCCCAAAATATCGAATTTTCGGGTGTTTAGGGCCAGAATTTGAGATACAAACGGGTACAGAAGATGCATGCACATATCGACTTTTGGGCACCTAAAATATCGATTTTCAGTATGTTTTTGGCCTGTATTTTGAAAATACTCTAACACGGAGTAGGCATGTACAGATACCATCTGGGACCTCTAAATATCGAATTTTCGGGTGTTTTGGGACTGAATTTGAGATATCGATTTTTTGGCACCTAAAATGTCGATTTTTAGCATGTTTTTAGCCTATATTATTAAAATATATTCTAGCACTGTGTAGGCATGTACAGATTGCTTCTGGGACCCCAAAATATTGAATTTTCGGGTGTTTTGTGCCTGAATTTGAGATATAAACGGGTACAGAAGATACATGCACATATTGACTTTGGGCATCTAAAATATCGATTTTCAGCATGTTTTGGGCCTGTATTTTGAAAATACTCTAACACTGAGTAGGCATGTACAGATTGCTTCTGGGACCCCAAAATATTGAATTTTCGGGTGTTTTGAGCCTGAATTTGAGATATAAACGGGTACTGAAGATGCATGCACATATCGACTTTTGTGCACCTAAAAGATCGATTTTCAATATGTTTTGAGCATGTATTTTGAAAATACTCTAACACGGAGTAGGCATGTACAGATCGCTTCAGGGACCCCTAAATATCGAAGTTTCGGGTGTTTTGGGACTGAATTTGAGATATCGACTTTTTGGCACCTAAAAGATCTATTTTTAGCATGTTTTAAGCCTATATTTTGAAAATATTCTAGCACTGTACAGATTGCTTCTAGGACCCGAAAATATTGAATTTTCGGGTGTTTTGAGCCTGAATTTGAGATATAAACGGGTACAGAAGATACATGCACATATTGAGTTTGGGCACCAAAAATATCGATTTTTAGCATGTTTTGGGCCTGAATTTTGAAAATACTCTAACACGGAGTAGGCATGTACAGATCGCTTCTGGGACCCCAAAATATCGAATTTTCGGGTGTTTAGGGCCAGAATTTGAGATATAAACGGGTACAGAAGATGCATGCACATATCGACTTTTGGGCACCTAAAAGATCGATTTTCAGTATGTTTTTGGCCTATATTTTGAAAATACTCTAACACGTAGTAGGCATGTACAGATACCTTCTGGGACATCTAAATATCGAATTTTCGGGTGTTTTGGGACTGAATTTGAGATATAGACTTTTTGGCACCTAAAAGATCGATTTTTAGCATGCTTTTAGCCTATATTTTGAAAATATTCTAGCACTGTGTAGACATGTACAGATTGCTTCTGGGACCCCAAAATATTGAATTTTCGGGTGTTTTGAGCCTGAATTTGAGATATAAACGTGTACTGAAGATGCATGCACATATCGACTTTTGTGCAACTAAAGGATCGATTTTCAGTATGTTTTGAGCATGTATTTTGAAAATACTCTAACACGGAGTAGGCATGTAGAGATCGCTTTTGGGACCCCTAAATATCGAATTTTCGGGTGTTTTGGGACTGAATTTGAGATATCGACTTTTTGGCACCTAAAAGATCGATTTTTAGCATGTTTTTAGCCTATATTTTGAAAATATTCTAGCACTGTACAGATTGCTTCTGGGACCCCAAAATATTGAATTTTCGGGTGTTTTGAGCCTGAATTTGAGATATAAACGGGTACAGAAGATACATGCACATATTGACTTTGGGCACCAAAAATATAGATTTTCAGCATGTTTTGGGCCTAAATTTTGAAAATACTCTAACACGGAGTAGGCATGTACAGATCGCTTCTGGGACCCCTAAATATCGAATTTTCGGGTGTTTTGGGACTGAATTTGAGATATCGACTTTTTGGCACCTAAAAGATCGATTTTTAGCATGTTTTTAGCCTATATTTTGAAAATAATCTAGCACTGAGTAGGCATGTACAGATTTCTTCTGGGACCCCAAAATATTGAATTTTCGGGTGTTTTGAGCCTGAATTTGAGATATAAACGGGTACAGAAGATACATGCACATATTGACTTTGGGCACCAAAAATATCGATTTTCAGCATGTTTTGGGTCTGAATTTTGAAAATACTCTAACACGGAGTAGGCATGTACAGATCGCTTCTGGGACCCCAAAATATCGAATTTTCGGGTGTTTAGGGCCAGAATTTGAGATACAAACGGGTACAGAAGATGCATGCACATATCGACTTTTGGGCACCTAAAATATCGATTTTCAGTATGTTTTTGGCCTGTATTTTGAAAATACTCTAACACGGAGTAGGCATGTACAGATACCATCTGGGACCTCTAAATATCGAATTTTCGGGTGTTTTGGGACTGAATTTGAGATATCGATTTTTTGGCACCTAAAATGTCGATTTTTAGCATGTTTTTAGCCTATATTTTGAAAATATTCTAGCACTGTGTAGGCATGTACAGATTGCTTCTGGGACCCCAAAATATTGAATTTTCGGGTGTTTTGTGCCTGAATTTGAGATATAAACGGGTACAGAAGATACATGCACATATTGACTTTGGGCATCTAAAATATCGATTTTCAGCATGTTTTGGGCCTGTATTTTGAAAATACTCTAACACTGAGTAGGCATGTACAGATTGCTTCTGGGACCCCAAAATATTGAATTTTCGGGTGTTTTGAGCCTGAATTTGAGATATAAACGGGTACTGAAGATGCATGCACATATCGACTTTTGTGCACCTAAAAGATCGATTTTCAATATGTTTTGAGCATGTATTTTGAAAATACTCTAACACGGAGTAGGCATGTACAGATCGCTTCAGGGACCCCTAAATATCGAATTTTCGGGTGTTTTGGGACTGAATTTGAGATATCGACTTTTTGGCACCTAAAAGATCTATTTTTAGCATGTTTTTAGCCTATATTTTGAAAATATTCTAGCACTGAGTAGGCATGTACAGATTGCTTCTGGGACCCCAAAATATTGAATTTTCGGGTGTTTTGAGCCTGAATTTGAGATATAAACGGGTACAGAAGATACATGCACATATTGACTTTTAGCATCTAAAATATCGATTTTCAGCATGTTTTGGGCCTGAATTTTGAAAATACTCTAACACGGAGTAGGCATGTACAGATACCTTCTGGGACCTCTAAATATCGAATTTTTGGGTGTTTTGGGACTGAATTTGAGATATCGATTTTTTGGCACCTAAAATGTCGATTTTTAGCATGTTTTTAGCCTATATTTTGAAAATATTCTAGCACTGTGTAGACATGTACAGATTGCTTCTGGGATCCCAAAATATTGAATTTTCGGGTGTTTTGAGCCTGAATTTGAGATATAAACGGGTACTGAAGATGCATGCACATATCGACTTTTGTGCACCTAAAGGATCGATTTTCAGTATGTTTTGAGCATGTATTTTGAAAATACTCTAACACGGAGTAGGCATGTACAGATCCCTTCTGGGACCCCTAAATATAGAATTTTCGGAGGTTTTGGGACTGAATTTGAGATATCGACTTTTTGGCACCTAAAAGATCGATTTTTAGCATGTTTTTAGCCTATATTTTGAAAATATTCTAGCACTGTACAGATTGCTTCTGGGACCCCAAAATATTGAATTTTCGGGTGTTTTTAGCCTGAATTTGAGATATAAACGGGTACAGAAGATACATGCACATATTGACTTTGGGCACCAAAAATATAGATTTTCAGCATGTTTTGGGCCTAAATTTTGAAAATACTCTAACACGGAGAAGGCATGTACAGATCGCTTCTGGGACCCCTAAATATCGAATTTTTGGGTGTTTTGGGACTGAATTTAAGATATCGACTTTTTGGCACCTAAAAGATCGATTTTCAGCATGTTTTGGGCCTGTATTTTGAAAATACTCTAACACTGAGTAGGCATGTACAGATTGCTTCTGGGACCCCAAAATATTGAATTTTCGGGTGTTTTGAGCCTGAATTTGAGATATAAACGGGTACTGAAGATGCATGCACATATCGACTTTTGTGCACCTAAAAGATCGATTTTCAGTATGTTTTGAGCATGTATTTTGAAAATACTCTAACACGGAGTAGGCATGTACAGATCGCTTCAGGGACCCCTAAATATCGAATTTTCGGGTGTTTTGGGACTGAATTTGAGATATCGACTTTTTGGCACCTAAAAGATCGATTTTTAGCATGTTTTTAGCCTATATTTTGAAAATATTCTAGCACTGAGTAGGCATGTACAGATTGCTTCTGGGACCCCAAAATATTAAATTTTCGGGTGTTTTGAGCCTGAATTTGAGATATAAACGGGTACAGAAGATACATGCACATATTGACTTTTAGCATCTAAAATATCGATTTTCAGCATGTTTTGGGCCTGAATTTTTAAAATACTCTTACACGGAGTAGGCATGTACAGATACCTTCTGGGACCTCTAAATATCGAATTTTCGGGTGTTTTGGGACTGAATTTGAGATATCGATTTTTTGGCACCTAAAATGTCGATTTTTAGCATGTTTTTAGCCAATATTTTGAAAATATTCTAGCACTGTGTAGGCATGTACAGATTGCTTCTGGGACCCCAAAATATTGAATTTTCGGGTGTTTTGAGCCTGAATTTGAGATATAAACGGGTACAGAAGATACATGCACATATTGACTTTGGGCATCTAAAATATCGATTTTCAGCATGTTTTGGGCCTGTATTTTGAAAATACTCTAACACGGAGTAGGCATGTACAGATCGCTTCTGGGACCCCTAAATATCGAATTTTCGGGTGTTTTGGGACTGAATTTGAGATATCGACTTTTTGGCACCTAAAAGATCGATTTTTAGCATGTTTTTAGCCTATATTTTGAAAATATTCTAGCACTGTACAGATTGCTTCTGGGACCCCAAAATATTGAATTTTCGGGTGTTTTGAGCCTGAATTTGAGATATAAACGGGTACAGAAGATACATGCACATATTGACTTTGGGCACCAAAAATATCGATTTTCAGCATGTTTTGGGCCTGAATTTTGAAAATACTCTAACACGGAGTAGGCATGTACAGATACCTTTTGGGACCTCTAAATATCGAATTTTTTGGTGTTTTGGGACTGAATTTGAGATATCGATTTTTTGGCACCTAAAATGTCGATTTTTAGCATGTTTTTAGCCTATATTTTGAAAATATTCTAGCACTGTGTAGGCATGTACAGATTGCTTCTGGGACCCCAAAATATTGAATTTTCGGGTGTTTTGAGCCTGAATTTGAGATATAAACGGGTACAGAAGATACATGCACATATTGACTTTGGGCATCTAAAATATCGATTTTCAGCATGTTTTGGGCCTGTATTTTGAAAATACTCTAACACTGAGTAGGCATGTACAGATTGCTTCTGGGACCCCAAAATATTGAATTTTCGGGTGTTTTGAGCCTGAATTTGAGATATAAACGGGTTCTGAAGATGCATGCACATATCGACTTTTGGGCACCTAAAAGATCGATTTTCAGTATGTTTTGAGCATGTATTTTGAAAATACTCTAACACGGAGTAGGCATGTACAGATCGCTTCTGGGACCCCTAATTATCGAATTTTCGGGTGTTTTGGGACTGAATTTGAGATATCGACTTTTTGGCACCTAAAAGATCGATTTTTAGCATGTTTTTAGCCTATATTTTGAAAATATTCTAGTACTGAGTAGGCATGTACAGATTGCTTCTGGGACCCCAAAATATTGAATTTTCGGGTGTTTTAAGCCTGAATTTGAGATATAAACGGGTACAGAAGATACATGCACATATTGACTTTAGGCATCAAAAATATCGATTTTCAGCATGTTTTGGGCCTGCATTTTGAAAATACTCTAACACTGAGTAGGCATGTACAGATTGCTTCTGGGACCCCAAAATATTGAATTTTCGGGGGTTTTGAGCCTGAATTTGAGATATAAACGGGTACTGAAGATGCATGCACATATCGACTTTTGTGCACCTAAAAGATCGATTTTCAGTATGTTTTGAGCATGTATTTTGAAAATACTCTAACACGGAGTAGGCATGTACAGATCGCTTCTGGGACCCCTAAATATCGAATTTTCGGGTGTTTTGGGACTGAATTTGAGATATCGACTTTTTGGCAACTAAAAGATCTATTTTTAGCATGTTTTTAGCCTATATTTTGAAAATATTCTAGCACTGAGTAGGCATGTACAGATTGCTTCTGGGACCCCAAAATATTGAATTTTCGGGTGTTTTGAGCCTGAATTTGAGATATAAACGGGTACATAAGATACATGCACATATTGACTTTTAGCATCTAAAATATCGATTTTCACCATGTTTTGGGCCTGAATTTTGAAAATACTCTAACACGGAGTAGGCATGTACAGATACCTTCTGGGACCTCTAAATATCGAATTTTCGGGTGTTTTGGGACTGAATTTGAGATATCGATTTTTTGGCACCTAAAAAATCGATTTTTAGCATGTTTTTAGCCTATATTTTGAAAATATTCTAGCACTGTGTAGACATGTACAGATTGCTTCTGGGACCCCAAAATATTGAATTTTCGGGTGTTTTGAGCCTGAATTTGAGATATAAACGGGTACTGAAGATGCATGCACATATCGACTTTTGTGCACCTAAAGGATCGATTTTCAGTATGTTTTGAGCATGTATTTTGAAAATACTCTAACACTGAGTAGGCATGTACAGATCGCTTCTGGGACCCCTAAATATCGAATTTTCGGGTGTTTTGGGACTGAATTTGAGATATCGACTTTTTGGCACCTAAAAGATCGATTTTTAGCATGTTTTTAGCCTATACTTTGAAAATATTCTAGCACTGTACAGATTGCTTCTGGGACCCCAAAATATTGAATTTTCGGGTGTTTTGAGCCTGAATTTGAGATATAAACGGGTACAGAAGATACATGCACATATTGACTTTGGGCACCAAAAATATAGATTTTCAGCATGTTTTGGGCCTAAATTTTGAAAATACTCTAACACGGAGTAGGCATGTACAGATCGCTTCTGGGACCCCTAAATATCGAATTTTCGGGTGTTTTGGGACTGAATTTGAGATATCGACTTTTTGGCACCTAAAAGATCGATTTTCAGCATGTTTTTAGCCTATATTTTGAAAATATTCTAGCACTGAGTAGGCATGTACAGATTGCTTCTGGGACCCCAAAATATTGAATTTTCGGGTGTTTTGAGCCTGAATTTGAGATATAAACGGGTACAGAAGATACATGCACATATTGACTTTTAGCATCTAAAATATCGATTTTCAGCATGTTTTGGGCCTGAATTTTGAAAATACTCTAACACGGAGTAGGCATGTACAGATACCTTCTGGGACCTCTAAATATCGAATTTTCGGGTGTTTTGGGACTGAATTTGAGATATCGATTTTTTGGCACCTAAAAGATCGATTTTTAGCATGTTTTTAGCCTATATTTTGAAAATATTCTAGCACTGTGTAGAAATGTACAGATTGCTTCTGGGACCCCAAAATATTGAATTTTCGGGTGTTTTGAGCCTGAATTTGAGATATAAACGGGTACTGAAGATGCATGCACATATCGACTTTTGTGCAACTAAAGGATCGATTTTCAGTATGTTTTGAGCATGTATTTTGAAAATACTCTAACACGGAGTAGGCATGTACAGATCGCTTCTGGGACCCCTAAATATCGAATTTTCGGGTGTTTTGGGACTGAATTTGAGATATCGACTTTTTAGCACCTAAAAGATCGATTTTTAGCATGTTTTTAGCCTATATTTTGAAAATATTCTAGCACTGTACAGATTGCTTCTGGGACCCCAAAATATTGAATTTTCGGGTGTTTTGAGCATGAATTTGAGATATAAACGGGTACAGAAGATACATGCACATATTGACTTTGGGCACCAAAAATATAGATTTTCAGCATGTTTTGGGCCTGCATTTTGAAAATACTCTAACACTGAGTAGGCATGTACAGATTGCTTCTGGGACCCCAAAATATTGAATTTTCGGGTGTTTTGAGCCTGAATTTGAGATATAAACGGGTACTGAAGATGCATGCACATATCGACTTTTGTGCACCTAAAAGATCGATTTTCAGTATGTTTTGAGCATGTATTTTGAAAATACTCTAACACGGAGTAGGCATGTACAGATCGCTTCTGGGACCCCTAAATATCGAATTTTCGGGTGTTTTGGGACTGAATTTGAGATATCGACTTTTTCGCACCTAAAAGATCGATTTATTGCATGTTTTTAACCTATATTTTGAAAATATTCTAGCACTGAGTAGGCATGTACAGATTGCTTCTGGGACCCCAAAATATTGAATTTTCGGGTGTTTTGAGCCTGATTTTGAGATATAAACGGGTACAGAAGATACATGCACATATTGACTTTGGGCACCAAAAATATCGATTTTCAGCATGTTTTGGGCCTGAATTTTGAAAATACTCTAACACGGAGTAGGCATGTACAGATCGCTTCTGGGACCCCAAAATATCGAATTTTCGGGTGTTTAGGGCCAGAATTTGAGATACAAACGGGTACAGAAGATGCATGCACATATCGACTTTTGGGCACCGAAAAGATCGATTTTCAGTATGTTTTTGGCCTGTATTTTGAAAATACTCTAAAACGGAGTAGGCATGTACAGATACCTTCTGGGACCTCTAAATATCGAATTTTCAGGTGTTTGGGGACTGAATTTGAGATATCGACTTTTTGGCACCTAAAATGTCGATTTTTAGCATGTTTTTAGCCTATATTTTGAAAATATTCTAGCACTGAGTAGGCATGTACAGATTGCTTCTGGGACCCCAAAATATAGAATTTTCGGATGTTTTGAGCCTGAATTTGAGATATAAACGGGTACAGAAGATACATGCACATATTGACTTTGGGCATCTAAAATATCGATTTTCAGCATGTTTTGGGACTGTATTTTGAAAATACTCTAACACTGAGTAGGCATGTACAGATTGCTTCTGGGACCCCAAAATATCGAATTTTCGGGTGTTTTGAGCCTGAATTTGAGATATAAACGGGTACTGAAGATGCATGCACATATCGACTTTTGTGCACCTAAAAGATCGATTTTCAGTATGTTTTGAGCATGTATTTTGAAAATACTCTAACACTGAGTAGGCATGTACAGATCGCTTCTGGGACCCCTAAATATCGAATTTTCGGGTGTTTTGGGACTGAATTTGAGATATCGACTTTTTGGCACCTAAAAGATCGATTTTTAGCATGTTTTTAGCCTATACTTTGAAAATATTCTAGCACTGTACAGATTGCTTCTGGGACCCCAAAATATTGAATTTTCGGGTGTTTTGAGCCTGAATTTGAGATATAAACGGGTACAGAAGATACATGCACATATTGACTTTGGGCACCAAAAATATAGATTTTCAGCATGTTTTGGGCCTAAATTTTGAAAATACTCTAACACGGAGTAGGCATGTACAGATCGCTTCTGGGACCCCTAAATATCGAATTTTCGGGTGTTTTGGGACTGAATTTGAGATATCGACTTTTTGGCACCTAAAAGATCGATTTTCAGCATGTTTTTAGCCTATATTTTGAAAATATTCTAGCACTGAGTAGGCATGTACAGATTGCTTCTGGGACCCCAAAATATTGAATTTTCGGGTGTTTTGAGCCTGAATTTGAGATATAAACGGGTACAGAAGATACATGCACATATTGACTTTTAGCATCTAAAATATCGATTTTCAGCATGTTTTGGGCCTGAATTTTGAAAATACTCTAACACGGAGTAGGCATGTACAGATACCTTCTGGGACCTCTAAATATCGAATTTTCGGGTGTTTTGGGTCTGAATTTGAGATATCGATTTTTTGGCACCTAAAAGATCGATTTTTAGCATGTTTTTAGCCTATATTTTGAAAATATTCTAGCACTGTGTAGAAATGTACAGATTGCTTCTGGGACCCCAAAATATTGAATTTTCGGGTGTTTTGAGCCTGAATTTGAGATATAAACGGGTACTGAAGATGCATGCACATATCGACTTTTGTGCAACTAAAGGATCGATTTTCAGTATGTTTTGAGCATGTATTTTGAAAATACTCTAACACGGAGTAGGCATGTACAGATCGCTTCTGGGACCCCTAAATATCGAATTTTCGGGTGTTTTGGGACTGAATTTGAGATATCGACTTTTTAGCACCTAAAAGATCGATTTTTAGCATGTTTTTAGCCTATATTTTGAAAATATTCTAGCACTGTACAGATTGCTTCTGGGACCCCAAAATATTGAATTTTCGGGTGTTTTGAGCATGAATTTGAGATATAAACGGGTACAGAAGATACATGCACATATTGACTTTGGGCACCAAAAATATAGATTTTCAGCATGTTTTGGGCCTAAATTTTGAAAATACTCTAACACGGAGTAGGCATGTACAGATCGCTTCTGGGACCCCTAAATATCGAATTTTCGGGTGTTTTGGGACTGAATTTGAGATATCGACTTTTTGGCACCTAAAAGATCGATTTTTAGCATGTTTTTAGCCTATATTTTGAAAATAATCTAGCACTGAGTAGGCATGTACAGATTGCTTCTGGGACCCCAAAATATTGAATTTTCGGGTGTTTTGAGCCTGAATTTGAGATATAAACGGGTACAGAAGATACATGCACATATTGACTTTGGGCACCAAAAATATCGATTTTCAGCATGTTTTGGGCCTGAATTTTGAAAATACTCTAACACGGAGTAGGCATGTACAGATCGCTTCTGGGACCCCTAAATATCGAATTTTCGGGTGTTTTGGGACTGAATTTGAGATATCGACTTTTTGGCACCTAAAAGATCGATTTTTAGCATGTTTTTAGCCTATATTTTGAAAATATTCTAGCACTGTACAGATTGCTTCTGGGACCCCAAAATATTGAATTTTCGGGTGTTTTGAGCCTGAATTTGAGATATAAACGGGTACAGATGATACATGCACATATTGACTTTGGGCACCAAAAATATAGATTTTCAGCATGTTTTGGGCCTAAATTTTGAAAATACTCTAACACGGAGTAGGCATGTACAGATCGCTTCTGGGACCCCTAAATATCGAATTTTCGGGTGTTTTGGGACTGAATTTGAGATATCGACTTTTTGGCACCTAAAAGATCGATTTTTAGCATGTTTTTAGCCTATATTTTGAAAATAATCTAGCACCGAGTAGGCATGTACAGATTGCTTCTGGGACCCCAAAATATTGAATTTTCGGGTGTTTTGAGCCTGAATTTGAGATATAAACGGGTACAGAAGATACATGCACATATTGACTTTGGGCACCAAAAATATCGATTTTCAGCATGTTTTGGGCCTGAATTTTGAAAATACTCTAACACGGAGTAGGCATGTACAGATCGCTTCTGGGACCCCAAAATATCGAATTTTCGGGTGTTTAGGGCCAGAATTTGAGATACAAACGGGTACAGAAGATGCATGCACATATCGACTTTTGGGCACCTAAAATATCGATTTTCAGTATGTTTTTGGCCTGTATTTTGAAAATACTCTAACACGGAGTAGGCATGTACAGATACCATCTTGGACCTCTAAATATCGAATTTTCGGGTGTTTTGGGACTGAATTTGAGATATCGATTTTTTGGCACCTAAAATGTCGATTTTTAGCATGTTTTTAGCCTATATTTTGAAAATATTCTAGCACTGTGTAGGCATGTACAGATTGCTTCTGGGACCCCAAAATATTGAATTTTCGGGTGTTTTGTGCCTGAATTTGAGATATAAACGGGTACAGAAGATACATGCACATATTGACTTTGGGCATCTAAAATATCGATTTTCAGCATGTTTTGGGCCTGTATTTTGAAAATACTCTAACACTGAGTAGGCATGTACAGATTGCTTCTGGGACCCCAAAATATTGAATTTTCGGGTGTTTTGAGCCTGAATTTGAGATATAAACGGGTACTGAAGATGCATGCACATATCGACTTTTGTGCACCTAAAAGATCGATTTTCAGTATGTTTTGAGCATGTATTTTGAAAATACTCTAACACGGAGTAGGCATGTACAGATCGCTTCAGGGACCCCTAAATATCGAAGTTTCGGGTGTTTTGGGACTGAATTTGAGATATCGACTTTTTGGCACCTAAAAGATCTATTTTTAGCATGTTTTTAGCCTATATTTTGAAAATACTCTAACACGGAGAAGGCATGTACAGATCGCTTCTGGGACCCCTAAATATCGAATTTTTGGGTGTTTTGGGACTGAATTTGAGATATCGACTTTTTGGCACTTAAAAGATCGATTTTCAGCATGTTTTTAGCCTATATTTTGAAAATATTCTAGCACTGAGTAGGCATGTACAGATTGCTTCTGGGACCCCAAAATATTGAATTTTCGGGTGTTTTGAGCCTGAATTTGAGATATAAACGGGTACAGAAGATACATGCACATATTGACTTTGGGCACCAAAAATATCGATTTTCAGCATGTTTTGGGCATGAATTTTGAAATTACTCTATCACGGAGTAGGCATGTACAGATCGCTTCTGGGACCCCAAAATATCGAATTTTCGGGTGTTTAGGGCCAGAATTTGAGATATAAACGGGTACAGAAGATGCATGCACATATCGACTTTTGGGCACCTAAAAGATCGATTTTCAGTATGTTTTTGGCCTGTATTTTGAAAATACTCTAACACGGAGTAAGCATGTACAGATACCTTCTGGGACCTCTAAATATCGAATTTTCGGGTGTTTGGGGACTGAATTTGAGATATCGATTTTTTGGCACCTAAAATGTCGATTTTTAGCATGTTTTTAGCCTATATTTTGAAAATATTCTAGCACTGTGTAGGCATGTCCAGATTGCTTCTGGAACCCGAAAATATTGAATTTTCGGGTGTTTTGAGCCTGAATTTGAGATATAAACGGGTACAGAAGATACATGCACATATTGACTTTGGGCATCTAAAATATCGATTTTCAGCATGTTTTGGGCCTGTATTTTTAAAATACTCTAACACTGAGTAGGCATGTACAGATTGCTTCTGGGACCCCAAAATATTGAATTTTCGGGTGTTTTGAGCATGAATTTGAGATATAAACGGGTACTGAAGATGCATGCACATATCGACTTTTGGGCACCTAAAAGATCGATTTTCAGTATGTTTTGAGCATGTATTTTGAAAATACTCTAACACGGAGTAGGCATGTACAGATCGCTTCTGGGACCCCTAAATATCGAGTTTTCGGGTGTTTTGGGACTGAATTTGAGATATCGACTTTTTGGCACCTAAAAGATCGATTTTTAGCATGTTTTTAGCCTATATTTTGAAAATATTCTAGCACTGTACAGATTGCTTCTAGGACCCGAAAATATTGAATTTTCGGGTGTTTTGAGCCTGAATTTGAGATATAAACGGGTACAGAAGATACATGCACATATTGAGTTTGAGCACCAAAAATATCGATTTTTAGCATGTTTTGGGCCTGAATTTTGAAAATACTCTAACACGGAGTAGGCATGTACAGATCGCTTCTGGGACCCCAAAATATCGAATTTTCGGGTGTTTAGGGCCAGAATTTGAGATATAAACGGGTACAGAAGATGCATGCACATATCGACTTTTGGGCACCTAAAAGATCGATTTTCAGTATGTTTTTGGCCTATATTTTGAAAATACTCTAACACGGAATAGGCATGTACAGATACCTTCTGGGACCCCAAAATATTGAATTTTCGGGTGTTTTGGGACTGAATTTGATATATCGATTTTTTGGCACCTAAAAGATCGATTTTTAGCATGTTTTTAGCCTATATTTTGAAAATATTCTAGCACTGTACAGATTGCTTCTGGGACCCCAAAATATTGAATTTTCGGGTGTTTTGAGCCTGAATTTGAGATATAAACGGGTACAGAAGATACATGCACATATTGAGTTTGGGCACCAAAAATATCGATTTTTAGCATGTTTTGGGCCTGAATTTTGAAAATACTCTAACACGGAGTAGGCATGTACAGATCGCTTCTGGGACCCCAAAATATCGAATTTTCGGGTGTTTAGGGCCAGAATTTGAGATATAAACGGGTACAGAAGATGCATGCACATATCGACTTTTGGGCACCTAAAAGATCGATTTTCAGTGTTTTTGGCCTATATTTTGAAAATACTCTAACACGGAGTAGGCATGTACAGATACCTTCTGGGACCTCTAAATATCGAATTTTCGGGTGTTTTGGGACTGAATTTGAGATATAGACTTTTTGGCACCTAAAAGATCGATTTTTAGCATGCTTTTAGCCTATATTTTGAAAATATTCTAGCACTGAGTAGGCATGTACAGATTGCTTCTGGGACCCCAAAATATTGAGTTTTCGAGTGTTTTGAGCCTGAATTTGAGATATAAACGGGTACAGAAGATACATGCACATATTGACTTTGGGCATCTAAAATATCGATTTTCAGCATGTTTTGGGCCTGTATTTTGAAAATGCTCTAACACTGAGTAGGCATGTACAGATCGCTTCTGGGACCCCAAAATATCGAATTTTCGGGTGTTTTGAGCCTGAATTTGAGATATAAACGGGTACAGAAGATACATGCACATATTGACTTTGGGCATCTAAAATATCGATTTTCAGCATGTTTTGGGCCTGTATTTTGAAAATACTCTAACACGGAGTAGGCATGTACAGATTGCTTCTGGGACCCCAAAATATTGAATTTTCGGGTGTTTTGGGACTGAATTTGATATATCGATTTTTTGGCACCTAAAATGTCGATTTTTAGCATGTTTTTAGCCTATATTTTGAAAATATTCTAGCACTGTGTAGGCATGTACAGATTGCTTCTGGGACCCCAAAATATTGAATTTTCGGGTGTTTTGAGCCTGAATTTGAGATATAAACGGGTACAGAAGATACATGCACATATTGACTTTGGGCATCTAAAATATCGATTTTCAGCATGTTTTGGGCCTGTATTTTGAATATACTCTAACACTGAGTAGGCATGTACAGATTGCTTCTGAGACCCCAAAATATTGAATTTTCGGGTGTTTTAAGCATGAATTTGAGATATAAACGGGTACTTAAGATGCATGCACATATCGACTTTTGTGCACCTAAAAGATCGATTTTCAGTATGTTTTGAGCATGTATTTTGAAAATACTCTAACACGGAGTAGGCATGTACAGATCGCTTCTGGGACCCCTAAATATCGAATTTTCGGGTGTTTTGGGACTGAATTTGAGATATCGACTTTTTGGCACCTAAAAGATCGATTTTTAGCATGTTTTTAGCCTATATTTTGAAAATATTCTAGCACTGAGTAGGCACGTACAGATTGCTTCTGGGACCCCAAAATATTGAATTTTCGGGTTTTTTTGAGCCTGAATTTGAGATATAAACGGGTACAGAAGATACATGCACATATTGACTTTGGGCACCAAAAATATCGATTTTCAGCATGTTTTGGGCCTGAATTTTGAAAATACTCTAACACGGAGTAGGCATGTACAGATCGCTTCTGGGACCCCAAAATATCGAATTTTCGGGTGTTTAGGTCCAGAATTTGAGATATAAACGGGTACAGTAGATGCATACACATATCGACTTTTGGGCACCTAAAAGATCGATTTTCAGTATGTTTTTGGCCTGTATTTTGAAAATACTCTAACACGGAGTAGGCATATACAGATACCTTCTGGGACCTCTAAATATCGAATTTTCGGGTGTTTTCGGACTGAATTTGAGATATAGACTTTTTGGCACCTAAAAGATCGATTTTTAGCATGCTTTTAGCCTATATTTTGAAAATATTCTAGCACTGAGTAGGCATGTACAGATTGCTTCTGGGACCCCAAAATATTGAGTTTTCGAGTGTTTTGAGCCTGAATTTGAGATATAAACGGGTACAGAAGATACATGCACATATTGACTTTGGGCATCTAAAATATCGATTTTCAGCATGTTTTGGGCCTGTATTTTGAAAATGCTCTAACACTGAGTAGGCATGTACAGATCGCTTCTGGGACCCCAAAATATCGAATTTTCGGGTGTTTTGAGCCTGAATTTGAGATATAAACGGGTACAGAAGATACATGCACATATTGACTTTGGGCATCTAAAATATCGATTTTCAGCATGTTTTGGGCCTGTATTTTGAAAATACTCTAACACGGAGTAGGCATGTACAGATTGCTTCTGGGACCCCAAAATATTGAATTTTCGGGTGTTTTGGGACTGAATTTGATATATCGATTTTTTGGCACCTAAAATGTCGATTTTTAGCATGTTTTTAGCCTATATTTTGAAAATATTCTAGCACTGTGTAGGCATGTACAGATTGCTTCTGCGACCCCAAAATATTGAATTTTCGGGTGTTTTGAGCCTGAATTTGAGATATAAACGGGTACAGAAGATACATGCACATATTGACTTTGGGCATCTAAAATATCGATTTTCAGCATGTTTTGGGCCTGTATTTTGAATATACTCTAACACTGAGTAGGCATGTACAGATTGCTTCTGAGACCCCAAAATATTGAATTTTCGGGTGTTTTAAGCATGAATTTGAGATATAAACGGGTACTTAAGATGCATGCACATATCGACTTTTGTGCACCTAAAAGATCGATTTTCAGTATGTTTTGAGCATGTATTTTGAAAATACTCTAACACGGAGTAGGCATGTACAGATCGCTTCTGGGACCCCTAAATATCGAATTTTCGGGTGTTTTGGGACTGAATTTGAGATATCGACTTTTTGGCACCTAAAAGATCGATTTTTAGCATGTTTTTAGCCTATATTTTGAAAATATTCTAGCACTGAGTAGGCACGTACAGATTGCTTCTGGGACCCCAAAATATTGAATTTTCGGGTTTTTTTGAGCCTGAATTTGAGATATAAACGGGTACAGAAGATACATGCACATATTGACTTTGGGCACCAAAAATATCGATTTTCAGCATGTTTTGGGCCTGAATTTTGAAAATACTCTAACACGGAGTAGGCATGTACAGATCGCTTCTGGGACCCCAAAATATCGAATTTTCGGGTGTTTAGGTCCAGAATTTGAGATATAAACGGGTACAGTAGATGCATACACATATCGACTTTTGGGCACCTAAAAGATCGATTTTCAGTATGTTTTTGGCCTGTATTTTGAAAATACTCTAACACGGAGTAGGCATATACAGATACCTTCTGGGACCTCTAAATATCGAATTTTCGGGTGTTTTCGGACTGAATTTGAGATATAGACTTTTTGGCACCTAAAAGATCGATTTTTAGCATGCTTTTAGCCTATATTTTGAAAATATTCTAGCACTGAGTAGGCATGTACAGATTGCTTCTGGGACCCCAAAATATTGAATTTTCGAGTGTTTTGAGCCTGAATTTGAGATATAAACGGGTACAGAAGATACATGCACATATTGACTTTGGGCATCTAAAATATAGATTTTCAGCATGTTTTGGGCCTGTATTTTGAAAATGCTCTAACACTGAGTAGGCATGTACAGATCGCTTCTGGGACCCAAAAAAATATCGAATTTTCGGGTGTTTAGGGCCAGAATTTGAGATATAAACGGGTACAGAAGATGCATGCACATATCGACTTTTGGGCACCTAAAAGATCGATTTTCAGTATGTTTTGAGCATGTATTTTGAAAATAATCTAACACGGAGTAAGCATGTACAGATACCTTCTGGGACCTCTAAATATCGAATTTTCGGGTGTTTTGGGACTGAATTTGAGATATCGATTTTTTGGCACCTAAAATGTCGATTTTTAGCATGTTTTTCGCCTATATTTTGAAAATATTCTAGCACTGTGTAGGCATGTACAGATTGCTTCTGGGACACCAAAATATTGAATTTTCGGGTGTTTTGAACCTGAATTTGAGATATAAACGGGTACAGAAGATACATGCACATATTGACTTTGGGCATCTAAAATATCGATTTTAAGCATGTTTTGGGCCTGTATTTTGAAAATACTCTAAAACGGAGTAGGCATGTACAGATTGCTTCTGGGACCCCAAAATATTGAATTTTCGGGTGTTTTGGGACTGAATTTGATATATCGATTTTTTGGCTCCTAAAAGATCGATTTTTAGCATGTTTTTAGCCTATATTTTGAAAATATTCTAGCACTGTACAGATTGCTTCTGGGACCCGAAAATATAGAATTTTCGGGTGTTTTGAGCCTGAATTTGAGATATAAACGGGTACAGAAGATACATGCACTTATTGAGTTTGGGCACCAAAAATATCGATTTTTAGCATGTTTTGGGCCTGAATTTTGAAATTACTCTAACACGGAGTAGGCATGTACAGATCGCTTCTGGGACCCCAAAATATCGAATTTTCGGGTGTTTAGGGCCAGAATTTGAGATATAAACGGGTACAGAAGATACATGCACATATCGACTTTTGGGCATCTAAAATATCGATTTTCAGCATGTTTTGGGCCTGTATTTTGAAAATATTCTAGCACTGTGTAGGCATGTACAGATTGCTTCTGGGACCCCAAAATATTGAATTTTCGGGTATTTTGAGCCTGAATTTGAGATATAAACGGGTACAGAAGATACATGCACATATTGACTTTTGGCATCTAAAATATCGATTTTCAGCATGTTTTGGGCCTGTATTTAGAAAATACTCTAACACTGAGTAGGCATGTACAGATTGCTTCTAGGACCCCAAAATATTGAATTTTCGGGTGTTTTGAGCCTGAATTTGAGATATAAACGGGTACTGAAGATGCATGCACATATCGACTTTTGTGCACCTAAAAGATCGATTTTCAGTATGTATTGAGCATGTATTTTGAAAATACTCTAACACGGAGTAGGCATGTACAGATCGCTTCTGGGACCCCTAAATATCGAATTTTCGGGTGTTTTGGGACTGAATTTGAGATATCGACTTGTTGGCACCTAAAAGATCGATTTTTAGCATGTTTTTAGCCTATATTTTGAAAATATACTAGCACTGAGTAGGCATGTACAGATTGCTTCTGGGACCCCAAAATATTGAATTTTCGGGTGTTTTGAGCCTGAATTTGAGATATAAACGGGTACAGAAGATACATGCACATATTGACTTTGGGCACCAAAAATATCGATTTTCAGCATGTTTTGGGCCTGAATTTTGAAAATACTCTAACACGGAGTAGGCATGTACAGATCGCTTCTGGGACCCCAAAAAATCGAATTTTCGGGTGTTTAGGGCCAGAATTTGAGATATAAACGGGTACAGTAGATTCATACACATATCGACTTTTGGGCACCTAAAAGATCGATTTTCAGTATGTTTTTGGCCTGTATTTTGAAAATACTCTAACACGGAGTAGGCATGTACAGATACCTTCTGGGACCTCTAAATATCGAATTTTCGGGTGTTTTGGGACTGAATTTGAGATATCGATTATTTGGCACCTAAAATGTCGATTTTTAGCATGTTTTTAGCCTATATTTTGAAAATATTCTAGCACTGTGTAGGCATGTACAGATTGCTTCTGGGACCCCAAAATATTGAATTTTCGGGTGTTTTGAGCCTGAATTTGAGATATAAACGGGTACAGAAGATACATGCACATATTGACTTTTGGCATCTAAAATATCGATTTTCAGCATGTTTTGGGCCTGTATTTAGAAAATACTCTAACACTGAGTAGGCATGTACAGATTGCTTCTAGGACCCCAAAATATTGAATTTTCGGGTGTTTTGAGCCTGAATTTGAGATATAAACGGGTACTGAAGATGCATGCACATATCGACTTTTGGGCACCTAAAAGATCGATTTTCAGTATGTATTGAGCATGTATTTTGAAAATACTCTAACACGGAGTAGGCATGTACAGATCGCTTCTGGGACCCCTAAATATCGAATTTTCGGGTGTTTTGGGACTGAATTTGAGATATCGACTTTATGGCACCTAAAAGATCGATTTTTAGCATGTTTTTAGCCTATATTTTGAAAATATTCTAGCACTGAGTAGGCATGTACAGATTGCTTCTGGGACCCCAAAATATTGAATTTTCGGGTGTTTTGAGCCTGAATTTGAGATATAAACGGGTATAGAAGATACATGCACATATTGACTTTGGGCACCAAAAATATCGATTTTCAGCATGTTTTGGGCCTGAATTTTGAAAATACTCTAACACGGAGTAGGCGTGTACAGATCGCTTCTGGGACCCCAAAATATCGAATTTTCGGGTGTTTAGGGACAGAATTTGAGATATAAACGGGTACAGAAGATGCATGCACATATCGACTTTTGGGCACCTAAAAGATCGATTTTCAGTATGTTTTTGGCCTGTATTTTGAAAATACTCTAACACGGAGTAGGCATGTACAGATACCTTCTGGGACCCCTAAATATCGAATTTTCGGGTGTTTTGGGACTGAATTTGAGATATCGACTTTTTGGCACCTAAAAGATCGATTTTTAGCATGTTTTTAGCCTATATTTTGAAAATATTCTAGCACTGAGTAGGCATGTACAGATTGCTTCTGAAACCCCAAAATATTGAATTTTCGGGTGTTTTGAGCCTGAATTTGAGATATAAACGGGTACAGAAGATACATGCACATATTGACTTTGGGCACCAAAAATATCGATTTTCAGCATGTTTTGGGCCTGAATTTTGAAAATACTCTAACACTGAGTAGGCATGTACAGATCGCTTCTGGGACCCCAAAATATCGAATTTTCGGGAGTTTAGGGCCAGAATTTGAGATATAAACGGGTATAGAAGATGAATGCACATATCGACTTTTGGGCACCTAAAAGATCGATTTTCAGTATGTTTTTGGCCTGTATTTTGAAAATACTCTAACACGGAGTAGGCATGTACAGATCGCTTCTGGGACCCCTAAATATCGAATTTTCGGGTGTTTTGGGACTGAATTTGAGATATCGACTTTTTGGCACCTAAAAGATCGATTTTTAGCATGTTTTTAGCCTATATTTTGAAAATATTCTAGCACTGAGTAGGCATGTACAGATTGCTTCTGGGACCCCAAAATATTGAATTTTCGGGTGTTTTGAGCCTGAATTTGAGATATAAACGGGTACAGAAGATACATGCACATATTGACTTTGGGCACCAAAAATATCGATTTTCAGCATGTTTTGGGCCTGAATTTTGAAAATACTCTAACACGGAGTAGGCATGTACAGATCGCTTCTGGGACCCCAAAATATCGAATTTTCGGGTGTTTAGGGCCAAAATTTGAGATATAAACGGGTACAGAAGATGCATGCACATATCGACTTTTGGGCACCTAAAAGATCGATTTTCAGTATGTTTTTGGCCTGTATTTTATAAAATACTCTAACACGGAGTAGGCATGTACAGATACCTTCTGGGACCTCTAAATATCGAATTTTCGGGTGTTTTGGGACTGAAATTGAGATATCGATTTTTTGGCACCTAAAATGTCGATTTTTAGCATGTTTTTAGCCTATATTTTGAAAATATTCTAGCACTGTGTAGGCATGTACAGATTGCTTCTGGGACCCCAAAATATTGAATTTTCGGGTGTTTTGAGCCTGAATTTGAGATATAAACGGGTACAGAAGATACATGCACATATTGACTTTGGGCATCTAAAATATCGATTTTCAGCATGTTTTGGGCCTGTATTTTGAAAATACTCTAACACTGAGTAGGCATGTACAGATTGCTTCTGGGACCCCAAAATATTGAATTTTCGGGTGTTTTGAGCCTGAATTTGAGATATAAACGGGTACTGAAGATGCATGCACATATCGACTTTTGTGCACCTAAAAGATCGATTTTCAGTATGTTTTGAGCATGTATTTTGAAATTACTCTAAAACGGAGTAGGCATGTACAGATCGCTTCTGGGACCCCTAAATATCGAATTTTCGGGTGTTTTGGGACTGAATTTGAGATATCGATTTTTTGGCACCTAAAAGATCGATTTTTAGCATGTTTTTAGCCTATATTTTGATAATATTCTAGCACTGAGTAGGCATGTACAGATTGATTCTGGGACCCCAAAATATTGAATTTTCGGGAGTTTTGAGCCTGAATTTGAGATATAAACGGGTACAGAAAATACATGCACATATTGACTTTGGGCACCAAAAATATCGATTTTCAGCATGTTTTGGTCCTGAATTTTGAAAATACTCTAACACGGAGTAGGCATGTACAGATCGCTTCTGGGACCCCAAAATATCGAATTTTCGGGAGTTTAGGGCCAGAATTTGAGATATAAACGGGTATAGAAGATGAATGCACATATCGACTTTTGGGCACCTAAAAGATCGATTTTCAGTATGTTTTTGGCCTGTATTTTGAAAATACTCTAACACGGAGTAGGCATGTACAGATCGCTTCTGGGATCCCTAAATATCGAATTTTCGGGTGTTTTGGGACTGAATTTGAGATATCGACTTTTTGGCACGTAAAAGATCGATTTTTAGCATGTTTTTAGCCTATATTTTGAAAATATTCTAGCACTGAGTAGGCATGTACAGATTGCTTCTGGGACCCCAAAATATTGAATTTTCGGGTGTTTTGAGCCTGAATTTGAGATATAAACGGGTACAGAAGATACATGCACATATTGAGTTTGGGCACCAAAAATATCGATTTTCAGCATGTTTTGGGCCTGAATTTTGAAAATACTCTAACACGGAGTAGGCATGTACAGATCGCTTCTGGGACCCCAAAATATCGAATTTTCGGGTGTTTAGGGCCAGAATTTGAGATATAAACGGGTACAGAAGATACATGCACATATCGACTTTTGGGCACCTAAAATCTCGATTTTCAGTATGTTTTTGGCCTGTATTTTGAAAATACTCTAACAAGGAGTAGGCATGTACAGATTTCTTCTGGGACCCCAAAATATTGAATTTTCGGGTGTTTTTAGCCTGAATTTGAGATATAAACGGGTACTGAAGATGCATGCACATATCGACTTTTGTGCACCTAAAAGATCGATTTTCAGTATGTTTTGAGCATGTATTTTGAAAATACTCTAACACGGAGTAGGCATGTACAGATCGCTTCTGGGACCCCTAAATATCGAATTTTCGGGTGTTTTGGGACTGAATTTGAGATATCGATTTTTTGGCACCTAAAAGATCGATTTTTAGCATGTTTTTAGCCTATATTTTGATAATATTCTAGCACTGAGTAGGCATGTACAGATTGATTCTGGGACCCCTAAATATTGAATTTTCGGGTGTTTTGAGCCTGAATTTGAGATATAAACGGGTACAGAAGATACATGCACATATTGACTTTGGGCATCTAAAATATCGATTTTCAGCATGTTTTGGGCCTGTATTTTGAAAATACTCTAACACTGAGTAGGCATGTACAGATTGCTTCTGGGACCCCAAAATATTGAATTTTCGGGTGTTTTGAGCCTGAATTTGAGATATAAACGGGTACTGAAGATGCATGCACATATCGACTTTTGTGCACCTAAAAGATCGATTTTCAGTATGTTTTGAGCATGTATTTTGAAAATACTCTAACACGGAGTAGGCATGTACAGATCGCTTCTGGGACCCCTAAATATCGAATTTTCGGGTGTTTTGGGACTGAATTTGAGATATCGATTTTTTGGCACCTAAAAGATCGATTTTTAGCATGTTTTTAGCCTATATTTTGATAATATTCTAGCACTGAGTAGGCATGTACAGATTGATTCTGGGACCCCAAAATATTGAATTTTCGGGTGTTTTGAGCCTGAATTTGAGATATAAACGGGTACAGAAAATACATGCACATATTGACTTTGGGCACCAAAAATATCGATTTTCAGCATGTTTTGGGCCTGAATTTTGAAAATACTCTAACACGGAGTAGGCATGTACAGATCGCTTCTGGGACCCCAAAATATCGAATTTTCGGGAGTTTAGGGCCAGAATTTGAGATATAAACGGGTATAGAAGATGAATGCACATATCGACTTTTGGGCACCTAAAAGATCGATTTTCAGTATGTTTTTGGCCTGTATTTTGAAAATACTCTAACACGGAGTAGGCATGTACAGATCGCTTCTGAGACCCCTAAATATCGAATTTTCGGGTGTTTTGGGACTGAATTTGAGATATCGACTTTTTGGCACGTAAAAGATCGATTTTTAGCATGTTTTTAGCCTATATTTTGATAATATTCTAGCACTGAGTAGGCATGTACAGATTGATTCTGGGACCCCTAAATATTGAATTTTCGGGTGTTTTGAGCCTGAATTTGAGATATAAACGGGTACAGAAGATACATGCACATATTGAGTTTGGGCACCAAAAATATCGATTTTCAGCATGTTTTGGGCCTGAATTTTGAAAATACTCTAACACGGAGTAGGCATGTACAGATCGCTTCTGGGACCCCAAAATATTGAATTTTCGGGTGTTTTGAGCCTGAATTTGAGATATAAACGGGTACTGAAGATGCATGCACATATCGACTTTTGGGCACCTAAAAGATCGATTTTCAGTATGTTTTGAGCATGTATTTTGAAAATACTCTAACACGGAGTAGGCATGTACAGATCGCTTCTGGGACCCCAAAATATCGAATTTTCGGGAGTTTAGGGCCAGAATTTGAGATATAAACGGGTATAGAAGATGAATGCACATATCGACTTTTGGGCACCTAAAAGATCGATTTTCAGTATGTTTTTGGCCTGTATTTTGAAAATACTCTAACACGGAGTAGGCATGTACAGATCGCTTCTGGGACCCCTAAATATCGAATTTTCGGGTGTTTTGGGACTGAATTTGAGATATCGACTTTTTGGCACGTAAAAGATCGATTTTTAGCATGTTTTTAGCCTATATTTTGAAAATATTCTAGCACTGAGTAGGCATGTACAGATTGCTTCTGGGACCCCAAAATATTGAATTTTCGGGTGTTTTGAGCCTGAATTTGAGATATAAACGGGTACAGAAGATACATGCACATATTGAGTTTGGGCACCAAAAATATCGATTTTCAGCATGTTTTGGGCCTGAATTTTGAAAATACTCTAACACGGAGTAGGCATGTACAGATCGCTTCTGGGACCCCAAAATATCGAATTTTCGGGTGTTTAGGGACAGAATTTGAGATATAAACGGGTACAGAAGATACATGCACATATCGACTTTTGGGCACCTAAAAGATCGATTTTCAGTATGTTTTTGGCCTGTATTTTGAAAATACTCTAACACGGAGTAGGCATGTACAGATTGCTTCTGGGACCCCAAAATATTGAATTTTCGGGTGTTTTGAGCCTGAATTTGAGATATAAACGGGTACTGAAGATGCATGCACATATCGACTTTTGTGCACCTAAAAGATCGATTTTCAGTATGTTTTGAGCATGTATTTTGAAAATACTCTAACACGGAGTAGGCATGTACAGATCGCTTCTGGGACCCCTAAATATCGAATTTTCGGGTGTTTTGGGACTGAATTTGAGATATCGATTTTTTGGCACCTAAAAGATCGATATTTAGCATGTTTTTAGCCTATATTTTGATAATATTCTAGCACTGAGTAGGCATGTACAGATTGATTCTGGGACCCCTAAATATTGAATTTTCGGGTGTTTTGAGCCTGAATTTGAGATATAAACGGGTACAGAAGATACATGCACATATTGACTTTGGGCATCTAAAATATCGATTTTCAGCATGTTTTGGGCCTGTATTTTGAAAATACTCTAACACTGAGTAGGCATGTACAGATTGCTTCTGGGACCCCAAAATATTGAATTTTCGGGTGTTTTGAGCCTGAATTTGAGATATAAACGGGTACTGAAGATGCATGCACATATCGACTTTTGTGCACCTAAAAGATCGATTTTCAGTATGTTTTGAGCATGTATTTTGAAAATACTCTAACACGGAGTAGGCATGTACAGATCGCTTCTGGGACCCCTAAATATCGAATTTTCGGGTGTTTTGGTACTGAATTTGAGATATCGATTTTTTGGCACCTAAAAGATCGATTTTTAGCATGTTTTTAGCCTATATTTTGATAATATTCTAGCACTGAGTAGGCATGTACAGATTGATTCTGGGACCCCAAAATATTGAATTTTCGGGTGTTTTGAGCCTGAATTTGAGATATAAACGGGTACAGAAAATACATGCACATATTGACTTTGGGCACCAAAAATATCGATTTTCAGCATGTTTTGGGCCTGAATTTTGAAAATACTCTAACACGGAGTAGGCATGTACAGATCGCTTCTGGGACCCCAAAATATCGAATTTTCGGGAGTTTAGGGCCAGAATTTGAGATATAAACGGGTATAGAAGATGAATGCACATATCGACTTTTGGGCACCTAAAAGATCGATTTTCAGTATGTTTTTGGCCTGTATTTTGAAAATACTCTAACACGGAGTAGGCATGTACAGATCGCTTCTGAGACCCCTAAATATCGAATTTTCGGGTGTTTTGGGACTGAATTTGAGATACCGACTTTTTGGCACGTAAAAGATCGATTTTTAGCATGTTTTTAGCCTATATTTTGAAAATATTCTAGCACTGAGTAGGCATGTACAGATTGCTTCTGGGACCCCAAAATATTGAATTTTCGGGTGTTTTGAGCCTGAATTTGAGATATAAACGGGTACAGAAGATACATGCACATATTGAGTTTGGGCACCAAAAATATCGATTTTCAGCATGTTTTGGGCCTGAATTTTGAAAATACTCTAACACGGAGTAGGCATGTACAGATCACTTCTGGGACCCCAAAATATCGAATTTTCGGGTGTTTAGGGACAGAATTTGAGATATAAACGGGTACAGAAGATACATGCACATATCGACTTTTGGGCACCTAAAAGATCGATTTTCAGTATGTTTTTGGCCTGTACTTTGAAAATACTCTAACACGGAGTAGGCATGTACAGATTGCTTCTGGGACCCCAGAATATTGAATTTTCGGGTGTTTTGAGCCTGAATTTGAGATATAAACGGGTACTGAAGATGCATGCACATATCGACTTTTGTGCACCTAAAAGATCGATTTTCAGTATGTTTTGAGCATGTATTTTGAAAATACTCTAACACGGAGTAGGCATGTACAGATCGCTTCTGGGACCCCTAAATATCGAATTTTCGGGTGTTTTGGGACTGAATTTGAGATATCGACTTTTTGGCACGTAAAAGATCGATTTTAAGCATGTTTTTAGCCTATATTTTGAAAATATTCTAGCACTGAGTAGGCATGTACAGATTGCTTCTAGGACCCCAAAATATTGAATTTTCGGGTGTTTTGAGCCTGAATTTGAGATATAAACGGGTACAGAAGATGCATGCACATATTGACTTTGGGCACCAAAAATATCGATTTTCAGCATGTTTTGGGCCTGAATTTTGAAAATACTCTAACACGGAGTAGGCATGTACAGATCGCTTCTGGGACCCCAAAATATTGAATTTTCGGGTATTTTGAGCCTGAATTTGAGATATAAACGGGTACAGAAGATACATGCACATATTGAGTTTGGGCACCAAAAATATCGATTTTCAGCATGTTTTGGGCCTGAATTTTGAAAATACTCTAACACGGAGTAGGCATGTACAGATCACTTCTGGGACCCCAAAATATCGAATTTTCGGGTGTTTAGGGACAGAATTTGAGATATAAACGGGTACAGAAGATACATGCACATATCGACTTTTGGGCACCTAAAAGATCGATTTTCAGTATGTTTTTGGCCTGTACTTTGAAAATACTCTAACACGGAGTAGGCATGTACAGATTGCTTCTGGGACCCCAGAATATTGAATTTTCGGGTGTTTTGAGCCTGAATTTGAGATATAAACGGGTACTGAAGATGCATGCACATATCGACTTTTGTGCACCTAAAAGATCAATTTTCAGTATGTTTTGAGCATGTATTTTGAAAACACTCTAACACGGAGTAGGCATGTACAGATCGCTTCTGGGACCCCTAAATATCGAATTTTCGGGTGTTTTGGGACTGAATTTGAGATATCGATTTTTTGGCACGTAAAAGATCGATTTTAAGCATGTTTTTAGCCTATATTTTGAAAATATTCTAGCACTGAGTAGGCATGTACAGATTGCTTCTAGGACCCCAAAATATTGAATTTTCGGGTGTTTTGAGCCTGAATTTGAGATATAAACGGGTACAGAAGATACATGCACATATTGACTTTGGGCATCTAAAATATCGATTTTCAGCATGTTTTGGGCCTTTATTTTGAAAATACTCTAACACTGAGTAGGCATGTACAGATTGCTTCTGGGACCCCAAAATATTGAATTTTCGGGTGTTTTGAGCCTGAATTTGAGATATAAACGGGTACTGAAGATGCATGCACATATCGACTTTTGTGCACCTAAAAGATCGATTTTCAGTATGTTTTGAGCATGTATTTTGAAAATACTCTAAAACGGAGTAGGCATGTACAGATCGCTTCTGGGACCCCTAAATATCGAATTTTCGGGTGTTTTGGGACTGAATTTGAGATATCGATTTTTTGGCACCTAAAAGATCGATTTTTAGCATGTTTTAGCCTATATTTTGATAATATTCTAGCACTGAGTAGGCATGTACAGATTGATTCTGGGACCCCAAAATATTGAATTTTCGGGTGTTTTGAGCCTGAATTTGAGATATAAACGGGTACAGAAGATACATGCACATATTGACTTTGGGCATCTAAAATATCGATTTTCAGCATGTTTTGGGGATGTATTTTGAAAATACTCTAACACTGAGTAGGCATGTACAGATTGCTTCTGGGACCCCAAAATATTGAATTTTCGGGTGTTTTGAGCCTGAATTTGAGATATAAACGGGTACTGAAGATGCATGCACATATCGACTTTTGTGCACCTAAAAGATCGATTTTCAGTATGTTTTGAGCATGTATTTTGAAAATACTCTAAAACGGAGTAGGCATGTACAGATCGCTTCTGGGACCCCTAAATATCGAATTTTCGGGTGTTTTGGGACTGAATTTGAGATATCGATTTTTTGGCACCTAAAAGATCGATTTTTAGCATGTTTTTAGCCTATATTTTGATAATATTCTAGCACTGAGTAGGCATGTACAGATTGATTCTGGGACCCCAAAATATTGAATTTTCGGGTGTTTTGAGCCTGAATTTGAGATATAAACGGGTACAGAAAATACATGCACATATTGACTTTGGGCACCAAAAATATCGATTTTCAGCATGTTTTGGGCCTGAATTTTGAAAATACTCTAACACGGAGTAGGCATGTACAGATCGCTTCTGGGACCCCAAAATATCGAATTTTCGGGAGTTTAGGGCCAGAATTTGAGATATAAACGGGTATAGAAGATGAATGCACATATCGACTTTTGGGCACCTAAAAGACCGATTTTCAGTATGTTTTTGGCCTGTATTTTGAAAACACTCTAACACGGAGTAGGCATGTACAGATCGCTTCTGAGACCCCTAAATATCGAATTTTCGGGTGTTTTGGGACTGAATTTGAGATATCGACTTTTTGGCACGTAAAAGATCGATTTTTAGCATGTTTTTAGCCTATATTTTGAAAATATTCTAGCACTGAGTAGGCATGTACAGATTGCTTCTGGGACCCCAAAATATTGAATTTTCGGGTGTTTTGAGCCTGAATTTGAGATATAAACGGGTACAGAAGATACATGCACATATTGAGTTTGGGCACCAAAAATATCGATTTTCAGCATGTTTTGGGCCTGAATTTTGAAAATACTCTAACACTGAGTAGGCATGTACAGATCGCTTCTGGGACCCCAAAATATCGAATTTTCGGGTGTTTAGGGACAGAATTTGAGATATAAACGGGTACAGAAGATACATGCACATATCGACTTTTGGGCACCTAAAAGATCGATTTTAAGTATGTTTTTGGCCTGTACTTTGAAAATACTCTAACACGGAGTAGGCATGTACAGATTGCTTCTGGGACCCCAGAATATTGAATTTTCGGGTGTTTTGAGCCTGAATTTGAGATATCGATTTTTTGGCACCTAAAAGATCGATTTTTAGCATGTTTTTAGCCTATATTTTGATAATATTCTAGCACTGAGTAGGCATGTACAGATTGATTCTGGGACCCCAAAATATTGAATTTTCGGGAGTTTTGAGCCTGAATTTGAGATATAAACGGGTACAGAAAATACATGCACATATTGACTTTGGGCACCAAAAATATCGATTTTCAGCATGTTTTGGGCCTGAATTTTGAAAATACTCTAACACGGAGTAGGCATGTACAGATCGCTTCTGGGACCCCAAAATATCGAATTTTCGGGAGTTTAGGGCCAGAATTTGAGATATAAACGGGTATAGAAGATGAATGCACATATCGACTTTTGGGCACCTAAAAGATCGATTTTCAGTATGTTTTTGGCCTGTATTTTGAAAATACTCTAACACGGAGTAGGCATGTACAGATCGCTTCTGGGACCCCTAAATATCGAATTTTCGGGTGTTTTGGGACTGAATTTGAGATATCGACTTTTTGGCACGTAAAAGATCGATTTTTAGCATGTTTTTAGCCTATATTTTGAAAATATTCTAGCACTGAGTAGGCATGTACAGATTGCTTCTGGGACCCCAAAATATTGAATTTTCGGGTGTTTTGAGCCTGAATTTGAGATATAAACGGGTACAGAAGATACATGCACATATTGAGTTTGGGCACCAAAAATATCGATTTTCAGCATGTTTTGGTCCTGAATTTTGAAAATACTCTAACACGGAGTAGGCATGTACAGATCGCTTCTGGGACCCCAAAATATCGAATTTTCGGGTGTTTAGGGACAGAATTTGAGATATAAACGGGTACAGAAGATACATGCACATATCGACTTTTGGGCACCTAAAAGATCGATTTTCAGTATGTTTTTGGCCTGTATTTTGAAAATACTCTAACACGGAGTAGGCATGTACAGATTGCTTCTGGGACCCCAAAATATTGAATTTTCGGGTGTTTTGAGCCTGAATTTGAGATATAAACGGGTACTGAAGATGCATGCACATATCGACTTTTGTGCACCTAAAAGATCGATTTTCAGTATGTTTTGAGCATGTATTTTGAAAATACTCTAACACGGAGTAGGCATGTACAGATCGCTTCTGGGACCCCTAAATATCGAATTTTCGGGTGTTTTGGGACTGAATTTGAGATATCGATTTTTTGGCACCTAAAAGATCGATTTTTAGCATGTTTTTAGCCTATATTTTGATAATATTCTAGCACTGAGTAGGCATGTACAGATTGATTCTGGGACCCCTAAATATTGAATTTTCGGGTGTTTTGAGCCTGAATTTGAGATATAAACGGGTACAGAAGATACATGCACATATTGACTTTGGGCATCTAAAATATCGATTTTCAGCATGTTTTGGGCCTGTATTTTGAAAATACTCTAACACTGAGTAGGCATGTACAGATTGCTTCTGAGACCCCAAAATATTGAATTTTCGGGTGTTTTGAGCCTGAATTTGAGATATAAACGGGTACTGAAGATGCATGCACATATCGACTTTTGTGCACCTAAAAGATCGATTTTCAGTATGTTTTGAGCATGTATTTTGAAAATACTCTAACACGGAGTAGGCATGTACAGATCGCTTCTGGGACCCCTAAATATCGAATTTTCGGGTGTTTTGGGACTGAATTTGAGATATCGATTTTTTGGCACCTAAAAGATCGATTTTTAGCATGTTTTTAGCCTATATTTTGATAATATTCTAGCACTGAGTAGGCATGTACAGATTGATTCTGGGACCCCAAAATATTGAATTTTCGGGTGTTTTGAGCCTGAATTTGAGATATAAACGGGTACAGAAAATACATGCACATATTGACTTTGGGCACCAAAAATATCGATTTTCAGCATGTTTTGGGCCTGAATTTTGAAAATACTCTAACACGGAGTAGGCATGTACAGATCGATTCTGGGACCCCAAAATATCGAATTTTCGGGAGTTTAGGGCCAGAATTTGAGATATAAACGGGTATAGAAGATGAATGCACATATCGACTTTTGGGCACCTAAAAGATCGATTTTCAGTATGTTTTTGGCCTGTATTTTGAAAATACTCTAACACGGAGTAGGCATGTACAGATCGCTTCTGAGACCCCTAAATATCGAATTTTCGGGTGTTTTGGGACTGAATTTGAGATACCGACTTTTTGGCACGTAAAAGATCGATTTTTAGCATGTTTTTAGCCTATATTTTGAAAATATTCTAGCACTGAGTAGGCATGTACAGATTGCTTCTGGGACCCCAAAATATTGAATTTTCGGGTGTTTTGAGCCTGAATTTGAGATATAAACGGGTACAGAAGATACATGCACATATTGAGTTTGGGCACCAAAAATATCGATTTTCAGCATGTTTTGGGCCTGAATTTTGAAAATACTCTAACACGGAGTAGGCATGTACAGATCACTTCTGGGACCCCAAAATATCGAATTTTCGGGTGTTTAGGGACAGAATTTGAGATATAAACGGGTACAGAAGATACATGCACATATCGACTTTTGGGCACCTAAAAGATCGATTTTCAGTATGTTTTTGGCCTGTACTTTGAAAATACTCTAACACGGAGTAGGCATGTACAGATTGCTTCTGGGACCCCAGAATATTGAATTTTCGGGTGTTTTGAGCCTGAATTTGAGATATAAACGGGTACTGAAGATGCATGCACATATCGACTTTTGTGCACCTAAAAGATCGATTTTCAGTATGTTTTGAGCATGTATTTTGAAAATACTCTAACACGGAGTAGGCATGTACAGATCGCTTCTGGGACCCCTAAATATCGAATTTTCGGGTGTTTTGGGACTGAATTTGAGATATCGATTTTTTGGCACGTAAAAGATCGATTTTAAGCATGTTTTTAGCCTATATTTTGAAAATATTCTAGCACTGAGTAGGCATGTACAGATTGCTTCTAGGACCCCAAAATATTGAATTCTCGGGTGTTTTGAGCCTGAATTTGAGATATAAACGGGTACAGAAGATACATGCACATATTGACTTTGGGCACCAAAAATATCGATTTTCAGCATGTTTTGGGCCTGAATTTTGAAAATACTCTAACACGGAGTAGGCATGTACAGATCGCTTCTGGGACCCCAAAATATTGAATTTTCGGGTGTTTTGAGCCTGAATTTGAGATATAAACGGGTACAGAAGATACATGCACATATTGAGTTTGGGCACCAAAAATATCGATTTTCAGCATGTTTTGGGCCTGAATTTTGAAAATACTCTAACACGGAGTAGGCATGTACAGATCACTTCTGGGACCCCAAAATATCGAATTTTCGGGTGTTTAGGGACAGAATTTGAGATATAAACGGGTAGAGAAGATACATGCACATATCGACTTTTGGGCACCTAAAAGATCGATTTTCAGTATGTTTTTGGCCTGTACTTTGAAAATACTCTAACACGGAGTAGGCATGTACAGATTGCTTCTGGGACCCCAGAATATTGAATTTTCGGGTGTTTTGAGCCTGAATTTGAGATATAAACGGGTACTGAAGATGCATGCACATATCGACTTTTGTGCACCTAAAAGATCGATTTTCAGTATGTTTTGAGCATGTATTTTGAAAATACTCTAACACGGAGTAGGCATGTACAGATCGCTTCTGGGACCCCCCCATATCGAATTTTCGGGTGTTTTGGGACTGAATTTGAGATATCGATTTTTTGGCACGTAAAAGATCGATTTTAAGCATGTTTTTAGCCTATATTTTGAAAATATTCTAGCACTGAGTAGGCATGTACAGATTGCTTCTAGGACCCCAAAATATTGAATTTTCGGGTGTTTTGAGCCTGAATTTGAGATATAAACGGGTACAGAAGATACATGCACATATCGACTTTTGGGCACCTAAAAGATCGATTTTCAGTATGTTTTTGGCCTGTATTTTGAAAATACTCTAACACGGAGTAGGCATGTACAGATTGCTTCTGGGACCCCAAAATATTGAATTTTCGGGTGTTTTGAGCCTGAATTTGAGATATAAACGGGTACTGAAGATGCATGCACATATCGACTTTTGTGCACCTAAAAGATCGATTTTCAGTATGTTTTGAGCATGTATTTTGAAAATACTCTAACACGGAGTAGGCATGTACAGATCGCTTCTGGGACCCCTAAATATCGAATTTTCGGGTGTTTTGGGACTGAATTTGAGATATCGACTTTTTGGCACGTAAAAGATCGATTTTTAGCATGTTTTTAGCCTATATTTTGAAAATATTCTAGCACTGAGTAGGCATGTACAGATTGCTTCTGGGACCCCAAAATATTGAATTTTCGGGTGTTTTGAGCCTGAATTTGAGATATAAACGGGTACAGAAGATACATGCACATATTGAGTTTGGGCACCAAAAATATCGATTTTCAGCATGTTTTGGGCCTGAATTTTGAAAATACTCTAACACGGAGTAGGCATGTACAGATCGCTTCTGCGACCCCAAAATATCGAATTTTCGGGTGTTTAGGGACAGAATTTGAGATATAAACGGGTACAGAAGATACATGCACATATCGACTTTTGGGCACCTAAAAGATCGATTTTCAGTATGTTTTTGGCCTGTATTTTGAAAATACTCTAACACGGAGTAGGCATGTACAGATTGCTTCTGGGACCTCAAAATATTGAATTTTCGGGTGTTTTGAGCCTGAATTTGAGATATAAACGGGTACTGAAGATGCATGCACATATCGACTTTTGTGCACCTAAAAGATCGATTTTCAGTATGTTTTGAGCATGTATTTTGAAAATACTCTAACACGGAGTAGGCATTTACAGATCGCTTCTGGGACCCCTAAATATCGAATTTTCGGGTGTTTTGGGACTGAATTTGAGATATCGATTTTTTGGCACCTAAAAGATCGATTTTTAGCATGTTTTTAGCCTATATTTTGATAATATTCTAGCACTGAGTAGGCATGTACAGATTGATTCTGGGACCCCAAAATATTGAATTTTCGGGTGTTTTGAGCCTGAATTTGAGATATAAACGGGTACAGAAAATACATGCACATATTGACTTTGGGCACCAAAAATATCGATTTTCAGCATGTTTTGGGCCTGAATTTTGAAAATACTCTAACACGGAGTAGGCATGTACAGATCGCTTCTGGGACCCCAAAATATCGAATTTTCGGGAGTTTAGGGCCAGAATTTGAGATATAAACGGGTATAGAAGATGAATGCACATATCGACTTTTGGGCACCTAAAAGATCGATTTTCAGTATGTTTTTGGCCTGTATTTTGAAAATACTCTAACACGGAGTAGGCATGTACAGATCGCTTCTGGGACCCCTAAATATCGAATTTTCGGGTGTTTAGGGACAGAATTTGAGATATAAACGGGTACAGAAGATACATGCACATATCGACTTTTGGGCACCTAAAAGATCGATTTTTAGCATGTTTTTGGCCTGTATTTTGAAAATACTCAAACACGGAGTAGGCATGTACAGATTGCTTCTGGGACCCCAAAATATTGAATTTTCGGGTGTTTTGAGCCTGAATTTGAGATATAAACGGGTACTGAAGATGCATGCACATATCGACTTTTGTGCACCTAAAAGATCGATTTTCAGTATATTTTGAGCATGTATTTTGAAAATACTCTAACACGGAGTAGGCATGTACAGATCGCTTCTGGGACCCCTAAATATCGAATTTTCGGGTGTTTTGGGACTGAATTTGAGATATCGATTTTTTGGCACCTAAAAGATCGATTTTTAGCATGTTTTTAGCCTATATTTTGATAATATTCTAGCACTGAGTAGGCATGTACAGATTGATTCTGGGACCCCAAAATATTGAATTTTCGGGTGTTTTGAGCCTGAATTTGAGATATAAACGGGTACAGAAAATACATGCACATATTGACTTTGGGCACCAAAAATATCGATTTTCAGCATGTTTTGGGCCTGAATTTTGAAAATACTCTAACACGGAGTAGGCATGTACAGATCGCTTCTGGGACCCCAAAATATCGAATTTTCGGGAGTTTAGGGCCAGAATTTGAGATATAAACGGGTATAGAAGATGAATGCACATATCGACTTTTGGGCACCTAAAAGATCGATTTTCAGTATGTTTTTGGCCTGTATTTTGAAAATACTCTAACACGGAGTAGGCATGTACAGATCGCTTCTGGGACCCCTAAATATCGAATTTTCGGGTGTTTTGGGACTGAATTTGAGATATCGACTTTTTGGCACGTAAAAGATCGATTTTTAGTATGTTTTTAGCCTATATTTTGAAAATATTCTAGCACTGAGTAGGCATGTACAGATCGCTTCTGGGACCCCAAAATATCGAATTTTCGGGTGTTTAGGGCCAGAATTTGAGATATAAACGGGTACAGAAGATACATGCACATATCGACTTTTGGGCACCTAAAATCTCGATTTTCAGTATGTTTTTGGCCTGTATTTTGAAAATACTCTAACACGGAGTAGGCATGTACAGATCGCTTCTGGGACCCCTAAATATCGAATTTTCGGGTGTTTTGGGACTGAATTTGAGATATCGACTTTTTGGCACCTAAAATATCGATTTTCAGCATGTTTTGGGCCTCTATTTTGAAAATACTCTAACACGGAGTAGGCATGTACAGATCGCTTCTGGGACCCCAAAATATCGAATTTTCGGGAGTTTAGGGCCAGAATTTGAGATATAAACGGGTACTGAAGATGCATGCACATATCGACTTTTGTGCACCTAAAAGATCGATTTTCAGTATGTTTTGAGCATGTATTTTGAAAATACTCTAACACGGAGTAGGCATGTACAGATCGCTTCTGGGACCCCTAAATATCTAATTTTCGGGTGTTTTGGGACTGAATTTGAGATATCGATTTTTTGGCACCTAAAAGATCGATTTTTAGCATGTTTTTAGCCTATATTTTGATAATATTCTAGCACTGAGTAGGCATGTACAGATTGCTTCTGGGACACCAAAATATTGAATTTTTGGGTGTTTTGAGCCTGAATTTGAGATATAAACGGGTACAGAAGATACATGCACATATTGACTTTGGGCACCAAAAATATCGATTTTCAGCATGTTTTGGGCCTGAATTTTGAAAATACTCTAACACGGAGTAGGCATGTACAGATCGCTTCTGGGACCCCAAAATATCGAATTTTCGGGTGTTTAGGGACAGAATTTGAGATATAAACGGGTACAGAAGATGCATGCACATATCGACTTTTGGGCACCTAAAAGATCGATTATCAGTATGTTTTTGGCCTGTATTTTGAAAATACTCTAACACGGAGTAGGCATGTACAGATACCTTCTGAGACCTCTAAATATCGAAATTTTCGGGTGTTTTGGGACTGAATTTGAGATATCGATTTTTTGGCACCTAAAATGTCGATTTTTAGCATGTTTTTAGCCTATATTTTGAAAATATTCTAGCACTGTTTAGGCATGTACAGATTGCTTCTGGGACCCCAAAATATTGAATTTTCGGGTGTTTTGAGCCTGAATTTGAGATATAAACGGGTACAGAAGATACATGCACATATTGACTTTGGGCATCTAAAATATCGATTTTCAGCATGTTTTGGGCCTGTATTTTGAAAATACTCTAACACGGAGTAGGCATGTACAGATCGCTTCTGAGACCCCTAAATATCGACTTTTCGGGTGTTTTGGGACTGAATTTGAGATATCGACTTTTTGGCACCTAAAAGATCGATTTTTAGCATGTTTTTAGCCTATATTTTGAAAATATTCTAGCACTGTTCAGATTGCTTCTGGGACCCCAAAATATTGAATTTTCGATTGTTTTGAGCCTGAATTTGAGATATAAACGGGTACATAAGATGCATGCACATATCGACTTTTGGGCACCTAAAAGATCGATTTTCAGTATGTTTTTTGTCCTGTATTTTGAAAATACTCTAACACGGAGTAGGCATGTACAGATACCTTCTGGGACCTCTAAATATCGAAATTTTCGGGTGTTTTGGGCCTGAATTTGAGATATCGATTTTTTGGCACCTAAAATGTCGATTTTTAGCATGTTTTTAGCCTATATTTTGAAAATATTCTAGCACTGTTTAGGCATGTACAGATTGCTTCTGGGACCCCAAAATATTGAATTTTCGGGTGTTTTGAGCCTGAATTTGAGATATAAACGGGTACAGAAGATACATGCACATATTGACTTTGGGCATCTAAAATATCGATTTTCAGCATGTTTTGGGCCTGTATTTTGAAAATACTCTAACACTGAGTAGGCATGTACAGATTGCTTCTGGGACCCAAAAATATTGAATTTTCGGGTGTTTTGAGCCTGAATTTGAGATATAAACGGGTACTGAAGATGCATGCACATATCGACTTTTGTGCACCTAACAGATCGATTTTCAGTATGTTTTGAGCATGTATTTTGAAAATACTCTAACACGGAGTAGGCATGTACAGATCACTTCTGGGACCCCTAAATATCGAATTTTCGGGTGTTTTGGGACTGAATTTGAGATATCGATTTTTTGGCACCTAAAAGATCGATTTTTAGCATGTTTTTAGCCTATATTTTGATAATATTCTAGCACTGAGTAGGCATGTACAGATTGCTTCTGGGACCCCAAAATATTGAATTTTCGGGTGTTTTGAGCCTGAATTTGAGATATAAACGGGTACAGAAGATACATGCACATATTGACTTTGGGCATCTAAAATATCGATTTTCAGCATGTTTTGGGCCTGTATTTTGAAAATACTCTAACACTGAGTAGGCATGTACAGATTGCTTCTGGGACCCCAAAATATCGAATTTTCGGGTGTTTTGAGCCTGAATTTGAGATATAAACGGGTACTGAAGATGCATGCACATATCGACTTTTGTGCACCTAACAGATCGATTTTCAGTATGTTTTGAGCATGTATTTTGAAAATACTCTAACACGGAGTAGGCATGTACAGATCACTTCTGGGACCCCTAAATATCGAATTTTCGGGTGTTTTGGGACTGAATTTGAGATATCGATTTTTTGGCACCTAAAAGATCGATTTTCAGCATGTTTTGGGCCTGAATTTTGAAAATACTCTAACACGGAGTAGGCATGTACAGATCGCTTCTGGGACCCCAAAATATCGAATTTTCGGGAGTTTAGGGCCAGAATTTGAGATATAAACGGGTATAGAAGATGAATGCACATATCGACTTTTGGGCACCTAAAAGATCGATTTTCAGTATATTTTTGGCCTGTATTTTGAAAATACTCTAACACGGAGTAGGCATGTACAGATCGCTTCTGAGACCCCTAAATATCGACTTTTCGGGTGTTTTGGGACTGAATTTGAGATATCGACTTTTTGGCACCTAAAAGATCGATTTTTAGCATGTTTTTAGCCTATATTTTGAAAATATTCTAGCACTGTACAGATTGCTTCTGGGACCCCAAAATATTGAATTTTCGATTGTTTTGAGCCTGAATTTGAGATATAAACGGGTACATAAGATGCATGCACATATCGACTTTTGGGCACCTAAAAGATCGATTTTCAGTATGTTTTTTGTACTGTATTTTGAAAATACTCTAACACGGAGTAGGCATGTACAGATACCTTCTGGGACCTCTAAATATCGAAATTTTCGGGTGTTTTGGGCCTGAATTTGAGATATCGATTTTTTGGCACCTAAAATGTCGATTTTTAGCATGTTTTTAGCCTATATTTTGAAAATATTCTAGCACTGTTTAGGCATGTACAGATGGCTTCTGAGACCCCAAAATATTGAATTTTCGGGTGTTTTGAGCCTGAATTTGAGATATAAACGGGTACAGAAGATACATTCACATATTGACTTTGGGCATCTAAAATATCGATTTTCAGCATGTTTTGGGCCTGTATTTTGAAAATACTCTAACACTGAGTAGGCATGTACAGATTGCTTCTGGGACCCAAAAATATTGAATTTTCGGGTGTTTTGAGCCTGAATTTGAGATATAAACGGGTACTGAAGATGCATGCACATATCGACTTTTGTGCACCTAACAGATCGATTTTCAGTATGTTTTGAGCATGTATTTTGAAAATACTCTAACACGGAGTAGGCATGTACAGATCACTTCTGGGACCCCTAAATATCGAATTTTCGGGTGTTTTGGGACTGAATTTGAGATATCGATTTTTTGGCACCTAAAAGATCGATTTTTAGCATGTTTTTAGCCTATATTTTGATAATATTCTAGCACTGAGTAGGCATGTACAGATTGCTTCTGGGAACCCAAAATATTGAATTTTCGGGTGTTTTGAGCCTGAATTTGAGATATAAACGTGTACAGAAGATACATGCACATATTGACTTTGGGCACCAAAAATATCGATTTTCAGCATGTTTTGGGCCTGAATTTTGAAAATACTCTAACACGGAGTAGGCATGTACAGATCGCTTCTGGGACCCCAAAATATCGAATTTTCGGGAGTTTAGGGCCAGAATTTGAGATATAAACGGGTATAGAAGATGAATGCACATATCGACTTTTGTGCACCTAAAAGATCGATTTTCAGTATGTTTTGAGCATGTATTTTGAAAATAATCTAACACGGAGTAAGCATGTACAGATACCTTCTGGGACCTCTAAATATCGAATTTTCGGGTGTTTTGGGACTGAATTTGAGATATCGATATTTTGGCACCTAAAATGTCGATTTTTAGCATGTTTTTCGCCTATATTTTGAAAATATTCTAGCACTGTGTAGGCATGTACAGATTGCTTCTGGGACACCAAAATATTGAATTTTCGGGTGTTTTGAACCTGAATTTGAGATATAAACGGGTACAGAAGATACATGCACATATTGACTTTGGGCATCTAAAATATCGATTTTCAGCATGTTTTGGGCCTGTATTTTGAAAATACTCTAACACGGAGTAGGCATGTACAGATTGCTTCTGGGACCCCAAAATATTGAATTTTCGGGTGTTTTGGGACTGAATTTGATATATCGATTTTTTGGCACCTAAAAGATCGATTTTTAGCATGTTTTTAGCCTATATTTTGAAAATATTCTAGCACTGTACAGATTGCTTCTGGGACCCGAAAGTATTGAATTTTCGGGTGTTTTGAGCCTGAATTTGAGATATAAACGGGTACAGAAGATACATGCACTTATTGAGTTTGGGCACCAAAAATATCGATTTTTAGCATGTTTTGGGCCTGAATTTTGAAAATACTCTAACACGGAGTAGGCATGTACAGATCGCTTCTGGGACCCCAAAATATCGAATTTTCGGGTGTTTAGGGCCAGAATTTGAGATATAAACGGGTACAGAAGATACATGCACATATCGACTTTTGGGCATCTATAATATCGATTTTCAGCATGTTTTGGGCCTGTATTTTGAAAATATTCTAGCACTGTGTAGGCATGTACAGATTGCTTCTGGGACCCCAAAATATTGAATTTTCGGGTGTTTTGAGCCTGAATTTGAGATATAAACGGGTACAGAAGATTCATGCACATATTGACTTTTGGCATCTAAAATATCGATTTTCAGCATGTTTTGGGCCTGTATTTAGAAAATACTCTAACACTGAGTAGGCATGTACAGATTGCTTCTAGGACCGCAAAATATTGAATTTTCGGGTGTTTTGAGCCTGAATTTGAGATATAAACGGGTACTGAAGATGCATGCACATATCGACTTTTGTGCACCTAAAAGATCGATTTTCAGTATGTATTGAGCATGTATTTTGAAAATACTCTAACACGGAGTAGGCATGTACAGATCGCTTCTGGGACCCCTAAATATCGAATTTTCGGGTGTTTTGGGACTGAATTTGAGATATCGACTTGTTGGCACCTAAAAGATCGATTTTTAGCATGTTTTTAGCCTATATTTTGAAAATATTCTAGCACTGAGTAGGCATGTACAGATTGCTTCTGGGACCCCAAAATATTGAATTTTCGGGTGTTTTGAGCCTGAATTTGAGATATAAACGGGTACAGAAGATACATGCACATATTGACTTTGGGCACCAAAAATATCGATTTTCAGCATGTTTTGGGCCTGAATTTTGAAAATACTCTAACACGGAGTAGGCATGTACAGATCGCTTCTGGGACCCCAAAAAATCGAATTTTCGGGTGTTCAGGGCCAGAATTTGAGATATAAACGGGTACAGTAGATTCATACACATATCGACTTTTGGGCACCTAAAAGATCGATTTTCAGTATGTTTTTGGCCTGTATTTTGAAAATACTCTAACACGGAGTAGGCATGTACAGATACCTTCTGGGACCTCTAAATATCGAATTTTCGGGTGTTTTGGGACTGAATTTGAGATATCGATTATTTGGCACCTAAAATGTCGATTTTTAGCATGTTTTTAGCCTATATTTTGAAAATATTCTAGCACTGTGTAGGCATGTACAGATTGCTTCTGGGACCCCAAAATATTGAATTTTCGGGTGTTTTGAGCCTGAATTTGAGATATAAACGGGTACAGAAGATACATGCACATATTGACTTTTGGCATCTAAAATATCGATTTTCAGCATGTTTTGGGCCTGTATTTAGAAAATACTCTAACACTGAGTAGGCATGTACAGATTGCTTCTAGGACCCCAAAATATTGAATTTTCGGGTGTTTTGAGCCTGAATTTGAGATATAAACGGGTACTGAAGATGCATGCACATATCGACTTTTGGGCACCTAAAAGATCGATTTTCAGTATGTATTGAGCATGTATTTTGAAAATACTCTAACACGGAGTAGGCATGTACAGATCGCTTCTGGGACCCCTAAATATCGAATTTTCGGGTGTTTTGGGACTGAATTTGAGATATCGACTTTATGGCACCTAAAAGATCGATTTTTAGCATGTTTTTAGCCTATATTTTGAAAATATTCTAGCACTGAGTAGGCATGTACAGATTGCTTCTGGGACCCCAAAATATTGAATTTTCGGGTGTTTTGAGCCTGAATTTGAGATATAAACGGGTACAGAAGATACATGCACATATTGACTTTGGGCACCAAAAATATCGATTTTCAGCATGTTTTGGGCCTGAATTTTGAAAATACTCTAACACGGAGTAGGCGTGTACAGATCGCTTCTGGGACCCCAAAATATCGAATTTTCGGGTGTTTAGGGACAGAATTTGAGATATAAACGGGTACAGAAGATGCATGCACATATCGACTTTTGGGCACCTAAAAGATCGATTTTCAGTATGTTTTTGGCCTGTATTTTGAAAATACTCTAACACGGAGTAGGCATGTACAGATACCTTCTGGGACCCCTAAATATCGAATTTTCGGGTGTTTTGGGACTGAATTTGAGATATCGACTTTTTGGCACCTAAAAGATCGATTTTTAGCATGTTTTTAGCCTATATTTTGAAAATATTCTAGCACTGAGTAGGCATGTACAGATTGCTTCTGAAACCCCAAAATATTGAATTTTCGGGTGTTTTGAGCCTGAATTTGAGATATAAACGGGTACAGAAGATACATGCACATATTGACTTTGGGCACCAAAAATATCGATTTTCAGCATGTTTTGGGCCTGAATTTTGAAAATACTCTAACACGGAGTAGGCATGTACAGATCGCTTCTGGGACCCCAAAATATCGAATTTTCGGGAGTTTAGGGCCAGAATTTGAGATATAAACGGGTATAGAAGATGAATGCACATATCGACTTTTGGGCACCTAAAAGATCGATTTTCAGTATGTTTTTGGCCTGTATTTTGAAAATACTCTAACACGGAGTAGGCATGTACAGATCGCTTCTGGGACCCCTAAATATCGAATTTTCGGGTGTTTTGGGACTGAATTTGAGATATCGACTTTTTGGCACCTAAAAGATCGATTTTTAGCATGTTTTTAGCCTATATTTTGAAAATATTCTAGCACTGAGTAGGCATGTACAGATTGCTTCTGGGACCCCAAAATATTGAATTTTCGGGTGTTTTGAGCCTGAATTTGAGATATAAACGGGTACAGAAGATACATGCACATATTGACTTTGGGCACCAAAAATATCGATTTTCAGCATGTTTTGGGCCTGAATTTTGAAAATACTCTAACACGGAGTAGGCATGTACAGATCGCTTCTGGGACCCCAAAATATCGAATTTTCGGGTGTTTAGGGCCAGAATTTGAGATATAAACGGGTACAGAAGATGCATGCACATATCGACTTTTGGGCACCTAAAAGATCGATTTTCAGTATGTGTTTGGCCTGTATTTTATAAAATACTCTAACACGGAGTAGGCATGTACAGATACCTTCTGGGACCTCTAAATATCGAATTTTCGGGTGTTTTGGGACTGAAATTGAGATATCGATTTTTTGGCACCTAAAATGTCGATTTTTAGCATGTTTTTAGCCTATATTTTGAAAATATTCTAGCACTGTGTAGGCATGTACAGATTGCTTCTGGGACCCCAAAATATTGAATTTTCGGGTGTTTTGAGCCTGAATTTGAGATATAAACGGGTACAGAAGATACATGCACATATTGACTTTGGGCATCTAAAATATCGATTTTCAGCATGTTTTGGGCCTGTATTTTGAAAATACTCTAACACTGAGTAGGCATGTACAGATTGCTTCTGGGACCCCAAAATATTGAATTTTCGGGTGTTTTGAGCCTGAATTTGAGATATAAACGGGTACTGAAGATGCATGCACATATCGACTTTTGTGCACCTAAAAGATCGATTTTCAGTATGTTTTGAGCATGTATTTTGAAAATACTCTAAAACGGAGTAGGCATGTACAGATCGCTTCTGGGACCCCTAAATATCGAATTTTCGGGTGTTTTGGGACTGAATTTGAGATATCGTTTTTTTGGCACCTAAAATATCGATTTTTAGCATGTTTTTAGCCTATATTTTGATAATATTCTAGCACTGAGTAGGCATGTACAGATTGATTCTGGGACCCCAAAATATTGAATTTTCGGGAGTTTTGAGCCTGAATTTGAGATATAAACGGGTACAGAAAATACATGCACATATTGACTTTGGGCACCAAAAATATCGATTTTCAGCATGTTTTGGGCCTTAATTTTGAAAATACTCTTACACGGAGTAGGCATGTACAGATCGCTTCTGGGACCCCAAAATATCGAATTTTCGGGAGTTTAGGGCCAGAATTTGAGATATAAACGGGTATAGAAGATGAATGCACATATCGACTTTTGGGCACCTAAAAGATCGATTTTCAGTATGTTTTTGGCCTGTATTTTGAAAATACTCTAACACGGAGTAGGCATGTACAGATCGCTTCTGGGACCCCTAAATATCGAATTTTCGGGTGTTTTGGGACTGAATTTGAGATATCGACTTTTTGGCACGTAAAAGATCGATTTTTAGCATGTTTTTAGCCTATATTTTGAAAATATTCTAGCACTGTACAGATTGCTTCTGGGACCCGAAAATATTGAATTTTCGGGTGTTTTGAGCCTGAATTTGAGATATAAACGGGTACAGAAGATACATGCACATATTGAGTTTGGGCACCAAAAATATCGATTTTCAGCATGTTTTGGGCCTGAATTTTGAAAATACTCTAACACGGAGTAGGCATGTACAGATCGCTTCTGGGACCCCAAAATATCGAATTTTCGGGTGTTTAGGGACAGAATTTGAGATATAAACGGGTACAGAAGATACATGCACATATCGACTTTTGGGCACCTAAAAGATCGATTTTCAGTATGTTTTTGGCCTGTATTTTGAAAATACTCTAACACGGAGTAAGCATGTACAGATTGCTTCTGGGACCCCAAAATATTGAATTTTCGGGTGTTTTGAGCCTGAATTTGAGATATAAACGGGTACTGAAGATGCATGCACATATCGACTTTTGTGCACCTAAAAGATCGATTTTCAGTATGTTTTGAGCATGTATTTTGAAAATACTCTAACACGGAGTAGGCATGTACAGATCGCTTCTGGGACCCCTAAATATCGAATTTTCGGGTGTTTTGGGACTGAATTTGAGATATCGATTTTTTGGCACCTAAAAGATCGATTTTTAGCATGTTTTTAGCCTATATTTTGATAATATTCTAGCACTGAGTAGGCATGTACATATTGATTCTGGGACCCCTAAATATTGAATTTTCGGGTGTTTTGAGCCTGAATTTGAGATATAAACGGGTACAGAAGATACATGCACATATTGACTTTGGGCATCTAAAATATCGATTTTCAGCATGTTTTGGGCCTGTATTTTGAAAATACTCTAACACTGAGTAGGCATGTACAGATTGCTTCTGGGACCCCAAAATATTGAATTTTCGGGTGTTTTGAGCCTGAATTTGAGATATAAACGGGTACTGAAGATGCATGCACATATCGACTTTTGTGCACCTAAAAGATCGATTTTCAGTATGTTTTGAGCATGTATTTTGAAAATACTCTAACATGGAGTAGGCATGTACAGATCGCTTCTGGGACCCCTAAATATCGAATTTTCGGGTGTTTTGGGACTGAATTTGAGATATCGATTTTTTGGCACCTAAAAGATCGATTTTTAGCATGTTTTTAGCCTATATTTTGATAATATTCTAGCACTGAGTAGGCATGTACAGATTGATTCTGGGACCCCAAAATATTGAATTTTCGGGTGTTTTGAGCCTGAATTTGAGATATAAACGGGTACAGAAAATACATGCACATATTGACTTTGGGCACCAAAAATATCGATTTTCAGCATGTTTTGGGCCTGAATTTTGAAAATACTCTAACACGGAGTAGGCATGTACAGATCGCTTCTGGGACCCCAAAATATCGAATTTTCGGGAGTTTAGGGCCAGAATTTGAGATATAAACGGGTATAGAAGATGAATGCACATATCGACTTTTGGGCACCTAAAAGATCGATTTTCAGTATGTTTTTGGCCTGTATTTTGAAAATACTCTAACACGGAGTAGGCATGTACAGATCGCTTCTGAGACCCCTAAATATCGAATTTTCGGGTGTTTTGGGACTGAATTTGAGATATCGACTTTTTGGCACGTAAAAGATCGATTTTTAGCATGTTTTTAGCCTATATTTTGAAAATATTCTAGCACTGAGTAGGCATGTACAGATTGCTTCTGGGACCCCAAAATATTGAATTTTCGGGTATTTTGAGCCTGAATTTGAGATATAAACGGGTACAGAAGATACATGCACATATTGAGTTTGGGCACCAAAAATATCGATTTTCAGCATGTTTTGGGCCTGAATTTTGAAAATACTCTAACACTGAGTAGGCATGTACAGATCGCTTCTGGGACCCCAAAATATCGAATTTTCGGGTGTTTAGGGACAGAATTTGAGATATAAACGGGTACAGAAGATACATGCACATATCGACTTTTGGGCACCTAAAAGATCGATTTTCAGTATGTTTTTGGCCTGTACTTTGAAAATACTCTAACACGGAGTAGGCATGTACAGATTGCTTCTGGGACCCCAGAATATTGAATTTTCGGGTGTTTTGAGCCTGAATTTGAGATATCGATTTTTTGTCACCGAAAAGATCGATTTTTAGCATGTTTTTAGCCTATATTTTGATAATATTCTAGCACTGAGTAGGCATGTACAGATTGATTCTGGGACCCCAAAATATTGAATTTTCGGGAGTTTTGAGCCTGAATTTGAGATATAAACGGGTACAGAAAATACATGCACATATTGACTTTGGGCACCAAAAATATCGATTTTCAGCATGTTTTGGGCCTGAATTTTGAAAATACTCTAACACGGAGTAGGCATGTACAGATCGCTTCTGGGACCCCAAAATATCGAATTTTCGGGAGTTTAGGGCCAGAATTTGAGATATAAACGGGTATAGAAGATGAATGCACATATCGACTTTTGGGCACCTAAAAGATCGATTTTCAGTATGTTTTTGGCCTGTATTTTGAAAATACTCTAACACGGAGTAGGCATGTACAGATCGCTTCTGGGACCCCTAAATATCGAATTTTTGGGTGTTTTGGGACTGAATTTGAGATATCGACTTTTTGGCACGTAAAAGATCGATTTTTAGCATGTTTTTAGCCTATATTTTGAAAATATTCTAGCACTGAGTAGGCATGTACAGATTGCTTCTGGGACCCCAAAATATTGAATTTTCGGGTGTTTTGAGCCTGAATTTGAGATATAAACGGGTACAGAAGATACATGCACATATTGAGTTTGGGCACCAAAAATATCGATTTTCAGCATGTTTTGGGCCTGAATTTTGAAAATACTCTTACACGGAGTAGGCATGTACAGATCGCTTCTGGGACCCCAAAATATCGAATTTTCGGGTGTTTAGGGACAGAATTTGAGATATAAACGGGTACAGAAGATACATGCACATATCGACTTTTGGGCACCTAAAAGATCGATTTTCAGTATGTTTTTGGCCTGTATTTTGAAAATACTCTAACACGGAGTAGGCATGTACAGATTGCTTCTGGGACCCCAGAATATTGAATTTTCGGGTGTTTTGAGCCTGAATTTGAGATATAAACGGGTACTGAAGATGCATGCACATATCGACTTTTGTGCACCTAAAAGATCGATTTTCAGTATGTTTTGAGCATGTATTTTGAAAATACTCTAACACGGAGTAGGCATGTACAGATCGCTTCTGGGACCCCTAAATATCGAATTTTCGGGTGTTTTGGGACTGAATTTGAGATATCGATTTTTTGGCACGTAAAAGATCGATTTTAAGCATGTTTTTAGCCTATATTTTGAAAATATTCTAGCACTGAGTAGGCATGTACAGATTGCTTCTGGGACCCCTAAATATTGAATTTTCGGGTGTTTTGAGCCTGAATTTGAGATATAAACGGGTACAGAAGATACATGCACATATTGACTTTGGGCACCAAAAATATCGATTTTCAGCATGTTTTGGGCCTGAATTTTGAAAATACTCTAACACGGAGTAGGCATGTACAGATCGCTTCTGGGACCCCAAAATATCGAATTTTCGGGTGTTTAGGGACAGAATTTGAGATATAAACGGGTACAGAAGATACATGCACATATCGACTTTTGGGCACCTAAAAGATCGATTTTCAGTATGTTTTTGGCCTGTATTTTGAAAATACTCTAACACGGAGTAGGCATGTACAGATTGCTTCTGGGACCCCAAAATATTGAATTTTCGGGTGTTTTGAGCCTGAATTTGAGATATAAACGGGTACTGAAGATGCATGCACATATCGACTTTTGTGCACCTAAAAGATCGATTTTCAGTATGTTTTGAGCATGTATTTTGAAAATACTCTAACACGGAGTAGGCATGTACAGATCGCTTCTGGGACCCCTAAATATCGAATTTTCGGGTGTTTTGGGACTGAATTTGAGATATCGATTTTTTGGCACCTAAAAGATCGATTTTTAGCATGTTTTTAGCCTATATTTTGATAATATTCTAGCACTGAGTAGGCATGTACAGATTGATTCTGGGACCCCAAAATATTGAATTTTCGGGTGTTTTGAGCCTGAATTTGAGATATAAACGGGTACAGAAAATACATACACATATTGACTTTGGGCACCAAAAATATCGATTTTCAGCATGTTTTGGGCCTGAATTTTGAAAATACTCTAGCACAGAGTAGGCATGTACAGATCGCTTCTGGGACCCCAAAATATCGAATTTTCGGGAGTTTAGGGCCAGAATTTGAGATATAAACGGGTATAGAAGATGAATGCACATATCGACTTTTGGGCACCTAAAAGATCGATTTTCAGTATGTTTTTGGCCTGTATTTTGAAAATACTCTAACACGGAGTAGGCATGTACAGATCGCTTCTGGGACCCCTAAATATCGAATTTTCGGGTGTTTTGGGACTGAATTTGAGATATCGACTTTTTGGCACGTAAAAGATCGATTTTTAGCATGTTTTTAGCCTATATTTTGAAAATATTCTAGCACTGAGTAGGCATGTACAGATTGCTTCTGGGACCCGAAAATATTGAATTTTCGGGTGTTTTGAGCCTGAATTTGAGATATAAACGGGTACAGAAGATACATGCACATATTGAGTTTGGGCACCAAAAATATCGATTTTCAGCATGTTTTGGGCCTGAAATTTGAAAATACTCTAACACGGAGTAGGCATGTACAGATCGCTTCTGGGACCCCAAAATATCGAATTTTCGGGTGTTTAGGGCCAGAATTTGAGATATAAACGGGTACAGAAGATACATGCACATATCGACTTTTGGGCACCTAAAAGATCGATTTTCAGTATGTTTTTGGCCTGTATTTTGAAAATACTCTAACACGGAGTAGGCATGTACAGATTGCTTCTGAGACCTCAAAATATTGAATTTTCGGGTGTTTTGAGCCTGAATTTGAGATATAAACGGGTACTGAAGATGCATGCACATATCGACTTTTGTGCACCTAAAAGATCGATTTTCAGTATGTTTTGAGCATGTATTTTGAAAATACTCTAACACGGAGTAGGCATTTACAGATCGCTTCTGGGACCCCTAAATATCGAATTTTCGGGTGTTTTGGGACTGAATTTGAGATATCGATTTTTTGGCACCTAAAAGATCGATTTTTAGCATGTTTTTAGCCTATATTTTGATATTATTCTAGCACTGAGTAGGCATGTACAGATTGATTCTGGGACCCCAAAATATTGAATTTTCGGGTGTTTTGAGCCTGAATTTGAGATATAAACGGGTACAGAAAATACATGCACATATTGACTTTGGGCACCAAAAATATCAATTTTCAGCATGTTTTGGGCCTGAATTTTGAAAATACTCTAACACGGAGTAGGCATGTACAGATCGCTTCTGGGACCCCAAAATATCGAATTTTCGGGAGTTTAGGGCCAGAATTTGAGATATAAACGGGTATAGAAGATGAATGCACATATCGACTTTTGGGCACCTAAAAGATCGATTTTCAGTATGTTTTTGGCCTGTATTTTGAAAATACTCTAACACGGAGTAGGCATGTACAGATCGCTTCTGGGACCCCTAAATATCGAATTTTCGGGTGTTTAGGGACAGAATTTGAGATATAAACGGGTACAGAAGATACATGCACATATCGACTTTTGGGCACCTAAAAGATCGATTTTCAGTATGTTTTTGGCCTGTATTTTGAAAATACTCTAACACGGAGTAGGCATGTACAGATTGCTTCTGGGACCCCAAAATATTGAATTTTCGGGTGTTTTGAGCCTGAATTTGAGATATAAACGGGTACTGAAGATGCATGCACATATCGACTTTTGTGCACCTAAAAGATCGATTTTCAGTATGTTTTGAGCATGTATTTTGAAAATACTCTAACACGGAGTAGGCATGTACAGATCGCTTCTGGGACCCCTAAATATCGAATTTTCGGGTGTTTTGGGACTGAATTTGAGATATCGATTTTTTGGCACCTAAAATATCGATTTTTAGCATGTTTTTAGCCTATATTTTGATATTATTCTAGCACTGAGTAGGCATGTACAGATTGATTCTGGGACCCCAAAATATTGAATTTTCGGGTGTTTTGAGCCTGAATTTGAGATATAAACGGGTACTGAAGATGCATGCACATATCGACTTTTGTGCACCTAAAAGATCGATTTTCAGTATGTTTTGAGCATGTATTTTGAAAATACTCTAACACGGAGTAGGCATGTACAGATCGCTTCTGGGACCCCTAAATATCGAATTTTCGGGTGTTTTGGGACTGAATTTGAGATATCGATTTTTTGGCACCTAAAAGATCGATTTTTAGCATGTTTTTAGCCTATATTTTGATAATATTCTAGCACTGAGTAGGCATGTACAGATTGCTTCTGGGACACCAAAATATTGAATTTTTGGGTGTTTTGAGCCTGAATTTGAGATATAAACGGGTACAGAAGATACATGCACATATTGACTTTGGGCACCACAAATATCGATTTTCAGCATGTTTTGGGCCTGAATTTTGAAAATACTCTAACACGGAGTAGGCATGTACAGATCGCTTCTGGGACCCCAAAATATCGAATTTTCGGGTGTTTAGGGACAGAATTTGAGATATAAACGGGTACAGAAGATGCATGCACATATCGACTTTTGTGCACCTAAAAGATCGATTTTCAGTATGTTTTGAGCATGTATTTTGAAAATACTCTAACACGGAGTAGGCATGTACAGATCGCTTCTGGGACCCCTAAATATCGAATTTTCGGGTGTTTTGGGACTGAATTTGAGATATCGACTTTTTGGCACTTAAAAGATCGATTTTTAGCATGTTTTTAGCCTATATTTTGAAAATATTCTAGCACTGTACAGATTGCTTCTGGGACCCCAAAATATTGAATTTTCGGGTGTTTTGAGCCTGAATTTGAGATATAAACGGGTACAGAAGATACATGCACATATTGACTTTGGGCATCTAAAATATCGATTTTCAGCATGTTTTGGGCCTGTATTTTGAAAATACTCTAACACTGAGTAGGCATGTACAGATTGCTTCTGGGACCCAAAAATATTGAATTTTCGGGTGTTTTGAGCCTGAATTTGAGATATAAACGGGTACTGAAGATGCATGCACATATCGACTTTTGTGCACCTAACAGATCGATTTTCAGTATGTTTTGAGCATGTATTTTGAAAATACTCTAACACGGAGTAGGCATGTACAGATCACTTCTGGGACCCCTAAATATCGAATTTTCGGGTGTTTTGGGACTGAATTTGAGATATCGATTTTTTGGCACCTAAAAGATCGATTTTCAGCATGTTTTGGGCCTGAATTTTGAAAATACTCTAACACGGAGTAGGCATGTACAGATCGCTTCTGGGACCCCAAAATATCGAATTTTCGGGAGTTTAGGGCCAGAATTTGAGATATAAACGGGTATAGAAGATGAATGCACATATCGACTTTTGGGCACCTAAAAGATCGATTTTCAGTATATTTTTGGCCTGTATTTTGAAAATACTCTAACACGGAGTAGGCATGTACAGATCGCTTCTGGGACCCCAAAATATCGAATTTTCGGGAGTTTAGGGCCAGAATTTGAGATATAAACGGGTATAGAAGATGAATGCACATATCGACTTTTGTGCACCTAAAAGATCGATTTTCAGTATGTTTTGAGCATGTATTTTGAAAATACTCTAACACGGAGTAGGCATGTACAGATCGCTTCTGGGACCCCTAAATATCAAATTTTCGGGTGTTTTGGGACTGAATTTGAGATATCGACTTTTTGGCACCTAAAAGATCGATTTTTAGCATGTTTTTAGCCTATATTTTGAAAATATTCTAGCACTGTACAGATTGCTTCTGGGACCCGAAAATATTGAATTTTCGGGGGTTTTGAGCCTGAATTTGAGATATAAACGGGTACAGAAGATACATGCACATATTGAGTTTGGGCACCAAAAATATCGATTTTCAGCATGTTTTGGGCCTGAATTTTGAAAATACTCTAACACGGAGTAGGCATGTACAGATCGCTTCTTTGACCCCAAAATATCGAATTTTCGGGTGTTTAGGGCCAGAATTTGAGATATAAACGGATACAGAAGATGCATGCACAAATCGACTTTTGGGCACCTAAAAGATCGATTTTCAGTATGTTTTTGGCCTTTATTTTGAAAATACTCTAAGACGGAGTAGGCATGTACAGATCGCTTCTGGGACCCCAAAATATCGAATTTTCGGGTGTTTTGGGACTGAATTTGAGATATCGACTTTTTGGCACCTAAAAGATCGATTTTTAGCATGTTTTTAGCCTATATTTTGAAAATATTCTAGCACTGAGTAGGCATGTACAGATTGCTTCTGAAACCCCAAAATATTGAATTTTCGGGTGTTTTGAGCCTGAATTTGAGATATAAACGGGTACAGAAGATACATGCACATATTGACTTTGGGCACCAAAAATATCGATTTTCAGCATGTTTTGGGCCTGAATTTTGAAAATACTCTAACACGGAGTAGGCATGTACAGATCGCTTCTGGGACCCCAAAATATCGAATTTTCGGGAGTTTAGGGCCAGAATTTGAGATATAAACGGGTATAGAAGATGAATGCACATATCGACTTTTGTGCACCTAAAAGATCGATTTTCAGTATGTTTTTGGCCTGTATTTTGAAAATACTCTAACACGGAGTAGGCATGTACAGATCGTTTCTGGGACCCCTAAATATCGAATTTTCGGGTGTTTTGGGACTGAATTTGAGATATCGACTTTTTGGCACCTAAAAGATCAATTTTTAGCATGTTTTTAGCCTATATTTTGAAAATATTCTAGCACTGAGTAGGCATGTACAGATTGCTTCTGGGACCCCAAAATATTGAATTTTCGGGTGTTTTGAGCCTGAATTTGAGATATAAACGGGTACAGAAGATACATGCACATATTGACTTTGGGCACCAAAAATATCGATTTTCAGCATGTTTTGGGCCTGAATTTTGAAAATACTCTAACACGGAGTAGGCATGTACAGATCGCTTCTGGGACCCCAAAATATCGAATTTTCGGGTGTTTAGGGCCTGAATTTGAGATATAAACGGGTACTGAAGATGCATGCACATATCGACTTTTGGGCACCTAAAAGATCGATTTTCAGTATGTTTTTGGCCTGTATTTTGAAAATACTCTAACACGGAGTAGGCATGTACAGATACCTTCTGGGACCTCTAAATATCGAATTTTCGGGCGTTTTGGGACTCAATTTGAGATATCGATTTTTTTGGCACCTAAAATGTCGATTTTTAGCATGTTTTTAGCCTATATTTTGAAAATATTCTAGCACTGTGTAGGCATGTACAGATTGCTTCTGGGACCCCAAAATATTGAATTTTCGGGTGTTTTGAGCCTGAATTTGAGATATAAACGGGTACAGAAGATTCATGCACATATTGACTTTGGGAATCTAAAATATCGATTTTCAGCATGTTTTGGGCCTGTATTTTGAAAATACTCTAACACTGATTAGGCATGTACAGATTGCTTCTGGGACCCCAAAATATTGAATTTTCGGGTGTTTTGAGCCTGAATTTGAGATATAAACGGGTACTGAAGATGCATGCACATATCGACTTTTGTGCACCTAAAAGATCGATTTTCAGTATATTTTGAGCATGTATTTTGAAAATACTCTAACACGGAGTAGGCATGTACAGATCGCTTCTGGGACCCCTAAATATCGAATTTTCGGGTGTTTTGGGACTGAATTTGAGATATCGATTTTTTGGCACCTAAAAGATCGATTTTTAGCATGTTTTTAGCCTATATTTTGAAAATATTCTAGCACTGTACAGATTGCTTCTGGGAACCCAAAATATTGAATTTTCGGGTGTTTTGAGCCTGAATTTGAGATATAAACGGGTACAGAAGATACATGCACATATTGACTTTGGGCACCAAAAATATAGATTTTCAGCATGTTTTGGGCCTGAATTTTGAAAATACTCTAACACGGAGTAGGCATGTACAGATCGCTTCTGGGACCCCAAAACATCGAATTTTCGGGTGTTTAGGGCCAGAATTTGAGATATAAACGGGTACAGAAGATGCATGCACATATCGACTTTTGGGCACCTAAAAGATCGATTTTCAGTATGTTTTTGGCCTGTATGTTGAAAATACTCTAACACGGAGTAGGCATGTACAGATACCTTCTGGGACCTCTAAATATCGAATTTTCGGGTGTTTTAGGACTGAATTTGAGATATCGATTTTTTGGCACCTAAAAGATCGATTTTTAGCATGTTTTTAGCCTATATTTTGAAAATATTCTAGCACTGTACAGATTGCTTCTGGGACCCCAAAATATTGAATTTTCGGGTGTTTTGAGCCTGAATTTGAGATATAAACGGGTACAGAAGATACATGCACATATTGACTTTGGGCACCAAAAATATCGATTTTCAGCATGTTTTGGGGCTGAATTTTGAAAATACTCTAACACGGAGTAGGCATGTACAGATCGCTTCTGGGACCCCAAAATATCGAATTTTCGGGTGTTTAGTGCCAGAATTTGAGATATAAACGGGTACAGAAGATGCATGCACATATCGACTTTTGGGCACCTAAAAGATCGATTTTTAGTATGTTTTTGGCCTGTATTTTGAAAATACTCTAACACGGAGTAGGCATGTACAGATACCTTCTGGGACCTCTAAATATCGAATTTTCGGGGGTTTTTGGACTGAATTTGAGATATCGATTTTTTGGCACCTAAAAGATCGATTTTTAGCATGTTTTTAGCCTATATTTTGAAAATATTCTAGCACTGAGTAGGCATGTACAGATTGCTTCTGAAACCCCAAAATATTGAATTTTCGGGTGTTTTGAGCCTGAATTTGAGATATAAACGGGTACAGAAGATACATGCACATATTGACTTTGGGCACCAAAAATATCGATTTTCAGCATGTTTTGGGCCTGAATTTTGAAAATACTCTAACACGGAGTAGGCATGTACAGATCGCTTCTGGGACCCCAAAATATCGAATTTTCGGGAGTTTAGGGCCAGAATTTGAGATATAAACGGGTATAGAAGATGAATGCACATATCGACTTTTGGGCACCTAAAAGATCGATTTTCAGTATGTTTTTGGCCTGTATTTTGAAAATACTCTAACACGGAGTAGGCATGTACAGATCGCTTCTGGGACCCCTAAATATCGAATTTTCGGGTGTTTTGGGACTGAATTTGAGATGTCGACTTTTTGGCACCTAAAAGATCGATTTTTAGCATGTTTTTAGCCTATATTTTGAAAATATTCTAGCACCGAGTAGGCATGTACAGATCGCTTCTGGGACCCCAAAATATCGAATTTTCGGGTGTTTCGGGCCAGAATTTGAGATATAAACGGGTACAGAAGATACATGCACATATCGACTTTTGGGCACCTAAAAGATCGATTTTCAGTATGTTTTTGGCCTGTATTTTGAAAATACTCTAACACGGAGTAGTCATGTACAGATACCTTCTGGGACCTCTAAATATCGAATTTTCGGGTGTTTTGGGACTGAATTTGAGATATCGATTTTTTGGCACCTAAAATGTCGATTTTTAGCATGTTTTTAGCCTATATTTTGAAAATATTCTAGCACTGTACAGATTGCTTCTGGGACCCCAAAATATTGAATTTTCGGGTGTTTTGAGCCTGAATTTGAGATATAAATGGGTACAGAAGATACATGCACATATTGAATTTGGGCACCAAAAATATCGATTTTCAGCATGTTTTGGGCCTGAATTTTGAAAATACTCTAACACGGAGTAGGAATGTACAGATCGCTTCTGGGACCCCAAAATATCGAATTTTCGGGTGTTTAGGGCCAGAATTTGAGATATAAACGGGTACAGAAGATGCATGCACATATCGACTTTTGGGCACCTAAAAGATCGATTTTCAGTATGTTTTTGGCCTGTATTTTGAAAATACTCTAACACGGAGTAGGCATGTACAGATACCTTCTGGGACCTCTAAATATCGAATTTTCGGGTGTTTTGGGACTGAATTTGATATATCGATTTTTTGGCACCTAAAATGTCGATTTTTAGCATGTTTTTAGCCTATATTTTGAAAATATTCTAGCACTGTACAGATTGCTTCTGGGACCCCAAAATATTGAATTTTCGGGTGTTTTGAGCCTGAATTTGAGATATAAACGGGTACAGAATATGCATGCACATATCGACTTTTGGGCACCTAAAAGATCGATTTTCAGTATGTTTTTGGCCTGTATTTTGAAAATACTCTAACACGGAGTAGGCATGTACAGATACCTTCTGGGACCTCTAAATATCGAATTTTCGGGTGTTTTGGGACTGAATTTGAGATATCGATTTTTTGGCAATTAAAATGTCGATTTTTAGCATGTTTTTAGCCTATATTTTGAAAATATTCTAGCACTGTGTAGGCATGTACAGATTGCTTCTGGGACCCCAAAATATTGAATTTTCGGGTGTTTTGAGCCTGAATTTGAGATATAAACGGGTACAGAAGATACATGCACATATTGACTTTGGGCATCTGAAATATCGATTTTCAGCATGTTTTGGGCCTGTATTTTGAAAATACTCTAACACTGAGTAGGCATGTACAGATTGCTTCTGGGACCCCAAAATATTGAATTTTTGGGTGTTTTGAGCCTGAATTTGAGATATAAACGGGTACTGAAGATGCATGCACATATCGACTTTTGTGCACCTAAAAGATCGATTTTCAGTATGTTTTGAGCATGTATTTTGAAAATACTCTAACACGGAGTAGGCATGTACAGATCGCTTCTGGGACCCCTAAATATCGAATTTTCGGGTGTTTTGGGACTGAATTTGAGATATTGACTTTTTGGCACCTAAAAGATCGATTTTCAGCATGTTTTTAGCCTATATTTTGAAAATATTCTAGCACTAAGTAGGCATGTACAGATTGCTTCTGGGACCCCAAAATATTGAATTTTCGGGTGTTTTGAGCTTGAATTCGAGATATAAACGGGTACAGAAGATACATGCACATATTGACTTTGGGCACCAAAAATATCGATTTTCAGCATGTTTTGGGCCTGAATTTTGAAAATACTCTAACACGGAGTAGGCATGTACAGATCGCTTCTGGGACCCCAAAATATCGAATTTTCGGGTGTTTAGGGCCAGAATTTGAGATATAAACGGGTACAGAAGATGCATGCACATATCGACTTTTGGGCACCTAAAAGATCGATTTTCAGTATGTTTTTGGCCTGTATTTTGAAAATACTCTAACACGGAGTAGGCATGTACAGATACCTTCTGGGACCTCTAAATATCGAATTTTCGGGTGTTTTGGGACTGAATTTGAGATATCGATTTTTTGGCACCTAAAATGTCGATTTTTAGCATGTTTTTAGCCTATATTTTGAAAATATTCTAGCACTGTGTAGGCATGTACAGATTGCTTCTGGGACCCCAAAATATTGAATTTTCGGGTGTTTTGAGCCTGAATTTGAGATATAAACGGGTACAGAAGATACATGCACATATTAACTTTGGGCATCTAAAATATCGATTTTCAGCATGTTTTGGGCCTATATTTTGAAAATACTCTAACACTGAGTAGGCATGTACAGATTGCTTCTGGGACCCCAAAATATTGAATTTTCGGGTGTTTTGAGCCTGAATTTGAGATATAAACGGGTACTGAAGATGCATGCACATATCGACTTTTGTGCACCTAAAAGATCGATTTTCAGTATGTTTTGAGCATGTATTTTGAAAATATTCTAACACGGAGTAGGCATGTACAGATACCTTCTGGGACCTCTAAATATCGAATTTTCGGGCATTTTGGGACTGAATTTGAGATATCGATTTTTTGGCACCTAAAATGTCGATTTTTAGCATGTTTTTAGCCTATATTTTGAAAATATTCTAGCACTGTGTAGGCATGTACAGATTGCTTCTGGGACCCCAAAATATTGAATTTTCGGGTGTTTTTAGCCTGAATTTGAGATATAAACGGGTACAGAAGATACATGCACATATTGACTTTGGGCATCTAAAATATCGTTTTTCAGCATGTTTTGGGCCTGTATTTTGAAAATACTCTAACACTGAGTAGGCATGTACAGATTGCTTCTGGGACCCCAAAATATTGAATTTTCGGGTGTTTTGAGCCTGAATTTGAGATATAAACGGGTACTGAAGATGCATGCACATATCGACTTTTGTGCACCTAAAAGATCGATTTTCAGTATGTTTTGAGCATGTATTTTGAAAATACTCTACCACGGAGTAGGCATGTACAGATCGCTTCTGGGACCCCTAAATATCGAATTTTCGGGTGTTTTGGGACTGAATTTGAGATATTGACTTTTTGGCACCTAAAAGATCGATTTTTAGCATGTTTTTAGCCTATATTTTGAAAATATTCTAGCACTGAGTAGGCATGTACAGATTGCTTCTGGGACCCCAAAATAATGAATTTTCGGGTGTTTTGAGCCTGAATTCGAGATATAAACGGGTACAGAAGATACATGCACATATTGACTTTGGGCACAAAAAATATCGATTTTCAGCATGTTTTGGGCCTGAATTTTGAAAATACTCTAACACGGAGTAGGCATGTACAGATCGCTTCTGGGACCCCAAAATATCGAATTTTCGGGTGTTTAGGGCCAGAATTTGAGATATAAACGGGTACAGAAGATGCATGCACATATCGACTTTTGGGCACCTAAAAGATCGATTTTCAGTATGTTTTTGGCCTGTATTTTGAAAATACTCTAACACGGAGTAGGCATGTACAGATACCTTCTGGGACCTCTAAATATCGAATTTTCGGGTGTTTTGGGACTGAATTTGACATATCGATTTTTTGGCACGTAAAATGTCGATTTTTAGCATGTTTTTAGCCTATATTTTGAAAATATTCTAGCACTGTGTAGGCATGTACAGATTGCTTCTGGGACCCCAAAATATTGAATTTTCGGGTGTTTTGAGCCTGAATTTGAGATATAAAAGGGTACAGAAGATACATGCACATATTGACTTTGGGCATCTAAAATATCGATTTTCAGCATGTTTTGGGCCTGTATTTTGAAAATACTCTAACACTGAGTAGGCATGTACAGATTGCTTCTGGGACCCCAAAATATTGAATTTTCGGGTGTTTTGAGCCTGAATTTGAGATATAAACGGGTACAGAAGATACATGCACATATTGAATTTGGGCACCAAAAATATCGATTTTCAGCATGTTTTGGGCCTGAATTTTGAAAATACTCTAACACGGAGTAGGAATGTACAGATCGCTTCTGGGACCCCAAAATATCGAATTTTCGGGTGTTTAGGGCCAGAATTTGAGATATAAACGGGTACAGAAGATGCATGCACATATCGACTTTTGGGCACCTAAAAGATCGATTTTCAGTATGTTTTTGGCCTGTATTTTGAAAATACTCTAACACGGAGTAGGCATGTACAGATACCTTCTGGGACCTCTAAATATCGAATTTTCGGGTGTTTTGGGACTGAATTTGATATATCGATTTTTTGGCACCTAAAATGTCGATTTTTAGCATGTTTTTAGCCTATATTTTGAAAATATTCTAGCACTGTACAGATTGCTTCTGGGACCCCAAAATATTGAATTTTCGGGTGTTTTGAGCCTGAATTTGAGATATAAACGGGTACAGAATATGCATGCACATATCGACTTTTGGGCACCTAAAAGATCGATTTTCAGTATGTTTTTGGCCTGTATTTTGAAAATACTCTAACACGGAGTAGGCATGTACAGATACCTTCTGGGACCTCTAAATATCGAATTTTCGGGTGTTTTGGGACTGAATTTGAGATATCGATTTTTTGGCAATTAAAATGTCGATTTTTATCATGTTTTTAGCCTATATTTTGAAAATATTCTAGCACTGTGTAGGCATGTACAGATTGCTTCTGGGACCCCAAAATATTGAATTTTCGGGTGTTTTGAGCCTGAATTTGAGATATAAACGGGTACAGAAGATACATGCACATATTGACTTTGGGCATCTGAAATATCGATTTTCAGCATGTTTTGGGCCTGTATTTTGAAAATACTCTAACACTGAGTAGGCATGTACAGATTGCTTCTGGGACCCGAAAATATTGAATTTTTGGGTGTTTTGAGCCTGAATTTGAGATATAAACGGGTACTGAAGATGCATGCACATATCGACTTTTGTGCACCTAAAAGATCGATTTTCAGTATGTTTTGAGCATGTATTTTGAAAATACTCTAACACGGAGTAGGCATGTACAGATCGCTTCTGGGACCCCTAAATATCGAATTTTCGGGTGTTTTGGGACTGAATTTGAGATATTGACTTTTTGGCACCTAAAAGATCGATTTTCAGCATGTTTTTAGCCTATATTTTGAAAATATTCTAGCACTAAGTAGGCATGTACAGATTGCTTCTGGGACCCCAAAATATTGAATTTTCGGGTGTTTTGAGCTTGAATTCGAGATATAAACGGGTACAGAAGATACATGCACATATTGACTTTGGGCACCAAAAATATCGATTTTCAGCATGTTTTGGGCCTGAATTTTGAAAATACTCTAACACGGAGTAGGCATGTACAGATCGCTTCTGGGACCCCAAAATATCGAATTTTCGGGTGTTTAGGGCCAGAATTTGAGATATAAACGGGTACAGAAGATGCATGCACATATCGACTTTTGGGCACCTAAAAGATCGATTTTCAGTATGTTTTTGGCCTGTATTTTGAAAATACTCTAACACGGAGTAGGCATGTACAGATACCTTCTGGGACCTCTAAATATCGAATTTTCGGGTGTTTTGGGACAGAATTTGAGATATCGATTTTTTGGCACCTAAAATGTCGATTTTTAGCATGTTTTTAGCCTATATTTTGAAAATATTCTAGCACTGTGTAGGCATGTACAGATTGCTTCTGGGACCCCAAAATATTGAATTTTCGGGTGTTTTGAGCCTGAATTTGAGATATAAACGGGTACAGAAGATACATGCACATATTAACTTTGGGCATCTAAAATATCGATTTTCAGCATGTTTTGGGCCTATATTTTGAAAATACTCTAACACTGAGTAGGCATGTACAGATTGCTTCTGGGACCCCAAAATATTGAATTTTCGGGTGTTTTGAGCCTGAATTTGAGATATAAACGGGTACTGAAGATGCATGCACATATCGACTTTTGTGCACCTAAAAGATCGATTTTCAGTATGTTTTGAGCATGTATTTTGAAAATACTCTAACACGGAGTAGGAATGTACAGATACCTTCTGGGACCTCTAAATATCGAATTTTCGGGCGTTTTGGGACTGAATTTGAGATATCGATTTTTTGGCACCTAAAATGTCGATTTTTAGCATGTTTTTAGCCTATATTTTGAAAATATTCTAGCACTGTGTAGGCATGTACAGATTGCTTCTGGGACCCCAAAATATTGAATTTTCGGGTGTTTTGAGCCTGAATTTGAGATATAAACGGGTACAGAAGATACATGCACATATTGACTTTGGGCATCTAAAATATCGATTTTCAGCATGTTTTGGGCCTGTATTTTGAAAATACTCTAACACTGAGTAGGCATGTACAGATTGCTTCTGGGACCCCAAAATATTGAATTTTCGGGTGTTTTGAGCCTGAATTTGAGATATAAACGGGTACTGAAGATGCATGCACATATCGACTTATGTGCACCTAAAAGATCGATTTTCAGTATGTTTTGAGCATGTATTTTGAAAATACTCTAACACGGAGTAGGCATGTACAGATCGCTTCTGGGACCCCTAAATATCGAATTTTCGGGTGTTTTGGGACTGAATTTGAGATATTGACTTTTTGGCACCTAAAAGATCGATTTTTAGCATGTTTTTAGCCTATATTTTGAAAATATTCTAGCACTGAGTAGGCATGTACAGATTGCTTCTGGGACCCCAAAATATTGAATTTTCGGGTGTTTAGGGCCTGAATTTGAGATATAAACAGGTACAGAAGATGCATGCACATATCGACTTTTGGGCACCTAAAAGATCGATTTTCAGTATGTTTTTGGCCTGTATTTTGAAAATACTCTAACACGGAGTAGGCATGTACAGATACCTTCTGGGACCTCTAAATATCGAATTTTCGGGTGTTTTGGGACTGAATTTGACATATCGATTTTTTGGCACGTAAAATGTCGATTTTTAGCATGTTTTTAGCCTATATTTTGAAAATATTCTAGCACTGTGTAGGCATGTACAGATTGCTTCTGGGACCCCAAAATATTGAATTTTCGGGTGTTTTGAGCCTGATTTTGAGATATAAACGGGTACATAAGATACATGCACATATTGACTTTGGGCATCAAAAATATCGATTTTCAGCATGTTTTGGGCCTGTATTTTGAAAATACTCTAACACTGAGTAGGCATGTACAGATTGCTTCTGGGACCCCAAAATATTGAATTTTCGGGTGTTTTGAGCCTGAATTTGAGATATAAACGGGTACTGAAGATGCATGCACATATCGACTTTTGTGCACCTAAAAGATCGATTTTCAGTATGTTTTGAGCATGTATTTTGAAAATACTCTAACACGGAGTAGGCATGTACAGATCGCTTCTGGGACCCCTAAATATCGAATTTTCGGGTGTTTTGGGACTGAATTTGAGATATCGACTTTTTGGCACCTAAAAGATCGATTTTTAGCATGTTTTTAGCCTATATTTTGAAAATATTCTAGCACTGAGTAAGCATGTACAGATTGCTTCTGGGACCCCAAAATATTGAATTTTCGGGTGTTTTGAGCCTGAATTTGAGATATAAACGGGTACAGAAGATACATGCACATATTGACTTTGGGCACCAAAAATATCGATTTTCAGCATGTTTTGGGCCTGAATTTTGAAAATACTCTAACACGGAGTAGGCATGTACAGATACCTTCTGGGACCTCTAAATATCGAATTTTCGGGTGTTTTGGGACTGAATTTGAGATATCGATTTTTTGGCACCTAAAATGTCGATTTTTAGCATGTTTTTAGCCTATATTTTGAAAATATTCTAGCACTGTACAGATTGCTTCTGGGACCCCAAAATATTGAATTTTCGGGTGTTTTGAGCCTGAATTTGAGATATAAACGGGTACAGAAGATACATGCACATATTGACTTTGGGCATCTAAAATATCGATTTTCAGCATGTTTTGGGCCTGTATTTTGAAAATACTCTAACACTGAGTAGGCTTGTACAGATTGCTTCTGGGACCCCAAAATATTGAAATTTTGGGTGTTTTGAGCCTGAATTTGAGATATAAACGGGTACTGAAGATGCATGCACATATCGACTTTTGTGCACCTAAAAGATCGATTTTCAGTATGTTTTGAGCATGTATTTTGAAAATACTCTAACACGGAGTAGGCATGTACAGATCGCTTCTGGGACCCCTAAATATCGAATTTTCGGGTGTTTTGGGACTGAATTTGAGATATTGACTTTTTGGCACCTAAAAGATCGATTTTTAGCATGTTTTTAGCCTATATTTTGAAAATATTCTAGCACTGAGTAGGCATGTACAGATTGCTTCTGGGACCCCAAAATATTGAATTTTCGGGTGTTTTGAGCCTGAATTCGAGATATAAACGGGTACAGAAGATACATGCACATATTGACTTTGGGCACAAAAAATATCGATTTTCAGCATGTTTTGGGCCTGAATTTTGAAAATACTCTAACACGGAGTAGGCATGTACAGATCGCTTTTGGGACCCCAAAATATCGAATTTTCGGGTGTTTAGGGCCAGAATTTGAGATATAAACGGGTACAGAAGATGCATGCACATATCGACTTTTGGGCACCTAAAAGATCGATTTTCAGTATGTTTTTGGCCTGTATTTTGAAAATACTCTAACACGGAGTAGGCATGTACAGATACCTTCTGGGACCTCTAAATATCGAATTTTCGGGTGTTTTGGGACTGAATTTGACATATCGATTTTTTGGCACGTAAAATGTCGATTTTTAGCATGTTTTTAGCCTATATTTTAAAAATATTCTAGCACTGTGTAGGCATGTACAGATTGCTTCTGGGACCCCAAAATATTGAATTTTTTGGGTGTTTTGAGCCTGAATTTGAGATATAAACGGGTACAGAAGATACATGCACATATTGACTTTGGGCATCTAAAATATCGATTTTCAGCATATTTTGGGCCTGTATTTTGAAAATACTCTAACACTGAGTAGGCATGTACAGATTGCTTCTGGGACCCCAAAATATTGAATTTTCGGGTGTTTTGAGCCTGAATTTGAGATATAAACGGGAACTGAAGATGCATGCACATATCGACTTTTGTGCACCTAAAAGATCGATTTTCAGTATGTTTTGAGCATGTATTTTGAAAATACTCTAACACGGAGTAGGCATGTACAGATCGCTTCTGGGACCCCTAAATATCGAATTTTCGGGTGTTTTGGGACTGAATTTGAGATATTGACTTTTTGGCACCTAAAAGATCGATTTTCAGCATGTTTTTAGCCTATATTTTGAAAATATTCTAGCACTAAGTAGGCATGTACAGATTGCTTCTGGGACCCCAAAATATTGAATTTTCGGGTGTTTTGAGCTTGAATTCGAGATATAAACGGGTACAGAAGATACATGCACATATTGACTTTGGGCACCAAAAATATCGATTTTCAGCATGTTTTGGGCCTGAATTTTGAAAATACTCTAACACGGAGTAGGCATGTACAGATCGCTTCTGGGACCCCAAAATATCGAATTTTCGGGTGTTTAGGGCCAGAATTTGAGATATAAACGGGTACAGAAGATGCATGCACATATCGACTTTTGGGCACCTAAAAGATCGATTTTCAGTATGTTTTTGGCCTGTATTTTGAAAATACTCTAACACGGAGTAGGCATGTACAGATACCTTCTGGGACCTCTAAATATCGAATTTTCGGGTGTTTTGGGACAGAATTTGAGATATCGATTTTTTGGCACCTAAAATGTCGATTTTTAGCATGTTTTTAGCCTATATTTTGAAAATATTCTAGCACTGTGTAGGCATGTACAGATTGCTTCTGGGACCCCAAAATATTGAATTTTCGGGTGTTTTGAGCCTGAATTTGAGATATAAACGGGTACAGAAGATACATGCACATATTAACTTTGGGCATCTAAAATATCGATTTTCAGCATGTTTTGGGCCTATATTTTGAAAATACTCTAACACTGAGTAGGCATGTACAGATTGCTTCTGGGACCCCAAAATATTGAATTTTCGGGTGTTTTGAGCCTGAATTTGAGATATAAACGGGTACTGAAGATGCATGCACATATCGACTTTTGTGCACCTAAAAGATCGATTTTCAGTATGTTTTGAGCATGTATTTTGAAAATACTCTAACACGGAGTAGGAATGTACAGATACCTTCTGGGACCTCTAAATATCGAATTTTCGGGCGTTTTGGGACTGAATTTGAGATATCGATTTTTTGGCACCTAAAATGTCGATTTTTAGCATGTTTTTAGCCTATATTTTGAAAATATTCTAGCACTGTGTAGGCATGTACAGATTGCTTCTGGGACCCCAAAATATTGAATTTTCGGGTGTTTTGAGCCTGAATTTGAGATATAAACGGGTACAGAAGATACATGCACATATTGACTTTGGGCATCTAAAATATCGATTTTCAGCATGTTTTGGGCCTGTATTTTGAAAATACTCTAACACTGAGTAGGCATGTACAGATTGCTTCTGGGACCCCAAAATATTGAATTTTCGGGTGTTTTGAGCCTGAATTTGAGATATAAACGGGTACTGAAGATGCATGCACATATCGACTTATGTGCACCTAAAAGATCGATTTTCAGTATGTTTTGAGCATGTATTTTGAAAATACTCTAACACGGAGTAGGCATGTACAGATCGCTTCTGGGACCCCTAAATATCGAATTTTCGGGTGTTTTGGGACTGAATTTGAGATATTGACTTTTTGGCACCTAAAAGATCGATTTTTAGCATGTTTTTAGCCTATATTTTGAAAATATTCTAGCACTGAGTAGGCATGTACAGATTGCTTCTGGGACCCCAAAATATTGAATTTTCGGGTGTTTAGGGCCTGAATTTGAGATATAAACAGGTACAGAAGATGCATGCACATATCGACTTTTGGGCACCTAAAAGATCGATTTTCAGTATGTTTTTGGCCTGTATTTTGAAAATACTCTAACACGGAGTAGGCATGTACAGATACCTTCTGGGACCTCTAAATATCGAATTTTCGGGTGTTTTGGGACTGAATTTGACATATCGATTTTTTGGCACGTAAAATGTCGATTTTTAGCATGTTTTTAGCCTATATTTTGAAAATATTCTAGCACTGTGTAGGCATGTACAGATTGCTTCTGGGACCCCAAAATATTGAATTTTCGGGTGTTTTGAGCCTGATTTTGAGATATAAACGGGTACATAAGATACATGCACATATTGACTTTGGGCATCAAAAATATCGATTTTCAGCATGTTTTGGGCCTGTATTTTGAAAATACTCTAACACTGAGTAGGCATGTACAGATTGCTTCTGGGACCCCAAAATATTGAATTTTCGGGTGTTTTGAGCCTGAATTTGAGATATAAACGGGTACTGAAGATGCATGCACATATCGACTTTTGTGCACCTAAAAGATCGATTTTCAGTATGTTTTGAGCATGTATTTTGAAAATACTCTAACACGGAGTAGGCATGTACAGATCGCTTCTGGGACCCCTAAATATCGAATTTTCGGGTGTTTTGGGACTGAATTTGAGATATCGACTTTTTGGCACCTAAAAGATCGATTTTTAGCATGTTTTTAGCCTATATTTTGAAAATATTCTAGCACTGAGTAAGCATGTACAGATTGCTTCTGGGACCCCAAAATATTGAATTTTCGGGTGTTTTGAGCCTGAATTTGAGATATAAACGGGTACAGAAGATACATGCACATATTGACTTTGGGCACCAAAAATATCGATTTTCAGCATGTTTTGGGCCTGAATTTTGAAAATACTCTAACACGGAGTAGGCATGTACAGATACCTTCTGGGACCTCTAAATATCGAATTTTCGGGTGTTTTGGGACTGAATTTGAGATATCGATTTTTTGGCACCTAAAATGTCGATTTTTAGCATGTTTTTAGCCTATATTTTGAAAATATTCTAGCACTGTACAGATTGCTTCTGGGACCCCAAAATATTGAATTTTCGGGTGTTTTGAGCCTGAATTTGAGATATAAACGGGTACAGAAGATACATGCACATATTGACTTTGGGCATCTAAAATATCGATTTTCAGCATGTTTTGGGCCTGTATTTTGAAAATACTCTAACACTGAGTAGGCTTGTACAGATTGCTTCTGGGACCCCAAAATATTGAAATTTTGGGTGTTTTGAGCCTGAATTTGAGATATAAACGGGTACTGAAGATGCATGCACATATCGACTTTTGTGCACCTAAAAGATCGATTTTCAGTATGTTTTGAGCATGTATTTTGAAAATACTCTAACACGGAGTAGGCATGTACAGATCGCTTCTGGGACCCCTAAATATCGAATTTTCGGGTGTTTTGGGACTGAATTTGAGATATTGACTTTTTGGCACCTAAAAGATCGATTTTTAGCATGTTTTTAGCCTATATTTTGAAAATATTCTAGCACTGAGTAGGCATGTACAGATTGCTTCTGGGACCCCAAAATATTGAATTTTCGGGTGTTTTGAGCCTGAATTCGAGATATAAACGGGTACAGAAGATACATGCACATATTGACTTTGGGCACAAAAAATATCGATTTTCAGCATGTTTTGGGCCTGAATTTTGAAAATACTCTAACACGGAGTAGGCATGTACAGATCGCTTTTGGGACCCCAAAATATCGAATTTTCGGGTGTTTAGGGCCAGAATTTGAGATATAAACGGGTACAGAAGATGCATGCACATATCGACTTTTGGGCACCTAAAAGATCGATTTTCAGTATGTTTTTGGCCTGTATTTTGAAAATACTCTAACACGGAGTAGGCATGTACAGATACCTTCTGGGACCTCTAAATATCGAATTTTCGGGTGTTTTGGGACTGAATTTGACATATCGATTTTTTGGCACGTAAAATGTCGATTTTTAGCATGTTTTTAGCCTATATTTTAAAAATATTCTAGCACTGTGTAGGCATGTACAGATTGCTTCTGGGACCCCAAAATATTGAATTTTTTGGGTGTTTTGAGCCTGAATTTGAGATATAAACGGGTACAGAAGATACATGCACATATTGACTTTGGGCATCTAAAATATCGATTTTCAGCATATTTTGGGCCTGTATTTTGAAAATACTCTAACACTGAGTAGGCATGTACAGATTGCTTCTGGGACCCCAAAATATTGAATTTTCGGGTGTTTTGAGCCTGAATTTGAGATATAAACGGGAACTGAAGATGCATGCACATATCGACTTTTGTGCACCTAAAAGATCGATTTTCAGTATGTTTTGAGCATGTATTTTGAAAATACTCTAACACGGAGTAGGCATGTACAGATCGCTTCTGGGACCCCTAAATATCGAATTTTCGGGTGTTTTGGGACTGAATTTGAGATATTGACTTTTTGGCACCTAAAAGATCGATTTTTAGCATGTTTTTAGCCTATATTTTGAAAATATTCTAGCACTGAGTAGGCATGTACAGATTGCTTCTGGGACCCCAAAATATTGAATTTTCGGGTGTTTTGAGCCTGAATTCGAGATATAAACGGGTACAGAAGATACATGCACATATTGACTTCGGGCACCAAAAATATCGATTTTCAGCATGTTTCGGGCCTGAATTTTGAAAATACTCTAACACGGAATAGGCATGTACAGATCGCTTCTGGGACCCCAAAATATCGAATTTTCGGGTGTTTAGGGCCTGAATTTGAGATATAAACGGGTACAGAAGATGCATGCACATATCGACTTTTGGGCACCTAAAAGATCGATTTTCAGTATGTTTTTGGCCTGTATTTTGAAAATACTCTAACACGGAGTAGACATGTACAGATACCTTCTGGGACCTCTAAATATCGAATTTTCGGGTGTTTTGGGACTGAATTTGACATATCGATTTTTTGGCACGTAAAATGTCGATTTTTAGCATGTTTTTAGCCTATATTTTGAAAATATTCTAGCACTGTGTAGGCATGTACAGATTGCTTCTGGGACCCCAAAATATTGAATTTTCGGGTGTTTTGAGCCTGAATTTGAGATATAAACGGGTACAGAAGATACATGCACATATTGACTTTGGGCATCTAAAATATCGATTTTCAGCATGTTTTGGGCCTGTATTTTGAAAATACTCTAACACTGAGTAGGCATGTACAGATTGCTTCTGGGACCCCAAAATATTGAATTTTCGGGTGTTTTGAGCCTGAATTTGAGATATAAACGGGTACTGAAGATGCATGCACATATCGACTTTTGTGCACCTAAAAGATCGATTTTCAGTATGTTTTGAGCATGTATTTTGAAAATACTCTAACACGGAGTAGGCATGTACAGATCGCTTCTGGGACCCTTAAATATCGAATTTTCGGGTGATTTGGGACTGAATTTGAGATATCGACTTTTTGGCACCTAAAAGATCGATTTTTAGCATTGTTTAGCCTATATTTTGAAAATATTCTAGCACTGAGTAAGCATGTACAGATTGCTTCTGGGACCCCAAAATATTGAATTTTCGGGTGTTTTGAGCCTGAATTTGAGATATAAACGGGTACTGAAGATGCATGCACATATCGACTTTTGTGCACCTAAAAGATCGATTTTCAGTATGTTTTGAGCATGTATTTTGAAAATACTCTAACACGGAGTAGGCATGTACAGATCGCTTCTGGGACCCCTAAATATCGAATTTTCGGGTGTTTTGGGACTGAATTTGAGATATTGACTTTTTGGCACCTAAAATGTCGATTTTTAGCATGTTTTTAGCCTATATTTTGAAAATATTCTAGCACTGTGTAGGCATGTACAGATTGCTTCTGGGACCCCAAAATATTGAATTTTCGGGTGTTTTGAGCCTGAATTTGAGATATAAACGGGTACAGAAGATACATGCACATATTGACTTTGGGCATCTAAAATATCGATTTTCAGCATGTTTTGGGCCTGTATTTTGAAAATACTCTAACACTGAGTAGGCATGTACAGATACCTTTTGGGACCTCTAAATATCGAATTTTCGGGTGTTTTGGGACTGAATTTGAGATATCGATTTTTTGGCACCTAAAATGTCGATTTTTAGCATGTTTTTAGCCTATATTTTGAAAATATTCTAGCACTGTGTAGGCATGTACAGATTGCTTCTGGGACCCCAAAATATTGAATTTTCGGGTGTTTTGAGCCTGAATTTGAGATATAAACGGGTACATAAGATACATGCACATATTGACTTTGGGCATCTAAAATATCGATTTTCAGCATGTTTTGGGCCTGTATTTTGAAAATACTCTAACACAGAGTAGGCATGTATAGATTGCTTCTGGGACCCCAAAATATTGAATTTTCGTGTGTTTTGAGCCTGAATTTGAGATATAAACGGGTACTGAAGATGCATGCACATAGCGACTTTTGTGCACCTAAAAGATCGATTTTCAGTATGTTTTGAGCATGTATTTTGAAAATACTCTAACACGGAGTAGGCATGTACAGATCGCTTCTGGGACCCCTATATATCGAATTTTCTGGTGTTTTGGGACTGAATTTGAGATATCGACTTTTTGGCACCTAAAAGATCGATTTTTAGCATGTTTTTAGCCTATATTTTGAAAATATTCTTGCACTGTACAGATTGCTTCTGGGACCCCAAAATATTGAATTTTCGGGTGTTTTGAGCCTGAATTTGAGATATAAACGGGTACAGAAGATACATGCACATATTGACTTTGGGCACCAAAAATATCGATTTTCAGCATGTTTTGGGCCTGAATTTTGAAAATACTCTAACACGGAGTAGGCATGTACAGATCGCTTCTGGGACCCCATAATATCGAATTTTCGGGTGTTTAGGGCCAGAATTTGAGATATAAACGGGTACTGAAGATGCATGCACATATCGACTTTTGTGCACCTAAAAGATCGATTTTCAGTATGTTTTGAGCATGTATTTTGAAAATACTCTAACACGGAGTAGGCATGTACAGATCGCTTCTGGGACCCCTAAATATCGAATTTTCGGGTGTTTTGGGACTGAATTTGAGATATCGACTTTTTGGCACCTAAAAGATCGATTTTTAGCATGTTTTTAGCCTATATTTTGAAAATATTCTAGCACTGTACAGATTGCTTCTGGGACCCCAAAATATTGAATTTTCGGGTGTTTTGAGCCTGAATTTGAGATATAAACGGGTACAGAAGATACATGCACATATTGACTTTGGGCACCAAAAATATCGATTTTCAGCATGTTTTGGGCCTGAATTTTGAAAATACTCTAACACGGAGTAGGCATGTACAGATACCTTTTGGGACCTCTAAATATCGAATTTTCGGGTGTTTTGGGACTGAATTTGAGATATCGATTTTTTGGCACCTAAAATGTCGATTTTTAGCATGTTTTTAGCCTATATTTTGAAAATATTCTAGCACTGTGTAGGCATGTACAGATTGCTTCTGGGACCCCAGAAAATTGAATTTTCGGGTGTTTTGAGCTTGAATTTGAGATATAAACGGGTACAAAAGATACATGCACATATTGACTTTGGGCATCTAAAATATCGATTTTCAGCATGTTTTGGGCCTGTATTTTGAAAATACTCTAACACAGAGTAGGCATGTATAGATTGCTTCTGGGACCCCAAAATATTGAATTTTCGTGTGTTTTGAGCATGAATTTGAGATATAAACGGGTACTGAAGATGCATGCACATATCGACTTTTGTGCACCTAAAAGATCGATTTTCAGTATGTTTTGAGCATGTATTTTGAAAATACTCTAACACGGATTAGGCATGTACAGATCGCTTCTGGGACCCCAAAATATCGAATTTTTGGGTGTTTAGGGCCAGAATTTGAGATATAAACGGGTACTGAAGATGCATGCACATATCGACTTTTGTGCACCTAAAAGATCGATTTTCAGTATGTTTTGAGCATGTATTTTGAAAATACTCTAACACGGAGTAGGCATTTACAGATCGCTTCTGGGACCCCTAAATATCGAATTTTCGGGTGTTTTGGGACTGAATTTGAGATATCGACTTTTTGGCACCTAAAAGATCGATATTTAGCATGTTTTTAGCCTGTATTTTGAAAATATTCTAGCACTGAGTAGGCATGTACAGATTGCATCTGGGACCCCAAAATATTGAATTTTCGGGTATTTTGAGCCTGAATTTGAGATATAAACGGGAACTGAAGATGCATGCACATATCGACTTCTGTGCACCTAAAAGATCGATTTTCAGTATGTTTTGAGCATGTATTTTGAAAATACTCTAACACGGAGTAGGCATGTACAGATCGCTTCTGGGACCCCTAAATATCGATTTTTCGGGTGTTTTGGGACTGAATTTGAGATATCGACTTTTTGGCACCAAAGAGATCGATATTTAGCATGTTTTTAGCCTATATTTTGAAAATATTCTAGCACTGTACAGATTGCTTCTGGGACCCCAAAATATTGAATTTTCGGGTGTTTTGAGCCTGAATTTGAGATATAAACGGGTACAGAAGATACATGCACATATCGACTTTGGGCACCAAAAATATCGATTTTCAGCATGTTTTGGGCCTGAATTTTGAAAATACTCTAACACGGAGTAGGCATGTACAGATACCTTTTGGGACCTCTAAATATCGAATTTTCGGGTGTTTTGGGACTGAATTTGAGATATCGATTTTTTGGCACCTAAAATGTCGATTTTTAGCATGTTTTTAGCCTATATTTTGAAAATATTCTAGCACTGTGTAGGCATGTACAGATTGCTTCTGGGACCCCAAAATATTGAATTTTCGGGTGTTTTGAGCCTGAATTTGAGATATAAACGGGTACATAAGATACATGCACATATTGACTTTGGGCATCTAAAATATCGATTTTCAGCATGTTTTGGGCCTGTATTTTGAAAATACTCTAACACAGAGTAGGCATGTATAGATTGCTTCTGGGACCCCAAAATATTGAATTTTCGGGTGTTTTGAGCCTGAATTTGAGATATAAACGGGTACAGAAGATACATGCACATATTGACTTTGGGCACCAAAAATATCGATTTTCAGCATGTTTTGGGCCTGAATTTTGAAAATACTCTAACACGGAGTAGGCATGTACAGATCGCTTCTGGGACCCCATAATATCGAATTTTCGGGTGTTTAGGGCCAGAATTTGAGATATAAACGGGTACTGAAGATGCATGCACATATCGACTTTTGTGCACCTAAAAGATCGATTTTCAGTATGTTTTGAGCATGTATTTTGAAAATACTCTAACACGGAGTAGGCATGTACAGATCGCTTCTGGGACCCCTAAATATCGAATTTTCGGGTGTTTTGGGACTGAATTTGAGATATCGACTTTTTGGCACCTAAAAGATCGATTTTTAGCATGTTTTTAGCCTATATTTTGAAAATATTCTAGCACTGTACAGATTGCTTCTGGGACCCCAAAATATTGAATTTTCGGGTGTTTTGAGCCTGAATTTGAGATATAAACGGGTACAGAAGATAGATGCACATATTGACTTTGGGCACCAAAAATATCGATTTTCAGCATGTTTTGGGCCTGAATTTTGAAAATACTCTAACACGGAGTAGGCATGTACAGATACCTTTTGGGACCTCTAAATATCGAATTTTCGGGTGTTTTGGGACTGAATTTGAGATATCGATTTTTTGGCACCTAAAATGTCGATTTTTAGCATGTTTTTAGCCTATATTTTGAAAATATTCTAGCACTGTGTAGGCATGTACAGATTGCTTCTGGGACCCCAGAATATTGAATTTTCGGGTGTTTTGAGCTTGAATTTGAGATATAAACGGGTACAAAAGATACATGCACATATTGACTTTGGGCATCTAAAATATCGATTTTCAGCATGTTTTGGGCCTGTATTTTGAAAATACTCTAACACAGAGTAGGCATGTATAGATTGCTTCTGGGACCCCAAAATATTGAATTTTCGGGTGTTTTGAGCATGAATTTGAGATATAAACGGGTACTGAAGATGCATGCACATATCGACTTTTGTGCACCTAAAAGATCGATTTTCAGTATGTTTTGAGCATGTATTTTGAAAATACTCTAACACGGAGTAGGCATGTACAGATCGCTTCTGGGACCCCAAAATATCGAATTTTTGGGTGTTTAGGGCCAGAATTTGAGTTATAAACGGGTACTGAAGATGCATGCACATATCGACTTTTGTGCACCTAAAAGATCGATTTTCAGTATGTTTTGAGCATGTATTTTGAAAATACTCTAACACGGAGTAGGCATGTACAGATCGCTTCTGGGACCCATAAATATCGATTTTTCGGGTGTTTTGGGACTGAATTTGAGATATCGACTTTTTGGCACCTAAGAGATCGATATTTAGCATGTTTTTAGCCTATATTTTGAAAATATTCTAGCACTGTACAGATTGCTTCTGGGACCCCAAAATATTGAATTTTCGGGTGTTTTGAGCCTGAATTTGAGATATAAACGGGTACAGAAGATACATGCACATATCGACTTTGGGCACCAAAAATATCGATTTTCAGCATGTTTTGGGCCTGAATTTTGAAAATACTCTAACACGGAGTAGGCATGTACAGATACCTTTTGGGACCTCTAAATATCGAATTTTCGGGTGTTTTGGGACTGAATTTGAGATATCGATTTTTTGGCACCTAAAATGTCGATTTTTAGCATGTTTTTAGCCTATATTTTGAAAATATTCTAGCACTGTGTAGGCATGTACAGATTGCTTCTGGGACCCCAAAATATTGAATTTTCGGGTGTTTTGAGCCTGAATTTGAGATATAAACGGGTACATAAGATACATGCACATATTGACTTTGGGCATCTAAAATATCGATTTTCAGCATGTTTTGGGCCTGTATTTTGAAAATACTCTAACACAGAGTAGGCATGTATAGATTGCTTCTGGGACCCCAAAATATTGAATTTTCGGGTGTTTTGAGCCTGAATTTGAGATATAAACGGGTACTGAAGATGCATGCACATAGCGACTTTTGTGCACCTAAAAGATCGATTTTCAGTATGTTTTGAGCATGTATTTTGAAAATACTCTAACACGGAGTAGGCATGTACAGATCGCTTCTGGGACCCCTAAATATCGAATTTTCGGGTGTTTTGGGACTGAATTTGAGATATCGACTTTTTGGCACCTAAAAGATCGATTTTTAGCATGTTTTTAGCCTATATTTTGAAAATATTCTTGCACTGTACAGATTGCTTCTGGGACCCCAAAATATTGAATTTTCGGGTGTTTTGAGCCTGAATTTGAGATATAAACGGGTACAGAAGATACATGCACATATTGACTTTGGGCACCAAAAATATCGATTTTCAGCATGTTTTGGGCCTGAATTTTGAAAATACTCTAACACGGAGTAGGCATGTACAGATCGCTTCTGGGACCCCATAATATCGAATTTTCGGGTGTTTAGGGCCAGAATTTGAGATATAAACGGGTACTGAAGATGCATGCACATATCGACTTTTGTGCACCTAAAAGATCGATTTTCAGTATGTTTTGAGCATGTATTTTGAAAATACTCTAACACGGAGTAGGCATGTACAGATCGCTTCTGGGACCCCTAAATATCGAATTTTCGGATGTTTTTGGACTGAATTTGAGATATCGACTTTTTGGCACCTAAAAGATCGATTTTTAGCATGTTTTTAGCCTATATTTTGAAAATATTCTAGCACTGTACAGATTGCTTCTGGGACCCCAAAATATTGAATTTTCGGGTGTTTTGAGCCTGAATTTGAGATATAAACGGGTACAGAAGATACATGCACATATTGACTTTGGGCACCAAAAATATCGATTTTCAGCATGTTTTGGGCCTGAATTTTGAAAATACTCTAACACGGAGTAGGCATGTACAGATACCTTTTGGGACCTCTAAATATCGAATTTTCGGTTGTTTTGGGACTGAATTTGAGATATCGATTTTTTGGCACCTAAAATGTCGATTTTTAGCATGTTTTTAGCCTATATTTTGAAAATATTCTAGCACTGTGTTTGCATGTACAGATTGCTTCTGGGACCCCAAAATATTGAATTTTCGGGTGTTTTGAGCTTGAATTTGAGATATAAACGGGTACAAAAGATACATGCACATATTGACTTTGGGCATCTAAAATATCGATTTTCAGCATGTTTTGGGCCTGTATTTTGAAAATACTCTAACACAGAGTAGGCATGTATAGATTGCTTCAGGGACCCCAAAATATTGAATTTTCGGGTGTTTTGAGCATGAATTTGAGATATAAACGGGTACTGAAGATGCATGCACATATCGACTTTTGTGCACCTAAAAGATCGATTTTCAGTATGTTTTGAGCATGTATTTTGAAAATACTCTAACACGGAGTAGGCATGTACAGATCGCTTCTGGGACCCCAAAATATCGAATTTTTGGGTGTTTAGGGCCAGAATTTGAGATATAAACGGGTACTGAAGATGCATGCACATATCGACTTTTGTGCACCTAAAAGATCGATTTTCAGTATGTTTTGAGCATGTATTTTGAAAATACTCTAACACGGAGTAGGCATTTACAGATCGCTTCTGGGACCCCTAAATATCGAATTTTCGGGTGTTTTGGGACTGAATTTGAGATATCGACTTTTTGGCACCTAAAAGATCGATATTTAGCATGTTTTTAGCCTGTATTTTGAAAATATTCTAGCACTGAATAGGCATGTACAGATTGCTTCTGGGATCCCAAAATATTGAATTTTCGGGTGTTTTGAGCCTGAATTTGAGATATAAACGGGTACAGAAGATACATGCACTTTGGGCACCAAAAATATCGATTTTCAGCATGTTTTGGGTTTGTAATTTGAAAACACTCTAACACTGAGTAGGCATGTACAGATTGCATCTGGGACCCCAAAATATTGAATTTTCGGGTATTTTGAGCCTGAATTTGAGATATAAACGGGTACTGAAGATGCATGCACATATCGACTTCTGTGCACCTAAAAGATCGATTTTCAGTATGTTTTGAGCATGTATTTTGAAAATACTCTAACACGGAGTAGGCATGTACAGATCGCTTCTGGGACCCCTAAATATCGATTTTTCGGGTGTTTTGGGACTGAATTTGAGATATCGACTTTTTGGCACCTAAGAGATCGATATTTAGCATGTTTTTAGCCTATATTTTGAAAATATTCTAGCACTGCACAGATTGCTTCTGGGACCCCAAAATATTGAATTTTCGGGTGTTTTGAGCCTGAATTTGAGATATAAACGGGTACAGAAGATACATGCACATATCGACTTTGGGCACCAAAAATATCGATTTTCAGCATGTTTTGGGCCTGAATTTTGAAAATACTCTAACACGGAGTAGGCATGTACAGATACCTTTTGGGACCTCTAAATATCGAATTTTCGGGTGTTTTGGGACTGAATTTGAGATATCGATTTTTTGGCACCTAAAATGTCGATTTTTAGCATGTTTTTAGCCTATATTTTGAAAATATTCTAGCACTGTGTAGGCATGTACAGATTGCTTCTGGGACCCCAAAATATTGAATTTTCGGGTGTTTTGAGCCTGAATTTGAGATATAAACGGGTACATAAGATACATGCACATATTGACTTTGGGCATCTAAAATATAGATTTTCAGCATGTTTTGGGCCTGTATTTTGAAAATACTCTAACACAGAGTAGGCATGTATAGATTGCTTCTGGGACCCAAAAATATTGAATTTTCGGGTGTTTTGAGCCTGAATTTGAGATATAAACGGGTACTGAAGATGCATGCACATATCGACTTTTGTGCACCTAAAAGATCGATTTTCAGTATGTTTTGAGCATGTATTTTGAAAATACTCTAACACGGAGTAGGCATGTACAGATCGCTTTTGGGACCCCTAAATATCGATTTTTCGGGTGTTTTGGGACTGAATTTGAGATATCGACTTTTTGGCACCTAAAAGATCGATTTTTAGCATGTTTTTAGCCTATATTTTGAAAATATTCTTGCACTGTACAGATTGCTTCTGGGAACCCAAAATATTGAATTTTCGGGTGTTTTGAGCCTGAATTTGAGATATAAACGGGTACAGAAGATACATGCACATATTGACTTTGGGCACCAAAAATATCGATTTTCAGCATGTTTTGGGCCTGAATTTTGAAAATACTCTAACACGGAGTAGGCTTGTACAGATCGCTTCTGGGACCCCATAATATCGAATTTTCGGGTGTTTAGGGCCAGAATTTGAGATATAAACGGGTACTGAAGATGCATGCACATATCGACTTTTGTGCACCTAAAAGATCGATTTTCAGTATGTTTTGAGCATGTATTTTGAAAATACTCTAACACGGAGTAGGCATGTACAGATACCTTTTGGGACCTCAAAATATCGAATTTTCGGGTGTTTTGGGACTGAATTTGAGATATCGATTTTTTGGCACCTAAAATGTCGATTTTTAGCATGTTTTTAGCCTATATTTTGAAAATATTCTAGCACTGTGTAGGCATGTACAGATTGCTTTTGGGACCCCAGAATATTGAATTTTCGGGTGTTTTGGGACTGAATTTGAGATATCGACTTTTTGGCACCTAAAAGATCGATTTTTAGCATGTTTTTAGCCTATATTTTGAAAATATTCTAGCACTGTACAGATTGCTTCTGGGACCCCAAAATATTGAATTTTCGAGTGTTTTGAGCCTGAATTTGAGATATAAACGGGTACAGAAGATACATGCACATATTGACTTTGGGCACCAAAAATATCGATTTTCAGCATGTTTTGGGCCTGAATTTTGAAAATACTCTAACACGGAGTAGGCATGTACAGATACCTTTTGGGACCTCTAAATATCGAATTTTCGGGTGTTTTGGGACTGAATTTGAGATATCGATTTTTTGGCACCTAAAATATCGATTTTTAGCATGTTTTTAGCCTATATTTTGAAAATATTCTAGCACTGTGTAGGCATGTACAGATTGCTTCTGGGACCCCAGAATATTGAATTTTCGGGTGTTTTGAGCTTGAATTTGAGATATAAACGGGTACAAAAGATACATGCACATATTGACTTTGGGCATCTAAAATATCGATTTTCAGCATGTTTTGGGCCTGTATTTTGAAAATACTCTAACACAGAGTAGGCATGTATAGATTGCTTCTGGGACCCCAAAATATTGAATTTTCGGGTGTTTTGAGCCTGAATTTGAGATATAAACGGGTACTGAAGATGCATGCACATATCGACTTTTGTGCACCTAAAAGATCGATTTTCAGTATGTTTTGAGCATGTATTTTGAAAATACTCTAACACGGAGTAGGCATGTACAGATCGCTTCTGGGACCCCTAAATATCGAATTTTCGGTTGTTTTGGGACTGTATTTGAGATATCGACTTTTTGGCACCTAAAAGATCGATTTTTAGCATGTTTTTAGCCTATATTTTGAAAATATTCTTGCACTGTACAGATTGCTTCTGGGACCCCAAAATATTGAATTTTCGGGTGTTTTGAGCCTGAATTTGAGATATAAACGGGTACAGAAGATACATGCACATATCGACTTTGGGCACCAAAAATATCGATTTTCAGCATGTTTTGGGCCTGAATTTTGAAAATACTCTAACACGGAGTAGGCATGTACAGATACCTTTTGGGACCTCTAAATATCGAATTTTCGGGTGTTTTGGGACTGAATTTGAGATATCGATTTTTTGGCACCTAAAATGTCGATTTTTAGCATGTTTTTAGCCTATATTTTGAAAATATTCTAGCACTGTGTAGGCATGTACAGATTGCTTCTGGGACCCCAAAATATTGAATTTTCGGGTGTTTTGAGCCTGAATTTGAGATATAAACGGGTACATAAGATACATGCACATATTGACTTTGGGCATCTAAAATATCGATTTTCAGCATGTTTTGGGCCTGTATTTTGAAAATACTCTAACACAGAGTAGGCATGTATAGATTGCTTCTGGGACCCCAAAATATTGAATTTTCGGGTGTTTTGAGCCTGAATTTGAGATATAAACGGGTACTGAAGATGCATGCACATAGCGACTTTTGTGCACCTAAAAGATCGATTTTCAGTATGTTTTGAGCATGTATTTTGAAAATACTCTAACACGGAGTAGGCATGTACAGATCGCTTCTGGGACCCCTAAATATCGAATTTTCGGTTGTTTTGGGACTGTATTTGAGATATCGACTTTTTGGCACCTAAAAGATCGATTTTTAGCATGTTTTTAGCCTATATTTTGAAAATATTCTTGCACTGTACAGATTGCTTCTGGGACCCCAAAATATTGAATTTTCGGGTGTTTTGAGCCTGAATTTGAGATATAAACGGGTACAGAAGATACATGCACATATTGACTTTGGGCACCAAAAATATCGATTTTCAGCATGTTTTGGGCCTGAATTTTGAAAATACTCTAACACGGAGTAGGCATGTACAGATCGCTTCTGGGACCCCATAATATCGAATTTTCGGGTGTTTAGGGCCAGAATTTGAGATATAAACGGGTACTGAAGATGCATGCACATATCGACTTTTGTGCACCTAAAAGATCGATTTTCAGTATGTTTTGAGCATGTATTTTGAAAATACTCTAACACGGAGTAGGCATGTACAGATCGCTTCTGGGACCCCTAAATATCGAATTTTCGGGTGTTTTGGGACTGAATTTGAGATATCGACTTTTTGGCACCTAAAAGATCGATTTTTAGCATGTTTTTAGCCTATATTTTGAAAATATTCTAGCACTGTACAGATTGCTTCTGGGACCCCAAAATATTGAATTTTCGGGTGTTTTGAGCCTGAATTTGAGATATAAACGGGTACAGAAGATACATGCACATATTGACTTTGGGCACCAAAAATATCGATTTTCAGCATGTTTTGGGCCTGAATTTTGAAAATACTCTAACACGGAGTAGGCATGTACAGATACCTTTTGGGACCTCTAAATATCGAATTTTCGGGTGTTTTGGGACTGAATTTGAGATATCGATTTTTTGGCACCTAAAATGTCGATTTTTAGCATGTTTTTAGCCTATATTTTGAAAATATTCTAGCACTGTGTAGGCATGTACAGATTGCTTCTGGGACCCCAGAATATTGAATTTTCGGGTGTTTTGAGCTTGAATTTGAGATATAAACGGGTACTGAAGATGCATGCACATATCGACTTTTGTGCACCTAAAAGATCGATTTTCAGTATGTTTTGAGCATGTATTTTGAAAATACTCTAACACGGAGTAGGCATGTACAGATCGCTTCTGGGACCCCAAAATATCGAATTTTTGGGTGTTTAGGGCCAGAATTTGAGATATAAACGGGTACTGAAGATGCATGCACATATCGACTTTTGTGCACCTAAAAGATCGATTTTCAGTATGTTTTGAGCATGTATTTTGAAAATACTCTAACACGGAGTAGGCATGTACAGATCGCTTCTGGGACCCCAAAATATCGAATTTTTGGGTGTTTAGGGCCAGAATTTGAGATATAAACGGGTACTGAAGATGCATGCACATATCGACTTTTGTGCACCTAAAAGATCGATTTTCAGTATGTTTTGAGCATGTATTTTGAAAATACTCTAACACGGAGTAGGCATTTACAGATCGCTTCTGGGACCCCTAAATATCGAATTTTCGGGTGTTTTGGGACTGAATTTGAGATATCGACTTTTTGGCACCTAAAAGATCGATATTTAGCATGTTTTTAGCCTGTATTTTGAAAATATTCTAGCACTGAGTAGGCATGTACAGATTGCTTCTGGGATCCCAAAATATTGAATTTTCGGGTGTTTTGAGCCTGAATTTGAGATATAAACGGGTACAGAAAATACATGCACATATTGACTTTGGGCATCTAAAATATCGATTTTCAGCATGTTTTGGGTTTGTAATTTGAAAACACTCTAACACTGAGTAGGCATGTACAGATTGCATCTGGGACCCCAAAATATTGAATTTTCGGGTATTTTGAGCCTGAATTTGAGATATAAACGGGTACTGAAGATGCATGCACATATCGACTTCTGTGCACCTAAAAGATCGATTTTCAGTATGTTTTGAGCATGTATTTTGAAAATACTCTAATACGGAGTAGGCATGTACAGATCGCTTCTGGGACCCCTAAATATCGATTTTTCGGGTGTTTTGGGACTGAATTTGAGATATCGACTTTTTGGCACCTAAGAGATCGATATTTAGCATGTTTTTAGCCTATATTTTGAAAATATTCTAGCACTGCACAGATTGCTTCTGGGACCCCAAAATATTGAATTTTCGGGTGTTTTGAGCCTGAATTTGAGATATAAACGGGTACAGAAGATACATGCACATATCGACTTTGGGCACCAAAAATATCGATTTTCAGCATGTTTTGGGCCTGAATTTTGAAAATACTCTAACACGGAGTAGGCATGTACAGATACCTTTTGGGACCTCTAAATATCGAATTTTCGGGTGTTTTGGGACTGAATTTGAGATATCGATTTTTTGGCACCTAAAATGTCGATTTTTAGCATGTTTTTAGCCTATATTTTGAAAATATTCTAGCACTGTGTAGGCATGTACAGATTGCTTCTGGGACCCCAAAATATTGAATTTTCGGGTGTTTTGAGCATGAATTTGAGATATAAACGGGTACATAAGATACATGCACATATTGACTTTGGGCATCTAAAATATCGATTTTCAGCATGTTTTGGGCCTGTATTTTGAAAATACTCTAACACAGAGTAGGCATGTACAGATCGCTTCTGGGACCCCTAAATATCGAATTTTCGCGTGTTTTGGGACTGAATTTGAGATATCGACTTTTTGGCACCTAAAAGATCGATTTTTAGCATGTTTTTAGCCTATATTTTGAAAATATTCTTGCACTGTACAGATTGCTTCTGGGAACCCAAAATATTGAATTTTCGGGTGTTTTGAGCCTGAATTTGAGATATAAACGGGTACAGAAGATACATGCACATATTGACTTTGGGCACCAAAAATATCGATTTTCAGCATGTTTTGGGCCTGAATTTTGAAAATACTCTAACACGGAGTAGGCTTGTACAGATCGCTTCTGGGACCCCATAATATCGAATTTTCGGGTGTTTAGGGCCAGAATTTGAGATATAAACGGGTACTGAAGATGCATGCACATATCGACTTTTGTGCACCTAAAAGATCGATTTTCAGTATGTTTTGAGCATGTATTTTGAAAATACTCTAACACGGAGTAGGCATGTACAGATACCTTTTGGGACCTCAAAATATCGAATTTTCGGGTGTTTTGGGACTGAATTTGAGATATCGATTTTCTGGCACCTAAAATGTCGATTTTTAGCATGTTTTTAGCCTATATTTTGAAAATATTCTATCACTTTGTAGGCATGTACAGATTGCTTCTGGGACCCCAGAATATTGAATTTTCGGGTGTTTTGGGACTGAATTTGAGATATCGACTTTTTGGCACCTAAAAGATCGATTTTTAGCATGTTTTTAGCCTATATTTTGAAAATATTCTAGCACTGTACAGATTGCTTCTGGGACCCCAAAATATTGAATTTTCGGGTGTTTTGAGCCTGAATTTGAGATATAAACGGGTACAGAAGATACATGCACATATTGACTTTGGGCACCAAAAATATCGATTTTCAGCATGTTTTGGGCCTGAATTTTGAAAATACTCTAACACGGAGTAGGCATGTACAGATACCTTTTGGGACCTCTAAATATCGAATTTTCGGGTGTTTTGGGACTGAATTTGAGATATCGATTTTTTGGCACCTAAAATGTCGATTTTTAGCATGTTTTTAGCCTATATTTTGAAAATATTCTAGCACTGTGTAGGCATGTACAGATTGCTTCTGGGACCCCAGAATATTGAATTTTCGGGTGTTTTGAGCTTGAATTTGAGATATAAACGGGTACAAAAGATACATGCACATATTGACTTTGGGCATCTAAAATATCGATTTTCAGCATGTTTTGGGCCTGTATTTTGAAAATACTCTAACACAGAGTAGGCATGTACAGATTGCTTCTGGGACCCCAAAATATTGAATTTTCGGGTGTTTTGAGCCTGAATTTGAGATATAAACGGGTACTGAAGATGCATGCACATATCGACTTTTGTGCACCTAAAAGATCGATTTTCAGTATGTTTTGAGCATGTATTTTGAAAATACTCTAACACGGAGTAGGCATGTACAGATCGCTTCTGGGACCCCTAAATATCGAATTTTCGGTTGTTTTGGGACTGTATTTGAGATATCGACTTTTTGGCACCTAAAAGATCGAGTTTTAGCATGTTTTTAGCCTATATTTTGAAAATATTCTTGCACTGTACAGATTGCTTCTGGGACCCCAAAATATTGAATTTTCGGGTGTTTTGAGCCTGAATTTGAGATATAAACGGGTACAGAAGATACATGCACATATTGACTTTGGGCACCAAAAATATCGATTTTCAGCATGTTTTGGGCCTGAATTTTGAAAATACTCTAACACGGAGTAGGCATGTACAGATACCTTTTGGGAACTCTAAATATCGAATTTTCGGGTGTTTTGGGACTGAATTTGAGATATCGATTTTTTGGCACCTAAAATGTCGATTTTTAGCATGTTTTTAGCCTATATTTTGAAAATATTCTAGCACTGTGTAGGCATGTACAGATTGCTTCTGGGACCCCAGAATATTGAATTTTCGGGTGTTTTGAGCTTGAATTTGAGATATAAACGGGTACAAAAGATACATGCACATATTGACTTTGGGCATCTAAAATATCGATTTTCAGCATGTTTTGGGCCTGTATTTTGAAAATACTCTAACACAGAGTAGGCATGTATAGATTGCTTCTGGGACCCCAAAATATTGAATTTTCGGGTGTTTTGAGCCTGAATTTGAGATATAAACGGGTACTGAAGATGCATGCACATATCGACTTTTGTGCACCTAAAAGATCGATCTTCAGTATGTTTTGAGCATGTATTTTGAAAATACTCTAACACGGAGTAGGCATGTACAGATCGCTTCTGGGACCCCTAAATATCGAATTTTCGGGTGTTTTGGGACTGAATTTGAGATATCGACTTTTTGGCACCTAAAAGATCGATTTTTAGCATGTTTTTAGCCTATATTTAGAAAATAAAGGCATGTACAGATTGCTTCTGGGACCCCATAATATAGAATTTTCGGGTGTTTTGAGCCTGAATTTGAGATATAAACGGGTACAGAAGATACATGCACATATTGACTTTTAGCATCTAAAATATCGATTTTCAGCATGTTTTGGGCCTGAATTTTGAAAATACTCTAACACGGAGTAGGCATGTACAGATACATTCTGGGACCTCTAAATATCGAATTTTCGGGTGTTTTGGGACTGAATTTGAGATATCGATTTTTTGGCACCTAAAATGTCGATTTTTAGCATGTTTTTAGCCTATATTTTGAAAATATTCTAGCACTGTGTAGACATGTACAGATTGCTTCTGGGACCCCAAAATATTGAATTTTCGGGTGTTTTGAGCCTGAATTTGAGATATAAACGGGTACTGAAGATGCATGCACATATCGACTTTTGTGCACCTAAAGGATCGATTTTCAGTATGTTTTGAGCATGTATTTTGAAAATACTCTAACACGGAGTAGGCATGTACAGATCGCTTCTGGGACCCCTAAATATCAAATTTTCGGGTGTTTTGGGACTGAATTTGAGATATCGACTTTTTGGCACCTAAAAGATCGATTTTTAGCATGTTTTTAGCATATATTTTGAAAATATTCTAGCACTGTACAGATTGCTTCTGGGACCCCAAAATATTGAATTTTCGGGGGTTTTGAGCCTGAATTTGAGATATAAACGGGTACAGAAGATACATGCACATATTGACTTTGGGCACCAAAAATATAGATTTTCAGCATGTTTTGGGCCTGAATTTTGAAAATACTCTAACACGGAGTAGGCATGTACAGATCGCTTCTGGGACCCCTAAATATCGAATTTTCGGTTGTTTTGGGACTGAATTTGAGATATCGACTTTTTGGCACCTAAAAGATCGATTTTCAGCATGTTTTTAGCCTATATTTTGAAAATATTCTAGCACTGAGTAGGCATGTACAGATTGCTTCTGGGAACCCAAAATATTGAATTTTCGGGTGTTTTGAGCCTGAATTTGAGATATAAACGGGTACAGAAGATACATGCACATATTGACTTTGGGCACCAAAAATATCGATTTTCAGCATGTTTTGGGCCTGAATTTTGAAAATACTCTATCACGGAGTAGGCATGTACAGATCGCTTCTGGGACCCCAAAATATCGAATTTTCGGGTGTTTAGGGACAGAATTTGAGATATAAACGGGTACAGAAGATGCATGCACATATCGACTTTTGGGCACCTAAAAGATCGATTTTCAGTATGTTTTTGGCCTGTATTTTGAAAATACTCTAACACGGAGTAAGCATGTACAGATACCTTCTGGGACCTCTAAATATCGAATTTTCGGGTGTTTTGGGACTGAATTTGAGATATCGATTTTTTGGCACCTAAAATGTCGATTTTTAGCATGTTTTTAGCCTATATTTTGAAAATATTCTAGCACTGTGTAGGCATGTACAGATTGCTTCTGGGACCCCAGAATATTGAATTTTCGGGTGTTTTGAGCTTGAATTTGAGATATAAACGTGTACAAAAGATACATGCACATATTGACTTTGGGCATCTAAAATATCGATTTTCAGCATGTTTTGGGCCTGTATTTTGAAAATACTCTAACACAGAGTAGGCATGTATAGATTGCTTCTGGGACCCCAAAATATTGAATTTTCGGGTGTTTTGAGCCTGAATTTGAGATATAAACGGGTACTGAAGATGCATGCACATATCGACTTTTGTGCACCTAAAAGATCGATTTTCAGTATGTTTTGAGCATGTATTTTGAAAATACTCTAACACGGAGTAGGCATGTACAGATCGCTTCTGGGACCCCTAAATATCGAATTTTCGGGTGTTTTGGGACTGAATTTGAGATATCGACTTTTTGGCACCTAAAAGATCGATTTTTAGCATGTTTTTAGCCTATATTTTGAAAATATTCTTGCACTGTACAGATTGCTTCTGGGACCCCAAAATATTGAATTTTCGGGTGTTTTGAGCCTGAATTTGAGATATAAACGGGTACAGAAGATACATGCACATATTGACTTTGGGCACCAAAAATATCGATTTTCAGCATGTTTTGGGCCTGAATTTTGAAAATACTCTAACACGGAGTAGGCATGTACAGATCGCTTCTGGGACCCCAAAATATCGAATTTTCGGGTGTTTAGGGGCAGAATTTGAGATATAAACGGGTACAGAAGATGCATGCACATATCGACTTTTGGGCACCTAAAAGATCGATTTTCAGTATGTTTTTGGATTGTATTTTGAAATTACTCTAACACGGAGTAGGCATGTACAGATACCTTCTGGGACCTCTAAATATCAAATTATCGGGTGTTTTGGGACTGAATTTGAGATATCGTTTTTTTGGCACCTAAAATGTCGATTTTTAGCATGTTTTTAGCCTATATTTTGAAAATATTCTAGCACTGTGTAGGCATGTACAGATCGCTTCTGGGACCCCTAAATATCAAATTTTCGGGTGTTTTGGGACTGAATTTGAGATATCGACTTTTTGGCACCTAAAAGATCGATTTTTAGCATGTTTTTAGCCTATATTTTGAAAATATTCTAGCACTGTACAGATTGCTTCTGGGACCCCAAAATATTGAATTTTCGGGGGTTTTGAGCCTGAATTTGAGATATAAACGGGTACAGAAGATACATGCACATATTGACTTTGGGCACCAAAAATATCGATTTTCAGCATGTTTTGGGCCTGAATTTTGAAAATACTCTAACACGGAGTAGGCATGTACAGATCGCTTCTGGGACCCCTAAATATCGAATTTTCGGTTGTTTTGGGACTGAATTTGAGATATCGACTTTTTGGCACCTAAAAGATCGATTTTCAGCATGTTTTTAGCCTATATTTTGAAAATATTCTAGCACTGAGTAGGCATGTACAGATTGCTTCTGGGACCCCAAAATATTGAATTTTCGGGTGTTTTGAGCCTGAATTTGAGATATAAACGGGTACAGAAGATACATGCACATATTGACTTTGGGCACCAAAAATATCGATTTTCAGCATGTTTTGGGCCTGAATTTTGAAAATACTCTAACACGGAGTAGGCATGTACAGATACCTTTTGGGACCTCTAAATATCGAATTTTCGGGTGTTTTGGGACTGAATTTGAGATATCGATTTTTTGGCACCTAAATTGTCGATTTTTAGCATGTTTTTAGCCTATATTTTGAAAATATTCAAGCACTGTGTAGGCATGTACAGATTGCTTCTGGGACCCCAAAATATTGAATTTTCGGGTGTTTTGAGCCTGAATTTGAGATATAAACGGGTACATAAGATACATGCACATATTGACTTTGGGCATCTAAAATATCGATTTTCAGCATGTTTTGGGCCTGTATTTTGAAAATACTCTAACACAGAGTAGGCATGTACAGATTGCTTCTGGGACCCCAAAATATTGAATTTTCGGGTGTTTTGAGCCTGAATTTGAGATATAAACGGGTACTGAAGATGCATGCACATATCGACTTTTGTGCACCTAAAAGATCGATTTTCAGTATGTTTTGAGCATGTATTTTGAAAATACTCTAACACGGAGTAGACATGTACAGATCGCTTCTGGGACCCCTAAATATCGAATTTTCGGGTGTTTTGGGACTGAATTTGAGATATCGACTTTTTGGCACCTAAAAGATCGATTTTTAGCATGTTTTTAGCCTATATTTTGAAAATATTCTTGCACTGTACAGATTGCTTCTGGGACCCCAAAATATTGAATTTTCGGGTGTTTTGAGCCTGAATTTGAGATATAAACGGGTACAGAAGATACATGCACATATTGACTTTGGGCACCAAAAATATCGATTTTCAGCATGTTTTGGGCCTGAATTTTGAAAATACTCTAACACGGAGTAGGCATATACAGATCGCTTCTGGGACCCCAAAATATCGAATTTTCGGGTGTTTAGGGCCAGAATTTGAGATATAAACGGGTACAGAAAATGCATGCACATATCGACTTTTGGGCACCTAAAAGATCGATTTTCAGTATGTTTTTGGCCTGTATTTTGAAATTACTCTAACACGGAGTAGGCATGTACAGATACCTTCTGGGACCCCTAAATATCGAATTTTCGGGTGTTTTGGGACTGAATTTGAGATATCGACTTTTTGGCACCTAAAAGATCGATTTTTAGCATGTTTTTAGCCTATATTTTGAAAATATTTTAGCACTGTACAGATTGCTTCTGGGACCCCAAAATATCGAATTTTCGGGTGTTTAGGGCCAGAATTTGAGATATAAACGGGTACAGAAGATGCATGCACATATCGACTTTTGGGCACCTAAAAGATCGATTTTCAGTATGTTTTTGGCCTGTATTTTGAAAATACTCTAACACGGAGTAAGCATGTACAGATACCTTCTGGGACCTCTAAATATCGAATTTTCGGGTGTTTTGGGACTGAATTTGAGATATCGATTTTTTGGCACCTAAAATGTCGATTTTTAGCATGTTTTTAGCCTATATTTTGAAAATATTCTAGCACTGTGTAGGCATGTACAGATTGCTTCTGGGACCCCAAAATATTGAATTTTGGGGTGTTTTGAGCCTGAATTTGAGATATAAACGGGTACAGAAGATACATGCACATATTGACTTTGGGCATCTAAAATATCGATTTTCAGCATGTTTTGGGCCTGTATTTTGAAAATACTCTAACACTGAGTAGGCATGTACAGATTGCTTCTGGGACCCCAAAATAATGAATTTTCGGGTGTTTTGAGCCTGAATTTGAGATATAAACGGGTACTGAAGATGCATGCACATATCGACTTTTGTGCACCTAAAAGATCGATTTTCAGTATGTTTTGAGCATGTATTTTGAAAATACTCTAACACGGAGTAGGCATGTACAGATCGCTTCTGGGACCCCTAAATATCGAATTTTCGGGTGTTTTGGGACTGAATTTGAGATATCGACTTTTTGGCACCTAAAAGATCGATTTTTAGCATGTTTTTAGCCTATATTTAGAAAATATAGGCATGTACAGACTGCTTCTGGGACCCCATAATATAGAATTTTCGAGTGTTTTGAGCCTGAATTTGAGATATAAACGGGTACAGAAGATACATGCACATATTGACTTTTAGCATCTAAAATATCGATTTTCAGCATGTTTTGGGCCTGAATTTTGAAAATACTCTAACACGGAGTAGGCATGTACAGATACCTTCTGGGACCTCTAAATATCGAATTTTCGGGTGTTTTGGGACTGAATTTGAGATATCGATTTTTTGGCACCTAAAATGTCGATTTTTAGCATGTTTTTAGCCTATATTTTGAAAATATTCTAGCACTGTGTAGACATGTACAGATTGCTTCTGGGACCCCAAAATATTGAATTTTCGGGTGTTTTGAGCCTGAATTTGAGATATAAACGGGTACTGAAGATGCATGCACATATCGACTTTTGTGCACCTAAAGGATCGATTTTCAGTATGTTTTGAGCATGTATTTTGAAAATACTCTAACACGGAGTAGGCATGTACAGATCGCTTCTGGGAACCCTAAATATCAAATTTTCGGGTGTTTTGGGACTGAATTTGAGATATCGACTTTTTGGCACCTAAAAGATCGATTTTTAGCATGTTTTTAGCCTATATTTTGAAAATATTCTAGCACTGTACAGATTGCTTCTGGGACCCGAAAATATTGAATTTTCGGGTGTTTTGAGCCTGAATTTGAGATATAAACGGGTACAGAAGATACATGCACATATTGACTTTGGGCACCAAAAATATCGATTTTCAGCATGTTTTGGGCCTGAATTTTGAAAATACTCTAACACGGAGTAGGCATGTACAGATCGCTTCTGGGACCCCTAAATATCGAATTTTCGGTTGTTTTGGGACTGAATTTGAGATATCGACTTTTTGGCACCTAAAAGATCGATTTTCAGCATGTTTTTAGCCTATATTTTGAAAATATTCTAGCACTGAGTAGGCATGTACAGATTGCTTCTGGGACCCCAAAATATTGAATTTTCGGGGGTTTTGAGCCTGAATTTGAGATATAAACGGGTACAGAAGATACATGCACATATTGACTTTGGGCACCAAAAATATCGATTTTCAGCATGTTTTGGGCCTGAATTTTGAAAATACTCTATCACGGAGTAGGCATGTACAGGTCGCTTCTGGGACCCCAAAATATCGAATTTTCGGGTGTTTAGGGACAGAATTTGAGATATAAACGGGTCCAGAAGATGCATGCACATATCGACTTTTGGGCACCTAAAAGATCGATTTTCAGTATGTTTTTGGCCTGTATTTTGAAAATACTCTAACACGGAGTAGGCATGTACAGATACCTTTTGGGACCTCTAAATATCGAATTTTCGGGTGTTTTGGGACTGAATTTGAGATATCGATTTTTTGGCACCTAAATTGTCGATTTTTAGCATGTTTTTAGCCTATATTTTGAAAATATTCAAGCACTGTGTAGGCATGTACAGATTGCTTCTGGGACCCCAAAATATTGAATTTTCGGGTGTTTTGAGCCTGAATTTGAGATATAAACGGGTACATAAGATACATGCACATATTGACTTTGGGCATCTAAAATATCGATTTTCAGCATGTTTTGGGCCTGTATTTTGAAAATACTCTAACACAGAGTAGGCATGTACAGATTGCTTCTGGGACCCCAAAATATTGAATTTTCGGGTGTTTTGAGCCTGAATTTGAGATATAAACGGGTACTGAAGATGCATGCACATATCGACTTTTGTGCACCTAAAAGATCGATTTTCAGTATGTTTTGAGCATGTATTTTGAAAATACTCTAACACGGAGTAGACATGTACAGATCGCTTCTGGGACCCCTAAATATCGAATTTTCGGGTGTTTTGGGACTGAATTTGAGATATCGACTTTTTGGCACCTAAAAGATCGATTTTTAGCATGTTTTTAGCCTATATTTTGAAAATATTCTTGCACTGTACAGATTGCTTCTGGGACCCCAAAATATTGAATTTTCGGGTGTTTTGAGCCTGAATTTGAGATATAAACGGGTACAGAAGATACATGCACATATTGACTTTGGGCACCAAAAATATCGATTTTCAGCATGTTTTGGGCCTGAATTTTGAAAATACTCTAACACGGAGTAGGCATATACAGATCGCTTCTGGGACCCCAAAATATCGAATTTTCGGGTGTTTAGGGCCAGAATTTGAGATATAAACGGGTACAGAAAATGCATGCACATATCGACTTTTGGGCACCTAAAAGATCGATTTTCAGTATGTTTTTGGCCTGTATTTTGAAATTACTCTAACACGGAGTAGGCATGTACAGATACCTTCTGGGACCCCTAAATATCGAATTTTCGGGTGTTTTGGGACTGAATTTGAGATATCGACTTTTTGGCACCTAAAAGATCGATTTTTAGCATGTTTTTAGCCTATATTTTGAAAATATTTTAGCACTGTACAGATTGCTTCTGGGACCCCAAAATATCGAATTTTCGGGTGTTTAGGGCCAGAATTTGAGATATAAACGGGTACCGAAGATGCATGCACATATCGACTTTTGGGCACCTAAACGATCGATTTTCAGTATGTTTTTGGCCTGTATTTTGAAATTACTCTAACACGGAGTAGGCATGTACAGACACCTTCTGGGACCTCTAAATATCGAATTATCGGGTGTTTTGGGACTGAATTTGAGATATCGATTTTTTGGCACCTAAAATGTCGATTTTTAGCATGTTTTTAGCCTATATTTTGAAAATATTCTAGCACTGTGTAGGCATGTATAGATTCCTTCTGGGACCCCAAATTATTGAATTTTCGGGTGTTTTGAGCCTGAATTTGAGATATAAACGGGTACAGAGGATACATGCACATTTTGACTTTGGGCATCAAAAATATCGATTTTCAGCATGTTTTGGGCCTGTATTTTGAAAATACTCTAACACTGAGTAGGCATGTACAGATTGCTTCTGGGACCCCAAAATATTGAATTTTCGGGTGTTTTGAGCCTGAATTTGAGATATAAACGGGTACTGAAGATGCATGCACATATCGACTTTTGTGCACCTAAAAGATCGACTTTCAGTATGTTTTGAGCATGTATTTTGAAAATACTCTAACACGGAGTAGGCATGTACAGATCGCTTCTGGGACCCCTAAATATCGAATTTTCGGGTGTTTTGGGACTGAATTTGAGATATCGACTTTTTGGCACCTAAAAGATCGATTTTTAGCATGTTTTTAGCCTATATTTTGAAAATATTCTTGCACTGTACAGATTGCTTCTGGGACCCCAAAATATTGAATTTTCGGGTGTTTTGAGTCTGAATTTGAGATATAAACGGGTACAGAAGATATATGCACATATTGACTTTGGGCACCAAAAATATCGATTTTCAGCATGTTTTGGGCCTGAATTTTGAAAATACTCTAACACGGAGTAGGCATGTACAGATCGCTTCTGGGACCCCAAAATATCGAATTTTCGGGTGTTTAGGGCCAGAATTTGAGATATAAACGGGTACAGAAGATGCATGCACATATCGACTTTTCGGCACCTAAAAGATCGATTTTCAGTATGTTTTTGGCCTGTATTTTGAAATTACTCTAACACGGAGTAGGCATGTACAGATACCTTCTGGGACCCCTAAATATCGAATTTTCGGGTGTTTTGGGACTGAATTTGAGATATCGACTTTTTGGCACCTAAAAGATCGATTTTTAGCATGTTTTTAGCCTATATTTTGAAAATATTCTAGTACTGTACAGATTGCTTCTGGGACCCCAAAATATCGAATTTTCGGGTGTTTAGGGCCAGAATTTGAGATATAAACGGGTACAGAAGATGCATGCACATGTCGACTTTTGGGCACCTAAAAGATCGATTTTCAGTATGTTTTTGGCCTGTATTTTGAAAATACTCTAACACGGAGTAAGCATGTACAGATACCTTCTGGGACCTCTAAATATCGAATTTTCGGGTGTTTTGGGACTGAATTTGAGATATCGATTTTTTGGCACCTAAAATGTCGATTTTTAGCATGTTTTTAGCCTATATTTTGAAAATATTCTAGCACTGTGTAGGCATGTACAGATTGCTTCTGCGACCCCTAAATATTGAATTTTCGGGTGTTTTGAGCCTGAATTTGAGATATAAACGGGTACAGAAGATACATACACATATTGACTTTGGTCATCTAAAATATCGATTTTCAGCATGTTTTGGGCCTGTATTTTGAAAATACTCTAACACTGTGTAGGCATGTACAGATTGCTTCTGGGACCCCATAATATTGAATTTTCGGGTGTTTTGAGCCTGAATTTGAGATATAAACGGGTACAGAAGATACATGCACATATTGACTTTTAGCATCTAAAATATCGATTTTCAGCATGTTTTGGGCCTGAATTTTGAAAATACTCTAACACGGAGTAGGCATGTACAGATACCTTCTGGGACCTCTAAATATCGAATTTTCGGGTGTTTTGGGACTGAATTTGAGATATCGATTTTTTGGCACCTAAAATGTCGATTTTTAGCATGTTTTTAGCCTATATTTTGAAAATATTCTAGCACTGTGTAGACATGTACAGATTGCTTCTGGGACCCCAAAATATTGAATTTTCGGGTGTTTTGAGCCTGAATTTGAGATATAAACGGGTACTGAAGATGCATGCACATATTGACTTTTGTGCACCTAAAAGATCGATTTTCAGTATGTTTTGAGCATGTATTTTGAAAATACTCTGACACGGAGTAGGCATGTACAGATCGCTTCTGGGACCCCTAAATATCGAATTTTCGGGTGTTTTGGGACTGAATTTGAGATATCGAATTTTTGGCACCTAAAAGATCGATTTTTAGCATGTTTTTAGCCTATATTTTGAAAATATTCTAGCACTGTACAGATTGCTTCTGGGACCCCAAAATATTGAATTTTCGGGTGTTTTGAGCCTGAATTTGAGATATAAACGGGTACAGAAGATACATGCACATATTGACTTTGGGCACCAAAAATATAGATTTTCAGCATGTTTTGGGCCTGAATTTTGAAAATACTCTAACACGGAGTAGGCATGTACAGATCGCTTCTGGGACACCTAAATATCGAATTTTCGGGTGTTTTGGGACTGAATTTGAGATATCGACTTTTTGGCACCTAAAAGATCGATTTTCAGCATGTTTTTAGCCTATATTTTGAAAATATTCTAGCACTGAGTAGGCATGTACAGATTGCTTCTGGTACCCCAAAATATTGAATTTTCGGGTGTTTTGAGCCTGAATTTGAGATATAAACGGGTACAGAAGATACATGCACATATTGACTTTGGGCACCAAAAATATCGATTTTCAGCATGTTTTGGGCCTGAATTTTGAAAATACTCTATCACGGAGTAGGCATGTACAGATCGCTTCTGGGACCCCAAAATATCGAATTTTCGGGTGTTTAGGGCCAGAATTTGAGATATAAACGGGTACAGAAGATGCATGCACATATCGACTTTTGGGCACCTAAAAGATCGATTTTCAGTATGTTTTTGGCCTGTATTTTGAAAATACTCTAACACGGAGTAAGCATGTACAGATACCTTCTGGGACCTCTAAATATCGAATTTTCGGGTGTTTTGGGACTGAATTTGAGATATCGATTTTTTGGCACCTAAAATGTCGATTTTTAGCATGTTTTTAGCCTATATTTTGAAAATATTCTAGCACTGTGTAGGCATGTATAGATTCCTTCTGGGACCCCAAATTATTGAATTTTCGGGTGTTTTGAGCCTGAATTTGAGATATAAACGGGTACAGAGGATACATGCACATTTTGACTTTGGGCATCAAAAATATCGATTTTCAGCATGTTTTGGGCCTGTATTTTGAAAATACTCTAACACTGAGTAGGCATGTACAGATTGCTTCTGGGACCCCAAAATATTGAATTTTCGGGTGTTTTGAGCCTGAATTTGAGATATAAACGGGTACTGAAGATGCATGCACATATCGACTTTTGTGCACCTAAAAGATCGACTTTCAGTATGTTTTGAGCATGTATTTTGAAAATACTCTAACACGGAGTAGGCATGTACAGATCGCTTCTGGGACCCCTAAATATCGAATTTTCGGGTGTTTTGGGACTGAATTTGAGATATCGACTTTTTGGCACCTAAAAGATCGATTTTTAGCATGTTTTTAGCCTATATTTTGAAAATATTCTTGCACTGTACAGATTGCTTCTGGGACCCCAAAATATTGAATTTTCGGGTGTTTTGAGTCTGAATTTGAGATATAAACGGGTACAGAAGATATATGCACATATTGACTTTGGGCACCAAAAATATCGATTTTCAGCATGTTTTGGGCCTGAATTTTGAAAATACTCTAACACGGAGTAGGCATGTACAGATCGCTTCTGGGACCCCAAAATATCGAATTTTCGGGTGTTTAGGGCCAGAATTTGAGATATAAACGGGTACAGAAGATGCATGCACATATCGACTTTTCGGCACCTAAAAGATCGATTTTCAGTATGTTTTTGGCCTGTATTTTGAAATTACTCTAACACGGAGTAGGCATGTACAGATACCTTCTGGGACCCCTAAATATCGAATTTTCGGGTGTTTTGGGACTGAATTTGAGATATCGACTTTTTGGCACCTAAAAGATCGATTTTTAGCATGTTTTTAGCCTATATTTTGAAAATATTCTAGTACTGTACAGATTGCTTCTGGGACCCCAAAATATCGAATTTTCGGGTTTTTAGGGCCAGAATTTGAGATATAAACGGGTACAGAAGATGCATGCACATATCGACTTTTGGGCACCTAAAAGATCGATTTTCAGTATGTTTTTGGCCTGTATTTTGAAAATACTCTAACACGGAGTAAGCATGTACAGATACCTTCTGGGACCTCTAAATATCGAATTTTCGGGTGTTTTGGGACTGAATTTGAGATATCGATTTTTTGGCACCTAAAATGTCGATTTTTAGCATGTTTTTAGCCTATATTTTGAAAATATTCTAGCACTGTGTAGACATGTACAGATTGCTTCTGGGACCCCAAAATATTGAATTTTCGGGTGTTTTGAGCCTGAATTTGAGATATAAACGGGTACTGAAGATGCATGCACATATTGACTTTTGTGCACCTAAAAGATCGATTTTCAGTATGTTTTGAGCATGTATTTTGAAAATACTCTGACACGGAGTAGGCATGTACAGATCGCTTCTGGGACCCCTAAATATCGAATTTTCGGGTGTTTTGGGACTGAATTTGAGATATCGAATTTTTGGCACCTAAAAGATCGATTTTTAGCATGTTTTTAGCCTATATTTTGAAAATATTCTAGCACTGTACAGATTGCTTCTGGGACCCCAAAATATTGAATTTTCGGGTGTTTTGAGCCTGAATTTGAGATATAAACGGGTACAGAAGATACATGCACATATTGACTTTGGGCACCAAAAATATAGATTTTCAGCATGTTTTGGGCCTGAATTTTGAAAATACTCTAACACGGAGTAGGCATGTACAGATCGCTTCTGGGACACCTAAATATCGAATTTTCGGGTGTTTTGGGACTGAATTTGAGATATCGACTTTTTGGCACCTAAAAGATCGATTTTCAGCATGTTTTTAGCCTATATTTTGAAAATATTCTAGCACTGAGTAGGCATGTACAGATTGCTTCTGGGACCCCAAAATATTGAATTTTCGGGTGTTTTGAGCCTGAATTTGAGATATAAACGGGTACAGAAGATACATGCACATATTGACTTTGGGCACCAAAAATATCGATTTTCAGCATGTTTTGGGCCTGAATTTTGAAAATACTCTATCACGGAGTAGGCATGTACAGATCGCTTCTGGGACCCCAAAATATCGAATTTTCGGGTGTTTAGGGCCAGAATTTGAGATATAAACGGGTACAGAAGATGCATGCACATATCGACTTTTGGGCACCTAAAAGATCGATTTTCAGTATGTTTTTGGACTGTATTTTGAAATTACTCTAACACGGAGTAAGCATGTACAGATACCTTCTCGGACCTCTAAATATCGAATTTTCGGGTGTTTTGGGACTGAATTTGAGATATCGATTTTTTGGCACCTAAAATGTCGATTTTTAGCATGTTTTTAGCCTATATTTTGAAAATATTCTAGCACTGTGTAGGCATGTACAGATTGCTTCTGGGACCCCAAAATATTGAATTTTCGGGTGTTTTGAGCCTGAATTTGAGATATAAACGGGTACAGAAGATACATGCACATATTGACTTTGGGCATCTAAAATATCGATTTTCAGCATGTTTTGGGCCTGTATTTTGAAAATACTCTAACACTGAGTAGGCATGTACAGATTGCTTCTGGGACCCCAAAATATTGAATTTTCGGGTGTTTTGAGCCTGAATTTGAGATATAAACGGGTACTGAAGATGCATGCACATATCGACTTTTGTGCACCTAAAAGATCGATTTTCAGTATGTTTTAAGCATGTATTTTGAAAATACTCTAACAAGGAGTAGGCATGTACAGATAGCTTCTGGGACCCCTAAATATCGAATTTTCGGGTGTTTTGGGACTGAATTTGAGATATCGACTTTTTGGCACCAAAAAGATCGATTTTTAGCATGTTTTTAGCCTATATTTTGAAAATATTCTAGCACTGTACAGATTGCTTCTGGGACCCGAAAATATTGAATTTTCGGGTGTTTTGAGCCTGAATTTGAGATATAAACGGGTACAGAAGATACATGCACATATTGACTTTGGGCACCAAAAATATCGATTTTCAGCATGTTTTGGGCCTGAATTATGAAAATACTCTAACACGGAGTAGGCATGTACAGATCGCTTCTGGGACCCCAAAATATCGAGTTTTCGGGTGTTTACGGCCAGAATTTGAGATATAAACGGGTACAGAAGATGCATGCACATATCGACTTTTGGGCACCTAAAAGATCGATTTTCAGTATGTTTTTGGCCTGTATTTTGAAAATACTCTAACCCGGAGTAGGCATGTACAGATACCTTTTGGGACCTCTAAATATCGAATTTTCGGGTGTTTTGGGACTGAATTTGATATATCGATTTTTGGCACCTAAAATGTCGATTTTTAGCATGTTTTTAGCCTATATTTTGAAAATATTCTAGCACTGAGTAGGCATGTACAGATTGCTTCTAAGACCCCAAAATATTGAATTTTCGGGTGTTTTGAGCCTAAATTTGAGATATAAACGGGTACAGAAGATACATGCACATATTGACTTTGGGCACCAAAAATATAGATTTTCAGCATGTTTTGGGCCTGAATTTTGAAAATACTCTAACACGGAGAAGGCATGTACAGATCGCTTCTGGGACCCCAAAATATCGAATTTTCGGGTGTTTAGGGCCAGAATTTGAGATATAAACGGGTACAGAAGATGCATGCACATATCGACTTTTGTGCACCTAAAAGATCGATTTTCAGTATGTTTTTGGCCTATATATTGAAAATAATCTAACACGGAGTAAGCATGTACAGATACCTTCTGGGACCTCTAAATATCGAATTTTCGGGTGTTTTGGGACTGAATTTGAGATATCGATTTTTTGGCACCTAAAATGTCGATTTTTAGCATGTTTTTAGCCTATATTTTGAAAATATTCTAGCACTGTGTAGGCATGTCCAGATTGCTTCTGGGACCCGAAAATATTGAATTTTCGGGTGTTTTGAGCCTGAATTTGAGATATAAACGGGTACTGAAGATGCATGCACATATCTACTTTTGTGCACCTAAAAGATCGATTTTCAGTATGTTTTGAGCATGTATTTTTAAAATACTCTAACACGGAGTAGGCATGTACAGATACCTTCTGGGACCTCTAAATATCGAATTTTCGGGTGTTTTGGGACTGAAATTGAGATATCGATTTTTTGGCACCTAAAATGTCGATTTTTAGCATGTTTTTAGCCTATATTTTGAAAATATTCTAGCACTGTGTAGACATGTACAGATTGCTTCTGGGACCCCAAAATATTGAATTTTCGGGTGTTTTCAGCCTGAATTTGAGATATAAACGGGTACTGAAGATGCATGCACATATCGACTTTTGTGCACCTAAAAGATCGATTTTCAGTATGTTTTGAGCAAGTATTTTTAAAATACTCTAACACGGAGTAGGCATGCACAGATTGCTTCTGGGACCCCTAAATATCGAATTTTCGGGTGTTTTGGGACTGAATTTGAGATATCGACTTTTTGGCACCTAAAAGATCGATTTTTAGCATGTTTTTAGCCTATATATTGAAAATATTCTAGCACTGTACAGATTGCTTCTGGGACCCCAAAATATTGAATTTTCGGGTGTGTTGAGCCTGAATTTGTGATATAAACGGGTACAGAAGATACATGCACATATTGACTTTGGGCACCAAAAATATCGATTTTCAGCATGTTTTGGGACTGAATTTTGAAAATACTCTAACAAGGAGTAGGCATGTACAGATCGCTTCTGGGACCCCAAAATATCGAATTTTCGGGTGTTTAGGGCCAGAATTTGAGATATAAACGGGTACAGAAGATGCATGCACATATCGACTTTTGGGCACCTAAAAGATCGATTTTCAGTATGTTTTTGGCCTGTATTTTGAAAATACTCTAACACGGAGTAAGCATGTACAGATACCTTCTGGGACCTCTAAATATCGAATTTTCGGGTGTTTTGGGACTGAATTTGAGATATCGATTTTTTGGCACCAAAAATGTCGATTTTTAGCATGTTTTTAGCCTATTTTTTGAAAATATTCTAGCACTGTGTAGGCATGTACAGATTGCTTCTGGGACCCCAAAATATTGAATTTTCGGGTGTTTTGAGCCTGAATTTGAGATATAAACGGGTACAGAAGATGCATGCACATATCGACTTTTGTGCACCTAAAAGATCGATTTTTAGTATGTTTTGAGCATGTATTTTGAAAATACTCTAACACGGAGTAGGCATGTACAGATCGCTTCTGGGACCCCTAAATATCGAATTTTCGGGTGTTTTGGGACTGAATTTGAGATATCGACTTTTTGGCACATAAAAGATCGATTTTTAGCATGTTTTTAGCCTATATTTTGAAAATATTCTAGCACTGAGTAAGCATGTACAGATTGCTTCTTGGACCCCAAAATATTGAATTTTCGGGTGTTTTGAGCCTGATTTTGAGATATAAACGGGTACAGAAGATACATGCACATATTGACTTTGGGCACCAAAAATATAGATTTTCAGCATGTTTTGTGCCTGAAATTTGAAAGTACTCTAACACGGAGTAGGCATGTACAGATCGCTTCTGGGACTCCAAAATATTGAATTTTCAGGTGTTTTGAGCCAGAATTTGAGATATAAACGGGTACAGAAGATGCATGCACATATCGACTTTTGGGCACCTAAAAGATCGATTTTCAGTATGTTTTTGGCCTGTATTTTGAAAATACTCTAACACGGAGTAAGCATGTACAGATACCTTCTGGGACCTCTAAATATCGAATTTTCGGGTGTTTTGGGACTGAATTTGAGATATCGATTTTTTGGCACCTAAAATGTCGACTTTTAGCATGTTTTTAGCCTATATTTTAAAAATATTCTAGCACTGTGTAGGCATGTACAGATTGCTTCTGGGACCCCAAAATATTGAATTTTCGGGTGTTTTGAGCCTGAATTTGAGATATAAACGGGTACAGAAGATACATGCACATATTGACTTTGGGCATCTAAAACATCGATTTTCAGCATGTTTTGGGCCTGTATTTTGAAAATACTCTAACACTGAGTAGGCATGTACAGATTGCTTCTGGGACCCCAAAATATTGAATTTTCGGGTGTTTTGAGCCTGAATTTGAGATATAAACGGGTACTGAAGATGCATGCACATATCGACTTTTGTGCACCTAAAAGATCGATTTTCAGTATGTTTTGAGCATGTATTTTGAAAATACTCTAACACGGAGTAGGCATGTACAGATCGCTTCTGGGACCCCTAAATATCGAATTTTCGGGTGTTTTGGGACTGAATTTGAGATATCGACTTTTTGGCACCTAAAAGATCGATTTTTAGCATGTTTTTAGCCTATATTTTGAAAATATTCTAGCACTGAGTAGGCATGTACAGATTGCTTCTGGGACCCCAAAATATTGAATTTTCGGGTGTTTTGAGCCTGAATTTGAGATATAAACGGGTACAGAAGATACATGCACATATTGACTTTTAGCACCAAAAATATCGATTTTCAGCATGTTTTGGGCCTGAATTTTGAAAATACTCTAACACGGAGTAGGCATGTACAGATCGCTTCTGGGACCCTAAAATATCGAATTTTCGGGTGTTTAGGGCCAGAATTTGAGATATAAACGGGTACAGAAGATGCATGCACATATCGACTTTTGGGCACCTAAAAGATCGATTTTCAGTATGTTTTTGGCCTGTATTTTGAAAATACTCTAACACGGAGTAGGCATGTACAGATCGCTTCTGGGACCCGTAAATATCGAATTTTCGGGTGTTTTGGGACTGAATTTGAGATATCGACTTTTTGGCACTTAAAAGATCGATTTTTAGCATGTTTTTAGCCTATATTTTGAAAATATTCTAGCACTGTACAGATTGCTTCTGGGACCCCAAAATATTGAATTTTCGGGTGTTTTGAGCCTGAATTTGAGATATAAACGGGTACAGAAGATACATGCACATATTGACTTTGGGCATCTAAAATATCGATTTTCAGCATGTTTTGGGCCTGTATTTTGAAAATACTCTAACACTGAGTAGGCATGTACAGATTGCTTCTGGGACCCCAAAATATTGAATTTTCGGGTGTTTTTGAGACTGAATTTGAGATATAAACGGGTACTGAAGATGCATGCACATATCGACTTTTGTGCACCTAAAAGATCGATTTTCAGTATGTTTTGAGCATGTATTTTGAAAATACTCTAACACGGAGTAGGTATGTACAGATCGCTTCTGGGACCCCTAAATATCGAATTTTCGGGTGTTTTGGGACTGAATTTGAGATATCGACTTTTTGGCACCTAAAAGATCGATTTTTAGCATGTTTTTAGCCTATATTTTGTAAATGTTCTAGCACTGAGTAGGCATGTACAGATTGCTTCTGGGACCCCAAAATATTGAATTTTCGGGTGTTTTGAGCCTGAATTTGAGATATAAACGGGTACAGATGATACATGCACATATTGACTTTGGGCACCAAAAATATCGATTTTCAGCATGTTTTGGGCCTGAATTTTGAAAATACTCTAACACGAAGTAGGCATGTACAGATCGCTTCTGGGACCCCAAAATATCAAATTTTCGGGTGTTTATGGCCAGAATTTGAGATATAAACGGGTACAGAAGATGCATGCACATATCGACTTTTGTGCACCTAAAAGATCGATTTTCAGTATGTTTTTGGCCTGTATTTTGAAAATACTCTAACACGGAGTAGGCATGTACAGATACCTTCTGGGACCTTTAAATATCGAATTTTCGGGTTTTTTGGGACTGAATTTGAGATATCGATTTTTTGGCACCTAAAATGTCGATTTTTAGCATGTTTTTAGCCTATATTTTGAAAATATTCTAGCACTGTGTAGGCATGTACAGATTGCTTCTGGGACCCCAAAATATTGAATTTTCGGGTGTTTTGAGCCTGAATTTGAGATATAAACGGGTACAGAAGATACATGCACATATTGTCTTTGGGCATCTAAAATATCGATTTTCAGCATGTTTTGGGCCTGTATTTTGAAAATACTCTAACACTGAGTAGGCATTTACAGATTGCTTCTGGGACCCCAAAATATTGAATTTTCGGGTGTTTTGAGCCTGAATTTGAGATATAAACGGGTACTGAAGATGCATGCACATATCGACTTTTGTGCACCTAAAAGATCGATTTTCAGTATGTTTTGAGCATGTATTTTGAAAATACTCTAACACGGAGTAGGCATGTACAGATCGCTTCTGGGACCCCTAAATATCGAGTTTTCGGGTGTTTTGGGACTGAATTTGAGATATCGACTTTTTGGCACCTAAAAGATCGATTTTTAGCATGTTTTTAGCCTATATTTTGAAAATATTCTAGCACTGAGTAGGCATGTACAGATTGCTTCTGGGACCCCAAAATATTGAATTTTCGGGTGTTTCGAGCCTGAATTTGAGATATAAACGGGTACAGAAGATACATGCACATATTGACTTTGGGCACCAAAAATATCGATTTTCAGCATGTTTTGGGCCTGAATTTTGAAAATACTCTAACACGGAGTAGGCATGTACAGATCGCTTCTGGGACCCCAAAATATCGAATTTTCGGGTGTTTAGAGCCAGAATTTGAGATATAAACGGGTACAGAAGATGCATGCACATATCGAGTTTTGTGCACCTAAAAGATCGATTTTCAGTATGTTTTGAGCATGTATTTTGAAAATACTCTAACACGGAGTAGGCATGTACAGATCGCTTCTGGGACCCCTAAATATCGAATTTTCGGGTGTTTTGGGACTGAATTTGAGATATCGACTTTTTGGCACCTAAAAGATCGATTTTTAGCATGTTTTTAGCCTATATTTTGAAAATATTCTAGCACTGAGTAGGCATGTACAGATTGCTTCTGGGACCCCAAAATATTGAATTTTCGGGTGTTTCGAGCCTGAATTTGAGATATAAACGGGTACAGAAGATACATGCACATATTGACTTTGGGCACCAAAAATATCGATTTTCAGCATGTTTTGGGCCTGAATTTTGAAAATACTCTAACACGGAGTAGGCATGTACAGATCGCTTCTGGGACCCCAAAATATCGAATTTTCGGGTGTTTAGAGCCAGAATTTGAGATATAAACGGGTACAGAAGATGCATGCACATATCGAGTTTTGGGCACCTAAAAGATCGATTTTCAGTATGTTTTTGGCCTGTATTTTGAAAATACTCTAACACGGATTAGGTATGTACAGATACCTTCTGGGACCTCTAAATATCGAATTTTCGGGTGTTTTGGGACTGAATTTGAGATATCGATTTTTTGGCACCTAAAAGATCGATTTTTAGCATGTTTTTAGCCTATATTTTGAAAATATTCTAGCACTGTGTAGGCATGTACAGATTGCTTCTGGGACCCCAAAATATTGAATTTTCGGGTGTTTTGAGCCTGAATTTGAGATATAAACGGGTACAGAAGATACATGCACATATTGACTTTGGGCATCTAAAATATCGATTTTCAGCATGTTTTGGGCCTGTTGATTGAAAATACTCTAACACTGAGTAGGCATGTACTGATTGCTTCTGGGACCCCAAAATATTGAATTTTCGGGTGTTTTGAGCCTGAATTTGAGATATAAACGGGTACTGAAGATGCATGCACATATCGACTTTTGTGCACCTAAAAGATCGATTTTCAGTATGTTTTGAGCATGTATTTTGAAAATACTCTAACACGGAGTAGGCATGTACAGATCGCTTCTAGGACCCCTAAATATCGAATTTTCGGGTGTTTTGGGACTGAATTTGAGATATCGACTTTTTGGCACCTAAAAGATCGATTTTTAGCATGTTTTTAGCCTATATTTTGAAAATATTCTAGCACTGTCTAGGCATGTACAGATTGCTTCTGGGACCCCAAAATATTAAATTTTCGGGTGTTTTGAGCCTGAATTTGAGATATAAACGGGTACAGAAGATACATGCACATATTGACTTTGGGCACCAAAAATATCGATTTTCAGCATGTTTTGGGCCTTAATTTTGAAAATACTCTAACACGGAGTAGGCATGTACAGATCGCTTCTGGGACCCCAAAATATCGAATTTTCGGGTGTTTAGGGCCAGAATTTGAGATATAAACCGGTACAGAAGATGCATGCACATATCGACTTTTGGGCACCTAAAAGATCGATTTTCAGTATGTTTTTGGCCTGTATTTTGAAAATACTCTAACACGGAGTAGGCATGTACAGATACCTTCTGGGACCTCTAAATATCGAATTTTCGGGTGTTTTGGGACTGAATTTGAGATATCGATTTTTTGGCACCTAAAATGTCGATTTTTAGCATGTTTTTAGCCTATATTTTGAAAATATTCTAGCACTGTGTAGGCATGTACAGATTGCTTCTGGGACCCCAAAATATTGAATTTTCGGGTGTTTTGAGCCTGAATTTGAGATATAAACGGGTACAGAAGATACATGCACATATTGACTTTGTGCATCTAAAATATCGATTTTCAGCATGTTTTGGGCCTGTATTTTGAAAATACTCTAACACTGAGTAGGCATGTACAGATTGCTTCTGGGACCCCAAAATATTGAATTTACGGGTGTTTTGAGCCTGAATTTGAGATATAAACGGGTACTGAAGATGCATGCACATATCGACTTTTGTGCACCTAAAAGATCGATTTTCAGTATGTTTTGAGCATGTATTTTGAAAATACTCTAACACGGAGTAGGCATGTACAGATCGCTTCTGGGATCCCTAAATATCGAATTTTCGGGTGTTTTGGGACTGAATTTGAGATATCTACTTTTTGGCACCTAAAAGATCGATTTTTAGCATGTTTTTAGCCTATATTTTGAAAATATTCTAGCACTGACTAGGCATGTACAGATTGCTTCTGGGACCCCAAAATATTGAATTTTCGGGTGTTTTGAGCCTGAATTTGAGATATAAACGGGTACAGAAGATACATGCACGTATTGACTTTGGGCACCAAAAATATCGATTTTCAGCATGTTTTGGGCCTGAATTTTGAAAATACTCTAACACGGAGTAGGCATGTACAGATCGCTTCTGGGACCCCAAAACATCGAATTTTCGGGTGTTTAGGGCCAGAAATTGAGATATAAACGGGTACAGAAGATGCATGCACATATCGACTTTTGGGCACCTAAAAGATCGATTTTCAGTATGTTTTTGGCCTGTATTTTGAAAATACTCTAACACGGAGTAGGCATGTACAGATACCTTCTGGGACCTCAAAATATCGAATTTTCGGGTGTTTTGGGTCTGAATTTGAGATATCGATTTTTTGGCACCTAAAATGTCGATTTTTAGCATGTTTTTAGCCTATATTTTGAAAATATTCTAGCACTGTGTAGGCATGTACAGATTGCTTCTGGGACCCCAAAATATTGAATTTTCGGGTGTTTTGAGCCTGAATTTGAGATATAAACGGGTACAGAAGAAACATGCACATATTGACTTTGGGCATCTAAAATATCGATTTTCAGCATGTTTTGGGCCTGTATTTTGAAAATACTCTAACACTGAGTAGGCATGTACAGATTGCTTCTGGGACCCCAAAATATCGAATTTTCGGGTGTTTTGAGCCTGAATTTGAGATATAAACGGGTACTGAAGATGCATGCACATATCGACTTTTGTGCACCTAAAAGATCGATTTTCAGTATGTTTTGAGCATGTATTTTGAAAATACTCTAACACGGAGTAGGCATGTACAGATCGCTTCTGGGACCCCTAAATATCGAATTTTCGGGGGTTTTTGGGACTGAATTTGAGATATCGACTTTTTGGCACCTAAAAGATCGATTTTTAGCATGTTTTTAGCCTATATTTTGAAAATATTCTAGCACTGAGTAGGCATGTACAGATTGCTTCTGGGACCCCAAAATATTGAATTTTCGGGTGTTTTGAGCCTGAATTTGAGATATAAACGGGTACAGAAGATACATGCCCATATTGACTTTGGGCACCAAAAATATCGATTTTCAGCATGTTTTGGGCCTGAATTTTGAAAATACTCTAACACGGAGGAGGCATGTACAGATCGCTTCTGGGACCCCAAAATATCGAATTTTCGGGTGTTTAGGGCCAGAATTTGAGATATAAACGGGTACAGAAGATGCATGCACATATCGACTTTTGGGCACCTAAAAGATCGATTTTCAGTATGTTTTTGGCCTGTATTTTGAAAATACTCTAACACGGAGTAGGCATGTACAGATCGCTTCTGGGACCCCTAAATATCGAATTTTCGGGTGTTTTGGGACTGAATATGAGATATCGACTTTTTGGCACTTAAAATATCGATTTTTAGCATGTTTTTAGCCTATATTTTGAAAATATTCTAGCACTGTACAGATTGCTTCTGGGACCCCAAAATATTGAATTTTCGGGTGTTTTGAGCCTGAATTTGAGATATAAACGGGTACAGAAGATACATGCACATATTGACTTTGGGCATCTAAAATATCGATTTTCAGCATGTTTTGGGCCTGTATTTTGAAAATACTCTAACACTGAGTAGGCATGTACAGATTGCTTCTGGGACCCCAAAATATTGAATTTTCGGGTGTTTTGAGCCTGAATTTGAGATATAAACGGGTACTGAAGATGCATGCACATATCGACTTTTGTGCACCTAAAAGATCGATTTTCAGTATGTTTTGAGCATGTATTTTGAAAATACTCTAACACGGAGTAGGCATGTACAGATCGCTTCTGGGACCCCTAAATATCGAATTTTCGGGTGTTTTGGGACTGAATTTGAGATATCGACTTTTTGGCACCTAAAAGATCGATTTTTAGCATGTTTTTAGCCTATATTTTGAAAATATTCTAGCACTGAGTAGGCATGTACAGATCGCTTCTGGGACCCCTAAATATCGAATTTTCGGGTGTTTTGGGACTGAATTTGAGATATCGACTTTTTGGCACCTAAAAGATCGATTTTTAGCATGTTTTTAGCCTATATTTTGAAAATATTCTAGCACTGAGTAGGCATGTACAGATTGCTTCTGGGACCCCAAAATATTGAATTTTCGGGTGTTTTGAGCCTGAATTTGAGATATAAACGGGTACAGAAGATACATGCACATATTGACTTTTAGCACCAAAAATATCGATTTTCAGCATGTTTTGGGCCTGAATTTTGAAAATACTCTAACACGGAGTAGGCATGTACAGATCTCTTCTGGGACCCTAAAATATCGAATTTTCGGGTGTTTAGGGCCAGAATTTGAGATATAAACGGGTACAGAAGATGCATGCACATATCGACTTTTGGGCACCTAAAAGATCGATTTTCAGTATGTTTTTGGCCTGTATTTTGAAAATACTCTAACACGGAGTAGGCATGTACAGATCGCTTCTGGGACCCGTAAATATCGAATTTTCGGGTGTTTTGGGACTGAATTTGAGATATCGACTTTTTGGCACTTAAAAGATCGATTTTTAGCATGTTTTTAGCCTATATTTTGAAAATATTCTAGCACTGTACAGATTGCTTCTGGGACCCCAAAATATTGAATTTTCGGGTGTTTTGAGCCTGAATTTGAGATATAAACGGGTACAGAAGATACATGCACATATTGACTTTGGGCATCTAAAATATCGATTTTTCAGCATGTTTTGGGCCTGTATTTTGAAAATACTCTAACACTGAGTAGGCATGTACAGATTGCTTCTGGGACCCCAAAATATTGAATTTTCGGGTGTTTTGAGCCTGAATTTGAGATATAAACGGGTACTGAAGATGCATGCACATATCGACTTTTGTGCACCTAAAAGATCGATTTTCAGTATGTTTTGAGCATGTATTTTGAAAATACTCTAACACGGAGTAGGCATGTACAGATCGCTTCTAGGACCCCTAAATATCGAATTTTCGGGTGTTTTGGGTCTGAATTTGAGATATCGATTTTTTGGCACCTAAAATGTCGATTTTTAGCATGTTTTTAGCCTATATTTTGAAAATATTCTAGCACTGTGTAGGCATGTACAGATTGCTTCTGGGACCCCAAAATATTGAATTTTCGGGTGTTTTGAGCCTGAATTTGAGATATAAACGGGTACAGAAGAAACATGCACATATTGACTTTGGGCATCTAAAATATCGATTTTCAGCATGTTTTGGGCCTGTATTTTGAAAATACTCTAACACTGAGTAGGCATGTACAGATTGCTTCTGGGACCCCAAAATATCGAATTTTCGGGTGTTTTGAGCCTGAATTTGAGATATAAACGGGTACTGAAGATGCATGCACATATCGACTTTTGTGCACCTAAAAGATCGATTTTCAGTATGTTTTGAGCATGTATTTTGAAAATACTCTAACACGGAGTAGGCATGTACAGATCGCTTCTGGGACCCCTAAATATCGAATTTGGGGGTTTTTGGGACTGAATTTGAGATATCGACTTTTTGGCACCTAAAAGATCGATTTTTAGCATGTTTTTAGCCTATATTTTGAAAATATTCTAGCACTGAGTAGGCATGTACAGATTGCTTCTGGGACCCCAAAATATTGAATTTTCGGGTGTTTTGAGCCTGAATTTGAGATATAAACGGGTACAGAAGATACATGCCCATATTGACTTTGGGCACCAAAAATATCGATTTTCAGCATGTTTTGGGCCTGAATTTTGAAAATACTCTAACACGGAGGAGGCATGTACAGATCGCTTCTGGGACCCCAAAATATCGAATTTTCGGGTGTTTAGGGCCAGAATTTGAGATATAAACGGGTACAGAAGATGCATGCACATATCGACTTTTGGGCACCTAAAAGATCGATTTTCAGTATGTTTTTGGCCTGTATTTTGAAAATACTCTAACACGGAGTAGGCATGTACAGATCGCTTCTGGGACCCCTAAATATCGAATTTTCGGGTGTTTTGGGACTGAATTTGAGATATCGACTTTTTGGCACCTAAAAGATCGATTTTTAGCATGTTTTTAGCCTATATTTTGTAAATATTCTAGCACTGAGTAGGCATGTACAGATTGCTTCTGGGACCCCAAAATATTGAATTTTCGGGTGTTTTGAGCCTGAATTTGAGATATAAACGGGTACAGATGATACATGCACATATTGACTTTGGGCACCAAAAATATCGATTTTCAGCATGTTTTGGGCCTGAATTTTGAAAATACTCTAACACGAAGTAGGCATGTACAGATCGCTTCTGGGACCCCAAAATATCAAATTTTCGGGTGTTTATGGCCAGAATTTGAGATATAGACGGGTACAGAAGATGCATGCACATATCGACTTTTGGGCACCTAAAAGATCGATTTCCAGTATGTTTTTGGCCTGTATTTTGAAAATACTCTAACACGGAGTAGGCATGTACAGATACCTTCTGGGACCTTTAAATATCGAATTTTCGGGTGTTTTGGGACTGAATTTGAGATATCGACTTTTTGGCACTTAAAAGATCGATTTTTAGCATGTTTTTAGCCTATATTTTGAAAATATTCTAGCACTGTACAGATTGCTTCTGGGACCCCAAAATATTGAATTTTCGGGTGTTTTGAGCCTGAATTTGAGATATAAACGGGTACAGAAGATACATGCACATATTGACTTTGGGCATCTAAAATATCGATTTTCAGCATGTTTTGGGCCTGTATTTTGAAAATACTCTAACACTGAGTAGGCATGTACAGATTGCTTCTGGGACCCCAAAATATTGAATTTTCGGGTGTTTTAAGCCTGAATTTGAGATATAAACGGGTACTGAAGATGCATGCACATATCGACTTTTGTGCACCTAAAAGATCGATTTTCAGTATGTTTTGAGCATGTATTTTGAAAATACTCTAACACGGAGTAGGCATGTACAGATCGCTTCTGGGACCCCTAAATATCGAATTTTCGGGTGTTTTGGGACTGAATTTGAGATATCGACTTTTTGGCACCTAAAAGATCGATTTTTAGCATGTTTTTAGCCTATATTTTGTAAATATTCTAGCACTGAGTAGGCATGTACAGATTGCTTCTGGGACCCCAAAATATTGAATTTTCGGGTGTTTTGAGCCTGAATTTGAGATATAAACGGGTACAGATGATACATGCACATATTGACTTTGGGCACCAAAAATATCGATTTTCAGCATGTTTTGGGCCTGAATTTTGAAAATACTCTAACACGAAGTAGGCATGTACAGATCGCTTCTGGGACCCCAAAATATCAAATTTTCGGGTGTTTATGGCCAGAATTTGAGATATAAACGGGTACAGAAGATGCATGCACATATCGACTTTTGTGCACCTAAAAGATCGATTTTCAGTATGTTTTTGGCCTGTATTTTGAAAATACTCTAACACGGAGTAGGCATGTACAGATACCTTCTGGGACCTTTAAATATCGAATTTTCGGGTGTTTTGGGACTGAATTTGAGATATCGATTTTTTGGCACCTAAAATGTCGATTTTTAGCATGTTTTTAGCCTATATTTTGAAAATATTCTAGCACTGTGTAGGCATGTACAGATTGCTTCTGGGACCCCAAAATATTGAATTTTCGGGTGTTTTGAGCCTGAATTTGAGATATAAACGGGTACAGAAGATACATGCACATATTGACTTTGGGCATCTAAAATATCGATTTTCAGCATGTTTTGGGCCTGTATTTTGAAAATACTCTAACACTGAGTAGGCATGTACAGATTGCTTCTGGGACCCCAAAATATTGAATTTTCGGGTGTTTTGAGCCTGAATTTGAGATATAAACGGGTACTGAAGATGCATGCACATATCGACTTTTGTGCACCTAAAAGATCGATTTTCAGTATGTTTTGAGCATGTATTTTGAAAATACTCTAACACGGAGTAGGCATGTACAGATCGCTTCTGGGACCCCTAAATATCGAATTTTCGGGTGTTTTGGGACTGAATTTGAGATATCGACTTTTTGGCACCTAAAAGATCGATTTTTAGCATGTTTTGGGCCTATATTTTGAAAATATTCTAGCACTGTGTAGGCATGTACAGATTGCTTCTGGGACCCCAAAATATTGAATTTTCGGGTGTTTTGAGCCTGAATTTGAGATATAAACGGGTACAGAAGATACATACATATATTGACTTTGGGCATCTAAAATATCGATTTTCAGCATGTTTTGGGCCTGTATTTTGAAAATACTCTAACACTGAGTAGGCATTTACAGATTGCTTCTGGGACCCCAAAATATTGAATTTTCGGGTGTTTTGAGCCTGAATTTGAGATATAAACGGGTACTGAAGATGCATGCACATATCGACTTTTGTGCACCTAAAAGATCGATTTTCAGTATGTTTTGAGCATGTATTTTGAAAATACTCTAACACGGAGTAGGCATGTACAGATCGCTTCTGGGACCCCTAAATATCGAATTTTCGGGTGTTTTGGGACTGAATTTGAGATATCGACTTTTTGGCACCTAAAAGATCGATTTTCAGCATGTTTTTAGCCTATATTTTGAAAATATTCTAGCACTGAGTAGGCATGTACAGATTGCTTCTGGGACCCCAAAATATTGAATTTTCGGGTGTTTCGAGCCTGAATTTGAGATATAAACGGGTACAGAAGATACATGCACATATTGACTTTGGGCACCAAAAATATCGATTTTCAGCATGTTTTGGGCCTGAATTTTGAAAATACTCTAACACGGAGTAGGCATGTACAGATCGCTTCTGGGACCCCAAAATATCGAATTTTCGGGTGTTTAGGGCCAGAATTTGAGATATAAACGGGTACAGAAGATGCATGCACATATCGAGTTTTGGGCACCTAAAAGATCGATTTTCAGTATGTTTTTGGCCTGTATTTTGAAAATACTCTAACACGGAGTAGGTATGTACAGATACCTTCTGGGACCTCTAAATATCGAATTTTCGGGTGTTTTGGGACTGAATTTGAGATATCGATTTTTTGGCACCTAAAATGTCGATTTTTAGCATGTTTTTAGCCTATATTTTGAAAATATTCTAGCACTGTGTAGGCATGTACAGATTGCTTCTGGGACCCCAAAATATTGAATTTTCGGGTGTTTTGAGCCTGAATTTGAGATATAAACGGGTACAGAAGATACATGCACATATTGACTTTGGGCATCTAAAATATCGATTTTCAGCATGTTTTGGGCCTGTTGATTGAAAATACTCTAACACTGAGTAGGCATGTACTGATTGCTTCTGGGACCCCAAAATATTGAATTTTCGGGTGTTTTGAGCCTGAATTTGAGATATAAACGGGTACTGAAGATGCATGCACATATCGACTTTTGTGTACCTAAAAGATCGATTTTCAGTATGTTTTGAGCATGTATTTTGAAAATACTCTAACACGGAGTAGGCATGTACACATCGCTTCTAGGACCCCTAAATATCGAATTTTCGGGTGTTTTGGGACTGAATTTGAGATATCGACTTTTTGGCACCTAAAAGATCGATTTTTAGCATGTTTTTAGCCTATATTTTGAAAATATTCTAGCACTGTCTAGGCATGTACAGATTGCTTCTGGGACCCCAAAATATTGAATTTTCGGGTGTTTTGAGCCTGAATTTGAGATATAAACGGGTACAGAAGATACATGCACATATTGACTTTGGGCACCAAAAATATCGATTTTCAGCATGTTTTGGGCCTGAATTTTGAAAATACTCTAACACGGAGTAGGCATGTACAGATCGCTTCTGGGACCCCAAAATATCGAATTTTCGGGTGTTTAGGGCCAGAATTTGAGATATAAACGGGTACAGAAGATGCATGCACATATCGACTTTTTTGCACCTAAAAGATCGATTTTCAGTATGTTTTTGGCCTGTATTTTGAAAATACTCTAACACGGAGTAGGCATGTACAGATACCTTCTGGGACCTCTAAATATCGAATTTTCGGGTGTTTTGGGACTGAATTTGAGATATCGATTTTTTGGCACCTAAAATGTCGATTTTTAGCATGTTTTTAGCCTATATTTTGAAAATATTCTAGCACTGTGTAGGCATGTACAGATTGCTTCTGGGACCCCAAAATATTGAATTTTCGGGTGTTTTGAGCCTGAATTTGAGATATAAACGGGTACAGAAGATACATGCACATATTGACTTTGGGCATCTAAAATATCGATTTTCAGCATGTTTTGGGCCTGTATTTTGAAAATACTCTACCACTGAGTAGGCATGTACAGATTGCTTCTGGGACCCCAAAATAATGAATTTACGGGTGTTTTGAGCCTGAATTTGAGATATAAACGGGTACTGAAGATGCATGCACATATCGACTTTTGTGCACCTAAAAGATCGATTTTCAGTATGTTTTGAGCATGTATTTTGAAAATACTCTAACACGGAGTAGGCATGTACAGATCGCTTCTGGGGCCCCTAAATATCGAATTTTCGGGTGTTTTGGGACTGAATTTGAGATATCGACTTTTTGGCACCTAAAAGATCGATTTTTAGCATGTTTTTAGCCTATATTTTGAAAATATTCTAGCACTGACTAGGCATGTACAGATTGCTTCTGGGACCCCAAAATATTGAATTTTCGGGTGTTTTGAGCCTGAATTTGAGATATAAACGGGTACAGAAGATACATGCACGTATTGACTTTGGGCACCAAAAATATGGATTTTCAGCATGTTTTGGGCCTGAATTTTGAAAATACTCTAACACGGAGTAGGCATGTACAGATCGCTTCTGGGACCCCAAAACATCGAATTTTCGGGTGTTTAGGGCCAGAAATTGAGATATAAACGGGTACAGAAGATGCATGCACATATCGACTTTTGGGCACCTAAAAGATCGATTTTCAGTATGTTTTTGGCCTGTATATTGAAAATACTCTAACACAGCGTAGGCATGTACAGATACCTTCTGGGACCTCAAAATATCGAATTTTCGGGTGTTTTGGGTCTGAATTTGAGATATCGATTTTTTGGCACCTAAAATGTCGATTTTTAGCATGTTTTTAGCCTATATTTTGAAAATATTCTAGCACTGTGTAGGCATGTACAGATTGCTTCTGGGACCCCAAAATATTGAATTTTCGGGTGTTTTGAGCCTGAATTTGAGATATAAACGGGTACAGAAGATACATGCACATATTGACTTTTGGCATCTAAAATATCGATTTTCAGCACGTTTTGGGCCTGTATTTTGAAAATACTCTAACACGGAGTAGGCATGTACAGATCGCTTCTGGGACCCCTAAATATCGAATTTTCGGGTGTTTTGGGACTAAATATGAGATATCGACTTTTTGGCACTTAAAATATCGATTTTTAGCATGTTTTTAGCCTATATTTTGAAAATATTCTAGCACTGTACAGATTGCTTGTGGGACCCCAAAATATTGAATTTTCGGGTGTTTTGAGCCTGAATTTGAGATATAAACGGGTACAGAAGATACATGCACATATTGACTTTGGGCATCTAAAATATCGATTTTCATCATGTTTTGGGCCTGTATTTTGAAAATACTCTAACACTGAGTAGGCATGTACAGATTGCTTCTGGGACCCCAAAATATTGAATTTTCGGGTGTTTTGAGCCTGAATTTGAGATATAAACGGGTACTGAAGATGCATGCACATATCGACTTTTGTGCACCTAAAAGATCGATTTTCAGTATGTTTTGAGCATGTATTTTGAAAATACTCTAACACGGAGTAGGCATGTACAGATTGCTTCTGGGACCCCTAACTATCGAATTTTCGGGTGTTTTGGGACTGAATTTGAGATATCGATTTTTTGGCACCTAAAATGTCGATTTTTAGCATGTTTTTAGCCTATATTTTGAAAATATTCTAGCACTGTGTAGGCATGTACAGATTGCTTCTGGGACCCCAAAATATTGAATTTTCGGGTGTTTTGAGCCTGAATTTGAGATATAAACGGGTACAGAAGATACATGCACATATTGACTTTGGGCATCTAAAATATCGATTTTCAGCATGTTTTGGGCCTGTATTTTGAAAATACTCTAACACTGAGTAGGCATGTACAGATTGCTTCTGGGACCCCAAAATATCGAATTTTCGGGTGTTTTGAGCCTGAATTTGAGATATAAACGGGTACTGAAGATGCATGCACATATCGACTTTTGTGCACCTAAAAGATCGATTTTCAATATGTTTTGAGCATGTATTTTGAAAATACTCTAACACGGAGTAGGCATGTACAGATTGCTTCTGGGACCACTAAATATCGAATTTTCGGGTGTTTTGGGACTGAATTTGAGATATCGACTTTTTGGCACCTAAAAGATCGATTTTTAGCATGTTTTTAGCCTATATTTTGAAAATATTCTAGCACTGAGTAGGCATGTACAGATTGCTTCTGGGACCCCAAAATATTGAATTTTCGGGTGTTTTGAGCCTGAATTTGAGATATAAACGGGTACAGAAGATACATGCACATATTGACTTTGGGCACCAAAAATATCGATTTTCAGCATGTTTTGGGCCTGAATTTTGAAAATACTCTAAAACGGAGTAGGTATGTACAGATCGCTTCTGGGACCCCAAAATATTGAATTTTCGGGTGTTTTGAGCCTGAATTTGAGATATAAACGGGTACAGAAGATACATGCACATATTGACTTTGGGCACCAAAAATATCGATTTTCAGCATGTTTTGGGCCTGAATTTTGAAAATACTCTAAAACGGAGTAGGTATGTACAGATCGCTTCTGGGACCCCAAAATATCGAATTTTCGGGTGTTTAGGGCCAGAATTTGAAATATAAACGGGTACTGAAGATGCATGCACATATCGACTTTTGGGCACCTAAAAGATCGATTTTCAGTATGTTTTTGGCCTGTATTTTGAAAATACTCTAACACGGAGTAGGCATGTACAGAGCCCTTCTGGGATCTCTAAATATCGAATTTTCGGGTGTTTTGGGACTAAATATGAGATATCGACTTTTTGGCACTTAAAATATCGATTTTTAGCATGTTTTTAGCCTATATTTTGAAAATATTCTAGCACTGTACAGATTGCTTGTGGGACCCCAAAATATTGAATTTTCGGGTGTTTTGAGCCTGAATTTGAGATATAAACGGGTACAGAAGATACATGCACATATTGACTTTGGGCATCTAAAATATCGATTTTCATCATGTTTTGGGCCTGTATTTTGAAAATACTCTAACACTGAGTAGGCATGTACAGATTGCTTCTGGGACCCCAAAATATTGAATTTTCGGGTGTTTTGAGCCTGAATTTGAGATATAAACGGGTACTGAAGATGCATGCACATATCGACTTTTGTGCACCTAAAAGATCGATTTTCAGTATGTTTTGAGCATGTATTTTGAAAATACTCTAACACGGAGTAGGCATGTACAGATTGCTTCTGGGACCCCTAACTATCGAATTTTCGGGTGTTTTGGGACTGAATTTGAGATATCGATTTTTTGGCACCTAAAATGTCGATTTTTAGCATGTTTTTAGCCTATATTTTGAAAATATTCTAGCACTGTGTAGGCATGTACAGATTGCTTCTGGGACCCCAAAATATTGAATTTTCGGGTGTTTTGAGCCTGAATTTGAGATATAAACGGGTACAGAAGATACATGCACATATTGACTTTGGGCATCTAAAATATCGATTTTCAGCATGTTTTGGGCCTGTATTTTGAAAATACTCTAACACTGAGTAGGCATGTACAGATTGCTTCTGGGACCCCAAAATATCGAATTTTCGGGTGTTTTGAGCCTGAATTTGAGATATAAACGGGTACTGAAGATGCATGCACATATCGACTTTTGTGCACCTAAAAGATCGATTTTCAATATGTTTTGAGCATGTATTTTGAAAATACTCTAACACGGAGTAGGCATGTACAGATTGCTTCTGGGACCACTAAATATCGAATTTTCGGGTGTTTTGGGACTGAATTTGAGATATCGACTTTTTGGCACCTAAAAGATCGATTTTTAGCATGTTTTTAGCCTATATTTTGAAAATATTCTAGCACTGAGTAGGCATGTACAGATTGCTTCTGGGACCCCAAAATATTGAATTTTCGGGTGTTTTGAGCCTGAATTTGAGATATAAACGGGTACAGAAGATACATGCACATATTGACTTTGGGCACCAAAAATATCGATTTTCAGCATGTTTTGGGCCTGAATTTTGAAAATACTCTAAAACGGAGTAGGTATGTACAGATCGCTTCTGGGACCCCAAAATATCGAATTTTCGGGTGTTTAGGGCCAGAATTTGAAATATAAACGGGTACTGAAGATGCATGCACATATCGACTTTTGGGCACCTAAAAGATCGATTTTCAGTATGTTTTTGGCCTGTATTTTGAAAATACTCTAACACGGAGTAGGCATGTACAGAGCCCTTCTGGGATCTCTAAATATCGAATTTTTGGGTGTTTTGGGACTGAATTTGAGATATCGACTTTTTGGCACCTAAAAGATCGATTTTTAGCATGTTTTTAGCCTATATTTTGAAAATATTCTAGCACTGAGTAGGCATGTACAGATTGCTTTTGGGACCCCAAAATATTGAATTTTCGGGTGTTTTGAGCCTGAATTTGAGATATAAACGGGTACAGAAGATACATGCACATATTGACTTTGGGCACCAAAAATATCGATTTTCAGCATGTTTTGGGCCTGAATTTTGAAAATACTCTAACACGGAGTAGGCATGTACAGATCGCTTCTGGGACCCCAAAATATCGAATTTTCTGGTATTTAGGGCCAGAATTTGAGATATAAACGGGTACAGAAGATACATGCACATATCGACTTTTGGGCACCTAAAATCTCGATTTTCAGTATGTTTTTGGCCTGTATTTTGAAAATACTATAACACGGAGTAGGCATGTACAGATACCTTCTGGGACCTCTAAATATCGAATTTTCGGGTGTTTTGGGACTGAATTTGAGATATCGACTTTTTGGCACCTAAAAGATCGATTTTTAGCATGTTTTTAGCCTATATTTTGAAAATATTCTACCACTGAGTAGGCATGTACAGATTGCTTCTGGGACCCCAAAATATTGAATTTTCGGGTGTTTTGAGCCTGAATTTGAGATATAAACGGGTACAGAAGATACATGCACATATTGACTTTGGGCACCAAAAATATCGATTTTCAGCATGTTTTGGGCCTGAATTTTGAAAATACTCTATCACGGAGTAGGCATGTACAGATCGCTTCTGGGACCCCAAAATATCGAATTTTCGGTTGTTTAGGGCCAGAATTTGGGATATAAACGGGTACAGGAGATGCATGCACATATCGACTTTTGGGCACCTAAAAGATCGATTTTCAGTATGTTTTTGGCCTGTATTTTGAAAATACTCTAACACGGAGTAGGCATGTACAGAGCCCTTCTGGGACCTCTAAATATCGAATTTTCGGGTATTTTGGGACTGAATTTGAGATATCGATTTTTTGGCACCTAAAATGTCGATTTTTAGCATGTTTTTAGCCTATATTTTGAAAATATTCTAGCACTGTGTAGGCATGTACAGATTACTTCTGGGACCCCAAAATATTGAATTTTCGGGTGTTTTGAGCCTGAATTTGAGATATAAACGGGTACAGAAGATACATGCACATATTGACTTTGGGCATCTAAAATATCGATTTTCAGCATGTTTTGGGCCTGTATTTTGAAAATACTCTAACACTGAGTAGGCATGTACAGATTGCTTCTGGGACCCCAAAATATTGAATTTTCGGGTGTTTTGATCCTGAATTTGAAATATAAACGGGTACTGAAGATGCATGCACATATCGACTTTTGTGCACCTAAAAGATCGATTTTCAGTATGTTTTGAGCATGTATTTTGAAAATACTCTAGCACGGAGTAGGCATGTACAGATCGCTTCTGGGCCCCCTAAATATCGAATTTCCGGGTGTTTTGGGACTGAATTTGAGATATCGACTTTTTGGCACCTAAAAGATCGATTTTTAGCATGTTTTTAGCCTATATTTTGAAAATATTCTAGCACTGAGTAGGCATGTACAGATTGCTTCTGGGACCCCAAAATATTGAATTTTCGGGTGTTTTGAGCCTGAATTTGAGATATAAACGGGTACAGAAGATACATGCACATATTGACTTTGGGCACCAAAAATATCGATTTTCAGCATGATTTGGGCCTGAATTTTGAAAATACTCTAACACGGAGTAGGCATTTACAGATCGCTTCTGGGACCCCAAAATATCGAATTTTCTGGTATTTAGGGCCAGAATTTGAGATATAAACGGGTACAGAAGATGCATGCACATATCGAGTTTTGGGCACCTAAAAGATCGATTTTCAGTATGTTTTTGGCCTGTATTTTGAAAATACTCTAACACGGAGTAGGCATGTACAGATTGCTTCTGGGACCCCAAAATATTGAATTTTCGGGTGTTTTGAGCCTGAATTTGAGATATAAACGGGTACTGAAGATGCATGCACATATCGACTTTTGTGCACCTAAAAGATCGATTTTCAGTATGTTTTGAGCATGTATTTTGAAAATACTCTAACACGGAGTAGGCATGTACAGATTGCTTCTGGGACCCCTAACTATCGAATTTTCGGGTGTTTTGGGACTGAATTTGAGATATCGATTTTTTGGCACCTAAAATGTCGATTTTTAGCATGTTTTTAGCCTATATTTTGAAAATATTCTAGCACTGTGTAGGCATGTACAGATTGCTTCTGGGACCCCAAAATATTGAATTTTCGGGTGTTTTGAGCCTGAATTTGAGATATAAACGGGTACAGAAGATACATGCACATATTGACTTTGGGCATCTAAAATATCGATTTTCAGCATGTTTTGGGCCTGTATTTTGAAAATACTCTAACACTGAGTAGGCATGTACAGATTGCTTCTGGGACCCCAAAATATCGAATTTTCGGGTGTTTTGAGCCTGAATTTGAGATATAAACGGGTACTGAAGATGCATGCACATATCGACTTTTGTGCACCTAAAAGATCGATTTTCAATATGTTTTGAGCATGTATTTTGAAAATACTCTAACACGGAGTAGGCATGTACAGATTGCTTCTGGGACCACTAAATATCGAATTTTCGGGTGTTTTGGGACTGAATTTGAGATATCGACTTTTTGGCACCTAAAAGATCGATTTTTAGCATGTTTTTAGCCTATATTTTGAAAATATTCTAGCACTGAGTAGGCATGTACAGATTGCTTCTGGGACCCCAAAATATTGAATTTTCGGGTGTTTTGAGCCTGAATTTGAGATATAAACGGGTACAGATGATACATGCACATATTGACTTTGGGCACCAAAAATATCGATTTTCAGCATGTTTTGGGCCTGAATTTTGAAAATACTCTAACACGAAGTAGGCATGTACAGATCGCTTCTGGGACCCCAAAATATCAAATTTTCGGGTGTTTATGGCCAGAATTTGAGATATAAACGGGTACAGAAGATGCATGCACATATCGACTTTTGTGCACCTAAAAGATCGATTTTCAGTATGTTTTTGGCCTGTATTTTGAAAATACTCTAACACGGAGTAGGCATGTACAGATACCTTCTGGGACCTTTAAATATCGAATTTTCGGGTGTTTTGGGACTGAATTTGAGATATCGATTTTTTGGCACCTAAAATGTCGATTTTTAGCATGTTTTTAGCCTATATTTTGAAAATATTCTAGCACTGTGTAGGCATGTACAGATTGCTTCTGGGACCCCAAAATATTGAATTTTCGGGTGTTTTGAGCCTGAATTTGAGATATAAACGGGTACAGAAGATACATGCACATATTGACTTTGGGCATCTAAAATATCGATTTTCAGCATGTTTTGGGCCTGTATTTTGAAAATACTCTAACACTGAGTAGGCATGTACAGATTGCTTCTGGGACCCCAAAATATTGAATTTTCGGGTGTTTTGAGCCTGAATTTGAGATATAAACGGGTACTGAAGATGCATGCACATATCGACTTTTGTGCACCTAAAAGATCGATTTTCAGTATGTTTTGAGCATGTATTTTGAAAATACTCTAACACGGAGTAGGCATGTACAGATCGCTTCTGGGACCCCTAAATATCGAATTTTCGGGTGTTTTGGGACTGAATTTGAGATATCGACTTTTTGGCACCTAAAAGATCGATTTTTAGCATGTTTTGGGCCTATATTTTGAAAATATTCTAGCACTGTGTAGGCATGTACAGATTGCTTCTGGGACCCCAAAATATTGAATTTTCGGGTGTTTTGAGCCTGAATTTGAGATATAAACGGGTACAGAAGATACATACATATATTGACTTTGGGCATCTAAAATATCGATTTTCAGCATGTTTTGGGCCTGTATTTTGAAAATACTCTAACACTGAGTAGGCATTTACAGATTGCTTCTGGGACCCCAAAATATTGAATTTTCGGGTGTTTTGAGCCTGAATTTGAGATATAAACGGGTACTGAAGATGCATGCACATATCGACTTTTGTGCACCTAAAAGATCGATTTTCAGTATGTTTTGAGCATGTATTTTGAAAATACTCTAACACGGAGTAGGCATGTACAGATCGCTTCTGGGACCCCTAAATATCGAATTTTCGGGTGTTTTGGGACTGAATTTGAGATATCGACTTTTTGGCACCTAAAAGATCGATTTTCAGCATGTTTTTAGCCTATATTTTGAAAATATTCTAGCACTGAGTAGGCATGTACAGATTGCTTCTGGGACCCCAAAATATTGAATTTTCGGGTGTTTCGAGCCTGAATTTGAGATATAAACGGGTACAGAAGATACATGCACATATTGACTTTGGGCACCAAAAATATCGATTTTCAGCATGTTTTGGGCCTGAATTTTGAAAATACTCTAACACGGAGTAGGCATGTACAGATCGCTTCTGGGACCCCAAAATATCGAATTTTCGGGTGTTTAGGGCCAGAATTTGAGATATAAACGGGTACAGAAGATGCATGCACATATCGAGTTTTGGGCACCTAAAAGATCGATTTTCAGTATGTTTTTGGCCTGTATTTTGAAAATACTCTAACACGGAGTAGGTATGTACAGATACCTTCTGGGACCTCTAAATATCGAATTTTCGGGTGTTTTGGGACTGAATTTGAGATATCGATTTTTTGGCACCTAAAATGTCGATTTTTAGCATGTTTTTAGCCTATATTTTGAAAATATTCTAGCACTGTGTAGGCATGTACAGATTGCTTCTGGGACCCCAAAATATTGAATTTTCGGGTGTTTTGAGCCTGAATTTGAGATATAAACGGGTACAGAAGATACATGCACATATTGACTTTGGGCATCTAAAATATCGATTTTCAGCATGTTTTGGGCCTGTTGATTGAAAATACTCTAACACTGAGTAGGCATGTACTGATTGCTTCTGGGACCCCAAAATATTGAATTTTCGGGTGTTTTGAGCCTGAATTTGAGATATAAACGGGTACTGAAGATGCATGCACATATCGACTTTTGTGTACCTAAAAGATCGATTTTCAGTATGTTTTGAGCATGTATTTTGAAAATACTCTAACACGGAGTAGGCATGTACACATCGCTTCTAGGACCCCTAAATATCGAATTTTCGGGTGTTTTGGGACTGAATTTGAGATATCGACTTTTTGGCACCTAAAAGATCGATTTTTAGCATGTTTTTAGCCTATATTTTGAAAATATTCTAGCACTGTCTAGGCATGTACAGATTGCTTCTGGGACCCCAAAATATTGAATTTTCGGGTGTTTTGAGCCTGAATTTGAGATATAAACGGGTACAGAAGATACATGCACATATTGACTTTGGGCACCAAAAATATCGATTTTCAGCATGTTTTGGGCCTGAATTTTGAAAATACTCTAACACGGAGTAGGCATGTACAGATCGCTTCTGGGACCCCAAAATATCGAATTTTCGGGTGTTTAGGGCCAGAATTTGAGATATAAACGGGTACAGAAGATGCATGCACATATCGACTTTTTTGCACCTAAAAGATCGATTTTCAGTATGTTTTTGGCCTGTATTTTGAAAATACTCTAACACGGAGTAGGCATGTACAGATACCTTCTGGGACCTCTAAATATCGAATTTTCGGGTGTTTTGGGACTGAATTTGAGATATCGATTTTTTGGCACCTAAAATGTCGATTTTTAGCATGTTTTTAGCCTATATTTTGAAAATATTCTAGCACTGTGTAGGCATGTACAGATTGCTTCTGGGACCCCAAAATATTGAATTTTCGGGTGTTTTGAGCCTGAATTTGAGATATAAACGGGTACAGAAGATACATGCACATATTGACTTTGGGCATCTAAAATATCGATTTTCAGCATGTTTTGGGCCTGTATTTTGAAAATACTCTACCACTGAGTAGGCATGTACAGATTGCTTCTGGGACCCCAAAATAATGAATTTACGGGTGTTTTGAGCCTGAATTTGAGATATAAACGGGTACTGAAGATGCATGCACATATCGACTTTTGTGCACCTAAAAGATCGATTTTCAGTATGTTTTGAGCATGTATTTTGAAAATACTCTAACACGGAGTAGGCATGTACAGATCGCTTCTGGGGCCCCTAAATATCGAATTTTCGGGTGTTTTGGGACTGAATTTGAGATATCGACTTTTTGGCACCTAAAAGATCGATTTTTAGCATGTTTTTAGCCTATATTTTGAAAATATTCTAGCACTGAGTAGGCATGTACAGATTGCTTTTGGGACCCCAAAATATTGAATTTTCGGGTGTTTTGAGCCTGAATTTGAGATATAAACGGGTACAGAAGATACATGCACATATTGACTTTGGGCACCAAAAATATCGATTTTCAGCATGTTTTGGGCCTGAATTTTGAAAATACTCTAACACGGAGTAGGCATGTACAGATCGCTTCTGGGACCCCAAAATATCGAATTTTCTGGTATTTAGGGCCAGAATTTGAGATATAAACGGGTACAGAAGATACATGCACATATCGACTTTTGGGCACCTAAAATCTCGATTTTCAGTATGTTTTTGGCCTGTATTTTGAAAATACTATAACACGGAGTAGGCATGTACAGATACCTTCTGGGACCTCTAAATATCGAATTTTCGGGTGTTTTGGGACTGAATTTGAGATATCGACTTTTTGGCACCTAAAAGATCGATTTTTAGCATGTTTTTAGCCTATATTTTGAAAATATTCTACCACTGAGTAGGCATGTACAGATTGCTTCTGGGACCCCAAAATATTGAATTTTCGGGTGTTTTGAGCCTGAATTTGAGATATAAACGGGTACAGAAGATACATGCACATATTGACTTTGGGCACCAAAAATATCGATTTTCAGCATGTTTTGGGCCTGAATTTTGAAAATACTCTATCACGGAGTAGGCATGTACAGATCGCTTCTGGGACCCCAAAATATCGAATTTTCGGTTGTTTAGGGCCAGAATTTGGGATATAAACGGGTACAGGAGATGCATGCACATATCGACTTTTGGGCACCTAAAAGATCGATTTTCAGTATGTTTTTGGCCTGTATTTTGAAAATACTCTAACACGGAGTAGGCATGTACAGAGCCCTTCTGGGACCTCTAAATATCGAATTTTCGGGTATTTTGGGACTGAATTTGAGATATCGATTTTTTGGCACCTAAAATGTCGATTTTTAGCATGTTTTTAGCCTATATTTTGAAAATATTCTAGCACTGTGTAGGCATGTACAGATTACTTCTGGGACCCCAAAATATTGAATTTTCGGGTGTTTTGAGCCTGAATTTGAGATATAAACGGGTACAGAAGATACATGCACATATTGACTTTGGGCATCTAAAATATCGATTTTCAGCATGTTTTGGGCCTGTATTTTGAAAATACTCTAACACTGAGTAGGCATGTACAGATTGCTTCTGGGACCCCAAAATATTGAATTTTCGGGTGTTTTGATCCTGAATTTGAAATATAAACGGGTACTGAAGATGCATGCACATATCGACTTTTGTGCACCTAAAAGATCGATTTTCAGTATGTTTTGAGCATGTATTTTGAAAATACTCTAGCACGGAGTAGGCATGTACAGATCGCTTCTGGGCCCCCTAAATATCGAATTTCCGGGTGTTTTGGGACTGAATTTGAGATATCGACTTTTTGGCACCTAAAAGATCGATTTTTAGCATGTTTTTAGCCTATATTTTGAAAATATTCTAGCACTGAGTAGGCATGTACAGATTGCTTCTGGGACCCCAAAATATTGAATTTTCGGGTGTTTTGAGCCTGAATTTGAGATATAAACGGGTACAGAAGATACATGCACATATTGACTTTGGGCACCAAAAATATCGATTTTCAGCATGTTTTGGGCCTGAATTTTGAAAATACTCTAACACGGAGTAGGCATGTACAGATCGCTTCTGGGACCCCAAAATATCGAATTTTCGGGTGTTTAGGGCCAGAATTTGAGATATAAACGGGTACAGAAGATGCATGCACATATCGAGTTTTGGGCACCTAAAAGATCGATTTTCAGTATGTTTTTGGCCTGTATTTTGAAAATACTCTAACACGGAGTAGGTATGTACAGATACCTTCTGGGACCTCTAAATATCGAATTTTCGGGTGTTTTGGGACTGAATTTGAGATATCGATTTTTTGGCACCTAAAATGTCGATTTTTAGCATGTTTTTAGCCTATATTTTGAAAATATTCTAGCACTGTGTAGGCATGTACAGATTGCTTCTGGGACCCCAAAATATTGAATTTTCGGGTGTTTTGAGCCTGAATTTGAGATATAAACGGGTACAGAAGATACATGCACATATTGACTTTGGGCATCTAAAATATCGATTTTCAGCATGTTTTGGGCCTGTTGATTGAAAATACTCTAACACTGAGTAGGCATGTACTGATTGCTTCTGGGACCCCAAAATATTGAATTTTCGGGTGTTTTGAGCCTGAATTTGAGATATAAACGGGTACTGAAGATGCATGCACATATCGACTTTTGTGTACCTAAAAGATCGATTTTCAGTATGTTTTGAGCATGTATTTTGAAAATACTCTAACACGGAGTAGGCATGTACACATCGCTTCTAGGACCCCTAAATATCGAATTTTCGGGTGTTTTGGGACTGAATTTGAGATATCGACTTTTTGGCACCTAAAAGATCGATTTTTAGCATGTTTTTAGCCTATATTTTGAAAATATTCTAGCACTGTCTAGGCATGTACAGATTGCTTCTGGGACCCCAAAATATTGAATTTTCGGGTGTTTTGAGCCTGAATTTGAGATATAAACGGGTACAGAAGATACATGCACATATTGACTTTGGGCACCAAAAATATCGATTTTCAGCATGTTTTGGGCCTGAATTTTGAAAATACTCTAACACGGAGTAGGCATGTACAGATCGCTTCTGGGACCCCAAAATATCGAATTTTCGGGTGTTTAGGGCCAGAATTTGAGATATAAACGGGTACAGAAGATGCATGCACATATCGACTTTTTTGCACCTAAAAGATCGATTTTCAGTATGTTTTTGGCCTGTATTTTGAAAATACTCTAACACGGAGTAGGCATGTACAGATACCTTCTGGGACCTCTAAATATCGAATTTTCGGGTGTTTTGGGACTGAATTTGAGATATCGATTTTTTGGCACCTAAAATGTCGATTTTTAGCATGTTTTTAGCCTATATTTTGAAAATATTCTAGCACTGTGTAGGCATGTACAGATTGCTTCTGGGACCCCAAAATATTGAATTTTCGGGTGTTTTGAGCCTGAATTTGAGATATAAACGGGTACAGAAGATACATGCACATATTGACTTTGGGCATCTAAAATATCGATTTTCAGCATGTTTTGGGCCTGTATTTTGAAAATACTCTACCACTGAGTAGGCATGTACAGATTGCTTCTGGGACCCCAAAATAATGAATTTACGGGTGTTTTGAGCCTGAATTTGAGATATAAACGGGTACTGAAGATGCATGCACATATCGACTTTTGTGCACCTAAAAGATCGATTTTCAGTATGTTTTGAGCATGTATTTTGAAAATACTCTAACACGGAGTAGGCATGTACAGATCGCTTCTGGGGCCCCTAAATATCGAATTTTCGGGTGTTTTGGGACTGAATTTGAGATATCGACTTTTTGGCACCTAAAAGATCGATTTTTAGCATGTTTTTAGCCTATATTTTGAAAATATTCTAGCACTGAGTAGGCATGTACAGATTGCTTTTGGGACCCCAAAATATTGAATTTTCGGGTGTTTTGAGCCTGAATTTGAGATATAAACGGGTACAGAAGATACATGCACATATTGACTTTGGGCACCAAAAATATCGATTTTCAGCATGTTTTGGGCCTGAATTTTGAAAATACTCTAACACGGAGTAGGCATGTACAGATCGCTTCTGGGACCCCAAAATATCGAATTTTCTGGTATTTAGGGCCAGAATTTGAGATATAAACGGGTACAGAAGATACATGCACATATCGACTTTTGGGCACCTAAAATCTCGATTTTCAGTATGTTTTTGGCCTGTATTTTGAAAATACTATAACACGGAGTAGGCATGTACAGATACCTTCTGGGACCTCTAAATATCGAATTTTCGGGTGTTTTGGGACTGAATTTGAGATATCGACTTTTTGGCACCTAAAAGATCGATTTTTAGCATGTTTTTAGCCTATATTTTGAAAATATTCTACCACTGAGTAGGCATGTACAGATTGCTTCTGGGACCCCAAAATATTGAATTTTCGGGTGTTTTGAGCCTGAATTTGAGATATAAACGGGTACAGAAGATACATGCACATATTGACTTTGGGCACCAAAAATATCGATTTTCAGCATGTTTTGGGCCTGAATTTTGAAAATACTCTATCACGGAGTAGGCATGTACAGATCGCTTCTGGGACCCCAAAATATCGAATTTTCGGTTGTTTAGGGCCAGAATTTGGGATATAAACGGGTACAGGAGATGCATGCACATATCGACTTTTGGGCACCTAAAAGATCGATTTTCAGTATGTTTTTGGCCTGTATTTTGAAAATACTCTAACACGGAGTAGGCATGTACAGAGCCCTTCTGGGACCTCTAAATATCGAATTTTCGGGTATTTTGGGACTGAATTTGAGATATCGATTTTTTGGCACCTAAAATGTCGATTTTTAGCATGTTTTTAGCCTATATTTTGAAAATATTCTAGCACTGTGTAGGCATGTACAGATTACTTCTGGGACCCCAAAATATTGAATTTTCGGGTGTTTTGAGCCTGAATTTGAGATATAAACGGGTACAGAAGATACATGCACATATTGACTTTGGGCATCTAAAATATCGATTTTCAGCATGTTTTGGGCCTGTATTTTGAAAATACTCTAACACTGAGTAGGCATGTACAGATTGCTTCTGGGACCCCAAAATATTGAATTTTCGGGTGTTTTGATCCTGAATTTGAAATATAAACGGGTACTGAAGATGCATGCACATATCGACTTTTGTGCACCTAAAAGATCGATTTTCAGTATGTTTTGAGCATGTATTTTGAAAATACTCTAGCACGGAGTAGGCATGTACAGATCGCTTCTGGGCCCCCTAAATATCGAATTTCCGGGTGTTTTGGGACTGAATTTGAGATATCGACTTTTTGGCACCTAAAAGATCGATTTTTAGCATGTTTTTAGCCTATATTTTGAAAATATTCTAGCACTGAGTAGGCATGTACAGATTGCTTCTGGGACCCCAAAATATTGAATTTTCGGGTGTTTTGAGCCTGAATTTGAGATATAAACGGGTACAGAAGATACATGCACATATTGACTTTGGGCACCAAAAATATCGATTTTCAGCATGATTTGGGCCTGAATTTTGAAAATACTCTAACACGGAGTAGGCATTTACAGATCGCTTCTGGGACCCCAAAATATCGAATTTTCTGGTATTTAGGGCCAGAATTTGAGATATAAACGGGTACAGAAGATGCATGCACATATCGAGTTTTGGGCACCTAAAAGATCGATTTTCAGTATGTTTTTGGCCTGTATTTTGAAAATACTCTAACACGGAGTAGGCATGTACAGATTGCTTCTGGGACCCCAAAATATTGAATTTTCGGGTGTTTTGAGCCTGAATTTGAGATATAAACGGGTACTGAAGATGCATGCACATATCGACTTTTGTGCACCTAAAAGATCGATTTTCAGTATGTTTTGAGCATGTATTTTGAAAATACTCTAACACGGAGTAGGCATGTACAGATTGCTTCTGGGACCCCTAACTATCGAATTTTCGGGTGTTTTGGGACTGAATTTGAGATATCGATTTTTTGGCACCTAAAATGTCGATTTTTAGCATGTTTTTAGCCTATATTTTGAAAATATTCTAGCACTGTGTAGGCATGTACAGATTGCTTCTGGGACCCCAAAATATTGAATTTTCGGGTGTTTTGAGCCTGAATTTGAGATATAAACGGGTACAGAAGATACATGCACATATTGACTTTGGGCATCTAAAATATCGATTTTCAGCATGTTTTGGGCCTGTATTTTGAAAATACTCTAACACTGAGTAGGCATGTACAGATTGCTTCTGGGACCCCAAAATATCGAATTTTCGGGTGTTTTGAGCCTGAATTTGAGATATAAACGGGTACTGAAGATGCATGCACATATCGACTTTTGTGCACCTAAAAGATCGATTTTCAATATGTTTTGAGCATGTATTTTGAAAATACTCTAACACGGAGTAGGCATGTACAGATTGCTTCTGGGACCACTAAATATCGAATTTTCGGGTGTTTTGGGACTGAATTTGAGATATCGACTTTTTGGCACCTAAAAGATCGATTTTTAGCATGTTTTTAGCCTATATTTTGAAAATATTCTAGCACTGAGTAGGCATGTACAGATTGCTTCTGGGACCCCAAAATATTGAATTTTCGGGTGTTTTGAGCCTGAATTTGAGATATAAACGGGTACAGATGATACATGCACATATTGACTTTGGGCACCAAAAATATCGATTTTCAGCATGTTTTGGGCCTGAATTTTGAAAATACTCTAACACGAAGTAGGCATGTACAGATCGCTTCTGGGACCCCAAAATATCAAATTTTCGGGTGTTTATGGCCAGAATTTGAGATATAAACGGGTACAGAAGATGCATGCACATATCGACTTTTGTGCACCTAAAAGATCGATTTTCAGTATGTTTTTGGCCTGTATTTTGAAAATACTCTAACACGGAGTAGGCATGTACAGATACCTTCTGGGACCTTTAAATATCGAATTTTCGGGTGTTTTGGGACTGAATTTGAGATATCGATTTTTTGGCACCTAAAATGTCGATTTTTAGCATGTTTTTAGCCTATATTTTGAAAATATTCTAGCACTGTGTAGGCATGTACAGATTGCTTCTGGGACCCCAAAATATTGAATTTTCGGGTGTTTTGAGCCTGAATTTGAGATATAAACGGGTACAGAAGATACATGCACATATTGACTTTGGGCATCTAAAATATCGATTTTCAGCATGTTTTGGGCCTGTATTTTGAAAATACTCTAACACTGAGTAGGCATGTACAGATTGCTTCTGGGACCCCAAAATATTGAATTTTCGGGTGTTTTGAGCCTGAATTTGAGATATAAACGGGTACTGAAGATGCATGCACATATCGACTTTTGTGCACCTAAAAGATCGATTTTCAGTATGTTTTGAGCATGTATTTTGAAAATACTCTAACACGGAGTAGGCATGTACAGATCGCTTCTGGGACCCCTAAATATCGAATTTTCGGGTGTTTTGGGACTGAATTTGAGATATCGACTTTTTGGCACCTAAAAGATCGATTTTCAGCATGTTTTTAGCCTATATTTTGAAAATATTCTAGCACTGAGTAGGCATGTACAGATTGCTTCTGGGACCCCAAAATATTGAATTTTCGGGTGTTTCGAGCCTGAATTTGAGATATAAACGGGTACAGAAGATACATGCACATATTGACTTTGGGCACCAAAAATATCGATTTTCAGCATGTTTTGGGCCTGAATTTTGAAAATACTCTAACACGGAGTAGGCATGTACAGATCGCTTCTGGGACCCCAAAATATCGAATTTTCGGGTGTTTAGGGCCAGAATTTGAGATATAAACGGGTACAGAAGATGCATGCACATATCGAGTTTTGGGCACCTAAAAGATCGATTTTCAGTATGTTTTTGGCCTGTATTTTGAAAATACTCTAACACGGAGTAGGTATGTACAGATACCTTCTGGGACCTCTAAATATCGAATTTTCGGGTGTTTTGGGACTGAATTTGAGATATCGATTTTTTGGCACCTAAAATGTCGATTTTTAGCATGTTTTTAGCCTATATTTTGAAAATATTCTAGCACTGTGTAGGCATGTACAGATTGCTTCTGGGACCCCAAAATATTGAATTTTCGGGTGTTTTGAGCCTGAATTTGAGATATAAACGGGTACAGAAGATACATGCACATATTGACTTTGGGCATCTAAAATATCGATTTTCAGCATGTTTTGGGCCTGTATTTTGAAAATACTCTAACACTGAGTAGGCATGTACAGATTGCTTCTGGGACCCCAAAATATTGAATTTTCGGGTGTTTTGAGCCTGAATTTGAGATATAAACGGGTACTGAAGATGCATGCACATATCGACTTTTGTGCACCTAAAAGATCGATTTTCAGTATGTTTTGAGCATGTATTTTGAAAATACTCTAACACGGAGTAGGCATGTACAGATTGCTTCTGGGACCCCTAACTATCGAATTTTCGGGTGTTTTGGGACTGAATTTGAGATATCGATTTTTTGGCACCTAAAATGTCGATTTTTAGCATGTTTTTAGCCTATATTTTGAAAATATTCTAGCACTGTGTAGGCATGTACAGATTGCTTCTGGGACCCCAAAATATTGAATTTTCGGGTGTTTTGAGCCTGAATTTGAGATATAAACGGGTACAGAAGATACATGCACATATTGACTTTGGGCATCTAAAATATCGATTTTCAGCATGTTTTGGGCCTGTATTTTGAAAATACTCTAACACTGAGTAGGCATGTACAGATTGCTTCTGGGACCCCAAAATATCGAATTTTCGGGTGTTTTGAGCCTGAATTTGAGATATAAACGGGTACTGAAGATGCATGCACATATCGACTTTTGTGCACCTAAAAGATCGATTTTCAATATGTTTTGAGCATGTATTTTGAAAATACTCTAACACGGAGTAGGCATGTACAGATTGCTTCTGGGACCACTAAATATCGAATTTTCGGGTGTTTTGGGACTGAATTTGAGATATCGACTTTTTGGCACCTAAAAGATCGATTTTTAGCATGTTTTTAGCCTATATTTTGAAAATATTCTAGCACTGAGTAGGCATGTACAGATTGCTTCTGGGACCCCAAAATATTGAATTTTCGGGTGTTTTGAGCCTGAATTTGAGATATAAACGGGTACAGAAGATACATGCACATATTGACTTTGGGCACCAAAAATATCGATTTTCAGCATGTTTTGGGCCTGAATTTTGAAAATACTCTAAAACGGAGTAGGTATGTACAGATCGCTTCTGGGACCCCAAAATATTGAATTTTCGGGTGTTTTGAGCCTGAATTTGAGATATAAACGGGTACAGAAGATACATGCACATATTGACTTTGGGCACCAAAAATATCGATTTTCAGCATGTTTTGGGCCTGAATTTTGAAAATACTCTAAAACGGAGTAGGTATGTACAGATCGCTTCTGGGACCCCAAAATATCGAATTTTCGGGTGTTTAGGGCCAGAATTTGAAATATAAACGGGTACTGAAGATGCATGCACATATCGACTTTTGGGCACCTAAAAGATCGATTTTCAGTATGTTTTTGGCCTGTATTTTGAAAATACTCTAACACGGAGTAGGCATGTACAGAGCCCTTCTGGGATCTCTAAATATCGAATTTTCGGGTGTTTTGGGACTAAATATGAGATATCGACTTTTTGGCACTTAAAATATCGATTTTTAGCATGTTTTTAGCCTATATTTTGAAAATATTCTAGCACTGTACAGATTGCTTGTGGGACCCCAAAATATTGAATTTTCGGGTGTTTTGAGCCTGAATTTGAGATATAAACGGGTACAGAAGATACATGCACATATTGACTTTGGGCATCTAAAATATCGATTTTCATCATGTTTTGGGCCTGTATTTTGAAAATACTCTAACACTGAGTAGGCATGTACAGATTGCTTCTGGGACCCCAAAATATTGAATTTTCGGGTGTTTTGAGCCTGAATTTGAGATATAAACGGGTACTGAAGATGCATGCACATATCGACTTTTGTGCACCTAAAAGATCGATTTTCAGTATGTTTTGAGCATGTATTTTGAAAATACTCTAACACGGAGTAGGCATGTACAGATTGCTTCTGGGACCCCTAACTATCGAATTTTCGGGTGTTTTGGGACTGAATTTGAGATATCGATTTTTTGGCACCTAAAATGTCGATTTTTAGCATGTTTTTAGCCTATATTTTGAAAATATTCTAGCACTGTGTAGGCATGTACAGATTGCTTCTGGGACCCCAAAATATTGAATTTTCGGGTGTTTTGAGCCTGAATTTGAGATATAAACGGGTACAGAAGATACATGCACATATTGACTTTGGGCATCTAAAATATCGATTTTCAGCATGTTTTGGGCCTGTATTTTGAAAATACTCTAACACTGAGTAGGCATGTACAGATTGCTTCTGGGACCCCAAAATATCGAATTTTCGGGTGTTTTGAGCCTGAATTTGAGATATAAACGGGTACTGAAGATGCATGCACATATCGACTTTTGTGCACCTAAAAGATCGATTTTCAATATGTTTTGAGCATGTATTTTGAAAATACTCTAACACGGAGTAGGCATGTACAGATTGCTTCTGGGACCACTAAATATCGAATTTTCGGGTGTTTTGGGACTGAATTTGAGATATCGACTTTTTGGCACCTAAAAGATCGATTTTTAGCATGTTTTTAGCCTATATTTTGAAAATATTCTAGCACTGAGTAGGCATGTACAGATTGCTTCTGGGACCCCAAAATATTGAATTTTCGGGTGTTTTGAGCCTGAATTTGAGATATAAACGGGTACAGAAGATACATGCACATATTGACTTTGGGCACCAAAAATATCGATTTTCAGCATGTTTTGGGCCTGAATTTTGAAAATACTCTAAAACGGAGTAGGTATGTACAGATCGCTTCTGGGACCCCAAAATATCGAATTTTCGGGTGTTTAGGGCCAGAATTTGAAATATAAACGGGTACTGAAGATGCATGCACATATCGACTTTTGGGCACCTAAAAGATCGATTTTCAGTATGTTTTTGGCCTGTATTTTGAAAATACTCTAACACGGAGTAGGCATGTACAGAGCCCTTCTGGGATCTCTAAATATCGAATTTTTGGGTGTTTTGGGACTGAATTTGAGATATCGACTTTTTGGCACCTAAAAGATCGATTTTTAGCATGTTTTTAGCCTATATTTTGAAAATATTCTAGCACTGAGTAGGCATGTACAGATTGCTTTTGGGACCCCAAAATATTGAATTTTCGGGTGTTTTGAGCCTGAATTTGAGATATAAACGGGTACAGAAGATACATGCACATATTGACTTTGGGCACCAAAAATATCGATTTTCAGCATGTTTTGGGCCTGAATTTTGAAAATACTCTAACACGGAGTAGGCATGTACAGATCGCTTCTGGGACCCCAAAATATCGAATTTTCTGGTATTTAGGGCCAGAATTTGAGATATAAACGGGTACAGAAGATACATGCACATATCGACTTTTGGGCACCTAAAATCTCGATTTTCAGTATGTTTTTGGCCTGTATTTTGAAAATACTATAACACGGAGTAGGCATGTACAGATACCTTCTGGGACCTCTAAATATCGAATTTTCGGGTGTTTTGGGACTGAATTTGAGATATCGACTTTTTGGCACCTAAAAGATCGATTTTTAGCATGTTTTTAGCCTATATTTTGAAAATATTCTACCACTGAGTAGGCATGTACAGATTGCTTCTGGGACCCCAAAATATTGAATTTTCGGGTGTTTTGAGCCTGAATTTGAGATATAAACGGGTACAGAAGATACATGCACATATTGACTTTGGGCACCAAAAATATCGATTTTCAGCATGTTTTGGGCCTGAATTTTGAAAATACTCTATCACGGAGTAGGCATGTACAGATCGCTTCTGGGACCCCAAAATATCGAATTTTCGGTTGTTTAGGGCCAGAATTTGGGATATAAACGGGTACAGGAGATGCATGCACATATCGACTTTTGGGCACCTAAAAGATCGATTTTCAGTATGTTTTTGGCCTGTATTTTGAAAATACTCTAACACGGAGTAGGCATGTACAGAGCCCTTCTGGGACCTCTAAATATCGAATTTTCGGGTATTTTGGGACTGAATTTGAGATATCGATTTTTTGGCACCTAAAATGTCGATTTTTAGCATGTTTTTAGCCTATATTTTGAAAATATTCTAGCACTGTGTAGGCATGTACAGATTACTTCTGGGACCCCAAAATATTGAATTTTCGGGTGTTTTGAGCCTGAATTTGAGATATAAACGGGTACAGAAGATACATGCACATATTGACTTTGGGCATCTAAAATATCGATTTTCAGCATGTTTTGGGCCTGTATTTTGAAAATACTCTAACACTGAGTAGGCATGTACAGATTGCTTCTGGGACCCCAAAATATTGAATTTTCGGGTGTTTTGATCCTGAATTTGAAATATAAACGGGTACTGAAGATGCATGCACATATCGACTTTTGTGCACCTAAAAGATCGATTTTCAGTATGTTTTGAGCATGTATTTTGAAAATACTCTAGCACGGAGTAGGCATGTACAGATCGCTTCTGGGCCCCCTAAATATCGAATTTCCGGGTGTTTTGGGACTGAATTTGAGATATCGACTTTTTGGCACCTAAAAGATCGATTTTTAGCATGTTTTTAGCCTATATTTTGAAAATATTCTAGCACTGAGTAGGCATGTACAGATTGCTTCTGGGACCCCAAAATATTGAATTTTCGGGTGTTTTGAGCCTGAATTTGAGATATAAACGGGTACAGAAGATACATGCACATATTGACTTTGGGCACCAAAAATATCGATTTTCAGCATGATTTGGGCCTGAATTTTGAAAATACTCTAACACGGAGTAGGCATTTACAGATCGCTTCTGGGACCCCAAAATATCGAATTTTCTGGTATTTAGGGCCAGAATTTGAGATATAAACGGGTACAGAAGATGCATGCACATATCGAGTTTTGGGCACCTAAAAGATCGATTTTCAGTATGTTTTTGGCCTGTATTTTGAAAATACTCTAACACGGAGTAGGCATGTACAGATTGCTTCTGGGACCCCAAAATATTGAATTTTCGGGTGTTTTGAGCCTGAATTTGAGATATAAACGGGTACTGAAGATGCATGCACATATCGACTTTTGTGCACCTAAAAGATCGATTTTCAGTATGTTTTGAGCATGTATTTTGAAAATACTCTAACACGGAGTAGGCATGTACAGATTGCTTCTGGGACCCCTAACTATCGAATTTTCGGGTGTTTTGGGACTGAATTTGAGATATCGATTTTTTGGCACCTAAAATGTCGATTTTTAGCATGTTTTTAGCCTATATTTTGAAAATATTCTAGCACTGTGTAGGCATGTACAGATTGCTTCTGGGACCCCAAAATATTGAATTTTCGGGTGTTTTGAGCCTGAATTTGAGATATAAACGGGTACAGAAGATACATGCACATATTGACTTTGGGCATCTAAAATATCGATTTTCAGCATGTTTTGGGCCTGTATTTTGAAAATACTCTAACACTGAGTAGGCATGTACAGATTGCTTCTGGGACCCCAAAATATCGAATTTTCGGGTGTTTTGAGCCTGAATTTGAGATATAAACGGGTACTGAAGATGCATGCACATATCGACTTTTGTGCACCTAAAAGATCGATTTTCAATATGTTTTGAGCATGTATTTTGAAAATACTCTAACACGGAGTAGGCATGTACAGATTGCTTCTGGGACCACTAAATATCGAATTTTCGGGTGTTTTGGGACTGAATTTGAGATATCGACTTTTTGGCACCTAAAAGATCGATTTTTAGCATGTTTTTAGCCTATATTTTGAAAATATTCTAGCACTGAGTAGGCATGTACAGATTGCTTCTGGGACCCCAAAATATTGAATTTTCGGGTGTTTTGAGCCTGAATTTGAGATATAAACGGGTACAGAAGATACATGCACATATTGACTTTGGGCACCAAAAATATCGATTTTCAGCATGTTTTGGGCCTGAATTTTGAAAATACTCTAAAACGGAGTAGGTATGTACAGATCGCTTCTGGGACCCCAAAATATCGAATTTTCGGGTGTTTAGGGCCAGAATTTGAAATATAAACGGGTACTGAAGATGCATGCACATATCGACTTTTGGGCACCTAAAAGATCGATTTTCAGTATGTTTTTGGCCTGTATTTTGAAAATACTCTAACACGGAGTAGGCATGTACAGAGCCCTTCTGGGACCTCTAAATATCGAATTTTTGGGTGTTTTGGGACTGAATTTGAGATATCGACTTTTTGGCACCTAAAAGATCGATTTTTAGCATGTTTTTAGCCTATATTTTGAAAATATTCTAGCACTGAGTAGGCATGTACAGATTGCTTTTGGGACCCCAAAATATTGAATTTTCGGGTGTTTTGAGCCTGAATTTGAGATATAAACGGGTACAGAAGATACATGCACATATTGACTTTGGGCACCAAAAATATCGATTTTCAGCATGTTTTGGGCCTGAATTTTGAAAATACTCTAACACGGAGTAGGCATGTACAGATCGCTTCTGGGACCCCAAAATATCGAATTTTCTGGTATTTAGGGCCAGAATTTGAGATATAAACGGGTACAGAAGATACATGCACATATCGACTTTTGGGCACCTAAAATCTCGATTTTCAGTATGTTTTTGGCCTGTATTTTGAAAATACTATAACACGGAGTAGGCATGTACAGATACCTTCTGGGACCTCTAAATATCGAATTTTCGGGTGTTTTGGGACTGAATTTGAGATATCGACTTTTTGGCACCTAAAAGATCGATTTTTAGCATGTTTTTAGCCTATATTTTGAAAATATTCTACCACTGAGTAGGCATGTACAGATTGCTTCTGGGACCCCAAAATATTGAATTTTCGGGTGTTTTGAGCCTGAATTTGAGATATAAACGGGTACAGAAGATACATGCACATATTGACTTTGGGCACCAAAAATATCGATTTTCAGCATGTTTTGGGCCTGAATTTTGAAAATACTCTAAAACGGAGTAGGCATGTACAGATCGCTTCTGGGACCCCAAAATATCGAATTTTCGGTTGTTTAGGGCCAGAATTTGAGATATAAACGGGTACAGGAGATGCATTCACATATCGACTTTTGGGCACCTAAAAGATCGATTTTCAGTATGTTTTTGGCCTGTATTTTGAAAATACTCTAACACGGAGTAGGCATGTACAGAGCCCTTCTGGGACCTCTAAATATCGAATTTTCGGGTATTTTGGGACTGAATTTGAGATATCGATTTTTTGGCACCTAAAATGTCGATTTTTAGCATGTTTTTAGCCTATATTTTGAAAATATTCTAGCACTGTGTAGGCATGTACAGATTACTTCTGGGACCCCAAAATATTGAATTTTCGGGTGTTTTGAGCCTGAATTTGAGATATAAACGGGTACAGAAGATACATGCACATATTGACTTTGGGCATCTAAAATATCGATTTTCAGCATGTTTTGGGCCTGTATTTTGAAAATACTCTAACACAGAGTAGGCATGTACAGATTGCTTCTGGGACCCCAAAATATTGAATTTTCGGGTGTTTTGATCCTGAATTTGAAATATAAACGGGTACTGAAGATGCATGCACATATCGACTTTTGTGCACCTAAAAGATCGATTTTCAGTATGTTTTGAGCATGTATTTTGAAAATACTCTAGCACGGAGTAGGCATGTACAGATCGCTTCTGGGCCCCCTAAATATCGAATTTCCGGGTGTTTTGGGACTGAATTTGAGATATCGACTTTTTGGCACCTAAAAGATCGATTTTTAGCATGTTTTTAGCCTATATTTTGAAAATATTCTAGCACTGAGTAGGCATGTACAGATTGCATCTGGGACCCCAAAATATTGAATTTTCGGGTATTTTGAGCCTGAATTTGAGATATAAACGGGTACTGAAGATGCATGCACATATCGACTTCTGTGCACCTAAAAGATCGATTTTCAGTATGTTTTGAGCATGTATTTTGAAAATACTCTAACACGGAGTAGGCATGTACAGATCGCTTCTGGGACCCCTAAATATCGATTTTTCGGGTGTTTTGGGACTGAATTTGAGATATCGACTTTTTGGCACCTAAGAGATCGATATTTAGCATGTTTTTAGCCTATATTTTGAAAATATTCTAGCACTGCACAGATTGCTTCTGGGACCCCAAAATATTGAATTTTCGGGTGTTTTGAGCCTGAATTTGAGATATAAACGGGTACAGAAGATACATGCACATATCGACTTTGGGCACCAAAAATATCGATTTTCAGCATGTTTTGGGCCTGAATTTTGAAAATACTCTAACACGGAGTAGGCATGTACAGATACCTTTTGGGACCTCTAAATATCGAATTTTCGGGTGTTTTGGGACTGAATTTGAGATATCGATTTTTTGGCACCTAAAATGTCGATTTTTAGCATGTTTTTAGCCTATATTTTGAAAATATTCTAGCACTGTGTAGGCATGTACAGATTGCTTCTGGGACCCCAAAATATTGAATTTTCGGGTGTTTTGAGCCTGAATTTGAGATATAAACGGGTACATAAGATACATGCACATATTGACTTTGGGCATCTAAAATATAGATTTTCAGCATGTTTTGGGCCTGTATTTTGAAAATACTCTAACACAGAGTAGGCATGTATAGATTGCTTCTGGGACCCAAAAATATTGAATTTTCGGGTGTTTTGAGCCTGAATTTGAGATATAAACGGGTACTGAAGATGCATGCACATATCGACTTTTGTGCACCTAAAAGATCGATTTTCAGTATGTTTTGAGCATGTATTTTGAAAATACTCTAACACGGAGTAGGCATGTACAGATCGCTTTTGGGACCCCTAAATATCGATTTTTCGGGTGTTTTGGGACTGAATTTGAGATATCGACTTTTTGGCACCTAAAAGATCGATTTTTAGCATGTTTTTAGCCTATATTTTGAAAATATTCTTGCACTGTACAGATTGCTTCTGGGAACCCAAAATATTGAATTTTCGGGTGTTTTGAGCCTGAATTTGAGATATAAACGGGTACAGAAGATACATGCACATATTGACTTTGGGCACCAAAAATATCGATTTTCAGCATGTTTTGGGCCTGAATTTTGAAAATACTCTAACACGGAGTAGGCTTGTACAGATCGCTTCTGGGACCCCATAATATCGAATTTTCGGGTGTTTAGGGCCAGAATTTGAGATATAAACGGGTACTGAAGATGCATGCACATATCGACTTTTGTGCACCTAAAAGATCGATTTTCAGTATGTTTTGAGCATGTATTTTGAAAATACTCTAACACGGAGTAGGCATGTACAGATACCTTTTGGGACCTCAAAATATCGAATTTTCGGGTGTTTTGGGACTGAATTTGAGATATCGATTTTTTGGCACCTAAAATGTCGATTTTTAGCATGTTTTTAGCCTATATTTTGAAAATATTCTAGCACTGTGTAGGCATGTACAGATTGCTTTTGGGACCCCAGAATATTGAATTTTCGGGTGTTTTGGGACTGAATTTGAGATATCGACTTTTTGGCACCTAAAAGATCGATTTTTAGCATGTTTTTAGCCTATATTTTGAAAATATTCTAGCACTGTACAGATTGCTTCTGGGACCCCAAAATATTGAATTTTCGAGTGTTTTGAGCCTGAATTTGAGATATAAACGGGTACAGAAGATACATGCACATATTGACTTTGGGCACCAAAAATATCGATTTTCAGCATGTTTTGGGCCTGAATTTTGAAAATACTCTAACACGGAGTAGGCATGTACAGATACCTTTTGGGACCTCTAAATATCGAATTTTCGGGTGTTTTGGGACTGAATTTGAGATATCGATTTTTTGGCACCTAAAATATCGATTTTTAGCATGTTTTTAGCCTATATTTTGAAAATATTCTAGCACTGTGTAGGCATGTACAGATTGCTTCTGGGACCCCAGAATATTGAATTTTCGGGTGTTTTGAGCTTGAATTTGAGATATAAACGGGTACAAAAGATACATGCACATATTGACTTTGGGCATCTAAAATATCGATTTTCAGCATGTTTTGGGCCTGTATTTTGAAAATACTCTAACACAGAGTAGGCATGTATAGATTGCTTCTGGGACCCCAAAATATTGAATTTTCGGGTGTTTTGAGCCTGAATTTGAGATATAAACGGGTACTGAAGATGCATGCACATATCGACTTTTGTGCACCTAAAAGATCGATTTTCAGTATGTTTTGAGCATGTATTTTGAAAATACTCTAACACGGAGTAGGCATGTACAGATCGCTTCTGGGACCCCTAAATATCGAATTTTCGGTTGTTTTGGGACTGTATTTGAGATATCGACTTTTTGGCACCTAAAAGATCGATTTTTAGCATGTTTTTAGCCTATATTTTGAAAATATTCTTGCACTGTACAGATTGCTTCTGGGACCCCAAAATATTGAATTTTCGGGTGTTTTGAGCCTGAATTTGAGATATAAACGGGTACAGAAGATACATGCACATATCGACTTTGGGCACCAAAAATATCGATTTTCAGCATGTTTTGGGCCTGAATTTTGAAAATACTCTAACACGGAGTAGGCATGTACAGATACCTTTTGGGACCTCTAAATATCGAATTTTCGGGTGTTTTGGGACTGAATTTGAGATATCGATTTTTTGGCACCTAAAATGTCGATTTTTAGCATGTTTTTAGCCTATATTTTGAAAATATTCTAGCACTGTGTAGGCATGTACAGATTGCTTCTGGGACCCCAAAATATTGAATTTTCGGGTGTTTTGAGCCTGAATTTGAGATATAAACGGGTACATAAGATACATGCACATATTGACTTTGGGCATCTAAAATATCGATTTTCAGCATGTTTTGGGCCTGTATTTTGAAAATACTCTAACACAGAGTAGGCATGTATAGATTGCTTCTGGGACCCCAAAATATTGAATTTTCGGGTGTTTTGAGCCTGAATTTGAGATATAAACGGGTACTGAAGATGCATGCACATAGCGACTTTTGTGCACCTAAAAGATCGATTTTCAGTATGTTTTGAGCATGTATTTTGAAAATACTCTAACACGGAGTAGGCATGTACAGATCGCTTCTGGGACCCCTAAATATCGAATTTTCGGTTGTTTTGGGACTGTATTTGAGATATCGACTTTTTGGCACCTAAAAGATCGATTTTTAGCATGTTTTTAGCCTATATTTTGAAAATATTCTTGCACTGTACAGATTGCTTCTGGGACCCCAAAATATTGAATTTTCGGGTGTTTTGAGCCTGAATTTGAGATATAAACGGGTACAGAAGATACATGCACATATTGACTTTGGGCACCAAAAATATCGATTTTCAGCATGTTTTGGGCCTGAATTTTGAAAATACTCTAACACGGAGTAGGCATGTACAGATCGCTTCTGGGACCCCATAATATCGAATTTTCGGGTGTTTAGGGCCAGAATTTGAGATATAAACGGGTACTGAAGATGCATGCACATATCGACTTTTGTGCACCTAAAAGATCGATTTTCAGTATGTTTTGAGCATGTATTTTGAAAATACTCTAACACGGAGTAGGCATGTACAGATCGCTTCTGGGACCCCTAAATATCGAATTTTCGGGTGTTTTGGGACTGAATTTGAGATATCGACTTTTTGGCACCTAAAAGATCGATTTTTAGCATGTTTTTAGCCTATATTTTGAAAATATTCTAGCACTGTACAGATTGCTTCTGGGACCCCAAAATATTGAATTTTCGGGTGTTTTGAGCCTGAATTTGAGATATAAACGGGTACAGAAGATACATGCACATATTGACTTTGGGCACCAAAAATATCGATTTTCAGCATGTTTTGGGCCTGAATTTTGAAAATACTCTAACACGGAGTAGGCATGTACAGATACCTTTTGGGACCTCTAAATATCGAATTTTCGGGTGTTTTGGGACTGAATTTGAGATATCGATTTTTTGGCACCTAAAATGTCGATTTTTAGCATGTTTTTAGCCTATATTTTGAAAATATTCTAGCACTGTGTAGGCATGTACAGATTGCTTCTGGGACCCCAGAATATTGAATTTTCGGGTGTTTTGAGCTTGAATTTGAGATATAAACGGGTACTGAAGATGCATGCACATATCGACTTTTGTGCACCTAAAAGATCGATTTTCAGTATGTTTTGAGCATGTATTTTGAAAATACTCTAACACGGAGTAGGCATGTACAGATCGCTTCTGGGACCCCAAAATATCGAATTTTTGGGTGTTTAGGGCCAGAATTTGAGATATAAACGGGTACTGAAGATGCATGCACATATCGACTTTTGTGCACCTAAAAGATCGATTTTCAGTATGTTTTGAGCATGTATTTTGAAAATACTCTAACACGGAGTAGGCATGTACAGATCGCTTCTGGGACCCCAAAATATCGAATTTTTGGGTGTTTAGGGCCAGAATTTGAGATATAAACGGGTACTGAAGATGCATGCACATATCGACTTTTGTGCACCTAAAAGATCGATTTTCAGTATGTTTTGAGCATGTATTTTGAAAATACTCTAACACGGAGTAGGCATTTACAGATCGCTTCTGGGACCCCTAAATATCGAATTTTCGGGTGTTTTGGGACTGAATTTGAGATATCGACTTTTTGGCACCTAAAAGATCGATATTTAGCATGTTTTTAGCCTGTATTTTGAAAATATTCTAGCACTGAGTAGGCATGTACAGATTGCTTCTGGGATCCCAAAATATTGAATTTTCGGGTGTTTTGAGCCTGAATTTGAGATATAAACGGGTACAGAAAATACATGCACATATTGACTTTGGGCATCTAAAATATCGATTTTCAGCATGTTTTGGGTTTGTAATTTGAAAACACTCTAACACTGAGTAGGCATGTACAGATTGCATCTGGGACCCCAAAATATTGAATTTTCGGGTATTTTGAGCCTGAATTTGAGATATAAACGGGTACTGAAGATGCATGCACATATCGACTTCTGTGCACCTAAAAGATCGATTTTCAGTATGTTTTGAGCATGTATTTTGAAAATACTCTAATACGGAGTAGGCATGTACAGATCGCTTCTGGGACCCCTAAATATCGATTTTTCGGGTGTTTTGGGACTGAATTTGAGATATCGACTTTTTGGCACCTAAGAGATCGATATTTAGCATGTTTTTAGCCTATATTTTGAAAATATTCTAGCACTGCACAGATTGCTTCTGGGACCCCAAAATATTGAATTTTCGGGTGTTTTGAGCCTGAATTTGAGATATAAACGGGTACAGAAGATACATGCACATATCGACTTTGGGCACCAAAAATATCGATTTTCAGCATGTTTTGGGCCTGAATTTTGAAAATACTCTAACACGGAGTAGGCATGTACAGATACCTTTTGGGACCTCTAAATATCGAATTTTCGGGTGTTTTGGGACTGAATTTGAGATATCGATTTTTTGGCACCTAAAATGTCGATTTTTAGCATGTTTTTAGCCTATATTTTGAAAATATTCTAGCACTGTGTAGGCATGTACAGATTGCTTCTGGGACCCCAAAATATTGAATTTTCGGGTGTTTTGAGCATGAATTTGAGATATAAACGGGTACATAAGATACATGCACATATTGACTTTGGGCATCTAAAATATCGATTTTCAGCATGTTTTGGGCCTGTATTTTGAAAATACTCTAACACAGAGTAGGCATGTACAGATCGCTTCTGGGACCCCTAAATATCGAATTTTCGCGTGTTTTGGGACTGAATTTGAGATATCGACTTTTTGGCACCTAAAAGATCGATTTTTAGCATGTTTTTAGCCTATATTTTGAAAATATTCTTGCACTGTACAGATTGCTTCTGGGAACCCAAAATATTGAATTTTCGGGTGTTTTGAGCCTGAATTTGAGATATAAACGGGTACAGAAGATACATGCACATATTGACTTTGGGCACCAAAAATATCGATTTTCAGCATGTTTTGGGCCTGAATTTTGAAAATACTCTAACACGGAGTAGGCTTGTACAGATCGCTTCTGGGACCCCATAATATCGAATTTTCGGGTGTTTAGGGCCAGAATTTGAGATATAAACGGGTACTGAAGATGCATGCACATATCGACTTTTGTGCACCTAAAAGATCGATTTTCAGTATGTTTTGAGCATGTATTTTGAAAATACTCTAACACGGAGTAGGCATGTACAGATACCTTTTGGGACCTCAAAATATCGAATTTTCGGGTGTTTTGGGACTGAATTTGAGATATCGATTTTCTGGCACCTAAAATGTCGATTTTTAGCATGTTTTTAGCCTATATTTTGAAAATATTCTATCACTTTGTAGGCATGTACAGATTGCTTCTGGGACCCCAGAATATTGAATTTTCGGGTGTTTTGGGACTGAATTTGAGATATCGACTTTTTGGCACCTAAAAGATCGATTTTTAGCATGTTTTTAGCCTATATTTTGAAAATATTCTAGCACTGTACAGATTGCTTCTGGGACCCCAAAATATTGAATTTTCGGGTGTTTTGAGCCTGAATTTGAGATATAAACGGGTACAGAAGATACATGCACATATTGACTTTGGGCACCAAAAATATCGATTTTCAGCATGTTTTGGGCCTGAATTTTGAAAATACTCTAACACGGAGTAGGCATGTACAGATACCTTTTGGGACCTCTAAATATCGAATTTTCGGGTGTTTTGGGACTGAATTTGAGATATCGATTTTTTGGCACCTAAAATGTCGATTTTTAGCATGTTTTTAGCCTATATTTTGAAAATATTCTAGCACTGTGTAGGCATGTACAGATTGCTTCTGGGACCCCAGAATATTGAATTTTCGGGTGTTTTGAGCTTGAATTTGAGATATAAACGGGTACAAAAGATACATGCACATATTGACTTTGGGCATCTAAAATATCGATTTTCAGCATGTTTTGGGCCTGTATTTTGAAAATACTCTAACACAGAGTAGGCATGTACAGATTGCTTCTGGGACCCCAAAATATTGAATTTTCGGGTGTTTTGAGCCTGAATTTGAGATATAAACGGGTACTGAAGATGCATGCACATATCGACTTTTGTGCACCTAAAAGATCGATTTTCAGTATGTTTTGAGCATGTATTTTGAAAATACTCTAACACGGAGTAGGCATGTACAGATCGCTTCTGGGACCCCTAAATATCGAATTTTCGGTTGTTTTGGGACTGTATTTGAGATATCGACTTTTTGGCACCTAAAAGATCGAGTTTTAGCATGTTTTTAGCCTATATTTTGAAAATATTCTTGCACTGTACAGATTGCTTCTGGGACCCCAAAATATTGAATTTTCGGGTGTTTTGAGCCTGAATTTGAGATATAAACGGGTACAGAAGATACATGCACATATTGACTTTGGGCACCAAAAATATCGATTTTCAGCATGTTTTGGGCCTGAATTTTGAAAATACTCTAACACGGAGTAGGCATGTACAGATACCTTTTGGGAACTCTAAATATCGAATTTTCGGGTGTTTTGGGACTGAATTTGAGATATCGATTTTTTGGCACCTAAAATGTCGATTTTTAGCATGTTTTTAGCCTATATTTTGAAAATATTCTAGCACTGTGTAGGCATGTACAGATTGCTTCTGGGACCCCAGAATATTGAATTTTCGGGTGTTTTGAGCTTGAATTTGAGATATAAACGGGTACAAAAGATACATGCACATATTGACTTTGGGCATCTAAAATATCGATTTTCAGCATGTTTTGGGCCTGTATTTTGAAAATACTCTAACACAGAGTAGGCATGTATAGATTGCTTCTGGGACCCCAAAATATTGAATTTTCGGGTGTTTTGAGCCTGAATTTGAGATATAAACGGGTACTGAAGATGCATGCACATATCGACTTTTGTGCACCTAAAAGATCGATCTTCAGTATGTTTTGAGCATGTATTTTGAAAATACTCTAACACGGAGTAGGCATGTACAGATCGCTTCTGGGACCCCTAAATATCGAATTTTCGGGTGTTTTGGGACTGAATTTGAGATATCGACTTTTTGGCACCTAAAAGATCGATTTTTAGCATGTTTTTAGCCTATATTTAGAAAATAAAGGCATGTACAGATTGCTTCTGGGACCCCATAATATAGAATTTTCGGGTGTTTTGAGCCTGAATTTGAGATATAAACGGGTACAGAAGATACATGCACATATTGACTTTTAGCATCTAAAATATCGATTTTCAGCATGTTTTGGGCCTGAATTTTGAAAATACTCTAACACGGAGTAGGCATGTACAGATACATTCTGGGACCTCTAAATATCGAATTTTCGGGTGTTTTGGGACTGAATTTGAGATATCGATTTTTTGGCACCTAAAATGTCGATTTTTAGCATGTTTTTAGCCTATATTTTGAAAATATTCTAGCACTGTGTAGACATGTACAGATTGCTTCTGGGACCCCAAAATATTGAATTTTCGGGTGTTTTGAGCCTGAATTTGAGATATAAACGGGTACTGAAGATGCATGCACATATCGACTTTTGTGCACCTAAAGGATCGATTTTCAGTATGTTTTGAGCATGTATTTTGAAAATACTCTAACACGGAGTAGGCATGTACAGATCGCTTCTGGGACCCCTAAATATCAAATTTTCGGGTGTTTTGGGACTGAATTTGAGATATCGACTTTTTGGCACCTAAAAGATCGATTTTTAGCATGTTTTTAGCATATATTTTGAAAATATTCTAGCACTGTACAGATTGCTTCTGGGACCCCAAAATATTGAATTTTCGGGGGTTTTGAGCCTGAATTTGAGATATAAACGGGTACAGAAGATACATGCACATATTGACTTTGGGCACCAAAAATATAGATTTTCAGCATGTTTTGGGCCTGAATTTTGAAAATACTCTAACACGGAGTAGGCATGTACAGATCGCTTCTGGGACCCCTAAATATCGAATTTTCGGTTGTTTTGGGACTGAATTTGAGATATCGACTTTTTGGCACCTAAAAGATCGATTTTCAGCATGTTTTTAGCCTATATTTTGAAAATATTCTAGCACTGAGTAGGCATGTACAGATTGCTTCTGGGAACCCAAAATATTGAATTTTCGGGTGTTTTGAGCCTGAATTTGAGATATAAACGGGTACAGAAGATACATGCACATATTGACTTTGGGCACCAAAAATATCGATTTTCAGCATGTTTTGGGCCTGAATTTTGAAAATACTCTATCACGGAGTAGGCATGTACAGATCGCTTCTGGGACCCCAAAATATCGAATTTTCGGGTGTTTAGGGACAGAATTTGAGATATAAACGGGTACAGAAGATGCATGCACATATCGACTTTTGGGCACCTAAAAGATCGATTTTCAGTATGTTTTTGGCCTGTATTTTGAAAATACTCTAACACGGAGTAAGCATGTACAGATACCTTCTGGGACCTCTAAATATCGAATTTTCGGGTGTTTTGGGACTGAATTTGAGATATCGATTTTTTGGCACCTAAAATGTCGATTTTTAGCATGTTTTTAGCCTATATTTTGAAAATATTCTAGCACTGTGTAGGCATGTACAGATTGCTTCTGGGACCCCAGAATATTGAATTTTCGGGTGTTTTGAGCTTGAATTTGAGATATAAACGTGTACAAAAGATACATGCACATATTGACTTTGGGCATCTAAAATATCGATTTTCAGCATGTTTTGGGCCTGTATTTTGAAAATACTCTAACACAGAGTAGGCATGTATAGATTGCTTCTGGGACCCCAAAATATTGAATTTTCGGGTGTTTTGAGCCTGAATTTGAGATATAAACGGGTACTGAAGATGCATGCACATATCGACTTTTGTGCACCTAAAAGATCGATTTTCAGTATGTTTTGAGCATGTATTTTGAAAATACTCTAACACGGAGTAGGCATGTACAGATCGCTTCTGGGACCCCTAAATATCGAATTTTCGGGTGTTTTGGGACTGAATTTGAGATATCGACTTTTTGGCACCTAAAAGATCGATTTTTAGCATGTTTTTAGCCTATATTTTGAAAATATTCTTGCACTGTACAGATTGCTTCTGGGACCCCAAAATATTGAATTTTCGGGTGTTTTGAGCCTGAATTTGAGATATAAACGGGTACAGAAGATACATGCACATATTGACTTTGGGCACCAAAAATATCGATTTTCAGCATGTTTTGGGCCTGAATTTTGAAAATACTCTAACACGGAGTAGGCATGTACAGATCGCTTCTGGGACCCCAAAATATCGAATTTTCGGGTGTTTAGGGGCAGAATTTGAGATATAAACGGGTACAGAAGATGCATGCACATATCGACTTTTGGGCACCTAAAAGATCGATTTTCAGTATGTTTTTGGCCTGTATTTTGAAATTACTCTAACACGGAGTAGGCATGTACAGATACCTTCTGGGACCTCTAAATATCAAATTATCGGGTGTTTTGGGACTGAATTTGAGATATCGTTTTTTTGGCACCTAAAATGTCGATTTTTAGCATGTTTTTAGCCTATATTTTGAAAATATTCTAGCACTGTGTAGGCATGTACAGATCGCTTCTGGGACCCCTAAATATCAAATTTTCGGGTGTTTTGGGACTGAATTTGAGATATCGACTTTTTGGCACCTAAAAGATCGATTTTTAGCATGTTTTTAGCCTATATTTTGAAAATATTCTAGCACTGTACAGATTGCTTCTGGGACCCCAAAATATTGAATTTTCGGGGGTTTTGAGCCTGAATTTGAGATATAAACGGGTACAGAAGATACATGCACATATTGACTTTGGGCACCAAAAATATCGATTTTCAGCATGTTTTGGGCCTGAATTTTGAAAATACTCTAACACGGAGTAGGCATGTACAGATCGCTTCTGGGACCCCTAAATATCGAATTTTCGGTTGTTTTGGGACTGAATTTGAGATATCGACTTTTTGGCACCTAAAAGATCGATTTTCAGCATGTTTTTAGCCTATATTTTGAAAATATTCTAGCACTGAGTAGGCATGTACAGATTGCTTCTGGGACCCCAAAATATTGAATTTTCGGGTGTTTTGAGCCTGAATTTGAGATATAAACGGGTACAGAAGATACATGCACATATTGACTTTGGGCACCAAAAATATCGATTTTCAGCATGTTTTGGGCCTGAATTTTGAAAATACTCTAACACGGAGTAGGCATGTACAGATACCTTTTGGGACCTCTAAATATCGAATTTTCGGGTGTTTTGGGACTGAATTTGAGATATCGATTTTTTGGCACCTAAATTGTCGATTTTTAGCATGTTTTTAGCCTATATTTTGAAAATATTCAAGCACTGTGTAGGCATGTACAGATTGCTTCTGGGACCCCAAAATATTGAATTTTCGGGTGTTTTGAGCCTGAATTTGAGATATAAACGGGTACATAAGATACATGCACATATTGACTTTGGGCATCTAAAATATCGATTTTCAGCATGTTTTGGGCCTGTATTTTGAAAATACTCTAACACAGAGTAGGCATGTACAGATTGCTTCTGGGACCCCAAAATATTGAATTTTCGGGTGTTTTGAGCCTGAATTTGAGATATAAACGGGTACTGAAGATGCATGCACATATCGACTTTTGTGCACCTAAAAGATCGATTTTCAGTATGTTTTGAGCATGTATTTTGAAAATACTCTAACACGGAGTAGACATGTACAGATCGCTTCTGGGACCCCTAAATATCGAATTTTCGGGTGTTTTGGGACTGAATTTGAGATATCGACTTTTTGGCACCTAAAAGATCGATTTTTAGCATGTTTTTAGCCTATATTTTGAAAATATTCTTGCACTGTACAGATTGCTTCTGGGACCCCAAAATATTGAATTTTCGGGTGTTTTGAGCCTGAATTTGAGATATAAACGGGTACAGAAGATACATGCACATATTGACTTTGGGCACCAAAAATATCGATTTTCAGCATGTTTTGGGCCTGAATTTTGAAAATACTCTAACACGGAGTAGGCATATACAGATCGCTTCTGGGACCCCAAAATATCGAATTTTCGGGTGTTTAGGGCCAGAATTTGAGATATAAACGGGTACAGAAAATGCATGCACATATCGACTTTTGGGCACCTAAAAGATCGATTTTCAGTATGTTTTTGGCCTGTATTTTGAAATTACTCTAACACGGAGTAGGCATGTACAGATACCTTCTGGGACCCCTAAATATCGAATTTTCGGGTGTTTTGGGACTGAATTTGAGATATCGACTTTTTGGCACCTAAAAGATCGATTTTTAGCATGTTTTTAGCCTATATTTTGAAAATATTTTAGCACTGTACAGATTGCTTCTGGGACCCCAAAATATCGAATTTTCGGGTGTTTAGGGCCAGAATTTGAGATATAAACGGGTACAGAAGATGCATGCACATATCGACTTTTGGGCACCTAAAAGATCGATTTTCAGTATGTTTTTGGCCTGTATTTTGAAAATACTCTAACACGGAGTAAGCATGTACAGATACCTTCTGGGACCTCTAAATATCGAATTTTCGGGTGTTTTGGGACTGAATTTGAGATATCGATTTTTTGGCACCTAAAATGTCGATTTTTAGCATGTTTTTAGCCTATATTTTGAAAATATTCTAGCACTGTGTAGGCATGTACAGATTGCTTCTGGGACCCCAAAATATTGAATTTTGGGGTGTTTTGAGCCTGAATTTGAGATATAAACGGGTACAGAAGATACATGCACATATTGACTTTGGGCATCTAAAATATCGATTTTCAGCATGTTTTGGGCCTGTATTTTGAAAATACTCTAACACTGAGTAGGCATGTACAGATTGCTTCTGGGACCCCAAAATAATGAATTTTCGGGTGTTTTGAGCCTGAATTTGAGATATAAACGGGTACTGAAGATGCATGCACATATCGACTTTTGTGCACCTAAAAGATCGATTTTCAGTATGTTTTGAGCATGTATTTTGAAAATACTCTAACACGGAGTAGGCATGTACAGATCGCTTCTGGGACCCCTAAATATCGAATTTTCGGGTGTTTTGGGACTGAATTTGAGATATCGACTTTTTGGCACCTAAAAGATCGATTTTTAGCATGTTTTTAGCCTATATTTAGAAAATATAGGCATGTACAGACTGCTTCTGGGACCCCATAATATAGAATTTTCGGGTGTTTTGAGCCTGAATTTGAGATATAAACGGGTACAGAAGATACATGCACATATTGACTTTTAGCATCTAAAATATCGATTTTCAGCATGTTTTGGGCCTGAATTTTGAAAATACTCTAACACGGAGTAGGCATGTACAGATACCTTCTGGGACCTCTAAATATCGAATTTTCGGGTGTTTTGGGACTGAATTTGAGATATCGATTTTTTGGCACCTAAAATGTCGATTTTTAGCATGTTTTTAGCCTATATTTTGAAAATATTCTAGCACTGTGTAGACATGTACAGATTGCTTCTGGGACCCCAAAATATTGAATTTTCGGGTGTTTTGAGCCTGAATTTGAGATATAAACGGGTACTGAAGATGCATGCACATATCGACTTTTGTGCACCTAAAGGATCGATTTTCAGTATGTTTTGAGCATGTATTTTGAAAATACTCTAACACGGAGTAGGCATGTACAGATCGCTTCTGGGAACCCTAAATATCAAATTTTCGGGTGTTTTGGGACTGAATTTGAGATATCGACTTTTTGGCACCTAAAAGATCGATTTTTAGCATGTTTTTAGCCTATATTTTGAAAATATTCTAGCACTGTACAGATTGCTTCTGGGACCCCAAAATATTGAATTTTCGGGTGTTTTGAGCCTGAATTTGAGATATAAACGGGTACAGAAGATACATGCACATATTGACTTTGGGCACCAAAAATATCGATTTTCAGCATGTTTTGGGCCTGAATTTTGAAAATACTCTAACACGGAGTAGGCATGTACAGATCGCTTCTGGGACCCCTAAATATCGAATTTTCGGTTGTTTTGGGACTGAATTTGAGATATCGACTTTTTGGCACCTAAAAGATCGATTTTCAGCATGTTTTTAGCCTATATTTTGAAAATATTCTAGCACTGAGTAGGCATGTACAGATTGCTTCTGGGACCCCAAAATATTGAATTTTCGGGGGTTTTGAGCCTGAATTTGAGATATAAACGGGTACAGAAGATACATGCACATATTGACTTTGGGCACCAAAAATATCGATTTTCAGCATGTTTTGGGCCTGAATTTTGAAAATACTCTATCACGGAGTAGGCATGTACAGGTCGCTTCTGGGACCCCAAAATATCGAATTTTCGGGTGTTTAGGGACAGAATTTGAGATATAAACGGGTCCAGAAGATGCATGCACATATCGACTTTTGGGCACCTAAAAGATCGATTTTCAGTATGTTTTTGGCCTGTATTTTGAAAATACTCTAACACGGAGTAGGCATGTACAGATACCTTTTGGGACCTCTAAATATCGAATTTTCGGGTGTTTTGGGACTGAATTTGAGATATCGATTTTTTGGCACCTAAATTGTCGATTTTTAGCATGTTTTTAGCCTATATTTTGAAAATATTCAAGCACTGTGTAGGCATGTACAGATTGCTTCTGGGACCCCAAAATATTGAATTTTCGGGTGTTTTGAGCCTGAATTTGAGATATAAACGGGTACATAAGATACATGCACATATTGACTTTGGGCATCTAAAATATCGATTTTCAGCATGTTTTGGGCCTGTATTTTGAAAATACTCTAACACAGAGTAGGCATGTACAGATTGCTTCTGGGACCCCAAAATATTGAATTTTCGGGTGTTTTGAGCCTGAATTTGAGATATAAACGGGTACTGAAGATGCATGCACATATCGACTTTTGTGCACCTAAAAGATCGATTTTCAGTATGTTTTGAGCATGTATTTTGAAAATACTCTAACACGGAGTAGACATGTACAGATCGCTTCTGGGACCCCTAAATATCGAATTTTCGGGTGTTTTGGGACTGAATTTGAGATATCGACTTTTTGGCACCTAAAAGATCGATTTTTAGCATGTTTTTAGCCTATATTTTGAAAATATTCTTGCACTGTACAGATTGCTTCTGGGACCCCAAAATATTGAATTTTCGGGTGTTTTGAGCCTGAATTTGAGATATAAACGGGTACAGAAGATACATGCACATATTGACTTTGGGCACCAAAAATATCGATTTTCAGCATGTTTTGGGCCTGAATTTTGAAAATACTCTAACACGGAGTAGGCATATACAGATCGCTTCTGGGACCCCAAAATATCGAATTTTCGGGTGTTTAGGGCCAGAATTTGAGATATAAACGGGTACAGAAAATGCATGCACATATCGACTTTTGGGCACCTAAAAGATCGATTTTCAGTATGTTTTTGGCCTGTATTTTGAAATTACTCTAACACGGAGTAGGCATGTACAGATACCTTCTGGGACCCCTAAATATCGAATTTTCGGGTGTTTTGGGACTGAATTTGAGATATCGACTTTTTGGCACCTAAAAGATCGATTTTTAGCATGTTTTTAGCCTATATTTTGAAAATATTTTAGCACTGTACAGATTGCTTCTGGGACCCCAAAATATCGAATTTTCGGGTGTTTAGGGCCAGAATTTGAGATATAAACGGGTACCGAAGATGCATGCACATATCGACTTTTGGGCACCTAAACGATCGATTTTCAGTATGTTTTTGGCCTGTATTTTGAAATTACTCTAACACGGAGTAGGCATGTACAGACACCTTCTGGGACCTCTAAATATCGAATTATCGGGTGTTTTGGGACTGAATTTGAGATATCGATTTTTTGGCACCTAAAATGTCGATTTTTAGCATGTTTTTAGCCTATATTTTGAAAATATTCTAGCACTGTGTAGGCATGTATAGATTCCTTCTGGGACCCCAAATTATTGAATTTTCGGGTGTTTTGAGCCTGAATTTGAGATATAAACGGGTACAGAGGATACATGCACATTTTGACTTTGGGCATCAAAAATATCGATTTTCAGCATGTTTTGGGCCTGTATTTTGAAAATACTCTAACACTGAGTAGGCATGTACAGATTGCTTCTGGGACCCCAAAATATTGAATTTTCGGGTGTTTTGAGCCTGAATTTGAGATATAAACGGGTACTGAAGATGCATGCACATATCGACTTTTGTGCACCTAAAAGATCGACTTTCAGTATGTTTTGAGCATGTATTTTGAAAATACTCTAACACGGAGTAGGCATGTACAGATCGCTTCTGGGACCCCTAAATATCGAATTTTCGGGTGTTTTGGGACTGAATTTGAGATATCGACTTTTTGGCACCTAAAAGATCGATTTTTAGCATGTTTTTAGCCTATATTTTGAAAATATTCTTGCACTGTACAGATTGCTTCTGGGACCCCAAAATATTGAATTTTCGGGTGTTTTGAGTCTGAATTTGAGATATAAACGGGTACAGAAGATATATGCACATATTGACTTTGGGCACCAAAAATATCGATTTTCAGCATGTTTTGGGCCTGAATTTTGAAAATACTCTAACACGGAGTAGGCATGTACAGATCGCTTCTGGGACCCCAAAATATCGAATTTTCGGGTGTTTAGGGCCAGAATTTGAGATATAAACGGGTACAGAAGATGCATGCACATATCGACTTTTCGGCACCTAAAAGATCGATTTTCAGTATGTTTTTGGCCTGTATTTTGAAATTACTCTAACACGGAGTAGGCATGTACAGATACCTTCTGGGACCCCTAAATATCGAATTTTCGGGTGTTTTGGGACTGAATTTGAGATATCGACTTTTTGGCACCTAAAAGATCGATTTTTAGCATGTTTTTAGCCTATATTTTGAAAATATTCTAGTACTGTACAGATTGCTTCTGGGACCCCAAAATATCGAATTTTCGGGTGTTTAGGGCCAGAATTTGAGATATAAACGGGTACAGAAGATGCATGCACATGTCGACTTTTGGGCACCTAAAAGATCGATTTTCAGTATGTTTTTGGCCTGTATTTTGAAAATACTCTAACACGGAGTAAGCATGTACAGATACCTTCTGGGACCTCTAAATATCGAATTTTCGGGTGTTTTGGGACTGAATTTGAGATATCGATTTTTTGGCACCTAAAATGTCGATTTTTAGCATGTTTTTAGCCTATATTTTGAAAATATTCTAGCACTGTGTAGGCATGTACAGATTGCTTCTGCGACCCCTAAATATTGAATTTTCGGGTGTTTTGAGCCTGAATTTGAGATATAAACGGGTACAGAAGATACATACACATATTGACTTTGGTCATCTAAAATATCGATTTTCAGCATGTTTTGGGCCTGTATTTTGAAAATACTCTAACACTGTGTAGGCATGTACAGATTGCTTCTGGGACCCCATAATATTGAATTTTCGGGTGTTTTGAGCCTGAATTTGAGATATAAACGGGTACAGAAGATACATGCACATATTGACTTTTAGCATCTAAAATATCGATTTTCAGCATGTTTTGGGCCTGAATTTTGAAAATACTCTAACACGGAGTAGGCATGTACAGATACCTTCTGGGACCTCTAAATATCGAATTTTCGGGTGTTTTGGGACTGAATTTGAGATATCGATTTTTTGGCACCTAAAATGTCGATTTTTAGCATGTTTTTAGCCTATATTTTGAAAATATTCTAGCACTGTGTAGACATGTACAGATTGCTTCTGGGACCCCAAAATATTGAATTTTCGGGTGTTTTGAGCCTGAATTTGAGATATAAACGGGTACTGAAGATGCATGCACATATTGACTTTTGTGCACCTAAAAGATCGATTTTCAGTATGTTTTGAGCATGTATTTTGAAAATACTCTGACACGGAGTAGGCATGTACAGATCGCTTCTGGGACCCCTAAATATCGAATTTTCGGGTGTTTTGGGACTGAATTTGAGATATCGAATTTTTGGCACCTAAAAGATCGATTTTTAGCATGTTTTTAGCCTATATTTTGAAAATATTCTAGCACTGTACAGATTGCTTCTGGGACCCCAAAATATTGAATTTTCGGGTGTTTTGAGCCTGAATTTGAGATATAAACGGGTACAGAAGATACATGCACATATTGACTTTGGGCACCAAAAATATAGATTTTCAGCATGTTTTGGGCCTGAATTTTGAAAATACTCTAACACGGAGTAGGCATGTACAGATCGCTTCTGGGACACCTAAATATCGAATTTTCGGGTGTTTTGGGACTGAATTTGAGATATCGACTTTTTGGCACCTAAAAGATCGATTTTCAGCATGTTTTTAGCCTATATTTTGAAAATATTCTAGCACTGAGTAGGCATGTACAGATTGCTTCTGGTACCCCAAAATATTGAATTTTCGGGTGTTTTGAGCCTGAATTTGAGATATAAACGGGTACAGAAGATACATGCACATATTGACTTTGGGCACCAAAAATATCGATTTTCAGCATGTTTTGGGCCTGAATTTTGAAAATACTCTATCACGGAGTAGGCATGTACAGATCGCTTCTGGGACCCCAAAATATCGAATTTTCGGGTGTTTAGGGCCAGAATTTGAGATATAAACGGGTACAGAAGATGCATGCACATATCGACTTTTGGGCACCTAAAAGATCGATTTTCAGTATGTTTTTGGCCTGTATTTTGAAAATACTCTAACACGGAGTAAGCATGTACAGATACCTTCTGGGACCTCTAAATATCGAATTTTCGGGTGTTTTGGGACTGAATTTGAGATATCGATTTTTTGGCACCTAAAATGTCGATTTTTAGCATGTTTTTAGCCTATATTTTGAAAATATTCTAGCACTGTGTAGGCATGTATAGATTCCTTCTGGGACCCCAAATTATTGAATTTTCGGGTGTTTTGAGCCTGAATTTGAGATATAAACGGGTACAGAGGATACATGCACATTTTGACTTTGGGCATCAAAAATATCGATTTTCAGCATGTTTTGGGCCTGTATTTTGAAAATACTCTAACACTGAGTAGGCATGTACAGATTGCTTCTGGGACCCCAAAATATTGAATTTTCGGGTGTTTTGAGCCTGAATTTGAGATATAAACGGGTACTGAAGATGCATGCACATATCGACTTTTGTGCACCTAAAAGATCGACTTTCAGTATGTTTTGAGCATGTATTTTGAAAATACTCTAACACGGAGTAGGCATGTACAGATCGCTTCTGGGACCCCTAAATATCGAATTTTCGGGTGTTTTGGGACTGAATTTGAGATATCGACTTTTTGGCACCTAAAAGATCGATTTTTAGCATGTTTTTAGCCTATATTTTGAAAATATTCTTGCACTGTACAGATTGCTTCTGGGACCCCAAAATATTGAATTTTCGGGTGTTTTGAGTCTGAATTTGAGATATAAACGGGTACAGAAGATATATGCACATATTGACTTTGGGCACCAAAAATATCGATTTTCAGCATGTTTTGGGCCTGAATTTTGAAAATACTCTAACACGGAGTAGGCATGTACAGATCGCTTCTGGGACCCCAAAATATCGAATTTTCGGGTGTTTAGGGCCAGAATTTGAGATATAAACGGGTACAGAAGATGCATGCACATATCGACTTTTCGGCACCTAAAAGATCGATTTTCAGTATGTTTTTGGCCTGTATTTTGAAATTACTCTAACACGGAGTAGGCATGTACAGATACCTTCTGGGACCCCTAAATATCGAATTTTCGGGTGTTTTGGGACTGAATTTGAGATATCGACTTTTTGGCACCTAAAAGATCGATTTTTAGCATGTTTTTAGCCTATATTTTGAAAATATTCTAGTACTGTACAGATTGCTTCTGGGACCCCAAAATATCGAATTTTCGGGTTTTTAGGGCCAGAATTTGAGATATAAACGGGTACAGAAGATGCATGCACATATCGACTTTTGGGCACCTAAAAGATCGATTTTCAGTATGTTTTTGGCCTGTATTTTGAAAATACTCTAACACGGAGTAAGCATGTACAGATACCTTCTGGGACCTCTAAATATCGAATTTTCGGGTGTTTTGGGACTGAATTTGAGATATCGATTTTTTGGCACCTAAAATGTCGATTTTTAGCATGTTTTTAGCCTATATTTTGAAAATATTCTAGCACTGTGTAGACATGTACAGATTGCTTCTGGGACCCCAAAATATTGAATTTTCGGGTGTTTTGAGCCTGAATTTGAGATATAAACGGGTACTGAAGATGCATGCACATATTGACTTTTGTGCACCTAAAAGATCGATTTTCAGTATGTTTTGAGCATGTATTTTGAAAATACTCTGACACGGAGTAGGCATGTACAGATCGCTTCTGGGACCCCTAAATATCGAATTTTCGGGTGTTTTGGGACTGAATTTGAGATATCGAATTTTTGGCACCTAAAAGATCGATTTTTAGCATGTTTTTAGCCTATATTTTGAAAATATTCTAGCACTGTACAGATTGCTTCTGGGACCCCAAAATATTGAATTTTCGGGTGTTTTGAGCCTGAATTTGAGATATAAACGGGTACAGAAGATACATGCACATATTGACTTTGGGCACCAAAAATATAGATTTTCAGCATGTTTTGGGCCTGAATTTTGAAAATACTCTAACACGGAGTAGGCATGTACAGATCGCTTCTGGGACACCTAAATATCGAATTTTCGGGTGTTTTGGGACTGAATTTGAGATATCGACTTTTTGGCACCTAAAAGATCGATTTTCAGCATGTTTTTAGCCTATATTTTGAAAATATTCTAGCACTGAGTAGGCATGTACAGATTGCTTCTGGGACCCCAAAATATTGAATTTTCGGGTGTTTTGAGCCTGAATTTGAGATATAAACGGGTACAGAAGATACATGCACATATTGACTTTGGGCACCAAAAATATCGATTTTCAGCATGTTTTGGGCCTGAATTTTGAAAATACTCTATCACGGAGTAGGCATGTACAGATCGCTTCTGGGACCCCAAAATATCGAATTTTCGGGTGTTTAGGGCCAGAATTTGAGATATAAACGGGTACAGAAGATGCATGCACATATCGACTTTTGGGCACCTAAAAGATCGATTTTCAGTATGTTTTTGGACTGTATTTTGAAATTACTCTAACACGGAGTAAGCATGTACAGATACCTTCTCGGACCTCTAAATATCGAATTTTCGGGTGTTTTGGGACTGAATTTGAGATATCGATTTTTTGGCACCTAAAATGTCGATTTTTAGCATGTTTTTAGCCTATATTTTGAAAATATTCTAGCACTGTGTAGGCATGTACAGATTGCTTCTGGGACCCCAAAATATTGAATTTTCGGGTGTTTTGAGCCTGAATTTGAGATATAAACGGGTACAGAAGATACATGCACATATTGACTTTGGGCATCTAAAATATCGATTTTCAGCATGTTTTGGGCCTGTATTTTGAAAATACTCTAACACTGAGTAGGCATGTACAGATTGCTTCTGGGACCCCAAAATATTGAATTTTCGGGTGTTTTGAGCCTGAATTTGAGATATAAACGGGTACTGAAGATGCATGCACATATCGACTTTTGTGCACCTAAAAGATCGATTTTCAGTATGTTTTAAGCATGTATTTTGAAAATACTCTAACAAGGAGTAGGCATGTACAGATAGCTTCTGGGACCCCTAAATATCGAATTTTCGGGTGTTTTGGGACTGAATTTGAGATATCGACTTTTTGGCACCAAAAAGATCGATTTTTAGCATGTTTTTAGCCTATATTTTGAAAATATTCTAGCACTGTACAGATTGCTTCTGGGACCCGAAAATATTGAATTTTCGGGTGTTTTGAGCCTGAATTTGAGATATAAACGGGTACAGAAGATACATGCACATATTGACTTTGGGCACCAAAAATATCGATTTTCAGCATGTTTTGGGCCTGAATTATGAAAATACTCTAACACGGAGTAGGCATGTACAGATCGCTTCTGGGACCCCAAAATATCGAGTTTTCGGGTGTTTACGGCCAGAATTTGAGATATAAACGGGTACAGAAGATGCATGCACATATCGACTTTTGGGCACCTAAAAGATCGATTTTCAGTATGTTTTTGGCCTGTATTTTGAAAATACTCTAACCCGGAGTAGGCATGTACAGATACCTTTTGGGACCTCTAAATATCGAATTTTCGGGTGTTTTGGGACTGAATTTGATATATCGATTTTTGGCACCTAAAATGTCGATTTTTAGCATGTTTTTAGCCTATATTTTGAAAATATTCTAGCACTGAGTAGGCATGTACAGATTGCTTCTAAGACCCCAAAATATTGAATTTTCGGGTGTTTTGAGCCTAAATTTGAGATATAAACGGGTACAGAAGATACATGCACATATTGACTTTGGGCACCAAAAATATAGATTTTCAGCATGTTTTGGGCCTGAATTTTGAAAATACTCTAACACGGAGAAGGCATGTACAGATCGCTTCTGGGACCCCAAAATATCGAATTTTCGGGTGTTTAGGGCCAGAATTTGAGATATAAACGGGTACAGAAGATGCATGCACATATCGACTTTTGTGCACCTAAAAGATCGATTTTCAGTATGTTTTTGGCCTGTATTTTGAAAATAATCTAACACGGAGTAAGCATGTACAGATACCTTCTGGGACCTCTAAATATCGAATTTTCGGGTGTTTTGGGACTGAATTTGAGATATCGATTTTTTGGCACCTAAAATGTCGATTTTTAGCATGTTTTTAGCCTATATTTTGAAAATATTCTAGCACTGTGTAGGCATGTCCAGATTGCTTCTGGGACCCGAAAATATTGAATTTTCGGGTGTTTTGAGCCTGAATTTGAGATATAAACGGGTACTGAAGATGCATGCACATATCTACTTTTGTGCACCTAAAAGATCGATTTTCAGTATGTTTTGAGCATGTATTTTTAAAATACTCTAACACGGAGTAGGCATGTACAGATACCTTCTGGGACCTCTAAATATCGAATTTTCGGGTGTTTTGGGACTGAAATTGAGATATCGATTTTTTGGCACCTAAAATGTCGATTTTTAGCATGTTTTTAGCCTATATTTTGAAAATATTCTAGCACTGTGTAGACATGTACAGATTGCTTCTGGGACCCCAAAATATTGAATTTTCGGGTGTTTTCAGCCTGAATTTGAGATATAAACGGGTACTGAAGATGCATGCACATATCGACTTTTGTGCACCTAAAAGATCGATTTTCAGTATGTTTTGAGCAAGTATTTTTAAAATACTCTAACACGGAGTAGGCATGCACAGATTGCTTCTGGGACCCCTAAATATCGAATTTTCGGGTGTTTTGGGACTGAATTTGAGATATCGACTTTTTGGCACCTAAAAGATCGATTTTTAGCATGTTTTTAGCCTATATATTGAAAATATTCTAGCACTGTACAGATTGCTTCTGGGACCCCAAAATATTGAATTTTCGGGTGTGTTGAGCCTGAATTTGTGATATAAACGGGTACAGAAGATACATGCACATATTGACTTTGGGCACCAAAAATATCGATTTTCAGCATGTTTTGGGACTGAATTTTGAAAATACTCTAACAAGGAGTAGGCATGTACAGATCGCTTCTGGGACCCCAAAATATCGAATTTTCGGGTGTTTAGGGCCAGAATTTGAGATATAAACGGGTACAGAAGATGCATGCACATATCGACTTTTGGGCACCTAAAAGATCGATTTTCAGTATGTTTTTGGCCTGTATTTTGAAAATACTCTAACACGGAGTAAGCATGTACAGATACCTTCTGGGACCTCTAAATATCGAATTTTCGGGTGTTTTGGGACTGAATTTGAGATATCGATTTTTTGGCACCAAAAATGTCGATTTTTAGCATGTTTTTAGCCTATTTTTTGAAAATATTCTAGCACTGTGTAGGCATGTACAGATTGCTTCTGGGACCCCAAAATATTGAATTTTCGGGTGTTTTGAGCCTGAATTTGAGATATAAACGGGTACAGAAGATGCATGCACATATCGACTTTTGTGCACCTAAAAGATCGATTTTTAGTATGTTTTGAGCATGTATTTTGAAAATACTCTAACACGGAGTAGGCATGTACAGATCGCTTCTGGGACCCCTAAATATCGAATTTTCGGGTGTTTTGGGACTGAATTTGAGATATCGACTTTTTGGCACATAAAAGATCGATTTTTAGCATGTTTTTAGCCTATATTTTGAAAATATTCTAGCACTGAGTAAGCATGTACAGATTGCTTCTTGGACCCCAAAATATTGAATTTTCGGGTGTTTTGAGCCTGATTTTGAGATATAAACGGGTACAGAAGATACATGCACATATTGACTTTGGGCACCAAAAATATAGATTTTCAGCATGTTTTGTGCCTGAAATTTGAAAGTACTCTAACACGGAGTAGGCATGTACAGATCGCTTCTGGGACTCCAAAATATTGAATTTTCAGGTGTTTTGAGCCAGAATTTGAGATATAAACGGGTACAGAAGATGCATGCACATATCGACTTTTGGGCACCTAAAAGATCGATTTTCAGTATGTTTTTGGCCTGTATTTTGAAAATACTCTAACACGGAGTAAGCATGTACAGATACCTTCTGGGACCTCTAAATATCGAATTTTCGGGTGTTTTGGGACTGAATTTGAGATATCGATTTTTTGGCACCTAAAATGTCGACTTTTAGCATGTTTTTAGCCTATATTTTAAAAATATTCTAGCACTGTGTAGGCATGTACAGATTGCTTCTGGGACCCCAAAATATTGAATTTTCGGGTGTTTTGAGCCTGAATTTGAGATATAAACGGGTACAGAAGATACATGCACATATTGACTTTGGGCATCTAAAACATCGATTTTCAGCATGTTTTGGGCCTGTATTTTGAAAATACTCTAACACTGAGTAGGCATGTACAGATTGCTTCTGGGACCCCAAAATATTGAATTTTCGGGTGTTTTGAGCCTGAATTTGAGATATAAACGGGTACTGAAGATGCATGCACATATCGACTTTTGTGCACCTAAAAGATCGATTTTTCAGTATGTTTTGAGCATGTATTTTGAAAATACTCTAACACGGAGTAGGCATGTACAGATCGCTTCTGGGACCCCTAAATATCGAATTTTCGGGTGTTTTGGGACTGAATTTGAGATATCGACTTTTTGGCACCTAAAAGATCGATTTTTAGCATGTTTTTAGCCTATATTTTGAAAATATTCTAGCACTGAGTAGGCATGTACAGATTGCTTCTGGGACCCCAAAATATTGAATTTTCGGGTGTTTTGAGCCTGAATTTGAGATATAAACGGGTACAGAAGATACATGCACATATTGACTTTTAGCACCAAAAATATCGATTTTCAGCATGTTTTGGGCCTGAATTTTGAAAATACTCTAACACGGAGTAGGCATGTACAGATCGCTTCTGGGACCCCAAAATATCGAATTTTCGGGTGTTTAGGGCCAGAATTTGAGATATAAACGGGTACAGAAGATGCATGCACATATCGACTTTTGGGCACCTAAAAGATCGATTTTCAGTATGTTTTTGGCCTGTATTTTGAAAATACTCTAACACGGAGTAGGCATGTACAGATCGCTTCTGGGACCCGTAAATATCGAATTTTCGGGTGTTTTGGGACTGAATTTGAGATATCGACTTTTTGGCACTTAAAAGATCGATTTTTAGCATGTTTTTAGCCTATATTTTGAAAATATTCTAGCACTGTACAGATTGCTTCTGGGACCCCAAAATATTGAATTTTCGGGTGTTTTGAGCCTGAATTTGAGATATAAACGGGTACAGAAGATACATGCACATATTGACTTTGGGCATCTAAAATATCGATTTTCAGCATGTTTTTAGCCTATATTTTGAAAATATTCTAGCACTGAGTAAGCATGTACAGATTGCTTCTTGGACCCCAAAATATTGAATTTTCGGGTGTTTTGAGCCTGATTTTGAGATATAAACGGGTACAGAAGATACATGCACATATTGACTTTGGGCACCAAAAATATAGATTTTCAGCATGTTTTGTGCCTGAAATTTGAAAGTACTCTAACACGGAGTAGGCATGTACAGATCGCTTCTGGGACTCCAAAATATTGAATTTTCAGGTGTTTTGAGCCAGAATTTGAGATATAAACGGGTACAGAAGATGCATGCACATATCGACTTTTGGGCACCTAAAAGATCGATTTTCAGTATGTTTTTGGCCTGTATTTTGAAAATACTCTAACACGGAGTAAGCATGTACAGATACCTTCTGGGACCTCTAAATATCGAATTTTCGGGTGTTTTGGGACTGAATTTGAGATATCGATTTTTTGGCACCTAAAATGTCGACTTTTAGCATGTTTTTAGCCTATATTTTAAAAATATTCTAGCACTGTGTAGGCATGTACAGATTGCTTCTGGGACCCCAAAATATTGAATTTTCGGGTGTTTTGAGCCTGAATTTGAGATATAAACGGGTACAGAAGATACATGCACATATTGACTTTGGGCATCTAAAACATCGATTTTCAGCATGTTTTGGGCCTGTATTTTGAAAATACTCTAACACTGAGTAGGCATGTACAGATTGCTTCTGGGACCCCAAAATATTGAATTTTCGGGTGTTTTGAGCCTGAATTTGAGATATAAACGGGTACTGAAGATGCATGCACATATCGACTTTTGTGCACCTAAAAGATCGATTTTCAGTATGTTTTGAGCATGTATTTTGAAAATACTCTAACACGGAGTAGGCATGTACAGATCGCTTCTGGGACCCCTAAATATCGAATTTTCGGGTGTTTTGGGACTGAATTTGAGATATCGACTTTTTGGCACCTAAAAGATCGATTTTTAGCATGTTTTTAGCCTATATTTTGAAAATATTCTAGCACTGAGTAGGCATGTACAGATTGCTTCTGGGACCCCAAAATATTGAATTTTCGGGTGTTTTGAGCCTGAATTTGAGATATAAACGGGTACAGAAGATACATGCACATATTGACTTTTAGCACCAAAAATATCGATTTTCAGCATGTTTTGGGCCTGAATTTTGAAAATACTCTAACACGGAGTAGGCATGTACAGATCGCTTCTGGGACCCCAAAATATCGAATTTTCGGGTGTTTAGGGCCAGAATTTGAGATATAAACGGGTACAGAAGATGCATGCACATATCGACTTTTGGGCACCTAAAAGATCGATTTTCAGTATGTTTTTGGCCTGTATTTTGAAAATACTCTAACACGGAGTAGGCATGTACAGATCGCTTCTGGGACCCGTAAATATCGAATTTTCGGGTGTTTTGGGACTGAATTTGAGATATCGACTTTTTGGCACTTAAAAGATCGATTTTTAGCATGTTTTTAGCCTATATTTTGAAAATATTCTAGCACTGTACAGATTGCTTCTGGGACCCCAAAATATTGAATTTTCGGGTGTTTTGAGCCTGAATTTGAGATATAAACGGGTACAGAAGATACATGCACATATTGACTTTGGGCATCTAAAATATCGATTTTCAGCATGTTTTGGGCCTGTATTTTGAAAATACTCTAACACTGAGTAGGCATGTACAGATTGCTTCTGGGACCCCAAAATATTGAATTTTCGGGTGTTTTTGAGACTGAATTTGAGATATAAACGGGTACTGAAGATGCATGCACATATCGACTTTTGTGCACCTAAAAGATCGATTTTCAGTATGTTTTGAGCATGTATTTTGAAAATACTCTAACACGGAGTAGGTATGTACAGATCGCTTCTGGGACCCCTAAATATCGAATTTTCGGGTGTTTTGGGACTGAATTTGAGATATCGACTTTTTGGCACCTAAAAGATCGATTTTTAGCATGTTTTTAGCCTATATTTTGTAAATGTTCTAGCACTGAGTAGGCATGTACAGATTGCTTCTGGGACCCCAAAATATTGAATTTTCGGGTGTTTTGAGCCTGAATTTGAGATATAAACGGGTACAGATGATACATGCACATATTGACTTTGGGCACCAAAAATATCGATTTTCAGCATGTTTTGGGCCTGAATTTTGAAAATACTCTAACACGAAGTAGGCATGTACAGATCGCTTCTGGGACCCCAAAATATCAAATTTTCGGGTGTTTATGGCCAGAATTTGAGATATAAACGGGTACAGAAGATGCATGCACATATCGACTTTTGTGCACCTAAAAGATCGATTTTCAGTATGTTTTTGGCCTGTATTTTGAAAATACTCTAACACGGAGTAGGCATGTACAGATACCTTCTGGGACCTTTAAATATCGAATTTTCGGGTTTTTTGGGACTGAATTTGAGATATCGATTTTTTGGCACCTAAAATGTCGATTTTTAGCATGTTTTTAGCCTATATTTTGAAAATATTCTAGCACTGTGTAGGCATGTACAGATTGCTTCTGGGACCCCAAAATATTGAATTTTCGGGTGTTTTGAGCCTGAATTTGAGATATAAACGGGTACAGAAGATACATGCACATATTGTCTTTGGGCATCTAAAATATCGATTTTCAGCATGTTTTGGGCCTGTATTTTGAAAATACTCTAACACTGAGTAGGCATTTACAGATTGCTTCTGGGACCCCAAAATATTGAATTTTCGGGTGTTTTGAGCCTGAATTTGAGATATAAACGGGTACTGAAGATGCATGCACATATCGACTTTTGTGCACCTAAAAGATCGATTTTCAGTATGTTTTGAGCATGTATTTTGAAAATACTCTAACACGGAGTAGGCATGTACAGATCGCTTCTGGGACCCCTAAATATCGAGTTTTCGGGTGTTTTGGGACTGAATTTGAGATATCGACTTTTTGGCACCTAAAAGATCGATTTTTAGCATGTTTTTAGCCTATATTTTGAAAATATTCTAGCACTGAGTAGGCATGTACAGATTGCTTCTGGGACCCCAAAATATTGAATTTTCGGGTGTTTCGAGCCTGAATTTGAGATATAAACGGGTACAGAAGATACATGCACATATTGACTTTGGGCACCAAAAATATCGATTTTCAGCATGTTTTGGGCCTGAATTTTGAAAATACTCTAACACGGAGTAGGCATGTACAGATCGCTTCTGGGACCCCAAAATATCGAATTTTCGGGTGTTTAGAGCCAGAATTTGAGATATAAACGGGTACAGAAGATGCATGCACATATCGAGTTTTGTGCACCTAAAAGATCGATTTTCAGTATGTTTTGAGCATGTATTTTGAAAATACTCTAACACGGAGTAGGCATGTACAGATCGCTTCTGGGACCCCTAAATATCGAATTTTCGGGTGTTTTGGGACTGAATTTGAGATATCGACTTTTTGGCACCTAAAAGATCGATTTTTAGCATGTTTTTAGCCTATATTTTGAAAATATTCTAGCACTGAGTAGGCATGTACAGATTGCTTCTGGGACCCCAAAATATTGAATTTTCGGGTGTTTCGAGCCTGAATTTGAGATATAAACGGGTACAGAAGATACATGCACATATTGACTTTGGGCACCAAAAATATCGATTTTCAGCATGTTTTGGGCCTGAATTTTGAAAATACTCTAACACGGAGTAGGCATGTACAGATCGCTTCTGGGACCCCAAAATATCGAATTTTCGGGTGTTTAGGGCCAGAATTTGAGATATAAACGGGTACAGAAGATGCATGCACATATCGAGTTTTGGGCACCTAAAAGATCGATTTTCAGTATGTTTTTGGCCTGTATTTTGAAAATACTCTAACACGGAGTAGGTATGTACAGATACCTTCTGGGACCTCTAAATATCGAATTTTCGGGTGTTTTGGGACTGAATTTGAGATATCGATTTTTTGGCACCTAAAAGATCGATTTTTAGCATGTTTTTAGCCTATATTTTGAAAATATTCTAGCACTGTGTAGGCATGTACAGATTGCTTCTGGGACCCCAAAATATTGAATTTTCGGGTGTTTTGAGCCTGAATTTGAGATATAAACGGGTACAGAAGATACATGCACATATTGACTTTGGGCATCTAAAATATCGATTTTCAGCATGTTTTGGGCCTGTTGATTGAAAATACTCTAACACTGAGTAGGCATGTACTGATTGCTTCTGGGACCCCAAAATATTGAATTTTCGGGTGTTTTGAGCCTGAATTTGAGATATAAACGGGTACTGAAGATGCATGCACATATCGACTTTTGTGCACCTAAAAGATCGATTTTCAGTATGTTTTGAGCATGTATTTTGAAAATACTCTAACACGGAGTAGGCATGTACAGATCGCTTCTAGGACCCCTAAATATCGAATTTTCGGGTGTTTTGGGACTGAATTTGAGATATCGACTTTTTGGCACCTAAAAGATCGATTTTTAGCATGTTTTTAGCCTATATTTTGAAAATATTCTAGCACTGTCTAGGCATGTACAGATTGCTTCTGGGACCCCAAAATATTAAATTTTCGGGTGTTTTGAGCCTGAATTTGAGATATAAACGGGTACAGAAGATACATGCACATATTGACTTTGGGCACCAAAAATATCGATTTTCAGCATGTTTTGGGCCTTAATTTTGAAAATACTCTAACACGGAGTAGGCATGTACAGATCGCTTCTGGGACCCCAAAATATCGAATTTTCGGGTGTTTAGGGCCAGAATTTGAGATATAAACCGGTACAGAAGATGCATGCACATATCGACTTTTGGGCACCTAAAAGATCGATTTTCAGTATGTTTTTGGCCTGTATTTTGAAAATACTCTAACACGGAGTAGGCATGTACAGATACCTTCTGGGACCTCTAAATATCGAATTTTCGGGTGTTTTGGGACTGAATTTGAGATATCGATTTTTTGGCACCTAAAATGTCGATTTTTAGCATGTTTTTAGCCTATATTTTGAAAATATTCTAGCACTGTGTAGGCATGTACAGATTGCTTCTGGGACCCCAAAATATTGAATTTTCGGGTGTTTTGAGCCTGAATTTGAGATATAAACGGGTACAGAAGATACATGCACATATTGACTTTGTGCATCTAAAATATCGATTTTCAGCATGTTTTGGGCCTGTATTTTGAAAATACTCTAACACTGAGTAGGCATGTACAGATTGCTTCTGGGACCCCAAAATATTGAATTTACGGGTGTTTTGAGCCTGAATTTGAGATATAAACGGGTACTGAAGATGCATGCACATATCGACTTTTGTGCACCTAAAAGATCGATTTTCAGTATGTTTTGAGCATGTATTTTGAAAATACTCTAACACGGAGTAGGCATGTACAGATCGCTTCTGGGATCCCTAAATATCGAATTTTCGGGTGTTTTGGGACTGAATTTGAGATATCTACTTTTTGGCACCTAAAAGATCGATTTTTAGCATGTTTTTAGCCTATATTTTGAAAATATTCTAGCACTGACTAGGCATGTACAGATTGCTTCTGGGACCCCAAAATATTGAATTTTCGGGTGTTTTGAGCCTGAATTTGAGATATAAACGGGTACAGAAGATACATGCACGTATTGACTTTGGGCACCAAAAATATCGATTTTCAGCATGTTTTGGGCCTGAATTTTGAAAATACTCTAACACGGAGTAGGCATGTACAGATCGCTTCTGGGACCCCAAAACATCGAATTTTCGGGTGTTTAGGGCCAGAAATTGAGATATAAACGGGTACAGAAGATGCATGCACATATCGACTTTTGGGCACCTAAAAGATCGATTTTCAGTATGTTTTTGGCCTGTATTTTGAAAATACTCTAACACGGAGTAGGCATGTACAGATACCTTCTGGGACCTCAAAATATCGAATTTTCGGGTGTTTTGGGTCTGAATTTGAGATATCGATTTTTTGGCACCTAAAATGTCGATTTTTAGCATGTTTTTAGCCTATATTTTGAAAATATTCTAGCACTGTGTAGGCATGTACAGATTGCTTCTGGGACCCCAAAATATTGAATTTTCGGGTGTTTTGAGCCTGAATTTGAGATATAAACGGGTACAGAAGAAACATGCACATATTGACTTTGGGCATCTAAAATATCGATTTTCAGCATGTTTTGGGCCTGTATTTTGAAAATACTCTAACACTGAGTAGGCATGTACAGATTGCTTCTGGGACCCCAAAATATCGAATTTTCGGGTGTTTTGAGCCTGAATTTGAGATATAAACGGGTACTGAAGATGCATGCACATATCGACTTTTGTGCACCTAAAAGATCGATTTTCAGTATGTTTTGAGCATGTATTTTGAAAATACTCTAACACGGAGTAGGCATGTACAGATCGCTTCTGGGACCCCTAAATATCGAATTTTCGGGGGTTTTTGGGACTGAATTTGAGATATCGACTTTTTGGCACCTAAAAGATCGATTTTTAGCATGTTTTTAGCCTATATTTTGAAAATATTCTAGCACTGAGTAGGCATGTACAGATTGCTTCTGGGACCCCAAAATATTGAATTTTCGGGTGTTTTGAGCCTGAATTTGAGATATAAACGGGTACAGAAGATACATGCCCATATTGACTTTGGGCACCAAAAATATCGATTTTCAGCATGTTTTGGGCCTGAATTTTGAAAATACTCTAACACGGAGGAGGCATGTACAGATCGCTTCTGGGACCCCAAAATATCGAATTTTCGGGTGTTTAGGGCCAGAATTTGAGATATAAACGGGTACAGAAGATGCATGCACATATCGACTTTTGGGCACCTAAAAGATCGATTTTCAGTATGTTTTTGGCCTGTATTTTGAAAATACTCTAACACGGAGTAGGCATGTACAGATCGCTTCTGGGACCCCTAAATATCGAATTTTCGGGTGTTTTGGGACTGAATATGAGATATCGACTTTTTGGCACTTAAAATATCGATTTTTAGCATGTTTTTAGCCTATATTTTGAAAATATTCTAGCACTGTACAGATTGCTTCTGGGACCCCAAAATATTGAATTTTCGGGTGTTTTGAGCCTGAATTTGAGATATAAACGGGTACAGAAGATACATGCACATATTGACTTTGGGCATCTAAAATATCGATTTTCAGCATGTTTTGGGCCTGTATTTTGAAAATACTCTAACACTGAGTAGGCATGTACAGATTGCTTCTGGGACCCCAAAATATTGAATTTTCGGGTGTTTTGAGCCTGAATTTGAGATATAAACGGGTACTGAAGATGCATGCACATATCGACTTTTGTGCACCTAAAAGATCGATTTTCAGTATGTTTTGAGCATGTATTTTGAAAATACTCTAACACGGAGTAGGCATGTACAGATCGCTTCTGGGACCCCTAAATATCGAATTTTCGGGTGTTTTGGGACTGAATTTGAGATATCGACTTTTTGGCACCTAAAAGATCGATTTTTAGCATGTTTTTAGCCTATATTTTGAAAATATTCTAGCACTGAGTAGGCATGTACAGATCGCTTCTGGGACCCCTAAATATCGAATTTTCGGGTGTTTTGGGACTGAATTTGAGATATCGACTTTTTGGCACCTAAAAGATCGATTTTTAGCATGTTTTTAGCCTATATTTTGAAAATATTCTAGCACTGAGTAGGCATGTACAGATTGCTTCTGGGACCCCAAAATATTGAATTTTCGGGTGTTTTGAGCCTGAATTTGAGATATAAACGGGTACAGAAGATACATGCACATATTGACTTTTAGCACCAAAAATATCGATTTTCAGCATGTTTTGGGCCTGAATTTTGAAAATACTCTAACACGGAGTAGGCATGTACAGATCTCTTCTGGGACCCTAAAATATCGAATTTTCGGGTGTTTAGGGCCAGAATTTGAGATATAAACGGGTACAGAAGATGCATGCACATATCGACTTTTGGGCACCTAAAAGATCGATTTTCAGTATGTTTTTGGCCTGTATTTTGAAAATACTCTAACACGGAGTAGGCATGTACAGATCGCTTCTGGGACCCGTAAATATCGAATTTTCGGGTGTTTTGGGACTGAATTTGAGATATCGACTTTTTGGCACTTAAAAGATCGATTTTTAGCATGTTTTTAGCCTATATTTTGAAAATATTCTAGCACTGTACAGATTGCTTCTGGGACCCCAAAATATTGAATTTTCGGGTGTTTTGAGCCTGAATTTGAGATATAAACGGGTACAGAAGATACATGCACATATTGACTTTGGGCATCTAAAATATCGATTTTTCAGCATGTTTTGGGCCTGTATTTTGAAAATACTCTAACACTGAGTAGGCATGTACAGATTGCTTCTGGGACCCCAAAATATTGAATTTTCGGGTGTTTTGAGCCTGAATTTGAGATATAAACGGGTACTGAAGATGCATGCACATATCGACTTTTGTGCACCTAAAAGATCGATTTTCAGTATGTTTTGAGCATGTATTTTGAAAATACTCTAACACGGAGTAGGCATGTACAGATCGCTTCTAGGACCCCTAAATATCGAATTTTCGGGTGTTTTGGGTCTGAATTTGAGATATCGATTTTTTGGCACCTAAAATGTCGATTTTTAGCATGTTTTTAGCCTATATTTTGAAAATATTCTAGCACTGTGTAGGCATGTACAGATTGCTTCTGGGACCCCAAAATATTGAATTTTCGGGTGTTTTGAGCCTGAATTTGAGATATAAACGGGTACAGAAGAAACATGCACATATTGACTTTGGGCATCTAAAATATCGATTTTCAGCATGTTTTGGGCCTGTATTTTGAAAATACTCTAACACTGAGTAGGCATGTACAGATTGCTTCTGGGACCCCAAAATATCGAATTTTCGGGTGTTTTGAGCCTGAATTTGAGATATAAACGGGTACTGAAGATGCATGCACATATCGACTTTTGTGCACCTAAAAGATCGATTTTCAGTATGTTTTGAGCATGTATTTTGAAAATACTCTAACACGGAGTAGGCATGTACAGATCGCTTCTGGGACCCCTAAATATCGAATTTTCGGGGGTTTTTGGGACTGAATTTGAGATATCGACTTTTTGGCACCTAAAAGATCGATTTTTAGCATGTTTTTAGCCTATATTTTGAAAATATTCTAGCACTGAGTAGGCATGTACAGATTGCTTCTGGGACCCCAAAATATTGAATTTTCGGGTGTTTTGAGCCTGAATTTGAGATATAAACGGGTACAGAAGATACATGCCCATATTGACTTTGGGCACCAAAAATATCGATTTTCAGCATGTTTTGGGCCTGAATTTTGAAAATACTCTAACACGGAGGAGGCATGTACAGATCGCTTCTGGGACCCCAAAATATCGAATTTTCGGGTGTTTAGGGCCAGAATTTGAGATATAAACGGGTACAGAAGATGCATGCACATATCGACTTTTGGGCACCTAAAAGATCGATTTTCAGTATGTTTTTGGCCTGTATTTTGAAAATACTCTAACACGGAGTAGGCATGTACAGATCGCTTCTGGGACCCCTAAATATCGAATTTTCGGGTGTTTTGGGACTGAATTTGAGATATCGACTTTTTGGCACCTAAAATATCGATTTTTAGCATGTTTTTAGCCTATATTTTGTAAATATTCTAGCACTGAGTAGGCATGTACAGATTGCTTCTGGGACCCCAAAATATTGAATTTTCGGGTGTTTTGAGCCTGAATTTGAGATATAAACGGGTACAGATGATACATGCACATATTGACTTTGGGCACCAAAAATATCGATTTTCAGCATGTTTTGGGCCTGAATTTTGAAAATACTCTAACACGAAGTAGGCATGTACAGATCGCTTCTGGGACCCCAAAATATCAAATTTTCGGGTGTTTATGGCCAGAATTTGAGATATAGACGGGTACAGAAGATGCATGCACATATCGACTTTTGGGCACCTAAAAGATCGATTTTCAGTATGTTTTTGGCCTGTATTTTGAAAATACTCTAACACGGAGTAGGCATGTACAGATACCTTCTGGGACCTTTAAATATCGAATTTTCGGGTGTTTTGGGACTGAATTTGAGATATCGACTTTTTGGCACTTAAAAGATCGATTTTTAGCATGTTTTTAGCCTATATTTTGAAAATATTCTAGCACTGTACAGATTGCTTCTGGGACCCCAAAATATTGAATTTTCGGGTGTTTTGAGCCTGAATTTGAGATATAAACGGGTACAGAAGATACATGCACATATTGACTTTGGGCATCTAAAATATCGATTTTCAGCATGTTTTGGGCCTGTATTTTGAAAATACTCTAACACTGAGTAGGCATGTACAGATTGCTTCTGGGACCCCAAAATATTGAATTTTCGGGTGTTTTAAGCCTGAATTTGAGATATAAACGGGTACTGAAGATGCATGCACATATCGACTTTTGTGCACCTAAAAGATCGATTTTCAGTATGTTTTGAGCATGTATTTTGAAAATACTCTAACACGGAGTAGGCATGTACAGATCGCTTCTGGGACCCCTAAATATCGAATTTTCGGGTGTTTTGGGACTGAATTTGAGATATCGACTTTTTGGCACCTAAAAGATCGATTTTTAGCATGTTTTTAGCCTATATTTTGTAAATATTCTAGCACTGAGTAGGCATGTACAGATTGCTTCTGGGACCCCAAAATATTGAATTTTCGGGTGTTTTGAGCCTGAATTTGAGATATAAACGGGTACAGATGATACATGCACATATTGACTTTGGGCACCAAAAATATCGATTTTCAGCATGTTTTGGGCCTGAATTTTGAAAATACTCTAACACGAAGTAGGCATGTACAGATCGCTTCTGGGACCCCAAAATATCAAATTTTCGGGTGTTTATGGCCAGAATTTGAGATATAAACGGGTACAGAAGATGCATGCACATATCGACTTTTGTGCACCTAAAAGATCGATTTTCAGTATGTTTTTGGCCTGTATTTTGAAAATACTCTAACACGGAGTAGGCATGTACAGATACCTTCTGGGACCTTTAAATATCGAATTTTCGGGTGTTTTGGGACTGAATTTGAGATATCGATTTTTTGGCACCTAAAATGTCGATTTTTAGCATGTTTTTAGCCTATATTTTGAAAATATTCTAGCACTGTGTAGGCATGTACAGATTGCTTCTGGGACCCCAAAATATTGAATTTTCGGGTGTTTTGAGCCTGAATTTGAGATATAAACGGGTACAGAAGATACATGCACATATTGACTTTGGGCATCTAAAATATCGATTTTCAGCATGTTTTGGGCCTGTATTTTGAAAATACTCTAACACTGAGTAGGCATGTACAGATTGCTTCTGGGACCCCAAAATATTGAATTTTCGGGTGTTTTGAGCCTGAATTTGAGATATAAACGGGTACTGAAGATGCATGCACATATCGACTTTTGTGCACCTAAAAGATCGATTTTCAGTATGTTTTGAGCATGTATTTTGAAAATACTCTAACACGGAGTAGGCATGTACAGATCGCTTCTGGGACCCCTAAATATCGAATTTTCGGGTGTTTTGGGACTGAATTTGAGATATCGACTTTTTGGCACCTAAAAGATCGATTTTTAGCATGTTTTGGGCCTATATTTTGAAAATATTCTAGCACTGTGTAGGCATGTACAGATTGCTTCTGGGACCCCAAAATATTGAATTTTCGGGTGTTTTGAGCCTGAATTTGAGATATAAACGGGTACAGAAGATACATACATATATTGACTTTGGGCATCTAAAATATCGATTTTCAGCATGTTTTGGGCCTGTATTTTGAAAATACTCTAACACTGAGTAGGCATTTACAGATTGCTTCTGGGACCCCAAAATATTGAATTTTCGGGTGTTTTGAGCCTGAATTTGAGATATAAACGGGTACTGAAGATGCATGCACATATCGACTTTTGTGCACCTAAAAGATCGATTTTCAGTATGTTTTGAGCATGTATTTTGAAAATACTCTAACACGGAGTAGGCATGTACAGATCGCTTCTGGGACCCCTAAATATCGAATTTTCGGGTGTTTTGGGACTGAATTTGAGATATCGACTTTTTGGCACCTAAAAGATCGATTTTCAGCATGTTTTTAGCCTATATTTTGAAAATATTCTAGCACTGAGTAGGCATGTACAGATTGCTTCTGGGACCCCAAAATATTGAATTTTCGGGTGTTTCGAGCCTGAATTTGAGATATAAACGGGTACAGAAGATACATGCACATATTGACTTTGGGCACCAAAAATATCGATTTTCAGCATGTTTTGGGCCTGAATTTTGAAAATACTCTAACACGGAGTAGGCATGTACAGATCGCTTCTGGGACCCCAAAATATCGAATTTTCGGGTGTTTAGGGCCAGAATTTGAGATATAAACGGGTACAGAAGATGCATGCACATATCGAGTTTTGGGCACCTAAAAGATCGATTTTCAGTATGTTTTTGGCCTGTATTTTGAAAATACTCTAACACGGAGTAGGTATGTACAGATACCTTCTGGGACCTCTAAATATCGAATTTTCGGGTGTTTTGGGACTGAATTTGAGATATCGATTTTTTGGCACCTAAAATGTCGATTTTTAGCATGTTTTTAGCCTATATTTTGAAAATATTCTAGCACTGTGTAGGCATGTACAGATTGCTTCTGGGACCCCAAAATATTGAATTTTCGGGTGTTTTGAGCCTGAATTTGAGATATAAACGGGTACAGAAGATACATGCACATATTGACTTTGGGCATCTAAAATATCGATTTTCAGCATGTTTTGGGCCTGTTGATTGAAAATACTCTAACACTGAGTAGGCATGTACTGATTGCTTCTGGGACCCCAAAATATTGAATTTTCGGGTGTTTTGAGCCTGAATTTGAGATATAAACGGGTACTGAAGATGCATGCACATATCGACTTTTGTGTACCTAAAAGATCGATTTTCAGTATGTTTTGAGCATGTATTTTGAAAATACTCTAACACGGAGTAGGCATGTACACATCGCTTCTAGGACCCCTAAATATCGAATTTTCGGGTGTTTTGGGACTGAATTTGAGATATCGACTTTTTGGCACCTAAAAGATCGATTTTTAGCATGTTTTTAGCCTATATTTTGAAAATATTCTAGCACTGTCTAGGCATGTACAGATTGCTTCTGGGACCCCAAAATATTGAATTTTCGGGTGTTTTGAGCCTGAATTTGAGATATAAACGGGTACAGAAGATACATGCACATATTGACTTTGGGCACCAAAAATATCGATTTTCAGCATGTTTTGGGCCTGAATTTTGAAAATACTCTAACACGGAGTAGGCATGTACAGATCGCTTCTGGGACCCCAAAATATCGAATTTTCGGGTGTTTAGGGCCAGAATTTGAGATATAAACGGGTACAGAAGATGCATGCACATATCGACTTTTTTGCACCTAAAAGATCGATTTTCAGTATGTTTTTGGCCTGTATTTTGAAAATACTCTAACACGGAGTAGGCATGTACAGATACCTTCTGGGACCTCTAAATATCGAATTTTCGGGTGTTTTGGGACTGAATTTGAGATATCGATTTTTTGGCACCTAAAATGTCGATTTTTAGCATGTTTTTAGCCTATATTTTGAAAATATTCTAGCACTGTGTAGGCATGTACAGATTGCTTCTGGGACCCCAAAATATTGAATTTTCGGGTGTTTTGAGCCTGAATTTGAGATATAAACGGGTACAGAAGATACATGCACATATTGACTTTGGGCATCTAAAATATCGATTTTCAGCATGTTTTGGGCCTGTATTTTGAAAATACTCTACCACTGAGTAGGCATGTACAGATTGCTTCTGGGACCCCAAAATAATGAATTTACGGGTGTTTTGAGCCTGAATTTGAGATATAAACGGGTACTGAAGATGCATGCACATATCGACTTTTGTGCACCTAAAAGATCGATTTTCAGTATGTTTTGAGCATGTATTTTGAAAATACTCTAACACGGAGTAGGCATGTACAGATCGCTTCTGGGGCCCCTAAATATCGAATTTTCGGGTGTTTTGGGACTGAATTTGAGATATCGACTTTTTGGCACCTAAAAGATCGATTTTTAGCATGTTTTTAGCCTATATTTTGAAAATATTCTAGCACTGACTAGGCATGTACAGATTGCTTCTGGGACCCCAAAATATTGAATTTTCGGGTGTTTTGAGCCTGAATTTGAGATATAAACGGGTACAGAAGATACATGCACGTATTGACTTTGGGCACCAAAAATATCGATTTTCAGCATGTTTTGGGCCTGAATTTTGAAAATACTCTAACACGGAGTAGGCATGTACAGATCGCTTCTGGGACCCCAAAACATCGAATTTTCGGGTGTTTAGGGCCAGAAATTGAGATATAAACGGGTACAGAAGATGCATGCACATATCGACTTTTGGGCACCTAAAAGATCGATTTTCAGTATGTTTTTGGCCTGTATATTGAAAATACTCTAACACAGCGTAGGCATGTACAGATACCTTCTGGGACCTCAAAATATCGAATTTTCGGGTGTTTTGGGTCTGAATTTGAGATATCGATTTTTTGGCACCTAAAATGTCGATTTTTAGCATGTTTTTAGCCTATATTTTGAAAATATTCTAGCACTGTGTAGGCATGTACAGATTGCTTCTGGGACCCCAAAATATTGAATTTTCGGGTGTTTTGAGCCTGAATTTGAGATATAAACGGGTACAGAAGATACATGCACATATTGACTTTTGGCATCTAAAATATCGATTTTCAGCACGTTTTGGGCCTGTATTTTGAAAATACTCTAACACGGAGTAGGCATGTACAGATCGCTTCTGGGACCCCTAAATATCGAATTTTCGGGTGTTTTGGGACTAAATATGAGATATCGACTTTTTGGCACTTAAAATATCGATTTTTAGCATGTTTTTAGCCTATATTTTGAAAATATTCTAGCACTGTACAGATTGCTTGTGGGACCCCAAAATATTGAATTTTCGGGTGTTTTGAGCCTGAATTTGAGATATAAACGGGTACAGAAGATACATGCACATATTGACTTTGGGCATCTAAAATATCGATTTTCATCATGTTTTGGGCCTGTATTTTGAAAATACTCTAACACTGAGTAGGCATGTACAGATTGCTTCTGGGACCCCAAAATATTGAATTTTCGGGTGTTTTGAGCCTGAATTTGAGATATAAACGGGTACTGAAGATGCATGCACATATCGACTTTTGTGCACCTAAAAGATCGATTTTCAGTATGTTTTGAGCATGTATTTTGAAAATACTCTAACACGGAGTAGGCATGTACAGATTGCTTCTGGGACCCCTAACTATCGAATTTTCGGGTGTTTTGGGACTGAATTTGAGATATCGATTTTTTGGCACCTAAAATGTCGATTTTTAGCATGTTTTTAGCCTATATTTTGAAAATATTCTAGCACTGTGTAGGCATGTACAGATTGCTTCTGGGACCCCAAAATATTGAATTTTCGGGTGTTTTGAGCCTGAATTTGAGATATAAACGGGTACAGAAGATACATGCACATATTGACTTTGGGCATCTAAAATATCGATTTTCAGCATGTTTTGGGCCTGTATTTTGAAAATACTCTAACACTGAGTAGGCATGTACAGATTGCTTCTGGGACCCCAAAATATCGAATTTTCGGGTGTTTTGAGCCTGAATTTGAGATATAAACGGGTACTGAAGATGCATGCACATATCGACTTTTGTGCACCTAAAAGATCGATTTTCAATATGTTTTGAGCATGTATTTTGAAAATACTCTAACACGGAGTAGGCATGTACAGATTGCTTCTGGGACCACTAAATATCGAATTTTCGGGTGTTTTGGGACTGAATTTGAGATATCGACTTTTTGGCACCTAAAAGATCGATTTTTAGCATGTTTTTAGCCTATATTTTGAAAATATTCTAGCACTGAGTAGGCATGTACAGATTGCTTCTGGGACCCCAAAATATTGAATTTTCGGGTGTTTTGAGCCTGAATTTGAGATATAAACGGGTACAGAAGATACATGCACATATTGACTTTGGGCACCAAAAATATCGATTTTCAGCATGTTTTGGGCCTGAATTTTGAAAATACTCTAAAACGGAGTAGGTATGTACAGATCGCTTCTGGGACCCCAAAATATTGAATTTTCGGGTGTTTTGAGCCTGAATTTGAGATATAAACGGGTACAGAAGATACATGCACATATTGACTTTGGGCATCTAAAATATCGATTTTCATCATGTTTTGGGCCTGTATTTTGAAAATACTCTAACACTGAGTAGGCATGTACAGATTGCTTCTGGGACCCCAAAATATTGAATTTTCGGGTGTTTTGAGCCTGAATTTGAGATATAAACGGGTACTGAAGATGCATGCACATATCGACTTTTGTGCACCTAAAAGATCGATTTTCAGTATGTTTTGAGCATGTATTTTGAAAATACTCTAACACGGAGTAGGCATGTACAGATTGCTTCTGGGACCCCTAACTATCGAATTTTCGGGTGTTTTGGGACTGAATTTGAGATATCGATTTTTTGGCACCTAAAATGTCGATTTTTAGCATGTTTTTAGCCTATATTTTGAAAATATTCTAGCACTGTGTAGGCATGTACAGATTGCTTCTGGGACCCCAAAATATTGAATTTTCGGGTGTTTTGAGCCTGAATTTGAGATATAAACGGGTACAGAAGATACATGCACATATTGACTTTGGGCATCTAAAATATCGATTTTCAGCATGTTTTGGGCCTGTATTTTGAAAATACTCTAACACTGAGTAGGCATGTACAGATTGCTTCTGGGACCCCAAAATATCGAATTTTCGGGTGTTTTGAGCCTGAATTTGAGATATAAACGGGTACTGAAGATGCATGCACATATCGACTTTTGTGCACCTAAAAGATCGATTTTCAATATGTTTTGAGCATGTATTTTGAAAATACTCTAACACGGAGTAGGCATGTACAGATTGCTTCTGGGACCACTAAATATCGAATTTTCGGGTGTTTTGGGACTGAATTTGAGATATCGACTTTTTGGCACCTAAAAGATCGATTTTTAGCATGTTTTTAGCCTATATTTTGAAAATATTCTAGCACTGAGTAGGCATGTACAGATTGCTTCTGGGACCCCAAAATATTGAATTTTCGGGTGTTTTGAGCCTGAATTTGAGATATAAACGGGTACAGAAGATACATGCACATATTGACTTTGGGCACCAAAAATATCGATTTTCAGCATGTTTTGGGCCTGAATTTTGAAAATACTCTAAAACGGAGTAGGTATGTACAGATCGCTTCTGGGACCCCAAAATATCGAATTTTCGGGTGTTTAGGGCCAGAATTTGAAATATAAACGGGTACTGAAGATGCATGCACATATCGACTTTTGGGCACCTAAAAGATCGATTTTCAGTATGTTTTTGGCCTGTATTTTGAAAATACTCTAACACGGAGTAGGCATGTACAGAGCCCTTCTGGGATCTCTAAATATCGAATTTTTGGGTGTTTTGGGACTGAATTTGAGATATCGACTTTTTGGCACCTAAAAGATCGATTTTTAGCATGTTTTTAGCCTATATTTTGAAAATATTCTAGCACTGAGTAGGCATGTACAGATTGCTTTTGGGACCCCAAAATATTGAATTTTCGGGTGTTTTGAGCCTGAATTTGAGATATAAACGGGTACAGAAGATACATGCACATATTGACTTTGGGCACCAAAAATATCGATTTTCAGCATGTTTTGGGCCTGAATTTTGAAAATACTCTAACACGGAGTAGGCATGTACAGATCGCTTCTGGGACCCCAAAATATCGAATTTTCTGGTATTTAGGGCCAGAATTTGAGATATAAACGGGTACAGAAGATACATGCACATATCGACTTTTGGGCACCTAAAATCTCGATTTTCAGTATGTTTTTGGCCTGTATTTTGAAAATACTATAACACGGAGTAGGCATGTACAGATACCTTCTGGGACCTCTAAATATCGAATTTTCGGGTGTTTTGGGACTGAATTTGAGATATCGACTTTTTGGCACCTAAAAGATCGATTTTTAGCATGTTTTTAGCCTATATTTTGAAAATATTCTACCACTGAGTAGGCATGTACAGATTGCTTCTGGGACCCCAAAATATTGAATTTTCGGGTGTTTTGAGCCTGAATTTGAGATATAAACGGGTACAGAAGATACATGCACATATTGACTTTGGGCACCAAAAATATCGATTTTCAGCATGTTTTGGGCCTGAATTTTGAAAATACTCTATCACGGAGTAGGCATGTACAGATCGCTTCTGGGACCCCAAAATATCGAATTTTCGGTTGTTTAGGGCCAGAATTTGGGATATAAACGGGTACAGGAGATGCATGCACATATCGACTTTTGGGCACCTAAAAGATCGATTTTCAGTATGTTTTTGGCCTGTATTTTGAAAATACTCTAACACGGAGTAGGCATGTACAGAGCCCTTCTGGGACCTCTAAATATCGAATTTTCGGGTATTTTGGGACTGAATTTGAGATATCGATTTTTTGGCACCTAAAATGTCGATTTTTAGCATGTTTTTAGCCTATATTTTGAAAATATTCTAGCACTGTGTAGGCATGTACAGATTACTTCTGGGACCCCAAAATATTGAATTTTCGGGTGTTTTGAGCCTGAATTTGAGATATAAACGGGTACAGAAGATACATGCACATATTGACTTTGGGCATCTAAAATATCGATTTTCAGCATGTTTTGGGCCTGTATTTTGAAAATACTCTAACACTGAGTAGGCATGTACAGATTGCTTCTGGGACCCCAAAATATTGAATTTTCGGGTGTTTTGATCCTGAATTTGAAATATAAACGGGTACTGAAGATGCATGCACATATCGACTTTTGTGCACCTAAAAGATCGATTTTCAGTATGTTTTGAGCATGTATTTTGAAAATACTCTAGCACGGAGTAGGCATGTACAGATCGCTTCTGGGCCCCCTAAATATCGAATTTCCGGGTGTTTTGGGACTGAATTTGAGATATCGACTTTTTGGCACCTAAAAGATCGATTTTTAGCATGTTTTTAGCCTATATTTTGAAAATATTCTAGCACTGAGTAGGCATGTACAGATTGCTTCTGGGACCCCAAAATATTGAATTTTCGGGTGTTTTGAGCCTGAATTTGAGATATAAACGGGTACAGAAGATACATGCACATATTGACTTTGGGCACCAAAAATATCGATTTTCAGCATGATTTGGGCCTGAATTTTGAAAATACTCTAACACGGAGTAGGCATTTACAGATCGCTTCTGGGACCCCAAAATATCGAATTTTCTGGTATTTAGGGCCAGAATTTGAGATATAAACGGGTACAGAAGATGCATGCACATATCGAGTTTTGGGCACCTAAAAGATCGATTTTCAGTATGTTTTTGGCCTGTATTTTGAAAATACTCTAACACGGAGTAGGCATGTACAGATTGCTTCTGGGACCCCAAAATATTGAATTTTCGGGTGTTTTGAGCCTGAATTTGAGATATAAACGGGTACTGAAGATGCATGCACATATCGACTTTTGTGCACCTAAAAGATCGATTTTCAGTATGTTTTGAGCATGTATTTTGAAAATACTCTAACACGGAGTAGGCATGTACAGATTGCTTCTGGGACCCCTAACTATCGAATTTTCGGGTGTTTTGGGACTGAATTTGAGATATCGATTTTTTGGCACCTAAAATGTCGATTTTTAGCATGTTTTTAGCCTATATTTTGAAAATATTCTAGCACTGTGTAGGCATGTACAGATTGCTTCTGGGACCCCAAAATATTGAATTTTCGGGTGTTTTGAGCCTGAATTTGAGATATAAACGGGTACAGAAGATACATGCACATATTGACTTTGGGCATCTAAAATATCGATTTTCAGCATGTTTTGGGCCTGTATTTTGAAAATACTCTAACACTGAGTAGGCATGTACAGATTGCTTCTGGGACCCCAAAATATCGAATTTTCGGGTGTTTTGAGCCTGAATTTGAGATATAAACGGGTACTGAAGATGCATGCACATATCGACTTTTGTGCACCTAAAAGATCGATTTTCAATATGTTTTGAGCATGTATTTTGAAAATACTCTAACACGGAGTAGGCATGTACAGATTGCTTCTGGGACCACTAAATATCGAATTTTCGGGTGTTTTGGGACTGAATTTGAGATATCGACTTTTTGGCACCTAAAAGATCGATTTTTAGCATGTTTTTAGCCTATATTTTGAAAATATTCTAGCACTGAGTAGGCATGTACAGATTGCTTCTGGGACCCCAAAATATTGAATTTTCGGGTGTTTTGAGCCTGAATTTGAGATATAAACGGGTACAGATGATACATGCACATATTGACTTTGGGCACCAAAAATATCGATTTTCAGCATGTTTTGGGCCTGAATTTTGAAAATACTCTAACACGAAGTAGGCATGTACAGATCGCTTCTGGGACCCCAAAATATCAAATTTTCGGGTGTTTATGGCCAGAATTTGAGATATAAACGGGTACAGAAGATGCATGCACATATCGACTTTTGTGCACCTAAAAGATCGATTTTCAGTATGTTTTTGGCCTGTATTTTGAAAATACTCTAACACGGAGTAGGCATGTACAGATACCTTCTGGGACCTTTAAATATCGAATTTTCGGGTGTTTTGGGACTGAATTTGAGATATCGATTTTTTGGCACCTAAAATGTCGATTTTTAGCATGTTTTTAGCCTATATTTTGAAAATATTCTAGCACTGTGTAGGCATGTACAGATTGCTTCTGGGACCCCAAAATATTGAATTTTCGGGTGTTTTGAGCCTGAATTTGAGATATAAACGGGTACAGAAGATACATGCACATATTGACTTTGGGCATCTAAAATATCGATTTTCAGCATGTTTTGGGCCTGTATTTTGAAAATACTCTAACACTGAGTAGGCATGTACAGATTGCTTCTGGGACCCCAAAATATTGAATTTTCGGGTGTTTTGAGCCTGAATTTGAGATATAAACGGGTACTGAAGATGCATGCACATATCGACTTTTGTGCACCTAAAAGATCGATTTTCAGTATGTTTTGAGCATGTATTTTGAAAATACTCTAACACGGAGTAGGCATGTACAGATCGCTTCTGGGACCCCTAAATATCGAATTTTCGGGTGTTTTGGGACTGAATTTGAGATATCGACTTTTTGGCACCTAAAAGATCGATTTTTAGCATGTTTTGGGCCTATATTTTGAAAATATTCTAGCACTGTGTAGGCATGTACAGATTGCTTCTGGGACCCCAAAATATTGAATTTTCGGGTGTTTTGAGCCTGAATTTGAGATATAAACGGGTACAGAAGATACATACATATATTGACTTTGGGCATCTAAAATATCGATTTTCAGCATGTTTTGGGCCTGTATTTTGAAAATACTCTAACACTGAGTAGGCATTTACAGATTGCTTCTGGGACCCCAAAATATTGAATTTTCGGGTGTTTTGAGCCTGAATTTGAGATATAAACGGGTACTGAAGATGCATGCACATATCGACTTTTGTGCACCTAAAAGATCGATTTTCAGTATGTTTTGAGCATGTATTTTGAAAATACTCTAACACGGAGTAGGCATGTACAGATCGCTTCTGGGACCCCTAAATATCGAATTTTCGGGTGTTTTGGGACTGAATTTGAGATATCGACTTTTTGGCACCTAAAAGATCGATTTTCAGCATGTTTTTAGCCTATATTTTGAAAATATTCTAGCACTGAGTAGGCATGTACAGATTGCTTCTGGGACCCCAAAATATTGAATTTTCGGGTGTTTCGAGCCTGAATTTGAGATATAAACGGGTACAGAAGATACATGCACATATTGACTTTGGGCACCAAAAATATCGATTTTCAGCATGTTTTGGGCCTGAATTTTGAAAATACTCTAACACGGAGTAGGCATGTACAGATCGCTTCTGGGACCCCAAAATATCGAATTTTCGGGTGTTTAGGGCCAGAATTTGAGATATAAACGGGTACAGAAGATGCATGCACATATCGAGTTTTGGGCACCTAAAAGATCGATTTTCAGTATGTTTTTGGCCTGTATTTTGAAAATACTCTAACACGGAGTAGGTATGTACAGATACCTTCTGGGACCTCTAAATATCGAATTTTCGGGTGTTTTGGGACTGAATTTGAGATATCGATTTTTTGGCACCTAAAATGTCGATTTTTAGCATGTTTTTAGCCTATATTTTGAAAATATTCTAGCACTGTGTAGGCATGTACAGATTGCTTCTGGGACCCCAAAATATTGAATTTTCGGGTGTTTTGAGCCTGAATTTGAGATATAAACGGGTACAGAAGATACATGCACATATTGACTTTGGGCATCTAAAATATCGATTTTCAGCATGTTTTGGGCCTGTTGATTGAAAATACTCTAACACTGAGTAGGCATGTACTGATTGCTTCTGGGACCCCAAAATATTGAATTTTCGGGTGTTTTGAGCCTGAATTTGAGATATAAACGGGTACTGAAGATGCATGCACATATCGACTTTTGTGTACCTAAAAGATCGATTTTCAGTATGTTTTGAGCATGTATTTTGAAAATACTCTAACACGGAGTAGGCATGTACACATCGCTTCTAGGACCCCTAAATATCGAATTTTCGGGTGTTTTGGGACTGAATTTGAGATATCGACTTTTTGGCACCTAAAAGATCGATTTTTAGCATGTTTTTAGCCTATATTTTGAAAATATTCTAGCACTGTCTAGGCATGTACAGATTGCTTCTGGGACCCCAAAATATTGAATTTTCGGGTGTTTTGAGCCTGAATTTGAGATATAAACGGGTACAGAAGATACATGCACATATTGACTTTGGGCACCAAAAATATCGATTTTCAGCATGTTTTGGGCCTGAATTTTGAAAATACTCTAACACGGAGTAGGCATGTACAGATCGCTTCTGGGACCCCAAAATATCGAATTTTCGGGTGTTTAGGGCCAGAATTTGAGATATAAACGGGTACAGAAGATGCATGCACATATCGACTTTTTTGCACCTAAAAGATCGATTTTCAGTATGTTTTTGGCCTGTATTTTGAAAATACTCTAACACGGAGTAGGCATGTACAGATACCTTCTGGGACCTCTAAATATCGAATTTTCGGGTGTTTTGGGACTGAATTTGAGATATCGATTTTTTGGCACCTAAAATGTCGATTTTTAGCATGTTTTTAGCCTATATTTTGAAAATATTCTAGCACTGTGTAGGCATGTACAGATTGCTTCTGGGACCCCAAAATATTGAATTTTCGGGTGTTTTGAGCCTGAATTTGAGATATAAACGGGTACAGAAGATACATGCACATATTGACTTTGGGCATCTAAAATATCGATTTTCAGCATGTTTTGGGCCTGTATTTTGAAAATACTCTACCACTGAGTAGGCATGTACAGATTGCTTCTGGGACCCCAAAATAATGAATTTACGGGTGTTTTGAGCCTGAATTTGAGATATAAACGGGTACTGAAGATGCATGCACATATCGACTTTTGTGCACCTAAAAGATCGATTTTCAGTATGTTTTGAGCATGTATTTTGAAAATACTCTAACACGGAGTAGGCATGTACAGATCGCTTCTGGGGCCCCTAAATATCGAATTTTCGGGTGTTTTGGGACTGAATTTGAGATATCGACTTTTTGGCACCTAAAAGATCGATTTTTAGCATGTTTTTAGCCTATATTTTGAAAATATTCTAGCACTGAGTAGGCATGTACAGATTGCTTTTGGGACCCCAAAATATTGAATTTTCGGGTGTTTTGAGCCTGAATTTGAGATATAAACGGGTACAGAAGATACATGCACATATTGACTTTGGGCACCAAAAATATCGATTTTCAGCATGTTTTGGGCCTGAATTTTGAAAATACTCTAACACGGAGTAGGCATGTACAGATCGCTTCTGGGACCCCAAAATATCGAATTTTCTGGTATTTAGGGCCAGAATTTGAGATATAAACGGGTACAGAAGATACATGCACATATCGACTTTTGGGCACCTAAAATCTCGATTTTCAGTATGTTTTTGGCCTGTATTTTGAAAATACTATAACACGGAGTAGGCATGTACAGATACCTTCTGGGACCTCTAAATATCGAATTTTCGGGTGTTTTGGGACTGAATTTGAGATATCGACTTTTTGGCACCTAAAAGATCGATTTTTAGCATGTTTTTAGCCTATATTTTGAAAATATTCTACCACTGAGTAGGCATGTACAGATTGCTTCTGGGACCCCAAAATATTGAATTTTCGGGTGTTTTGAGCCTGAATTTGAGATATAAACGGGTACAGAAGATACATGCACATATTGACTTTGGGCACCAAAAATATCGATTTTCAGCATGTTTTGGGCCTGAATTTTGAAAATACTCTATCACGGAGTAGGCATGTACAGATCGCTTCTGGGACCCCAAAATATCGAATTTTCGGTTGTTTAGGGCCAGAATTTGGGATATAAACGGGTACAGGAGATGCATGCACATATCGACTTTTGGGCACCTAAAAGATCGATTTTCAGTATGTTTTTGGCCTGTATTTTGAAAATACTCTAACACGGAGTAGGCATGTACAGAGCCCTTCTGGGACCTCTAAATATCGAATTTTCGGGTATTTTGGGACTGAATTTGAGATATCGATTTTTTGGCACCTAAAATGTCGATTTTTAGCATGTTTTTAGCCTATATTTTGAAAATATTCTAGCACTGTGTAGGCATGTACAGATTACTTCTGGGACCCCAAAATATTGAATTTTCGGGTGTTTTGAGCCTGAATTTGAGATATAAACGGGTACAGAAGATACATGCACATATTGACTTTGGGCATCTAAAATATCGATTTTCAGCATGTTTTGGGCCTGTATTTTGAAAATACTCTAACACTGAGTAGGCATGTACAGATTGCTTCTGGGACCCCAAAATATTGAATTTTCGGGTGTTTTGATCCTGAATTTGAAATATAAACGGGTACTGAAGATGCATGCACATATCGACTTTTGTGCACCTAAAAGATCGATTTTCAGTATGTTTTGAGCATGTATTTTGAAAATACTCTAGCACGGAGTAGGCATGTACAGATCGCTTCTGGGCCCCCTAAATATCGAATTTCCGGGTGTTTTGGGACTGAATTTGAGATATCGACTTTTTGGCACCTAAAAGATCGATTTTTAGCATGTTTTTAGCCTATATTTTGAAAATATTCTAGCACTGAGTAGGCATGTACAGATTGCTTCTGGGACCCCAAAATATTGAATTTTCGGGTGTTTTGAGCCTGAATTTGAGATATAAACGGGTACAGAAGATACATGCACATATTGACTTTGGGCACCAAAAATATCGATTTTCAGCATGTTTTGGGCCTGAATTTTGAAAATACTCTAACACGGAGTAGGCATGTACAGATCGCTTCTGGGACCCCAAAATATCGAATTTTCGGGTGTTTAGGGCCAGAATTTGAGATATAAACGGGTACAGAAGATGCATGCACATATCGAGTTTTGGGCACCTAAAAGATCGATTTTCAGTATGTTTTTGGCCTGTATTTTGAAAATACTCTAACACGGAGTAGGTATGTACAGATACCTTCTGGGACCTCTAAATATCGAATTTTCGGGTGTTTTGGGACTGAATTTGAGATATCGATTTTTTGGCACCTAAAATGTCGATTTTTAGCATGTTTTTAGCCTATATTTTGAAAATATTCTAGCACTGTGTAGGCATGTACAGATTGCTTCTGGGACCCCAAAATATTGAATTTTCGGGTGTTTTGAGCCTGAATTTGAGATATAAACGGGTACAGAAGATACATGCACATATTGACTTTGGGCATCTAAAATATCGATTTTCAGCATGTTTTGGGCCTGTTGATTGAAAATACTCTAACACTGAGTAGGCATGTACTGATTGCTTCTGGGACCCCAAAATATTGAATTTTCGGGTGTTTTGAGCCTGAATTTGAGATATAAACGGGTACTGAAGATGCATGCACATATCGACTTTTGTGTACCTAAAAGATCGATTTTCAGTATGTTTTGAGCATGTATTTTGAAAATACTCTAACACGGAGTAGGCATGTACACATCGCTTCTAGGACCCCTAAATATCGAATTTTCGGGTGTTTTGGGACTGAATTTGAGATATCGACTTTTTGGCACCTAAAAGATCGATTTTTAGCATGTTTTTAGCCTATATTTTGAAAATATTCTAGCACTGTCTAGGCATGTACAGATTGCTTCTGGGACCCCAAAATATTGAATTTTCGGGTGTTTTGAGCCTGAATTTGAGATATAAACGGGTACAGAAGATACATGCACATATTGACTTTGGGCACCAAAAATATCGATTTTCAGCATGTTTTGGGCCTGAATTTTGAAAATACTCTAACACGGAGTAGGCATGTACAGATCGCTTCTGGGACCCCAAAATATCGAATTTTCGGGTGTTTAGGGCCAGAATTTGAGATATAAACGGGTACAGAAGATGCATGCACATATCGACTTTTTTGCACCTAAAAGATCGATTTTCAGTATGTTTTTGGCCTGTATTTTGAAAATACTCTAACACGGAGTAGGCATGTACAGATACCTTCTGGGACCTCTAAATATCGAATTTTCGGGTGTTTTGGGACTGAATTTGAGATATCGATTTTTTGGCACCTAAAATGTCGATTTTTAGCATGTTTTTAGCCTATATTTTGAAAATATTCTAGCACTGTGTAGGCATGTACAGATTGCTTCTGGGACCCCAAAATATTGAATTTTCGGGTGTTTTGAGCCTGAATTTGAGATATAAACGGGTACAGAAGATACATGCACATATTGACTTTGGGCATCTAAAATATCGATTTTCAGCATGTTTTGGGCCTGTATTTTGAAAATACTCTACCACTGAGTAGGCATGTACAGATTGCTTCTGGGACCCCAAAATAATGAATTTACGGGTGTTTTGAGCCTGAATTTGAGATATAAACGGGTACTGAAGATGCATGCACATATCGACTTTTGTGCACCTAAAAGATCGATTTTCAGTATGTTTTGAGCATGTATTTTGAAAATACTCTAACACGGAGTAGGCATGTACAGATCGCTTCTGGGGCCCCTAAATATCGAATTTTCGGGTGTTTTGGGACTGAATTTGAGATATCGACTTTTTGGCACCTAAAAGATCGATTTTTAGCATGTTTTTAGCCTATATTTTGAAAATATTCTAGCACTGAGTAGGCATGTACAGATTGCTTTTGGGACCCCAAAATATTGAATTTTCGGGTGTTTTGAGCCTGAATTTGAGATATAAACGGGTACAGAAGATACATGCACATATTGACTTTGGGCACCAAAAATATCGATTTTCAGCATGTTTTGGGCCTGAATTTTGAAAATACTCTAACACGGAGTAGGCATGTACAGATCGCTTCTGGGACCCCAAAATATCGAATTTTCTGGTATTTAGGGCCAGAATTTGAGATATAAACGGGTACAGAAGATACATGCACATATCGACTTTTGGGCACCTAAAATCTCGATTTTCAGTATGTTTTTGGCCTGTATTTTGAAAATACTATAACACGGAGTAGGCATGTACAGATACCTTCTGGGACCTCTAAATATCGAATTTTCGGGTGTTTTGGGACTGAATTTGAGATATCGACTTTTTGGCACCTAAAAGATCGATTTTTAGCATGTTTTTAGCCTATATTTTGAAAATATTCTACCACTGAGTAGGCATGTACAGATTGCTTCTGGGACCCCAAAATATTGAATTTTCGGGTGTTTTGAGCCTGAATTTGAGATATAAACGGGTACAGAAGATACATGCACATATTGACTTTGGGCACCAAAAATATCGATTTTCAGCATGTTTTGGGCCTGAATTTTGAAAATACTCTATCACGGAGTAGGCATGTACAGATCGCTTCTGGGACCCCAAAATATCGAATTTTCGGTTGTTTAGGGCCAGAATTTGGGATATAAACGGGTACAGGAGATGCATGCACATATCGACTTTTGGGCACCTAAAAGATCGATTTTCAGTATGTTTTTGGCCTGTATTTTGAAAATACTCTAACACGGAGTAGGCATGTACAGAGCCCTTCTGGGACCTCTAAATATCGAATTTTCGGGTATTTTGGGACTGAATTTGAGATATCGATTTTTTGGCACCTAAAATGTCGATTTTTAGCATGTTTTTAGCCTATATTTTGAAAATATTCTAGCACTGTGTAGGCATGTACAGATTACTTCTGGGACCCCAAAATATTGAATTTTCGGGTGTTTTGAGCCTGAATTTGAGATATAAACGGGTACAGAAGATACATGCACATATTGACTTTGGGCATCTAAAATATCGATTTTCAGCATGTTTTGGGCCTGTATTTTGAAAATACTCTAACACTGAGTAGGCATGTACAGATTGCTTCTGGGACCCCAAAATATTGAATTTTCGGGTGTTTTGATCCTGAATTTGAAATATAAACGGGTACTGAAGATGCATGCACATATCGACTTTTGTGCACCTAAAAGATCGATTTTCAGTATGTTTTGAGCATGTATTTTGAAAATACTCTAGCACGGAGTAGGCATGTACAGATCGCTTCTGGGCCCCCTAAATATCGAATTTCCGGGTGTTTTGGGACTGAATTTGAGATATCGACTTTTTGGCACCTAAAAGATCGATTTTTAGCATGTTTTTAGCCTATATTTTGAAAATATTCTAGCACTGAGTAGGCATGTACAGATTGCTTCTGGGACCCCAAAATATTGAATTTTCGGGTGTTTTGAGCCTGAATTTGAGATATAAACGGGTACAGAAGATACATGCACATATTGACTTTGGGCACCAAAAATATCGATTTTCAGCATGATTTGGGCCTGAATTTTGAAAATACTCTAACACGGAGTAGGCATTTACAGATCGCTTCTGGGACCCCAAAATATCGAATTTTCTGGTATTTAGGGCCAGAATTTGAGATATAAACGGGTACAGAAGATGCATGCACATATCGAGTTTTGGGCACCTAAAAGATCGATTTTCAGTATGTTTTTGGCCTGTATTTTGAAAATACTCTAACACGGAGTAGGCATGTACAGATTGCTTCTGGGACCCCAAAATATTGAATTTTCGGGTGTTTTGAGCCTGAATTTGAGATATAAACGGGTACTGAAGATGCATGCACATATCGACTTTTGTGCACCTAAAAGATCGATTTTCAGTATGTTTTGAGCATGTATTTTGAAAATACTCTAACACGGAGTAGGCATGTACAGATTGCTTCTGGGACCCCTAACTATCGAATTTTCGGGTGTTTTGGGACTGAATTTGAGATATCGATTTTTTGGCACCTAAAATGTCGATTTTTAGCATGTTTTTAGCCTATATTTTGAAAATATTCTAGCACTGTGTAGGCATGTACAGATTGCTTCTGGGACCCCAAAATATTGAATTTTCGGGTGTTTTGAGCCTGAATTTGAGATATAAACGGGTACAGAAGATACATGCACATATTGACTTTGGGCATCTAAAATATCGATTTTCAGCATGTTTTGGGCCTGTATTTTGAAAATACTCTAACACTGAGTAGGCATGTACAGATTGCTTCTGGGACCCCAAAATATCGAATTTTCGGGTGTTTTGAGCCTGAATTTGAGATATAAACGGGTACTGAAGATGCATGCACATATCGACTTTTGTGCACCTAAAAGATCGATTTTCAATATGTTTTGAGCATGTATTTTGAAAATACTCTAACACGGAGTAGGCATGTACAGATTGCTTCTGGGACCACTAAATATCGAATTTTCGGGTGTTTTGGGACTGAATTTGAGATATCGACTTTTTGGCACCTAAAAGATCGATTTTTAGCATGTTTTTAGCCTATATTTTGAAAATATTCTAGCACTGAGTAGGCATGTACAGATTGCTTCTGGGACCCCAAAATATTGAATTTTCGGGTGTTTTGAGCCTGAATTTGAGATATAAACGGGTACAGATGATACATGCACATATTGACTTTGGGCACCAAAAATATCGATTTTCAGCATGTTTTGGGCCTGAATTTTGAAAATACTCTAACACGAAGTAGGCATGTACAGATCGCTTCTGGGACCCCAAAATATCAAATTTTCGGGTGTTTATGGCCAGAATTTGAGATATAAACGGGTACAGAAGATGCATGCACATATCGACTTTTGTGCACCTAAAAGATCGATTTTCAGTATGTTTTTGGCCTGTATTTTGAAAATACTCTAACACGGAGTAGGCATGTACAGATACCTTCTGGGACCTTTAAATATCGAATTTTCGGGTGTTTTGGGACTGAATTTGAGATATCGATTTTTTGGCACCTAAAATGTCGATTTTTAGCATGTTTTTAGCCTATATTTTGAAAATATTCTAGCACTGTGTAGGCATGTACAGATTGCTTCTGGGACCCCAAAATATTGAATTTTCGGGTGTTTTGAGCCTGAATTTGAGATATAAACGGGTACAGAAGATACATGCACATATTGACTTTGGGCATCTAAAATATCGATTTTCAGCATGTTTTGGGCCTGTATTTTGAAAATACTCTAACACTGAGTAGGCATGTACAGATTGCTTCTGGGACCCCAAAATATTGAATTTTCGGGTGTTTTGAGCCTGAATTTGAGATATAAACGGGTACTGAAGATGCATGCACATATCGACTTTTGTGCACCTAAAAGATCGATTTTCAGTATGTTTTGAGCATGTATTTTGAAAATACTCTAACACGGAGTAGGCATGTACAGATCGCTTCTGGGACCCCTAAATATCGAATTTTCGGGTGTTTTGGGACTGAATTTGAGATATCGACTTTTTGGCACCTAAAAGATCGATTTTCAGCATGTTTTTAGCCTATATTTTGAAAATATTCTAGCACTGAGTAGGCATGTACAGATTGCTTCTGGGACCCCAAAATATTGAATTTTCGGGTGTTTCGAGCCTGAATTTGAGATATAAACGGGTACAGAAGATACATGCACATATTGACTTTGGGCACCAAAAATATCGATTTTCAGCATGTTTTGGGCCTGAATTTTGAAAATACTCTAACACGGAGTAGGCATGTACAGATCGCTTCTGGGACCCCAAAATATCGAATTTTCGGGTGTTTAGGGCCAGAATTTGAGATATAAACGGGTACAGAAGATGCATGCACATATCGAGTTTTGGGCACCTAAAAGATCGATTTTCAGTATGTTTTTGGCCTGTATTTTGAAAATACTCTAACACGGAGTAGGTATGTACAGATACCTTCTGGGACCTCTAAATATCGAATTTTCGGGTGTTTTGGGACTGAATTTGAGATATCGATTTTTTGGCACCTAAAATGTCGATTTTTAGCATGTTTTTAGCCTATATTTTGAAAATATTCTAGCACTGTGTAGGCATGTACAGATTGCTTCTGGGACCCCAAAATATTGAATTTTCGGGTGTTTTGAGCCTGAATTTGAGATATAAACGGGTACAGAAGATACATGCACATATTGACTTTGGGCATCTAAAATATCGATTTTCAGCATGTTTTGGGCCTGTTGATTGAAAATACTCTAACACTGAGTAGGCATGTACTGATTGCTTCTGGGACCCCAAAATATTGAATTTTCGGGTGTTTTGAGCCTGAATTTGAGATATAAACGGGTACTGAAGATGCATGCACATATCGACTTTTGTGTACCTAAAAGATCGATTTTCAGTATGTTTTGAGCATGTATTTTGAAAATACTCTAACACGGAGTAGGCATGTACACATCGCTTCTAGGACCCCTAAATATCGAATTTTCGGGTGTTTTGGGACTGAATTTGAGATATCGACTTTTTGGCACCTAAAAGATCGATTTTTAGCATGTTTTTAGCCTATATTTTGAAAATATTCTAGCACTGTCTAGGCATGTACAGATTGCTTCTGGGACCCCAAAATATTGAATTTTCGGGTGTTTTGAGCCTGAATTTGAGATATAAACGGGTACAGAAGATACATGCACATATTGACTTTGGGCACCAAAAATAACGATTTTCAGCATGTTTTGGGCCTGAATTTTGAAAATACTCTAACACGGAGTAGGCATGTACAGATCGCTTCTGGGACCCCAAAATATCGAATTTTCGGGTGTTTAGGGCCAGAATTTGAGATATAAACGGGTACAGAAGATGCATGCACATATCGACTTTTTTGCACCTAAAAGATCGATTTTCAGTATGTTTTTGGCCTGTATTTTGAAAATACTCTAACACGGAGTAGGCATGTACAGATACCTTCTGGGACCTCTAAATATCGAATTTTCGGGTGTTTTGGGACTGAATTTGAGATATCGATTTTTTGGCACCTAAAATGTCGATTTTTAGCATGTTTTTAGCCTATATTTTGAAAATATTCTAGCACTGTGTAGGCATGTACAGATTGCTTCTGGGACCCCAAAATATTGAATTTTCGGGTGTTTTGAGCCTGAATTTGAGATATAAACGGGTACAGAAGATACATGCACATATTGACTTTGGGCATCTAAAATATCGATTTTCAGCATGTTTTGGGCCTGTATTTTGAAAATACTCTACCACTGAGTAGGCATGTACAGATTGCTTCTGGGACCCCAAAATAATGAATTTACGGGTGTTTTGAGCCTGAATTTGAGATATAAACGGGTACTGAAGATGCATGCACATATCGACTTTTGTGCACCTAAAAGATCGATTTTCAGTATGTTTTGAGCATGTATTTTGAAAATACTCTAACACGGAGTAGGCATGTACAGATCGCTTCTGGGGCCCCTAAATATCGAATTTTCGGGTGTTTTGGGACTGAATTTGAGATATCGACTTTTTGGCACCTAAAAGATCGATTTTTAGCATGTTTTTAGCCTATATTTTGAAAATATTCTAGCACTGACTAGGCATGTACAGATTGCTTCTGGGACCCCAAAATATTGAATTTTCGGGTGTTTTGAGCCTGAATTTGAGATATAAACGGGTACAGAAGATACATGCACGTATTGACTTTGGGCACCAAAAATATCGATTTTCAGCATGTTTTGGGCCTGAATTTTGAAAATACTCTAACACGGAGTAGGCATGTACAGATCGCTTCTGGGACCCCAAAACATCGAATTTTCGGGTGTTTAGGGCCAGAAATTGAGATATAAACGGGTACAGAAGATGCATGCACATATCGACTTTTGGGCACCTAAAAGATCGATTTTCAGTATGTTTTTGGCCTGTATATTGAAAATACTCTAACACAGCGTAGGCATGTACAGATACCTTCTGGGACCTCAAAATATCGAATTTTCGGGTGTTTTGGGTCTGAATTTGAGATATCGATTTTTTGGCACCTAAAATGTCGATTTTTAGCATGTTTTTAGCCTATATTTTGAAAATATTCTAGCACTGTGTAGGCATGTACAGATTGCTTCTGGGACCCCAAAATATTGAATTTTCGGGTGTTTTGAGCCTGAATTTGAGATATAAACGGGTACAGAAGATACATGCACATATTGACTTTTGGCATCTAAAATATCGATTTTCAGCACGTTTTGGGCCTGTATTTTGAAAATACTCTAACACGGAGTAGGCATGTACAGATCGCTTCTGGGACCCCTAAATATCGAATTTTCGGGTGTTTTGGGACTAAATATGAGATATCGACTTTTTGGCACTTAAAATATCGATTTTTAGCATGTTTTTAGCCTATATTTTGAAAATATTCTAGCACTGTACAGATTGCTTGTGGGACCCCAAAATATTGAATTTTCGGGTGTTTTGAGCCTGAATTTGAGATATAAACGGGTACAGAAGATACATGCACATATTGACTTTGGGCATCTAAAATATCGATTTTCATCATGTTTTGGGCCTGTATTTTGAAAATACTCTAACACTGAGTAGGCATGTACAGATTGCTTCTGGGACCCCAAAATATTGAATTTTCGGGTGTTTTGAGCCTGAATTTGAGATATAAACGGGTACTGAAGATGCATGCACATATCGACTTTTGTGCACCTAAAAGATCGATTTTCAGTATGTTTTGAGCATGTATTTTGAAAATACTCTAACACGGAGTAGGCATGTACAGATTGCTTCTGGGACCCCTAACTATCGAATTTTCGGGTGTTTTGGGACTGAATTTGAGATATCGATTTTTTGGCACCTAAAATGTCGATTTTTAGCATGTTTTTAGCCTATATTTTGAAAATATTCTAGCACTGTGTAGGCATGTACAGATTGCTTCTGGGACCCCAAAATATTGAATTTTCGGGTGTTTTGAGCCTGAATTTGAGATATAAACGGGTACAGAAGATACATGCACATATTGACTTTGGGCATCTAAAATATCGATTTTCAGCATGTTTTGGGCCTGTATTTTGAAAATACTCTAACACTGAGTAGGCATGTACAGATTGCTTCTGGGACCCCAAAATATCGAATTTTCGGGTGTTTTGAGCCTGAATTTGAGATATAAACGGGTACTGAAGATGCATGCACATATCGACTTTTGTGCACCTAAAAGATCGATTTTCAATATGTTTTGAGCATGTATTTTGAAAATACTCTAACACGGAGTAGGCATGTACAGATTGCTTCTGGGACCACTAAATATCGAATTTTCGGGTGTTTTGGGACTGAATTTGAGATATCGACTTTTTGGCACCTAAAAGATCGATTTTTAGCATGTTTTTAGCCTATATTTTGAAAATATTCTAGCACTGAGTAGGCATGTACAGATTGCTTCTGGGACCCCAAAATATTGAATTTTCGGGTGTTTTGAGCCTGAATTTGAGATATAAACGGGTACAGAAGATACATGCACATATTGACTTTGGGCACCAAAAATATCGATTTTCAGCATGTTTTGGGCCTGAATTTTGAAAATACTCTAAAACGGAGTAGGTATGTACAGATCGCTTCTGGGACCCCAAAATATTGAATTTTCGGGTGTTTTGAGCCTGAATTTGAGATATAAACGGGTACAGAAGATACATGCACATATTGACTTTGGGCACCAAAAATATCGATTTTCAGCATGTTTTGGGCCTGAATTTTGAAAATACTCTAAAACGGAGTAGGTATGTACAGATCGCTTCTGGGACCCCAAAATATCGAATTTTCGGGTGTTTAGGGCCAGAATTTGAAATATAAACGGGTACTGAAGATGCATGCACATATCGACTTTTGGGCACCTAAAAGATCGATTTTCAGTATGTTTTTGGCCTGTATTTTGAAAATACTCTAACACGGAGTAGGCATGTACAGAGCCCTTCTGGGATCTCTAAATATCGAATTTTCGGGTGTTTTGGGACTAAATATGAGATATCGACTTTTTGGCACTTAAAATATCGATTTTTAGCATGTTTTTAGCCTATATTTTGAAAATATTCTAGCACTGTACAGATTGCTTGTGGGACCCCAAAATATTGAATTTTCGGGTGTTTTGAGCCTGAATTTGAGATATAAACGGGTACAGAAGATACATGCACATATTGACTTTGGGCATCTAAAATATCGATTTTCATCATGTTTTGGGCCTGTATTTTGAAAATACTCTAACACTGAGTAGGCATGTACAGATTGCTTCTGGGACCCCAAAATATTGAATTTTCGGGTGTTTTGAGCCTGAATTTGAGATATAAACGGGTACTGAAGATGCATGCACATATCGACTTTTGTGCACCTAAAAGATCGATTTTCAGTATGTTTTGAGCATGTATTTTGAAAATACTCTAACACGGAGTAGGCATGTACAGATTGCTTCTGGGACCCCTAACTATCGAATTTTCGGGTGTTTTGGGACTGAATTTGAGATATCGATTTTTTGGCACCTAAAATGTCGATTTTTAGCATGTTTTTAGCCTATATTTTGAAAATATTCTAGCACTGTGTAGGCATGTACAGATTGCTTCTGGGACCCCAAAATATTGAATTTTCGGGTGTTTTGAGCCTGAATTTGAGATATAAACGGGTACAGAAGATACATGCACATATTGACTTTGGGCATCTAAAATATCGATTTTCAGCATGTTTTGGGCCTGTATTTTGAAAATACTCTAACACTGAGTAGGCATGTACAGATTGCTTCTGGGACCCCAAAATATCGAATTTTCGGGTGTTTTGAGCCTGAATTTGAGATATAAACGGGTACTGAAGATGCATGCACATATCGACTTTTGTGCACCTAAAAGATCGATTTTCAATATGTTTTGAGCATGTATTTTGAAAATACTCTAACACGGAGTAGGCATGTACAGATTGCTTCTGGGACCACTAAATATCGAATTTTCGGGTGTTTTGGGACTGAATTTGAGATATCGACTTTTTGGCACCTAAAAGATCGATTTTTAGCATGTTTTTAGCCTATATTTTGAAAATATTCTAGCACTGAGTAGGCATGTACAGATTGCTTCTGGGACCCCAAAATATTGAATTTTCGGGTGTTTTGAGCCTGAATTTGAGATATAAACGGGTACAGAAGATACATGCACATATTGACTTTGGGCACCAAAAATATCGATTTTCAGCATGTTTTGGGCCTGAATTTTGAAAATACTCTAAAACGGAGTAGGTATGTACAGATCGCTTCTGGGACCCCAAAATATCGAATTTTCGGGTGTTTAGGGCCAGAATTTGAAATATAAACGGGTACTGAAGATGCATGCACATATCGACTTTTGGGCACCTAAAAGATCGATTTTCAGTATGTTTTTGGCCTGTATTTTGAAAATACTCTAACACGGAGTAGGCATGTACAGAGCCCTTCTGGGATCTCTAAATATCGAATTTTTGGGTGTTTTGGGACTGAATTTGAGATATCGACTTTTTGGCACCTAAAAGATCGATTTTTAGCATGTTTTTAGCCTATATTTTGAAAATATTCTAGCACTGAGTAGGCATGTACAGATTGCTTTTGGGACCCCAAAATATTGAATTTTCGGGTGTTTTGAGCCTGAATTTGAGATATAAACGGGTACAGAAGATACATGCACATATTGACTTTGGGCACCAAAAATATCGATTTTCAGCATGTTTTGGGCCTGAATTTTGAAAATACTCTAACACGGAGTAGGCATGTACAGATCGCTTCTGGGACCCCAAAATATCGAATTTTCTGGTATTTAGGGCCAGAATTTGAGATATAAACGGGTACAGAAGATACATGCACATATCGACTTTTGGGCACCTAAAATCTCGATTTTCAGTATGTTTTTGGCCTGTATTTTGAAAATACTATAACACGGAGTAGGCATGTACAGATACCTTCTGGGACCTCTAAATATCGAATTTTCGGGTGTTTTGGGACTGAATTTGAGATATCGACTTTTTGGCACCTAAAAGATCGATTTTTAGCATGTTTTTAGCCTATATTTTGAAAATATTCTACCACTGAGTAGGCATGTACAGATTGCTTCTGGGACCCCAAAATATTGAATTTTCGGGTGTTTTGAGCCTGAATTTGAGATATAAACGGGTACAGAAGATACATGCACATATTGACTTTGGGCACCAAAAATATCGATTTTCAGCATGTTTTGGGCCTGAATTTTGAAAATACTCTATCACGGAGTAGGCATGTACAGATCGCTTCTGGGACCCCAAAATATCGAATTTTCGGTTGTTTAGGGCCAGAATTTGGGATATAAACGGGTACAGGAGATGCATGCACATATCGACTTTTGGGCACCTAAAAGATCGATTTTCAGTATGTTTTTGGCCTGTATTTTGAAAATACTCTAACACGGAGTAGGCATGTACAGAGCCCTTCTGGGACCTCTAAATATCGAATTTTCGGGTATTTTGGGACTGAATTTGAGATATCGATTTTTTGGCACCTAAAATGTCGATTTTTAGCATGTTTTTAGCCTATATTTTGAAAATATTCTAGCACTGTGTAGGCATGTACAGATTACTTCTGGGACCCCAAAATATTGAATTTTCGGGTGTTTTGAGCCTGAATTTGAGATATAAACGGGTACAGAAGATACATGCACATATTGACTTTGGGCATCTAAAATATCGATTTTCAGCATGTTTTGGGCCTGTATTTTGAAAATACTCTAACACTGAGTAGGCATGTACAGATTGCTTCTGGGACCCCAAAATATTGAATTTTCGGGTGTTTTGATCCTGAATTTGAAATATAAACGGGTACTGAAGATGCATGCACATATCGACTTTTGTGCACCTAAAAGATCGATTTTCAGTATGTTTTGAGCATGTATTTTGAAAATACTCTAGCACGGAGTAGGCATGTACAGATCGCTTCTGGGCCCCCTAAATATCGAATTTCCGGGTGTTTTGGGACTGAATTTGAGATATCGACTTTTTGGCACCTAAAAGATCGATTTTTAGCATGTTTTTAGCCTATATTTTGAAAATATTCTAGCACTGAGTAGGCATGTACAGATTGCTTCTGGGACCCCAAAATATTGAATTTTCGGGTGTTTTGAGCCTGAATTTGAGATATAAACGGGTACAGAAGATACATGCACATATTGACTTTGGGCACCAAAAATATCGATTTTCAGCATGATTTGGGCCTGAATTTTGAAAATACTCTAACACGGAGTAGGCATTTACAGATCGCTTCTGGGACCCCAAAATATCGAATTTTCTGGTATTTAGGGCCAGAATTTGAGATATAAACGGGTACAGAAGATGCATGCACATATCGAGTTTTGGGCACCTAAAAGATCGATTTTCAGTATGTTTTTGGCCTGTATTTTGAAAATACTCTAACACGGAGTAGGCATGTACAGATTGCTTCTGGGACCCCAAAATATTGAATTTTCGGGTGTTTTGAGCCTGAATTTGAGATATAAACGGGTACTGAAGATGCATGCACATATCGACTTTTGTGCACCTAAAAGATCGATTTTCAGTATGTTTTGAGCATGTATTTTGAAAATACTCTAACACGGAGTAGGCATGTACAGATTGCTTCTGGGACCCCTAACTATCGAATTTTCGGGTGTTTTGGGACTGAATTTGAGATATCGATTTTTTGGCACCTAAAATGTCGATTTTTAGCATGTTTTTAGCCTATATTTTGAAAATATTCTAGCACTGTGTAGGCATGTACAGATTGCTTCTGGGACCCCAAAATATTGAATTTTCGGGTGTTTTGAGCCTGAATTTGAGATATAAACGGGTACAGAAGATACATGCACATATTGACTTTGGGCATCAAAAATATCGATTTTCAGCATGTTTTGGGCCTGTATTTTGAAAATACTCTAACACTGAGTAGGCATGTACAGATTGCTTCTGGGACCCCAAAATATCGAATTTTCGGGTGTTTTGAGCCTGAATTTGAGATATAAACGGGTACTGAAGATGCATGCACATATCGACTTTTGTGCACCTAAAAGATCGATTTTCAATATGTTTTGAGCATGTATTTTGAAAATACTCTAACACGGAGTAGGCATGTACAGAGCCCTTCTGGGACCTCTAAATATCGAATTTTTGGGTGTTTTGGGACTGAATTTGAGATATCGACTTTTTGGCACCTAAAAGATCGATTTTTAGCATGTTTTTAGCCTATATTTTGAAAATATTCTAGCACTGAGTAGGCATGTACAGATTGCTTCTGGGACCCCAAAATATTGAATTTTCGGGTGTTTTGAGCCTGAATTTGAGATATAAACGGGTACAGAAGATACATGCACATATTGACTTTGGGCACCAAAAATATCGATTTTCAGCATGTTTTGGGCCTGAATTTTGAAAATACTCTAACACGGAGTAGGCATGTACAGATCGCTTCTGGGACCCCAAAATATCGAATTTTCTGGTATTTAGGGCCAGAATTTGAGATATAAACGGGTACAGAAGATACATGCACATATCGACTTTTGGGCACCTAAAATCTCGATTTTCAGTATGTTTTTGGCCTGTATTTTGAAAATACTATAACACGGAGTAGGCATGTACAGATACCTTCTGGGACCTCTAAATATCGAATTTTCGGGTGTTTTGGGACTGAATTTGAGATATCGACTTTTTGGCACCTAAAAGATCGATTTTTAGCATGTTTTTAGCCTATATTTTGAAAATATTCTACCACTGAGTAGGCATGTACAGATTGCTTCTGGGACCCCAAAATATTGAATTTTCGGGTGTTTTGAGCCTGAATTTGAGATATAAACGGGTACAGAAGATACATGCACATATTGACTTTGGGCATCTAAAATATCGATTTTCAGCATGTTTTGGGCCTGTATTTTGAAAATACTCTAACACAGAGTAGGCATGTACAGATTGCTTCTGGGACCCCAAAATATTGAATTTTCGGGTGTTTTGATCCTGAATTTGAAATATAAACGGGTACTGAAGATGCATGCACATATCGACTTTTGTGCACCTAAAAGATCGATTTTCAGTATGTTTTGAGCATGTATTTTGAAAATACTCTAGCAAGGAGTAGGCATGTACAGATCGCTTCTGGGCCCCCTAAATATCGAATTTCCGGGTGTTTTGGGACTGAATTTGAGATATCGACTTTTTGGCACCTAAAAGATCGATTTTTAGCATGTTTTTAGCCTATATTTTGAAAATATTCTAGCACTGAGTAGGCATGTACAGATTGCTTCTGGGACCCCAAAATATTGAATTTTCGGGTGTTTTGAGCCTGAATTTGAGATATAAACGGGTACAGAAGATACATGCACATATTGACTTTGGGCACCAAAAATATCGATTTTCAGCATGATTTGGGCCTGAATTTTGAAAATACTCTAACACGGAGTAGGCATTTACAGATCGCTTCTGGGACCCCAAAATATCGAATTTTCTGGTATTTAGGGCCAGAATTTGAGATATAAACGGGTACAGAAGATGCATGCACATATCGAGTTTTGGGCACCTAAAAGATCGATTTTCAGTATGTTTTTGGCCTGTATTTTGAAAATACTCTAACACGGAGTAGGCATGTACAGATACCTTCTGGGACCTCTAAATATCGAATTTTCGGGTGTTTTGGGACTGAATTTGAGATATCGATTTTTTGGCACCTAAAATGTCGATTTTTAGCATGTTTTTAGCCTATATTTTAAAAATATTCTAGCACTGTGTAGGCATGTACAGATTGCTTCTGGGACCCCAAAATATTGAATTTTCGGGTGTTTTGAGCCTGAATTTGAGATATAAACGGGTACAGAAGATACATGCACATATTGACTTTGGGCATCTAAAATATCGATTTTCAGCATGTTTTGGGCCTGTATTTTGAAAATACTCTAACACAGAGTAGGCATGTACAGATTGCTTCTGGGACCCCAAAATATTGAATTTTCGGGTGTTTTGATCCTGAATTTGAAATATAAACGGGTACTGAAGATGCATGCACATATCGACTTTTGTGCACCTAAAAGATCGATTTTCAGTATGTTTTGAGCATGTATTTTGAAAATACTCTAGCAAGGAGTAGGCATGTACAGATCGCTTCTGGGCCCCCTAAATATCGAATTTCCGGGTGTTTTGGGACTGAATTTGAGATATCGACTTTTTGGCACCTAAAAGATCGATTTTTAGCATGTTTTTAGCCTATATTTTGAAAATATTCTAGCACTGAGTAGGCATGTACAGATTGCTTCTGGGACCCCAAAATATTGAATTTTCGGGTGTTTTGAGCCTGAATTTGAGATATAAACGGGTACAGAAGATACATGCACATATTGACTTTGGGCACCAAAAATATCGATTTTCAGCATGATTTGGGCCTGAATTTTGAAAATACTCTAACACGGAGTAGGCATTTACAGATCGCTTCTGGGACCCCAAAATATCGAATTTTCTGGTATTTAGGGCCAGAATTTGAGATATAAACGGGTACAGAAGATGCATGCACATATCGAGTTTTGGGCACCTAAAAGATCGATTTTCAGTATGTTTTTGGCCTGTATTTTGAAAATACTCTAACACGGAGTAGGCATGTACAGATACCTTCTGGGACCTCTAAATATCGAATTTTCGGGTGTTTTGGGACTGAATTTGAGATATCGATTTTTTGGCACCTAAAATGTCGATTTTTAGCATGTTTTTAGCCTATATTTTAAAAATATTCTAGCACTGTGTAGGCATGTACAGATTGCTTCTGGGAACCCAAAATATTGAATTTTCGGGTGTTTTGAGCCTGAATTTGAGATATAAACGGGTACAGAAGATACATGCACATATTGACTTTGGGCATCTAAAATATCGATTTTCAGCATGTTTTGGGCCAGTATTTTGAAAATACTCTAACACTGAATAGGCATGTACAGATTGCTTCTGGGACCCCAAAATATTGAATTTTCGGGTGTTTTGAGCCTGAATTTGAGATATAAACGGGTACTGAAGATGCATGCACATATCGACTTTTGTGCACCTAAAATCTCGATTTTCAGTATGTTTTGAGCATGTATTTTGAAAATACTCTAACACGGAGTAGGCATGTACAGATCGCTTCTGGGACCCCTAAATATCGAATTTTCGGGTGTTTTGGGACTGAATTTGAGATATCGACTTTTTGGCACCTAAAAGATCAATTTTTAGCATGTTTTTAGCCTATATTTTGAAAATATTCTAGCACTGTACAGATTGCTTCTGGGACCCTAAAATATTGAATTTTCGGGTGTTTTGAGCCTGAATTTGAGATATAAACGGGTACAGAAGATACAAGCACATATTGACTTTGGGCATCTAAAATATCGATTTTCAGCATGTTTTTGGACTGTATTTTGAAAATACTCTAACACTGAGTAGGCATGTATGGATTGCTTCTGGGATCCCAAAATATTGAATTTTCGTGTGTTTTGAGCCTGAATTTGAGATATAAACGGGTACTGAAGATGCATGCACATATCGACTTTTGTGCACCTAAAAGATCGATTTTCAGTATGTTTTGAGCATGTATTTTGAAAATACTCTAACACGGAGTAGGCATGTACAGATCGCTTCTGGGACCTCTAAATATCGAATTTTCGGGTGTTTTGGGACTAAATTTGAGATATCGACTTTTTGGCACCTAAAAGATCGATTTTTAGCATGTTTTTAGCCTATATTTTGAAAATATTCTAGCACTGAGTAGGCATGTACAGATTGCTTCTGGGACCCCAAAATATTGAATTTTCGGGTGTTTTGAGCCTGAATTTGAGATATAAACGGGTACAGAAGATACATGCACATATTGACTTTGGGCACCAAAAATATCGATTTTCAGCATGTTTTGGGCCTGAATTTTGAAAATACTCTAACACGGAGTAGGCATGTACAGATCGCTTTTGGGACCCCAAAATATTGAATTTTCGGGTGTTTTGAGCCTGAATTTGAGATATAAACGGGTACTGAAGATGCATGCACATATCGACTTTTGTGCACCTAAAAGATCGATTTTCAGTATGTTTTGAGCATGTATTTTGAAAATACTCTAACACGGAGTAGGCATGTACAGATCGCTTCTGGGACCCCTAAATATCGAGTTTTCGGGTGTTTTGGGACTAAATTTGAAATATCGACTTTTTGGCACCTAAAAGATCGATTTTTAGCATGTTTTTAGCCTATATTTTGAAAATATTCTAGCACTGAGTAGGCATGTACAGATTGCTTCTGGGAACCCAAAATATTGAATTTTCGGGTGTTTTGAGCCTGAATTTGAGATATAAACGGGTACAGAAGATACATGCACATATTGACTTTGGGCACCAAAAATATCGATTTTCAGCATGTTTTGGGCCTGAATTTTGAAAATACTCTAACACGGAGTAGGCATGTACAGATCGCTTCTGGGACCCCAAAATAACGAATTTTCGGGTGATTAGGGCCAGAATTTGAGATATAAACGGGTACAGAAGATGCATGCACATATCGACTTTTGGGCACCTAAAAGATCGATTTTCAGTATGTTTTTGGCCTGTATTTTGAAAATACTCTAACACGGAGTAGGCATGTACAGATACCTTCTGGGACCTCTAAATATCGAATTTTCGGGTGTTTTGGGACTGAATTTGAGATATCGATTTTTTGGCACCTAAAATGTCGATTTTTAGCATGTTTTTAGCCTATATTTTGAAAATATTCTAGCACTGTGTAGGCATGTACAGATTGCTTCTGGGACCCCAAATATTGAATTTTCGGGTGTTTTGAGCCTGAATTTGAGATATAAACGGGTACAGAAGATACATGCACATATTGACTTTGGGCATCTAAAATATCGATTTTCAGCATGTTTTGGGCCTGTATTTTGAAAATACTCTAACACTGAGTAGGCATGTACAGATTGCTTCTGGGACCCCAAAATATTGAATTTTCGGGTGTTTTGAGCCTGAATTTGAGATATAAACGGGTACTGAAGATGCATGCACATATCGACTTTTGTGCACCTAAAAGATCGATTTTCAGTATGTTTTGAGCATGTATTTTGAAAATACTCTAACACGGAGTAGGCATGTACAGATTGCTTCTGGGACCCCTAAATATCGAGTTTTCGGGTGTTTTGGGACTAAATTTGAGGTATCGACTTTTTGGCACCTAAAAGATCGATTTTTAGCATGTTTTTAGCCTATATTTTGAAAATATTCTAGCACTGAGTAGGCATGTACAGATTGCTTCTGGGACCCCAAAATATTGAATTTTCGGGTGTTTTGAGCCTGAATTTGAGATATAAATGGGTACAGAAGATACATGCACATATTGACTTTGGGCACCAAAAATATCGATTTTCAGCATGTTTTGGGCCTGAATTTTGAAAATACTCTGACACGGAGTAGGCATGTACAGATCGCTTCTGGGACCCCAAAATATCGAATTTTCGGGTGATTAGGGCCAGAATTTGAGATATAAACGGGTACAGGAGATGCATGCACATATCGACTTTTGGGCACCTAAAATATCGATTTTCAGTATGTTTTTGGCCTGTATTTTGAAAATACTCTAACACGGAGTAGGCATGTACAGATACCTTCTGGGACCTCTAAATATCGAATTTTCGGGTGTTTTGGGACTGAATTTGAGATATCGATTTTTTGGCACCTAAAATGTCGATTTTTAGCATGTTTTTAGCCTATATTTAGAAAATATTCTAGCACTGAGTAGGCATGTACAGATTGCTTCTGGGACCCCAAAATATTGAATTTTCGGGTGTTTTGAGCCTGAATTTGAGATATAAACGGGTACTGAAGATGCATGCACATATCGACTTTTGTGCACCTAAAAGATCGATTTTCAATATGTTTTGAGCATGTATTTTGAAAATACTCTAACACGGAGTAGGCATGTACAGATCGCTTCTGGGACCCCTAAATATCGAATTTTCGGGTGTTTTGGGACTGAATTTGAGATATCGACTTTTTGGCACCTAAAAGATCGATTTTTAGCATGTTTTTAGCCTATATTTTGAAAATATTCTAGCACTGAGTAGGCATGTACAGATTGCTTCTGGGACCCCAAAATATTGAATTTTCGGGTGTTTTGAGCCTGAATTTGAGATATAAACGGGTACAGAAGATACATGCACATATTGACTTTGGGCACCAAAAATATCGATTTTCAGCATGTTTTGGGCCTGAATTTTGAAAATACTCTAAAACGGAGTAGGCATGTACAGATCGCTTCTGGGACCCCAAAATATCGAACTTTCGGGTGTTTAGGGCCAGAATTTGAGATATAAACGGGTACTGAAGATGCATGCACATATCGACTTTTGGGCACCTAAAAGATCGATTTTCAGTATGTTTTTGGCCTGTATTTTGAAAATACTCTAACACGGAGTAGGCATGTACAGAGCCCTTCTGGGACCTCTAAATATCGAATTTTCGGGTGTTTTGGGACTGAATTTGAGATATCGACTTTTTGGCACCTAAAAGATCGATTTTTAGCATGTTTTTAGCCTATATTTTGAAAATATTCTAGCACTGAGTAGGCATGTACAGATTGCTTTTGGGACCCCAAAATATTGAATTTTCGGGTGTTTTGAGCCTGAATTTGAGATATAAACGGGTACAGAAGATACATGCACATATTGAGTTTGGGCACCAAAAATATCGATTTTCAGCATGTTTTGGGCCTGAATTTTGAAAATACTCTAACACGGAGTAGGCATGTACAGATCGCTTCTGGGACCCCAAAATATCGAATTTTCTGGTATTTAGGGCCAGAATTTGAGATATAAACGGGTACAGAAGATGCATGCACATATCGACTTTTGGGCACCTAAAATCTCGATTTTCAGTATGTTTTTGGCCTGTATTTTGAAAATACTATAACACGGAGTAGGCATGTACAGATACCTTCTGGGACCTCTAAATATCGAATTTTCGGGTGTTTTGGGACTGAATTTGAGATATCGACTTTTTGGCACCTAAAAGATCGATTTTTAGCATGTTTTTAGCCTATATTTTGAAAATATTCTAGCACTGAGTAGGCATGTACAGATTGCTTCTGGGACCCCAAAATATTGAATTTTCGGGTGTTTTGAGCCTGAATTTGAGATATAAACGGGTACAGAAGATACATGCACATATTGACTTTGGGCACCAAAAATATCGATTTTCAGCATGTTTTGGGCCTGAATTTTGAAAATACTCTAAAACGGAGTAGGCATGTACAGATCGCTTCTGGGACCCCAAAATATCGAATTTTCGGTTGTTTAGGGCCAGAATTTGAGATATAAACGGGTACTGAAGATGCATGCACATATCGACTTTTGGGCACCTAAAAGATCGATTTTCAGTATGTTTTTGGCCTGTATTTTGAAAATACTCTAACACGGAGTAGGCATGTACAGAGCCCTTCTGGGACCTCAAAATATCGAATTTTCGGGTATTTTGGGACTGAATTTGAGATATCGATTTTTTGGCACCTAAAATGTCGATTTTTAGCATGTTTTTAGCCTATATTTTGAAAATATTCTAGCACTGTGTAGGCATGTACAGATTACTTCTGGGACCCTAAAATATTGAATTTTCGGGTGTTTTGAGCCTGAATTTGAGATATAAACGGGTACAGAAGATACATGCACATATTGACTTTGGGCATCTAAAATATCGATTTTCAGCATGTTTTGGGCCTGTATTTTGAAAATACCCTAACACTGAGTAGGCATGTACAGATTGCTTCTGGGACCCCAAAATATTGAATTTTCGGGTGTTTTGATCCTGAATTTGAAATATAAACGGGTACTGAAGATGCATGCACAAAGCGACTTTTGTGCACCTAAAAGATCGATTTTCAGTATGTTTTGAGCATGTATTTTGAAAATACTCTAACACGGAGTAGGCATGTACCGATCGCTTCTGAGACCCCTAACTATCGAATTTTCGGGTGTTTTGGGACTGAATTTGAGATATCGACTTTTTGGCACCTAAAAGATCGATTTTTAGCATGTTTTTAGCCTATATTTTGAAAATATTCTAGCATTGAGTAGGCATGTACAGATTGCTTCTGGGACCCCAAAATATTGAATTTTCGGGTGTTTTGAGCCTGAATTTGAGATATAAACGGGTACAGAAGATACATGCACATATTGACTTTGGGCACCAAAAATATCGATTTTCAGCATGTTTTGGACCTGAATTTTGAAAATACTCTAACACGGAGTAGGCATGTACAGATCGCTTCTGGGACCCCAAAATATCGAATTTTCTGGTATTTAGGGCCAGAATTTGAGATATAAACGGGTACAGAAGATGCATGCACATATCGAGTTTTGGGCACCTAAAAGATCGATTTTCAGTATGTTTTTGGCCTGTAATTTGAAAATACTCTAACACGGAGTAGGCATGTACAGATACCTTCTGGGACCTCTAAATATCGAATTTTCGGGTGTTTTGGGACTGAATTTGAGATATCGACTTTTTGGCACCTAAAAGATCGATTTTTAGCATGTTTTTAGCCTATATTTTGAAAATATTCTAGCACTGTACAGATTGCTTCTGGGACCCTAAAATATTGAATTTTCGGGTGTTTTGAGCCTGAATTTGAGATATAAACGGGTACAGAAGATACATGCACATATTGACTTTGGGCATCTAAAATATCGATTTTCAGCATGTTTTTGGACTGTATTTTGAAAATACTCTAACACTGAGTAGGCATGTAGGGATTGCTTCTGGGACCCCAAAATATTGAATTTTCGTGTGTTTTGAGCCTGAATTTGAGATATAAACGGGTACTGAAGATGCATGCACATATCGACTTTTGTGCACCTAAAAGATCGATTTTTAGTATGTTTTGAGCATGTATTTTGAAAATACTCTAACACGGAGTAGGCATGTACAGATCGCTTCTGGGACCCCTAAATATCGAATTTTCGGGTGTTTTGGGACTGAATTTGAGATATCGACTTTTTGGCACCTAAAAGATCGATTTTTAGCATGTTTTTAGCCTATATTTTGAAAATATTCTAGCACTGAGTAGGCATGTACAGATTGCTTCTGGGACCCCGAAATATTGAATTTTCGGGTGTTTTGAGCCTGAATTTGAGATATAAACGGGTACAGAAGATACATGCACATATTGACTTTGGGCACCAAAAATATCGATTTTCAGCATGTTTTGGGCCTGAATTTTGAAAATACTCTAACACGGAGTAGGCATGTACAGATCGCTTTTGGGACCCCAAAATATTGAATTTTCGGGTGTTTTGAGCCTGAATTTGAGATATAAACGGGTACTGAAGATGCATGCACATATCGACTTTTGGGCACCTAAAAGATCGATTTTCAGTATGTTTTGAGCATGTATTTTGAAAATACTCTAACACGGAGTAGGCATGTACAGATCGCTTCTGGGACCCCTAAATATCGAGTTTTCAGGTGTTTTGGGACTAAATTTGAAATATCGACTTTTTGGCACCTAAAAGATCGATTTTTAGCATGTTTTTAGCCTATATTTTGAAAATATTCTAGCACTGAGTAGGCATGTACAGATTGCTTCTGGGACCCCAAAATATTGAATTTTCGGGTGTTTTGAGCCTGAATTTGAGATATAAACGGGTACAGAAGATACATGCACATATTGACTTTGGGCACCAAAAATATCGATTTTCAGCATGTTTTGGGCCTGAATTTTGAAAATACTCTAACACGGAGTAGGCATGTACAGATCGCTTCTGGGACCCCAAAATAACGAATTTTCGGGTGATTAGGGCCAGAATTTGAGATATAAACGGGTACAGAAGATGCATGCACATATCGACTTTTGGGCACCTAAAAGATCGATTTTCAGTATGTTTTTGGCCTGTATTTTGAAAATACTCTAACACGGAGTAGGCATGTACAGATACCTTCTGGGACCTCTAAATATCGAATTTTCGGGTGTTTTGGGACTGAATTTGAGATATCGATTTTTTGGCACCTAAAATGTCGATTTTTAGCATGTTTTTAGCCTATATTTTGAAAATATTCTAGCACTGTGTAGGCATGTACAGATTGCTTCTGGGACCCCAAAATATTGAATTTTTTGGTGTTTTGAGCCTGAATTTGAGATATAAACGGGTACAGAAGATGCATGCACATATCGACTTTTGTGCACCTAAATGATCGATTTTCAGTATGTTTTGAGCATGTATTTTGAAAATACTCTAACACGGAGTAGGCATGTACAGATACCTTCTGGGACCTCTAAATATCAAATTTTCGGGTGTTTTGGGACTGAATTTGAGATATCGATTTTTTGGCACCTAAAATGTCGATTTTTAGCATGTTTTTAGCCTATATTTTGAAAATATTCTAGCACTGTGTAGGCATGTACAGATTGCTTCTGGGACCCCAAAATATTGAATTTTCTGGTGTTTTGAGCCTGAATTTGAGATATAAACGGGTACAGAAGATGCATGCACATATCGACTTTTGTGCACCTAAAAGATCGATTTTCAGTATGTTTTGAGCATGTATTTTGAAAATACTCTAACACGGAGTACGCATGTACAGATCGCTTCTGGGACCCCTAAATATCGAATTTTCGGGTGTTTTGGGACTGAATTTGAGATATCGACTTTTTGGCACCTAAAATGTCGATTTTTAGCATGTTTTTAGCCTATATTTTGAAAATATTCTAGCACTGAGTAGGCATGTACAGATTGCTTCTGGGACCCCAAAATATTGAATTTTCGGGTGTTTTGAGCCTGAATTTGAGATATAAACGGGTACAGAAGATACATGCACATATTGACTTTGGGCACCAAAAATATCGATTTTCAGCATGTTTTGGGCTTGAATTTTGAAAATACTCTAACACGGAGTAGGCATGTACAGATCGCTTCTGGGACCCCAAAATATCGAATTTTTGGGTGTTTAGGGTCAGAATTTGAGATATAAACGGGTACAGAAGATGCATGCACATATCGAGTTTTGGGCACCTAAAAGATCGATTTTCAGTATGTTTTTGGCCTGTATTTTGAAAATACTCTAACACGGAGTAGGCATGTACAGATACCTTCTGGGACCTCTAAATATCGAATTTTCGGGTGTTTTGGGACTGAATTTGAGATATCGATTTTTTGGCACCTAAAATGTCGATTTTTAGCATGTTTTTAGCCTATATTTAGAAAATATTCTAGCACTGTGTAGGCATGTACAGATTGCTTCTGGGACCCCAAAATATTGAATTTTCGGGTGTTTTGAGCCTGAATTTGAGATATAAACGGGTACAGAAGATACATGCACATATTGACTTTGGGCATCTAAAATATCGATTTTCAGCATGTTTTGGGCCTGTATTTTGAAAATACTCTAACACTGAGTAGGCATGTACAGATTGCTTTTGGGACCCCAAAATATTGAATTTTCGGGTGTTTTGAGGCTGAATTTGAGATATAAACGGGTACTGAAGATGCATGCACATATCGACTTTTGTGCACCTAAAAGATCGATTTACAGTATGTTTTGAGCATGTATTCTGAAAATACTCTAACACGGAGTAGGCATGTACAGATCGCTTCTGGGACCCCTAAATATCGAGTTTTCGGGTGTTTTGGGACTAAATTTGAGATATCGACTTTTTGGCACCTAAAAGATCGATTTTTAGCATGTTTTTAGCCTATATTTTGAAAATATTCTAGCACTGAGTAGGCATGTACAGATTGCTTCTGGGACCCCAAAATATTGAATTTTCGGGTGTTTTGAGCCTGAATTTGAGATATAAACGGGTACAGAAGATACATGCACATATTGACTTTGGGCATCTAAAATATCGATTTTCAGCATGTTTTGGGCCTGTATTTTGAAAATACTCTAACACTGAGTAGGCATTTACAGATAGCTTTTGGGACCCCAAAATATTGAAATTTCGGTTGTTTTGAGCCTGAATTTGAGATATAAACGGGTACTGAAGATGCATGCACATATCGACTTTTGTGCACCTAAAAGATCGATTTTCAGTATGTTTTGAGCATGTATTTTGAAAATACTCTAACACGGAGTAGGCATGTACAGATCGCTTCTGGGACCCCTAAATATCGAATTTTCGGGTGTTTTGGGACTGAATTTGAGATATCGACTTTTTGGCACCTAAAAGATCGATTTTTAGCATGTTTTTAGCCTATATTTTGAAAATATTCTAGCACTGAGTAGGCATGTACAGATTGCTTCTGGGACCCCAAAATATTGAATTTTCGGGTGTTTTGAGCCTGAATTTGAGATATAAACGGGTACAGAAGATACATGCACATATTGACTTTGGGCACCAAAAATATCGATTTTCAGCATGTTTTGGGCCTGAATTTTGAAAATACTCTAACACGGAGTAGGCATGTACAGATCGCTTTTGGGACCCCAAAATATTGAATTTTCGGGTGTTTTGAGCCTGAATTTGAGATATAAACGGGTACTGAAGATGCATGCACATATCGACTTTTGTGCACCTAAAAGATCGATTTTCAGTATGTTTTGAGCATGTATTTTGAAAATACTCTAACACGGAGTAGGCATGTACAGATCGCTTCTGGGACCCCTAAATATCGAGTTTTCAGGTGTTTTGGGACTAAATTTGAAATATCGACTTTTTGGCACCTAAAAGATCGATTTTTAGCATGTTTTTAGCCTATATTTTGAAAATATTCTAGCACTGAGTAGGCATGTACAGATTGCTTCTGGGACCCCAAAATATTGAATTTTCGGGTGTTTTGAGCCTGAATTTGAGATATAAACGGGTACAGAAGATACATGCACATATTGACTTTGGGCACCAAAAATATCGATTTTCAGCATGTTTTGGGCCTGAATTTTGAAAATACTCTAACACGGAGTAGGCATGTACAGATCGCTTCTGGGACCCCAAAATAACGAATTTTCGGGTGATTAGGGCCAGAATTTGAGATATAAACGGGTACAGAAGATGCATGCACATATCGACTTTTGGGCACCTAAAAGATCGATTTTCAGTATGTTTTTGGCCTGTATTTTGAAAATACTCTAACACGGAGTAGGCATGTACAGATACCTTCTGGGACCTCTAAATATCGAATTTTCGGGTGCTTTGGGACTGAATTTGAGATATCGATTTTTTGGCACCTAAAATGTCGATTTTTAGCATGTTTTTAGCCTATATTTTGAAAATATTCTAGCACTGTGTAGGCATGTACAGATTGCTTCTGGGACCCCAAAATATTGAATTTTCGGGTGTTTTGAGCCTGAATTTGAGATATAAACGGGTACAGAAGATACATGCACATATTGACTTTGGGCACCAAAAATATCGATTTTCAGCATGTTTTGGGCCTGAATTATGAAAATACTCTAACACGGAGTAGGCATGTACAGATCGCTTCTGGGACCCCAAAATATCGAGTTTTCGGGTGTTTACGGCCAGAATTTGAGATATAAACGGGTACTGAAGATGCATGCACATATCGACTTTTGTGCACCTAAAAGATCGATTTTCAGTATGTTTTGAGCATGTATTTTGAAAATACTCTAACACGGAGTAGGCATGTATAGATCGCTTCTGGGACCCCTAAATATCGAGTTTTCAGGTGTTTTGGGACTAAATTTGAAATATCGACTTTTTGGCACCTAAAAGATCGATTTTTAGCATGTTTTTAGCCTATATTTTGAAAATATTCTAGCACTGAGTAGGCATGTACAGATTGCTTCTGGGACCCCAAAATATTGAATTTTCGGGTGTTTTGAGCCTGAATTTGAGATATAAACGGGTACTGAAGATGCATGCACATATCGACTTTTGTGCACCTAAAAGATCGATTTTCAGTATGTTTTGAGCATGTATTTTGAAAATACTCTAACACGGAGTAGGCATGTACAGATCGCTTCTGGGACCCCTAAATATCGAGTTTTCAGGTGTTTTGGGACTAAATTTGAAATATCGACTTTTTGGCACCTAAAAGATCGATTTTTAGCATGTTTTTAGCCTATATTTTGAAAATATTCTAGCACTGAGTAGGCATGTACAGATTGCTTCTGGGACCCCAAAATATTGAATTTTCGGGTGTTTTGAGCCTGAATTTGAGATATAAACGGGTACAGAAGATACATGCACATATTGACTTTGGGCACCAAAAATATCGATTTTCAGCATGTTTTGGGCCTGAATTTTGAAAATACTCTAACACGGAGTAGGCATGTACAGATCGCTTCTGGGACCCCAAAATAACGAATTTTCGGGTGATTAGGGCCAGAATTTGAGATATAAACGGGTACAGAAGATGCATGCACATATCGACTTTTGGGCACCTAAAAGATCGATTTTCAGTATGTTTTTGGCCTGAATTTTGAAAATACTCTAACACGGAGTAGGCATGTACAGATACCTTCTGGGACCTCTAAATATCGAATTTTCGGGTGTTTTGGGACTGAATTTGAGATATCGATTTTTTGGCACCTAAAATGTCGATTTTTAGCATGTTTTTAGCCTATATTTTGAAAATATTCTAGCACTGTGTAGGCATGTACAGATTGCTTCTGGGACCCCAAAATATTGAATTTTCGGGTGTTTTGAGCCTGAATTTGAGATATAAACGGGTACAGAAGATACATGCACATATCGACTTTTGTGCACCTAAAAGATCGATTTTCAGTATGTTTTGAGCATGTATTTTGAAAATACTCTAACACGGAGTAGGCATGTACAGATACCTTCTGGGACCTCTAAATATCGATTTTTCGGGTGTTTTGGGACTGAATTTGAGATATCGATTTTTTGGCACCTAAAATGTCGATTTTTAGCATGTTTTTAGCCTATATTTTGAAAATATTCTAGAACTGTGTAGGCATGTACAGATTGCTTCTAGGACCCCAAAATATTGAATTTTCTGGTGTTTTGAGCCTGAATTTGAGATATAAACGGGTACAGAAGATGCATGCACATATCGACTTTTGTGCACCTAAATGATCGATTTTCAGTATGTTTTGAGCATGTATTTTGAAAATACTCTAACACGGAGTAGGCATGTACAGATACCTTCTGGGACCTCTAAATATCGAATTTTCGGGTGTTTTGGGACTGAATTTGAGATATCGATTTTTTGGCACCTAAAATGTCGATTTTTAGCATGTTTTTAGCCTATATTTTGAAAATATTCTAGCACTGTGTAGGCATGTACAGATTGCTTCTGGGACCCCAAAATATTGAATTTTCTGGTGTTTTGAGCCTGAATTTGAGATATAAACGGGTACAGAAGATGCATGCACATATCGACTTTTGTGCACCTAAAAGATCGATTTTCAGTATGTTTTGAGCATGTATTTTGAAAATACTCTAACACGGAGTACGCATGTACAGATCGCTTCTGGGACCCCTAAATATCGAATTTTCGGGTGTTTTGGGACTGAATTTGAGATATCGACTTTTTGGCACCTAAAATGTCGATTTTTAGCATGTTTTTAGCCTATATTTTGAAAATATTCTAGCACTGAGTAGGCATGTACAGATTGCTTCTGGGACCCCAAAATATTGAATTTTCGGGTGTTTTGAGCCTGAATTTGAGATATAAACGGGTACAGAAGATACATGCACATATTGACTTTGGGCACCAAAAATATCGATTTTCAGCATGTTTTGGACTTGAATTTTGAAAATACTCTAACACGGAGTAGGCATGTACAGATCGCTTCTGGGACCCCAAAATATCGAATTTTTGGGTGATTAGGGTCAGAATTTGAGATATAAACGGGTACAGAAGATGCATGCACATATCGAGTTTTGGGCACCTAAAAGATCGATTTTCAGTATGTTTTTGGCCTGTATTTTGAAAATACTCTAACACGGAGTAGGCATGTACAGATACCTTCTGGGACCTCTAAATATCGAATTTTCGGGTGTTTTGGGACTGAATTTGAGATATCGATTTTTTGGCACCTAAAATGTCGATTTTTAGCATGTTTTTAGCCTATATTTAGAAAATATTCTAGCACTGTTTAGGCATGTACAGATTGCTTCTGGGACCCCAAAATATTGAATTTTCGGGTGTTTTGAGCCTGAATTTGAGATATAAACGGGTACAGAAGATACATGCACATATTGACTTTGGGCATCTAAAATATCGATTTTCAGCATGTTTTGGGCCTGTATTTTGAAAATACTCTAACACTGAGTAGGCATGTACAGATTGCTTTTGGGACCCCAAAATATTGAATTTTCGGGTGTTTTGAGCCTGAATTTGAGATATAAACGGGTACTGAAGATACATGCACATATTGACTTTGGGCATCTAAAATATCGATTTTCAGCATGTTTTGGGCCTGTATTTTGAAAATACTCTAACACTGAGTAGGCATGTACAGATCGCTTCTGGGACCCCTAAATATCGAGTTTTCGGGTGTTTTGGGACTAAATTTGAGATATCGACTTTTTGGCACCTAAAAGATCGATTTTTAGCATGTTTTTAGCCTATATTTTGAAAATATTCTAGCACTGAGTAGGCATGTACAGATTGCTTCTGGGACCCCAAAATATTGAATTTTCGGGTGTTTTGAGCCTGAATTTGAGATATAAACGGGTACAGAAGATACATGCACATATTGACTTTGGGCATCTAAAATATCGATTTTCAGCATGTTTTGGGCCTGAATTTTGAAAATACTCTAACACGGAGTAGGCATGTACAGATCGCTTCTGGGACCCCAAAATATCGAATTTTCGGGTATTTAGGGCCAGAATTTGAGATATAAACGGGTACAGAAGATGCATGCACATATCGACTTTTGGGCACCTAAAAGATCGATTTTCAGTATGTTTTTGGCCTGTATTTTGAAAATACTCTAACACGGAGTAGGCATGTACAGATACCTTCTGGGATCTCTAAATATCGAATTTTCGGGTGTTTTGGGACTGAATTTGAGATATCGATTTTTTGGCACCTAAAATGTCGATTTTTAGCATGTTTTTAGCCTATATTTTAAAAATATTCTAGCACTGTGTAGGCATGTACAGATTGCTTCTGGGACCCCTAAATATCGAATTTTCGGGTGTTTTGGGACTGAATTTGAGATATCGACTTTTTGGCACCTAAAAGATCGATTTTTAGCATGTTTTTAGCCTATATTTTGAAAATATTCTAGCACTGTACAGATTGCTTCTGGGACCCCAAAATATTGAATTTTCGGGTGTTTTGAGCCTGAATTTGAGATATAAACGGGTACAGAAGATACATGCACATATTGACTTTGGGCATCTAAAATATCGATTTTCAGCATGTTTTTGGACTGTATTTTGAAAATATTCTAACACTGAGTAGGCATGTACGGATTGCTTCTGGGACCCCAAAATATTGAATTTTCGTATGTTTTGAGCCTGAATTTGAGATATAAACGGGTACTGAAGATGCATGCACATATCGACTTTTGTGCACCTAAAAGATCGATTTTCAGTATGTTTTGAGCATGTATTTTGAAAATACTCTAACACGGAGTAGGCATGTACAAATCGCTTCTGGGACCCCTAAATATCGAATTTTCGGGTGTTTTGGGACTGAATTTGAGATATCGACTTTTTGGCACCTAAAAGATCGATTTTTAGCATGTTTTTAGCCTATATTTTGAAAATATTCTAGCACTGAGTAGGCATGTACAGATTGCTTCTGGGACCCCAAAATATTGAATTTTCGGGTGTTTTGAGCCTGAATTTGAGATATAAACGGGTACTGAAGATGCATGCACATATCGACTTTTGTGCACCTAAAAGATCGATTTTCAGTATATTTTGAGCATGTATTTTGAAAATACTCTAACACGGAGTAGGCATGTACAGATCGCCTCTGGGACCCCAAAATATCGAATTTTCGGGTGTTTAGGGTCAGAATTTGAGATATAAACGGGTACAGAAGATGCATGCACATATCGAGTTTTGGGCACCTAAAAGATCGATTTTCAGTATGTAAAAATTTTGGCCTGTATTTTGAAAATACTCTAACACGGAGTATGCATGTACAGATACCTTCTGGGACCTCTAAATATCGAATTTTCGGGTGTTTTGGGACTGAATTTGAGAATTCGATTTTTTGGCACCTAAAATGTCGATTTTTAGCATGTTTTTAGCCTATATTTTGAAAATATTCTAGCACTGTGTAGGCATGTACAGATTGCTTCTGGGACCCCAAAATATTGAATTTTCAGTATGTTTTGAGCCTGTATTTTGAAAATACTCTAACACGGAGTAGGCATGTACAGTTCGCTTCTGGGACCCCAAAATATCGAATTTTCGGGTGTTTTGGGCCTGAATTTGAGATATCGACTTTGGGTACCTAAAATATCGATTTTCAGCTTGTTTTGGGCCTGTATTTTGAAAATACTCTAACACGGAGTAAGCAAGTACAGATCGCTTCTGGGATCCCAAAATATCGAATTTTCGGGTGTTTTGAGCCTGAATTTGAGATATAAACGGGTACAGAAGATGCATCCACATATCAACTTTTGGGCACCTAAAAGATCGATTTTCAGTATGTTTTGGGCCTGCATATTGAAAATACTCTGACACGGAGTAGATATGTACAAATCGCTTCTGTGACCCCCAAATATCGAATTTTTGGGTGTTTTTGGCCTGAATTTGAGATATCGACTTTGGGCACCTAAAATATCGATTTTTAGCATGTTTTGAGCCTATATTTTGAAAACACTCTAGCACTGACTAGACATGTACAGATCGCTTCTGGGACCCAAAATTATCAAATTTTCGGGTGTTTTGAGGTTGAATTTGAGATATAAACGAGTGCATAAGATGCATACACATGTTGACTTTGGGCACCTAAAATATCGATTATCAGCATGTTTTTGGCCTGCATCTGAGTAGGCATGTACAGATCGCTTCTGGGACCCCAAAATATCGAATTTTTGGGTGTTTGGAACCTGAATTTGAGATATAAACGGGTACAGAAGATGCATACACATATCGACTTTTGGGCACCTAAAAGATCGATTTTCAGTATGTTTTGGGCCTGTATTTTGAAAATACTCTAACATGGAGTAGGTATGTACAGTTCGCTTCTGGTACCCAAAATTATCGAATTTTCGGGTGTTCTGAGGTTGAATTTGAGATATAAACGAGTGCATAAGATGCATACACATGTTCAATTTGGGTACCTAAAATATCGATTTTAACATGTTTTGGGCCTGCATCTGAGTAGGCATGTACAGATCGATTCTGGGACCCCAAAATATCGAATTTTCGGGTGTTTGGAGCCTGAATTTGAGATATAAACGGGTACAGAAGATGCATGCACATATCGACTTTTGGGCACCTAAAAGATAGATTTTCAGTATGTTTTGGGCCTGTATTTTGAAAATACTCTAACACGGTGTAAGCATGTACAGTTCGCTTCTGGGACCCCAAAATATCGAATTTTCGGGTGTTTTGGGCCTGAATTTAAAATATCGACTTTGGGCACCTAACATATCGATTTTTAGCATGTTTTTGGCCTATAATTTGAAAATATTCTAGCACTGAGTAGGCATGTACAGATCGCTTCTGGGACCCCAAAATATCGAATTTTCGGGTGTTTTGAGCCTGAATTTGAGATATAAACGGGTACAGAAGATGCATGCACATATCGACTTTTGGGCACCTAAAATTTCGATTTTGAGCATGTTTTGGGTCTGTATCTTGAAAACATTCTAACTAGGAGTAGTGATGTACGGATCGCTTCTAGGACCCAAAAATACCGAATTTTCGGGTGTTTTGAGCCTGAATTTGAGATATAAACGGGTACAGAAGATGCATGCACATATTGACTTTGGGCACCTAAAATATCGATTTTCAGCATGTTTTGGGCCTGTATTTTGAAAATACTCTAACTAGGAGTAGGCATGTAAAGATCGCTTCTGGGACCCAAAAATATCGAATTTTCGGGTGTTTTGAGCCTGAATTTGAGATATAAACGGGTACAGAAGATGCATGCACATATCGACTTTGGACACTTAAAATATCGATTTTTAGCATGTTTTGAGCCTATATTTTGAAAACATTCTAGCACTGACTAGACATGTACAGATCGCTTCTGGGACCCAAAATTATCGAATTTTAGGGTGTTTTGTGTTTGAATTTGAGATATAAACGAGTGCAGAAGATGCATACACATGTTCAATTTGGGTACCTAAAATATCGATTTTTAGCATGTTTTGGGCCTGCATCTGAGTAGGCATCTACAGATCGCTTCTGGGACCCCAAAATATCGAATTTTCGGGTTATTGGAGCCTGAATTTGAGATATAAACGGGTACAGAAGATGCATGCACATATCGACTTTTGGGCACCTAAAAGATAGATTTTCAGTATGTTTTGGGCCTGTATTTTGAAAATACTCTAACACGGTGTAAGCATGTACAGTTCGCTTCTGGGACCCCAAAATATCGAATTTTCGGGTGTTTTGGGCCTGAATTTAAAATATCGACTTTGGGCACCTAACATATCGATTTTTAGCATGTTTTTGGCCTATAATTTGAAAATATTCTAGCACTGAGTAGGCATGTACAGATCGCTTCTGGGACCCCAAAATATCGAATTTTCGGGTGTTTTGAGGCTGAATTTGAGATATAAACGGGTACAGAAGATGCATGCACATATCGACTTTTGGGCACCTAAAATTTCGATTTTGAGCATGTTTTGGGTCTGTATCTTGAAAACATTCTAACTAGGAGTAGTGATGTACGGATCGCTTCTAGGACCCAAAAATACCGAATTTTCGGGTGTTTTGAGCCTGAATTTGAGATATAAACGGGTACTGAAGATGCATGCACATATTGACTTTGGGCACCTAAAATATCGATTTTCAGCATGTTTTGGGCCTGTATTTTGAAAATACTCTAACTAGGAGTAGGCATGTACAGATCGCTTCTGGGACCCAAAAATATCGAATTTTCGGGTGTTTTGAGCCTGAATTTGAGATATAAACGGGTACAGAAGATGCATGCACATATCGACTTTGGACACTTAAAATATCGATTTTTAGCATGTTTTGAGCCTATATTTTGAAAACATTCTAGCACTGACTAGACATGTACAGATTACTTCTGGGACCCAAAATTATCGAATTTTAGGGTGTTTTGAGTTTGAATTTGAGATATAAACGAGTGCAGAAGATGCATACACATGTTCAATTTGGGTACCTAAAATATCGATTTTCAGCATGTTTTGGGCCTGCATCTGAGTAAGCATCTACAGATCGCTTCTGGGACCCCAAAATATCGAGTTTTCGGGTTTTGGAGCCTGAATTTGATATATAAACGGGTACTGAAGATGCATGAACATATCGACTTCTGGGCACCTAAAAGATCGATTTTCAGTATGTTTTGGGCCTGCATTTTGAAAATACTCTAACACGGAGTAGGCAAGTACAGTTCGCTTCTGGGACCCTAAAATATCGAATTTTAGGGTGTTTTGGGCCTGAATTTGATATATCGACTTTGGGCACCTAAAATATCGATTTTTAGCATGTTTTGGGCCTCTATTTTGAAAATATTCTAGCACTAAGTAGGCATGTACAGATCACTTCTGGGACCCAAAAATATCGAATTTTCGGGTGTTTTGAGGTTAAAATTGGGAAATAAACGGGTACAGAAGATGCATTTACATATCGACTTTTGGGCACGTAAAAGATCGATTTTCAGTATGTTTTGAGCCTGTATTTTGAAAATACTCTAACACTGAGTAGGCATGTACAGTTCGCTTCTGGGACCCCAAAATATCGAATTTTCGGGTGTTTTGGGCCTGAATTTGAGATATCGACTTTGAGGACCTAAAATATCGATTTTTAGCATGTTTTGGGCCTATATTTTGAAAATATTCTAGCACTAAGTAGGCATGTACAGATCACTTCTGGGACCCCAAAATATCGAATTTTCAGGTGTTTTGAGCCTGAATATGAGATATAAACGTGTACAGATGATGCATGCACATATCGACTTTGGGCACCTAAAATATCGATTTTTTGCATGTTTTGGTCCTTTATTTAGAAAATATTCTAGCACTGAGTAGGCATGTACAGATCGCTTCTGGGACCCCAAAATATCGAATTTTCGGGTGTTTTGAGCCTGAATTTGAGATATAAACGGGTACATAAGATGCATGTACATATCGACTTTTCGGCACATAAAATATCGATTTTGAGCATGTTTTGGGTCTGTATCTTGAAAACATTCTAACTAGGAGTAGGGATGTACAGATCGCTTCTGGGACTCAAAAATACCGAATTTTAGGGTATTTTGAGCCTGAATTTGAGATATAAACGGGTACAAAAGATGCATTTACATATCGACTTTGGACACTTAAAATATCGATTTTCAGCAAATTTGGGGCCTGTATTTTGAAAACACTCTAGCACTGACTAGACATGTACAGATCGCTTCTGGGACCCCAAAATATCGAGTTTTTGGGTGTTTTGGACCTGAATTTGAGATATCGACTTTTGGCACCTAAAATATCGATTTTTAGCATGTTTTGGGCCTATATTTTGAAAATATTCTAGCACTGAGTAGGCATGTACAGATCGCTTCTGGGACCCCAAAATATCGGATTTTCGGGTGTTTTGAGCCTGAATTTGAGATATAAACGGGTACAGAAGATGCATGCACATATCGACTTTTGGGCACCTAAAATATCGATTTTGAGCATGTTTTGGGTCTGTATCTTAAAAACATTCTAACTAGGAGTAGGGATGTACAGATCGCTTCTAGGACCCAAAAATACCGAATTATCGGGTGTTTTGAGCCTGAATTTGAGATATAAACGGGTACAGAAAATGCATGCACATATCGACTTTTGGGCACCTAAAATATCGATTTTTAGCATGTTTTGAGCCTATATTTTGAAAACATTCTAGCACTGACTAGACATGTACATATCGCTTCTGGGACCCAAAATTATCAAATTTTCGGGTGTTTTGAGGTTGAATTTGTGATATAAACGAGTGCAGAAGATGCATACACATGTTGACTTTGGGCACCTAAAATATCGATTTTCAGCATGTTTTGGGCCTGCAACTGAGTAGGCATGTACAGATCGATTCTAGGACCCCAAAATATCGAATTTTCGGGTGTTTTGGGCCTGAATTTAAAATATCGACTTTGGGCACCTAACATATCGATTTTTAGCATGTTTTGGGCCTATATTTTGAAAATATTCTAGCACTAAGTAGGCATGTACAGATCACTTCTGGGACCCCAAAATATCGAATTTTCGGGTGTTTGGAACCTGAATTTGAGATATATACGGGTACAGAAGATGCATACACATATCGACTTTTGGGCACCTAAAAGATCGATTTTCAGTATGTTTTGGGCCTGTATTTTGAAAATACTCTAACATAGAGTAGGTATGTACAGTTCGCTTCTGGTACCCAAAATTATCGAATTTTCGGGTGTTCTGAGGTTGAATTTGAGATATAAACGAGTGCATAAGATGCATACACATGTTCAATTTGGGTACCTAAAATATCGATTTTAACATGTTTTGGGCCTGCATCTGAGTAGGCATGTACAGATCGATTCTGGGACCCCAAAATATCGAATTTTCGGGTGTTTGGAGCCTGAATTTGAGATATAAACGGGTACAGAAGATGCATGCACATATCGACTTTTGGGCACCTAAAAGATAGATTTTCAGTATGTTTTGGGCCTGTATTTTGAAAATACTCTAACACGGTGTAAGCATGTACAGTTCGCTTCTGGGACCCCAAAATATCGAATTTTCGGGTGTTTTGGGCCTGAATTTAAAATATCGACTTTGGGCACCTAACATATCGATTTTTAGCATGTTTTTGGCCTATAATTTGAAAATATTCTAGCACTAAGTAGGCATGTACAGATCGCTTCTGGGACCCCAAAATATCGAATTTTCGGGTGTTTTGAGCCTGAATTTGAGATATAAACGGGTACAGAAGATGCATGCACATATCGACTTTTGGGCACCTAAAATTTCGATTTTGAGCATGTTTTGGGTCTGTATCTTGAAAACATTCTAACTAGGAGTAGTGATGTACGGATCGCTTCTAGGACCCAAAAATACCGAATTTTCGGGTGTTTTGAGCCTGAATTTGAGATATAAACGGGTACAGAAGATGCATGCACATATTGACTTTGGGCACCTAAAATATCGATTTTCAGCATGTTTTGGGCCTGTATTTTGAAAATACTCTAACTATGAGTAGGCATGTACAGATCGCTTCTGGGACCCAAAAATATCGAATTTTCGGGTGTTTTGAGCCTGAATTTGAGATATAAACGGGTACAGAAGATGCATGCACATATCGACTTTGGACACTTAAAATATCGATTTTTATCATGTTTTGAGCCTATATTTTGAAAACATTCTAGCACTGACTAGACATGTACAGATTGCTTCTGGGACCCAAAATTATCGAATTTTAGGGTGTTTTGAGTTTGAATTTGAGATATAAACGAGTGCAGAAGATGCATACACATGTTCAATTTGGGTACCTAAAATATCGATTTTTAGCATGTTTTGGGCCTGCATCTGAGTAAGCATCTACAGATCGCTTCTGGGACCCCAAAATATCGAATTTTCGGTTTTGGAGCCTGAATTTGAGATATAAACGGGTACTGAAGATGCATGAACATATCGACTTTTGGGCACCTAAAAGATCGATTTTCAGTATGTTTTGGGCCTGCATTTTGAAAATACTCTAACACGGAGTAGGCAAGTACAGTTCGCTTCTGGGACCCTAAAATATCCAATTTTAGGGTGTTTTGGGCCTGAATTTGATATATCGACTTTGGGCACCTAAAATATCGATTTTTAGCATGTTTTGGGCCTCTATTTTGAAAATATTCTAGCACTAAGTAGGCATGTACAGATCACTTCTGGGACCCAAAAATATCGAATTTTCGGGTGTTTTGAGGTTAAAATTGGGAAATAAACGGGTACAGAAGATGCATTTACATATCGACTTTTGGGCACGTAAAAGATCGATTTTCAGTATGTTTTGAGCCTGTATTTTGAAAATACTCTAACACGGAGTAGGCATGTACAGTTCGCTTCTGGGACCCCAAAATATCGAATTTTCGGGTGTTTTTGGCCTGAATTTGAGATATCGACTTTGAGGACCTAAAATATCGATTTTTAGCATGTTTTGGGCCTATATTTTGAAAATATTCTAGCACTAAGTAGGCATGTACAGATCACTTCTGGGACCCCAAAATATCGAATTTTCAGGTGTTTTAGCCTGAATATGAGATATAAACGTGTACAGATGATGCATGCACATATCGACTTTGGGCACCTAAAATATCGATTTTTAGCATGTTTTGGTCCTATATTTTGAAAATATTCTAGCACTGAGTAGGCATGTACAGATCGCTTCTGGGACCCCAAAATATCGAATTTTCGGGTGTTTTGAGCCTGAATTTGAGATATAAACGGGTACATAAGATGCATGTACATATCGACTTTTGGGCACATAAAATATCGATTTTGAGCATGTTTTGGGTCTGTATCTTGAAAACATTCTAACTAGGAGTAGGGATGTACAGATCGCTTCTGGGACCCCAAAATATCGAATTTTCGGGTGTTTTGAGCCTGAATTTGAGATATAAACGGGTACAAAAGATGCATTTACATATCGACTTTGGACACTTAAAATATCGATTTTCAGCATATTTTGGGCCTGTATTTTGAAAACACTCTAGCACTGACTAGACATGTACAGATCGCTTCTGGGACCCCAAAATATCGAGTTTTTGGGTGTTTTGGACCTGAATTTGAGATATCGACTTTTGGCACCTAAAATATCGATTTTTAGCATGTTTTGGGCCTATATTTTGAAAATATTCTAGCACTGAGTAGGCATGTACAGATCGCTTCTGGGACCCCAAAATATCGGATTTTCGGGTGTTTTGAGCCTGAATTTGAGATATAAACGGGTACAGAAGATGCATGCACATATCGACTTTTGGGCACCTAAAATATCGATTTTGAGCATGTTTTGGGTCTGTATCTTAAAAACATTCTAACTAGGAGTAGGGATGTACAGATCGCTTCTAGGACCCAAAAATACCGAATTATCGGGTGTTTTGAGCCTGAATTTGAGATATAAACGGGTACAGAAAATGCATGCACATATCGACTTTTGGGCACCTAAAATATCGATTTTTAGCATGTTTTGAGCCTATATTTTGAAAACATTCTAGCACTGACTAGACATGTACATATCGCTTCTGGGACCCAAAATTATCAAATTTTCGGGTGTTTTGAGGTTGAATTTGAGATATAAACGAGTACAGAAGATGCATACACATGTTGACTTTGGGCACCTAAAATATCGATTTTCAGCATGTTTTGGGCCTGCAACTGAGTAGGCATGTACAGATCGCTTCTGGGACCCCAAAATATCGAATTTTCGGGTGTTTCGGGCCTGAATTTGAGATCTCGAATTTGAGGACCTAAAATATCGATTTTTAGCATGTTTTGGCAGTATATTTAAAAAAAATTCTAGCACTGAGTAGGCATTTACAGATCGCTTCTGGGACCCAAAAATATCGAATTTTCGGGTGTTTGGAGCGTGAATTTGAGATATAAACGGGTACAGAACATGCATGCACATATCGACTTTGGACACTTAAAATATCGATTTTTAGCATGTTTTGAGCCTATATTTTGAAAAAATTCTAGCACTGAGTAGGCATGTACAGATCGCTTCTGAGACCCAAAAATATCAAATTTTATGGTGTTTTAAAATTAAATTTGGGATATAAACGGGTACAGAAGATTCATTTACATATCGACTTATTGGCACCTAAAATAGCGATTTTCAATATGTTTCGAGCCTGTATTTTGAAAATACTCTAACACGGAGTAGGCATGTACAGTTCGCTTCTGGGACCCCAAAATAACGAATTTTCGGGTGTTTTGGGCCTGAATTTGAGATATCGAATTTGGGGACCTAAAATATCGATTTTTAGCATGTTTTGGGCCTATATTTGGAAAATATTCTAGCACTAAGTAGGCATGTACAGATCACTTCTGGGACCCAGAAATATCGAATTTTCGGGTGTTTTGAGCCTGAATTTGAGATATAAACGGGTACAGAAAATGCATGCACATATCGACTTTGGACATTTAAAATATCGATTTTTAGCATGTTTTGAGCCTATATTTTAAAAAAATTCTAGCACTGAGTAGGCATTTACAGATCGCTTCTGGGACCCAAAAATTATTAAATTTTCGGGTGTTTTGAGGTTGAATTTGATATATAAACGAGTGCAGAAGATGAATACACATGTTGACTTTGGGCACCTAAAATATCGATTTTCAGCATGTTTTGGGCCTGCATCTGAGTAGGCATGTACAGATTGCTTCTGGGACCCCAAAATATTGAATTTTCGGGTGTTTGGAGCCTGAATTTGAGATATAAACGGGTACAGAAGATGCATGCACATATCGACTTTTGGGCACCTAAAAGATCGATTTTCAGTATGTTTTGGGCCTGTATTTTGAAAATACTCTAACACGGAGTAGGCATGTACAGTTCGCTTCTGGGACCCCAAAATATCGAATTTGCGGATGTTTTGGGCCTGAATTTGAAATATCGACTTTGGGCACCTAAAATATCGATTTTTACCATGTTTTGGGCCTATATTTGGAAAAAATTCTAGCACTGAGTAGGCATGTACAGATCTCTTCTGGGACCCCAAATTATCGAATTTTCGGGTGTTTTGAGCCTGAATTTGAGATATAAACGGGTACAGAAGATGCATGCACATATCGACTTTTGGGCACCTAATATATCGATTTTCAGCATGTTTTGGGTCTGTATCTTGAAAACATTCTAACTAGGAGTAGGGATGTACAGATCGCTTCTAGGACCCAAAAATACCGAATTTTCGGGTGTTTTGAGCCTGAATTTGAGATATAAACGGGTACAGAAGATGCATGCACATATTGACTTTGGACACTTAAAATATCGATTTTTAGCATGTTTTGGGCCTATATTTTGAAAATATTCTAGCACTGAGTAGGCATGTACAGATCGCTTCAGGGACCCAAAAATACCGAATTTTCGGGTGTTTTGAGCCGGAATTTGAGATATAAACGGGTACAGAAGATGCATGCACATATCGACTTTGGACTCTTAAAATATCGATTTTTAGCATGTTTTGAGCCTATATTTTGAAAACATTCTAGCACTGACTAGACATGTACAGATCGCTTCTGGGACCCAAAATTATTGAATTTTCGGGTGTTTTGAGGTTGAATTTGAGATATAAACGAGTCCAGAAGATGCATACACATGTTCAATTTGGGTACCTAAAATATAGATTTTTAGCATGTTTTGGGCCTGCATCTGAGTAGGCATGTACATGTACCAGTTCTGAAGGCTTGAACTCTGGGCAGAACTTGGTAACTTACTTGTATGTAATTCTTGTAGTTGTAGTAGTTGTTGTTGTTGTTGTTGTTTTAGGTAACGTGGAAGACGGGGTGCTTTCTTAGGTGATTGACTTCACAAGTTTCTTAAGGCTTAATTTATTAATATGTTCTTATATCTATACAGAGAGTTATATTGATGTGCCTTGTCTTGTCTTCTATGGTATTATGTCTCTCTCTATGGAGACAGTTTATAGCCCTTAGGGAGTCAGTGTGGTATCCTGAATCCTAGTGTACCTCCTCTGCTTATATATATTTCAAACTCAATAGTTTACAGAAATAGCTAGAGTGACAACTGTTGCCTGTGAATGGTCAATCTAATTCTGTATGTCTGTCTACTCCTCTTCTCTCCCTATTTATTCCTTATTCATTTATTCTCCCATTCTCTCTCTCTCTCTGTGAAACTAGAGAGAGGAGGAAGGGGTTAATGGTTTCTGCTATATCCTCTTACCACAACTTGAGGCAGAGAGATGTCATTGGAGACTGGTCAAGCGAGGGTGACTGTGTGTACGTGTATATGTGTGTGTGTTGGACAGAGAGAAAAATGATCTCGGTCAGATCAAGTCACGTCTAGTGAGTGCAGCTGGCTTGTCTGTGTGTATGTATGTATGTGGAATTTGAACTACCTGTCAGGTCCCGAAATGCGAGTCACTGCACGTGTTTGTGTGTGTGTGTGTGTGATGGAGAGCGAGTCTACAGGGACAACATCTGTGTGGTGTCCTCTGTCTGCTATCCCTGTCTTAAGTGTCATTGGACCTTGTTTGTACGTACATCGCTCGGACCAGCTACCCTCACCTGGCCCCAGGTGCCATATGCTTTATTAGGAGGCCAGTTAACAATGTTGGGTAGGTTACATAGGAACTAAGACATTAACATTGAATACATGTATAGTAACATAAAAATAGACATTAAGACATTGGCACACCATATGCTTAATATTAACATTACCGGTAATACATGAATATAAATACATGAACATGAATACATTGTTACATAAAATTTCATCTTAATATTAATGTGTTTAGCTAGGTGCATGTTATTGTGTGTATATAATCTAACCTATGCTAAAAATTCACACATTAATGAGGGGGGGGGGGCCGTGTTGCTATATTGTAGCTGTGAAATCACAGTCTTGTTCTTTTCAACACAAGATAATTCAGTATACTTCGATAGTTCTTTTTTTTTTTTATACAATACAAGAATAGTATTTTAGACTGTCTTATACAATACATAAATTTTATAGTACATGCCAGAAAGATAAGACATGGGATAATAAACATTGGTACCAAGTTTTATTTTGATCACTATGTGGAGGAATCAAATGATATAATAAGGATGATTGAATCCTATTCTCATTGAGTAACATAATAGTTTCATTTTGTCTGATACAACTGATAATGAATTAGGAGATGTTAAACAATTCAACTTTAAATGAAATATGTTGAAAAGGTGGAAGAGATTGTGCTATGTTTTCTAGCAAATTATGTTTACTAGGCAAGGTACGATTCCCATGGATCGTATTTCCTATGAGTCTGCTTCTTTATAGTTGCCTTGAACCATACCATATGTAGTGTGATTAAGGCAAATTAATGTTAATTGTGTATTAGCAGGTAAGTATAGATAGTGGAAATTAAAATTGATGATGAAAGAGAGTTTGATTAGTAATAGATATGAATGTACATGCATATAGTGCTTGATTAGTAGTACTTATGATTCTAAGCAAGTGGAGATTTTGCATCCTTTGGAGACTTAAATGCAACTCAAATGCAAGGAAATATGCAAGACAAACATATATGAAGATATGCAACATGGCACTTGAAGTGTTGTGTGTCACTGACGACATCATCACTAAGTATAATACTTTTTGGATGAAAATTGAATATTAAATGATTACTTACATTTACATAGGGAATTGTAGAAGTGCGTAGCTTGTGAATAACATTTTACCTTTTATGGGAATAATAATGAGTATATGATCTTGTATTAAAATACTACGCATGACTGGTTAATAATATTTCATGAAAGAAATAAGGAAGATGAGATTTCATCATTGATTGTACCATTGCATCTCGTAGCTATTGGAGTGGTAATAATATTGTGAGTTGATCTTATCTTACCCGCAGTAAATATTCTCTTAATAAGTGTTGTCATTCCTCTTTAAGTTCCTCACCTGCTATCATTTTTCCGCAAACTCACAGAAATAAAATAGAAGCCTAAAAATATGATGTGATTATTTCATATATGTAGTTCATTTCATATAAACTATCTAAATCGTATTTAATTTCTGTGCAATGATTTACACTCTAATACAGTATATACCTGTTACTCTATCTTACCTTGATTTGCAAAGGCTTGTCCTGCAACCTTTTATGTATGGGATAATGCTTGTATACCACTATACCTCTAAGCATTACCAAATAGTGCTCATGAAATTTCACTTAAAAATTATCTAAATCACGCTCTGGGCTGTGATGATGGCTCTAAGCCATTATATATTTTTTTTTTTTGTATAATAAGCTAGCAATATTACCTGAGTCGCTGAATCCATTCCTAGGGCGCCCAATAGTGCAAGGACACTATAGAATATAATGCACTTACATAGGTAATTTCAGTTGTGTGATACCTGTCAACCAAAACTAGTGTATCATTAAGTATATTATCTGTAATTACTGCTCAATGGCAGAAATTTTGGTAATAATTCATATATCCAGTAAAGAGTAAGAAATAGTGATCATATCGTTCATCACCAATATTTTATTTATTTTCCTTTTCTTTTCAACTGTTTGATAAAATTGTAAACGAGAGCTCTCGGATTGTAAGACGTCATCTTTATCTGTGTTATGCACTTGTCGGAGCCTGTAGCCGCCGCGAGTATAGACATGAAAACCGTTATATAGGTTGATTTGGGCCACATTTGTAAGAAGAAATATTATTTTTCATTGGAAACCGATCGGAGTTTGTGTTTGTAAGTGTTTATTTTATTATCATCAATAGTAGGGATAATATTACGAGGAAGAGGACATTGTTGCTGTTGCAGAGATATGATTGGTTTTATTTTGGATGTTATGTTTTTGCGCGCATTTTACCAATTTCTTTATTCTGTTTACATAAACAATATCATCCGCCTGGTAAAATTATTCTTTATTATAAGGTTATGCCTACTGAAGACATGACTGTGTGAAGTTCGATCGGGTACCCATTATGTTGGCGATTACGCATTTTTTTTTTTTCTAGCAAGCCTATAATTTGTTTTGTTCTGTCGGCGATCACACATTTTTCTTGCAAGCCGATAAATTGCTTTGTTATGTCGGCGATCACGCATTTTTCTTGCAAGCCAATAAATTGCTTTGTTATGTCGGCGATCACGCATTTTTCTTGCAAGCCGATAAATTGCTTTGTTCATCATGATGAAATTGTGGAAACGCAACTCACCGTTGTTCAGCATAGTTGTCCATGTTGTCATGGCTTCTTCGTGGCAATTGTTATATCATATAAAAGACGTATCCATACGTCATATAGTATTTCATGTGGAGTTTTTCCTTTTATTTTCGTATTTTGTAGTGGTTATTGACCGTCATATCGATGCAGTCTTCCCATGTGGAGGGATTTTCATTGTTTCTGTGCCATGAAGTACTTCTAGTAGTGTTACGGTTTTGCCGTTTTGTTAACCCATTAGATGCTGGGAAATATGGTAATACAAACGTTTGCTTAATATAGAAGAAATAAGATACCTTTTATAATATCGAGACATGTATATGGTCATATGACTTTGGTTTTTAAATATATGTGCACTTACTTTTGCGGTTTTTTTCCTAGTGGTGCCGCCACTAAATCTAGAAAATGGTTAACCATAGGTAAAAACTTATCTGTGTCCTGATTCTAAATTGGTAAGGAAAGTAGATCTATTCCTACTATGTCCCATGATTCGTCCAGGATTAGGGATTCCTGTCATGGAACAGAGGTCCAAATGTATGGCCTTGATTTGCATTGTATGTTTCGCACTGAGCGATATATGTGTTTCATCATCTACCCTTAGTTTATGCTAATAGTATATTATATGGAGAGTGGTTAGTTACCTACCTCTCCCAGGATGTCCTTCTGCATTATGATATAAGGGTAATTAATACTGAGGGAATTATTATTTGTTGTATCACTATGTGATTGGTTTGTACGTCACGTTTCCTTAGTTTTCTGTAAATAATATCATCATGAAGGGAAAAGATATTTAAGTGACTGGGTAATTATGGTCCATTATTATCATCCTCAGGGTTTTTAATGAATATCTTATTACATTCATCATAGAATCCGTTTGCTAATGTTTAGGAACCGTATTGATGTCAAAGTCCATGGGTGTCCTCGGAACTAAAAGGACAAGATGATTGTTTAAGGGATCTGCTACTTTATTTAATCGTCCTGGAAGGTATTTAATATCTATATGTGGGAGAAATTCCTGAATTGTTAGATTTTATCTGGCTAATTTTCCCGTTAGGGTTTGAGGTTATAGTAAGCCAAGGATCGTTTGATAATTCGCGAAAACTTGTAAAGGATAGCCTAATACGATTTCTCTAAAAGTACGAAGTGCCAATAATATTGCTTAAATTTCCTGTTTTGTTACAGAGTAATGAGTTCCCTGTGCACTTAATATTCTCTAAGCATAAGCACATACCTGATATCGACCCAAAGCTATCTCTTACATAAGTACAGCGCCTAAGCCTACTGAAGAAGCATCTGTACACTTGATAAAAGTTAATGAATACTTGGGAACGCAAAAATTGAAGCTTACATTAATTAACCTTTAATATTTCAAAGCTTAGCTATTTCTTCTGGCCTCCATACAAAATCTCGAGTTGATTATTTAGGGGTTTAGCTACTTGGGAAAAATGCTCTACAAAGATTCTATAATAAGAACATAAACCCAAGAATTATTTTACGTTAGTAGCATTTATTAAGAATAGTGAATACTTTCATTGCTCGTATTTTTTCCAGATTGTGAATGGAGCACAGTGGCGGTTAATGTATAACCTAAAATTATAATTTCCTGGTTAATAAAATGACACATAGGCAGTTAAAGTTTGAGGCCTACCTAATGTAATCTCTGGATAAGCTTCTTTATTGTTACTTATTATGAATGTACTTCTATAGAAAAATTAATCAAATCGTTGAGATTAGCGATGACTACGTTATTAATAACGCCAATACGGAAATTGACCATATGCTGAAATATGGATGAAACATTACATAACCCAAATGGTCTACGAATGTATTCATAATAACCATGGGAAGTACTAAATGTTGTAATGGGTTGACTTTTATCATCTAATGCTACTTGCCAGTTTCCACTGACCAAGTTTAAGGTGGAGTATATCATAGGCTTTGATTTACCAATGTTAGACAAAACATCTTAAAGGAGGGAGGGGATATTTATCTTTAATTGTAGCATTATTTATTTGTCTGTAATCAATTACTGGCGTAAATTCACCATTATTATTGAAACCAAAAACATTGGGCTGTTAAAAGGGGAGTTAGAATTCCTAATAATGCCTTCATCCATTATTTCATTTATAATTTTCTTTACAATTTTCTGCCTACTACGAGGTACGGTAGTCTATATGCTCGAATAAATGGGTTGAGGAGATGTTAGTGTAATGGCATGCTTTATAATGTTGGTTCATCCTAAGGATTCCCCAAGTAGGGCAATCGCATTTCAATATGTGGCTAGTATGGTGATAAGATCATCATGATAAAGTGGAAAATCGCGTCCACTGACAAAATTTCTAAGTTGTTGACTTATGTAACTATCAATTTATATCCCTCGGTAAGAACCGATACAATATTTCCTTGTGGTATTGGTCTACCTTCCATCTGTACAGATCACATAGATATGTTGTTTTCTTTACATGCATATTGGTAGATGTTTTATTAATATCAGTGACATTTTCACTGTTTACATTGGGTAAAGTAAATTAATCCCTGATTATATATTATTTTACTAGTTCTATTTAGAATAGAACGGTAGTATGTGGCTGTACACGAGATGGAAGCTTTACCTTCAATTAATGGACGAAATTTGGAGTTAATATAATATTATATGCAGCAATGGCATTTATGATACTGGGGTCGTTTCCCTCATTTTCAATATGTATAGAGTTAACATTACATGGACTTATATATTGGCCTGGACAATCCTGTATTGGAATACATTAATTCCTAAAATGTATTATTTTATATTTTGGGTTAATTAATATGGTTTGTTTGATAAGGTATGATAAACCTAGTTTATAATTTTGTATTATATAAAATGCAATATGTATATGGTTAGTTCCCTTGTCTAACCGTACAGGAAGGGTTAAAGTGTCCCTAATACCTGTAATTTATTGCCTGTCATGGTTGACAATGCTATGTCACCTGTTCAATCTTGGTTTATAAATGCCGCTGTGGAGCTAATTTGCATAATATGTTAAAAGAATTATCCGATAACAAGGAAACTGCGGCGCCTGTGTCTATCATTAAGGTGGAGTTACTATGTGATACTAGGACAGGGAATTATAGTATATTATTGGTAAATGCGACGACAGGGCCTACAGTTTTATTTTCGGGACGTTTTAATATTGTGGCGGTCTCGTTTCATACATCATATTTTGATTGTGCAAGTCCCATTTCATTCTGTTAAGGATCATGCATTCATCTAAGGAATGCGACTTTGATTCATGTAAATGACTGTATTTATTATTACTTTTCCCTTGATCATTTCCTTTAGTATTATGTAAGTAATAACAATCACTGGTAATATTATTATTTCCGTTACAGTGTTTGCAACGTTTTCCCTGTGATTCCCTTTGAGTAGGTGTGGCATCAAAATTAAAATTCTTCGTCCCCATGGATTGAGTAATCTGTAATTCACGATGTATGATACGAGATTCCTTCGAATGTAAAGTTAGAGACCCTGATAATGCAAGTGCTTTTGCTGGTTCACTTGTAGTTATGTTTTCTGCCTTTGTTATAAACATTCTCTGAACCCATGATAATGAATTATGAATTTTACCATCCCCAAAAACATCAATAAGTGACTGTCTGAACGTAGCATATGACGTTAAATTCTCTGGATCAGAAAAAGCACTTGTAGTTAACATATAGCTGGCTGGACTATCTGGTGCAATATGCTCTCTCACTAATCTTATCTTATGTAAGTCCTGCTCTATATTAGTTTGGTAAAACACATCCTCCAAATGACGCAAGAAGAGATGAATCCCATATCTTGGATTATCTCCCGTATAATACTTTAAATACTTGTGGGTGGGTAAGCTTGTCATTGTATGCATAGAAGAGGTAGTGGGGTTAGAAGAAGTTGTATGAAGAGCAGAGACAGTAGGAGATAGTGGAGGAGTAGTCATTGTTGGAGAAAATACAGGTTAATATAGTATACCTGATTAAGTTTTTAATGGGAGTAAGGTAGAAGCCGAAAATGTACTCGTATGTGTTGGCACCACAAACGAGACTTAGGGAGGCAGGGAAATCTAGCTTGGAGACTAATGAATCATTATCAGGGATATTCGAAGTTAGTTATGATACCTTTGGAGTAATGGGGGAGAATATCTTTACCTTTGTTGTAATTTGGCACTTCTTTTCTTTCTTTCTGGGCTGTAATTGAGGAACCTAATCTATTCTAACATGTTCGTGGACAAGTGAAAAATAATGTAATGTAACATGTAATGTGTACCTACTGTTAGTTGACTCTAGTTGCAACGACGATGACGATGTGGTGAAGAGGCGACGTCGGTGGAGAGGCGAAGCGATTATTAGTTAGCTCGCACACTAACACACTAACAGTCGTTATTGGAGTGAAGATGATGAACGTTGACTTGCCTTTACGAGAGCATTTACGTAACGAGGCGTCAGCGTGGAGGTGATGGAGGTCGTGGCGTTGTCCTGACGAGAGCATTTACGCAGGGACGCCGATATGGTAGTGATGAAGTGATGATTGTTTGTTGTGAAGTAGATGAGGACCCCTTGTAGGTCAGTTGCAATTATATTGAAGCAGGTGCCTCTTGTAGGTGAAGAATTTGTGGTTTATCTCCCTCGTTAGAGGTCGTAAGATTATACCCACAGAAGAAATTACTTGAGAGGATTTACAAGTAAATTCCTTCAACTTGTCCTTGAACAATGTTAGTCACTGTACTCCCGTGAAGTCTATGCCTTGCAATTTGCCTTATTGCAAAAACACCGCTGCCATCAAATGTACCAGTTCTGAAGGCTTGAACTCTGGGCAGAACTTGGTAACTTACTTGTATGTAATTCTTGTAGTTGTAGTAGTTGTTGTTGTTGTTGTTGTTTTAGGTAACGTGGAAGACGGGGTGCTTTCTTAGGTGATTGACTTCACAAGTTTCTTAAGGCTTAATTTATTAATATGTTCTTATATCTATACAGAGAGTTATATTGATGTGCCTTGTCTTGTCTTCTATGGTATTATGTCTCTCTCTATGGAGACAGTTTATAGCCCTTAGGGAGTCAGTGTGGTATCCTGAATCCTAGTGTACCTCCTCTGCTTATATATATTTCAAACTCAATAGTTTACAGAAATAGCTAGAGTGACAACTGTTGCCTGTGAATGGTCAATCTAATTCTGTATGTCTGTCTACTCCTCTTCTCTCCCTATTTATTCCTTATTCATTTATTCTCCCATTCTCTCTCTCTCTCTGTGAAACTAGAGAGAGGAGGAAGGGGTTAATGGTTTCTGCTATATCCTCTTACCACAACTTGAAGCAGAGAGATGTCATTGGAGACTGGTCAAGCGAGGGTGACTGTGTGTACGTGTATATGTGTGTGTGTTGGACAGAGAGAAAAATGATCTCGGTCAGATCAAGTCACGTCTAGTGAGTGCAGCTGGCTTGTCTGTGTGTATGTATGTATGTGGAATTTGAACTACCTGTCAGGTCCCGAAATGCGAGTCACTGCACGTGTTTGTGTGTGTGTGTGTGTGATGGAGAGCGAGTCTACAGGGACAACATCTGTGTGGTGTCCTCTGTCTGCTATCCCTGTCTTAAGTGTCATTGGACCTTGTTTGTACGTACATACAGATCGCTTCTGGGACCCAAAAATATCGAATTTTCGGGTGTTTGGAGCCTGAATTTGAGATATAAACGGGTACCGAAGATGCATGCAAATATTGACTTTGGGCACCGAAAATATCGATTTTCAGCATGTTTTGAGTCTGTATTTTGAAAATACTCTAACTAGGAGTAGGCATGTACAGATCGCTTCTGGGACCCAAAATTATCAAATTTTCGGGTGTTTTGAGGTTGAATTTGAGATATAAACGAGTGCAGAAGATGCATACACATGTTGACTTTGGGCACCTAAAATATCGATTTTCAGCATGTTTTGGGCCTGCATCTGAGTAGGCATGTACAGATCGCTTCTAGGACCCCAAAATATCGAATTTTCGGGTATTTGGAGCCTGAATTTGAGATATAAACGGGTACAGAAGATGCATGCACATATCGACTTTTGGGCACCTAAAAGATCGATTTTCAGTATGTTTTGGGCCTGTATTTTGAAAATACTCGAACACGGAGTAGGCATGTACAGTTCGCTCCTGGGACCCCAAAATATCGAATTTTCGGGTGTTTTGGGCCTGAATTTGAAATATCGACTTTGGGCACCTAAAATATCGATTTTTAGCATATTTTAGGCCTATATTTTGAAAATATTCTAGCTTGAGTAGGCATGTACAGATCGCTTCTGGGACCCCAAAATATCGAATTTTCGGTTGTTTTCAGCCTGAATTTGAGATATAAACGGGTACAGAAGATGCATGCACATATCGACTTTTGGGCACCTAAAATATCGATTTTGAGCATGTTTTGGGTCTGTATCATGAAAACATTCTAACTAGGAGTAGGGATGGACAGATCGCTTCTAGGACCCAAAAATACCGAATTTTCGGGTGTTTTGAGCCTGAATTTGAGATATAAACGGGTACAGAAGATGCATGCACATATTGACTTTGGGCACCTAAAATATCGATTTTCAGCCTGTTTTGGGCCTGTATTTTGAAAATACTCTAACTAGGAGTAGGCATGTACAGATCGCTTCTGGGACCCAAAAATATCGAATTTTTGGGTGTTTTTGGCCTGAATTTGAGATATCGACTTTGGGCACCTAAAATATCGATTTTTAGCATGTTTTGGGCCTATATTTTGAAAATATTCTAACACTGAGTAGGCATGTACAGATCGCTTCTGGGACCCCAAAATATCGAATTTTCGAGTGTTTGGAGCCTGAATTTGATATATAAACGGGTACAGAAGATGCATGCACATATTAACTTTGGGCACCTAAAATATCGATTTTCAGCATGTTTTGGGCCTGTATTTTGAAAATACTCTAACTAGGAGTAGGCATGTACAGATCGCTTCTGGGACCCAAAAATATCGAATTTTCGTGTGTTTTGAGCCTGAATTTGAGATATAAACGGGTACAGAAGATGCATGCACATATCGACTTTGTACATTTAAAATATCGATTTTTAGCAGGTTTTGAGCCTATATTTTGAAAACATTCTAGCACTGACTAGACATGTACAGATCGCTTCTGGGACCCAAAATTATCAAATTTTCGGGTGTTTTGAGGTTCAATTTGAGATATAAACGAGTGCAGAAGATGCATACACATGTTGACTTTGGGCACCTAAAATATCGATTTTCAGCATGTTTTGGGCCTGCATCTGAGTAGGCTTGTACAGATCGCTTCTGGGACCCCATAATATCGAATTTTCGGGTGTTTGGAGTCTGAATTTGAAATATAAACGGGTACAGAAGATGCATGCACATATCGACTTTTGGGCACCTAAAAGATCGATTTTCAGTATGTTTTGGGCCTGTATTTTGAAAATACTCTAACACGGAGTAGGCATGTATAGTTCGCTCCTGGGACCCCAAAATATCGATTTTTCGGGTGTTTTGGGCCTGAATTTGAAATATCGACTTTGGGCACCTAAAATATCGATTTTTAGCATGTTTTGGGCCTATATTTGGAAAATATTCTAGCACTAAGTAGGCATGTACAGATCACTTCTGGGACCCCAAAATATCGAATTTTCGGGTGTTTTGAGCCTGAATTTGAGATATAAACGGGTACAGATGATGCATGCACATATCGACTTTGGACACTTAAAATATCGATTTTTAGCATGTTTTGAGCCTATATCTTTTAAAAAAATTCTAGCACTGAGTAGGCATGTACAGATCGCTTCTGGGACCCAAAAATATAGAATTTTTGGGTGTTTTGAGGTTCAATTTAGGATATAAACGGGTGCAGAAGATGCATACACATATTGACTTTGGTCACCTAAAATATCGATTTTCAGCTTGTTTTGGGCCTGTATTTTGAAAATACTCTAACACGGAGTAAGCAAGTACAGATCGCTTCTGGGACCCCAAAATATCGAATTTTCGGGTGTTTTGAGCCTGAATTTGAGATATAAACGGGTACAGAAGATGCATGCACGTAGTGACTTTAGACACTTAAAATATCGATTTTCAGCATGTTTTGGGCCTGTATTTTGAAAACATTCTAGCACTGAGTAGGCATGTACAGATCGCTTCTGTGACCCCAAAATATCGAGTTTTTGGGTGTTTTGGACCTGAATTTGAGATATCGACTTTGGGCACCTAAAATATCGATTTTTAGCATGTTTTGGGACTATATTTTGAAAATATTATAGCACTGAGTAGACATGTACAGATCACTTCTGGGACCCAGAAATATCGAATTTTCGGGTGTTTTGAGCCTGAATTTGAGATATAAACGGGTACAGAAAATGCATGCACATATTGACTTTGGACATTTAAAATATCGATTTTTAGCATGTTTTGAGCCTATATTTTGAAAACATTCTAGCACTGACTAGACATTTACAGATCGCTTCTAGGACCCAAAAATTATTAAATTTTCGGGTGTTTTGAGGTTGAATTTGATATATAAACGAGTGCAGAAGATGAATACACATGTTGACTTTGGGCACCTAAAATATCGATTTTCAGCATGTTTTGGGCCTGCATCTGAGTAGGCATGTACAGATTGCTTCTGGGACCCCAAAATATCGAATTTTCGGGTGTTTGGAGCTTGAATTTGAGATATAAACGGGTACAGAAGATGCATGCACATATCGACTTTTGGGCACCTAAAAGATCGATTTTCAGTATGTTTTGGGCCTGTATTTTGAAAATACTCTAACTCGGAGTAGGCATGTACAGTTCGCTTCTGGGACCCCAAAATATCGAATTTGCGGATGTTTTGGGCCTGAATTTGAAATATCGACTTTGGGCACCTAAAATATCGATTTTTAGCATGTTTTGGGCCTATATTTGGAAAAAATTCTAGCACTGAGTAGGCATGTACAGATCTCTTCTGGGACCCCAAATTATCGAATTTTCGGGTGTTTTGAGCCTGAATGTGAGATATAAACGGGTACAGAAGATGCATGCACATATCGACTTTTGGGCACCTAATATATCGATTTTCAGCATGTTTTGGGTCTGTATCTTGAAAACATTCTAACTAGGAGTAGGGATGTACAGATCGCTTCTAGGACCCAAAAATACCGAATTTTCGGGTGTTTTGAGCCTGAATTTGAGATATAAACGGGTACAGAAGATGCATGCACATATTGACTTTGGACACTTAAAATATCGATTTTTAGCATGTTTTGGGCCTATAATTTGAAAATATTCTAGCACTGAGTAGGCATGTACAGATCGCTTCAGGGACCCAAAAATACCGAATTTTCGGGTGTTTTGAGCCGGAATTTGAGATATAAACGGGTACAGAAGATGCATGCATATATCGACTTTGGACTCTTAAAATATCGATTTTTAGCATGTTTTGAGCCTATATTTTGAAAACATTCTAGCACTGACTAGACATGTACAGATCGCTTCTGGGACCCAAAATTATCGAATTTTCGGGTGTTTTGAGGTTGAATTTGAGATATAAACGAGTCCAGAAGATGCATACACATGTTCAATTTGGGTACCTAAAATATCGATTTTTAGCATGTTTTGGGCCTGCATCTGAGTAGGCATGTACAGATCGCTTCTGGGACCCCAAAATATCGAATTTTCGGGTGTTTGGAGCCTGAATTTGAGATATAAACGGGTACCGAAGATGCATGCAAATATTGACTTTGGGCACCGAAAATATCGATTTTCAGCATGTTTTGAGTCTGTATTTTGAAAATACTCTAACTAGGAGTAGGCATGTACAGATCGCTTCTGGGACCCAAAATTATCAAATTTTCGGGTGTTTTGAGGTTGAATTTGAGATATAAACGAGTGCAGAAGATGCATACACATGTTGACTTTGGGCACCTAAAATATCGATTTTCAGCATGTTTTGGGCTTGCATCTGAGTAGGCATGTACAGATCGCTTCTAGGACCCCAAAATATCGAATTTTCGGGTATTTGGAGCCTGAATTTGAGATATAAACGGGTACAGAAGATGCATGCACATATCGACTTTTGGGCACCTAAAAGATCGATTTTCAGTATGTTTTGGGCCTGTATTTTGAAAATACTCGAACACGGAGTAGGCATGTACAGTTCGCTCCTGGGACCCCAAAATATCGAATTTTCGGGTGTTTTGGGCCTGAATTTGAAATATCGACTTTGGGCACCTAAAATATCGATTTTTAGCATATTTTGGGCCTATATTTTGAAAATATTCTAGCTTGAGTAGGCATGTACAGATCGCTTCTGGGACCCCAAAATATCGAATTTTCGGTTGTTTTCAGCCTGAATTTGAGATATAAACGGGTACAGAAGATGCATGCACATATCGACTTTTGGGCACCTAAAATATCGATTTTGAGCATGTTTTGGGTCTGTATCATGAAAACATTCTAACTAGGAGTAGGGATGGACAGATCGCTTCTAGGACCCAAAAATACCGAATTTTCGGGTGTTTTGAGCCTGAATTTGAGATATAAACGGGTACAGAAGATGCATGCACATATTGACTTTGGGCACCTAAAATATCGATTTTCAGCCTGTTTTGGGCCTGTATTTTGAAAATACTCTAACTAGGAGTAGGCATGTACAGATCGCTTCTGGGACCCAAAAATATCGAATTTTTGGGTGTTTTTGGCCTGAATTTGAGATATCGACTTTGGGCACCTAAAATATCGATTTTTAGCATGTTTTGGGCCTATATTTTGAAAATATTCTAACACTGAGTAGGCATGTACAGATCGCTTCTGGGACCCCAAAATATCGAATTTTCGAGTGTTTTGAGCCTGAATTTGAGATATAAACGGGTACAGAAGATGCATGCACATATCGACTTTGTACATTTAAAATATCGATTTTTAGCAGGTTTTGAGCCTTTTTTTTGAAAACATTCTAGCACTGACTAGACATGTACAGATCGCTTCTGGGACCCAAAAATTATTAAATTTTCGGGTGTTTTGAGGTTTAATTTAATATATAAACGAGTGCAGAAGATGAATACACATGTTGACTTTGGGCACCTAAAATATCGATTTTCAGCATGTTTTGGGCCTGCATCTGAGTAGGCATGTACAGATTGCTTCTGGGACCCCAAAATATCGAATTTTCGGGTGTTTGGAGCCTGAATTTGAGATATAAACGGGTACAGAAGATGCATGCACATATCGACTTTTGGGCACCTAAAAGATCGATTTTCAGTATGTTTTGGGCCTGTATTTTGAAAATACTCTAACACAGAGTAGGCATGTACAGTTCGCTTCTGGGACCTCAAAATATCGAATTTGCGGATGTTTTGGGCCTGAATTTGAAATATCGACTTTGGGCACCTAAAATATCGATTTTTAGCATGTTTTGGGCCTATATTTGGAAAAAATTCTAGCACTGAGTAGGCATGTACAGATCTCTTCTGGGACCCCAAATTATCGAATTTTCGGGTGTTTTGAGCCTGAATTTGAGATATAAACGGGTACAGAAGATGCATGCACATATCGACTTTTGGGCACTTAATATATCGATTTTTAGCATTTTTTGGGTCTGTATCTTGAAAACATTCTAACTAGGAGTAGGGATGTACAGATCGCTTCTAGGACCCAAAAATACTGAATTTTCGGGTGTTTTGAGCCTGAATTTGAGATATAAACGGGTACAAAAGATGCATGCACATATTGACTTTGGACACTTAAAATATCGATTTTTAGCATGTTTTGGGCCTATATTTTGAAAATATTCTAGCACTGAGTAGGCATGTACAGATCGCTTCTGGGACCCAAAAATACCGAATTTTCGGGTGTTTTGAGCCGGAATTTGAGATATAAACGGGTACAGAAGATGCATGCACATATCGACTTTGGACTCTTAAAATATCGATTTTTAGCATGTTTTGAGCCTATATTTTGAAAACATTCTAGCACTGACTAGACATGTACAGATCGCTTCTGGGACCCAAAATTATCGAATTTTCGGGTGTTTTGAGGTTGAATTTGAGATATAAACGAGTCCAGAAGATGCATACACATGTTCAATTTGGGTACCTAAAATATCGATTTTTAGCATGTTTTGGGCCTGCATCTGAGTAGGCATGTACAGATCGCTTCTGGGACCCCAAAATATCGAATTTTCGGGTGTTTGGAGCCTGAATTTGAGATATAAACGGGTACCGAAGATGCATGCAAATATTGACTTTGGGCACCGAAAATATCGATTTTCAGCATGTTTTGAGTCTGTATTTTGAAAATACTCTAACACGGAGTAGGCATGTACAGATCGCTTCTGGGACCCAAAATTACCAAATTTTCGGGTGTTTTGAGGTTGAATTTGAGATATAAACGAGTGCAGAAGATGCATACACATGTTGACTTTGGGCACCTAAAATACCGATTTTCAGCATGTTTTGGGCTTGCATCTGAGTAGGCATGTACAGATCGCTTCTAGGACCCCAAAATATCGAATTTTCGGGTATTTGGAACCTGAATTTGAGATATAAACGGGTACAGAAGATGCATGCACATATCGACTTTTGGGCACCTAAAAGATCGATTTTCAGTATGTTTTGGGCCTGTATTTTGAAAATACTCGAACACGGAGTAGGCATGTACAGTTCGCTCCTGGGACCCCAAAATATCGAATTTTCGGGTGTTTTGGGCCTGAATTTGAAATATCGACTTTGGGCACCTAAAATATCGATTTTTAGCATATTTTGGGCCTATATTTTGAAAATATTCTAGCTTGAGTAGGCATGTACAGATCGCTTCTGGGACCCCAAAATATCGAATTTTCGGTTGTTTTCAGCCTGAATTTGAGATATAAACGGGTACAGAAGATGCATGCACATATCGACTTTTGGGCACCTAAAATATCGATTTTGAGCATGTTTTGGGTCTGTATCATGAAAACATTCTAACTAGGATTAGGGATGGACAGATCGCTTCTAGGACCCAAAAATTCCGAATTTTCGGGTGTTTTGAGCCTGAATTTGAGATATAAACGGGTACAGAAGATGCATGCACATATTGACTTTGGGCACCTAAAATACCGATTTTCAGCCTGTTTTGGGCCTGTATTTTGAAAATACTCTAACTAGGAGTAGGCATGTACAGATCGCTTCTGGGACCCAAAAATATCGAATTTTTGGGTGTTTTTGGCCTGAATTTGAGATATCGACTTTGGGCACCTAAAATATCGATTTTTAGCATGTTTTGGGCCTATATTTTGAAAATATTCTAACACTGAGTAGGCATGTACAGATCGCTTCTGGGACCCCAAAATATCGAAATTTCGGTTATTTTCAGCCTGAATTTGAGATATAAACGGGTACAGAAGATGCATGCACATATCGACTTTTGGGCACCTAAAATATCGATTTTGAGCTTGTTTTGGGTCTGTATCATGAAAACATTCTAACTAGGAGTAGGGATGTACAGATCGCTTCTAGGACCCAAAAATACCGAATTTTCGGGTGTTTTGAGCCTGAATTTGAGATATAAACGGGTACAGAAGATGCATGCATATATTGACTTTGGGCACCTAAAATATCGATTTCAGCCTGTTTTGGGCCTGTATTTTGAAAATACTCTAACTAGGAGTAGGCATGTACAGATCGCTTCTGGGACCCAAAAATATCGAATTTTCGGGTATTTTGAGCCTGAATTTAAGATATAAACGGGTACAGAAGATGCATTCACATATCGACTTTGGACACTTAAAATATCGATTTTTAGCATGTTTTGAGCCTATATTTTGAAAACATTCTAGCACTGACTAGACATGTACAGATCGCTTCTGGGACCCCAAAATATCGAATTTTCGGGTGTTTGGAGCCTGAATTTGAGATATAAACGGAAACAGAAGATGCATGAACATATCGACTTTTGGGCACCTAAAAGATCGATTTTCAGTATGTTTTGGGCCTGTATTTTGAAAATACTCTAACACGGAGTAGGCATGTACAGATCGCAACTGGGACCCCAAAATATCGAATTTTTGGGTGTTTTTGGCCTGAATTTGAGATATCGACTTTGGGCACCTAAAATATCGATTTTTAGCATGTTTTAGGCCTTTATTTTGAAAATATTCTAGCACTGAGTAGGCATGTACAGATCGCTTTTGGGACCCCAAAATATAGAATTTTCTGGTGTTTTGAGCCTGAATTTGAGATATAAACGGGTACAGAAGATGCATGCACATATCGACTTTTGTGCACCTAAAATATCGATTTTGAGCATGTTATGGGTCTGTATTTTGAAAACATTCTAACTAGGAGTAGGGATGTACAGATCGCTTCTGGGACCCAAAAATACCGAATTTTCGGGTGTTTTGAGCCTGAATTTGAGATATAAACGGGTACAGGAGATGCATGCACTTATCGACTTTGGACACTTAAAATATCGATTTTCAGCATGTTTTGGGCCTGTATTTTGAGAACATTCTAGCACTGAGTAGGCATGTACAGATCGCTTCTGGGACCCCAAAATATCGAGTTTTGGGTGTTTTGGACCTGAATTTGAGATATCGACTTTGGGCACCTAAAATATCGATTTTTAGCATGTTTTGGGCCTATATTTTGAAAATATTCTAGCACTGAGTAGGCATGTACAGATCGCTTCTGGGACCCCAAAATATCGAATTTTCGGGTGTTTTGAGCCTGAATTTGAGATATAAACGGGTACAGAAGATGCATGCACATATTGACTTTGGGCACCTAAAATATCGATTTTCAGCATGTTTTGGGCCTGTATTTTGAAAATACTCTAACTACGAGTAGGCATGTATAGATCGCTTCTGGGACCCCAAAATATCGAATTTTCGGGAGTTTTGAGCCTGAATTTGAGATATAAACGGGTACCGAAGATGCATGCACTTATCGACTTTGGACACTTAAAATATCGATTTTCAGCATGTTTTGGGCCTGTATTTTGAAAACATTCTAGCACTGAGTAGGCATATACAGATCGCTTCTGGGACCCCAAAATATCGAGTTTAGGGTGTTTTGGACCTGAATTTGAGATATCGACTTTGGGCACCTAAAATATCGATTTTTAGCATGTTTTGGGCCTATATTTTGAAAATATTCTAACACTGAGTAGGCATGTACAGATCGCTTCTGGGACCCCAAAATATCGAATTTTCGGGTGTTTTGAGCCTGAATTTGAGATATAAACGTGTAAAGAAGATGCATGCACATATTGACTTTGGGCACCTAAAATATCGATTTTCAGCATGTTTTAGGCCTGTATTTTGAAAATACTCTAACTACGAGTAGGCATGTATAGATCGCTTCTGGGACCCCAAAATATCGAATTTTCGGGTGTTTTGAGCCTGAACTTGAGATATAAACGGGTACAGAAGATGCATGCACATATTGACTTTTGGCACCTAAAATATTGATTTCCAGTATTTTTTGGGCCTGTATTTTGAAAATACTCTAACACGGAGTAGGCATGGACAGTTCGCTTCTGGGACCCCAAAATATCGAATTTTCGGGTGTTTTGGGCCTGAATTTGAAATATCGACTTTGGGCACCTAAAATATCGATTTTTAGCATGTTTTGGCCCTATATTTTGAAAATATTCTAGCACTGACTAGGCATGTACAGATCGCTTCTGGGACTCCAAAATATCGAATTTTCGGGTGTTTTGAGCCTGAATTTGAGATATAAACGGGTACAGAAGATGCATGCACATATTGACTTTGGGCACCTTAAATATCGATTTTCAGCATGTTTTGGGCCTATATTTTGAAAATACTCTAACTACGAGTAGGCTTGTATAGATCGCGTCTGGGACCCCAAAATATCGAATTTTCGGGTGTTTTGAGCCTGAATTTGAGATATAAATGGGTACAGAAGATGCATGCAAATAAAGACTTTGGGCACCTAAAATATCGATTTCCAGTATGTTTTGGGCCTGTATTTTGAAAATACTCTAGCACGGAGGAGGCATGGACAGTTCGCTTCTGGGACCCCAAAATATCGAATTTTCGGGTGTTTTGGGCCTGAATTTGAAATATCGACTTTGGGCACCTAAAATATCGATTTTTAGCATGTTTTGGCACTATAATTTGAAAATATTCTAGCACTGAGTAGGCATGTACAGATCGCTTCTGGGGACCCAAAATAACGAATTTTCGGGTGTTTTGAGATTGAATTTGAGATATAAACGGGTACAGAAGATGCATGCACATATTGACTTTGGACACTTAAAATATCGATTTTTAGCATGTTTTGAGCCTATATTTTGAAAACATTCTAGCACTGACTAGACATGTACAGATCGCTTCTGGGACCCAAAATTATCGAATTTTCGGGTGTTTTGAGGTTGAATTTTAAATATATAAACGAGTGCAGAAGATGCATACACATGTTCAATTTGGGTCCCTTAAATATCGATTTTTAGCATATTTTGGGCCTGCATCTGAGTAGGCATGTACAGATAGCTTCTGGGACCCTAAAATATCGAATTTTCGGGTGTTTGGAGCCTGAATTTGAGATATAAACGGGAACAGAAGATGCATGCACATATCGACTTTTGGGCACCTAAAAGATCGATTTTCAGTATGTTTTGGGCCTGTATTTTGAAAATACTCTAACACGGAGTAGGCATGTACAGATCGCTTCTGGGAACCAAAAATATCAAATTTTCGGTGGTTTTGAGCCTGAATTTGAGATATAAACGGGTTCAGAAGATGCATCCTCATATCGACTTTTGGGCACCTAAAAGATCGATTTTCAGTATGTTTTGGGCCTGTATATTGAAAATACTCTAACACGGAGTAGGCATGTACAGATCGCTTCTGGGACCCCAAAATATCGAATTTTTGGGTGTTTTTGGCCTGAATTTGAGATATCGACTTTGGGCACCTAAAATATCGATTTTTAGCATGTTTTAGGCCTTTATTTTGAAAATATTCTAACACTGAGTAGGCATGTAAAGATCGCTTCTGGGACCCCAAAATATCGAATTTTCGGGTGTTTTGAGCCTGAATTTGAGATATAAACGGGTACAGAAGATGCATGCACATATCGACTATTGTGCACCTAAAATATCGATTTTGAGCATGTTTTTTTTGGTCTGTATCTTGAAAACATTCTAACTAGGAGTAGGGATGTACAGATCGCTTCTGGGACCCAAAAATACAGAATTTTCGGGTGTTTTGAGCCTGAATTTGAGATATAAACGGGTACAGAAGATGCATGCACTTATCGACTTTGGACACTTAAAATATCGATTTTCAGCATGTTTTGGGCCTGTATTTTGAAAACATTCTAGCACTGAGTAGGCATGTACAGATCACTTCTGGGACCCCTAAATATCGAGTTTTGGGTGTTTTGGACCTGAATTTGAGATATCGACTTTGGGTACCTAAAATATCGATTTTTAGCATGTTTTGGGCCAATATTTTGAAAATATTCTAGGACTGAGTAGGCATGTACAGATCGCTTCAGGGACCCCAAAATATCGAATTTTCGGGTGTTTTGAGCCTGAATTTGAGATATAAACGGGTACAGAAGATGCATGCACATATTGATTTTAGGCACCTAAAATATCGATTTTCAGCATGTTTTGGGCCTGTATTTTGAAAATACTCTAACTACGAGTAGGCATGTATAGATCGCTTCTGGGACCCCAAAATATCGAATTTTCGGGTGTTTTGAGCCTGAATATGAGATATAAACGGGTACACAAGATGCATGCACTTATCGACTTTGGACACTTAAAATATCGATTTTCAGCATGTTTTGGGCCTGTATTTTGAAAACATTCTAGCACTGAGTAGGCAAGGACAGTTCGCTTCTGGGACCCCAAAATATCGAATTTTCGGGTGTTTTGGGCCTGAATTTGAAATATCGACTTTGGGCACCTAAAATATCGATTTTTAGCATGTTTTGGCCCTATATTTTGAAAATATTCTAGCACTGACTAGGCATGTACAGATCGCTTCTGGGACCCCAAAATATCGAATTTTCGGGTGTTTTGAGCCTGAATTTGAGATATAAACGGGTACAGAAGATGCATGCACATATTGACTTTGGGCACCTTAAATATCGATTTTCAGCATGTTTTGGGCCTATATTTTGAAAATACTCTAACTACGAGTAGGCTTGTATAGATCGCGTCTGGGACCCCAAAATATCGAATTTTCGGGTGTTTTGAGCCTGAATTTGAGATATAAATGGGTACAGAAGATGCATGCAAATAAAGACTTTGGGCACCTAAAATATCGATTTCCAGTATGTTTTGGGCCTGTATTTTGAAAATACTCTAACACGGAGAAGGCATGGACAGTTCGCTTCTGGGACCCCAAAATATCGAATTTTCGGGTGTTTTGGGCCTGAATTTGAAATATCGACTTTGGGCACCTAAAATATCGATTTTTAGCATGTTTTGGCACTATAATTTGAAAATATTCTAGCACTGAGTAGGCATGTACAGATCGCTTCTGGGGACCCAAAATAACGAATTTTCGGGTGTTTTGAGATTGAATTTGAGATATAAACGGGTACAGAAGATGCATGCACATATTGACTTTGGACACTTAAAATATCGATTTTTAGCATGTTTTGAGCCTATATTTTGAAAACATTCTAGCACTGACTAGACATGTACAGATCGCTTCTGGGACCCAAAATTATCGAATTTTCGGGTGTTTTGAGGTTGAATTTTAAATATATATACGAGTGCAGAAGATGCATACACATGTTCAATTTGGGTCCCTTAAATATCGATTTTTAGCATATTTTGGGCCTGCATCTGAGTAGGCATGTACAGATAGCTTCTGGGACCCTAAAATATCGAATTTTCGGGTGTTTGGAGCCTGAATTTGAGATATAAACGGGAACAGAAGATGCATGCACATATCGACTTTTGGGCACCTAAAAGATCGATTTTCAGTATGTTTTGGGCCTGTATTTTGAAAATACTCTAACACGGAGTAGGCATGTACAGATCGCTTCTGGGAACCAAAAATATCAAATTTTCGGGTGTTTTGAGCCTGAATTTGAGATATAAACGGGTTCAGAAGATGCATCCACATATCGACTTTTGGGCACCTAAAAGATCTATTTTCAGTATGTTTTGGGCCTGTATATTGAAAATACTCTAACACGGAGTAGGCATGTACAGATCGCTTCTGGGACCCCAAAATATCGAATTTTTGGGTGTTTTTGGCCTGAATTTGAGATATCGACTTTGGGCATCTAAAATATCGATTTTTAGCATGTTTTAGGCCTTTATTTTGAAAATATTCTAACACTGAGTAGGCATGTAAAGATCGCTTCTGGGACCCCAAAATATCGAATTTTCGGGTGTTTTGAGCCTGAATTTGAGATATAAACGGGTACAGAAGATGCATGCACATATCGACTATTGTGCACCTAAAATATCGATTTTGAGCATGTTTTTTTTGGTCTGTATCTTGAAAACATTCTAACTAGGAGTAGGGATGTACAGATCGCTTCTGGGACCCAAAAATACCGAATTTTCGGGTGTTTTGAGCCTGAATTTGAGATATAAACGGGTACAGAAGATGCATGCACTTATCGACTTTGGACACTTAAAATATCGATTTTCAGCATGTTTTGGGCCTGTATTTTGAAAACATTCTAGCACTGAGTAGGCATGTACAGATCACTTCTGGGACCCCTAAATATCGAGTTTTGGGTGTTTTGGACCTGAATTTGAGATATCGACTTTGGGTACCTAAAATATCGATTTTTAGCATGTTTTGGGCCAATATTTTGAAAATATTCTAGCACTGAGTAGGCATGTACAGATCGCTTCTGGGACCCCAAAATATCGAATTTTCGGGTGTTTTGAGCCTGAATTTGAGATATAAACGGGTACAGAAGATGCATGCACATATTGATTTTAGGCACCTAAAATATCGATTTTCAGCATGTTTTGGGCCTGTATTTTGAAAATACTCTAACTACGAGTAGGCATGTATAGATCGCTTCTGGGACCCCAAAATATCGAATTTTCGGGTGTTTTGAGCCTGAATATGAGATATAAACGGGTACACAAGATGCATGCACTTATCGACTTTGGACACTTAAAATATCGATTTTCAGCATGTTTTGGGCCTGTATTTTGAAAACATTCTAGCACTGAGTAGGCATGGACAGTTCGCTTCTGGGACCCCAAAATATCGAATTTTCGGGTGTTTTGGGCCTGAATTTGAAATATCGACTTTGGGCACCTAAAATATCGATTTTTAGCATGTTTTGGCCCTATATTTTGAAAATATTCTAGCACTGACTAGGCATGTACAGATCGCTTCTGGGACCCCAAAATATCGAATTTTCGGGTGTTTTGAGCCTGAATTTGAGATATAAACGGGTACAGAAGATGCATGCACATATTGACTTTGGGCACCTTAAATATCGATTTTCAGCATGTTTTGGGCCTATATTTTGAAAATACTCTAACTACGAGTAGGCTTGTATAGATCGCGTCTGGGACCCCAAAATATCGAATTTTCGGGTGTTTTGAGCCTGAATTTGAGATATAAATGGGTACAGAAGATGCATGCAAATAAAGACTTTGGGCACCTAAAATATCGATTTCCAGTATGTTTTGGGCCTGTATTTTGAAAATACTCTAACACGGAGAAGGCATGGACAGTTCGCTTCTGGGACCCCAAAATATCGAATTTTCGGGTGTTTTGGGCCTGAATTTGAAATATCGACTTTGGGCACCTAAAATATCGATTTTTAGCATGTTTTGGCACTATAATTTGAAAATATTCTAGCACTGAGTAGGCATGTACAGATCGCTTCTGGGGACCCAAAATAACGAATTTTCGGGTGTTTTGAGATTGAATTTGAGATATAAACGGGTACAGAAGATGCACGCACATATTGACTTTGGACACTTAAAATATCGATTTTTAGCATGTTTTGAGCCTATATTTTGAAAACATTCTAGCACTGACTAGACATGTACAGATCGCTTCTGGGACCCAAAATTATCGAATTTTCGGGTGTTTTGAGGTTGAATTTTAAATATATAAACGAGTGCAGAAGATGCATACACATGTTCAATTTGGGTCCCTTAAATATCGATTTTTAGCATATTTTGGGCCTGCATCTGAGTAGGCATGTACAGATAGCTTCTGGGACCCTAAAATATCGAATTTTCGGGTGTTTGGAGCCTGAATTTGAGATATAAACGGGAACAGAAGATGCATGCACATATCGACTTTTGGGCACCTAAAAGATCGATTTTCAGTATGTTTTGGGCCTGTATTTTGAAAATACTCTAACACGAAGTAGGCATGTACAGATCGCTTCTGGGAACCAAAAATATCAAATTTTCGGGTGTTTTGAGCCTGAATTTGAGATATAAACGGGTTCAGAAGATGCATCCACATATCGACTTTTGGGCACCTAATAGATCTATTTTCAGTATGTTTTGGGCCTGTATATTGAAAATACTCTAACACGGAGTAGGCATGTACAGATCGCTTCTGGGACCCCAAAATATCGAATTTTTGGGTGTTTTTGGCCTGAATTTGAGATATCGACTTTGGGCATCTAAAATATCGATTTTTAGCATGTTTTAGGCCTTTATTTTGAAAATATTCTAACACTGAGTAGGCATGTAAAGATCGCTTCTGGGACCCCAAAATATCGAATTTTCGGGTGTTTTGAGCCTGAATTTGAGATATAAACGGGTACAGAAGATGCATGCACATATCGACTATTGTGCACCTAAAATATCGATTTTGAGCATGTTTTTTTTGGTCTGTATCTTGAAAACATTCTAACTAGGAGTAGGGATGTACAGATCGCTTCTGGGACCCAAAAATACCGAATTTTCGGGTGTTTTGAGCCTGAATTTGAGATATAAACGGGTACAGAAGATGCATGCACTTATCGACTTTGGACACTTAAAATATCGATTTTCAGCATGTTTTGGGCCTGTATTTTGAAAACATTCTAGCACTGAGTAGGCATGTACAGATCACTTCTGGGACCCCTAAATATCGAGTTTTGGGTGTTTTGGACCTGAATTTGAGATATCGACTTTGGGTACCTAAAATATCGATTTTTAGCATGTTTTGGGCCAATATTTTGAAAATATTCTAGCACTGAGTAGGCATGTACAGATCGCTTCTGGGACCCCAAAATATCGAATTTTCGGGTGTTTTGAGCCTGAATTTGAGATATAAACGGGTACAGAAGATGCATGCACATATTGATTTTAGGCACCTAAAATATCGATTTTCAGCATGTTTTGGGCCTGTATTTTGAAAATACTCTAACTACGAGTAGGCATGTATAGATCGCTTCTGGGACCCCAAAATATCGAATTTTCGGGTGTTTTGAGCCTGAATATGAGATATAAACGGGTACACAAGATGCATGCACTTATCGACTTTGGACACTTAAAATATCGATTTTCAGCATGTTTTGGGCCTGTATTTTAAAAACATTCTAGCACTGAGTAGGCATGTACAGATCGCTTCTGGGACCCCAAAATATCGAGTTTTGGGTGTTTTGGACCTGAATTTGAGATATCGACTTTGGGCACCTAAAATATCGATTTTTAGCATGTTTTGGGACTATATTTTGAAAATATTCTAGCCCTGAGTAGGCATGTACAGATCGCTTCTGGGACCCCAAAATATCGAATTTTCGGGTGTTTTGAGCCTGAATTTCAGATATAAACGGGTACAGAAGATGCATGCACATATTGACTTTGGGCACCTAAAATATCGGTTTTCAGCATGTTTTGGGCCTGTATTTTGAAAATACTCTAACTAGGAGTAGGCATGTACAGATCGCTTCTGGGACCCAGAAAAATCGAATTTTCGGGAGTTTTGAGCCTGAATTTGAGATATAAACGGGTACAGAAGATGCATGCACATATTGTCTTTGGGCACCTAAAATATCGATTTCCAGTATGTTTTGGGCCTGTATTTTGAAAATACTCTAACCCGGAGTAGGCATGGACAGTTCGCTACTGGGACCCCAAAATATCGAATTTTCGGGTGTTTTGGGCCTGAATTTGAAATATCGACTTTGGGCACCTAAAAATCGATTTTTAGCATGTTTTGGCCCTATATTTTGAAAATATTCTAGCACTAAGTAGGCATGTACAGATCGCTTCTGGGACCCCAAAATATCGAATTTTCGGGTGTTTTGAGCCTGAATTTGAGGTATAAACGGGTACAGAAGATACATCCACATATCGACTTTTGGGCACCTAAAAGATCGATTTTCAGTATGTTTTGGGCCTGTATATTGAAAATACTCTAACACGGAGTAGGCATGTACAGATCGCTTCTGTGACCCCAAAATATCGAATTTTTGGGTGTTTTTGGCCTGAATTTGAGATATCGACTTTGGGCACCTAAAATATCGATTTTTAGCATGTTTTGGGCCTATATTTTGAAAATATTCTAGCACTGAGTAGGCATGTACAGATCGCTTCTGGGACCCCAAAATATCGAATTTTCGGGTGTTTTGAGCCTGAATTTGAGATATAAACGGGTAAAGAAGATGCATGCACATATTGACTTTGGGCACCTAAAATATCGGTTTTCAGCATGTTTTAGGCCTGTATTTTGAAAATACTCTAACTACGAGTAGGCATGTATAGATCGCTTCTGGGACCCCAAAATATCGAATTTTCGGGTGTTTTGAGCCTGAACTTGAGATATAAACGGGTACAGAAGATGCATGTACATATTGACTTTTGGCACCTAAAATATCGATTTCCAGTATTTTTTGGGCCTGTATTTTGAAAATACTCTAACACGGAGTAGGCATGGACAGTTCGCTTCTGGGACCCCAAAATATCGAATTTTCGGGTGTTTTGGGCCTGAATTTGAAATATCGACTTTGGGCACCTAAAATATCGATTTTTAGCATGTTTTGGCCCTATATTTTGAAAATATTCTAGCACTGACTAGGCATGTACAGATCGCTTCTGGGACCCCAAAATATCGAATTTTCGGGTGTTTTGAGCCTGAATTTGAGATATAAACGGGTACAGAAGATGCATGCACATATTGACTTTGGGCACCTTAAATATCGATTTTCAGCATGTTTTGGGCCTGTATTTTGAAAATACTCTAACTACGAGTAGGCTTGTATAGATCGCGTCTGGGACCCCAAAATATCGAATTTTCGGGTGTTTTGAGCCTGAATTTGAGATATAAATGGGTACAGAAGATGCATGCACATAAAGACTTTGGGCACCTAAAATATCGATTTCCAGTATGTTTTGGGCCTGTATTTTGAAAATACTCTAACACGGAGGAGGCATGGACAGTTCGCTTCTGGGACCCCAAAATATCGAATTTTCGGGTGTTTTGGGCCTGAATTTGAAATATCGACTTTGGGCACCTAAAATATCGATTTTTAGCATGTTTTGGCACTATAATTTGAAAATATTCTAGCACTGAGTAGGCATGTACAGATCGCTTCTGGGGACCCAAAATAACGAATTTTCGGGTGTTTTTGAGATTGAATTTGAGATATAAACGGGTACAGAAGATGCATGCACATATTGACTTTGGACACTTAAAATATCGATTTTTAGCATGTTTTGAGCCTATATTTTGAAAACATTCTAGCACTGACTAGACATGTACAGATCGCTTCTGGGACCCAAAATTATCGAATTTTCGGGTGTTTTGAGGTTGAATTTTAAATATATAAACGAGTGCAGAAGATGCATACACATGTTCAATTTGGGTCCCTTAAATATCGATTTTTAGCATGTTTTGGGCCTGCATCTGAGTAGGCATGTACAGATAGCTTCTGGGACCCTAAAATATCGAATTTTCGGGTGTTTGGAGCCTGAATTTGAGATATAAACGGGAACAGAAGATGCATGCACATATCGACTTTTGGGCACCTAAAAGATCGATTTTCAGTATGTTTTGGGCCTGTATTTTGAAAATACTCTAACACGGAGTAGGCATGTACAGATCGCTTCTGGGAACCAAAAATATCAAATTTTCGGGTGTTTTGAGCCTGAATTTGAGATATAAACGGGTTCAGAAGATGCATCCACATATCGACTTTTGGGCACCTAAAAGATCTATTTTCAGTATGTTTTGGGCCTGTATATTGAAAATACTCTAACACGGAGTAGGCATGTACAGATCGCTTCTGGGACCCCAAAATATCGAATTTTTGGGTGTTTTTGTCCTGAATTTGAGATATCGACTTTGGGCACCTAAAATATCGATTTTTAGCATGTTTTAGGCCTTTATTTTGAAAATATTCTAACACTGAGTAGGCATGTAAAGATCGCTTCTGGGACCCCAAAATATCGAATTTTCGGGTGTTTTGAGCCTGAATTTGAGATATAAACGGGTACAGAAGATGCATGCACATATCGACTATTGTGCACCTAAAATATCGATTTTGAGCATGTTTTTTTTGGTCTGTATCTTGAAAACATTCTAACTAGGAGTAGGGATGTACAGATCGCTTCTGGGACCCAAAAATACCGAATTTTCGGGTGTTTTGAGCCTGAATTTGAGATATAAACGGGTACAGAAGATGCATGCACTTATCGACTTTGGACACTTAAAATATCGATTTTCAGCATGTTTTGGGCCTGTATTTTGAAAACATTCTAGCACTGAGTAGGCATGTACAGATCACTTCTGGGACCCCTAAATATCGAGTTTTGGGTGTTTTGGACCTGAATTTGAGATATCGACTTTGGGCACCTAAAATATCGATTTTTAGCATGTTTTGGCCCTGTATTTTGAAAATATTCTAGCACTGACTAGGCATGTACAGATCGCTTCTGGGACCCCAAAATATCGAATTTTCGGGTGTTTTGAGCCTGAATTTGAGATATAAACGGGTACAGAAGATGCATGCACATATTGACTTTGGGCACCTTAAATATCGATTTTCAGCATGTTTTGGGCCTGTATTTTGAAAATACTCTAACTACGAGTAGGCTTGTATAGATCGCGTCTGGGACCCCAAAATATCGAATTTTCGGGTGTTTTGAGCCTGAATTTGAGATATAAATGGGTACAGAAGATGCATGCACATAAAGACTTTGGGCACCTAAAATATCGATTTCCAGTATGTTTTGGGCCTGTATTTTGAAAATACTCTAACACGGAGGAGGCATGGACAGTTCGCTTCTGGGACCCCAAAATATCGAATTTTCAGGTGTTTTGGGCCTGAATTTGAAATATCGACTTTGGGCACCTAAAATATCGATTTTTAGCATGTTTTGGCACTATAATTTGAAAATATTCTAGCACTGAGTAGGCATGTACAGATCGCTTCTGGGGACCCAAAATAACGAATTTTCGGGTGTTTTTGAGATTGAATTTGAGATATAAACGGGTACAGAAGATGCATGCACATATTGACTTTGGACACTTAAAATATCGATTTTTAGCATGTTTTGAGCCTATATTTTGAAAACATTCTAGCACTGACTAGACATGTACAGATCGCTTCTGGGACCCAAAATTATCGAATTTTCGGGTGTTTTGAGGTTGAATTTTAAATATATAAACGAGTGCAGAAGATGCATACACATGTTCAATTTGGGTCCCTTAAATATCGATTTTTAGCATGTTTTGGGCCTGCATCTGAGTAGGCATGTACAGATAGCTTCTGGGACCCTAAAATATCGAATTTTCGGGTGTTTGGAGCCTGAATTTGAGATATAAACGGGAACAGAAGATGCATGCACATATCGACTTTTGGGCACCTAAAAGATCGATTTTCAGTATGTTTTGGGCCTGTATTTTGAAAATACTCTAACACGGAGTAGGCATGTACAGATCGCTTCTGGGAACCAAAAATATCAAATTTTCGGGTGTTTTGAGCCTGAATTTGAGATATAAACGGGTTCAGAAGATGCATCCACATATCGACTTTTGGGCACCTAAAAGATCTATTTTCAGTATGTTTTGGGCCTGTATATTGAAAATACTCTAACACGGAGTAGGCATGTACAGATCGCTTCTGGGACCCCAAAATATCGAATTTTTGGGTGTTTTTGTCCTGAATTTGAGATCTCGACTTTGGGCACCTAAAATATCGATTTTTAGCATGTTTTAGGCCTTTATTTTGAAAATATTCTAACACTGAGTAGGCATGTAAAGATCGCTTCTGGGTCCCCAAAATATCGAATTTTCGGGTGTTTTGAGCCTGAATTTGAGATATAAACGGGTACAGAAGATGCATGCACATATCGACTATTGTGCACCTAAAATATCGATTTTGAGCATGTTTTTTTTGGTCTGTATCTTGAAAACATTCTAACTAGGAGTAGGGATGTACAGATCGCTTCTGGGACCCAAAAATACCGAATTTTCGGGTGTTTTGAGCCTGAATTTGAGATATAAACGGGTACAGAAGATGCATGCACTTATCGACTTTGGACACTTAAAATATCGATTTTCAGCATGTTTTGGGCCTGTATTTTGAAAACATTCTAGCACTGAGTAGGCATGTACAGATCACTTCTGGGACCCCTAAATATCGAGTTTTGGGTGTTTTGGACCTGAATTTGAGATATCGACTTTGGGCACCTAAAATATCGATTTTTAGCATGTTTTGGGCCAATATTTTGAAAATATTCTAGCACTGAGTAGGCATGTACAGATCGCTTCTGGGACCCCAAAATATCGAATTTTCGGGTGTTTTGAGCCTGAATTTGAGATATAAACGGGTACAGAAGATGCATGCACATATTGATTTTAAGCACCTAAAATATCGATTTTCAGCATGTTTTGGGCCTGTATTTTGAAAATACTCTAACTACGAGTAGGCATGTATAGATCGCTTCTGGGACCCCAAAATATCGAATTTTCGGGTGTTTTGAGCCTGAATATGAGATATAAACGGGTACACAAGATGCATGCACTTATCGACTTTGGACACTTAAAATATCGATTTTCAGCATGTTTTGGGCCTGTATTTTGAAAACATTCTAGCACTGAGTAGGCATGTACAGATCGCTTCTGGGACCCCAAAATATCGAGTTTTGGGTGTTTTGGACCTGAATTTGAGATATCGACTTTGGGCACCTAAAATATCGATTTTTAGCATGTTTTGGGACTATATTTTGAAAATATTCTAGCCCTGAGTAGGCATGTACAGATCGCTTCTGGGACCCCAAAATATCGAATTTTCGGGTGTTTTGAGCCTGAATTTCAGATATAAACGGGTACAGAAGATGCATGCACATATTGACTTTGGGCACCTAAAATATCGATTTTCAGCATGTTTTGGGCCTGTATTTTGAAAATACTCTAACTAGGAGTAGGCATGTACAGATCACTTCTGGGACCCAGAAAAATCGAATTTTCGGGAGTTTTGAGCCTGAATTTGAGATATAAACGGGTACAGAAGATGCATGCACATATTGTCTTTGGGCACCTAAAATATCGATTTCCAGTATGTTTTGGGCCTGTATTTTGAAAATACTCTAACCCGGAGTAGGCATGGACAGTTCGCTACTGGGACCCCAAAATATCGAATTTTCGGGTGTTTTGGGCCTGAATTTGAAATATCGACTTTGGGCACCTAAAAATCGATTTTTAGCATGTTTTGGCCCTATATTTTGAAAATATTCTAGCACTAAGTAGGCATGTACAGATCGCTTCTGGGACCCCAAAATTTCGAATTTTCGGGTGTTTTGAGCCTGAATTTGAGATATAAACGGGTACAGAAGATGCATGCACATATTGACTTTGGGCACCTAAAATATCGATTTTCAGCATGTTTTGGGCCTGTATTTTGAAAATACTCTAACTACGAGTAGGCATGTATAGATCGCTTCTGGGACCCCAAAATATCGAATTTTCGGGTGTTTTTGAGCCTGAATTTGAGATATAAACGGGTACAGAAGATGCATGCACATAAAGACTTTGGGCACCTAAAATATCGATTTCCAGTATGTTTTGGACCTGTATTTTGAAAATACTCTAACACGGAGTAGGCATGGACAGTTCGCTTCTGGGACCCCAAAATATCGAGTTTTCGGGTGTTTTGGGCCTGAATTTGAAATATCGACTTTGGGCACCTAAAATATCGATTTTTAGCATGTTTTGGCCCTATATTTTGAAAATATTCTAGCACTGAGTAGGCATGTACAGATCGCTTCTGGGACCCCAAAATATCGAATTTTCGGGCGTTTTGAGCCTGAATTTGAGATATAAACGGGTACAGAAGATGCATGCACATATTGACTTTGGTCACCTAAAATATCGATTTTCAGCATGTTTTGGGCCTGTATATTGAAAATTCTCTAACTAGGAGTAGGCATGTACAGATGGCTTCTGGGGACCCAAAATAACGAATTTTCGGGTGTTTTGAGATTGAATTTGAGATATAAACGGGTACAGAAGATGCATGCACATATTGACTTTGGACACTTAAAATATCGATTTTTAGCATGTTTTGAGCCTATATTTTGAAAACATTCTAGCACTGACTAGACATGTATAGATCGCTTCTGGGACCCAAAATTATCGAATTTTCGGTGTTTTGAGGTTGAATTTGAGATATAAACGAGTGCAGAAGATGCATACACATGTTCAATTTGGGTCCCTTAAATATCGTATTTTAGCATGTTTTGGGCCTGCATCTGAGTAGGCATGTACAGATCGCTTCTGGGACCCCAAAATATCGAATTTTCGGGTGTTTGGAGCCTGAATTTTAGATATAAACGGGTACAGAAGATGCATGCACATATTGACTTTGGGCACCTAAAATATCGATTTTCAGCATGTTTTGGGCCTGTATTTTGAAAATACTCTAACTACGAGTAGGCATGTATAGATCGCTTCTGGGACCCCAAAATATCGAATTTTCGGGTGTTTTGAGCCTGAATTTGAGATATAAACGGGTACAGAAGATGCATGCACATAAAGACTTTGGGCACCTAAAATATCGATTTCCAGTATGTTTTGGACCTGTATTTTGAAAATACTCTAACACGGAGTAGGCATGGACAGTTCGCTTCTGGGACCCCAAAATATCGAGTTTTCGGGTGTTTTGAGCCTGAATTTGAAATATCGACTTTGGGCACCTAAAATATCGATTTTTAGCATGTTTTGGCCCTATATTTTGAAAATATTCTAGCACTGAGTAGGCATGTACAGATCGCTTCTGCGACCCCAAAATATCGAATTTTCGGGCGTTTTGAGCCTGAATTTGAGATATAAACGGGTACAGAAGATGCATGCACATATTGACTTTGGGCACCTAAAATATCGATTTTTAGCATGTTTTGGGCCTGTATATTGAAAATTCTCTAACTAGGAGTAGGCATGTACAGATTGCTTCTGGGGACCCAAAATAACGAATTTTCGGGTTTTTGAGATTGAATTTGAGATATAAACGGGTACAGAAGATGCATGCACATATTGACTTTGGACACTTAAAATATCGATTTTTAGCATGTTTTGAGCCTATATTTTGAAAACATTCTAGCACTGACTAGACATGTATAGATCGCTTCTGGGACCCAAAATTATCGAATTTTCGGTGTTTTGAGGTTGAATTTGAGATATAAACGAGAGCAGAAGATGCATACACATGTTCAATTTGGGTCCCTTAAATATCGTATTTTAGCATGTTTTGGGCCTGCATCTGAGTAGGCATGTACAGATCGCTTCTGGGACCCCAAAATATCGAGTTTTCGGGTGTTTGGAGCCTGAATTTGAGATATAAACGGGTACAGAAGATGCATGCACATATCGACTTTTGTGCACCTAAAATATCGATTTTCAGCATGTTTTGGGCCTGTATTTTGAAAATACTCTACCTAGGAGTAGGCATGTACAGATCGCTTCTGGGACCCAAAAATATCGAATTTTCGGGTGTTTTGAGTCTGAATTTGAGATATAAACGGGTACAGAAGATGCATGCACATATCGACTTTGGATATTTGTAATATCGATTTTTAGCATGTTTTGAGCCTATATTTTGAAAACATTCTAGCACTGACTAGACATGTACAGATCGCTTCTGGGACCCAAAATTATCGAATTTTTTCGGGTGTTTTGAGGTTGAATTTGAGATATAAACGAGTGCAGAAGATGGATACACATGTTCAATTTGGGTACCTAAAATATCGATTTTTAGCATGTTTTGGGCCTGCATCTGAGTAGGCATGTACAGATCGCTTCTGGGACCCCAAAATATCGAATTTTCGGGTGTTTGGAGCCTGAATTTGAGATATAAACGGGTACAGAAGATGCATGCAAATATTGACTTTAGGCACCTAAAATATCGATTTTCAGCATGTTTTGAGTCTGTATTTTGAAAATACTCTAACTAGGAGTAGGCATGTACAGATCGCTTCTGGGACCCAAAATTATCAAATTTTCGGGTGTTTTCAGCCTGAATTTGAGATATAAACGGGTAAAGAAGATGCATGCACATATTGACTTTGGGCACCTAAAATATCGATTTTTAGCATGTTTTGGTCCTATATTTTGAAAATATTCTAGCCCTGAGTAGGCATGTACAGATCGCTGCTGGGACCCCAAAATATCGAATTTTCGGTTATTTTCAGCCTGAATTTGAGATATAAACGGGTACAGAAGATGCATGCACATATCGACTTTTGGGCACCTAAAATATCGATTTTGAGCATGTTTTGGGTCTGTATCAAGAAAACATTCTAACTAGGAGTAGGGATGTACAGATCGCTTCTAGAACCCAAAAATACCGAATTTTCGGGTGTTTTGAGCCTGAATTTGAGATATAAACGGGTACAGAAGATGCATGCACATATTGACTTTGGGCACCTAAAATATCGATTTTCAGCCTGTTTTGAGCCTGTATTTTGAAAATACTCTAACTAGGAGTAGGCATGTACAGATCGCTTCTGGGACCCCAAAATATCGAATTTTCGGGTGTTGTGAGCCTGAATTTGAGATATAAACGGGTACAGAAGATGCATGCACATAAAGACTTTGGGCACCTAAAATATCGATTTCCAGTATGTTTTGGACCTGTATTTTGAAAATACTCTAACATGGAGTAGGCATGGACAGTTCGCTTCTGGGACCCCAAAATATCGAGTTTTCGGGTGTTTTGGGCCTGAATTTGAAATATCGACTTTGGGCACCTAAAATATCATTTTTTAGCATGTTTTGGCCCTATATTTTGAAAATATTCTAGCACTGAGTAGGCATGTACAGATCGCTTCTGGGACCCCAAAATATCGAATTTTCGGGTGTTTTGAGCCTGAATTTGAGATATAAACGGGTACAGAAGATGCATGCACATATTGACTTTGGGCACCTAAAATATCGATTTTCATCCTGTTTTGAGCCTGTATTTTGAAAATACTCTAACTAGGAGTAGGCATGTACAGATCGCTTCTGGGATCCCAAAATATCGAATTTTCGGGTGTTGTGAGCCTGAATTTGAGATATAAACGGGTACAGAAGATGCATGCACATATTGACTCTAGGCACCTAAAATATCGATTTCCAGTATGTTTTGGGCCTGTATTTTGAAAACAGTCTAACACGGAGTATGCATGGACAGTTCGCTTCTGGGACCCCAAAATATCGAATTTTCGGGTGTTTTGGGCCCGAATTTGAAATATAGACTTTGGGCACCTAAAATATCGATTTTTAGCATGTTTTGGCCCTATATTTTGAAAATATTCTAGCACTAAGTAGGCATGTACAGATCGCTTCTGGGACCCCAAAATATCGAATTTTCGGGTGTTTTGAGATTGAATTTGAGATATAAACAGGTACAGAAGATGCATGCATATATTGACTTTGGACACTTAAAATATCGATTTTTAGCATGTTTTGAGCCTATATTTTGAAAACATTCTAGCACTGACTAGACATGTACAGATCCCTTCTGGGACCCAAAATTATAGAATTTTCGGGTGTTTTGAGGTTGAATTTGAGATATAAACGAGTGCAGAAGATGCATACACATGTTCAATTTGGGTCCCTTAAATATCGTATTTTAGCATGTTTTGGGCCTGCATCTGAGTAGGCATGTACAGATCGCTTCTGGGACCCCAAAATATCGAATTTTCGGGTGTTTGGAGCCTGAATTTTAGATATAAACGGGTACAGAAGATGCATGCACATATCGACTTTTGGGCACCTAAAATATCGATTTTCAGCATGTTTTGGGCCTGTATTTTGAAAATACTCTAACTAGGTGTAGGCATGTACAGATCGCTTCTGGGACCCCAAAATATCGAATTTTCGGGTGTTTTGAGCCTGAATTTGAGATATAAACGGGTACAGAAGATGCATGCACATATCGACTTTGGACACTTATAATATCGATTTTTAGCATGTTTCGAGCCTATATTTTGAAAACATTCTAGCACTGACTAGACATGTACAGATCGCTTCTGGGACCCAAAATTATTGAATTTTCGGGTGTTTTGAGGTTGAATTTGAGATATAAACGAGTGCAGAAGATGGATACACATGTTCAATTTGGGTACCTAAAATATCGATTTTTAGCATGTTTTGGGCATGCATCTGAGTAGGCATGTACAGATCGCTTCTGGGACCCCAAAATATCGAATTTTCGGGTGTTTGGAGCCTGAATTTGATATATAAACGGGTACAGAAGATGCATGCAAATATTGACTTTAGGCACCTAAAATATCGATTTTCAGCATGTTTTGAGTCTGTATTTTGAAAATACTCTAACTAGGAGTAGGCATGTACAGATCGCTTCTGGGACCCAAAATTATCAAATTTTCGGGTGTTTTCAGCCTGAATTTGAGATATAAACGGGTACAGAAGATGCATGCACATATTGACTTTGGGCACCTAAAATATCGATTTTCAGCCTGTTTTGAGCCTGTATTTTGAAAATACTCTAACTAGGAGTAGGCATGTACAGATCGCTTCTGGGACTCCAAAATATCGAATTTTCGGGTGTTGTGAGCCTGAATTTGAGATATAAACGGGTACAGAAGATGCATGCACATAAAGACTTTGGGCACCTAAAATATCGATTTCCAGTATGTTTTGGACCTGTATTTTGAAAATACTCTAACACGGAGTAGGCATGGACAGTTCGCTTCTGGGACCCCAAAATATCGAGTTTTCGGGTGTTTTGGGCCTGAATTTGAAATATCGACTTTGGGCACTTAAAATATCATTTTTTAGCATGTTTTGGCCCTATATTTTGAAAATATTCTAGCACTGAGTAGGCATGTACAGATCGCTTCTGGGACCCCAAAATATCGAATTTTCGGGTGTTTTGAGCCTGAATTTGAGATATAAACGGGTACAGAAGATGCATGCACATATTGACTTTGGGCACCTAAAATATCGATTTTGAGCCTGTTTTGAGCCTGTATTTTGAAAATACTCTAACTAGGAGTAGGCATGTACAGATCGCTTCTGGGATCCCAAAATATCGAATTTTCGGGTGTTGTGAGCCTGAATTTGAGATATAAACGGGTACAGAAGATGCATGCACATATTGACTCTAGGCACCTAAAATATCGATTTCCAGTATGTTTTGGGCCTGTATTTTGAAAACAGTCTAACACGGAGTATGCATGGACAGTTCGCTTCTGGGACCCCAAAATATCGAATTTTCGGGTGTTTTGGGCCCGAATTTGAAATATAGACTTTGGGCACCTAAAATATCGATTTTTAGCATGTTTTGGACCTATATTTTGAAAATATTCTAGCACTAAGTAGGCATGTACAGATCGCTTCTGGGACCCCAAAATATCGAATTTTCGGGTGTTTTGAGATTGAATTTGAGATATAAACGGGTACAGAAGATGCATGCATATATTGACTTTGGACACTTAAAATATCAATTTTTAGCATGTTTTGAGCCTATATTTTGAAAACATTCTAGCACTGACTAGACATGTACAGATCCCTTCTGGGACCCAAAATTAAAGAATTTTCGGGTGTTTTGAGGTTGAATTTGAGATATAAACGAGTGCAGAAGATGCATACACATGTTCAATTTGGGTCCCTTAAATATCGTATTTTAGCATGTTTTGGGCCTGCATCTGAGTAGGCATGTACAGATCGCTTCTGGGACCCCAAAATATCGAATTTTCGGGTGTTTGGAGCCTGAATTTTAGATATAAACGGGTACAGAAGATGAATGCACATATCGACTTTTGGGCCCCTAAAATATCGATTTTCAGCATGTTTTGGGCCTGTATTTTGAAAATACTCTAACTAGGAGTAGGCATGTACAGATCTCTTCTGGGACCCCAAAATATCGAATTTTCGGGTGTTTTGAGCCTGAATTTGAGATATAAACGGGTACAGAAGATACATGCACATATCGACTTTGGACACTTATAATATCGATTTTTAGCATGTTTCGAGCCTATATTTTGAAAATATTCTAGCACTGACTAGACATGTACAGATCGCTTCTGGGACCCAAAATTATTGAATTTTCGGGTGTTTTGAGGTTGAATTTGAGATATAAACGAGTGCAGAAGATGGATACACATGTTCAATTTGGGTACCTAAAATATCGATTTTTAGCATGTTTTGGGCCTGCATCTGAGTAGGCATGTACAGATCGCTTCTGGGACCCCAAAATATCGAATTTTCGGGTGTTTGGAGCCTGAATTTGATATATAAACGGGTACAGAAGATGCATGCAAATATTGACTTTAGGCACCTAAAATATCGATTTTCAGCATGTTTTGAGTCTGTATTTTGAAAATACTCTAACTAGGAGTAGGCATGTACAGATCGCTTCTGGGACCCAAAATTATCAAATTTTCGGGTGTTTTCAGCCTGAATTTGAGATATAAACGAGTACAGAAGATGCATGCACATATCGACTTTTGGGCACCTAAAATATCGATTTTGAGCATGTTTTGGGTTTGTATCATGAAAACATTCTAACACGGAGTAGGGATGTACAGATCGCTTCTAGGACCCAAAAATACCGAATTTTCGGGTGTTTTCAGCCTGAATTTGAGATATAAACGGGTACAGAAGATGCATGCACATATTGACTTTGGGCACCTAAAATATCGATTTTCAGCCTGTTTTGGGCCTGTATTTTGAAATTACCCTAACTAGGAGTAGGCATGTACAGATCGCTTCTGGGACCCAAAAATATCGAATTTTTGGGTGTTTTTGGCCTGAATTTGAGATATCGACTTTGTGCACCTAAAATATCGATTTTTAGCATGTTTTGGGCCTATATTTTGAAAATATTCTAACACTGAGTAGGCATGTACAGATCGCTTCTGGGACCCCAAAATATCGAATTTTCGGGTGTTTGGAGCCTGAATTTTAATATATAAACGGGTACAGAAGATGCATGCACATATTGACTTTGGGCACCTAAAATATCGATTTTCAGCATGTTTTGGGCCTGTATTTTGAAAATACTCTAACTAGGAGTAGGCATGTACAGATCGCTTCTGGGACCCCAAAATATCGAATTTTCGGGTGTTTTGAGCCTGAATTTGAGATATAAACGGGTACAGAAGATGCATGCACATATCGACTTTGGACACTTATAATATCGATTTTTAGCATGTTTCGAGCCTATATTTTGAAAACATTCTAGCACTGACTAGACATGTACAGATCGCTTCTGGGACCCAAAATTATTGAATTTTCGGGTGTTTTGAGGTTGAATTTGAGATATAAACGAGTGCAGAAGATGGATACACATGTTCAATTTGGGTACCTAAAATATCGATTTTTAGCATGTTTTGGGCCTGCATCTGAGTAGGCATGTACAGATCGCTTCTGGGACCCCAAAATATCGAATTTTCGGGTGTTTGGAGCCTGAATTTGATATATAAACGGGTACAGAAGATGCATGCAAATATTGACTTTAGGCACCTAAAATATCGATTTTCAGCATGTTTTGAGTCTGCATTTTGAAAATACTCTAACTAGGAGTAGGCATGTACAGATCGCTTCTGGGACCCAAAATTATCAAATTTTCGGGTGTTTTCAGCCTGAATTTGAGATATAAACGAGTACAGAAGATGCATGCACATATCGACTTTTGGGCACCTAAAATATCGATTTTGAGCATGTTTTGGGTTTGTATCATGAAAACATTCTAACTAGGAGTAGGGATGTACAGATCGCTTCTAGGACCCAAAAATAACGAATTTTCGGGTGTTTTCAGCCTGAATTTGAGATATAAACGGGTACAGAAGATGCATGCACATATTGACTTTGGGCACCTAAAATATCGATTTTCAGCCTGTTTTGGGCCTGTATTTTGAAATTACCCTAACTAGGAGTAGGCATGTACAGATCGCTTCTGGGACCCAAAAATATCGAATTTTTGGGTGTTTTTGGCCTGAATTTGAGATATCGACTTTGGGCACCTAAAATATCGATTTTTAGCATGTTTTGGGCCTATATTTTGAAAATATTCTAACACTGAGTAGGCATGTACAGATCGCTTCTGGGACCCCAAAATATCGAATTTTCGGGTGTTTGGAGCCTGAATTTTAATATATAAACGGGTACAGAAGATGCATGCACATATTGACTTTGGGCACCTAAAATATCGATTTTCAGCATGTTTTGGGCCTGTATTTTGAAAATACTCTAACTAGGAGTAGGCATGTACAGATCGCTTCTGGGACCCAAAAATATCGAATTTTCGGGTGTTTTGAGCCTGAATTTGAGATATAAACGGGTACAGAAGATGCATGCACATATCGACTTTGGACATTTAAAATATCGATTTTTAGCATGTTTTGAGCCTATATTTTGAAAACATTCTAGCACTGACTAAACATGTACAGATCGCTTCTGGGACCCAAAATTATCAAATTTTCGGGTGTTTTGAGGTTGAATTTGAGATATAAACGAGTGCAGAAGATGCAAACACATGTTGACTTTGGGCACCTAAAATATCGATTTTCAGCATGTTTTGGGCCTGCATGTGAGTAGGCATGTACAGATCGCTTCTGGGAACCCAAAATATCGAATTTTCGGGTGTTTGAAGTCTGAATTTGAAATATAAACGGGTACAGAAGATGCATGCACATATCGACTTTTGGGCACCTAAAAGATCGATTTTCAGTATGTTTTGGGCCTGTATTTTGAAAATACTCTAACACGGAGTAGGCATGTATAGTTCGCTCCTGGGACCCCAAAATATCGAATTTTCGTGTGTTTTGGGCCTGAATTTGTAATATCGACTTTGGGCACCTAAGATATCGATTTTTAGCATGTTTTGGTCCTATATTTTGAAAATATTCTAGCACTGAGTAGGCATGTACAGATCACTGCTGGGACCCCAAAATATCGAATTTTCGGTTATTTTCAGCCTGAATTTGAGATATAAACGGGTACAGAAGATGCATGCACATATCGACTTTTGGGCACCTAAAATATCGATTTTGAGCATGTTTTGGGTCTGTATCATGAAAATATTCTAACTAGGAGTAGGGATGTACAGATCGCTTCTAGGACCCAAAAATACCGAATTTTCGGCTGTTTTGAGCCTGAATTTGATATATAAACGGGTACAGAAGATGCATGCACATATTGACTTTGGGCACCTAAAATATCGATTTTCAGCCTCTTTTGAGCCTGTATTTTGAAAATACTCTAACTAGGAGTAGGCATGTACAGATCGCTTCTGGGACCCCAAAATATCGAATTTTCGGGTGTTGTGAGCCTGAATTTGAGATATAAACGGGTACAGAAGATGCAAGCACATATTGACTCTAGGCACCTAAAATATCGATTTCCAGTATGTTTTGGGCCTGTATTTTGAAAATAGTCTAACACGGAGTATGCATGGACAGTTCGATTCTGGGACCCCAAAATATCGAATTTTCGGGTGTTTTGGGCCCGAGTTTGAAATATAGACTTTGGGCACCTAAAATATCGATTTTTAGCATGTTTTGGCCCTATATTTTGAAAATATTCTAGCACTAAGTAGGCATGTACAGATCGCTTCTGGGACCCCAAAATATCGAATTTTCGGGTGTTTTGAGCCTGAATTTGAGATATAAACGGGTACAGAAGATGCATGCACATATTGACTTTGGGCACCTAAAATATCGATTTTCAGCATGTTTTGGGCCTGTATTTTGAAAATACTCTAACTATGAGTAGGCATGTACAGATCGCTTCTGGGAACCCAAAATAACGAATTTTCGGGTGTTTTGAGATTGAATTTGAGATATAAACGGGTACAGAAGATGCATTCACATATTGACTTTGGACACTTTAAATATCGATTTTTAGCATGTTTTGAGCCTATATTTTGAAAACATTCTAGCACTGACTAGACATGTACAGATCGCTTCTGGGACCCAAAATTATCGAATTTTCGGGTGTTTTGAGGTTGAATTTGAGATATAAACGGGTACAGAAGATGCATGCACATATTGACTTTGGGCACCTAAAATATCGATTTTCAGCATGTTTTGGGCCTGTATTTTGAAAATACTCTAACTATGAGTAGGCATGTACAGATCGCTTCTGGGAACCCAAAATAACGAATTTTCGGGTGTTTTGAGATTGGATTTGAGATATAAACGGGTACAGAAGATGCATTCACATATTGACTTTGGACACTTAAAATATCGATTTTTAGCATGTTTTGAGCCTATATTTTGAAAACATTCTAGCACTGACTAGACATGTTCAGATCGCTTCTGGGACCCAAAATTATCGAATTTTCGGGTTTTTTGAGGTTGAATTTGAGATATAAACGAGTGCAGAAGATGCATACACATGTTCAATTTGGGTCCCTTAAATATCGATTTTTAGCATCTTTTGGGCCTGCATCTGAGTAGGCATGTACAGATCGCTTCTGGGACCCCAAAATATCGAATTTTAGGGTGTTTGGAGCCTGAATTTTAGATATAAACGGGTACAGAAGATGAATGCACATATCGACTTTTGGGCACCTAAAAGATCAATTTTCAGTATGTTTTGGGCCAGTATTTTGAAAATACTCTAACACGGAGTAGGCATGTACAGTTCGCTTCTGGGACCCTAAAATATCGAATTTTAGGGTGTTTTGGGCCTTAATTTGAGATATAAACGGGTACAGATGATGCAAGCACATATCGACTTGGACACTTAAAATATCGATTTTTAGCATGTTTTGAGCCTGTGTTTTGAAAACATTCTAGCACTGAGTAGGCAAATACAGATCGCTCCTGGGACCCAAAATTATCGAATTTTCGGGTGTTTTGAGATTGAATTTGAGATACAAACGGGTACAGAAGATGCATTCACATATTGACTTTGGACACTTAAAATATCGATTTTTAGCATGTTTTGAGCCTATATTTTGAAAACATTCTAGCACTGACTAGACATGTACAGATCGCTTCTGGGACCCAAAATTATCGAATTTTCGGGTGTTTTGAGGTTGAATTTGAGATATAAACGAGTGCAGAAGATGCATACACATGTTCAATTTGGGTCCCTTAAATATCGATTTTTAGCATGTTTTGGGCCTGCATCTGAGTAGGCATGTACAGATCGCTTCTGGGACCCCAAAATATCGAATTTTCGGGTGTTTGGAGCCTGAATTTTAGATATAAACGGGTACAGAAGATGAATGCACATATCGACTTTTGGGCACCTAAAATATCAATTTTCAGTATGATTTGGGCCAGTATTTTGAAAATACTCTAACACGGAGTAGGCATGTACAGTTCGCTTCTGGGACCCCAAAATATCGAATTTTAGGGTGTTTTGGGCCTTAATTTGAGATATAAACGGGTACAGATGATGCAAGCACATATCGACTGGGACACTTAAAATATCGATTTTTAGCATGTTTTGAGCCTGTGTTTTGAAAACATTCTAGCACTGAGTAGGCAAATACAGATCGCTCCTGGGACCCAAAAATATCAAATTTTCGGGTGTTTTGAGGTTAAATTTGGGATATAAACGGGTACAGAAGATGCATTTACATATCGACTTTTGGGCACCTAAAAGATCGATTTTCAGTATGTTTCGAGCCTGTAATTTGAAAATACTCTAACACGGAGTAGGCATGTACAGTTCGCTTCTGGGACCCCAAAATATCGAATTTTCGGGTGTTTTGGGCCTGAATTTGAGATATCGAATTTGGGGACCTAAAATATCGATTTTTAGCATGTTTTGGGTCTATATTTTGAAAATATTCTAGCACTAAGTAGGCATGTACAGATCACTTCTGGGACCCCAAAATATCGAATTTTCGAGTGTTTTGAGGTTGAATTTGGGATATAAACGGGTACAGAAGATGCATACACATGTTGACTTTGGTCACCTAAAATATCGATTTTCAGCTTGTTTTGGGCCTGTATTTTGAAAATGCTCTAACACGGAGTAAACAAGTACAGATCGCTTCTGGGACCCCAAAATATCGAATTTTCCGGTGTTTTGAGCCTGAATTTGAGATAAAAACGGGTACAGAAGATGCATGCACATATCGACTTTGGACACTTAAAATATCGATTTTCAGCATGTTGTGGGCCTGTATTTTGAAAACATTCTAGCACTGAGTAGGCATGTACAGATCGCTTCTGGGACCCCAAAATATTGAGTTTTTGGGTGTTTTGGACCTGAATTTGAGATATCGACTTTGGGCACCTAAATATCGATTTTTAGCATGTTTTGGCCCTATATTTTGAAAATATTCTAGCACTGAGTAGGCATGTACAGATCGCTTCTGGGACCCCAAAATATCGAATTTTCGTGTGTTTTGAGCCTTAATTTGAGATATAAACAGGTACAGAAGATGCATGCACATATTGACTATGGGCACCTAAAATATCGATTTTCAGCATGTTTTGGGCCTGTATTTTGAAAATACTCTAACTAGGAGTAGGCATGTACAGATCGCTTCTGGGACCCAAAATTATCGAATTTTCGGGTGTTTTGAGATTGAATTTGAGATACAAACGGGTACAGAAGATGCATTCACATATTGACTTTGGACACTTAAAATATCGATTTTTAGCATGTTTTGAGCCTATATTTTGAAAACATTCTAGCACTGACTAGACATGTACAGATCGCTTCTGGGACCCAAAATTATCGAATTTTCGGGTGTTTTGAGGTTGAATTTGAGATATAAACGAGTGCAGAAGATGCATACACATGTTCAATTTGGGTCCCTTAAATATCGATTTTTAGCATGTTTTGGGCCTGCATCTGAGTAGGCATGTACAGATCGCTTCTGGGACCCCAAAATATCGAATTTTCGGGTGTTTGGAGCCTGAATTTTAGATATAAACGGGTACAGAAGATGCATGCACATATCGACTTTTGGGCACCTAAAATATCAATTTTCAGTATGTTTTGGGCCAGTATTTTGAAAATACTCTAACACGGAGTAGGCATGTACAGTTCGCTTCTGGGACCCCAAAATATCGAATTTTAGGTTGTTTTGGACCTTAATTTGAGATATAAACGGGTACAGATGATGCAAGCACATATCGACTTGGACACTTAAAATATCGATTTTTAGCATGTTTTGAGCCTGTGTTTTGAAAACATTCTAGCACTGAGTAGGCAAATACAGATCGCTCCTGGGACCCAAAAATATCAAATTTTCGGGTGTTTTGAGGTTAAATTTGGGATATAAACGGGTACAGAAGATGCATTTACATATCGACTTTTGGGCTTTTAAAAGATCGATTTTCAGTATGTTTCGAGCCTGTAATTTGAAAATACTCTAACATGGAGTAGGCATGTACAGTTCGCTTCTGGGACCCCAAAATATCGAATTTTCGGGTGTTTTGGGCCTGAATTTGAGATATCGAATTTGGGGACCTAAAATATCGATTTTTAGCATGTTTTGGGTCTATATTTTGAAAATATTCTAGCACTAAGTAGGCATGTACAGATCACTTCTGGGACCCCAAAATATCGAATTTTCGGGTGTTTTGAGGTTGAATTTGGGATATAAACGGGTACAGAAGATGCATACACATGTTGACTTCGGTCACCTAAAATATCGATTTTATGCTTGTTTTGGGCCTGTATTTTGAAAATGCTCTAACACGGAGTAAACAAGTACAGATCGCTTTTGGGACCCCAAAATATCGAATTTTCGGGTGTTTTGGACCTGAATTTGAGATATCGACTTTGGGCACCTAAATATCGATTTTTAGCATGTTTTGGCCCTATATTTTGAAAATATTCTAGCACTGAGTAGGCATGTACAGATCGCTTCTGGGACCACAAAATATCGAATTTTCGGGTGTTTTGAGCCTGAATTTGAGATATAAACGGGTACAGAAGATGCATGCACATATTGACTTTGGGCACCTAAAATATCTATTTTCAGCATGTTTTGGGCCTGTATTTTGAAAATACTCTAACTAGGAGTAGGCATGTACAGATCGCTTCTGGGACCCAAAAATATCGAATTTTCGGGTGTTTTGAGCCTGAATTTGAGATATAAACGGGTACAGAAGATGCATGCACATATCGACTTTGGACATTTAAAATATCGATTTTTAGCATGTTTTGAGCCTATATTTTGAAAACATTCTAGCACTGACTAGACATGTACAGATCGCTTCTGGGACCCAAAATTATCAAATTTTCGGGTGTTTTGAGGTTGAATTTGAGATATAAACGAGTGCAGAAGATGCATACACATGTTGACTTTGGGCACCTAAAATATCGATTTTCAGCATGTTTTGGGCCTGCATGTGAGTAGGCATGTACAGATCGCTTCTGGGACCCCAAAATATTGAATTTTCGGGTGTTTGGAGTCTGAATTTGAAATATAAACGGGTACAGAAGATGCATGCACATATCGACTTTTGGGCTCCTAAAAGATCGATTTTCAGTATGTTTTGGGCCTGTATTTTGAAAATACTCTAACACGGAGTAGGCATGTATAGTTCGCTCCTGGGACCCCAAAATATCGAATTTTCGTGTGTTTTGGGCCTGAATTTGAAATATCGACTTTGGGCACCTAAAATATCGATTTTTAGCATGTTTTGGTCCTATACTTTGAAAATATTCTAGCACTGAGTAGGCATGTACAGATCGCTGCTGGGACCCCAAAATATCGAATTTTCGGTTATTTTCAGCCAGAATTTGAGATATAAACGGGTACAGAAGATGCATGCACATATCGACTTTTTGCACCTAAAATATCGATTTTGAGCATGTTTTGGGTCTGTATCATGAAAACATTCTAACTAGGAGTAGGGATGTACAGATCGCTTCTAGTACCCAAAAATACCGAATTTTCGGGTGTTTTGAGCCTGAATTTGAGATAGAAACGGGTACAGAAGATGCATGCACATATTGACTTTGGGCACCTAAAATATCGATTTTCAGCATGTTTTGGGCCTGTATTTTGAAAATACTCTAACTATGAGTAGGCATGTACAGATCGCTTCTGGGAACTCAAAATAACGAATTTTCGGGTGTTTTGAGATTGAATTTGAGATATAAACGGGTACAGAAGATGCATTCACATATTGACTTTGGACACTTAAAATATCGATTTTTAGCATGTTTTGAGCCTATATTTTGAAAACATTCTAGCACTGACTAGACATGTACAGATCGCTTCTGGGACCCAAAATTATCGAATTTTCGGGTGTTTTGAGGTTGAATTTGAGATATAAACGAGTGCAGAAGATGCATACACATGTTCAATTTGGGTCCTTTAAATATCGATTTTTAGCATGTTTTGGGCCTGCATCTCAGTAGGCATGTACAGATCGCTTCTGGGACCCCAAAATATCGAATTTTCGGGTGTTTGGAGCCTGAATTTTAGATATAAACGGGTACAGAAGATGAATGCACATATCGACTTTTGGGCACCTAAAAGATCAATTTTCAGTTTTTTTTGGGCCAGTATTTTGAAAATACTCTAACACGGAGTAGGCATGTACAGTTCGTTTCTGGGACCCCAAAATATCAAATTTTAGGGTGTTTTGGGCCTTAATTTGAGATATAAACGGGTACAGATGATGCAAGCACATATCGACTTGGACACTTAAAATATCGATTTTTAGCATGTTTTGAGCCTGTGTTTTGAAAACATTCTAGCACTGAGTAGGCAAATACAGATCGCTCCTGGGACCCAAAAATATCAAATTTTAGGGTGTTTTGAGGTTAAATTTGGGATATAAACGGGTACAGAAGATGCATTTACATATCGACATTTGGGCACCTAAAATATCGATTTTCAGTATGTTTCGAGCCTGTAATTTGAAAATACTCTAACACGGAGTCCTAAGGCATGTACAGTTCGCTTCTGGGACCCCAAAATATCGAATTTTCGGGTGTTTTGGGCCTGAAGTTGAGATATCGAATTTGGGGACCTAAAATATCGATTTTTAGCATGTTTTGGGTCTATATTTTGAAAATATTCTAGCACTAAGTAGGCATGTACAGATCACTTCTGGGACCCCAAAATATCGAATTTTCGGGTGTTTTGAGGTTGAATTTGGGATATAAACGGGTACAGAAGATGCATACACATGTTGACTTTGGTCACCTAAAATATCGATTTTCAGCTTGTTTTGGGCCTGTATTTTGAAAATGCTCTAACACGGAGTAAACAATTACAGATCGCTTCTGGGTCCCCAAAATATCGAATTTTCGGGGGTTTTTAGCCTGAATTTGAGATAAAAACGGGTACAAAAGATGCATGCACATATCGACTTTGGACACTTAAAATATCGATTTTCAGCATGTATTGGGCCTGTATTTTGAAAACATTCTAGCACTGAGTAGGCATGTACAGATCGCTTCTGGGACCCCAAAATATTGAGTTTTTGGGTGTTTTGGACCTGAATTTGAGATATCGACTTTGGGCACCTAAATATCGATTTTTAGCATGTTTTGGCCCTATATTTTGAAAATATTCTAGCATTGAGTAGGCATGTACAGATCGCTTCTGGGACCACAAAATATCGAATTTTCGGGTGTTTGGATCCTTAATTTGAGATATAAACGGGTACAGAAGATGCATGCACATATCGACTTTTGGGCACCTAAAAGATCGATTTTCAGTATGTTTTGGGCCTGTATTTTGAAAATACTCTAACACGGAGTAGGCATGTACAGATCGCTTCTGGGACCCCAAAATATCGAATTTTCGGGTGTTTTGAGCCAGAATTTGAGATATAAACGGGTACAGAAGATGCATCCACATATCGACTTTTGGGCACCTAAAAGATCGATTTTCAGTATGTTTTGGGCCTGTATATTGAGAATACTCTAACACGGAGTAGGCATGTACAGATCGCTTCTGGGACTCCAAAATATCGAATTTTTGGGTGTTTTTGGCCGGAATTTGAGATATCGACTCTGGGCATCTAAAATATCGATTTTTATCTTGTTTTAGGCCTTTATTTTGAAAATATTCTAGCACTGAGTAGGCATGTACAGATCGCTTCTGGGACCCCAAAATATCGAATTTTCGGGTGTTTTGAGGTTAAATTTGGGATATAAACGGGTACAGAAGATGCATGCACATATTGACTTTGGGCACCTAAAATATCGATTTTCAGCATGTTTTGGGCCTGTATTCTGAAAATACTCTAACTAGGATTATGCATGTACAGATCGCTTCTGGGACCCCAAAATATCGAATTTTCGGTGTTTTGAGCCTGAATTTGAGATATAAACGGGTACAGAAGATGCATGCACATATTGTCTTTGGGCACCTAAAAAATTGATTTCCAGTATGTTTTGGGCCTGTATTTTGAAAATACTCTAACCCGGAGTAGGCATGGACAGTTCGCTTCTGGGACCCCAAAATATCGAATTTTCGGGTGTTTTGGGCCTGAATTTGAAATATCGACTTTGGGCACGTAAAATATCGATTTTTAGCATGTTTTGGCCCTATATTTTGAAAATATTCTAGTACTAAGTAGGCATGTACAGATCGCTTCTGGGACCCCAAAATATCGAATTTTCGGGTGTTTTGAGCCTGAATTTGAGGTATAAACGGGTACAGAAGATGCATCCACATATCGACTTTTGGGCACCTAAAAGATCGATTTTCAGTATGTTTTGGGCCTGTATATTGAAAATACTCTAACACGGAGTAGGCATGTACAGATCGCTTCTGGGACTCCAAAATATCGATTTTTTGGGTGTTTTTGGCCGGAATTTGAGATATCGACTTTGGGCATCTAAAATATCGATTTTTAGCATGTTTTAGGCCTATATTTTGAAAATATTCTAGCACTGAGTAGGCATGTACAGGTCGCTTCTGGGACCCCAAAATATCGAATTTTCGGGTGTTTGGAGCCTGAATTTGAGATATAAACGGGTACAGAAGATGCATGCACATATCGACTTTTGGGCTCCTAAAATATCGATTTTGAGCATGTTTTGGGTCTGTATCTTGAAAACATTCAAACTAGGAGTAAGGATGTACAGATCGCTTATAGGACCCAAAAATACCGAATTTTCGGGTGTTTTGAGCCTGAATTTGAGATATAAACGGGTACGGAAGATGCATGCACATATCGACTTTGGACACTTAAAATATCGATTTTTAGCATGTTTTGAGCCTATATTTTGAAAACATTCTAGCACTGACTAGACATGTACAGATCGCTTCTGGGACACAACATTTTTGAATTTGGGGGTGTTTTGAGGTTGAATTTGAGATATAAACGAGTGCAGAAGATGCATGCACATATCGACTTTTGGGCACCTAAAAGATCGATTTTCAGTATGTTTTGGGCCTGTATTTTGAAAATATTCTATCACTAAGTAGGCATGTACAGATCACTTCTGGGACCCCAAAATGATGAATTTTAGGGTGTTTTGAGCCTGAATTTGAGATATAAACGGGTACAGATGATGCATGCACATATCGACTTTGGACACTTAAAATACCGATTTTAAGCATGTTTTGAGCCTATATTTTGAAAAAAATCTAGCACTGAGTAGGCATGTACAGATCGCTTCTGGGACCCCAAAATATCGAATTTTCGGGTGTTTTGAGACTGATTTTGAGATATAAACGGGTACAGAAGATGCATGCACATATCGATTTTTGGGCACCTAAAATATCGATTTTGAGCATGTTTTGGGTCTGTATCTTAAAACATTCTAACTAGGAGTAGGGATGTACAGATCGCTTCTAGGACCCAAAAATACCGAATTTTAGAGTGTTTTGAGCCTGAATTTGAGATATAAACGGGTACGGAAGATGCATGCACATATCGACTTTGGACACTTAAAATATCGATTTTTAGCATGTTTTGAGCCTATATTTTGAAAACATTCTAGCACTGACTAGACATGTACAGATCGCTTCTGGGACACAAAATTTTTGAATTTTCGGGTGTTTTGAGGTTAAATTTGAGATATAAACGAGTGCAGAAGATGCATGCACATATCGACTTTTGGGCACCTAAAATATCGATTTTCAGTATGTTTTGGGCCTGTATTTTGAAAATATTCTAGCACTAAGTAGGCATGTACAGATCACTTCTGGGACCCCAAAATATTGAATTTTAGGGTGTTTTGAGCCTGAATTTGAGATATAAACGGGTACAGATAATGCATGCACATATCGACTTTGGACACTTAAAATATCGATTTTAAGCATGTTTTGAGCCTATATTTTGAAAAAATTCTAGCACTGAGTAGGCATGTATAGATCGCTTCTGGGACCCAAAAATATCGAATTTTCGGGTGTTTTGAGGTTAAATTTGGGATATAAACGGGTACAGAAGATGCATTTACATATCGACTTTTGGGCACCTAAAAGATCGATTTTCAGTATGTTTTGAGCCTGTATTTTGAAAATACTCTACCACGGAGTAGGCATGTACAGTTCGCTTTTGGGACCCCAAAATATCGAATTTTCGGGTGTTTTGGGCCTGAATTTGAGATATAGACTTTGAGGACCTTAAATATCGATTTTTAGCATGTTTTGGGCCTATATTTTGAAAATATTCTAGCACTAAATAGGCATGTACAGATCACTTCTGGGACCCCAAAATATCGAATTTTCGGGTGTTTTGAGCCTGAATTTGAGATATAAACGTGTACAGATGATGCATGCATATATCGACTTTGGACACTTAAAATATCAATTTTTAGCATGTTTTGAGCCTATATTTTGAAAAAATTCTAGCACTGAGTAGGCATGTACAGATTGCTTCTGGGACCCAAAAATATCGAATTTTCGGGTGTTTTGAGGTTGAATTTGGGATATAAACGGGTGCAGAAGATGCATCCACATATCGACTTTGGACACTTGAAATATCGATTTTCAGCATGTTTTGGGCCTGTATTTTGAAAACATTCTAGCACTGAGTAGGCATGTACAGATAGCTTCTGGGACCCTAAAATATCGTGTTTTTGGGTGTTTTGGACTTGAATTTGAGATATCGACTTTGGGCACCTAAAATATCGATTTTTAGCATGTTTTGGGCCTATATTTTAAAAATATTCTAGCACTGAGTAGGCATGTACAGATCGCTTCTGTGACCCCAAAATATCGAATTTTCGGGTGTTTTGAGCCTGAATTTGAGATATAAACGGGTACAGATGATGCATGCACATATCGACTTTAGACACTTAAAATATCGATTTTTAGCATGTTTTGAGCCTATATTTTGAAAACATTCCAGAACGTACTAGACATGTACAGATCGCTTCTGGGACCTAAAATTATCAAATTTTCGGGTGTTTTGAGGTTGAATTTGAGATATAAAGGAGTGCAGAGGATGCATACACATGTTGACTTTGGGCACCTAAAATATCGATTTTCAGCATGTTTTGGGCCTGCATCTGAGTAGGCATGTACAGATCGCTTCTGGGATCCCAAAATATCGAATTTTCGGGTGTTTGGAGCCTGAATTTGAGATATAAACGGGTACAGCAGATGCATGCACATATCGACTTTTGGACACTTAAAATATCGATTTTTAGCATGTTTCGAGCCTGTATTTTGAAAACATTCTAGCACTGACTAGACATGTACAGATCGCTTCTGGGACCCCAAAATATCGAGTTTTTGGGTATTTTGGACCTGAATTTGAAATATCGACTTTGGGCACCTAAAATATCGATTTTTAGCATGTTTTGGGTCTGTATCTTAAAAACATTCTAACTAGGAGTAGGGATGTACAGATCGCTTCAAGGACCAAAAAATACCGAATTTTCGGGTGTTTTGAGCCTGAATTTGATATATAAACGGGTACAAAAGATGCATGCACATATTGACTTTGGGCACCTAAAATATCGATATTCAGCATGTTTTGGGCCTGTTTTTTTAAAATACTCTCACTAGGAGTAGGCATGTACAGATTGCTTCTGGGAACCAAAAATATCGAATTTTCGGGTGTTTTGAGCCTGAATTTGAGATATAAACGGGAACAGAAGATGCATGCACATATCGACTTTGGACACTTAAAATATCGATTTTTAGCATATTTTGAGCGTATATTTTGAAAACATTCTAGCACTGACTATACATGTACAGATCGCTTCTGGGACCACAAATTATCGAATTTTCGGGTGTTTTGAGGTTGAATTTGAGATATAAACGAGTGCAGAAGATGCATACACATGTTCAATTTGGGTAATTAAAATATCGATTTTTAGCATGTTTTGGGCCTGCATCTGAGTAGGCATGTACAGATTGCTTCTGGGACCCCAAAATATCGAATTTTAGGGTGTTTGGAGCCTGAATTTGAGATATAAACGGGTACAGAAGATGTATGCACATATCGACTTTTGGGCACCTAAAATATCGATTTTGAGCATGTTTTGGGTCTGTATCTTGAAAACATTCAAACTAGGAGTAAGGATGTACAGATCGCTTATTGGACCCAAAAATACCGAATTTTCGGGTGTTTTGAGCCTGAATTTGAGATATAAACGGGTACAAAAGATGCATGCACATATCGACTTTGGGCACCTAAAATATCGATTTTCAGCATGTTTTGGGCCTATATTTTGAAAATATTCTAGCACTGAGTAGGCATGTACAGATCGCTTCTGTGACCCCAAAATATCGAATTTTCGGGTGTTTTGAGAGTGAATTTGAGATATAAGCGGGTACAGAAGATGCATGCACATATCGACTTTGGACACTTAAAATATCGATTTTTAGCATGTTTTGAGCCTATATTTTGAAAACATTCTAGCACTGACTATACATGTACAGATCGCTTCTGGGACCAAAAAATTATCAAATTTTCGGGTGTTTTGAGGTGGAATTTGAGATATAAAGGAGTGCAGAGGATGCATACACATGTTGACTTTGGGCACCTAAAATATCGATTTTCAGCATGTTTTGGGCCTGCATCTGAGTAGGCATGTACAGATCGCTTCTGGGACCCCAAAATATCGAATTTTCGGGTGTTTGGAGCCTGAATTTGAGATATAAACGGGTGCAGAAGATGCATGCACATATCGACTTTTGGGCACCTAAAAGATCGATTTTCAGCATGTTTTGGGCCTGTTTTTTTAAAATACTCTCATTAGGAGTAGGCATGTACAGATCGCTTCTGGGACCCAAAAATATCGAATTTTCGGGTGTTTTGAGGATGAATTTGGGATATAAACGGGTGCAGATTATGCATCCACATGTTGACTTTGGTCACCTAAAATATCGATTTTCAGCTTGTTTTGGGCCTGTATTTTGAAAATACTCTAACACGGAGTAAGCAAGTAGAGATTGCTTCTGGGACCCCAAAATATCGAATTTTTGGGTGTTTTTGGCCTAAATTTGAGATATCGACTTTGGGCACCAAAAATATCGATTTTTAGCATGTTTTGGGCCTATATTTTGAAAATATTCTAGCACTGAGTAGGCATGTACAGATTGCTTCTGGGACCCCAAAATATCGAATTTTCGGGTGTTTTGAGCCTGAATTTGAGATATAAACGGGTACAGAAGATGCATGCACATATCGACTTTTGGGCACCTAAAATATCGATTTTGAGCATGTTTTGAGTCTGTATCTTGAAAACATTCAAACTAGGAGTAAGGATGTACAGATCGCTTCTGGGACCCAAAAATACCGAATTTTCGGGTTTTGAGCCTGAATTTGAGATATAAACGGGTACAGAAGATGCATGGACATATCGACTTTGGACACTTAAAATATCGATTTTCAGCATGTTTTGGGCCTGTATTTTGAAAACATTCTAGCACTGAGTAGGCATGTACAGATCGCTTCTGGGACCCCAAAATATCGAATTTTGGGTGTTTTGGGCCTGAATTTGAGATATCGACTTTGGGCACCTAAAATATCGATTTTTAGCAAGTTTTGGGCCTATATTTTGAAAATATGCTAGCACTAAGTAGGCATGTACAGATCACTTCTGGGACCCCAAAATATCGAATTTTCGGGTGTTTTGAGCCTGAATTTGAGATATAAACGGGTACAGATGATGCATGCACATATCGACTTTGGACACTTAAAATATCGATTTTTAGCATGTTTTGAGCCTATATTTTGAATAAAAATTCTAGAACTTAGTAGGCATGTACAGATCGCTTCATGGACAATAAAATATCGAATTTTCGGGTGTTTTGAGCCCGAATTTGAGATATAAACGGGTACAGATGATATATTTACATATTGACTTTTGGGCACCTAAAAGATCGATTTTTAGCATGTTTTGGGCCTATATTTTGACAATATTCTAGCACTGAGTAGGCATGTACAGATGGCTTCAGGGACCACAAAGTATCGAATTTTTGGGTGTTTTGAGCCTTGATTTGAGATATAAACGGGTACAGAAGATGCATGCACATATTGACTTTGGGCACCTAAAATATCGATTTTCAGCATGATTTGGGCCTGTATTTTGAAAATACTCTAACTAGGAGTAGGCATGAACAGATCGCTTCTGGGACCCCAAAATATCGAATTTTCGGGTGTTTTGAGCCTGAATTTGAGATATAAACGGGTACAGAAGATGCATGCACATATCGACTTTGGACACTTAAAATATCGATTTTTAGCATGTTTAGAGACTGTATTTTGAAAACAATATAGCACTGACTAGACATGCACAGATCGCTTCTGGGACCCCAAAATATCGAGTTTTTGGGTGTTTTGGACCTGAATTTGAGATATCGACTTTGGGAACCTAAAATATCGATTTTTAGCATGTTTTGGGCCTATATTTTGAAAACATTCTAGCACTGACTATACATGTACAGATCGCTTCTGGGACCAAAAAATTATCAAATTTTCGGGTGTTTTGAGGTGGAATTTGAGATATAAAGGAGTGCAGAGGATGCATACACATGTTGACTTTGGGCACCTAAAATATCGATTTTCAGCATGTTTTGGGCCTGCATCTGAGTAGGCATGTACAGATCGCTTCTGGGACCCCAAAATATCGAATTTTCGGGTGTTTGGAGCCTGAATTTGAGATATAAACGGGTGCAGAAGATGCATGCACATATCGACTTTTGGGCACCTAAAAGATCGATTTTCAGCATGTTTTGGGCCTGTTTTTTTAAAATACTCTCATTAGGAGTAGGCATGTACAGATCGCTTCTGGGACCCAAAAATATCGAATTTTCGGGTGTTTTGAGGATGAATTTGGGATATAAACGGGTGCAGATTATGCATCCACATGTTGACTTTGGTCACCTAAAATATCGATTTTCAGCTTGTTTTGGGCCTGTATTTTGAAAATACTCTAACACGGAGTAAGCAAGTAGAGATTGCTTCTGGGACCCCAAAATATCGAATTTTTGGGTGTTTTTGGCCTAAATTTGAGATATCGACTTTGGGCACCAAAAATATCGATTTTTAGCATGTTTTGGGCCTATATTTTGAAAATATTCTAGCACTGAGTAGGCATGTACAGATTGCTTCTGGGACCCCAAAATATCGAATTTTCGGGTGTTTTGAGCCTGAATTTGAGATATAAACGGGTACAGAAGATGCATGCACATATCGACTTTTGGGCACCTAAAATATCGATTTTGAGCATGTTTTGAGTCTGTATCTTGAAAACATTCAAACTAGGAGTAAGGATGTACAGATCGCTTCTGGGACCCAAAAATACCGAATTTTCGGGTTTTGAGCCTGAATTTGAGATATAAACGGGTACAGAAGATGCATGGACATATCGACTTTGGACACTTAAAATATCGATTTTCAGCATGTTTTGGGCCTGTATTTTGAAAACATTCTAGCACTGAGTAGGCATGTACAGATCGCTTCTGGGACCCCAAAATATCGAATTTTGGGTGTTTTGGGCCTGAATTTGAGATATCGACTTTGGGCACCTAAAATATCGATTTTTAGCAAGTTTTGGGCCTATATTTTGAAAATATGCTAGCACTAAGTAGGCATGTACAGATCACTTCTGGGACCCCAAAATATCGAATTTTCGGGTGTTTTGAGCCTGAATTTGAGATATAAACGGGTACAGATGATGCATGCACATATCGACTTTGGACACTTAAAATATCGATTTTTAGCATGTTTTGAGCCTATATTTTGAATAAAAATTCTAGAACTTAGTAGGCATGTACAGATCGCTTCATGGACAATAAAATATCGAATTTTCGGGTGTTTTGAGCCCGAATTTGAGATATAAACGGGTACAGATGATATATTTACATATTGACTTTTGGGCACCTAAAAGATCGATTTTTAGCATGTTTTGGGCCTATATTTTGACAATATTCTAGCACTGAGTAGGCATGTACAGATGGCTTCAGGGACCACAAAGTATCGAATTTTTGGGTGTTTTGAGCCTTGATTTGAGATATAAACGGGTACAGAAGATGCATGCACATATTGACTTTGGGCACCTAAAATATCGATTTTCAGCATGATTTGGGCCTGTATTTTGAAAATACTCTAACTAGGAGTAGGCATGAACAGATCGCTTCTGGGACCCCAAAATATCGAATTTTCGGGTGTTTTGAGCCTGAATTTGAGATATAAACGGGTACAGAAGATGCATGCACATATCGACTTTGGACACTTAAAATATCGATTTTTAGCATGTTTAGAGACTGTATTTTGAAAACAATATAGCACTGACTAGACATGCACAGATCGCTTCTGGGACCCCAAAATATCGAGTTTTTGGGTGTTTTGGACCTGAATTTGAGATATCGACTTTGGGAACCTAAAATATCGATTTTTAGCATGTTTTGGGCCTATATTTTGAAAATATTCTAGCACTGAGTAGGCATGTACAGATCGCTTCTGGGACCCTAAAATATCGAATTTTCGGGTGTTTTGAGCCTGATTTTGAGATATAAACGGGTACAGAAGATGCATGCACATATTGACTTTGGGCACTTAAAATATCGATTTTGAGCATGTTTTGGGTCTGTATCTTAAAAACATTCTAACTAGGAGTAGGGATGTACAGATCGCTTCTAGGACCCAAAAATACCGAATTTTCGGGTGTTTTGAGCCTGAATTTAAGATATAAACGGGTACAGAAGATGCATGCACATATTGACTTTGGGCACCTAAAATATCGATTTTCAGCATGTTTTGGGCCTGTTTTTTGAAAATACTCTCACTAGGAGTAGGCATGTACAGATGGCTTCTGGGACCCAAAAATATCGAATTTTCGGGTGTTTTGAGGTTGAATTTGAGATATAAACGAGTGCACAAGATGCATAAACATGTTCAATTTGGGTACCTAAAATATCGATTTTTAGCATGTTTTGGGCCTGCATTTGAGTAGGCATGTACAGATCGCTTCTGGGACCCCAAAATATCGAATTTTCGGGTGTTTTGGGCCTGAATTTGAGATATCGACTTTGGGCACCTAAAATATCGATTTTTAGCATGTTTTGGGCCTATATTTTGAAAATATTCTAGCACTAAGTAGGCATGTACAGATCACTTTTGGGACCCCAAAATATTGAATTTTCGGGTGTTTTGAGCCTGAATTTGAGATAAAACGGGTACAGATGATGCATGCACATATCGACTTTGGACACTTAAAATATCCATTTTTAGCATGTTTTGAGCCTATATTTTGAAAAAATTCTAGCACTGAGTAGGCATGTACAGATAGCTTCTGGGACCCAATAATATCGAATTTTCGGGTATTTTGAGGTTAAATTTGGGATATAAACGGGTACAGAAGATGCATTTACATATCGACTTTTGGGGACCTAAAAGATCGATTTTCAGTATGTTTTGAGCCTGTATTTTGAAAATACTCTAACACGGAGTAGGCATGTACAGTTTGCTTCTGGGACCCCAAAATATCGAGTTTTCGGGTGTTTTGGGCCTGAATTTGAGATATCGACTTTGAGGACCTAAAATATCGATTTATAGCATGTTTTGGGCCTATATTTTGAAAATATTCTAGCACTAAGTAGGCATGTACAGATCACTTCTGGGACCCCAAAATATCGAATTTTCGGGTGTTTTGAGCCTGAATTTGAGATATAAACGTGTACAGATGATGCATTCTCATATCGACTTTGGACACTTAAAATATCGATTTTTAGCATGTATTGAGCCTATATTTTGAAAAAATTCTAGCACTGAGTAGGCATGCACAGATCGCTTCTGGGACCCCAAAATATCGAATTTTCGGGTGTTTTGAGGTTGAATTTGGGATGTAAACGGGTGCAGAAGATGCATCCACATGTTGACTTTGGTCACCTAAAATATCGATTTTCATCTTGTTTTGGGCCTGTATTTTGAAAATACTCAAACACAGAGTAAGCAAGTACAGATCGCTTCTGGGACCCCAAAATATCGAGTTTTTGGGTGTTTTTGGCCTGAATTTGAGATATCGACTTTGGGCACCTAAAATATCGATTTTTAGCATGTTTTGGGCCTATATTTTGAAAATATTCTAGCACTGAGTAGGCATGTACAGATCGCTTCTGGGACCCAAAATTATCAAATTTTCGGGTGTTTTGAGGTTGAATTTGAGATATAAACGAGTTCAGAGGATGCATCCACATGTTGACTTTGGTCACCTAAAATATCGATTTTCAGCATGTTTTGGGCCTGCATCTGAGTAGGCATGTACAGATCGCTTCTGGGACCCCAAAATATCGAATTTTCGGGTGTTTGAAGCCTGAATTTAAGATATAAACGGGTACAGCAGATGCATGCACATATCGACTTTTGGGCACCTAAAAGATCGATTTTCAGTATGTTTTGGGCCTGTATTTTGAAAATACTCTAACACGGAGTAGGCATGTACAGTTCGCTTCTGGGACCCAAAATATCGAACTTTCGGGTGTTTTTGGCCTGAATTTGAGATATTGACTTTGGGCACCTAAAATATCGATTTTAGCATGTTTTGGGCCTATATTTTGAAAATATTCTAGCACTGAGTAGGCATGTACAGATCGCTTCTGGGACCCCAAAATATCGAATTTTCGGGTGTTTTGAGCCTGAATTTGAGATATAAACGGGTACAGAAGATGCATGCACATATCGACTTTTGGGCACCTAAAATATCGATTTTGAGCATGTTTTGGGTCTGTATCTTGAAAACATTCTAACTAGGAGTAGGAATGTACAGATCGCTTCTGGGACCCAAAAATACCGAATTTTCGGGTGTTTTGAGCCTGAATTTGAGATATAAACGGGTACAAAAGATGCATGCACATATCGACTTTGGACACTTAAAATAACGATTTTTAGCATGTTTTGGGCCTGTATTTTAAAAACATTCTAGCACTGAGTAGGCATGTACAGATCGCTTCTGGGACCCCAAAATATCGAATTTTCGGGTGTTTTGAGCCTGAATTTGAGATATAAACGGGTACAGAAGATGCATGCACATATTGACTTTGGGCACCTAAAATATCGATTTTCAGAATGTTTTGGGACTGTATTTTGAAAATACTCTAACTAGGAGTAGACATGTACAGATCGCTTCTAGGACCCAAAAATACCGAATTTTCGGGTGTTTTGAGCCTGAATTTAAGATATAAACGGGTACAGAAGATGCATTCACATATTGACTTTGGCACCTAAAATATCGATTTTCAGCATGTTTTGGGCCTGTATTTTGAAAATACTCTAACTAGGAGTAGGCATGTAAAGATAGCTTCTGGGACCCAAAAATATCGAATTTTCGGGTGTTTTAGCCTGAATTTGAGATTTAAACGGGTACAGAAGATGCATGCACATATCGACTTTGGACACTTAAAATATCGATTTTTAGCATGTTTTGAGACTGTATTTTGAAAACAATCTAGCACTGACTAGACATGCACAGATCGCTTCTGGGACCCCAAAATATCGAGTTTTTGGGTGTTTTGGACCTGAATTTGAGATATCTACTTTGGGAACCTAAAATATCGAGTTTTAGCATGTTTTGGGCCTATATTTTGAAAATATTCTAGCACTGAGTAGGCATGTACAGATCGCTTCTGGGACCCAAAATATCAAATTTTCGGGTGTTTTGAGCCTGATTTTGAGATATAAACGGGTACAGAAGATGCATGCACATATTGACTTTGGGCACCTAAAATATCGATTTTGAGCATGTTTTGGGTCTGCATCTTAAAAACATTCTAACACGGAGTAGGCATGTACAGATCGATTCTAGGACCCAAAAATACCGAATTTTCGGGTGTTTTGAGCCTGAATTTAAGATATAAACGGGTACAGAAGATGCATGCACATATTGACTTTGGTCACCTAAAATATCGATTTTCAGCATGTTTTGGGCCTGTTTTTTGAAAATACTCTCACTAGGAGTAGGCATGTACAGATCGCTTCTGGGACCCAAAGATATCGAATTTTCGGGTGTTTTGATGTTGAATTTGAGATATAAACGAGTGCAGAAGATGCATAAACATGTTCAATTTGGGCACCTAAAATATCGATTTTTAGCATGTTTTGGGCCTGCATTTGAGTAGGCATGTACAGATCGCTTCTGGGACCCCAAAATATCGAATTTTCGGGTGTTTTGGGCCTGAATTTGAGATATCTACTTTGGGCACCTAAAATATCGATTTTTAGCATGTTTTGGGCCTATATTTTGAAAATATTCTAGCACTAAGTAGGCATGTACAGATCACTTTTGGGACCCCAAAATATTGAATTTTCGGGTGTTTTGAGCCTGAATTTGAGATAAAAACGGGTACAGATGATGCAAGCACATATCGACTTTGGACACTTGAAATATCCATTTTTAGCATGTTTTGAGCCTATATTTTGAAAAAATTCTAGCACTGAGTAGGCATGTACAGATCACTTCTGGGACCCAATAATATCGAATTTTCGGGTATTTTGAGGTTAAATTTGGGATATAAACGGGTACAGAAGATGCATTTACATATCGACTTTTGGGGACCTAAAAGATCGATTTTCAGTATGTTTTGAGCCTGTATTTTGAAAATACTCTAACACGGAGTAGGCATGTACAGTTCGCTTCTGGGACCCCAAAATATCGAATTTTCGGGTGTTTTGGGCCTGAATTTGAGATATCGACTTTGAGGACCTAAAATATCGATTTTTAGCATGTTTTGGGCCTATATTTTGAAAATATTCTAGCACTAAGTAGGCATGTACAGATCACTTCTGGGACCCCAAAATATCGAATTTTCGGGTGTTTTGAGCCTGAATTTGAGATATAAACGTGTACAGATGATGCATTCTCATATCGACTTTGGACACTTAAAATATCGATTTTTAGCATGTATTGAGCCTATATTTTGAAAAAATTCTAGCACTGAGTAGGCATGCACAGATCGCTTCTGGGACCCCAAAATATCGAATTTTCGGGTGTTTTGAGGTTGAATTTGGGATGTAAACGGGTGCAGAAGATGCATCCACATGTTGACTTTGGTCACCTAAAATATCGATTTTCATCTTGTTTTGGGCCTGTATTTTGAAAATACTCAAACACAGAGTAAGCAAGTACAGATCGCTTCTGGGACCCCAAAATATCGAGTTTTTGGGTGTTTTTGGCCTGAATTTGAGATATCGACTTTGGGCACCTAAAATATCGATTTTTAGCATGTTTTGGGCCTATATTTTGAAAATATTCTAGCACTGAGTAGGCATGTACAGATCGCTTCTGGGACCCAAAATTATCAAATTTTCGGGTGTTTTGAGGTTGAATTTGAGATATAAACGAGTTCAGAGGATGCATCCACATGTTGACTTTGGTCACCTAAAATATCGATTTTCAGCATGTTTTGGGCCTGCATCTGAGTAGGCATGTACAGATCGCTTCTGGGACCCCAAAATATCGAATTTTCGGGTGTTTGAAGCCTGAATTTAAGATATAAACGGGTACAGCAGATGCATGCACATATCGACTTTTGGGCACCTAAAAGATCGATTTTCAGTATGTTTTGGGCCTGTAATTTGAAAATACTCTAACACGGAGTAGGCATGTACAGTTCGCTTCTGGGACCCAAAATATCGAACTTTCGGGTGTTTTTGGCCTGAATTTGAGATATTGACTTTGGGCACCTAAAATATCGATTTTTAGCATGTTTTGGGCCTATATTTTGAAAATATTCTAGCACTAAGATCACTTCTGGGACCCCAAAATATCGAATTTTCGTGTGTTTTGAGCCTGAATTTGAAATATAAACGGGTACAGATGATGCATGCACATATCGACTTTGGACACTTAAAATATCGATTTTTAGCATGTTTTGAGCCTGTATTTTGAAAAAATTCTAGCACTGAGTAGGCATGTACAGATCGCTTCTGGGACCCAAAAATATCGAATTTTCGGGTGTTTTGAGGTTAAATTTGGGATATAAACGGGTACAGAAGATGCATTTACATATCGAGTTTTGGGCACCTAAAAGATCGAATTTCAGTATGTTTTGAGCCTGTATTTTGAAAATACTCTAACACGGAGTATGCATGTACAGTTCACTTCTGGGACCCCAAAATATCGAATTTTGGGGTGATTTGGGCCTGAATTTGAGATATCGAAGTTTGTGACTTAAAATATCGATTTTTAGCATGTTTTGGGCCTATATTTTGAAAATATTCTAGCACTGAGTAGGCATGTACAAATCGCTTCTGGGACCCCAAAATATCGAATTTTCGGGTGTTTTGAGTCTTAATTTGAGATATAAACGGTTACAGAAGATGCATGCACATATTGACTTTGGGCACCTAAAATATCGATTTTCAGCATGTTTTGGGCCTGTATTTTGAAAATACTCTAACTAGGAGTAGGCATTTACAGATCGCTTCTGGGACCCAAAAATATCGAATTTTCGGGCGTTTAAAGCCTGAATTTGAGATATAAACGGGTACAGAAGATGCATGCACATATCGACTTTGGACACTTAAAATATCGATTTTTAGCATGTTTTGAGACTGTATTTTGAAAACATTCTAGCACTGACTAGACATGTACAGATCGCTTCTTGGACCCCAAAATATCGAGTTTTTATGAGTTTTGGACCAGAATTTGAGATATCGACTTTGGGCACCTAAAATATCGATTTTAGCATGTTTTGGGCCTATATTTTGAAAATATTCTAGCACTGAGTATGCATGTAGAGATCGCTTCTGGGACCCCAAAATATCCAATTTTCGGGTGTTTTGAGCCTGAATTTGAGATATAAACGTGTAAAGAAGATGAATACACATGTTGACTTTGGGCACCTAAAATATCGATTTTCAGCATGTTTTGGGCCTGCATCTGAGTAGGCATGTACAGATCGCTTCTGGGACCCCAAAATATCGAATTTTCGGGTGTTTGAAGCCTGAATTTGAGATATAAACGGGTACAAAAGAAGCATCCACATATCGACTTTTGGGCACCTAAAATATCGATTTTGAGCATGTTTTGGGTCTGTATCTTGAAAACATTCTAACTAGGAGTAGGGATGTACAGATCGCTTCTGGGACCCAAAAATACCGAATTTTAGGGTGTTTTGAGCCTGAATTTGAGATATAAACGTGTACAAAAGATACATGCACATATCGACTTTGAACACTTAAAATAACAATTTTCAGCATGTTTTGGGCCTGTATTTTGAAAACATTCTAGCACTGAGTAGGCATGTACAGATCGCTTCTGGGACCCCAAAATATCGAGTTTTGGGTGTTTTGGACCTGAATTTGAGATATCGACTTTGGGCACCTAAAATATCGATTTTTAGCATGTTTTGGGCCTATATTTTGAAAATATTCTAGCACTGAGTAGGCATGTACAGATCGCTTCTGGGACCCCAAAATATCGAATTTTCGGGTGTTTTGAACATGAATTTGAGATATAAACGGGTACAGAATATGCATGCACATATTGACTTTGGGCACCTAAAATATCGATTTTCAGCATGTTTTGGGCCTGTATTTTGAAAATACTCTAACTAGGAGTAGACATGTACAGATCGCTTCTAGGACCCAAAAATACCGAATTTTCGGGTGTTTTGAGCCTGAATTTAAGATATAAACGGGTACAGAAGATGCATTCACATATTGACTTTGGCACCTAAAATATCGATTTTCAGCTTGTTTTGGGCCTGTATTTTGAAAATACTCTAACTAGGAGAAGGCATGTACAGATCGCTTCTGGGACCCAAAAATATCGAATTTTCGGGCGTTTTAAGCCTGAATTTGAGATATAAACGGGGACAGAAGATGCAGGCACATATCGACTTTGGACACTTAAAATATCGATTTTTAGCATGTTTTGAGACTGTATTTTGAAAACATTCTAGCACTGACTAGACATGCACAGATCGCTTCTGGGAAACCAAAATATCGAGTTTTTGGGTGTTTTGGACCTGAATTTGAGATATCGACTTTGGGCACCTAAAATATCGATTTTTAGCATGTTTTGGGCCTATATTTTGAAAATATTCTAGCACTGAGTAGGCATGTACAGATCGCTTCTGGGACCCAAAAATATCGAATTTTCGGGCGTTTTAAGCCTGAATTTGAGATATAAACGGGGACAGAAGATGCATGCACAAATCGACTTTGGACACTTAAAATATCGATTTTTAGCATGTTTTGAGACTGTATTTTGAAAACATTCTAGCACTGACTAGACATGCACAGATCGCTTCTGGGACCCCAAAATATCGAGTTTTTGGGTGTTTTGGACCTGAATTTGAGATATCGACTTTGGGCACCTAAAATATCGATTTTTAGCATGTTTTGGGCCTATATTTTGAAAATATTCTAGCACTGAGTAGGCATGTACAGATCGCTTCTGGGACCCCAAAATATCGAATTTTCGGGTGTTTGAGTCTTAATTTGAGATATAAACGGGTACAGAAGATGCATGCACATATTGACTTTGGTCACCTAAAATATCGATTTTCAGCATGTTTTGGGCCTGTATTTTGAAAATACTCTAACTAGGAGTAGGCATTTACAGATCGCTTCTGGGACCCAAAAATAACGAATTTTCGGGCGTTTTAAGCCTGAATTTGAGATATAAACGGGTACAGAAGATGCATGCACATATCGACTTAGGACACTTAAAATATCGATTTTTAGCATGTTTTGAGACTGTATTTTGAAAACATTCTAGCACTGACTAGACATGTACAGATCGCTTCTGGGACCCCAAAATATCGAGTTTTTGGGTGTTTTGGACCTGAATTTGAGATATCGACTTTGGGCACCTAAAAATATCGATTTTTAGCATGTTTTGGGCCGATATTTTGAAAATATTCTAGCACTGAGTAGGCATGTACAGATCGCTTCTGGGACCCAAAATTATCAAATTTTCGGGTGTTTTGAGGTTGAATTTGAGATATAAACGAGTTCAGAGGATGCATACACATGTTGACTTTGGTCTCCTAAAATATCGATTTTCAGCATGTTTTGGGCTTGCATCTGAGTAGGCATGTACAGATCGTTTCTGGGACCCCAAAATATCGAATTTTCGGGTGTTTGGAGCCTGAATTTGAGATATAAACGGGTACAGCAGATGCATTTACATATCGACTTTTGGGCACCTAAAAGATCGATTTTCAGTATGTTTTGGGCCTGTATTTTGAAAATACTCTAACACGGAGTAGGCATGTACAGTTCGCTTCTGGGACCCAAAATATCGAATTTTCGGGTGTTTTGGGCATAAATTTGAAATATCGACTTTGGGCACCTTAAATATCGATTTTTAGCATGTTTTGGGCCTATATTTTGAAAATATTCTAGCACTGAGTAGGCATGTACAGATCGCATCTGGGACCCCAAAATATCGAATTTTCGGGTGTTTTGAGCCTGAATTTGAGATATAAACGGGTACAGAAGATGCATTCACATATCGACTTTTGGGTACCTAAAATATCGATTTTGAGCATGTTTTTGGGTCTGTATCTTGAAAACATTCTAACTAGGAGTAGGGATGTACAGATCGCTTCCAGGACCCAAAAATACCGAATTTTCGGGTGTTTTGAGCCTGAATTTGAGATATAAACGGGTACAGAAGATGCATGCACATATTGACTTTGGGCACCTAAAATATCGATTTTCAGCATGTTTTGGGCCTGTATTTGGAAAATATTCTAGCACTAAGTAGGCATGTACAGATCGCTTCTGGGACCCGAAATTATCGAATTTTCGGGTGTTTTGAGGTTGAATTTGAGATATAAACGAGTGCAGAAGATGCATACACATGTTCAATTTGGGTACCTAAAATATCGATTTTCAGCATGTTTTGGGCCTGCATCTGAGTAGGCATGTACAGATCGCTTCTGGGACCCCAAAATATTGATTTTTCGGGTGTTTGGAGCCTGAATTTGAGATATAAACGGGTACAGAAGATGCATGCACATATCGACTTTTGGGCACCTAAAAGATCGATTTTGAGCATGTTTTGGGTCTGTATCTTGAAAACATTCTAACTAGGAGTAGGGATGTACAGATCGCTTCTAGGACCCAAAAATACCGAATTTTCGGGTGTTTTGAGCCTGAATTTGAGATATAAACGGGTACAGAAGATGCATGCACATATTGACTTTGGGCAACTAAAATATCGATTTCAGCATGTTTTGGGCCTGTATTTTGAAAATATTCTAGCACTTAGTAGGCATGTACAGATCGCTTCTGGGACCCAAAATTATCGAATTTTCGGGTGTTTTGAGGTTGAATTTGAGATATAAACGAGTGCAGAAGATGCATACACATGTTGAATTTGGGTACCTAAAATATCGATTTTCAGCATGTTTTGGGCCTGCATCTGAGTAGGCATGTACAGATCGCTTCTGGGACCCCAAAATATTGAATTTTCGGGTGTTTGGAGCCTGAATTTGAGATATAAACGGGTACAGAAGATGCATGCACATATCGACTTTTGGGCACCTAAAATATCGATTTTCAGTATGTTTTGGGCCTGTATTTTGAAAATACTCTAACACGGAGTAGGCATGTACAGTTCGCTTCTGGGACCCCAAAATATCGAATTTTAGGGTGTTTTGGGCCTGAATTTGATATATCGACTTTGGGCACCTAAAATATCGATTTTTAGCATGTTATGGGCCCATATTTTGAAAATATTCTAGCACTAAGTAGGCATGTACAGATCACTTCTGGGACCCCAAAATATCTAATTTTCGGGTGTCTTGAGCCTGAATTTGAGATATAAACGGGTACAGATGATGCATGCACATATCGACTTTGGAGACTTAAAATATCGATTTTTAGCATGTTTTAAGCCTGTATTTTGAAAAAATTCTAGCACTGAGTTGGCATGTACAGATCGCTTCTGGGACCCAAAAATATCGAATTTTCGGGTGTTTTGAGGTTTAATTTGGGATATAAACGGGTACAGAAGATGCATTTACATATCGACTTTTGGGCACCTAAAAGATCGATTTTCAGTATGTTTTGAGCCTGTATTTAGAAAATACTCTAACACTGACTAGACATGTGCAGATCGCTTCTGGGACCCCAAAATATCGAATTTTTGGGTGTTTTGGACCTGAATTTGAGATATCGACTTTGGGCTCCTAAAATATCGATTTTTAGCATGTTTTGGGCCTATATTTTGAAAATATTCTAGCAATGAGTAGGCATGTACAGATCGCTTCTGGGACCCCAAAATATCGAATTTTCGGGTGTTTGAGTCTTAATTTGAGATATAAACGGGTACAGAAGATGCATGCACATATTGACCTTGGGCACCTAAAATATCGATTTTCAGCAAGTTTTGGGCCTGTATTTTTAAAATACTCTAACTAGGAGTAGGCATTTACAGATCGCTTCTGGGACCCAAAAATATCGAATTTTCGGGTGTTTTGAGGTTGAATTTGGGATATAAACAAGTGCAGAAGATGCATCCACATGTTGACTTTGGTCACCTAAAATATCGATTTTCAGCTTGTTTTGGGCTTGTATTTTGAAAATACTCTAACACGGAGTAAGCAAGTACAGATCGCTTCTGGGACCCCAAAAAATCGAATTTTTGGGTGTTTTTGGCCTGAATTTGAGATATCGACTTTGGTCACCTAAAATATCGATTTTTAGCATGTTTTGGGTCTATATTTTGAAAATATTCTAGCACTGAGTAGGCATGTACAGATCGCTTCTGGGACCCAAAATTATCAAATTTTCGGGTGTTTTGAGGTTGAATTTGAGATATAAACGAGTTCAGAGAATGCATACATATGTTGACTTTGGTCACCTAAAATATCGATTTTCAGCATGTTTTGGGCCTGCATCTGAGTAGGCATGTAGAAATCACTTCTGGGACCCCAAAATATCGAATTTTCGGGTGTTTGGAACCTGAATTTGAGATATAAACGGGTACAGCAGATGCATGCACATATCGACTTTTGGGCACCTAAAAGATCGATTGTCAGTATGTTTTGGGCCTGTATTTTGAAAATACTCTAACACGGAGTAGGCATGTACAGTTCGCTTTGGGCCCCAAAATATCGAATTTTAGGGTTTTTTTTGGCCTGAAATTGAGATATCGACTTTGGGCACCTAAAATATCGATTTTTAGCATGTTTTGGGCCTATATTTTGAAAATATTCTAGCACTAAGTAGGCATGTACAGATCACTTCTGGGACCCCAGAATATCGAATTTTCGGGTGTTTTGAGCCTGAATTTGAGATATAAACGGGTACAGAAGATGCATGCACATATCGACTTTGGACACTTAAAATATCGATTTTTAGCATGTTTTGAGCCTATATTTTGAAAACATTCTAGCACTGACTAGACATGTACAGATCGCTTCTGGGACCCAAAATTATCAAATTTTCGGGTGTTTTGAGGTTGAATTTGAGATAAAATCGAGTGCAGAAGATGCATACACATGTTGACTTTGGGCACCTAAAATATCGATTTTCAGCATGTTCTGGGCCTGCATCTGAGTAGGCATGTACAGATCGCTTCTGAGACCCCAAAATATTGAATTTTCGGGTGTTTGGAGCCTGAATTTGAGATATAAACGGGTACAGAAGATGCATGCACATATCGACTTTTTGGCACCTAAAAGATCGATTTTTAGTATGTTTTGGGCCTGAATTTTGAAAATACTCTAACACGGAGTAGGCATGTACAGTTCGCTTCTGGGACCCCAAAATATCGAATTTTCGGGTGTTTTGGGCCTGAATTTGAAATATAAACGGGTACAGAAGATGCATGCACATATCGACTTTTGTGCACCTAAAATATCGATTTTGAGCATGTTTTGGGTCTGTATCTTGAAAACATTCTAACTAGGAGTAGGGATGTACAGATCGCTTCTAGGACCCAAAAATACCGATTTTTCGGTTGTTTTGAGCCTGAATTTGAGATATAAACGGGTACAGAAGATGCATGCACATATTGACTTAGGGCACCTAAAATATCGATTTTCAGCATGTTTTGGGCCTGTATTTTGAAAATACTCTAACTAGGAGTAGGCATGTACAGATAGCTTCTGGGACCCAAAAGTATCGAATTTTCGGGTGTTTTGAGCCTGAATTTGAGATATAAACGAGTGCAGAAGATGCATACACCTGTTCAATTTGGGTACCTAAAATATCGATTTTTAGCATGTTTTGGGCCTGCATCAGAGTAGACATGTACAGATCGCTTCTGGGACCCCAAAATATCGAATTTTCGGGTGTTTGGAGCCTGAATTTGAGATATAAACGGGTACAGAAGATGCATGCACATATCGACTTTTGGGCACCTAAAAGATCAATTTTCAGTATGTTTTGGGTCTGTATCCTGAAAACATTCTAACTAGGAGTAGGGATATACAGATCGCTTCTGGGACCCAAAAATACCGAATTTTCGGGTGTTTTGAGCCTGAATTTGAGATATAAACGGGTACAGAAGATGCATGCACATATCGACTTTGGACACTTAAAATATCGATTTTTAGCATGTTTTGAGCCTATATTTTGAAAACATTCTAGCACTGACTAGAGATGTACAGATCGCTTCTGGGACCCAAAATTATCAAATTTTCGGGTGTTTTGAGGCTGAATTTGAGATATAAACGAGTGCAAAAGATGCATACACATGTTGACTTTGGGCACCTAAAATATCGATTTTCAGCATGTTTTGGGCCTGCATCTGAGTAGGAATGTACAGATCGCTTCTGGGACCCCAAAATATCGAATTTTCGGGTGTTTTGAGTTTGAATTTGGGATATAAACGGGTGCAAAAGATGCATACACATGTTGACTTTGGTCACCTAAAATATCAATTTTCAGCTTGTTTTGGGCCTGTACTTTGAAAATACTCTAACACGGAGTAAGCAAGTACAGATCGCTTCTGGGATCCAAAAATATCAAATTTTCGGGTGTTTTGAGCCTGAATTTGAGATATAAACGGGTACAGAAGATGCATCCACATATCGACTTTTGGGCACCTAAAAGATCGATTTTCAGTATGCTCTGGGCCTGTATATTGAAAATACTCTAACACTAAGTAGGCATGTACAGATCGCTTCTGGGACCCCAAAATATCGAGTTTTTGGGTGTTTTTGGCCTGAATTTGAGATATCGACTTTGAGCACCTAAAATATCGATTTTTTGCATGTTTTGGGCCTATATTTTGAAAATATTCTAGCACTGAGTAGGCATGTACAGATCGCTTCTGGGACCCCAAAATATCGAATTTTCGGGTGTTTGGAGCCTGAATTTGAGATATAAACGGGTACAGAAGATGCATGCACATATCGACATTTGGGCACCTAAAAGATCGATTTTCAGTATGTTTTGGGCCTGTATTTGGAAAATACTCTAACACGAGTAGGCATGTACAGTTCGCTTCTGGGACCCCAAAATGTCGAATTTTGGGGTGTTTTGAGGTTGAATTTGGGATATAAACGGGTACAGAAGATGCATACACATGTTGACTTTTGGGCACCTAAAAGATCGATTTTCTGTATGTTTTGGGCCTGTATTTTGAAAATACTCTAACACGGAGTAGGCATGTACAGTTCGCTTCTGGGACCCCAAAAAATCGAATTTTAGGGTGTTTTGGGCCTGAATTTGAGATATCGACTTTGGGCACCAAAAAATATCGATTTTTAGCATGTTTTGGGCCTATATTTTGAAAATATTCTAGCACTAAGTAGGCATGTACAGATCACTTCTGGGACCCCAAAATATCGAATTCTCAGTTGTTTTGAGCCTGAATTTGAGATATAAACGGGTACAGATGATGCATGCACATATCGACTTTGGACACTTAAAATATCGATTTTTAGCATGTTTTGAGCCTATATTTTGAAAAAATTCTAGCACTGAGTAGGCATGTACAGATCGCTTCTGGGACCCCATAATATCGAATTTTCGGGTGTTTTGAGGTTGAATTTGGGATATAAACGGGTGCTGAAGATGCATACACATGTTGACTTTGGTCACCTAAAATAACGATTTTCAGTTTGTTTTTTGCCTGTATTTTGAAAATACTCTAACACGGAGTAAGCAAGTACAGATCGCTTCTGGGACCCAAAAATATCAAATTTTCGGGTGTTTTGAGCCTGAATTTGAGATATAAACGGTTACAGATGATGCTTGCACATATCGACTTTTGGGCACCTAAAATATCGATTTTGAGCATGTTTTGGGTCTGAATCTTGAAAACATTCTAACTAGGAGTAGGGATGTACAGATCGCTTCTGGGACCCAAAAAAACCGAATTTTCGGGTGTTTTGAGCCTGAATTTGAGATATTAACGGGTACAGAAGATGCATGCACATATCGACTTTGGACACTTAAAATATCGATTTTTAGCATGTTTTGAGCCTATATTTTGAAAACATTCTAGCACTGACTAGACATGTACAGATCGCTTCTGGGACCCAAAATTATCGAATTTTCGGGTGTTTTGAGGTTGAATTTGAGATACAAACGAGTGCAGAAGATTCATACACATGTTCAATTTGGGTACCTAAAATATCGATTTTTAGCATGTTTTGGGCCTGCTTCTGAGTAGGCATGTACAGATCGCTTCTGGGACCCCAAAATATCGAATTTTCGGGTGTTTGGAGCCTGAATTTGAGATATAAACGGGTACAGAAGATGCATGCACATATCGACTTTTGGGCACCTAAAAGATCGATTTTCAGTATGTTTTGGGTCTGTATCTTGAAAACATTCTAACTAGGAGTAGGGATGTACAGATCGCTTCTGGGACCCAAAAATACCGAATTCTCGGGTGTTTTGAGCCTGAATTTGAGATATAAACGGGTACAGAAGATGCATGCACATATCGACTTTGGACACTTAAAATATCGATTTTCAGCATGTTTTGGGCCTGTATTTTGAAAACATTTTAGCACTGAGTAGGCATGTACAGATCGCTTCTGGGACCCCAAAATATCGAGTTTTTTGGGTGTTTTGGACCTGAATTTGATATATCGACATTGGGCACCTAAAATATCGATTTTTAGCATGTTTTGGGCCTATACTTTAAAAATATTCTAGCACTGAGTAGGCATGTACAGATCGCTTCTGGTACTACAAAATATCGAATTTTCGGGTGTTTTGAGCCTGAATTTCAGATATAAACGGGTACAGAAGATGCATGCACATATCGACTTTTGGGCACCTAAAATATCGATTTTGAGCATGTTTTATGTCTGTATCTTGAAAACATTCTAACTAGGAGTAGGGATGTACAGATCGCTTCTGGGACCCAAAAATCCTGAATTTTCGGGTGATTTGAGCCTGAATTTGAGATATAAACGGGTACAGAAGATGCATGCACATATCGACTTTGGACACTTAAAATATCGATTTTCAGCATGTTTTGGGCCTATATTTTGAAAACATTCTAGCACTGAGTAGGCATGTACAGATCGCTTCTGGGACCCCATAATATCGAGTTTTTGGGTGTTTTGGACCTGAATTTGAGATATCGACTTTGGGCACGTAAAATATCGATTTTAAGCTTGTTTTGGCCCTATATTTTAAAAATATTCTAGCACTGAGTAGGCATGTACAGATCGATTCTGGGACCCCAAAATATCGAATTTTCGGGTGTTTTGAGCCTGAATTTGAGATAAAAACGGGTACAGAAGATGCATGCACATATTGACTTTGGGCACCTAAAATATCGATTTTTAGCATGTTTTGGGCCTGTATTTTAAAAAATAATCTAACAAGGAGTAGGTTTGTACAGATCGCTTCTGGGACCCAAAAATATCGAATTTTCGGGTGTTTTGAGCCTGAATTTGAGATATAAACGGGTACAGATGATGCATGCACATATCGACTTTGGACACTTAAAATATCGATTTTTAGGATGATTTGAGCATAGCTATATTTTGAAAAAATTCTAACACTGAGTAGGCATGTACAGATCGCTTCTGGGACCCAAAAATATCGAATTTTCGGGTGTTTTGAGGTTAAATTTGGGAAATAAACGGGTACAGATGATGCATGCACATATCGACTTTGGACACTTAAAATATCGATTTTTAGCATGTTTTGAGCCTATATTTTGAAAAAATTCAGGCACTGAGTGGGCATGTACAGATCGCTTCTGGGACCCAAAAATACCGAATTTTCGGGTGTTTTGAGGTTGAATTTGAGATATAAACGAGTGCAGAAGATGCATACACATGTTGACTATGGGCACCTAAAATATCGATTTTCAGCATGTTTTGGGCCTGCATCTGAGTAGGCATGTACAAATCGCTTCTGGGACCCCAAAATAACGAATATTCGGGTGTTTGGAGCCTTCTGTGTACAGAGGATGCATGCACATATCGACTTTTGGGCACCTAAAAGACCGATTTTCAGTATGTTTCGGGCCTGTACTTTGAAAATTCTCTAACACGGAGTAGGCATGTACAGTTCGCTTCTGGGACCCCAAAATATCGAATTTTCGGGTGTTTTGGGCCTGAATTTGAAATATCGACTTTGGGCACCTAAAATATCGATTTTTAGCATGTTTTGGGCCTATATTTTGAAAATATTCTAGCACTGAGTAGGCATGTACAGATCGCATCTGGGACCCCAAAATATCGAATTTTCGGGTGTTTTGAGCCTGAATTTGAGATATAAACGGGTATAGAAGATGCATGCACATATCGACTGTTGCCCGGGCACCTAAAATATCGATTTTGACCATGTTTTGGGTCTGTATCTTGAAAACATTCTAACTAGGAGTAGGGATGTACAGATAGCTTCTAGGACCCAAAAATTTCGAATTTTCGGGTGTTTTGAGCCTTAATTTGAGATATAAACGTGTACAGAAGATGCATGCACATATTGACTTTGGGCACCTAAAATATCGATTTTCAGCATGTTTTGGGCCTGTATTTTGAAAATACTCTAACTAGGAGTAGGCATGTACAGATCGCTTCTGGGGCCCAAAAATATCGAATTTTCGGGTGTTTTGAGCCTGAATTTGAGATATAAACGGGTATAGAAGATGCATGCACATATCGACTTTGGACACTTAAAATATCGATTTTTAGCATGTTTTGAGCCTATATTATGAAAACATTCTAGCACTGACTAGACATGTACAGATTGCTTCTGGGACCCAAAATTATCGATTTTTCGGGTGTTTTGAGGTTGAATTTGAGATATAAACGAGTGAAGAAGATGCATACACATGTTCAATTTGGGTACCTAAAATATCGATTTTTAGCATGTTTTGGGCCTGCATCTGAGTAAGGCATGTACAGATCGCTTCTGGGACCCCAAAATATCGAATTTTCGGGTGTTTGGAGCCTGAGTTTGAGATATAAACGGGTACAGAAGATGCATGAACATATCGACTTTGGACACTTAATATATCGATTTTTAGCATGTTTTAAGACCCCTATTTTGAAAAAATTCTAGCACTAAGTAGGCATGTACAGATCACTTCTGGGACCCCAAAATATCGAATTTTCGGGTATATTGTGCCCGAATTTGAGATATAAACGGGTACAGATGATGCATGCACATATCGACTTTGGACACTTAAAATATCGATTTTTAGCATGTTTTGAGCCTATATTTTCAAAAAGATTCTAGCACTGAGTAGGCATGTACAGATCGCTTCTGGGACCCAAAAATATCAAATTTTCGGCTGTTTTGAGGTTAAATTTGGGATATAAACGGGTACAGAAGATGCATTTACATATCGACTATTGGGCATCTAAAAGATCGATTTTCAGTATGTTTTGACCCTGTATTTTGAAAATACTCTAACACGGAGTAGGCATGTACAGTTAGCTTCTGGGACCCAAAAATATCGAATTTTGGGTTGTTTTGTGGTTGAATTTGGGATATAAACGGGTACAGAAGATGCATACACATGTTGACTTTGGTCACCTAAAATCTCGATTTTCAGCTTGTTTTGGGCCTGTATTTTGAAAATACTCTAACACGGAGTAAGCAAGTACAGATCGTTTCTGGGACCCCAAAATATCGAAATTTCATGTGTTTTGAGCCTGAATTTGAGATATAAACGGGTACAGAAGATGCATCCACATATCGACTTTTGGGCACCAAAAGGATCGATTTTCAGTATGTTTTGGGCCTGTATATTGAAAATACTCTAACTAGGAGTAGGCATGTACAGATCGCTTCTGGGACCCCAAAATATCGAATTTTTGGGTGTTTTTTGGCCTGAATTTGAGATATCGACTTTGGGCACCTAAAATATCGATTTTTAGCATGTTTTGGGCCTATATTTTGAAAATATTCTAGCACTGAGTAGGCATGTACAGATCGCTTCTGGGACTACAAAATATCGAATTTTCGGGTGTTTTGAGCCTGAATTTGAGATATAAACGGGTACAGAAGATGCATGCACATATCGACTTTTGGGCACCTAAAATATCGATTTTGAGCATGTTTTATGTCTGTATCTTGAAAACATTCTAACTAGGAGTAGGGATGTACAGATCGCTTCTGGGACCCAAAAATACCGAATTTTCGGGTGTTTTGAGCCTGAATTTGAGATATAAACGGGTACAGAAGATGCATGCACATATCGACTTTGGACACTTAAAATATCGATTTTCAGCATGTTTTGGGCCTGTATTTTGAAAACATTCTAGCACTGAGTAGGCATGTACAGATCGCTTCTGGGACCCCAAAATATCGAGTTTTTGGGTGTTTTGGACCTGAATTTGAGATATCGACTTTGGGCACCTAAAATATCGATTTTAAGCTTGTTTTGGCCCTATATTTTGAAAATATTCTTGCACTGAGTAGGCATGTACAGTTCGCTTCTGGGACCCCAAAATATCGAATTTTCGGGTGTTTTGAGCCTGAATTTGAGATATAAACGGGTATAGAAGATGCATACACATGTTCAATTTGGGTACCTAAAATATCGATTTTTAGTATGTTTTGGGCCTGCATCTGAGTAGGCATGTACATATCGCTTCTGGGACCCCAAAATATCGAATTTTCGGGTGTTTGGAGCCTGAGTTTGAGATATAAACGGGTACAAAAGATGCATGAACATATCGACTTTGGACACTTAATATATCGATTTTTAGCATGTTTTAAGACCCCTATTTTGAAAAAATTCTAGCACTAAGTAGGCATGTACAGATCACTTCTGGGACCCCAAAATATCGAATTTTCGGGTATATTGAGCCCGAATTTGAGATATAAACGGGTACAGATGATGCATGCACATATCGACTTTGGACACTTAAAATATCGATTTTTAGCATGTTTTGAGCCTATATTTTCAAAAAGATTCTAGCACTGAGTAGTCATGTACAGATCGCTTCTGGGACCCAAAAATATCAAATTTTCGGCTGTTTTGAGGTTAAATTTGGGATATAAACGGGTACAGAAGATGCATTTACATATCGACTATTGGGCACCTAAAAGATCGATTTTCAGTATGTTTTGACCCTGTATTTTGAAAATACTCTAACACGGAGTAGGCATGTACAGTTCGCTTCTGGGACCCAATAATATCGAATTTTCGGGTGTTTTGAGGTTGAATTTGGGATATAAACGTGTGCTGAAGATGCATCCACATATCGACTTTTGGGCACCTAAAAGATCGATTTTCAGTATGTTTTGGGCCTGTATATTGAAAATACTCTAACACGGTGTAGGCATGTACAGATCGCTTCTGGGACCCCAAAATATCGAATTTTTGGGTGTTTTTGGCCTGAATTTTAGATATCGACTTTGGGCACCTAAAATATCGATTTTTAGCATGTTTTGGGCCTATATTTTGAAAATATTCTAGCACTGAGTAGGCATGTACAGATCGCTTCTGTGACCCAAAAATTTTAAATTTTCGGGTGTTTTGAGCCTGAATTTGAGATATAAACGGGCACAGAAGATGCATGCACATATCGACTTTGGACACTTAAAATATCGATTTTTAGCATGTTTTAAGCCTATATTTTGAAAACATTATAGCACTGACTAGACATGTACAGATCGCTTCTGGGACCCAAAATTATCAAATTTTCGGGTGTTTTGAGGTTGAATTTGAGGTGTAAACGAGTGCAGAAGATGCATACACATGACTTTGGGCACCTAAAATATCGATTTTCAGCATGTTTTGGGCCTGCATCTGAGTAGGCATGTACAGATCGCTTCTTGGACCCCAAAATAACGAATTTTCGGGTGTTTGGAGCCTGAATTTGAGATATAAACGGGTACAGATGATGCATGCACATATCGACTTTTTGGCACCTAAGAGATCGATTTTCAGTATGTTTTGGGCTTGTATTTTGAAAATACTCTAACATGGAGTAGGCATGTACAGTTCGCTTCTGGGACCCCAAAATATCGAATTTTCGGTTGTTTTAGGCCTGAATTTGTGATATCGACTTTGGGCACCTAAAATATCGATTTTCAGCATGTTTTGGGCCTGCATCTGAGTAGGCATGTACAGATCACTTCTGGGACCCCAAAATATCGAATTTTCGGGTGTTTTGAGCCTGAATTTGAGATATAAAAGGGTACAGATGATGCATGCACATATCGACTTTGGACACTTAAAATATCGATTTTTAGCATGTTTTGAGCCTATATTTTGTAAAAAATTCTAGCACTGAATAGGCATGTACAGATCGTTTCTGGGACCTAAAAATATCGAATTTTCGGGTGTTTTGAGGTTAAATTTGGGATATAAACGAGTACAGAAGATGCATTTACATATCGACTTTTGGGCACCTAAAATATCGTTTTTTAGCATGTTTTGGGCCTATATTTTGAAAATATTCTAGCACTGAGTAGGAATGTACAGATCGCTTCTGGGACCCCAAAATATCGAATTTTCGGGTGTTTTGAGCATGAATTTGAGATATAAACGGGTACATAAGATGCATGAACATATCGTCTTTGGACACTTAAAATATCGATTTTTAGCATGTTTTGGGCCTGTATTTTGAAAACATTCTAGCACTGAGTAGGCATGTACAGATCGCTTCTGGGACCCCAAAATATCGCGTTTTTGGGTGTTTTTGACCTGAATTTGAGAAATCGGCTTTGGGCACCTAAAATATCGATTTTTAGCATGTTTTGGGCCTATATTTTGAAAATATTCTAGCACTGAGTAGGCATGTACAGATCGCTTCTGGGAACCAAAAATATCGAATTTTTGGGTGTTTTGAGCCTGAATTTGAGATATAAACGGGCACATATTGACTTTGGGCACCTAAAATATCGATTTTCAGCACGTTTTTGCCCTGTATTTTGAAAATACTCTAACTAGGAGTAGGCATGTAAAGATCGCTTCTGGGACCCAAAAATATCAAATTTTCGGGTGTTTTGAGGTTGAATTTGAGATATAAACGAGTGCAGAAGATGCATTCACATGTTAACTTTGGGCACCTAAAATATCGATTTTCTGCATGTTTTGGGCCTGCATCTGAGTAGGCATGTACAGATCGCTTCTGGGACCCCAAAATATCGAATTTTCGGGTGTTTGGAGCCTGAATTTGAGATATAAACGGGTACAGAAGATGCATGCACATATCGACTTTTGGGCACCTAAAAGATCGATTTTCAGTATGTTTTGGGCCTGTATTTTGAAAATACTCTAACACGGAGTAGGCATGTACAGTTCGCTTCTGGGACCCCAAAATATCGAATTTTCGGGGGTTTTGGGCCTGAATTTTAAATATATCGACTTTGGGCACATAAAATATCGATTTTTAGCATGTTTTTGGCCTATATTTTGAAAATATTCTAGCACTGAGTAGGCATGTACAGATCGCTTCTGGGACCCCAAAATATCGAATTTTTAAGGTGTTTTGAGCCTGAATTTGAGATATAAACGGGTACAGAAGATGCATGCACATATCGACTTTGGACACTTAAAATATCGATTTTTAGCATGTTTTGAGCCTATATTTTGAAAACATTCTAGCACTGACTAGACATGTACAGATCGATTCTGGGACCCAAAATTATCGAATTTTCGGGTGTTTTGAGGTTGAATTTGAGATATAAACGAGTGCAGAAGATGCATACACATGTTCAATTTGGGTACCTAAAATATCGATTTTTAGCATGTTTTGGGCCTGCATCTGAGTAGGCATGTACAGATCGCTTCTGGGACCCCAAAATATCGAATTTTCGGGTGTTTGGAGCCTGAATTTGAGATATAAACGGGTACAGAAGATGCATGCACTTATCGACTTTTGGGCACCTAAAAGATCGATTTTCAGTATGTTATGGGCCTGTATTTTGAAAATACTCTAACACGGAGTAGGCATGTACAGATCGCTTCTGGGACCCCAAAATATCGAATTTTAGGGTGTTTTGAGCCTGAATTTAAGATATAAACGGGTACAGATGATGCATGCACATATCGACTTTGGACACTTAAAATATCGATTTTTAGCATGTTTTGAGCCTATATTTTGAAAAAATTCTAGCACTGAGTAGGCATGTACAGATCGCTTCTGGGACCCAAAAATATCAAAATTTCGGGTGTTTTGAGGTTAAATTTGGGATATAAACGGGTACAGAATATGCATTTACATATCGACTTTTGGTCACCAAAAAGATCGATTTTCAGAATGTTTTGAGCCTTTTTTTTTTTAAATACTCTAACACGGAGTAGGCATGTACAGTTCGCTTCTGGGACCCCAAAATATCGAATTTTCGGGAGTTTTGGGTCTGAATTTGAGATATCAACTTTGGGGACCTAAAATATCGATTTTTAGCATGTTTTGGGCCTATATTTTGAAAATATTCTAGCACTAAGTAGGCATGTACAGATCACTTCTGGGACCCCAAAATATCGAATTTTCGGGTGTTTTGAGCCTGAATTTCAGATATAAACGGGTACAGATGATGCAAGCACATATCGACTTTGGACACTAAAATATCGATTTTTAGCATGTTTTGAGCCTATATTTTGAAAAAATTCTAGCACTAAGTAGGCATTTACAGATCACTTCTGGGACCCCAAAATATCGAATTTTCGGGTGTTTTGAGCCTGAATTTGAGATATAAACGGGTACAGATGATGCATGCACATATCGACTTTGGACACTTAAAATATCGATTTTTAGCATGTTTTGAGCCTATATTTTGTAAAAAAATCTAGCACTGAAAAGGCATGTACAGATCGCTTCTGGGACCTAAAAATATCGAATTTTCGGGTGTTTTGAGGATAAATTTGGGATATAAACGAGTACAGAAGATGCATTTACATATCAACTTTTGGGCACCTAAAAGATCGATTTTGAGCATGTTTGGGTCTGTATCTTGAAAACATTCTAACTAGGAGTAGAGATGTACAGATCGCTTCTGGGACCCAAAAATACCAAATTTTCGGGTGTTTTGAGCCTGAATTTGAGATATAAACGGGTACAGAAGATGCATGAACATATCGACTTTGGATACTTAAAATATCTATTTTCAGCATGTTTTGGGCCAGTATTTTGAAAACATTCTAGCACTGTGTAGGCATGTACAGATCGCTTCTGGGACTCCAAAATATCGAGTTTTTGGGTGTTTTGGACCTGAATTTGAGATATCGACTTTGGGCACCTAAAATATCGATTTTTAGCATGTTTTGGGCCTATATTTTGAAAATATTCTAGCACTAAGTAGGCATGTACAGATCGCTTCTGGGACCCCAAAATATCGAATTTTCGGGTGTTTTGAGCCTGAATTTGAGATATAAACGGGTACAGATGATGCATACACATATCGACTTTGGATACTTAAAATATCGATTTTTAGCATGTTTTGAGCCTATATTTTGAAAAAATTCTAGCACTAAGTAGGCATTTACAGATCACTTCTGGGACCCCAAAATATCGAATTTTCGGGTGTTTTGAGCCTGAATTTGAGATATAAACGGGTACAGATGATGCATGCACATATCGACTTTGGACACTTAAAATATCGATTTTTAGCATGTTTTGAGCCTATATTTTGTAAAAAAATCTAGCACTGAATAGGCATGTACAGATCGCTTCTGGGACCTAAAAATATCGAATTTTCGGGTGTTTTGAGGATAAATTTGGGATATAAACGAGTACAGAAGATGCATTTACATATCAACTTTTGGGCACCTAAAAGATCGATTTACAGTATGTTTTGAGCCTGTATTTTGAAAATACTCTAACACGGAGTAGGCATGTACAGTTCGCTTCTGGGACCCCAAAATATCGAATTTTTGGTTGTTTTTTGCCTGAATTTGAGATATCGACTTTGGGCACCTAAAATATCGTTTTTTAGCATGTTTTGGGCCTATATTTTGAAAATATTCTAGCACTTAGTAGGCATGTACAGATCGCTTCTGGGACCCCAAAATATCGAATTTTCGGGTGTTTGGAGCCTGAATTTGAGATATAAACGGGTACAGAAGATGCATGCAGATATCGACTTTTGGGCACCTAAAAGATCGATTTTCAGTATGTTTTGGGCCTGTATTTTGAAAATACTCTAACACGGAGTAGGCATGTACAGTTAGCTTCTGGGACCCCAAAATATCGAATTTTCGGGTGTTTTGGGCCTGAATTTTAAATATATCGACTTTGGGCACATAAAATATCGATTTTTAGCATGTTTTTGGCCTATATTTTGAAAATATTCTAGCACTGAGTAGGCATGTACAGATCGCTTCGGGGACCCCAAAATATCGAATTTTCATGGTGTTTTGAGCCTGAATTTGAGATATAAACGGGTACAGAAGATGCATGCACATATCGACTTTGGACACTTAAAATATCGATTTTTAGCATGTTTTGAGCCTATATTTTGAAAACATTCTAGCACTGACTAGACATGTACAGATCGCTTCTGGGACCCAAAATTATCGAATTATCGGGTGTTTTGAGGTTGAATTTGAGATATAAACGAGTGCAGAAGATGCATACACATGTTCAATTTGGGTACCTAAAATATCGATTTTTAGCATGTTTTGGGCCTGCATCTGAGTAGGCATGTACAGATCGCTTCTGGGACCCCAAAATATCGAATTTTCGGGTGTTTGGAGCCTGAATTTGAGATATAAACAGGTACAGAAGATGCATGCACTTATCGACTTCTGGGCACCTAAAAGATCGATTTTCAGTATGTTATGTGCCTGTATTTTGAAAATACTCTAACACGGAGTAGGCATGTACAGATCGCTTCTGGGACCCCAAAATATCGAATTATAGGGTGTTTTGAGCCTGAATTTGAGATATAAACGGGTACAGATGATGCATGCACATATCGACTTTGGACACTTAAAATATCGATTTTTAGCATGTTTTGAGCCTATATTTTGAAAAAATTCTAGCACTGAGTAGGCATGTACAGATCGCTTCTGGGACCCAAAAATATCGAAATTTCGGGTGTTTTGAGGTTAAATTTGGGATATAAACGGGTACAGAATATGCATTTACATATCGACTTTTGGTCACCAAAAAGATCGATTTTCAGAATGTTTTGAGCCTTTTTTTTTTAAATACTCTAACACGGAGTAGGCATGTACAGTTCGCTTCTGGGACCCCAAAATATCGAATTTTCGGGAGTTTTGGGCCTGAATTTGAGATATCAACTTTGGGGACCTAAAATATTGATTTTTAGCATGTTTTGGGCCTATATTTTGAAAATATTCTAGCACTAAGTAGGCATGTACAGATCACTTCTGGGACCCCAAAATATCGAATTTTCGGGTGTTTTGAGCCTGAATTTCAGATATAAACGGGTACAGATGATGCATGCACATATCGACTTTGGACACTAAAATATCGATTTTTAGCATGTTTTGAGCCTATATTTTGAAAAAATTCTAGCACTGAGTATGCATGTACAAATCGCTTCTGGGACCCAAAAACATCGAATTTTCGGGTGTTTTGAGGTTGAATTTGGGATATAAACGGGTGCAGAAGATGCATACACATGTTGACTTTAGTCACCTAAAATATCAATTTTCAGCTTGTTTTGGGCCTGTATTTTGAAAATACTCTAACACGGAGTAAACAAGTACAGATCGCTTCTGGGACCCCAAAATATCGAATTTTCGGGTGTTTTGAGCCTGAATTTGAGATATAAACGGGTACAGAAGATGCATCCACATATCGACTTTTGGGCACCTAAAAGATCGATTTTCAGTATGTTTTGGGCCTGTATATTGAAAATACTCTAACACGGGGAAGGCATGTACAGATCGCTTCTGGGACCCCAAAATATCGAATTTTCGGGTGTTTGGAGCCTGAATTTGAGATATAAACGGGTACAGAGGATGCATGCACATATCGACTTTTGGGTACCTAAAATATCGATTTTGAGCATGTTTGGGTCTGTATCTTGAAAACATTCTAACTAGGAGTAGAGATGTACAGATCGCTTCTGGGACCCAAAAATACCAAATTTTCGGTTGTTTTGAGCCTGAATTTGAGATATAAACGGGTACAGAAGATGCATGCACATATCGACTTTGGACACTTAAAATATCGATTTTCAGCATGTTTTGGGCCAGTATTTTGAAAACATTCTAGCACTGTGTAGGCATGTACAGATCGATTCTAGGACTCCAAAATATCGAGATTTTTTGTGTTTTGGACCTGAATTTGAGATATCGACTTTGGGCACCTCAAATATCGATTTTTAGCATCTTTTGGGCCTATATTTTGAAAATATTCTAGCACTGAGTAGGCATGTACAGATCGCTTCTGGGGCCCCAAAATATCGAATTTTCGGGTGTTTTGAGCCTGAATTTGAGATATAAACGGGTACAGATGATGCATGCACATATCGACTTTGGACACTTAAAATATCGATTTTTAGCATGTTTTGAGCCTATATTTTGAAAAAATTCTAGCACTGAGTAGGCATGTACAGATCGCTTCTGGGACCCAAAAATATCGAATTTTCGGGTGTTTTCAGGTTGAATTTGGGATATAAACGGGTGCAGAAGATGCATCCACATATCGACTTTTAGGCACCTAAAAGATCGATTTTCAGTATGTTTTGGGCCTGTATATTGAAAATACTCTAACACAGTGTAGGCATGTACAGATCGCTTCTGGGACCCCAAAATATCGAATTTTTGGGTGTTTTTGGCCTGAATTTGAGATATCGACTTTGGGCACCTAAAATATCGATTTTTAGCATGTTTTGGGCCTATATTTTGAAAATATTCTAGCACTGAGTAGGCATGTACAGATCGCTTCTGGGACCCAAAAATATCGAATTTTCGGGTGTTTTGTGCCTGAATTTGAGATATAAACGGGTACAGAAGATGCATGCATTTTGGTCACTTAAAATATCAATTTTCAGCATGTTTTGGGCCTGTATTTTGAAAATACTCTAACTAGGAGTAGGCATGTACAGATCGCTTCTGGGACCCCAAAATATCGAATTTTCGGGTGTTTTGTGGTTGAATTTGAGGTATAAACGAGTGCAGAAGATGCATACACATGACTTTGGGCACCTAAAATATCGATTTTCAACATGTTTTGGGCCTGCATCTGAGTAGGCATGTACAGATCGCTTCTGGGACCCCAAAATATCGAATTTTCGGGTGTTTGGAGCCTGAATTTGAAATATAAACGGGTACAGATGATGCATGCACATATCGACTTTTTGGCACCTAAGAGATCGATTTTTAGCATGTTTTGGGCCTATATTTTGAAAATATTCTAGCACTAAGTAGACATGTAGAGATCACTTCTGGGACCCCAAAATATCGAATTTTCGGGTGTTTTAAGCCTGAAATTGAGATATAAATCGGTACAGATGATGCATGCACATATCGACTTTGGACACATAAAATATCGATTTTTAGCATGTTTTGAGCCTATATTTTGAAAAAATTCTAGCACTGAGTAGGCAAGTACAGATCGCTTCTGGGACCCAAAAATATCGAATTTTTGGGTGTTTTGAGGTTAAATTTGGGATATAAACGGATACAGAAGATGCATTTACATATCGACTTTTCGGCCCCTAAAAGATCGATTTTCAGTATGTTTTGAGCCTGTATTTTGAAAATACTCTAACACGGAGTAGGCATGTACAGTTCGCTTCTGGGAACCCAAAATATCGAATTTTCAGGTGTTTTGGGCCTGAATTTGATATATCGACTTTGGGCACCTAAAATATCGATTTTTAGCATGTTTTGGGCCTTTATTTCGAAAATATTCTAGCACTAAGTAGGCATGTACAGATCACTTCTGGGACCCCAAAATTTCGAATTTTAGGGTGTTTTGAGCCTGAATTTGAGATATAAACGGGTACAGATGATGCATGCACATATCGACTTTGGACACTTAAAATATCGATTTTTAGCATGTTTTGAGCCTATATTTTGAAAAAATTCTAGCACTGAGTAGGCATGTACAGATCGCTTCTGGGACCCAAAAATATCGAATTTTCGGGTGTTTTGAGGTTGAATTTGGGATATAAACGGGTACAGAAGATGCATGCACATATCGACTTATGGGCACCTAAAATATCGATTTTGAGCATGTTTTGGGTCTGTATCTTGAAAACATTCTAACTAGGAGTAGGGATGTACAGATTGCTTTTGGGACCCAAAAATACCGAATTTTCGGGTGTTTTGAGCCTGAATTTGAGATATAAACGGGTACAGAAGATGCATGCACATATCGACTTTGGACACTTAAAATATCGATTTTCAGCATGTTTTGGGCCTATATTTTGAAAACATTCTAGCACTGAGAAGGCATGTACAGATCGCTTCTGGGACCCCAAAATATCGAGTTTTTGGGTGTTTTGGACCTGAATTTGAAATATCGACTTTGGGCACCTAAAATATCGATTGTTAGCATGTTTAGGGCCTATATTTTGAAAATATTCAAGCACTGAGTAGGCATGTACAGATCGCTTCTGGGACCCCAAAATATCGAATTTTCGGGTGTTTTGTGCCTGAATTTGAGATATAAACGGGTACAGAAGATGCATGCATTTTGGTCACTTAAAATATCAATTTTCAGCATGTTTTGGGCCTGTATTTTGAAAATACTCTAACTAGGAGTAGGCATGTACAGATCGCTTCTGGGACCCCAAAATATCGAATTTTCGGGTGTTTTGAGGTTGAATTTGAGGTATAAACGAGTGCAGAAGATGCATACACATGACTTTGGGCACCTAAAATATCGATTTTCAACATGTTTTGGGCCTGCATCTGAGTAGGCATGTACAGATCGCTTCTGGGACCCCAAAATATCGAATTTTCGGGTGTTTGGAGCCTGAATTTGAAATATAAACGGGTACAGATGATGCATGCACATATCGACTTTTTGGCACCTAAGAGATCGATTTTTAGCATGTTTTGGGCCTATATTTTGAAAATATTCTAGCACTAAGTAGACATGTAGAGATCACTTCTGGGACCCCAAAATATCGAATTTTCGGGTGTTTTAAGCCTGAAATTGAGATATAAATCGGTACAGATGATGCATGCACATATCGACTTTGGACACATAAAATATCGATTTTTAGCATGTTTTGAGCCTATATTTTGAAAAAATTCTAGCACTGAGTAGGCATGTACAGATCGCTTCTGGGACCCAAAAATATCGAATTTTTGGGTGTTTTGAGGTTAAATTTGGGATATAAACGGATACAGAAGATGCATTTACATATCGACTTTTCGGCCCCTAAAAGATCGATTTTCAGTATGTTTTGAACCTGTATTTTGAAAATACTCTAACACGGAGTAGGCATGTACAGTTCGCTTCTGGGAACCCAAAATATCGAATTTTCAGGTGTTTTGGGCCTGAATTTGATATATCGACTTTGGGCACCTAAAATATCGATTTTTAGCATGTTTTGGGCCTATATTTCGAAAATATTCTAGCACTAAGTAGGCATGTACAGATCACTTCTGGGACCCCAAAATTTCGAATTTTAGGGTGTTTTGAGCCTGAATTTGAGATATAAACGGGTACAGATGATGCATGCACATATCGACTTTGGACACTTAAAATATCGATTTTTAGCATGTTTTGAGCCTATATTTTGAAAAAATTCTAGCACTGAGTAGGCATGTACAGATCGCTTCTGGGACCCAAAAATATCGAATTTTCGGGTGTTTTGAGGTTGAATTTGGGATATAAACGGGTGCAGAAGATGCATCCACATATCGACTTTTGGGCACCTAAAAGATCGATTTTCAGTATGTTTTGGGCCTGTAAATTGAAAATACTCTAACACAGTGTAGGCATGTACAGATCGCTTCTGGGACCCCAAAATATCGAATTTTTGGGTGTTTTTGGCCTGAATTTGAGATATCGACTTTGGGCACGTAAAATATCGATTTTTAACATGTTTTGGGCCTATATTTTGAAAATATTCTAGCACTGAGTAGGCATGTACAGATCGCTTCTGGGACCCCAAAATATCGAATTTTCGGGTGTTTTGAGCGTGAATTTGAGATATAAAGGGGTACAGAAGATGCATGCACATATCGACTTATTGGCACCTAAAATATCGATTTTGAGCAGTTTTGGGTTTGTATCTTGAAAACATTCTAACTAGGAGTAGGGATGTACAGATCGCTTTTAGGACCCAAAATTACCGAATTTTCGGGTGTTTTGAGCCTGAATTTGAGATATAAACGGGTACAGAAGATGCATGCACATATCGACTTTGGACACTTAAAATATCGATTTTCAGCATGTTTTGGGCCTGTATTTTGAAAACATTCTAGCACTGAGAAGGCATGTACAGATCGCTTCTGGGACCCCAAAATATCGAGTTTTTGGGTGTTTTGGACTTGAATTTGAAATATCGACTTTGGGCACCTCAAATATCGATTTTTAGCATGTTTAGGGCCTATATTTTGAAAATATTCTAGCACTGAGTAGGCATGTACAGATCGCTTCTGGGACCCCAAAATATCGAATTTTCGGGTGTTTTGAGCCTGAATTTGAGATATAAACGGGTACAGAAGATACATGCACATATTGACTTTGGGCACATAAAATATCAATTTTCAGCATGTTTTGGGCCTGTATTTTGAAAATACTCTAACTAGGAGTAGGCATGTACAGATCGCTTCTGGGACCCCAAAATATCGAATTTTCGGGTGTTTTGAGGTTGAATTTGAGGTATAAACGAGTGCAGAAGATGCATACACATGACTTTGGGCACCTAAAATATCGATTTTCTACATGTTTTGGGCCTGCATCTGAGTAGGCATGTACAGATCGCTTCTGGGACCCCAAAATATCGAATTTTCGGGTGTTTGGAGCATGAATTTGAAATATAAACTTGTACAGATGATGCATGCACATATCGACTTTTTGGCACCTAAGAGATCGATTTTTAGCATGTTTTGGGCCTATATTTTGAAAATATTCTAGCACTAAGTAGACAGGTACAGATCACTTCTGGGACCCCAAAATATCGAATTTTCGGGTGTTTTGGGCCTGAATTTGAGATATAAACGGGTACAGATGATGCATGCACATATCGACTTTGGACACATAAAATATCGATTTTTAGCATGTTTTGAGCCTATATTTTGAAAAAATTCTAGCACTGAGTAGGCATGTACAGATCGCTTCTGGAACCTAAAAATATCGAATTTTTGGGTGTTTTGAGGTTAAATTTGGGATATAAACGGATACAGAAGATGCATTTACATATCAACTTTTGGGCATCTAAAAGATCGATTTACAGTATGTTTTGAGCCTGTAATTTGAAAATACTCTAACAAGGAGTAGGCATGTACAGTTCGCTTCTGGGACCCCAAAATATCGAATTTTCGGGTGTTTTGGGCCTCAATTTGAGATATCGACTTTGGGGACCTAAAATATCGACTTTTGGCATGTTTTGGGCCTATATTTTGAAAATATTCTAGCACTAAGTAGGCATGTACAGATCACTTCTGGAACCCCAAAATATTGAATTTTCGGGTGTTTTGAGCCTGAATTTGAGATATAAACGGGTACAGATGATGCATGCACATATCGACTTTGGATACTTAAAATATCGATTTTTAGCATGTTTTGAGCCTATATTTTGAAAAAATTCTAGCACTGAGGAGGCATGTACAGATCGCTTCTGGGAACCAAAAATATCGAATTTTCGGGTGTTTTGAGGTTGAATTTGGGATATAAACGGGTGCAGAAGATACATTCACATGTTGACTTTGGTCACCTAAAATATCGATTTTCAGCTTGTTTTGATCCTGTATTTTGAAAATACTCTAACACGGAGAAGGCAAGTACAGATCGATTCTGGGACCCCAAAATATCGAAATTTTCGGGTGTTTTGAGCCTGAATTTGAGATATAAACGGGTACAGAAGATGCATCCACATATCGTCTTTGGACACTTAAAATATCGATTTTTAGCATGTTTTGGGCCTGCATTTTGAAAACATTCTAGCACTGAGTAGGCATGTACAGATCGCTTCTGGGACCCCAAAATATCGAGTTTTTGGGTGTTTTGGACCTGAATTTGAAATATCGACTTTGGGCACCTAAAATATCAATTTTCAGCATGTTTTGGGCCTGTATTTTGAAAATACTCTAACTAGGAGTAGGCATGTACAGATCGCTTCTGGGACCCCAAAATATCGAATTTTCGGGTGTTTTGAGGTTGAATTTGAGGTATAAACGAGTGCAGAAGATGCATACACATGACTTTTGGGCACCTAAAATATCGATTTTCAACATGTTTTGGGCCTGCATCTGAGTAGGCATGTACAGATCGCTTCTGGGACCCCAAAATATCGAATTTTCGGGTGTTTGGAGCCTGAATTTGAAATATAAACGAGTACAGATGATGCATGCACATATCGACTTTTTGGCACCTAAGAGATCCATTTTCAGTATGTTTTGGGGCTTGTATTTTCAAAATACTCTAACACGGAGTAGGCATGTACAGTTCGCTTCTGGGACACCAAAATATCGAATTTTCGGGTGTTTTAGGCCTGAATTTGAGATATCGACTTTGGTCACCTAAAATATCGATTTTTAGCATGTTTTGGGCCTATATTTTGAAAATATTCTAGCACTGAGTAGGCATGTAAAGATCGCTTCTGGGACCCCAAAATATCGAATTTTCCGGTGTTTTGAGCCTGAATTTGAGATATAAACGGGTACAGAAGATGCATGCACATATTGACTTTGGGCACCTAAAATATCAATTTTCAGCATGTTTTGGGCCTGTATTTTGAAAATACTCTAACTAGGAGTAGGCATGTACAGATCGCTTCTGGGACCCCAAAATATCGAATTTTCGGGTGTTTTGAGGTTGAATTTGAGGTATAAACGAGTGCAGAAGATGCATACACATGACTTTGGGCACTTAAATTATCGATTTCCAACATGGTTTGGGCCTGCATCTGAGTAGGCATGTACAGATCGCTTCTGGGACCCCAAAATATCGAATTTTCGGGTGTTTGGAGCCTGAATTTGAAATATAAACGGGTACAGATGATGCATGCACATATCGACTTTTTGGCACCTAAGAGATCGATTTTCAGTATGTTATGGGCTTGTATTTTAAAAATACTCTAACACGGAGTAGGCATGTACAGTTCGCTTCTGGGACACCAAAATATCGAATTTTCGGGTGTTTTAGGCCTGAATTTGAGATATCGACTTTGGGCACCTAAAATATCGATTTTTAGCATGTTTTGGGCCTATATTTTGAAAATATTCTAGCACTAAGTAGACATGTACAGATCACTTCTAGGACCCCAAAATATCGAATTTTCGGGTGTTTTGAGCCTGAATTTGAGATATAAACGGGTACAGATGATGCATGCACATATCGACTTTGGACACTTAAAATATCGATTTTTAGCATGTTTTGAGCCTATATTTTGAAAAAATTCTAGCACTGAGTAGGCATGTACAGATCGCTTCTGGGACCCATAAATATCGAATTTTCGGGTGTTTTGAGGTTAAATTTGGGATATAAACGGGTACAGAAGATGCATTTACATATCGACTTTTGGGCACCTAAAAGATTGATTTACAGTATGTTTTGAGCCTGTATTTTGAAAATACTCTAACACGGAGTAGGCATGTACAGTTCGCTTCTGGGACCCTAAAATATCGAATTTTCGGGTGTTTTGGGCCTGAATTTGAGATATCGACTTTGGGGACCTAAAATATCGATTTTAGCATGTTTTGGGCCTATATTTTGAAAATATTCTAGCACTAAGTAGGCATGTACAGATCACTTCTGGAACCCCAAAATATCGAATTTTCGTGTGTTTTGAGCCTGAATTTGAGATATAAACGGGTACAGATGATGCATGCACATATCGACTTTGGATACTTAAAATATCGATTTTTAGCATGTTTTGAGCCTATATTTTGAAAAAATTCTAGCACTGAGTAGGCATGTACAGATCGCTTCTGGGACCCAAAAATATCGATTTTTCGGGTGTTTTGAGGTTGAATTTGGGATATAAACGGGTGCAGAAGATGCATACACATGTTGACTTTGGTCACCTAAAATATCGATTTTCAGCTTGTTTTGGGCCTGTATTTTGAAAATACTCTAAAACAGAGTAGGCAAGTACAGATCGCTTCTGGGACCCCAAAATATCGAATTTTCGGGTGTTTTGAGCCTGAATTTGGGATATAAACGGGTACAGAAGATGCATTCACATATCGACTTTGGGCACCTAAAATATCGATTTTCAGCATGTTTTGGGCCTGTATTTTGAAAATACTCTAACTAGGAGTAGGCATGTACAGATCGCTTCTGGGACCCAAAAATATCAAATTTTCGGGTGTTTTGAGGTTGAATTTGAGATATAAACGAGTGCAGAAGATGCATTCACATGTTAACTTTGGGCACCTAAAATATCGATTTTCAGCATGTTTTCGGCCTGCATCTAAGTAGGCATGTACAGATCGCTTCTGGGACCCAAAAATATCGAATTTTCGGGTGTTTTGGGCCTGAATTTGAAATATCGACTTTGGGCAACTAAAATATCGATTTTTAGCATGTTTTGGGCCTATATTTTGAAAATATTCTAGCACTGAGTAGGCATGTACAGATTGCTTTTGGGACCCCAAAATATCGAATTTTCGGGTGTTTGGATGCTGAATTTGAGATATAAACGGGTACAGAAGATGCATGCACATATCGACTTTTGGGTTCCTAAAAGATCGATTTTCAGTTTGTTTTGGGCCTGTATTTTGAAAATACTCTAACACGGAGTAGGCATGTACAGTTCGCTTCTGGGACCCCAAAATATCGAATTTTAGGGTGTTTTGGGCCTGAATTTGAGATATCGACGTTTTTGCACCTAAAATATCGATTTTTAGCATGTTTTGAGCCTATATTTTAAAAATATTCTAGCACTAAGTAGGCATGTACAGATCACTTCTGGGACCCCAAAATATCGAATTTTCGGGTGTTTTGAGCCTGAATTTGAGATATAAACGGGTACAGATGATGCATGCACATATCGACTTTGAACACTTAAAATATAGATTTTTTGCAAGTTTTGAGCCTATGTTTTGAGAAAAATTCTAGCACTGAGTAGGCATGTACAGATCGCTTCTGGGACCCAAAAATTTCGAATTTTCGAGTGTTTTGAGGTTGAATTTGGGATATAAACGGGTGCAGAAGATGCATACACATGTTGACTTTGGTCACCTAAAATATCGATTTTCAGCTTGTTTTGGGCCTGTATTTTGAAAATACTCTTAAATAGAGTAAGCAAGTATACAGATCGCTTCTGGGACACCAAAATATCGAATTTTAGGTTGTTTGGAGCCTGAATTTGAGATATAAACGGGTACAGAAGATGCTTCCACATATCGACTTTTGGGCACCTAAAAGATCGATTTTCAGTATGTTTTGGGCCTGTATATTGAAAATACTCTAACACGGAGTAGGCATGTACAGATCGCTTCTGGGACCCCAAAATATCGAGTTTTTGGGTGTTTTGGACCTGAATTTGAGATATCGACTTTGGGCACGTAAAATATCGATTTTTAGCATGTTTTGGGTCTATTATTTGAAAATATTCTAGCACTGAGTAGGCATGTATAGATCGCTTCTGGGACCCCAAAATATCGAATTTTCGGGTGTTTTGAGCCTGAATTTAAGATATAAACGGGTACAGAAGATGCATGCACATATTGACTTTGTGTACCTAAAATATCGATTTTCAGAATGTTTTGGGCCTGTATTTTGAAAATACTCTAACTAGGAGTAGGCATGTACAGATCGCTTCTGGGACCTAAAAATATCGAATTTTCGGGTGTTTTGAGCCTGAATTTGAGAAATATACGGGTACAGAAGATGCATGCACATATCGACTTTGGACACTTAAAATATCGATTTTTAACATGTTTTGAGCCTATATTTTGAAAACATTCTAGCACTGACTAGACATGTACAGATCGCTTATGGGACCCAAAATTATCAAATTTTCGGGTGTTTTTAAGGTTGAATTTGAGATATAAACGAGTGCAGAAGATGCATACACATGTTGACTTTGGGCATCTAAAATATCGATTTTCAGCATGTTTTGGGCTTGCATCTGAGTAGGCATGTACAGATCGCTTCTGGGACCCCAAAATATCGAATTTTCGGGTGTTTGGAGCCTGAATTTGAGATATAAACCGGTACAGAAAATGCATGCACATATCGACTTTTGGGAACCTAAAAGATCGATTTTCAGCATGTTTTGGGCCTGTATTTTGAAAATACTCTAACACGGAGTAGGCATGTACAGTTCGCTTCTGGGACCCCAAAATATCGAATTTTCGGGTGTTTTGGGCCTGAATTTGAAATATCGATTTTGGGCACCTAAAATATCGATTTTTAGCATGTTTTGGGCCTATATTTTGAAAATATTTTAGCACTAAGTAGGCATGTACAGATCACTTCTGGGACCCCAAAATATCGAATTTTCGGGTGTTTTGAGCCTGAATTTGAGATATAAACGGGTACAGATGATGCATGCACATATCGACTTTGGACACTTAAAATATCGATTTTTAGCATGTTTTAAATCTATACTTTGAAAAATTCTAGCACTGAGTAGGCATGTACAGATCGCTTCTGGGACCCAGAAATATCGAATTTTCGGGTGTTTTGAGGTTAAATTTGGGATATAAACGGGTGCAGAAGATGCATACCCATGTTGACTTTGGTCACCTAAAATATCGATTTTCAGCTTGTTTTGGGCCTGTATTTTGAAAATACTCTAACACGGAGTAAGCTGGTACAGATCGCTTCTGGGACCCCAAAATATCGAATTTTCGGGTGTTTTGAGCCTGAATTTGAGATAAAAACGGGTACAGAAGATGTATCCACATATCGACTTTTGGTCACCGAAAAGATCGATTTTCAGTATGTTTTGGGCCTGTATATTGAAAATACTCTAACACGGAGTAGGCATGTACAGATCGCTTCTGGGACCCCAAAATATCGAATTTTTGGTTGTTTTTGGCCTGAATTTGAGATATCGACTTTGGACACTTAAAATATCGATTTTTAGCATGTTTTGAGCCTATATTTTGAAAACATTCTACCACTGACTAGACATGTACAGATCGCTTCTGGGATATAAATTATCGAATTTTCGGGTGTTTTGAGGTTGAATTTGAGATATAAACGAGTGCAGAACATGCATACACATGTTCAATTTGGGTACCTAAAATATCGATTTTTAGCATATTTTGGGCCTGCATCTGAGTAGGCACGTACGGATCGCTTCTGGGACCCCAAAATATTGAATTTTCGGGTGTTTGGAGCCTGAATTTGAGATATAAACGGGTACAGAAGATGCATGCACATATCGACTTTTGGGCACCTAAAAGATCGATTTTTAACATGTTTTGGGCCTATATTTTGAAAATATTCTAGCACTAAGTAGGCATGTACAGATCACTTCTGGGACCCCAAAATATCGAATTTTCGGGTGTTTTGAGCCTGAATTTGAGATATAAACGGGTACAGATGATGCATGCACATATCGACTTTGGACACCTAAAATATCGATTTTGAGCATGTTTTGGGTCTGTATCTTGAAAACATTCTAACTAGGAGTAGGGATGTACAGATCGCTTCTGGGACCCAAAAATACCGAATTTTCGGGTGTTTTGAGCCTGAATTTGAGATATAAACGGGTACAGATGATGCATGCACATATCGACTTTGGACACTTAAAATATCGATTTTTAGCATGTTTTGACCCTATGTTTTGAAAAAATTCAAGCTCTAAGTAGGCATGTACAGATCGCTTCTGGGACCCCAAAATATCGAATTTTCGGGTGTTTTGAGCCTGAATTTGAGATATAAAAGGGTACAGAAGATGCATGCACATATTGACTTTGGGCCCCTAAAATATCGATTTTCAGCTTGTTTTGGGCCTGTATTTTGAAAATACTCTAACACTTAGTTAGCAAGTACAGATCGCTTCTGGGACCCCAAAATATCGAATTTTCGGATGTTTTGAGCCAGAATTTGAGATATAAACGGGTACAGAAGATGCATCCACATATCGATTTTTGGGCACCTAAAAGATCGATTTTCAGTTTGTTTTAGGCCTGTATATTGAAAATACACTAACACGGAGTAGGCATGTACAGTTCGCTTCTGGGACCCCAAAATATCGAATTTTCGGGTGTTTTGGGCCTGAATTTAAGATATCGACTTTGAGCACCTAAAATATCGATTTTTAGCATGTATTGGGCCTATATTTTGAAAATATTCTAGCACTGACTAGGCATGTACAGATCGCTTCTGGGACCCCAAAATATCGAATTTTCGGGTGTTTCGAGCCTGAATTTGAGATATAAACGGGTACAGATGATGCATGCACATATCGACTTTGGACACTTAAAATATCGATTTTTAGCATGTTTTAAGCCTATATTTTGAAAAAATTCTAGCACTGAGTAGGCATATATAGATCGCTTCTGGGACCCAAAAATATCGAATTTTCGGGTTTTTTGAGGTTAAATTTGGGATTCAAACGGGTACAGAAGATGCATCCACATATCGACTTTTGGGCACCTAAAATATCGATTTTCAGTATGTTTTGAGCCTGTATTTTGAAAATACTCTAACACGGAGTAGGCATGTACAGTTCGCTTCTGGGACCCCAAAATATCGAATTTTAGGGTGTTTTGGGCCTGAATTTGAGATATTGACTTTGGGGACCTAAAATATCGATTTTTAGCATGTTTTGGGCCTATATTTTGAAAATATTCTAGCACTAATTATGCATGTACAAATCGCTTCTGGGACCCCAAAATAATGAATTTTCGGGTGTTTTGAACCTGAATTTGAGATATAAACGGGTACAGATGATGCATGCACATATCGACTTTGGACACTTAAAATATCGATTTTTAGCATGTTTTGAGCCTATATTTTGAAAACATTCTAGGACTGACTAGACATGTACAGATCGCTTCTGGGACCCAAAATTATCGAATTTTCATGTGTTTTGAGGTTGAATTTGAGATATAAACGAGTGCAGAAGATGCATACAAATGTTCAATTTGGGCTCCCAAAAGATCGATTTTCAGTATGTTTTGGGCCTGTATTTTGAAAATGCTCTAACACGGAGTAGGCATGTACAGATCGCTTCTGGGACCCAAAAATATCAAATTTTCGGGTGTTTTGAGGTTGAATTTGGGATATAAACGGGTGCAGAAGATGCATGCACATATCGACTTTTGGGCACCTAAAAGATCGATTTTCATTATGTTTTGGGCCTGTATATTGAAAATACACTAACACGGAGTAGGCATTAACAGATCGCTTCTGGGACCCCAAAATATCGAATTTTTGGGTGTTTTTGGCCTGAATTTGATATATCGACTTTGAGCACCTAAAATATCGATTTTTAGCATGTTTTGGGCCTATATTTTGAAAATATTCTAGCACTGACTAGGCATGTACAGATCGCTTCTGGGACCCCAAAAAATCGAATTTTAGGGTGTTTTGAGCCTGAATTTGGGATATAAACGGGTACAGAAGATGCATGCACATATTGACTTTGGGCACCTAAAATATCGATTTTCAGCATGTTTTGGGCCTGCATCTGAGTAGGCATGTACAGATCGCTTCTGGGACCCCAAAATATCAAATTTTCCGGTGTTTGGAGCCTGAATTTGAGATATAAACGGGTACAGAAGATCCAAGCACATATCGACTTTGGACACTTAAAATATCGATTTTTAGCATGTTTTGAGCCTATATTTTGAAAACATTCTAGCACTGACTAGACATGTTCAGATCGATTCTGGGACCCAAAATTATCGAAATTTTGGGTGTTTTGAGGTTGAATTTGAGATATAAACGAGTGCAGAAGATTCATACACATGTTCAATTTGGGTACCTAAAATATCGATTTTTAGCATATTTTGGGCCTGCATATGAGTAGGCATGTACAGATCGCTTCTGGGACCCCAAAATATCAAATTTTCGGGTGTTTGGAGCCTGAATTTGAGATATAAACGGGTACAGAAGATGCATGCACATATCGACTTTTGGGCACCTAAAAGATCGATTTTCAGTATGTTTTGGGCCTGTATTTTGAAAATACTCTAACACGGAGTAGGCATGTACAGTTCGCTTCTGGGACCCCAAAATATCGAATTTTAGGGTGTTTTGGGCCTGAATTTGAGATATCGACTTTGGGCACCTAAAATATCGATTTTTAGCATGTTTTTGGCCTATATTTTGAAAATATTCTAGCACTAAGTAGGCATGTACAGATCACTTCTGGGACCCCAAAACATCGAATTTTCGGGTGTTTTGAGCCTGAATTTGAGATATAAACGGGTACAGATGATGCATCCACATATCGACTTTTGGGCACCTAAAAGATCGATTTTCATTTTGATTTGGGCCTGCATCTGAGTAGGCATGTACAGATCGCTTCTGGGACCCCAAAATATCGACTTTTCGGGTGTTTGGAGCCTGAATTTGAGATATAAACGGGTACAGAAGATGCATGCACATATCGACTTTTGGGCACCTAAAAGATCGATTTTCAGCATGTTTTGGGCCTGAATTTTGAAAATATTCTAGCACTGAGTAGGCATGTACAGATCGCTTCTGGGACCCCAAAATATCGAGTTTTTGGGTGTTTTGGACCTGAATTAGAGATATAAACGGGTACAGATGATGCATGCACATATCGACTTTGGACACTTAAAATATCGATTTTTAGCATGTTTTGAGCCTATATTTTGAAAACATTCTAGCAATGAGTAGGCATGTACAGATCGCTTCTGGGACCCAAAAATATCAAATTTTCGGGTGTTTTGAGGGTGAATTTGGGATATAAACGGGTGAAGAAGATGCATACACATGTTGACTTTGGTCACCTAAAATATCGATTTTCAGCTTGTTTTGGGCCTGTATTTTGAAAATACTCTAACACGGAGTAAACAAGTACACAGATCGCTTCTGGGACCCCAAAATATCGAATTTTAGGTTGTTTTGTGCCTGAATTTGAGATATAAACGGGTACAGAAGATGCATCCACATTTCGTCTTTTGGTCACCTAAAAGATCGATTTTCAGTATGTTTTGGGCCTGTATATTGAAAATACTCTAACACGGAGTAGGCATGTACAGATCGCTTCTGGGACCCCAAAATATCGAATTTTAGGTTGTTTTGTGCCTGAATTTGAGATATAAACGGGTACAGAAGATGCATCCACATTTCGTCTTTTGGTCACCTAAAAGATCGATTTTCAGTATGTTTTGGGCCTGTATATTGAAAATACTCTAACACGGAGTAGGCATGTACAGATCGCTTCTGGGACCCCAAAATATCGAATTTTCGGGTGTTTTGGACCTGAATTTGAGATATCGACTTTGGGCACCTAAAATATCGATTTTTAGCATGTTTTGGGCCTATATTTTGAAAATATTCAAGCACTGAGTAGGCATGTACAGATCGCTTCTGGGACCCCAAAATATCGAATTTTCGGGTATTTTGAGCCTAAATTTGAGATATAAACGGGTACAGAAGATGCATGCACATATTGACTTTGGGCACCTAAAATATCGATTTTCAGCATGCTTTGGGCCTGTATTTTGAAAATACTCTAACTAGGAGTAGGGATGTACAGATCGCTTCTGGGACCCAAAAATATCGAATTTTTGGTTGTTTTGAGCCTGAATTTGAGATATAAACGGATACAGAAGATGCTTTCACATATCGACTTTGGACACTTAAAATATCGATTTTCAGCATGTTTTGAGCCTATATATTGAAAACATTCTAGCACTGACTAGACATGTACAGATCGCTTCTGGGACCCAAAATTATCAAATTTTCGGGTGTTTTGTGGTTGAATTTGAGATATAAACGAGTGCAGAAGATGCATACACATGTTGACTTTGGGCATCTAAAATATCGATTTTCAGCATGTTTTGGGCATGCATCTGAGTAGGCATGTACAGATCGCTTCTGGGACCCCAAAATATCGAATTTTCGGGTGTTTGGAGCCTGAATTTGAGATATAAACGGGTACAGATGCATGCACATATCGACTTTTGGGCACCTATAAGATCGATTTTCAGTATGTTTTGGGCCTGTATTTTGAAAATACTCTAACACGGAGTAGGCATGTACAGTTCGCTTCTGGGACCCCAAAATATCGAATTTTCGGGTGTTTTGGGCCTGAATTTGAAATATCGACTTTGGGCACCTAAAATATCGATTTTTAGCATGTTTTGGGCCTATATTTTGAAAATATTCTAGCACTAAGTAGGCATGTACAGATCACTTCTGGGACCCCAAAATATCGAATTTTCGGGTGTTTTGACCATGAATTTGAGATATAAACGGGTACAGATGATGCATGCACATATCGACTTTGGACACTTAAAATATCGATTTTTAGCATATTTTGAGCCTATATTTTGAAAAAATTCTAGCACTGAGTAGGCATGTACAGATCGCTTCTGGGACCCAAAAATATCGAATTTTCGGGAGTTTTGAGGTTGAATTTGGGATATAAACGGTTGCAGAAGATGCATACACATATTGACTTTGGTCACCTAAAATATCGATTTTCAGCTTGTTTTGGGCCTGTATTTTGAAAATACTCTAACACGGAGTAAGCAAGTACAGATCGCTTCTGGGACCCCAAAATATCGAATTTTCGGGGGTTTTGAGCCTGAATTTGAGATATAAACGGGTACAGAAGATGCATCCACATATCGAATTTTGGGCACCTAAAAGATCGATTTTCAGTATGTTTTGGGCCTGTATATTGAAAATACTCTAACAAGGAGTAGGCATGTACAGATCGCTTCTGGGACCCCAAAATATCGAATTTTTGGGTGTTTTTGGCCTGAATTTGAGATATCGACTTTGGGCACCTAAAATATCGATTTTTAGCATGTTTTGGGCCTATATTTTGAAAATATTCTAGCACTGAGTAGGCATGTACAGATCGCTTCTGGGACCCCAAAATATCGAATTTTCGGGTGTTTTGAGCCTGAATTTGAGATATAAACGGGTACAGAAGATGCATGCACATATCGACTTTTGGGCACCTAAAATATCGATTTTGAGCATGTTTTGGGTCTGTATCTTGAAAACATTATAACTAGGAGTAGGGATGTACAGATCCCTTCTAGGATCCAAAAATACCGAATTTTTGGGTGTTTTAAGCCTGAATTTTAGATATAAACGGGTACAGAAGATGCATGCACATATTGACTTTGGGCACCTAAAATATCGATTTTCAGCATGTTTTGGGCCTGTATTTTGAAAATACTCTAACTAGGAGTAGGCATGTACAGATCGCTTTTGGGACCCAAAAATATCGAATTTTAGGGTGTTTTGAGCCTGAATTTGAGATATAAACGGGTACAGAAGATGCATGCACATATCGACTTTGGACACTTAAAATATCGATTTTTAGCATGTTTTGAGCCTATATTTTGAAAACATTGTAGCACTGACTAGACATGTACAAATCTATTCTGGGACCAAAAATTATCGAATTTTCGGGTGTTTTGAGGTTGAATTTGAGATATAAACGAGTGCAGAAGATTCATACACATGTTCAATTTGGGTACCTAAAATATCGATTATTAGCATATTTTGGGCCTGCATCTGAGTAGGCATGTACAGATCGCTTCTGGGACCCCAAAATATCGAATTTTCGGGTGTTTGGAGCCTGAATTTGAGATATAAACGGGTACAGAAGATGCATGCACATATCGACTTTTGGGCACCTAAAGGATCGATTTTCAGTATGTTTTGGGCCTGTATTTTGAAAATACTCTAACACGGAGTAGGCATGTACAGTTTGCTTCTGGGACCCCAAAATATCGAATTTTCGGGTGTTTTGGGCCTGAATTTGAAATATCGACTTTGGGCACCTAAAATATCGATTTTTAGCATGTTTTCGGCCTATATTTTGAAAATATTCTAGCACTAAGTAGGCATGTACAGATCACTTCTGGGACCCCAAAATATCGAATTTTCGGGTGTTTTGACCATGAATTTGAGATATAAACGGGTACAGATGATGCATGCACATATCGACTTTGGACACTTAAAATATCGATTTTTAGCATGTTTTGAGCCTATATTTTGAAAAAATTCTAGCACTGAGTAGGCATGTACAGATCGCTTCTGGGACCCAAAAATATCGAATTTTCGGGTGTTTTGAGGTTGAATTTGGGATATAAACGGTTGCAGAAGATGCATACACATGTTGACTTTGGTCACCTGAAATATCGATTTTCAGCTTGTTTTGGGCCTGTATTTTGAAAATACTCTAACACGGAGTAAGCAAGTACAGATCGCTTCTAGGACCCCAAAATATCGAATTTTCGGGGGTTTTGAGCCTGAATTTGAGATATAAACGGGTACAGAAGATGCATCCACATATCGACTTTTGGGCACCTAAAAGATCGATTTTCAGTATGTTTTGGGCTTGTATATTGAAAATACTCTAACACGGAGTAGGCATGTACAGATCGCTTCTGGGACCCCAAAATATCGAATTTTTGGTTGTTTTTGGCCTGAATTTGAGATATCGACTTTGGGCACCTAAAATATCGATTTTTAGCATGTTTTGGGCCTATATTTTGAAAATATTCTAGCACTGAGTAGGCATGTACAGATCGCTTCTGGGACCCCAAAATATCGAATTTTCGGGTGTTTTAAGCCTGAATTTGAGATATAAACGGGTACAGAAGATGCATGCACATATCGACTTTTGGGCACCTAAAATATCGATTTTGAGCATGTTTTGGGTCTGTATCTTGAAAACATTATAACTAGGAGTAGGGATGTACAGATCCCTTCTAAGACCCAAAAATACCGAATTTTTGGGTGTTTTAAGCCTGAATTTGAGATATAAACGGGTACAGAAGATGCATGCACATATTGACTTTGGGCACCTAAAATATCGATTTTCAGCATGTTTTGGGCCTGTATTTTGAAAATACTCTAACTTGGAGTAGGCATGTACAGATCGCTTCTGGGACCCAAAAATATCGAATTTTCGGGGTTTTTGAGCCTGAATTTGAGATATAAACGGGTACAGAAGATGCATGCACATATCGACTTTGGACACTTAAAATATCGATTTTTAGCATGTTTTGAGCCTATATTTTGAAAACATTCTAGCACTGACTAGACATGTACAAATCGATTCTGGGACCCAAAATTATCGAATTTTCTGGTGTTTTGAGGTTGAATTTGAGATATAAACGAGTGCAGAAGATTCATACACATGTTCAATTTGGGTACCTAAAATATCGATTATTAGCATATTTTGGGCCTGCATCTGAGTAGGCATGTACAGATCGCTTCTGGGACCCCAAAATATCGAATTTTCGGGTGTTTCGAGCCTGAATTTGAGATATAAACGGGTACAGAAGATGCATGCACATATCGACTTTTGGGCACCTAAAAGATCGATTTTCAGTATGTTTTGGGCCTGTATTTTGAAAATACTCTAACACGGAGTAGGCATGTACAGTTCGCTTCTTGGACCCCAAAATATCGAATTTTAGGGTGTTTTGGGCCTGAATTTGAGATATCGACTTTGGGCACCTAAAATATCGATTTTTAGCATGTTTTGGGCCTATATTTTGAAAATATTCTAGCACTAAGTAGGCATGTACAGATCACTTCTGGGACCCCAAAATATAGAATTTTCGGGTGTTTTGAGCCTGAATTTGAGATATAAACGGGTACAGATGATTCATGCACATATCGACTTTGGACACTTAAAATATCGATTTTTAGCATGTTTTGAGCCTATATTTTGAAAAATTTCTAGCAGTAAGTAGGCATGTACAGATCGCTTCTGGGACCCAAAAATATCGAGTTTTCGGGTGTTTGGAGCCTGAATTTGAGATATAAACGGGTACCGAAGATGCATGCACATATCGACTTTTGGGCACCTAAAATATCGATTTTGAGCATGTTTTAGGTCTGTATCTTGAAAACATTCTAACTAGGAGTAAGGAAGTACAGATCGCTTCTGGGACCCCAAAATATCGAATTTTCGGGGGTTTTGAGCATGAATTTGAGATATAAACGGGTACAGAAGATGCATCCACATATCGACTTTTGGGCACCTAAAAGATCGATTTTCAGTATGTTTTGGGCCTGTATATTGAAAATACTCTAACACGGAGTAGGCATGTACAGATCGCTTTTGGGACCCCAAAATATCGAGTTTTTGGGTGTTTTTGGCCTGAATTTGAGATATCTACTTTGGGCACCTAAAATATCGATTTGTAGCATGTTTTGGGCCTATATTTTGAAAATATTCTAGCACTGAGTAGGCATGTACAGATCGCTTCTGGGACCCCAAAATATTGAATTTTCGGGTGTTTTGAGCCTGAATTTGAGATATAAACGGGTACAGAAGATGCATGCACATATCGACTTTTGGGCACCTAAAATATCGATTTTGAGCATGTTTTGGGTCTGTATCTCTTGAAAACATTCTAACTAGGAGTAGAGATGTACAGATCCCTTCTATGACCCAAAAATACCGAATTTTCGTGTGTTTTAAGCCTGAATTTGAGATATAAACGGGTACAGAAGATGCATGCACATATTGACTTTGGGCACCTAAAATATCGATTTTCAGCATGTTTTGGGCCTGTATTTTGAAAATACTCTAACTAGGAGTAGGCATGTACAGATCGCTTCTGGGACCCAAAAATATCGAATTTTCGGGTGTTTTGAGCCTGAATTTGAGATATAAACGGGTACAGAAGATCCATGCACATATCGACTTTGGACACTTAAAATATCGATTTTTAGCATGTTTTGAGCCTATATTTTGAAAACATTCTAGCACTGACTAGACATGTACAGATCGATTCTGGGACCCAAAATTATCGAATTTTCGGGTGTTTTGAGGTTGAATTTGAGATATAAACGAGTACAGAAGATTCATACACATGTTCAATTTGGGTACCTAAAATATCGATTTTTAGCATATTTTGGGCCTGCATCTGAGTAGGCATGTACAGATCGCTTCTGGGACCCCAAAATATCGAATTTTCGGGTGTTTCGAGCCTGAATTTGAGATATAAACGGGTACAGAAGATGCATGCACATATCGACTTTTGGGCACCTAAAAGATCGATTTTCAGTATGTTTTGGGCCTGTATTTTGAAAATACTCTAACACGGAGTAGGCATGTACAGTTCGCTTCTTGGACCCCAAAATATCGAATTTTAGGGTGTTTTGGGCCTGAATTTGAGATATCGACTTTGGGCACCTAAAATATCGATTTTTAGCATGTTTTGGGCCTATATTTTGAAAATATTCTAGCACTAAGTAGGCATGTACAGATCACTTCTGGGACCCCAAAATATAGAATTTTCGGGTGTTTTGAGCCTGAATTTGAGATATAAACGGGTACAGATGATTCATGCACATATCGACTTTGGACACTTAAAATATCGATTTTTAGCATGTTTTGAGCCTATATTTTGAAAAATTTCTAGCAGTAAGTAGGCATGTACAGATCGCTTCTGGGACCCAAAAATATCGAGTTTTCGGGTGTTTGGAGCCTGAATTTGAGATATAAACGGGTACCGAAGATGCATGCACATATCGACTTTTGGGCACCTAAAATATCGATTTTGAGCATGTTTTAGGTCTGTATCTTGAAAACATTCTAACTAGGAGTAAGGAAGTACAGATCGCTTCTGGGACCCCAAAATATCGAATTTTCGGGGGTTTTGAGCATGAATTTGAGATATAAACGGGTACAGAAGATGCATCCACATATCGACTTTTGGGCACCTAAAAGATCGATTTTCAGTATGTTTTGGGCCTGTATATTGAAAATACTCTAACACGGAGTAGGCATGTACAGATCGCTTTTGGGACCCCAAAATATCGAGTTTTTGGGTGTTTTTGGCCTGAATTTGAGATATCTACTTTGGGCACCTAAAATATCGATTTGTAGCATGTTTTGGGCCTATATTTTGAAAATATTCTAGCACTGAGTAGGCATGTACAGTTCGCTTCTGGGACCCCAAAATATTGAATTTTCGGGTGTTTTGAGCCTGAATTTGAGATATAAACGGGTACAGAAGATGCATGCACATATCGACTTTTGGGCACCTAAAATATCGATTTTGAGCATGTTTTGGGTCTGTATCTCTTGAAAACATTCTAACTAGGAGTAGAGATGTACAGATCCCTTCTATGACCCAAAAATACCGAATTTTCGTGTGTTTTAAGCCTGAATTTGAGATATAAACGGGTACAGAAGATGCATGCACATATTGACTTTGGGCACCTAAAATATCGATTTTCAGCATGTTTTGGGCCTGTATTTTGAAAATACTCTAACTAGGAGTAGGCATGTACAGATCGCTTCTGGGACCCAAAAATATCGAATTTTCGGGTGTTTTGAGCCTGAATTTGAGATATAAACGGGTACAGAAGATCCATGCACATATCGACTTTGGACACTTAAAATATCGATTTTTAGCATGTTTTGAGCCTATATTTTGAAAACATTCTAGCACTGACTAGACATGTACAGATCGATTCTGGGACCCAAAATTATCGAATTTTCGGGTGTTTTGAGGTTGAATTTGAGATATAAACGAGTACAGAAGATTCATACACATGTTCAATTTGGGTACCTAAAATATCGATTTTTAGCATATTTTGGGCCTGCATCTGAGTAGGCATGTACAGATCGCTTCTGGGACCCCAAAATATCGAATTTTCGGGTGTTTGGAGCCTGAATTTGAGATATAAACGGGTACAGAAGATGCATGCACATATCGACTTTTGGGCACCTAAAAGATCGATTTTCAGTATGTTTTGGGCCTGAATTTTGAAAATACTCTAACACGGAGTAGGCATTTACAGTTCGCTTCTGGGACCCCAAAATATCAAATTTTAGGGTGTTTTGGGCCTGAATTTGAGATATCGACTTTGGGCACCTAAAATATCGATTTTTAGCATGTTTTGGGTGTATATTTTGCAAATATTCTAGCACTAAGAAGGCATGTACAGATCACTTCTGGAACCCCAAAATATCGAATTTTCGGGTGTTTTGAGCCTGAATTTGAGATATAAACGGGTACAGAAGATGCATGCACATATCGACTTTGGGCACCTAAAATATCGATTTTGAGCATGTTTTGAGTCTGTATCTTGAAAACATTCTAACTAGGAGTAGGGATGTACAGATCGCTTCTGGGACTCAAAAATATCGAATTTTCGGGTGTTTTGAGGTTAAATTTGGGATATAAACGGGTACAGAAGATGCATTTACATATCGACTTTTGGGCACCTAAAAGATCGATTTTCAATATGTTTTGAGCCTGTATTTTGAAAATACTCTAACTAGGATGTACAGATCGCTTCTGGGACCAAAAAATATCGAATTTTTGGGTGTTTTGAGCCTGAATTTGAGATATAAACGGGTACAGATGATGCATGCACATATCGTCTTTGGACACTTAAAATATCGATTTTTAGCATGTTTTGAGCCTATATTTAAAAAAAATTCTAGCACTGAGTAGGCATGTACAGATCGCTTGTGGGACCCAAAAATATCGAATTTTCGGGTGTTTTTAGGTTAAATTTGGGATATAAACGGGTACAGAAGATGCATTTACATATCGACTTTTGGGCACCTAAAAGATCGATTTTCAATATGTTTTGAGCCTGTATTTTGAAATTACTCTAACTAGGATGTACAGATCGCTTCTGGGACCCAAAAATATAGAATTTTTGGGTGTTTTGAGCCTGAATTTGAGATATAAAAGGGTACAGAAGATGCATGCACATATCGACTTTGGACACTTAAAATATCGATTTTTAGCATGTTTTAAACCTATATTTTGAAAACATTCTAGCACTGACTAGACATGTACAGATCGCTTCTGGGACCCAAAATTATCAAATTTTCGGGTGTTTTGAGGTTGAATTTGAGATATAAACGAGTGCAGAAGATGCATACACATGTTCAATTTGGGTACCAAAAATATAGATTTTTAGCATGTTTTGGGCCTGCATCTGAGTAGGCATGTACAGATCGCTTCTGGGACCCCAAAATATCGAATTTTCGGTGTTTGGAGCCTGAATTTGAGATATAAACGGGTACAGAAGATGCATTTACATATCGACTTTTGGGCACCTAATAGATCAATTTTCAGTATGTTTTGAGCCTGTATTTTAAAAATACTCTAACACAGAGTAGGCATGTACAGTTCGCTTCTGGGACCCCAAAATATCGAATTTTCGGGTGTTTTGGGCCTGAATTTGAGATATAAACGGGTACAGATGATGCATGCACATATCGACTTTGGACACTTAAAATATCGAGTTTTAGCATGTTTTGACCATATATCTTGAAAAAATTCTAGCACTGAGTAGGCATGTACAGATCGCTTCTGGGACCCAAAAATATCGAATTTTAGGGTGTTTTGAGGTTGAATTTGGGATATAAACGGGTACAGAAGATGCATACACATGTTGACTTTGGTCACCTAAAATATCGATTTTCAGCTTGTTTTGGGCCTGTATTTTGAAAATACTCTAACACGGAGTTAGCAAGTACAGATCGCTTCTATGACCCCAAAATATCGAATTTTCGGGTGTTTTGAGCCTGAATTTGAGATATAAACGGGTACAGAAGATGAATGCACATATCGACTTTGGACACTTAAAATATCGAGTTTTAGCATGTTTTGGGCCTATATTTTGAAAATATTCTAGCACTGAGTAGGCATGTACAGATCGCTTCTGGGACCCCAAAATATCAAATTTTCGGGTGTTTTGAGCCTGAATTTGAGATATAAACGAGTACAGAAGATGCATGCACATATTGACTTTGGGCACCTAAAATATCGATTTTCAGCATGTTTTGGCCCTGTATTTTGAAAATACTCTAACTTGGAGTAGGCATGTACAGATCGCTTCTGGGACCCAAAATTATCAAATTTTCGGGTGTTTTGAGCCTGAATTTGAGATATAAACGGGTACAGAAGATGCATGCACATATCGACTTTGGACACTTAAAATATCGATTTTTAGCATGTTTTGAGCCTATATTTTGAAAACATTCTAGCACTGACTAGACGTGTACAGATCGCTTCTGGGACCCAAAAATATCAAATTTTCGGATGTTTTGAGGTTGAATTTGAGATATAAACGAGTGCAGAAGATGCATACACATGTTGACTTTGGGCACCTAAAATATCGATTTTCAGCATGTTTTGGGCATGCATCTGAGTAGGCATGTACAGATCGCTTCTGGGACCCCAAAATATCGAATTTTCGGGTGTTTGGAGCCTGAATTTGAGATATAAACGGATACAGAAGATGCATGCACATATCGACTTTTGGGCACCTAAAAGATCGATTTTCAGTATGTTTTGGGCCTGTATTTTGAAAATACTCTAACACGGAGTAGGCATGTACAGTTCGCTTCTGGGACCCCAAAATATCGAATTTTCGGGTGTTTTGGGCCTGAATATGAAATATCGACTTTGGGCACCTAAAATATCGATTTTTAGCATGTTTTGGGCCTATATTTTGAATATATTCTAGCACTGAGTAGGCATCTACAGATCGCTTCAGGGACCCGAAAATATCGAATTTTCGTTTGTTTTGAGCCTGAATTTGATATATAAACGGGTACAGAAGATGCATTCACATATTGACTTTGGGCGCCTAAAATATCGATTTTCAGCATGTTTTGGGCCTGTATTTTGAAAATACTCTAACTAGGAGTAGGCATGTACAGATCGCTTCTGGGACCCCAAAATATCGAATTTTCGGGTGTTTTGGGCCTGAATTTGAGATATCGACTTTGGGGACCTAAAATATCGATTTTTAACATGTTTTGGGGCTATATTTTGAAAATATTTGAGCACTGAGTAGGCATGTACAGATCGATACTGGGACCCCAAAATATCAAATTTTCGGGTGTTTTCAGCCTGAATTTGAGATATAAACGGGTACAGAAGATGCATGCACATATCGACTTTTGGGCACCTAAAATATCGATTTTCAGCATGTTTTGGGCCTGTATTTTGAAAATACTCTAACTAGGAGTAGGCATGTACAGATCGCTTCTGGGACCCAAAAATATCGAATTTTCGGGTGTTTTGAGGTTGAATTTGGGATATAAACGGTTGCAGAAGATGCATACACATGTTGACTTTGGTCACCTAAAATATCGATTTTCAGCTTGTTTTGGGCCTGTATTTTGAAAATACTCTAACACGGCGTAAGCAAGTACAGATCGCTTCTCGGACCCCAAAATATCGAATTTTCGGGTGTTTTGAGCCTGAATTTGAGATATAAACGGGTAAAGAAGATGAATGCACATATCGACTTTGGACACTTAATATATCGATTTTTAGCATGTTTTGAGCCTATATTTTGAAAATATTCTAGCACTGAGTAGGCATGTACAGATCGCTACTGGGACCCCAAAATATCGAATTTTCGGGTGTTTAGAGCCTGAATTTGAGATATAAACGGGTACAGAAGATGCATGCACATATTGACTTTGGGCACCTAAAATATCGATTTTCAGCATGTTTTGGGCCTGTATTTTGAAAATACACTAACTTGGAGTAGGCATGTACAGATCGCTTCTGGGACCCAAAATTATCGAATTTTCGGGTGTTTTGAGCCTGAATTTGAGATATAAACGGGTACAGAAGATGCATGCACATATACTCTAACACGGAGTAGGCATGGACAGTTCGCTTCTGGGACCCCAAAATATCGAATTTTCGGGTGTTTTGGGCCTGAATTTGAAATATCGACTTTGGGCACCGAAAATATCGATTTTTAGCATGTTTTGGGCCTATATTTTTAAAATATTCTAGCACTGAGTAGGCATCTACAGACTCGTTGTGTGACCTTAAAATATCGAATTTTCGGGTGTTTTGAGCCTGAATTTGAGATATAAACTGGTACAGAAGATGCATGCACATATCGACTTTTGTGCACCTAAAATATCGATTTTCAGCAGGTTTTGGGCCTGTATTTTGAAAATACTCTAACTAGGAGTAGGCATGTACAGATCGCTTCTGGGACCCAAAAATATCGAATTTTCGGGTGTTTTGAGCCTGAATTTGAGATATAAACGGGTACTGAAGGTGCATGCTCAATTCGACTTTGGACACTTAAAATATCGATTTTTAGCATGTTTTGAGACTATATTTTGAAAACATTCTAGCACTGACTAGACATGTACAGATCGCTTCTGGGACCCAAAATTATCGAATTTTCGGGTGTTTTGAGGTTGAATTTGAGATATAAACGAGTGCAGAAGATGCATACACATGTTCAATTTGGGCACCTAAAATATCGTTTTTTAGCATGTTTTAGGCTTCCATCTGAGTAGGCATGTACAGATCGCCTCTGAGACCCCAAAATATCGAATTTTCGGGTGTTTGGAGCCTGAATTTGAGATATAAACGGGTACAGAAGATGCATGCACATATCGACTCTTGGGCACCTAAAAGATCGATTTTCAGTATGTTTTGATCCTGTATTATGAAAATACTCTAACACGGAGTAGGCATGTACAGATCGCTTCTGGGACCCCAAAATATCGAATTTTTGGGTGTTTTTGGCTTGAATTTGAGATATCGACTTTGGGCACCTAAAATATCGATTATTAGCATGTTTTGGGCCTATATTTTGAAAATATTCTAACACTGAGTAGGCATGTACAGATCGCTTCTGGCACCCCAAAATATCGAATTTTCGGGTGTTTTGAGCCTGAATTTGCGATATAAACGCGAACAGAAGATGCATGCACATATCGACTTTTGGGCACCTAAAATATCGATTTTGAGCATGTTTTGGGTTTGTGTCTTGAAAACATTCTAACTAGGAGTAGGGATGTACAGATCGCATCTGGGACCCAAAAATACCGAACTTTCGGGTGTTTTGAGCCTGAATTTGAGATATAAACATGTACAGAAGATGCATGCACATATCGACTTTGGACACTTAATATATCGATTTTTAGCATGTTTTGGGCCTATATTTTGAAAATATTCTAGCACTGAGTAGGCATGTACAGATCGCTACTGGGACCCCAAAATATCGAATTTTCGGGTGTTTTGAGCCTGAATTTGAGATATAAACGGGTACAGAAGATGCATGCACATATTGACTTTGGGCACCTAAAATATCGATTTTCAGCATGTTTTGGGCCTGTATTTTGAAAATACACTAACTTGGAGTAGGCATGTACAGATCGCTTCTGGGACCCAAAATTATCGAATTTTCGGGTGTTTTGAGCCTGAATTTGAGATATAAACGGGTACAGAAGATGCATGCACATATACTCTAACACGGAGTAGGCATGGACAGTTCGCTTCTGGGACCCCAAAATATCGAATTTTCGGGTGTTTTGGGCCTGAATTTGAAATATCGACTTTGGGCACCGAAAATATCGATTTTTAGCATGTTTTGGGCCTATATTTTGAAAATATTCTAGCACTGAGTAGGCATCTACAGACTCGTTGTGTGACCTTAAAATATCGAATTTTCGGGTGTTTTGAGCCTGAATTTGAGATATAAACTGGTACAGAAGATGCATGCACATATCGACTTTTGTGCACCTAAAATATCGATTTTCAGCAGGTTTTGGGCCTGTATTTTGAAAATACTCTAACTAGGAGTAGGCATGTACAGATCGCTTCTGGGACCCCAAAATATCGAATTTTCGGGTGTTTTGAGCCTGAATTTGAGATATAAACGGGTACAGAAGATGCATGCACATATCGACTTTGGACACTTAAAATATCGATTTTTAGCATGTTTTGAGCCTATATTTTGAAAACATTCTAGCACTGACTAGACATGTACAGATCGCTTCTGGGACCCAAAATTATCAAATTTTCGGGTGTTTTGAGGTTGAATTTGAGATATAAACGAGTGCAGAAGATACATACACATGTTGACTTTGGGCACCTAAAATATTGATTTTTAGCATGTTTTGGCCTGCATCTGAATAGGCATGTACAGATCGCTTCTGGGACCCTAAAATATCGAAATTTTGGGTGTTTGGAGCCTGAATTTGAGATGTAAACGGGTACAGAAGATGCATGCACATATCGACTTTTTGGCACCTAAAAGATCGATTTTCAGTATGTTTTGGGCCTGTATTTTGAAAATACTCTAACACGGAGTAGGCATGTACAGTTCGCTTCTGGGACCCCAAAATATCGAATTTTCGGGTGTTTTGGGCCTGAATTTGAGATATCGACTTTGGGCACGTAAAATATCGATTTTTAGCATGTTTTGGGCCTATATTTTGAAAATATTCTAGCACTGAGTAGACATCTACAGATCGCTTCAGGGACACCAAAATATCGAATTTTCGTTTGTTTTGAGCCTGAATTTGAGATATAAACGGGTACAGAAGATGCATGCACATATTGACTTTGGGCGCCTAAAATATCGATTTTCAGCATGTTTTGGGCCTGTATTTTGAAAATACTCTAACTAAGAGTAGGCATGTACAGATCGCTTCTGGGACCCAAAAATATCGAATTTTTGGGTGTTTTGAGCCTGAATTTGAGATATAAACGGGTACAGAAGATGCATGCACATATCGACTTTAGACACTTAAAATATCGATTTTTAGCATGTTTTGAGCCTATATTTTGAAAACATTCTAGCACTGACTAGACATGTACAGATCGCTTCTTGACCCAAAATTATCAAATTTTCGGGTGTTTTGAGGTTGAATTGGAGATATAAACGAGTGCAGAAGATTCATTTACATATCGACTTTAGGTCACCTAAAAGATCGATTTTCAGTATGTTTTAAGCCTGTATTTTGAAAATACTCTAACACGGAGTAGGCATGTACAGTTCGCTTCTGGGACCCCAAAATATCGAATTTTCGGGTGTTTTGGGCCTGAATTTGAGATATCGACTTTGGGCACGTAAAATATCGATTTTTAGCATGTTTTGGGCCTATATTTTGAAAATATTCTAGCACTGAGTAGACATCTACAGATCGCTTCAGGGACACCAAAATATCGAATTTTCGTTTGTTTTGAGCCTGAATTTGAGATATAAACGGGTACAGAAGATGCATGCACATATTGACTTTGGGCGCCTAAAATATCGATTTTCAGCATGTTTTGGGCCTGTATTTTGAAAATACTCTAACTAAGAGTAGGCATGTACAGATCGCTTCTGGGACCCAAAAATATCGAATTTTTGGGTGTTTTGAGCCTGAATTTGAGATATAAACGGGTACTGAAGGTGCATGCTCAATTCGACTTTGGACACTTAAAATATCGATTTTTAGCATGTTTTGAGCCTATATTTTGAAAACATTCTAGCACTGACTAGACATGTACAGATCGCTTCTGGGACCCAAAATTATCGAATTTTCGGGTGTTTTGAGGTTGAATTTGAGATATAAACGAGTGCAGAAGATGCATACACATGTTCAATTTGGGCACCTAAAATATCGTTTTTTAGCATGTTTTAGGCTTCCATCTGAGTAGGCATGTACAGATCGCCTCTGAGACCCCAAAATATCGAATTTTCGGGTGTTTGGAGCCTGAATTTGAGATATAAACGGGTACAGAAGATGCATGCACATATCGACTCTTGGGCACCTAAAAGATCGATTTTCAGTATGTTTTGGGCCTGTATTATGAAAATACTCTAACACGGAGTAGGCATGTACAGATCGCTTCTGGGACCCCAAAATATCGAATTTTTGGGTGTTTTTGGCTTGAATTTGAGATATCGACTTTGGGCACCTAAAATATCGATTATTAGCATGTTTTGGGCCTATATTTTGAAAATATTCTAGCACTGAGTAGGCATGTACAGATCGCTTCTGGCACCCCAAAATATCGAATTTTCGGGTGTTTTGAGCCTGAATTTGCGATATAAACGCGAACAGAAGATGCATGCACATATCGACTTTTGGGCACCTAAAATATCGATTTTGAGCATGTTTTGGGTTTGTGTCTTGAAAACATTCTAACTAGGAGTAGGGATGTACAGATCGCATCTGGGACCCAAAAATACCGAACTTTCGGGTGTTTTGAGCCTGAATTTGAGATATAAACATGTACAGAAGATGCATGCACATATCGACTTTGGACACTTAATATATCGATTTTTAGCATGTTTTGGGCCTATATTTTGAAAATATTCTAGCACTAAGTAGGCATGTACAGATCGCTACTGGGACCCCAAAATATCGAATTTTCGGGTGTTTTGAGCCTGAATTTGAGATATAAACGGGTACAGAAGATGCATGCACATATTGACTTTGGGCACCTAAAATATCGATTTTCAGCATGTTTTGGGCCTGTATTTTGAAAATACACTAACTTGGAGTAGGCATGTACAGATCGCTTCTGGGACCCAAAATTATCGAATTTTCGGGTGTTTTGAGCCTGAATTTGAGATATAAACGGGTACAGAAGATGCATGCACATATACTCTAACACGGAGTAGGCATGGACAGTTCGCTTCTGGGACCCCAAAATATCGAATTTTCGGGTGTTTTGGGCCTGAATTTGAAATATCGACTTTGGGCACCGAAAATATCGATTTTTAGCATGTTTTGGGCCTATATTTTGAAAATATTCTAGCACTGAGTAGGCATCTACAGACTCGTTGTGTGACCTTAAAATATCGAATTTTCGGGTGTTTTGAGCCTGAATTTGAGATATAAACTGGTACAGAAGATGCATGCACATATCGACTTTTGTGCACCTAAAATATCGATTTTCAGCAGGTTTTGGGCCTGTATTTTGAAAATACTCTAACTAGGAGTAGGCATGTACAGATCGCTTCTGGGACCCCAAAATATCGAATTTTCGGGTGTTTTGAGCCTGAATTTGAGATATAAACGGGTACAGAAGATGCATGCACATATCGACTTTGGACACTTAAAATATCGATTTTTAGCATGTTTTGAGCCTATATTTTGAAAACATTCTAGCACTGACTAGACATGTACAGATCGCTTCTGGGACCCAAAATTATCAAATTTTCGGGTGTTTTGAGGTTGAATTTGAGATATAAACGAGTGCAGAAGATACATACACATGTTGACTTTGGGCACCTAAAATATTGATTTTTAGCATGTTTTGGCCTGCATCTGAATAGGCATGTACAGATCGCTTCTGGGACCCTAAAATATCGAAATTTTGGGTGTTTGGAGCCTGAATTTGAGATGTAAACGGGTACAGAAGATGCATGCACATATCGACTTTTTGGCACCTAAAAGATCGATTTTCAGTATGTTTTGGGCCTGTATTTTGAAAATACTCTAACACGGAGTAGGCATGTACAGTTCGCTTCTGGGACCCCAAAATATCGAATTTTCGGGTGTTTTGGGCCTGAATTTGAGATATCGACTTTGGGCACGTAAAATATCGATTTTTAGCATGTTTTGGGCCTATATTTTGAAAATATTCTAGCACTGAGTAGACATCTACAGATCGCTTCAGGGACACCAAAATATCGAATTTTCGTTTGTTTTGAGCCTGAATTTGAGATATAAACGGGTACAGAAGATGCATGCACATATTGACTTTGGGCGCCTAAAATATCGATTTTCAGCATGTTTTGGGCCTGTATTTTGAAAATACTCTAACTAAGAGTAGGCATGTACAGATCGCTTCTGGGACCCAAAAATATCGAATTTTTGGGTGTTTTGAGCCTGAATTTGAGATATAAACGGGTACAGAAGATGCATGCACATATCGACTTTAGACACTTAAAATATCGATTTTTAGCATGTTTTGAGCCTATATTTTGAAAACATTCTAGCACTGACTACACATGTACAGATCGCTTCTTGACCCAAAATTATCAAATTTTCGGGTGTTTTGAGGTTGAATTGGAGATATAAACGAGTGCAGAAGATTCATTTACATATCGACTTTAGGTCACCTAAAAGATCGATTTTCAGTATGTTTTAAGCCTGTATTTTGAAAATACTCTAACACGGAGTAGGCATGTACAGTTCGCTTCTGGGACCCCAAAATATCGAATTTTCGGGTGTTTTGGGCCTGAATTTGAGATATCGACTTTGGGCACCTAAAAATATCGATTTTTAGCATGTTTTGGGCCTATATATTGAAAATATTCTAGCAATAAGTAGGCATGTACAGATCACTTCTGGGACCCCAAAATAGCGAATTTTCGGGTGTTTTGAGCCTGAATTTGAGATATAAACGGGTACAGAAGATGCATCCACATATCGACTTTTGGGCACCTAAAAGATCGATTTTCAGTATGTTTTGGGCCTGTATATTGAAAATACTCTAACACGGAGTAGGCATGTACAGATCGCTTCTGGGACCCCAAAATATCGAATTTTTGGGTGTTTTTGGCCTGAATTTGAGATATCGACTTTGGGCACCTAAAATATCGATTTTTAGCATGTTTTGGGCCTATATTTTGAAAATATTCTAGCACTGAGTAGGCATGTTCAGATCGCTTCTGGGACCTCAAAATATCGAATTTTCGGGTGTTTTGAGCCTGAATTTGAGATATAAACGGGTACAGAAGATGCATGCACATATCGACTTTTGGGCACCAAAAATATCGATTTTGAGCATGTTTTGGGTCTGTATCTTGAAAACATTCTAACTAGGAGTAGGGATGTACAGATCGCTTCTGGGACCCAAAAATACCGAATTTTCGGGTGTTTTGAGCCTACATTTGAGATATAAACGGGTACAGAAGATGCATGCACATATCGACTTTGGACACTTAAAATATCGATTTTCAGCATGTTTTGGGCCTGTATTTTGAAAACATTCTAGCACTGAGTAGGCATGTACAGATCGCTTCTGGGACCCCAAAATATTGAGTTTTTGAGTGTTTTGGACCTGAATTTGAGATATCGACTTTGGGCACCTAAAATATCGATTTTTAGCATGTTTTGGGCCTATATTTTGAAAATATTCTAGCACTGATTAGGCATGTACAGATCGCTTCTGGGACCCCAAAATATCGAATTTTCGGGTGTTTTGAGCCTGAATTTGAGATATAAACGGGTACAGAAGATGCATGCACATATTGACTTTGGGCACCTAAAATATAGATTTTCAGCATGTTTTGGGACTGTATTTTCAAAATACTCTAACGCGGAGTAGGCATGTACAGATCGCTTCTGGGACCCCAAAATATCTAGTTTTTGGGTGTTTTTGGCCTGAATTTGAGATATCGACTTTGGGCACCTAAAATATCGATTTTTAGCATGTTTTGGGCCTATATTTTGAAAATATTCTTGCCCTGAGTAGGCATGTACAGATCGCTTCTGGGACCCCAAAATATCGACTTTTCGAGTGTTTTGAGCCTGAATTTGAGATATAAACGGGTACAGAAGATGCATGCACATATCGACTTTTGGGCACCTAAAATATCGATTTTGAGCATGTATTGGGTCTGTATCTTGAAAACATTCTAACTAGGAGTAGGGATGTACAGACCGCTTCTGGGACCCAAAAATACCGAATTTTCGGGTGTTTTGAGCCTACATTTGAGATATAAACGGGTACAGAATATGCATGCACATATCGACTTTGGACACTTAAAATATCGATTTTCAGCATGTTTTGGGCTTGTATTTTGAAAACATTTTAGCACTGAGTAGGCATGTACAGATCGCTTCTTGGACCCCAAAATATCGAGTTTTTGGGTGTTTTGGACCTGAATTTGAGATATCGACTTTGGGCACCTAAAATATCGATTTTTAGCATGTTTTGGGCCTATATTTAGAAAATATATTTTAGCACTGAGTAGGCATGTACAGATCGCTTCTGGGACCCCAAAATATCGAATTTTCGGATGTTTGGAGCCTGAATTTGAGATATAAACGGGTACAGAAGATGCATGCACATATTGACTTTGGGCACCTAAGATATCGATTTTCAGCATGTTTTGGGCCTGTATTTTGAAAATACTCTAACTAGGAGTAGGCATGTACAGATCGCTTCTGGGACCCAAAAATATCGAATTTTCGGGTGTTTTGAGCCTGAATTTGAGATATAAACGGGTACATAAGATGCATGCACATATCGACTTTAGACACTTGAAATATCGATTTTTAGCATGTTTTGAGCCTATATTTTGAAAACATTCTAGCACTGAATAGACATGTACAGATCGCTTCTGGGACACAAAATTATCAAATTTTCGGGTGTTTTGAGGTTGAATTTGAGATATAAACGAGTGCAGAAGATAAATACACATGTTGACTTTGGGCACCTAATATATCGATTTTCAGCATGTTTTGGGCCTGCATCTGATTAGGCATGTACAGATCGCTTCAGGGACCCCAAAATATCGAATTTTTAGGTGTTTGGAGCCTGAATTTGAGATATAAACGGGTACCGAAGATGCATGCACATATCGACTTTTGGGCACCTAAAAGATCGATTTTCAGTATGTTTTGGGCCTGTATTTTGAAAATACTCTAACACGGAGTAGGCATGTACAGATCGCTTCTGGGACCCAAAAATATCGAATTTTCGGGTGTTTTGAGGATGAATTCGGGATATAAACGGGTGCAGAAGATGCATCCACATATCGACTTTTGTGCACCTAAAAGATCGATTTTCAGTATATTTTGGGCCTGTATATTGAAAATACTCTAACACGGAGTAGGCATGTACAGATCGCTTCTGGGACCCCAAAATATCGAATTTTTGGGTGTTTTGGGCCTGAATTTGAGATATAAACGGGTACAGAAGATTCATGCACATATCGACTTTTGGGCACCTAAAATATCGATTTTGAGCATGTTTTGGGTGTGTATCTTTAAAACATTCTAACTAGGAGTAGGGATGTACAGATCGCTTCTGGGACCCAAAAATACCGAATTTTCGGGTGTTTTGAGCCTGAATTTGAGATATAAACGGGTACAGAAGATGCATGCACATATCGACTTTGGACACTGAAAATATCGATATTCAGCATGTTTTGGGCCTGTATTTTGAAAACATTCTAGCACTGAGTAGGCATGTACAGATCGCTTCTATGACCCCAAAATATCGAGTTTTTGGGTGTTTTAGACCTGAATTTGAGATATCGACTTTGGGCACCTAAAATATCGATTTTTAGCATGTTTTGGGCCTATATTTTGAAAATATTCTAGCACTGAGTAGGCATGTACAGATCGCTTCTGGGACCCCAAAATATCGAATTTTCGGGTGTTTTGAGCCTGAATTTGATATATAAACGGGAACAGAAGATGCATGCACATATCGACTTTTGGGCACCTAAAATATCGATTTTGAGCATGTTTTGGGTCTGTATCTTGAAAACATTCTAACTAGGAGTAGGGATGTACAGATCGCTTCTGGGACCCAAAAATACCGAATTTTCGGGTGTTTTGAGCCTGAATTTGAGATATAAACGGGTACAGAAGATGATTTCACATATCGACTTTGGACAATGAAAATATCGATTTTCATCATGTTTTGGGCCTGTATTTTGAAAACATTCTAGCACTGAGTAGGCATGTACAGATCGCTTCTGGGACCCCAAAATATCGAATTTTCGGGTGTTTTGAGCCTGAATTTGAGATATAAACGGGTACAGAAGATGCATGTACATATTGACTTTATGCACCTAAAATATCGATTTTCAGCATGATTTGGGCCTGTATTTTGAAAATACTCTAACTAGGAGTAGGCATGTTTAGATCGCTTCTGGGACACAAAAATATCAAATTTTCGGGTGTTTTGAGCATGAATTTGAGATATAAACGGGTACAGAAGATGCATGCACATATCGACTTTGGACACTTAAAATATCGATTTTTAGCATGTTTTGAACCTGTATTTTGAAAACATTCTAGCACTGACTAGACATGTACAGATCGCTTCTGGGACCCAAAATTATCGAATTTTCGGGTGTTTTGAGGTTAAATTTGAGATATAAACGAGTGCAGAAGATGCATGAATACACATGTTCAATTTGGGTACCTAAAATACCGATTTTTAGCATGTTTTGTGCCTGCATCTGAGTAGGCATGTACAGATCGCTTTTGGGACTCCAAAATATCGAATTTTCGGGTGTTTGGAGTTTGAAATTGAGATATAAACGGGTACAGAAGATGCATGCACATATCGACTTTTGGGCACCTAAAAGATCGATTTTCAGTATGTTTTGGGCCTGTATTTTGAAAATACTCTAACACGGAGTAGGCATGTACAGTTCGCTTCTGGGACCCCAAAATATCGAATTTTCGGGTGTTTTGAGCCTGAATTTGAGATATCGACTTTGGGGACCAAAAATATCGATTTTTAGCATGTTTTGGGCATATATTTTAAAAATATTCTAGAACTAAGTAGGCATGTACAGGTCACTTCTGGGACCCCAAAATATCGAATTTTCGGGTGTTTTGAGCCTGAATTTAAGATATAAACGGGTACAGATGATGCACGCACATATCGACTTTGGACACTTAAAATATCGATTTTCAGCATGTTTTGGGCCTGTATTTTGAAAATACTCTAACACGGAGTAGGCATGTACGGTTCGCTTCTGGGACCCCAAAATATCGAATTTTCGGGTGTTTTGGGCCTGAATTTGAAATATCGACTTTGGGCACCTAAAATATCGATTTTTAGCATGTTTTGGGCCTATATTTTGAAAATATTCTAGCACTGAGTAGGCATGTACAGATCGCTTCTGGGACCCCAAAATATCGAATTTTCGGGTGTTTTGATCCTGAATTTGAGATATAAACGGGTACAGAAGATGCATGCACATATTGACTTTAGGCACCTAAAATATCGATTTTCAGCATGTTTTGGGCCTGTATTTTGAAAATACTCTAACACGGAGTAGGCATGTACAGATCGCTTCTGGGACCCAAAAATATCGAATTTTCGTGTGTTTTGAGCCTGAATTTGAGATATAAACGGGTACAGAAGATGCATGCACATATCGACTTTGGACACTTAAAATATCGATTTTTTGCATGTTTTGAGCCTATATTTTGAAAACATTCTAGCACTGACTAGACATGTACAGATCGCTTCTGGGACCCAAAATTATCGAATTTTCGGGTGTTTGGAGCCTGAATTTGAGATATAAACGGGTACAGAAGATGCATGCACATATCGAGTTTATGGCACCTAAAGGATCGATTTTCAGTATGTTTTGGGGCTGAATTTTGAAAATACTCTAACACGGAGTAGGCATGTACAGTTCGTTTCTGGGACCTCAAAATATCGAATTTTAGGGTGTTTTGGGCCTGAATTTGAGATATCGACTTTGGCTACCTAAAATATCGATTTTTAGCATGTTTTGGGCCTATATTTTGAAAATATTCTAGCACTAAGTACAGATCACTTCTGGGACCCCAAAATATCGAATTTTCGGGTGTTTTGAGCCTGAATTTGAGATATAAACGGGTACAGATGATGCATGCACATATCGACTTTGGACACTTAAAATATCGATTTTTAGCATGTTTTGAGCCTATATTTTGAAAAATTTCTAGCACTGAGTAGGCATGTACAGATCGCTTCTGGAACCCAAAAATATCGAATTTTCGGGTGTTTTGAGGTTGAATTTGGGATATAAACGGGTGCAGAAGATGCATCCACATATCGACTTTTGGGCACCTAAAAGATCGATTTTCAGTATATTTTGGGCCTGTATATTGAAAATACTCTAACACGGAGTAGGCATGTACAGATCGCTTCTGGGACCCCAAAATATCGAATTTTTGGGTGTTTTGGGCCTGAATTTGAGATATCGACTTTGGGCACCTAAAATATCGATTTTTAGCATGTTTTGGGCCTAAATTTTGAAATTATTCCTGCACTGAATAGGCATGTACAGATCGCTTCTGGGACCCCAAAATATCGAATTTTCGGGTGTTTTGAGCCTGAATTTGAGATATAAACGGGTACAGAAGATGCATGCACATATCGACTTTGGACACTTAAAATATCGATTTTTAGCATGTTTTGAGCCTATATTTTGAAAACATTCTAGCACTGACTAGACATGTACAGATCGCTTTTGGGACCCAAAATTATCAAATTTTCGGGTGTTTTGAGGTTGAATTTGAGATATAAACGAGTGCAAAAGATACATACACATGTTGACTTTGGGCACCTAAAATATCGATTTTCAGCATGTTTTGGGCCTGCATCTGAGTAGGCATGTACAGATCGCTTCTGGGACCCCAAAATATCGAAATTTTGGGTGTTTTGAGCCTGAATTTGAGATGTAAACGGGTACAGAAGATGCATGCACATATCGACTTTTTGGCACCTAAAAGATCGATTTTCAGTATGTTTTGGGCCTGTATTTTGAAAATACTCTAACACGGAGTAGGCATGTACAGTTCGCTTCTGGGACCCCAAAATATCGAATTTTCGGGTGTTTTGGGCCTGAATTTGAAATATCGACTTTGTGCACCTAAAATATCGATTTTGAGCATGTTTTGGGCCTATATTTTGAAAATATTCTAGCACTGAGTAGGCATCTACAGATCGCTTCAGGGACCCGAAAATATCGAATTTTCGTTTGTTTTGAGCCTGAATTTGATATATAAACGGGTACAGAAGATGCATGCACGTATTGACTTTGGGCGCCTAAAATATCGATTTTCAGCATGTTTTGGGCCTGTATTTTGAAAATACTCTAACTAGGAGTAGGCATGTACAGATCGCTTCTGGGACCCAAAAATATCGAATTTTCGGGTGTTTTGAGCCTGAATTTGAGATATAAACGGGCACAGAAGATGCATACACATGTTGACTTTGGTCACCTAAAATATCGATTTTCAGCTTGTTTTGGGCCTGTATTTTAAAATACTCTAACACGGAGTAAGCAAGTACAGATCGCTTCTGGGACCCCAAAATATCGAATTTTCGGGTGTTTTTAGCCTGAATTTGAGATATAAACGGGTAAAGAAGATGAATGCGCATATCGACTTTGGACACTTAATATATCGATTTTTAGCATGTTTTGGGCCTATATTTTGAAAATATTCTAGCACTGAGTAGGCATGTACAGATCGCTACTGGGACCCCAAAATATCGAATTTTCGGGTGTTTTGAGCCTGAATTTGAGATATAAACGGGTACAGAAGATGTATGCACATATTGACTTTGGGCACCTAAAATATCGATTTTCAGCATGTTTTGGGCCTGTATTTTGAAAATACACTAACTTGGAGTAGGCATGTACAGATCGCTTCTGGGACCCAAAATTATCGAATTTTCGGGTGTTTTGAGCCTGAATTTGAGATATAAACGGGTACAGAAGATGCATGCACATATACTCTAACACGGAGTAGGCATGGACAGTTCGCTTCTGGGACCCCAAAATATCGAATTTTTGGGTGTTTTGGGCCTGAATTTGAAATATCGACTTTGGGCACCGAAAATATCGATTTTTAGCATGTTTTGGGCCTATATTTTGAAAATATTCTAGCACTGAGTAGGCATCTACAGATTCGTTGTGTGACCTTAAAATATCGAATTTTCCGGTGTTTTAAGCCTGAATTTGAGATATAAACTGGTACAGAAGATGCATGCACATATCGACTTTTGTGCACCTAAAATATCGATTTTCAGCAGGTTTTGGGTTTGTGTCTTGAAAATACTCTAACTAGGAGTAGGCATGTACAGATCGCTTCTGGGACCCAAAAATATCGAATTTTCGGGTGTTTTGAGCCTGAATTTGAGATATAAACGGGTGCAGAAGATGCATGCACATATCGACTTTGGACTCTTAAAATATCCATTTTCAGCATGTTTTGGGCCTGTATTTTGAAAACATTCTAGCACTGAGTAGGCATGTACAGATCGCTTCTGGGATCCAAAATATCAAATTTTCGGGAGTTTTGAGGTTGAATTTGAGATATAAACGAGTGCAGAAGATGCATACACATGTTGACTTTGGGCACCTAAAATATCGATTTTCAGCATGTTTTGGGCCTGCATCTGAGTAGGCATGTACAGATCGCTTCAGGGACCCCAAAATATCGAATTTTTGGGTGTTTGGAGCCTGAATTTGAGATATATACGGGTACAGAAGATGCATGCACATATCGACTTTTGGGCACCTAAAAGATCGATTTTCAGTATGTTTTGGGCCAGTAATTTTAAAATACTCTAACACGGAGTAGGCATTTACAGTTTGCTTCTGGGACCCCAAAATATCAAATTTTCGGGTGTTTTGGACCTGAATTTGAAATATCGACTTTGGGCACCTAAAATATCGATTTTTAGCATGTTTTTGCCTATTTTTTGAAAATATTCTAGCACTGAGTAGGCATGTACAGATCGCTTCTGGCACCCCAAAATATCGAATTTTCGGGTGTTTTGAGCCTGAATTTGCGATATAAACGCGAACAGAAGATGCATGCACATATCGACTTTTGGGCACCTAAAATATCGATTTTGAGCATGTTTTGGGTTTGTGTCTTGAAAACATTCTAACTAGGAGTAGGGATGTACAGATCGCTTCTGGGACCCAAAAATACCGAATTTTCGGGTGTTTTGAGCCTGAATTTGAGATATAAACATGTACAGAAGATGCATGCACATATCGACTATGGACTCTTAAAATATCCATTTTCAGCATGTTTTGGGCCTGTATTTTGAAAACATTCTAGCACTGAGTAGGCATGTACAGATCGCTTCTGGGATCCAAAATATCAAATTTTCGGGTGTTTTGAGGTTGAATTTGACATATAAACGAGTGCAGAAGATGCATACACATGTTGACTTTGGGCACCTAAAATATCGATTTTCAGCATGTTTTGGGCCTGCATCTGAGTAGGCATGTACAGATCGCTTCAGGGACCCCAAAATATCGAATTTTTGGGTGTTTGGAGCCTGAATTTGAGTTATATACGGGTACAGAAGATGCATGCACATATCGACTTTTGGGCACCTAAAAGATCGATTTTCAGTATGTTTTGGGCCAGTAATTTTAAAATACTCTAACACGGAGTAGGCATGTACAGTTTGCTTCTGGGACCCCAAAATATCAAATTTTCGGGTGTTTTGGACCTGAATTTGAAATATCGACTTTGGGCACCTAAAATATCGATTTTTAGCATGTTTTGGGCCTTTATTTTGAAAATATTCTAGCACTGAGTAGGCATGTAGATATCGCTTCTGGGACCTCAAAATATCGAATTTTCGGGTGTTTTGAGCCTGAATTTGAGATATAAACGAGTGCAGAAGATGCATACACATGTTCAATTTGGGTACCTAAAATATCGATTTTTAGCATGTTTTGGGCCTGCATCTGAGTAGGCATGTACAGATCGCTTCTGGGACTCCAAAATATCGAATTTTCGGATGTTTGGAGCCTGAATTTGAGATATAAACGGGTACAAAAGATGCATGCACATATCGACTTTTGGGCACCTAAAAGATCGATTTTCAGTATATTTTGGGCCTGTATATTGAAAATACTCTAACACGGAGTAGGCATGTACAGATCGCTTCTGGGACCCCAAAATATCGAATTTTTGGGTGTTTTTGGCCTGAATTTGAGATATCGACTTTGGGCACCTAAAATATCGATTTTTAGCATGTTTTGGGCCTTAATTTTGAAATTATTCCTGCACTGAGTAGGCATGTTCAGATCGCTTCTGGGACCCCAAAATATCGAATTTTCGGGTGTTTTGAGCCTGAATTTGAGATATAAACGGGTACAGAAGATGCATTCACATATCGACTTTGGACACTTAAAATATCGATTTTTAGCATGTTTTGAGCCTATATTTTGAAAACATTCTAGCACTGACAAGACATGTACAGATCGCTTCTGGGACCCAAAATTATCAAATTTTCGGGTGTTTTGAGGTTGAATTTGAGATATAAACGAGTGCAGAAGATACATACACATGTTGACTTTGGGCACCTAAAATATTGATTTTCAGCATGTTTTGGGCCTGCATCTGAGTAGGCATGTACAGATCGCTTCTGGGACCCCAAAATATCGAAATTTTGGGTGTTTGGAGCCTGAATTTGAGATGTAAACGGGTACAGAAGATGCATGCACATATCGACTTTTTGGCACCTAAAAGATCGATTTTCAGTATGTTTTGGGCCTGTATTTTGAAAATACTCTAACACGGAGTAGGCATGTACAGTTCGCTTCAGGGACCCCAAAATATCGAATTTTCGGGTGTTTTGGGCCTGAATTTGAGATATCGACTTTGGGCACCTAAAATATCGATTTTTAGCATGTTTTGGGCCTATATTTTGAAAATATTCTAGCACTGAGTAGGCATCTACAGATCGCTTCAGGGACCCCAAAATATCGAATTTTCGTTTGTTTTGAGCCTGAATTTGAGATATAAACGGGTACAGAAGATGCATGCACATATTGACTTTGGGCGCCTAAAATATCGATTTTCAGCATGTTTTGGGCCTGTATTTTGAAAATACTCTAACTAGGAGTAGGCATGTACAGATCGCTTCTGGGACCCAAAAATATCGAATTTTCGGGTGTTTTGAGCCTGAATTTGAGATATAAACGGGTACAGAAGATGCATGCACATATCGACTTTAGACACTTAAAATATCGATTTTTAGCATGTTTTGAGCCTATATTTTGAAAACATTCTAGCACTGACTAGACATGTACAGATCGCTTCTTGACCCAAAATTATCAAATTTTCGGGTGTTTTGAGGTTGAATTGGAGATATAAACGAGTGCAGAAGATTCATTTACATATCGACTTTAGGGCACCTAAAAGATCGATTTTCAGTATGTTTTAAGCCTGTATTTTGAAAATACTCTAACACGGAGTAGGCATGTACAGTTCGCTTCTGGGACCCCAAAATATCGAATTTTCGGGTGTTTTGGGCCTGAATTTGAGATATCGACTTTGGGCACCTAAAAATATCGATTTTTAGCATGTTTTGGGCCTATATATTGAAAATATTCTAGCAATAAGTAGGCATGTACATATCACTTCTGGGACCCGAAAATAGCGAATTTTCGGGTGTTTTGAGCCTGAATTTGAGATAAAAACGGGTACAGAAGATGCATCCACATATCGACTTTTGGGCACCTAAAAGATCGATTTTCAGTATGTTTTGGGCCTGTATATTGAAAATACTCTAACACGGAGTAGGCATGTACAGATCGCTTCTGGGACCCCAAAATATCGAATTTTTGGGTGTTTTTGGCCTGAATTTGAGATATCGACTTTGGGCACCTAAAATATCGATTTTTAGCATGTTTTGCGCCTATATTTTAAAAATAATCTAGCACTGAGTAGGCATGTACAGATCGCTTCTGGGACCCCAAAATATCGACTTTTCGAGTGTTTTGAGCCTGAATTTGAGATATAAACTTGTACAGAAGATGCATGCACATATCGACTTTTGGGCACCTAAAATATCGATTTTGAGCATGTTTTGGGTCTGTATCTTGAAAACATTCTAACAAGGAGTAGGGATGTACAGATCGCTTCTGGGACCCAAAAATACCGAATTTTCGGGTGTTTTGAGCCTACATTTGAGATATAAACGGGTACAGAATATGCATGCACATATCGACTTTGGACACTTAAAATATCGATTTTCAGCATGTTTTGGGCCTGTATTTTGAGAACATTTTAGCACTGAGTAGGCATGTACAGATCGCTTCTTGGACCCCAAAATATCGAGTTTTTGGGTGTTTTGGACCTGAATTTGAGATATCGACTTTGGGCACCTAAAATATCGATTTTTAGCATGTTTTGGGCCTATATTTTGAAAATATATTTTAGCACTGAGTGCCTACTATATGTACAGATCGCTTCTGGGACCCCAAAATATCGAATTTTCGGATGTTTGGAGCCTGAATTTGAGATATAAACGGGTACAGAAGATGCATGCACATATTGACTTTGGGTACCTAAGATATCGATTTTTAGCATGTTTTGGGCCTGTATTTTGAAAATACTCTAACTAGGAGTAGGCATGTACAGATCGCTTCTGGGACCCAAAAATATCGAATTTTCGGGTGTTTTGAGCCTGAATTTGAGATATAAACGGGTACATAAGATGCATGCACATATCGACTTTAGACACTTAAAATATCGATTTTTAGCATGTTTTGAGCCTATATTTTGAAAACATTCTAGCACTGACTAGACATGTACAGATCGCTTCTGGGACCCAAAATTATCAAATTTTCGGGTGTTTTGAGGTTGAATTTGAGATATAAACGAGTGCAGAAAATAAATACACATGTTGACTTTGGGCACCTAATATATCGATTTTCAGCATGTTTTGGGCCTGCATCTGAGTAGGCATGTACAGATCGCTTCAGGGACCCCAAAATATCGAATTTTTGGGTGTTTGGAGCCTGAATTTGAGATATAAACGGGTACCGAAGATGCATGCACATATCGACTTTTGGGCACCTAAAAGATCGATTTTCAGTATGTTTTGGGCCTGTATTTTGAAAATACTCTAACACGGAGTAGGCATGTACAGATCACTTCTGGGACCCAAAAATATCGAATTTTCGGGTGTTTTGGGCCAGAATTTGTAATATCGACTTTGGGTACCTAAAATATCGATTTATAGCATGTTTTGGGCCTATATTTTCAAAATATTCTAGCACTGAGTAGGCATGTACAGATCGCTTCTGGGACCCCAAAATATCGACTTTTCGAGTGTTTTGAGCCTGAATTTGAGATATAAACTTGTACAGAAGATGCATGCACATATCGACTTTTGGGCACCTAAAATATCGATTTTGAGCATGTTTTGGGTCTGTATCTTGAAAACATTCTAACAAGGAGTAGGGATGTACAGATCGCTTCTGGGACCCAAAAATACCGAATTTTCGGGTGTTTTGAGCCTACATTTGAGATATAAACGGGTACAGAATATGCATGCACATATCGACTTTGGACACTTAAAATATCGATTTTCAGCATGTTTTGGGCCTGTATTTTGAAAACATTTTAGCACTGAGTAGGCATGTACAGATCGCTTCTTGGACCTCAAAATATCGAGTTTTTGGGTGTTTTGGACCTGAATTTGAGATATCGACTTTGGGCACCTAAAATATCGATTTTTAGCATGTTTTGGGCCTATATTTTGAAAATATATTTTAGCACTGAGTGCCTACTATATGTACAGATCGCTTCTGGGACCCCAAAATATCGAATTTTCGGATGTTTGGAGCCTGAATTTGAGATATAAACGGGTACAGAAGATGCATGCACATATTGACTTTGGGCACCTAAGATATCGATTTTTAGCATGTTTTGGGCCTGTATTTTGAAAATACTCTAACTAGGAGTAGGCATGTACAGATCGCTTGTGGGACCCAAAAATATCGAATTTTCGGGTGTTTTGAGCCTGAATTTGAGATATAAACGGGTACATAAGATGCATGCACATATCGACTTTAGACACTTAAAATATCGATTTTTAGCATGTTTTGAGCCTATATTTTGAAAACATTCTAGCACTGACTAGACATGTACAGATCGCTTCTGGGACCCAAAATTATCAAATTTTCGGGTGTTTTGAGGTTGAATTTGAGATATAAACGAGTGCAGAAAATAAATACACATGTTGACTTTGGGCACCTAATATATCGATTTTCAGCATGTTTTGGGCCTGCATCTGAGTAGGCATGTACAGATCGCTTCAGGGACCCCAAAATATCGAATTTTTGGGTGTTTGGAGCCTGAATTTGAGATATAAACGGGTACCGAAGATGCATGCACATATCGACTTTTGGGCACCTAAAAGATCGATTTTCAGTATGTTTTGGGCCTGTATTTTGAAAATACTCTAACACGGAGTAGGCATGTACAGATCGCTTCTGGGACCCAAAAATATCGAATTTTCGGGTGTTTTGAGGATGAATTTGGGATATAAACGGGTGCAGAAGATGCATCCACATATCGACTTTTGGGCACCTAAAAGATCGATTTTCAGTATATTTTGGGCCTGTATATTGAAAATACTCTAACACGGAGTAGGCATGTACAGATCGCTTCTGGGACCCCAAAATATCGAATTTTTGGGTGTTTTGGGCCTGAATTTGAGATATAAACGGGTACAGAAGATGCATGCACATATCGACTTTTGGGCACCTAAAATATCGATTTTGAGCATGTTTTGGGTCTGTATCTTTAAAACATTCTAACTAGGAGTAGGGATGTACAGATCGCTTCTAGGACCCAAAAATACCGAATTTTCGGGTGTTTTGAGCCTGAATTTGAGATATAAACGGGTACAGAAGATGCATGCACATATCGACTTTGGACACTGAAAATATCGATTTTCAGCATGTTTTGGGCCTGTATTTTGAAAACATTCTAGCACTGAGTAGGCATGTACAGATCGCTTCTGGGACCCCAAAATATCGAGTTTTTGGGTGTTTTGGACCTGAATTTGAGATATCGACTTTGGGCACCTAAAATATCGATTTTTAGCATGTTTTGGGCCTATATTTTGAAAATATTCTAGCACTGAGTAGGCATGTACAGATCGCTTCTGGGACCCCAAAATATCGAATTTTCGGGTGTTTTGAGCCTGAATTTGAGATATAAACGGGAACAGAAGATGCATGCACATATCGACTTTTGGGCACCTAAAATATCGATTTTGAGCATGTTTTGGGTCTGTATCTTGAAAACATTCTAACTAGGAGTAGGGATGTACAGATCGCTTCTGGGACCCAAAAATACCGAATTTTCGGGTGTTTTGAGCCTGAATTTGAGATATAAACGGGTACAGAAGATGCTTTCACATATCGACTTTGGACAATGAAAATATCGATTTGCATCATGTTTTGGGCCTGTATTTTGAAAACATTCTAGCACTGAGTAGGCATGTACAGATCGCTTCTGGGACCCCAAAATATCGAGTTTTTGGGTGTTTTGGACCTGAATTTGAGATATCGACTTTGGGCACCTAAAAATATCGATTTGTAGCATGTTTTGGGCCTATATTTTGAAAATATTCTAGCACTGAGTAGGCATGTACAGATCGCTTCTGGGACCCCAAAATATCGAATTTTCGGGTGTTTTGAGCTTGAATTTGAGATATAAACGGGTACAGAAGATGCATGCACATATTGACTTTATGCACCTAAAATATCGATTTTCAGCATGATTTGGGCCTGTATTTTGAAAATACTCTAACTAGGAGTAGGCATGTTTAGATCGCTTCTGGGACACAAAAATATCAAATTTTTGGGTTTTTTGAGCATGAATTTGAGATATAAACGGGTACAGAAGATGCATGCACATATCGACTTTGGACACTTAAAATATCGATTTTTAGCATGTTTTGAGCCTGTATTTTGAAAACATTCTAGCACTGACTAGACATGTACAGATCGCTTCTGGGACCCAAAATTATCGAATTTTCGGGTGTTTTGAGGTTAAATTTGAGATATAAACGAGTGCAGAAGATGCATACACATGTTCAATTTGGGTACCTAAAACACCGATTTTTAGCATGTTTTGGGCCTGCATCTGAGTAGGCATGTACAGATCGCTTCTGGGACTCCAAAATATCGAATTTTCGGGTGTTTGGAGTGTGAAATTGAGATATAAACGGGTACAGAAGATGCATGCACATATCGACTTTTGGGCACCTAAAAGATCGATTTTCAGTATGTTTTAGGCCTGTATTTTGAAAATACTCTAACACGGAGTAGGCATGTACAGTTCGCTTCTGGGACCCCAAAATATCGAATTTTCGGGTGTTTTGGGCCTGAATTTGAGATATCGACTTTGGGGACCTAAAATATCGATTTTTAGCATGTTTTGGGCCTATATTTTAAAAATATTCTAGCACTAAGTAAACATGTACAGATCACTTCTGGGACCCCAAAATATCGAATTTTCGGGTGTTTTGAGCCTGAATTTGAGATATAAACGGGTACAGATGATACACGCACATATCGACTTTGGACACTTAAAATATCGATTTTCAGCATGTTTTGGGCCTGTATTTTGAAAATACTCTAACACGGAGTAGGCATGTACGATTCGCTTCTGGGACCCCAAAATATCGAATTTTCGGGTGTTTTGGGCCTGAATTTGAAATATCGACTTTGGCACCTAAAATATCGATTTTTAGCATGTTTTGGGCCTATATTTTGAAAATATTCTAGCACTGAGTAGGCATGTACAGATCGCTTCTGGGACCCCAAAATATCGAATTTTCGGGTGTTTTGATCCTGAATTTGAGATATAAACGGGTACAGAAGATGCATGCACATATTGACTTTGGGCACCTAAAATATCGATTTTCAGCATGTTTTGAGCCTATATTTTGAAAACATTCTAGCACTGACTAGACATTTACAGATCGCTTCTGGGACCCAAAATTATCGAATTTTCGGGTGTTTGGAGCCTGAATTTGAGATATAAACGGGTACAGAAGATGCATGCACATATCGAGTTTATGGCACCTAAAGGATCGATTTTCAGTATGTTTTGGGCCTGTATTTTGAAAATACTCTAACACGGAGTAGGCATGTACAGTTCGCTTCTGGGACCCCAAAATATCGAATTTTAGGGTGTTTTGGGCCTGAATTTGAGATATCGACTTTGGCGACCTAAAATATCGATTTTTAGCATGTTTTGGCCCTATACTTTGAAAATATTCTAGCACTAAGTACAGATCACTTCTGGGACCCCAAAATATCGAATTTTCGGGTGTTTTGAGCCTGAATTTGAGATATAAACGGGTACAGATGATGCATGCACATATCGATTTTGGACACTTAAAATATCGATTTTTAGCATGTTTTGAGCCTATATTTTGAAAAATTTCTAGCACTGCGTAGGCATGTACAGATCGCTTATGGAACCCAAAAATATCAAATTTTCGGGTGTTTTGAGGTTGAATTTGGGATATAAACGGGTGCAGAAGATGCATCCACATATCGACTTTTTGGCACCTAAAAGATCGATTTTCAGTATATTTTGGGCCTGTATATTGAAAATACTCTAACACGGAGTAGGCATGTACAGATTGCTTCTGGGACCCCAAAATATCGAATTTTTAGGTGTTTTGGGCCTGAATTTGAGATATCGACTTTGGGCACCTAAAATATCGATTTTTAGCATGTTTTGGGCCTATATTTTGAAAATATTCTAGCACTGAGTAGGTATGTACAGATCGCTTCTGGGACCCCAAAATATCGAATTTTCGTGTGTTTTGAACCTGAATTTGAGATATAAACGGGTACAGAAGATGCATGCACATATCGGCTTTGGACACTGAAAATATCGATTTTCAGCTTGTTTTGGGCCTGTATTTTGAAAACATTCTAGCACTGAGTAGGCATGTACAGATTGCTTCTGGGACCTCAAAATTTCGAGTTTTTGGGTGTTTTGGACCTGAATTTGAGATATCGACTTTGGGCACCTAAAATATCGATTTTTTGCATGTTTTGGGCCTATATTTTGAAAATATTCTAGCACTGAGTAGGCATGTACAGATCGCTTCAGGGACACCAAAATATCGAATTTTTAAGTGTTTTGAGCCTGAATTTGAGATATAAACGGGTACAGAAGATGCATGCACATATTGACTTTTGGGCACCTAAAATTTCGATTTTGAGCATGTTTTGGGTCTGTATCTTGAAAACATTCTAACTAGGAGTAGGGATTTGCAGATCGCTTCTAGGATCCAAAAATACCGACTTTTCGGGTGTTTTGAGCCTGAATTTGAGATATAAACGGGTACAGAAGATGCATGCACATATTGACTTTGGGCACCTAAAATATCGATTTTCAGCATGATTTGGGCCTGTATTTTGAAAATACTCTAACGAGGAGTAGGCATGTACAGATCGCTTCTGGGACCCAAAAATATCGAATTTTCGGGTGTTTTGAGCCTGAATTTGAGATATAAACGGGTACAGAAGATGCATGCACATATCGACTTTGGACACTTAAAATATCGATTTTTAGCATGTTTTGAGCCTATATTTTGAAAACATTCTAGCACTGACTAGATATGTACAGATCGCTTCTGGGACCCAAAATTATCAAATTTTCGGGTGTTTTGAGGTTGAATTTGAGATATAAACGAGTGCAGAAGGTGCATACACATGTTGACTTTGGGCACCTAAAATATCGATTTTCAGCATGTTTTGGGCCTGCATCTGAGTAGGCATGTACAGATCGCTTCAGGGACCCCAAAATATCGAATTTTCTGGTGTTTGGAGCCTGAATTTGAGATATAAACGGGTACAGAAGATGCATGCACATATCGACTTTTGGGCACCAAAAAGATTGATTTTCAGTATGTTTTGGGCCTGTGTTTTGAAAATACTCTAACACGGAGTAGGTATGTACAGTTCGCTTCTGGGACCCCAAAATATCGAATTTTCGGGTGTTTTGGGCCAGAATTTGAAATATCGACTTTGGGTACCTAAAATATCGATTTATAGCATGTTTTGGGCCTATATTTTGAAAATATTCTAGCACTGAGTAGGCATGTACAGATCGCTTCTGGGACCCCAAAATATCTAATTTTCGGGTGTTTTGAGCCTGAATTTTAGATATAAACGGGTATAGAAGATACATGCACATATCGACTTTTGGGCACCTAAAATATCGATTTTGAGCATGTTTTGGGTCTGTATCTTGAAAACATTCTAACTAGGAGTAGGGATGTACAGATCGCTTCTGGGACCCAAAAATACCGAATTTTCGGGTGTTTTTAGCCTGAATTTGAGATATAAACGGGTACAGAAGATGCATGCACATATTGACTTTGGGCACCTAAAATATCGATTTTTAGCATGTTTTGGGCCTGTATTTTGAAAATACTCTAACTAGGAGTAGGCATGTACAGATAGCTTCTGGGACCCAAAAATATCGAATTTTCGGGTGTTTTGAGCCTGAATTTGAGATATAAACGGGTACAGAAGATGAATGAACATATCGACTTTGGACACTTAAAATAACGATTTTCAGCATGTTTTGAGCCTATATTTTAAAAACATTCTAGCTCTGACTAGACATGTACAGATCGCTTCTGGGACCCAAAATTATCAAATTTTCGGGTGTTTTGAGGTTGAATTTGAGATATAAACGAGTGCAGAAGATGCATACACATGTTGACTTTGGGCACCTATAATATTGATTTTCAGCATGTTTTGGGCCTGCATCTGATTAGGCATGTACAGATAGCTTCTGGGACCCCAAAATATCGAATTTTCGGGTGTTTGGAGCCTGAATTTGAGATATAAACGGGGACAGATGATGCATGCACATATCGACTTTGGACACTTAAAATATCGATTTTTAGCATCTTTTGAGTCTATATTTTGAAAAAATTCTAGCACTGAGTAGGCATGTACAGATCGCTTCTGGGACCCCAAAATATCGAATTTTCGGGTATTTTGAGCCTGAATTTGAGATATAAACGGGAACAGAAGATGCATGTACATATCGACTTTTGGGCACCAAAAATATCGATTTTGAGCATGTTTTCGGTCTGTATCTTGAAAACATTCTAACTAGGAGTAGGGATGTACAGATCGCTTCTGGGACCCATAAATACCGAATTTTCGGGTGTTTTGAGCCTGAATTTGAGATATAAACGGGTACAGAAGATGCATGCACATATCGACTTTGGACAATGAAAATATCGATTTTCAGCATGTTTTGGGCCTGTATTTTGAAAACATTCTAGCACTGAGTATGCATGTACAGATCGCTTCTGGGACCCCAAAATATCGAGTTTTTGAGTGTTTTGGACCTGAATTTGAAATATCGACTTTGGGCACCTAAAATATCGATTTTTAGCATGTTTTCGGCCAATATTTTGAAAATATTCTAGCACTGAGTAGGCATGTACAGATCGCTTCTGGGACCCCAAAATATCGAATTTTCGGGTATTTTGAGCCTGAATTTGAGATATAAACGGGTACAGAAGATGCATGCACAAATCGACTTTTGGGCACCTAATATATCGATTTTGAGCATGTTTTGGGTCTCTATCTTGAAAATATTCCAACTAGGAGTAGGGATGTGCAGATCGCTTCTAGGATCCAAAAATACCGACTTTTCGGGTGTTTTGAGCCTGAATTTGAGATATAAACGGGTACAGAAGATACATGCACATATTGACTTTGGGCACCTAAAATATCGATTTTCAGCATGATTTGGGCCTGTATTTTGAAAATACTCTAACGAGGAGTAGGCATGTACAGATCGCTTCTGGGACCCAAAAATATCGAACTTTCGGGTGTTTTGAGCCTGAATTTGAGATATAAACGGGTACAGAAGATGCATGCACATATCGACTTTGGACACTTAAAATATCGATTTTTAGCATGTTTTGAGCCTATATTTTGAAAACATTCTCGCACTGACTAGATATGTACAGATCGCTTCTGGGACCCAAAATTATCAAATTTTCGGGTGTTTTGAGGTTGAATTTGAGATATAAACGAGTGCAGAAGGTGCATACACATGTTGACTTTGGGCACCTAAAATATCGATTTTCAGCATGTTTTGGGCCTGCATCTGAGTAGGCATGTACAGATCGCTTCAGGGACCCCAAAATATCGAATTTTTGGGTGTTTGGAGCCTGAATTTGAGATATAAACGGGTACAGCAGATGCATGCACATATCGACTTTGGACACTTAAAATATCGATTTTCAGTATGTTTTGGGCCTGTATTTTGAAAATACTCTAACACGGAGTAGGCATGTACAATTCGCTTCTGGGACCCCAAAATATCGAATTTTCGGGTGTTTTGGGCCTGAATTTGAAATATCGACTTTGGGCACCTAAAATATCGATTTTTAGCATGTTTTGGGCCTTTATTTTGAAAATATTCTAGCACTGAGTAGGCATGTACAGATCGCTTTTGGGACCCCAAAATATCGAATTTTCGGGTGTTTTGAGCCTGAATTTGAGGTATAAACGGGTACAGAAGATGCATGCACATATTGACTTTGGGCACCTAAAATATCGATTTTCAGCATGTTTTGGGCCTGTATTTTGAAAATACTCTAACACGGAGTAGGCATGTACAGATCACTTCTGGGACCCCAAAATATCGAATTTTCGGGTGTTTTGAGGTTGAATTTGGGATATAAACGGGTGCAGAAGATGCATCCACATATCGACTTTTGGGCACCTAAAAGATCGATTTTCAGTATATTTTTGGCCTGTATTTTGAAAACATTCTAGCACTGAGTAGGCATGTACAGATCGCTTCTGGGACCCCAAAATATCGAGTTTTTGGGTGTTTTGGACCTGAATTTGAGATATCGACTTTGGGCACCTAAAATATCGATTTTTAGCATGTTTTGGGCCTATATTTTGAAAATATTCTAGCACTGAGTAGGCATGTACAGATCGCTTCTGGGACCCCAAAATATCGAATTTTCGGGTGTTTTGAGCCTGAATTTGAGATATAAACGGGTACAGAAGATGCTTACACATATTGACTTTGGGCACCTAAAATATCGATTTTGAGCATGTTTTGGGCCAGTATTTTGAAAATACTATAACTAGGAGTAGGCATGTACAGATCGCTTCTGGGACCCAAAATTATCGAATTTTCGGGTGTTTTGAGGTTAAATTTGAGATATAAACGAGTGCAAAAGATGCATACACATGTTCAATTTGGGTACCTAAAATATCGATTTTTAGCATGTTTTGGGCCTGCATCTGAGTAGGCATGTACAGATCGCTTCTGGAACCCAAAAATATCGAATTTTCGGGTGTTTGGAGCCTGAATTTGAGATATAAACGGGTACAGAAGATGCATGCACATATCGAGTTTTGGGCACCTAAAAGATCGATTTTCAGTATGTTTTGCGCCTGTATTTTGAAAATACTCTAACACGGAGTAGGCATGTACAGCTCGCTTCTGGGACCCCAAAATATCGAATTTTAGGGTGTTTTGGGCCTGAATTTGAGATATCGACTTTGGGCACCTAAAATATCGATTTTTAGCATGTTTTGGGCCTATATTTTTCAAATATTCTAGCACTAAGTAGGCATGTACAGATCACTTCTGGGACCCCAAAATATCGAATTTTCGGGTGTTTTGAGCGGGAATTTGAGATATAAACGGGTACAGATGATGAGTGCACGTATCGACTTTGGACAATTAAAATATCGATTTTTAGCATGTTTTGAGCCTATATTTTGAAAAAATTCTAGCACTGAGTAGGCATGTACAGATCGCTTCTGGAACCCAAAAATATCGAATTTTCGGGTGTTTTGAGGTTGAATTTGGGATATAAACGGGTGTAGAAGATGCATCCACATATCGACTTTTGGGCACCTAAAAGATCGATTTTCAGTATATTCTGGGCCTGTATATTGAAAATTCTCTAACACGGAGTAGGCAAGTACAGATCGCTTCAGGGACCCAAAAATATCGAATTTTTGGGTGTTTTGGGCATGAATTTGAGATATCGACTTTGGGCACCTAAAATATCGATTTTTAGCATGTTTTGGGCCTATATTTTGAAAATATTCTAGCACTGAGTAGGCATGTACAGATCTCTTCTGGGACCCCAAAATATCGAATTTTCGTGTGTTTTGAGCCTGAATTTGAGATATAAACGGGTACAGAAGATGCATACACATGTTGACTTTGGGCACCTAAAATATCGATTTTCAGCATGTTTTGGGCCTGCATCTGAGTAGGCATGTACAGATCGCTTCTGGGACCCCAAAATTTCGAATTTTCGGGTGTTTTGAAAATATTCTAGCACTAAGTAGGCATGTACAGATCACTTCTGGGACCCCAAAATATCGAATTTTCGGGTGTTTTGAGCCTGAAATTGAGATATAAACTTGTACAGAAGATGCATGCACATATCGACTTTTGGGCACCTAAAAGATCGATTTTCAGTATGTTTTGGGCCTGTATTTTGAAAATACTATAACACGGAGTAGGCATGTACAGTTCGCTTCTGGGACCCCAAAATATCGAATTTTCGGGTGTTTTGGGCCTGAATTTGAAAAATCGACTTTGGGCACCTAAAATATCGATTTTTAGCATGTTTTGGGCCTATATTTTGAAAATTTCCTAGCACTGAGTAGGCATGTACAGATCGCTTCTGGGACCCCAAAATATCGAATTTTCAGGCATTTTGAGCCTGAATTTGAGATATAAACGGGTACAGAAGATGCATGCACATATTGACTTTTGGGCACCTAAAATTTCGATTTTGAGCATGTTTTGGGTCTGTATCTTGAAAACATTCTAACTAGGAGTAGGGATGTGCAGATCGCTTCTGGGACCCAAAAATATCGAATTTTCGGGTGTTTTGAGTCTTAATTTGAGATATAAACGGGTACAGAAGATGCATGCACATATCGACTTTGGACACTTAAAATATCGATTTTTAGCATGTTTTGAGCCTATATTTTGAAAACATTCTAGCACTGACTAGACATGTACAGATCGCTTCTGGGACCCAAAATTATCGAATTTTCGGGTGTTTTTAAGGTTGAATTTGAGATATAAACGAGTGCAGAAGATGCATATACATGTTCAATTTGGGTACCTAAAATATCGATTTTTAGCATGTTTTGGGCCTGCATCTGAGTAGGCATGTACAGATCGCTTCTGGGACCCCAAAATATCGAATTTTCGGGTGTTTGGAGCCTGAAATTGAGATATAAACGGGTACAAAAGATGCATGCACATATCGATTTTTGGGCACCTAAAAGATCGATTTTCAGTATGTTTTGAGCCTGAATTTTGAAAATACTCTAACACGGAGTAGGCATGTACAGTTCGCTTCTGGGACCCCAAAAAATCGAATTTTAGGGTGTTTTTGGGCCTGAATTTGAGATATCGACTTTAGGGACCTAAAATATCGATTTTTATCATGTTTTGGGCCTATATTTTGAAAATATTCTAGCACTAAGTAGGCATGTACAGATCACTTCTGGGACCCCAAAATATCGAATTTTCGTGTGTTTTGAGCCTGAATTTGAGATATAAACGGTACAGATGATGCATGCACATATCGACTTTGGACACTTAAAATATTGATTTTTAGCATGTTTTGAGCCTATATTTTGAAAAAATTCTAACACTGAGTAGGCATGTACAGATCGCTTGTGGGACCCAAAAATATCGAATTTTCGGGTGTTTTGAGGTTAAATTTGGGATATTAACGGGTACAGAAGATGCATTTACATATCGACTTTTGGGCACCTAACAGATCGACTTTCAGTATGTTTTGACCCTGGAATTTTAAAATACTCTAACACGGAGTAGGCATGTACAGTTCGCTTCTGGGACCCCAAAATATCGAATTTTCGGGTGTTTTGGGGCTGAATTTGAGATATCGACTTTGGGGACCTATAATATCGATTTTTAGCATGTTTTGGGCCTATATTTTGAAAATATTCTAGCACTAAGTAGGCATGTACAGATCACTTCTGGGACCCCAAAATATCGAATTTTCGGGTGTTTTGAGCCTGAATTTGAGATATAAACGGGTTAAGATGATGCATGCACATATCGACTTTGGACACTTAAAATATAGATTTTTTGCATGTTTTGAGCCTATATTTTGAAAAAAATTCTCGCACTGAGTAGGCATGTACCGATTGCTTCTGGGACCCCAAAATATCGAATTTTCGGGGGTTTTGAGGTTGAATTTGGGATATAAACGGGTACAGAAGATGCATGCACATATTGACTTTGGGCACCTAAAATATCGATTTTCAGCATGTTTTTGTACCTGTATTTTGGAAATACTCTAACTAGGAGTAGGCATGTACAGATCGCTTCTGGGACCCAAAAATATCGAATTTTCGGGTGTTTTGCGCCTGAATTTGAGATATAAACGGGTACAGAAGATGCATGCACATATCGACTTTGAACACTTAAAATATCGATTTTTAGCATGTTTTGAGCCTATATTTTGAAAACATTCTAGCACTGACTAGATATGTACAGATCGCTTCTGGGACCCAAAATTATCAAATTTTCGGGTGTTTTGAGGTTGAATTTGAGATATAAACGAGTGCAGAAGGTGCATACACATGTTGACTTTGGGCACCTAAAATATCGATTTTCAGCATGTTTTGGGCCTGCATCTGAGTAGGCATGTACAGATCGCTTCAGGGACCCCAAAATATCGAATTTTTGGGTGTTTGGAGCCTGAATTTGAGATATAAACGGGTACAGCAGATGCATGCACATATCGACTTTGGACACTTAAAATATCGATTTTCAGTATGTTTTGGGCCTGTATTTTGAAAATACTCTAACACGGAGTAGGCATGTACAATTCGCTTCTGGGACCCCAAAATATCGAATTTTCGGGTGTTTTGGGCCTGAATTTGAGATATCGACTTTGGGCACCTAAAATATCGATTTTTAGCATGTTTTGGGCCTATATTTTTCAAATATTCTAGCACTAAGTAGGCATGTACAGATCACTTCTGGGACCCCAAAATATCGAATTTGGACACTTAAAATATCGATTTTTAGCATGTTTTGAGCCTATATTTTGAAAAAATTCTAGCACTGAGTAGGCATGTACAGATCGCTTCTGGAACCCAAAAATATCGAATTTTCGGGTGTTTTGAGGTTGAATTTGGGATATAAACGGGTGTAGAAGATGCATCCACATATCGACTTTTGGGCACCTAAAAGATCGATTTTCAGTATATTCTGGGCCTGTATATTGAAAATACTCTAACACGGAGTAGGCATGTACAGATCGCTTCTGGGACCCCAAAATATCGAATTTTTGGGTGTTTTGGGCATGAATTTGAGATATCGACTTTGGGCACCTAAAATATCGATTTTTAGCATGTTTTGGGCCTATATTTTGAAAATATTCTAGCACTGAGTAGGCATGTACAGATCTCTTCTGGGACCCCAAAATATCGAATTTTCGTGTGTTTTGAGCCTGAATTTGAGATATAAACGGGTACTGAAGATGCATGCACATATCGACTTTTGGGCACCTAAAATATCGATTTTGAGCATGTTTTGGGTCTGTATCTTGAAAACATTCTAACTAGGAGTAGGGATGTACAGATCGCTTCTGGGACCCAAAAATACCGAATTTTCGGGTGTTTTGAGCCTGAATTTGAGATATAAACGGGTACAGAAGATGCATGCACATATCGGCTTTGGACACTGAAAATATCGATTTTCAGCATGTTTTGGGCCTGTATTTTGAAAACATTCTAGCAGTGAGTAGGCATGTACAGATCGCTCTGGGACCCCAAAATATCGAGTTTTTGGGTGTTTTGGACCTGAATTTGAGATATCGACTTTGGGCACTTAAAATATCGATTTTTAGCATGTTTTGGGCCTATATTTTGAAAATATTCTAGCACTAAGTACAGATCACTTCTGGGACCCCAAAATATCGAATTTTCGGGTGTTTTGAGCCTGAATTTGAGATATAAACGGGCACAGATGATGCATGCACATATCGACTTTGGACACTTAAAATATCGATTTTTAGCATGTTTTGAGCCTATATTTTAAAAAAATTCTAGCACTGAGTAGGCATGTACAGATCGCTTCTGGGACCCAAAAATATCGAATTTTCGGGTGTTTTGAGGTTGAATTTGAGATATAAACGGGTGCAGAAGATGCATAGTATCACATGTTGACTTTGGTCACCTAAAATATCAATTTTTAGCTTGTTTTGTGCCTGTATTTTGAAAATACTCTAACACGGAGTAAGCAAGTACAGATCGCTTCTGGGACCCAAAAATACCGAATTTTCGGGTGTTTTGAGCCTGAATTTGAGATATAAACGGGTACAGAAGATGCATGCACATATCGACTTTGGACACTTAAAATATCGATTTTCAGCATGTTTTGGGCCTGTATTTTGAAAACATTCTAGCACTGAGTAGGCATGTACAGATCGCTTCTGGAACCCCAAAATATCGAGTTTTTGGGTGTTTTGGACCTGAATTTGAGATATCGACTTTGGGCACCTAAAATATCGATTTTTAGCATGTTTTGGGCCTATATTTTGAAAATATTCTAGCACTGAGTAGGCATGTACAGATCGCTTCTGGGACCCCAGAATATCGAATTTTCGGGTGTTTTGAGCCTGAATTTGAGATATAAACGGGTACAGAAGATGCTTACACATATTGACTTTGGGCACCTAAAATATCGGTTTTCAGCATGTTTTGGGCCTGTATTTTGAAAATACTATAACTAGGAGTAGGCATGTACAGATCGCTTCTGGGACCCCAAAATATCGTATTTTCGGGTGTTTTGAGCCAGAATTTGAGATATAAACGGGTACAGAAGACGCATGCACATATCGACTTTGGACACTTAAAATATCGATTTTTAGCATGTTTTGAGCCTATATTTTGAAAACATTCTAGCACTGACTAGACATGTACAGATCGCTTCTGGGACCCAAATTTATCAAATTTTCGGGTGTTTTGAGGTTGAATTTGAGATATAAACGAGTGCAGAAGATGCATACACATGTTGACTTTGGGCACCTAAAATATCGATTTTCAGCATGTTTTGGGCCTGCATCTGAGTAGGCATGTACAGATCGCTTCTGGGACCTCAAAATATCGAATTTTCGGGTGTATGGAGCCTGAATTTGAGATATAAACGGGTACAGAAGATGCATGCACATATCGACTTTTGGGCACCTAAAAGATCGATTTTCAGTATGTTTTGGGCCTGTATTTTGAAAATACTCTAACACGGAGTAGGTATGTACAGTTCGCTTCTGGGACCCCAAAATATCGAATTTTCGGGTGTTTTGGGCCTGAATTTGAAATATCGACTTTGGGTACCTAAAATATCGATTTATAGCATGTTTTGGGCCTATATTTTGAAAATATTCTAGCACTGAGTAGGCATGTACAGATCGCTTCTGGGACCCCAAAATATCGAATTTTCGTGTGTTTTGAGCCTGAATTTGAGATATAAACGGGTATAGAAGATGCATGCACATATCGACTTTTGGGCACCTAAAATATCGATTTTGAGCATGTTTTGGGTCTGTATCTTCAAAACATTCTAACTAGGAGTAGGTATGTACAGATCGCTTCGAGGACCCAAAAATACCGAATTTTCGGGTGTTTTGAGCATGAATTTGAGATATAAACGGGTACAGAAGATGCATGCACATATTGACTTTGGGCACCTAAAATATCGATTTTCAGCATGTTTTGGGCCTGTATTTTGAAAATACTCTAACACGGAGTAGGCATGTACAGATCGCTTCTGGGACCCCAAAATATCGAATTTTTGGGTGTTTTGGGCCTGAATTTGAGATATCGACTTTGGGCACCTAAAATATCGATTTTTAGCATGTTTTGGGCCTATATTTTGAAAATATTCTAGCACTGAGTAGGCATGTACAGATCGCTTCTGGGACCCCAAAATATCGAATTTTCCTGTGTTTTGAGCCTGAATTTGAGATATAAACGGGTACAGAAGATGCATGCACATATCGGCTTTGGACACTGAAAATATCGATTTTCAGCATGTTTTGGGCCTGCATCTGAGTAGGCATGTACAGATCGCTTCTGGGACCCCAAAATTTCGAATTTTCGGGTGTTTTGAAAATATTCTAGCACTAAGTAGGCATGTACAGATCACTTCTGGGACCCCAAAATATCGAATTTTCGGGTGTTTTGAGCCTGAAATTGAGATATAAACGGGTACAGAAGATGCATGCACATATCGACTTTTGGGCACCTAAAAGATCGATTTTCAGTATGTTTTGGGCCTGTATTTTGAAAATACTCTAACACGGAGTAGGCATGTACAGTTCGCTTCTGGGACCCCAAATTATCGAATTTTCGGTTGTTTTGGGCCTGAATTTGAAATATCGACTTTGGGCACCTAAAATATCGATTTTTAGCATGTTTTGGGCCTATATTTTGAAAATATTCTAGCACTGAGTAGGCATGTACAGATCGCTTCTGGGACCCCAAAATATCGAATTTTCAGGCATTTTGAGCCTGAATTTGAATATAAACGGGTACAGAAGATGCATGCACATATTGACTTTTGGGCACCTAAAATTTCGATTTTGAGCATGTTTTGGGTCTGTATCTTGAAAACATTCTAACTAGGAGTAGGGATGTGCAGATCGCTTCTAGGATCCAAAAATACCGAATTTTCGGGTGTTTTGAGCCTGAATTTGAGATATAAACGGGTACAGAAGATGCATGCACATATTAACTTTGGGCACCTAAAATATCGTTTTTAAGCATGTTTTGGGCCTGTATTTTGAAAATACTCTAACTTGGAGTAGGCATGTACAGATCGCTTCTGGGTCCCAAAAATATCGAATTTTCGGGTGTTTTGAGTCTTAATTTGAGATATAAACGGGTACAGAAGATGCATGCACATATCGACTTTGGACACTTAAAATATCGATTTTTAGCATGTTTTAAGCCTATATTTTGAAAACATTCTAGCACTGACTAGACATGTACAGATCGCTTCTGGGACCCAAAATTATCGAATTTTCGGGTGTTTTGAGGTTGAATTTGAGATATAAACGAGTGCAGAAGATGCATACACATGTTCAATTTGGGTACCTAAAATATCGATTTTTAAGCATGTTTTGGGCCTGCATCTGAGTAGGCATGTACAGATCGCTTTTGGGACCCCATAATATCGAATTTTCGGGTGTTTGGAGCCTGAAATTGAGATATAAACGGGTACAGAAGATGCATGCACATATCGATTTTTGGGCACCTAAAAGATCGATTTTCAGTATGTTTTGGGCCTGTATTTTGAAAATACTCTAACACGGAGTAGGCATGTACAGTTCGCTTCTGGGACCCCAAAATATCGAATATTAGGGTGTTTTGGGCCTGAATTTGCGATATCGACTTTGGGGACCTAAAATATCGATTTTTACCATGTTTTGGGCCTATATTTTGAAAATATTCTAGCACTAAGTAAAGATCACTTCTGGGACCCCAAAATATCGAATTTTCGGGTGTTTTGAGCCTGAATTTGAGATATAAACGGGCACAGATGATGCATGCACATATCGACTTTGGACACTTAAAATATCGATTTTTAGCATGTTTTGAGCTTATATTTTAAAAAAATTCTAGCACTGAGTAGGCATGTACAGATCGCTTCTGGGACCTAAAAATATCGAATTTTCGGGTGTTTTGAGGTTGAATTTGAGATATAAACGGGTGCAGAAGATGCATGCACATGTCGACTTTGGACACTTAAAATATCGATTTTCAGCATGTTTTGGGCCTGTATTTTGAAAACATTCTAGCACTGAGTAGGCATGTACAGATCGCTTCTGGGACCCCAAAATATCGAGTGTTTGGGTGTTTTGGACCTGAATTTGAGATATCGACTTTGGGCACCTAAAATATCGATTTTTAGCATGTTTTGGGCCTATATTTTGAAAATATTCTAGCACTGAGTAGGCATGTACAGATCGCTTCTGGGACCCCAAAATATCGAATTTTCGGGTGTTTTGAGCCTGAATTTGAGATATAAACGGGTACAGAAGATGCTTACACATATTGACTTTGGGCACCTAAAATATCGGTTTTCAGCATGTTTTGGGCCTGTATTTTGAAAATACTATAACTAGGAGTAGGCATGTACAGATCGCTTCTGGGACCCAAAAATATCGAATTTTCGGGTGTTTTGAGCCTGAATTTGAGATATAAACGGGTACAGAAGATGCATGCACATATCGACTTTGGACACTTAAAATATCGATTTTTAGCATGTTTTGAGCCTATATTTTGAAAACATTCTAGCACTGATTAAACATGTAGAGATCGCTTCTGGGACCCAAATTTATCAAATTTTCGGGAGTTTTGAGTTTGAATTTGAGATATAAACGAGTGCAGAAGATGCATACACATGTTGACTTTGGGCACCTAAAATATCGATTTTCAGCATGTTTTGGGCCTGCATCTGAGTAGGCATGTACAGATCGCTTCTGGGACCTCAAAATATCGAATTTTCGGGTGTATGGAGCCTCAATTTGAGATATAAACGGGTACAGAAGATGCATGCACATATCGACTTTTGGGCACCTAAAGGATCGATTTTCAGTATGTTTTGGGCCTGTATTTTGAAAATACTCTAACACGGAGTAGGTATGTACAGTTCGCTTCTGGGACCCCAAAATATCGAATTTTCGGGTGTTTTGGGTCAGAATTTGAAATATCGACTTTGGGTACCTAAAATATCGATTTATAGCATGTTTTGGGCCTATATTTTGAAAATATTCTAGCACTGAGTAGGCATGTACAGATCGCTTCTGGGACCCTAAAATATCGAATTTTCGGGTGTTTTGAGCCTGAATTTGAGATATAAACGAGTATAGAAGATACATGCACATATCGACTTTTGGGCACCTAAAATATCGATTTTGAGCATGTTTTGGGTTTTTATCTTCAAAACATTCTAACTAGGAGTAGGTATGTACAGATCGCTTCGAGGACCCAAAAATACCGAATTTTCGGGTGTTTTGAGCATGAATTTGAGATATAAAAGGGTACAGAAGATGCATGCACATATTGACTTTGGGCACCTAAAATATCGATTTTCAGCATGTTTTGGGCCTATATTTAGAAAATACTCCAACACGGAGTAGGCATGTACAGATCGCTTCTGGGACCCCAAAATATCGAATTTTTGGGTGTTTTGGGCCTGAATTTGAGATATCGACTTTGGGCACCTAAAATATTGATTTTTAGCATGTTTTGGGCCTATATTTTGAAAATATTCTAGCACTGAGTAGGCATGTACAGATCGCTTCTGGGACCCCAAAATATCGAATTTTCGTGTGTTTTGACCCTGAATTTGAGATATAAACGGGTACTGAAGATGCATGCACATATCGACTTTTGGGCACCTAAAATATCGATTTTGAGCATGTTTTGGGTCTGTATTTTGAAAACATTCTAACTAGGACTAGGGATGTACAGATCGCTTCTGGGACCCAAAAATACCGATCTTTCGGGTGTTTTGAGCCTGAATTTGAGATATAAACGGGTACAGAAGATGCATGCACATATCGGCTTTGGACACTGAAAATATTGATTTTTTAGCATGTTTTGGGCCTGTATTTTGAAAACATTCTAGCACTGAGTAGGCATGTACAGATCGCTTCTTAGACCCCAAAATATCGAGTTTTTGGGTGTTTTGGACCAGAATTTGAGATATCGACTTTGGGCACCTAAAATATCAATTTTTAGCATGTTTTGGGCCTATATTTTGACAATATTCTAGCACTGAGTAGGCATGTACAGATCGCTTCTGTGTCCCCAAAATATCGAATTTTCAAGTGTTTTGAGCCTGAATTTGAGATATAAACGGGTACAGAAGATGCATGCACATATCGGCTTTGGACACTGAAAATATTGATTTTTTAGCATGTTTTGGGCCTGTATTTTGAAAACATTCTAGCACTGAGTAGGCATGTACAGATCGCTTCTGTTACCCCAAAATTTCGAATTTTCGGGTGTTTTGAAAATATTCTAGCACTAAGTAGGCATGTACAGATCGCTTCTGGGACCCCAAAATATCGAGTTTTTGGGTGTTTTGGACCTGAATTTGAGATATCGACTTTGGGCACCTAAAATATCGATTTTTAGCATGTTTTGGGCCTATATTTTGAAAATATTCTAGGACTGAGTAGGCATGTACAGATCGCTTCTGGGACCCCAAAATATCGAATTTTCAAGTGTTTTGAGCCTGAATTTGAGATATAAACGGGTACAGAAGATGCATACACATATTGACTTTTGGGCACCTAAAATTTCGATTTTGAGCATGTTTTGGGTCTGTATCTTGAAAACATTCTAACTAGGAGTAGGGATGTGCAGATCGCTTCTAGGATCCAAAAATACCGAATTTTCGGGTGTTTTGAGCCTGAATTTGAGATATAAACGGGTACAGAAGATGCATGCACATATTAACTTTGGGCACCTAAAATATCGATTTTCAGCATGTTTTGGGCCTGTATTTTGAAAATACTCTAACTAGGAGTAGGCATGTACAGATCGCTTCTGGGACCCCAAAATATCGAATTTTTGGGTGTTTTGGGCCTGAATTTGAGATATCGATTTTGGGCACCTAAAATATCGATTTTTAGCATGTTTTGGGCCTATATTTTGAAAATATTCTAGCACTGAGTAGGCATGTATAGATCGCTTCTTGGACCCCAAAATATCGAATTTTCGGGTGTTTTGAGCCAGAATTTGAGATATAAACGGGTACTGAAGATGCATGCACATATCGACTTTTGGGCACCTAAAATTTCGATTTTGAGCATGTTTTGGGTCTGTATCTTGAAAACATTCTAACTAGGAGTAGGGATGTACAGATCGCTTCTGGGACCCAAAAATACCGAATTTTCGGGTGTTTTGAGCCTGAATTTGAGATATAAACGGGTACAGAAGATGCATGCACATTTCGGCTTTGGACACTGAAAATATCGATTTTCAGCATGTTTTGGGCCTGTATTTTGAAAACATTATAGCACTGAGTAGGCATGTACAGATCGCTTCTGGGACCCCAAAATATCGAGTTTTTGGGTGTTTTGGACCTGAATTTGAGATATCGACTTTGGGCACCTAAAATTTCGATTTTTAGCATGTTTTGGGCCTATATTTTGAAAATATTCTAGGACTGAGTAGGCATGTACAGATTGCTTCTGGGACCCCAAAATATCGAATTTTCAAGTGTTTTGGGCCTGAATTTGAGATATAAACGGGTAAAGAAGATGCATACACATGTTGACTTTGTGCACCTAAAATATCGATTTTCAGCATGTTTTGGGCCTGCATCTGAGTAGGCATGTATAGATCGCTTCTGGGACCCCAAAATTTCGAATTTTCGGGTGTTTTGAAAATATTCTAGCACTAAGTAGGCATGTACAGATCACTTCTGGGACCCCAAAATATCGAATTTTCAGGTGTTTTGAGCCTGAATTTGAGATATAAACGGGTACAGAAGATGCATGCACATATCGACTTTTGGGCACCTAAAAGATCGATTTTCAGTATGTTTTGGGCCTGTATTTTGAAAATACTCTAACAAGGAGTAGGCATGTACAGTTTGCTTCTGGGACCCCAAAATATCGAATTTTAGGGTGTTTTGGGCCTGAATTTGGGATATCGACTTTGGGGACCTAAAATATCGATTTTTAGCATGTTTTGGGCTTATATTTTGAAAATATTCTAGCACTATGTACAGATCACTTCTGGGACCCCAAAATATCGAATTTTCGGGTGTTTTGAGCCTGAATTTGAGATATAATCGGGTACAGATGATGCATGCACATATCGACTTTGGACACTTAAAATATCGATTTTTAGCATGTTTTGAGCCTATATTTAAAAAAAATTCTAGCACTGAGTAGGCATGTACAGATCGCTTCTGGGACCCAAAAATATCGAATTTTCGGGTGTTTTGAGGTTGAATTTGATATATAAACGGGTGCAGAAGATGCATACACATGTTGACTTTGGTCACCTAAAATATCGATTTTCAGCTTGTTTTGTGCCTGTATTTTGAAAATACTCTAAAACGGAGTAAGCAAGTACAGATCGCTTCTGGGACCAAAAAATACCGAATTTTCGGGTGTTTTGAGCCTGAATTTGAGATATAAACGGGTACAGAAGATGCATGCACATATCGACTTTGGACACTTAAAATATCGATTTTCAGCATGTTTTGGGCCTGTATTTTGAAAACATTCTAGCACTGAGTAGGCATGTACAGATCGCTTCTGGGACCCCAAAATATCGAGTTTTTGGGTGTTTTGGACCTGAATTTGAGATATCGACTTTGGGCACCTAAAATATCGATTTTCAGCATGTTTTGGGCCTATATTATGAAAATATTCTAGCACTGAGTAGGCATGTACAGATCGCTTCTGGGACCCCAAAATATCGAATTTTCGGGTGTTTTGAGCCTGAATTTGAGATATAAACGGGTACAGAAGATGCTTACACATATTGACTTTGGGCACCTAAAATATCGATTTTCAGCATGTTTTGGGCCTGTATTTTGAAAATACTATAACTAGGAGTAGGCATGTACAGATCGCTTCTGGGACTAAAAAATATCGAATTTTCGGGTGTTTTGAGCCTGAATTTGAGATATAAACGGGTACAGAAGATGCATGCACATATCGACTTTGGACACTTAAAATATCGATTTTTAGCATGTTTTGAGCCTATATTTTGAAAACATTCTAGCACTGACTAGACATGTACAGATCGCTTCTGGGACCCAAATTTATCAAATTTTCGGGTGTTTTGAGGTTGAATTTGAGATATAAACGAGTGCAGAAGATGCATACACATGTTGACTTTGGGCACCTAAAATATCGATTTTCAGCATGTTTTGGGCCTGCATCTGAGTAGGCACGTACAGATCGCTTCTGGGACCACAAAATATCGAAATTTCGGGTGTATGGAGCCTGAATTTGAGATATAAACGGGTACAGAAGATGCATGCACATATCGACTTTTGGGCACCTAAATATCGATTTTGAGCATGTTTTGGGTCTGTATCTTCAAAACATTCTAACTAGGAGTAGGTATGTACAGATCGCTTCTAGGACCCAAAAATACCGAATTTAAGGGTTTTTTGAGCATGAATTTGAGATATAAACGGGTACAGAAGATGCATGCACATATTGACTTTGGGCACCTAAAATATCGATTTCAGCATGTTTTAGGCCTGTATTTTGAAAATACTCTAACACGGAGTAGGCATGTACAGATCGCTTCTGGGACCCCAAAATATCGATTTTTTGGGTGTTTTGGGCCTGAATTTGAGATATCGACTTTGGGCACCTAAAATATCGATTTTTAGCATGTTTTGGGCCTATATTTTTAAAAAATATTCTAGCACTGAGTAGGCATGTACAGATCGCTTCTGGGACCCCAAAATATCGAATTTTCGTGTGTTTTGAGCCTGAATTTGAGATATAAACGGGTACTGAAGATGCATGCACATATCAACTTTTGGCCACCTAAAATATCGATTTTGAGCATGTTTTGGGTCTGTATCTTGAAAACATTCTAACTAGGAGTAGGGATGTACAGATCGCTTCTGGGACCCAAAAATACCGAATTTTCAGGTGTTTGGAGCCTGAATTTGAGATATAAACGGGTACAGAAGATGCATGCACATATCGGCTTTGGACACTGAAAATATCGATTTTCAGCATGTTTTGTGCCTGTATTTTGAAAACATTCTTGCACTAAGTAGGCATGTACAGATCGCTTCTGGGACCCCAAAATAACGAGTTTTTGGGTGTTTTGGACCTGAATTTGAGATATCGACTTTGGGCACCTAAAATATCGATTTTTAGCATGTTTTGGGCCTATATTTTGAAAATATTCTAGCACTGAGTAGGCATGTACAGATCGCTTCTGGGACCCCAAAATATCGAATTTTCAAGTGTTTTGAGCCTGAATTTGAGATATAAACGGGTACAGAAGATGCATACACATGTTGACTTCGGGCACCTAAAATATCGATTTTCAGCATGTTTTGGGCCTGCATCTGAGTACAGATGCTTCTGGGACCCCAAAATTTCGAATTTTCGGGTGTTTTGAAAATATTCTAGCACTAAGTAGGCATGTACAGATCACTTCTGGGACCCCAAAATATAGAATTTTCGGGTGTTTTGAGCCTGAATTTGAGATATAAACGGGTACAGAAGATGCATGCACATATCGACTTTTGGGCACCTAAAAGATCGATTTTCAGTATGTTTTGGGCCTGTATTTTGAAAATACTCTAACACGGAGTAGGCATGTACAGTTCGCTTCTGGGACCCCAAAATATCGAAGTTTCGGGTGTTTTGGGCCTGAATTTGAAATATCGACTTTGGGCATCTAAAATATCGATTTTTAGCATGTTTTGGGCCTATATTTTAAAAATATTCTAGCACTGAGTAGGCATGTACAGATCGCTTCTGGGACCCCAAAATATCGAATTTTCAGGCATTTTGAGCATGAATTTGAGATATAAACGGGTACAGAAGATGCATGCACATATTGACTTTTGGGCACCTAAAATTTCGATTTTGAGCATGTTTTGGGTCTGTATCTTGAAAACATTCTAACTAGGAGTAGGGATGTGCAGATCGCTTCTAGGATCCAAAAATACCGAATTTTCGGGTGTTTTGAGCCTGAATTTGAGATATAAACGGGTACAGAAGATGCATGCACATATTAACTTTGGGCACCTAAAATATCGATTTTCAGCATGTTTTGGGCCTGTATTTTGAAAATACTCTAACTAGGAGTAGGCATGTACAGATCGCTTCTGGGACCCCAAAATATCGAATTTTCGGGTGTTTTGAGTCTTAATTTGAGATATAAACGGGTACAGAAGATGCATGCACATATCGATTTTGGACACTTAAAATATCGATTTTTAGCATGTTTTGAGCCTATATTTTGAAAACATTCTAGCACTGACTAGACATGTACAGATCGCTTCTGGGACCAAAAATTATCGAATTTTCCGGTGTTTTGAGGTTGAATTTGAGATATAAACGAGTGCAGAAGATGCATACACATGTTCAATTTGGGTACCTAAAATATCGATTTTTAGCATGTTTTGGGCCTGCATCTGAGTATGCATGTACAGATCGCTTCTGGGACCCAAAAATATCGAATTTTCGGGTGTTTGGAGCCTGAAATTGAGATATAAACGGGTACAGAAGATGCATGCACATATCGATTTTTGGGCACCTAAAAGATCGATTTTCAGTATGTTTTGGGCCTGTATTTTGAAAATACTCTAACACGGAGTAGGCATGTACAGTTCGCTTCTGGGACCCCAAAATATCGAATTTTAGGGTGTTTTGGGCCTGAATTTGAGATATCGACTTTGGGGACCTAAAATATCGATTTTTAGCATGTTTTGGGCCTATATTTTGAAAATATTCTAGCACTAAGTACAGATCACTTTTGGGACCCCAAAATATCGAATTTTCGGGTGTTTTGAGCCTGAATTTGAGATATAAACGGGTACAGATGATGCATGCACATATCGACTTTGGACACTTAAAATATCGATTTTTTGCATGTTTTGAGCCTATATTTTAAAAAAATTCTAGCACTGAGTAGGCATGTACAGATCGCTTCTGGGACCCCAAAATATCGAATTTTCGGGTGTTTTGAGCCTGAATTTGAGATATAAACGGGTACAGATGATGCATACACATATTGACTTTGGGCACCTAAAATATCGATTTTCAGCATGTTTTGGGCCTGTATTTTGAAATTACTCTAACTAGGAGTAGGCATGTACAGATCGCTTCTGGGACCCAAAAATATCGAATTTTCATGTGTTTTGAGCCTGAATTTGAGATATAAACGGGTACCGAAGATGCATGCACATATCGACTTTGGACACTTAAAATATCGATTTTTAGCATGTTTTGAGCCTATATTTTGAAAACATTCTAGCACTGACTAGACATGTACAGATCGCTTCTGGGACCCAAATTTATCAAATTTTCGGGTGTTTTGAGGTTGAATTTGAGATATAAACGAGTGCAGAAGATGCATACACATGTTGACTTTGGGCACCTAAAATATCGATTTTCAGTATGTTTTGGGCCTGCATCTGAGTAGGCATGTACAGATCGCTTCTGGGACCTCAAAATAACGAATTTTCGGGGGTATGGAGCCTGAATTTGAGATATAAACGGGTACAGAAGATGCATGCACATATCGAATTTTGGGCACCTAAAAGATCGATTTTCAGTATGTTTTGGGCCTGTATTTTGAAAATACTCTAACACGGAGTAGGTATGTACAGTTCGCTTCTGGGACCCCAAAATATCGAATTTTTGGGTGTTTTGGGCCTGAATTTGAGATATCGACTTTGGGCACCTAAAATATCGATTTATAGCATGTTTTGGGCCTATACTTTGAAAATATTCTAGCACTGAGTAGGCGTGTACAGATCGCTTCTGGGACCCCAAAATATCGAATTTTCGGGTGTTTTGAGCCTGAATTTGAGATATAAACGGGTATAGAAGATGCATGCACATATCGACTTTTGGGCACCTAAAATATCGATTTTGAGCATGTTTTGGGTCTGTATCTTCAAAACATTCTAACTAGGAGTAGGTATGTACAGATCGCTTCTAGGACCCAAAAATACCGAATTTTTGGGTGTTTTGAGCATGAATTTGAGATATAAACGGGTACAGAAGATTCATGCACATATTGACTTTGGGCACCTAAAATATCGATTTTCAGCATGTTTTGGGCCTGTATTTTGAAAATGCTCTAACACGGAGTAGGCATGTACAGATCGCTTCTGGGACCCCAAAATATCGAATTTTTGGGTGTTTTGGGCATGAATTTGAGATATCGACTTTGGGCACCTAAAATATCGATTTTTAGCATGTTTTGGGCCTATATTTTGAAAATATTCTAGCACTGAGTAGGCATGTACAGATCGCTTCTGGGACCCCAAAATATCGAATTTTCGTGTGTTTTGAGCCTGAATTTCAGATATAAACGGGTACTGAAGATGCATACACATATCGACTTTTAGGCACCTAAAATATCGATTTTGAGCATGTTTTGGGTCTGTATCTTGAAAACATTCTAACTAGGACTAGGGATGTACAGATCGCTTCTGGGACCCAAAAATACCGATCTTTCGGGTGTTTTGAGCCTGAATTTGAGATATAAACGGGTACAGAAGATGCATGCACATATCGGCTTTGGACACTGAAAATATCGATTTTCAGCATGTTTTGGGCCTGTATTTTGAAAACATTCTAGCACTGAGTAGGCATGTACAGATCGCTTCTGGGACCCCAAAATATCGAGTTTTTGGGTGTTTTGTACCTGAATTTGAGATATCGACTTTGGGCACCTAAAATATCGATTTTTAGCATGTTTTGGGTCTGTATCTTGAAAACATTCTAACTAGGGGTAGGGATGTACAGATCGCTTCTAGGACCGAAAAATACCGAATTTTCGGGTGTTTTGAGCCTGAATTTGAGATATAAACGGGTACAGAAGATCCATGCACATATTGACTTTGGGCACCTAGAATATCGATTTCAGCATGTTTTGGGCTTGTATTTTGAAAATACTCTAACACGGAGTAGGCATGTACAGTTCGCTTCTGGGACCCCAAAATATCGAATTTTACGGTGTTTTGGGCCTGAATTTGAGATATCGACTTTGAGGACCTAAAATATCGATTTTTAGCATGTTTTGGGCCTATATTTTGAAAATATTCTAGCACTAAGTACAGATCACTTCTGGGACCCCAAAATATCGAATTTTCGTGTGTTTTGAGGTTGAATTTGAGATATAAACGGGTACAGATGATGCATGCACATATCGACTTTGGACACTAAAAATATCGATTTTCAGCATGTTTTGGGCCTGTATTTTGAAAACATTCTAGCACTGAGTAGGCATGTACAGATCGCTTCTGGGACCCCAAAATATCGAGTTTTTGGGTGTTTTGGACCTGAATTTGAGATATCGACTTTGGGCACCTAAAATATCAATTTTTAGCATGTTTTGGGCTTATATTTTGAAAATATTCTAGCACTGAGTAGGCATGTACAGATCGCTTTTGGGACCCCAAAATATCGAATTTTCGGGTGTTTTGAGCCTGAATTTGAGATATAAACGGGTACAGATGATGCATACACATATTGACTTTGGGCACCTAAAATATCGATTTTCAGCATGTTTTGGGCCTGTATTTTGAAAATACTCTAACTAGGAGTAGGCATGTACAGATCGCTTCTGGGACCCAAAAATATCGAATTTTCATGTGTTTTGAGCCTGAATTTGAGATATAAACGGGTACAGAAGATGCATGCACATATCGACTTTGGACACTTAAAATATCGATTTTTAGCATGTTTTGAGCCTATATTTTGAAAACATTCTAGCACTGACTAGACATGTACAGATCGCTTCTGGGACCCAAATTTATCAAATTATCGGGTGTTTTGAGGTTAAATTTGAGATATAAACGAGTGCAGAAGATGCATACACATGTTGACTTTGGGCACCTAAAATATCGATTTTCATTATGTTTTGGGCCTGCATCTGAGTAGGCATGTACAGATCGCTTCTGGGACCTCAAAATAACGAATTTTCGGGGGTATGGAGCCTGAATTTGAGATATAAACGGGTACAGAAGATGCATGCACATATCGAATTTTGGGCACCTAAAAGATCGATTTTCAGTATGTTTTGGGCCTGTATTTTGAAAATACTCTAACACGGAGTAGGTATGTACAGTTCGCTTCTGGGACCCCAAAATATCGAATTTTTGGGTGTTTTGGGCCTGAATTTGAGATATCGACTTTGGGCACCTAAAATATCGATTTTTAGCATGTTTTGGGCCTATATTTTGAAAATATTCTAGCACTGAGTAGGCATGTACAGATCGCTTCTGGGACCCCAAAATATCGAATTTTCGTGTGTTTTGAGCCTGAATTTGAGATATAAACGGGTACTGAAGATGCATGCACATATCGACTTTTAGGCACCTAAAATATCGATTTTGAGCATGTTTTGGGTCTGTATCTTGAAAACATTCTATCTAGGAGTAGGGATGTACAGATCGCTTCTAGGACCCAAAAATACCGATCTTTCGGGTGTTTTGAGCCTGAATTTGAGATATAAACGGGTACAGAAGATGCATGCACATATCGGCTTTGGACACTGAAAATATCGATTTTCAGCATGTTTTGGGCCTGTATTTTGAAAACATTCTAGCACTGAGTAGGCATGTACAGATCGCTTCTGGGACCCCAAAATATCGAGTTTTTGGGTGTTTTGGATCTGAATTTGAGATATCGACTTTGGGCACCTAAAATATCGATTTTCAGCATGTTTTGGGTCTGTATCTTGAAAACATTCTAACTAGGGGTAGGGATGTACAGATCGCTTCTAGGACCCAAAAATACCGAATTTTCGGGTGTTTTGAGCCTGAATTTGAGATATAAACGGGTACAGAAGATCCATGCACATATTGACTTTGGGCACCTAAAATATCGATTTTCAGCATGTTTTGGGCCTGTATTTTGAAAATACTCTAACACGGAGTAGGCATGTACAGTTCGCTTCTGGGACCCCAAAATATCGAATTTTACGGTGTTTTGGGCCTGAATTTGAGATATCGACTTTGAGGACCTAAAATATCGATTTTTAGCATGTTTTGGGCCTATATTTTGATAATATTCTAGCACTAAGTACAGATCACTTCTGGGACCCCAAAATATCGAATTTTCGTGTGTTTTGAGGTTGAATTTGAGATATAAACGGGTACAGAAGATGCATGCACATATCGACTTTTGGGCATCTAAAAGATTGATTTTCAGTATGTTTTGGGCCTGTATTTTGAAAATACTCTAATACGGAGTAGGTATGTACAGTTCGCTTCTGAGACCCCAAAATATCGAATTTTCAGGTGTTTTGGGCCAGAATTTGAAATATCGATTTTGGGTACCTAAAATATCGATTTATAGCATGTTTTGGGTCTATATTTTGAAAATATTCTAGCACTGAGTAGGCATGTACAGATCGCTTCTGGGACCCCAAAATATCGAATTTTCGGGTGTTTCGAGCCTGAATTTGAGATATAAACGGGTATAGAAGATACCTGCACATATCGACTTTTGGGCACCTAAAATATCGATTTTGAGCATGTTTTGGGTCTGTATCTTGAAAACATTCTAAGTAGGAGTAGGGATGTACAGATCGCTTCTGGGACCCAAAAATACCGAATTTTCGGGTGTTTTTAGCCTGAATTTGAGATATAAACGGGTACAGAAGATGCATGCACATATTGACTTTGGGCACCTAAAATATCGATTTTCAGCATGTTTTGGGCCTGTATTTTGAAAATACTCTAACTAGGAGTAGGCATGTAGAGATCGCTGCTGGGACCCAAAAATATCGAATTTTCGGGTGTTTTGAGCCTGAATTTGAGATATAAACGGGTACAGAAGATGAATGAACATATGTACTTTGGACACTTAAAATATCGATTTTTAGCATGTTTTGAGCCTATATTTTAAAAACATTCTAGCACTGACTAGACATGTACAGATCGCTTCTGGGACCTAAAATTATCAAATTTTCGGGTGTTTTGAGGTTGAATTTGAGATATAAACGAGTGCAGAAGATGCATACACATGTTGACTTTGGGCACCTAAAATATCGATTTTCAGCATGTTTTGGGCCTGCATCTGAGTAGGCATGTACAGATAGCTTCTGGGACCCCAAAATATCGAATTTTCGGGTGTTTGGAGCCTGAATTTGATATATAAACGGGTACAGAAAATGCATGCACATATCGACTTTTGGGCACCTAAAAGATCGATTTTCAGTATGTTTTGGGCCTGTATTTTGAAAATACTCTAACACGGAGTAGGCATGTACAGTTCGCTTCTGGGACCCCAAAATAACGAATTTTCAGGTGTTTTGGGCCAGAATTTGAAATATCGACTTTGGGTACCTAAAATATCGATTTATAGCATGTTTTGGGCCTATATTTTGAAAATATTCTAGCACTGAGTAGGCATGTACAGATCGCTTCTGGGACCCCAAAATATCGAATTTTCGGGTGTTTTGAGCCTGAATTAGAGATATAAACGGGTATAGAAGATGCATGCACATATCGACTTTTGGGCACCTAAAATATCGATTTTGAGCATGTTTTGGGCCTGTATTTTGAAAATACTCTAACTAGGAGTAGGCATGTACAGATCGCTTCTGGGACCCAAAAATATCGAATTTTCGGGTGTTTTGAGCCTGAATTTGAGATATAAACGGGTACAGAAGATGCATACACATATCGACTTTGGACACTTAAAATATCGATTTTTAGCATCTTTTGAGCCTATATTTTGAAAACATTTTAGCACTGACTGGACATGTACAGATCGCTTTTGGGACCCAAAAATATCGAATTTTCAAGTGTTTTGAGCCTGAATTTGAGATATAAACGGGTACAGAAGATGCATGCACATATCGACTTTGGACACTTAAAATATCAATTTTTAGCATCTTTTGAGCCTATATTTTTAAAAAATTCTAGCACTGAGTAGGCATGTACAGATCGCTTCTGGGACCCAAAAATATTGAATTTTCGGGTGTTTTGAGGTTGAATTTGGGTTATAAACGGGTGCTGAAGTTAAATACACATGTTGACTTTTGTCACCTAAAATATCGATTTTCAGCTTGTTTTGGGCCTGTATTTTGAAAATACTCTAACACGGAGTAAGCAAGTACAGATCGCTTCTGGGACCCCAAAATATCGAATTTTCGGGTGTTTTGAGCCTGAATTTGAGATATAAACGGGTACAGAATATACATCCTCATTTTGACTTTTGGGCACCTAAAAGATCGATTTTCAGTATGTTTTGGGCCTGTATATTGAAAATACTCTAATACGGAGTAGGCATGTACAGATCACTTCTGGGACCCCAAAATATCGAATTTTTGGGTGTTTTTGGCCTGAATTTGAGATATCGACTTTGGGCACCTAAAATATCGTTTTTAGCATGTTTTCGGCCTATATTTTGAAAATATTCTAGCACTGAGTAGGCATGTACAGATCGCTTCTGGGACATCAAAATATCGAATTTTCGGGTGTTTTGAGCCTGAATTTGAGATATAAACGGATAAGAAGATGCATGCACATATCGACTTTTGGGCACCTAAAATATCGATTTTGAGCATGTTTTGGGTCTGTATCTTGAAAACATTCTAACTAGGAGTAGGTATGTACAGATCGCTTCTAGGACCCAAAAATACCGAATTTTCCGGTGTTTTGAGCCTGAATTTGAGATATAAACGGGTACAGAAGATGCATGCACATATCGACTTTTGGGAATCTAAAAGATCGATTTTCAGTATGTTTTTTGGGCCTGTATTTTGAAAATACTCTAACACGGAGTCGGCATGTACAGTTCGCTTCTGGGACCCCAAAATATCTAATTTTCAGGTGTTTTGGGCCAGAATTTGAAATATCGACTTGGGTACCTAAAATATCGATTAATAGCATGTTTGGGGCCTATATTTTGAAAATATTCTAGCACTGAGTAGGCATGTACAGATCACTTCTGGGACCCCAAAATATCGAATTTTCGTGTGTTTTGAGCCTGAATTTGAGATATAAACGGGTATAGAAGATGCATGCATATATCGACTTTTGGGCACCTAAAATATCGATTTTGAGCATGTTTTGGGTCTGTATCTTGAAAACATTCTAACTAGGAGTAGGGATGTACAGATCGCTTCTAGGACCCAAAAATACCGAATTTTCGGGTGTTTTGAGCCTGAATTTGAGATATAAACGGGTACAGAAGATGCATACACATATTGACTTTGGGCACCTAAAATATCGATTTTCAGCATGTTTTGGGCCTGTATTTTGAAAATACTCTAACTAGGAGTAGGCATGTACAGATCGCTTCTGGGACCCAAAAATATCGAATTTTCGGGTGTTTTGAGCCTGAATTTGAGATATAAACGGGTACAGAAGATGCATACACATATCGACTTTGGACACTTAAAATATCGATTTTTAGCATCTTTTGAGCCTATATTTTGAAAACATTTTAGCACTGACTGGACATGTACAGATCGCTTTTGGGACCCAAAAATATCGAATTTTCAAGTGTTTTGAGCCTGAATTTGAGATATAAACGGGTACAGAAGATGCATGCACATATCGACTTTGGACACTTAAAATATCAATTTTTAGCATCTTTTGAGCCTATATTTTTAAAAAATTCTAGCACTGAGTAGGCATGTACAGATCGCTTCTGGGACCCAAAAATATTGAATTTTCGGGTGTTTTGAGGTTGAATTTGGGTTATAAACGGGTGCTGAAGTTAAATACACATGTTGACTTTGGTCACCTAAAATATCGATTTTCAGCTTGTTTTGGGCCTGTATTTTGAAAATACTCTAACACGGAGTAAGCAAGTACAGATCGCTTCTGGGACCCCAAAATATCGAATTTTCGGGTGTTTTGAGCCTGAATTTGAGATATAAACGGGTACAGAATATACGTCCTCATTTTGACTTTTGGGCACCTAAAAGATCGATTTTCAGTATGTTTTGGGCCTGTATATTGAAAATACTCTAATACGGAGTAGGCATGTACAGATCACTTCTGGGACCCCAAAATATCGAATTTTTGGGTGTTTTTGGCCTGAATTTGAGATATCGACTTTGGGCACCTAAAATATCGTTTTTAGCATGTTTTCGGCCTATATTTTGAAAATATTCTAGCACTGAGTAGGCATGTACAGATCGCTTCTGGGACATCAAAATATCGAATTTTCGGGTGTTTTGAGCCTGAATTTGAGATATAAACGGATAAGAAGATGCATGCACATATCGACTTTTGGGCACCTAAAATATCGATTTTGAGCATGTTTTGGGTCTGTATCTTGAAAACATTCTAACTAGGAGTAGGTATGTACAGATCGCTTCTAGGACCCAAAAATACCGAATTTTCCGGTGTTTTGAGCCTGAATTTGAGATATAAACGGGTACAGAAGATGCATGCACATATCGACTTTTGGGCATCTAAAAGATCGATTTTCAGTATGTTTTTTGGGCCTGTATTTTGAAAATACTCTAACACGGAGTCGGCATGTACAGTTCGCTTCTGGGACCCCAAAATATCGAATTTTCAGGTGTTTTGGGCCAGAATTTGAAATATCGACTTGGGTACCTAAAATATCGATTAATAGCATGTTTTGGGCCTATATTTTGAAAATATTCTAGCACTGAGTAGGCATGTACAGATCACTTCTGGGACCCCAAAATATCGAATTTTCGGGTGTTTTGAGACTGAATTTGAGATATAAACGGGTATAGAAGATGCATGCATATATCGACTTTTGGGCACCTAAAATATCGATTTTGAGCATGTTTTGGGTCTGTATCTTGAAAACATTCTAACTAGGAGTAGGGATGTACAGATCGCTTCTAGGACCCAAAAATACCGAATTTTCGGGTGTTTTGAGCCTGAATTTGAGATATAAACGGGTACAGAAGATGCATACACATATTGACTTTGGGCACCTAAAATATCGATTTTCAGCATGTTTTGGGCCTGTATTTTGAAAATACTCTAACTAGGAGTAGGCATGTACAGATCGCTTCTGGGACCCAAAAATATCGAGTTTTCGGGTGTTTTGAGCCTGAATTTGAGATATAAACGGGTACAGAAGATGCATACACATATCGACTTTGGACACTTAAAATATCGATTTTTAGCATGTTTTGAGCCTATATTTTGAAAACATTCTAGCACTGACTAGACATGTACAGATCGCTTTTGGGACCCAAAAATATCGAATTTTCGGGTGTTTTGAGCATGAATTTGAGATATAAACGGGTACAGATGATGCATGCACATATCGACTTTGGACACTTAAAATATCGATTTTTAGCATCTTCTGAGCCTATATTTTGAAAAAATTCTAGCACTGAGTAGGCATGTACAGATCGCTTCTGGGACCCAAAAATATCGAATTTTCGGGTGTTTTGAGGTTGAATTTGGGTTATAAACGGGTACAGAAAATTAATACACATGTTGACTTTTGTCACCTAAAATATCGATTTTCAGCTTGTTTTGGGCCTGTATTTTGAAAATACTCTAACACGGAGTAAGCAAGTACAGATCGCTTCTGGGACCCCAAAATATCGAATTTTCGGGTGTTTTGAGCCTGAATTTGAGATATAAACGGGTACAGAAGATGCATCCTCATTTTGACTTTTGGGCACCTAAAAGTTCGATTTTCAGTATGTTTTGGGCCTGTATATTGAAAATACTCTAACACGGAGTAGGCATGTACAGATCACTTCTGGGACCCCAAAATATCGAATTTTGGGTGTTTTTGGCCTGAATTTTAGATATCGACTTTGGGCACCTAAAATATCGATTTTTAGCATGTTTTCGGCCTATATTTTGAAAATATTCTAGCACTGAGTAGGCATGTACAGATCGCTTCTGGGACCCCAAAATATCGAATTTTCGGGTGTTTTGAGCCTGAATTTGAGATATAAACGGATAAGAAGATGCATGCACATATCGACTTTTGGGCACCTAAAATATCGATTTTGAGCATGTTTTGGGTCTGTATCTTGAAAACATTCTAACTAGGAGTAGGTATGTACAGATCGCTTCTAGGACCCAAAAATACCGAATTTTCCGGTGTTTTGAGCCTGAATTTGAGATATAAACGGGTACAGAATATGCATGCACATATCGACTTTTGGGCATCTAAAAGATCGATTTTCAGTATGTTTTGGGCCTGTATTTTGAAAATACTCTAACACGGAGTCGGCATGTACAGTTCGCTTCTGAGACCCCAAAATATCGAATTTTCAGGTGTTTTGTGCCAGAATTTGAAATATCGACTTTGGGTACCTAAAATATCGATTAATAGCATGTTTTGGGCCTATATTTTGAAAATATTCTAGCACTGAGTAGGCATGTACAGATCACTTCTGGGACCCCAAAATATCGAATTTTCGGGTGTTTTGAGCCTGAATTTGAGATATAAACGGGTATAGAAGATGCATGTATATATCGACTTTTGGGCACCTAAAATATCGATTTTGAGCATGTTTTGGGTCTGTATCTTGAAAACATTCTAACTTGGAGTAGGGATGTACAGATCGCTACTAGGACCCAAAATTACCGAATTTTCGGGTGTTTTGAGCCTGAATTTGAGATATAAACGGGTACAGAAGATGCATACACATATTGACTTTGGGCACCTAAAATATCGATTTTCAGCATGTTTTGGGCCTGTATTTTGAAAATACTCTAACTAGGAGTAGGCATGTACAGATCGCTTCTGGGACCCAAAAATATCGAATTTTCGGGTGTTTTGAGCCTGAATTTGAGATATAAACGGGTACAGATGATGCATGCACATATCGACTTTGGACACTTAAAATATCGATTTTTAGCATGTTTTGACCCTATATTTTGAAAACATTCTAGCACTGACTAGACATGTACAGATCGCTTTTGAGACCCAAAAATATCGAATTTTCGGGTGTTTTGAGCCGGAATTTGAGATATAAACGGGTACAGATGATGCATGCACATATCGACTTTGGACACTTAAAATATCGATTTTTAGCATCTTTTGAGCCTATATTTTGAAAAAATTCTAGCACTGAGTAGGCATGTACAGATTGCTTCTGGGACCCAAAAATATCGAATTTTCGGGTGTTTTGAGGTTGAATTTGGGTTATAAACGGGTACAGAAGATGAATACACATGTTGACTTTGGTCACCTAAAATATCGATTTTCAGCTTGTTTTGGGCCTGTATTTTGAAAATACTCTGACACGGAGTAAGCAAGTACAGATCGCTTCTGGGACCCCAAAGTATCGAATTTTCGGGTGTTTTGAGCCTGAATTTGAGATACAAACGGGTACAGAAGATGCATCAACATTTTGACTTTTGGGCACCTAAAAGATCGATTTTCAGTATGTTTTGGGCCTGTATATTAAAAATACTCTAACACGGAGTAGGCATGTACAGATCGCTTCTGGGACCCCAAAATATCGAATTATTGGGTGTTTTTTGCCGGAATTAGAGATATCGACTTTGGGCACCTAAAATATCGATTTTTAGCATGTTTTCGGCCTATATTTTGAAAATATTCTAGTACTGAGTAGGCATGTACAGATCGCTTCTGGGACCCCAAAATATCGAATTTTCGGGAGTTTTGAGCCTGAATTTAAGATATAAACGGGTACAGAAGATGCATGCACATATCGACTTTTGGGCACCTAAAATATCGATTTTGAGCATGTTTTGGGTCTGTATCTTGAAAACATTCTAACTAGGAGTAGGTATGTACAGATCGCTTCTGGGACCCCCAAAATATCGAATTTTCGGGTGTTTTGAGCCTGAATTTGAAATATAAACGGGTCCAGAAGATGCATACACATATCGACTTTGGACACTTAAAATAACGATTTTTAGCATGTTTTGAGCCTATATTTTGAAAACATTCTAGCACTGACTAGACATGTACAGATCGCTTTTGGGATCCAAAAATATCGAATTTTCGGGTGTTTTGAGCCTGAATTTGAGATATAAACGGGTACAGATGATGCATGCACATATCGACTTTGGACACTTAAAATATCGATTTTTAGCATCTTTTGAGCCTATATTTTGAAAAAATTCTAGCACTGAGTAGGCATGTACAGATCGCTTATGGGATCCAAAAATATCGAATTTTCGGGTGTTTTGAGGTTGAATTTGGGTTATAAACGGGTGCAGAAGATGAATACACATGTTGACTTTGGTCACCTAAAATATCGATTTTCAGCTTGTTTTGGGTCTGTATTTTGAAAATACTCTAACACGGAGTAAGCAAGTACAGATCGCTTCTGGGACCCCAAAATATCGAATTTTTGGGTGTTTTGAGCTTGAATTTGAGATATAAACGGGTACAGAAGATGCATCAACGTTTTGACTTTTGGGCACCTAAAAGATCGATTTTCAGTATGTTTTGGGCCTGTATATTGAAAATACTCTAGCACGGAGTAGGCATGTACAGATCGCTTCTGGGACCCCAAAATATCGAATTTTTGGGTGTTTTTGGCCGGTATTTGAGATATCGACTTTGGGCACCTAAAATATCGATTTTCAGCATGTTTTGGGCCTGTATTTTGAAAATACTCTAACTAGGAGTAGGCATGTAGAGATCGCTTCTGGGACCCAAATATATCGAATTTTCGGGTGTTTTGAGCCTGAATTTGAGATATAAACGGGTACAGAAGATGCATACACATATCGACTTTGGACACTTAAAATATCGATTTTTAGCATCTTTTGAGCCTATATTTTGAAAACATTCTAGCACTGACTGGACATGTACAGATCGCTTTTGGGACCCAAAAATATCGAATTTTCAGGTGTTTTGAGCCTGAATTTGAGATATAAACGGGTACAGAAGATGCATGCACATATCGACTTTTGGGCACCTAAAATATCGATTTTGAGCATGTTTTGGGTCTGTATCTTGAAAACATTCTAACTAGGAGTAGGTATGTACAGATCGCTTCTAGGACCCAAAAATACCGAATTTTCCGGTGTTTTGAGCCTGAATTTGAGATATAAACGGGTACAGAAGATGCATGCACATATCGACTTTTGGGCATCTAAAAGATCGATTTTCAGTATGTTTTGGGCCTGTATTTTGAAAATACTCTAACACGGAGTCGGCATGTACAGTTCGCTTCTAGGACCCCAAAATATCGAATTTTCAGGTGTTTTGGGCCATAATTTGAAATATCGACTTTGGGTACCTAAAATATCGATTAATAGCATGTTTTGGGCCTATATTTTGAAAATATTCTAGCACTAAGTAGGCATGTACAGATCGCTTCTGGGACCCCAAAATATCGAATTTTCGGGTGTTTTGAGCCTGAATTTGAGATATAAACGGGTATAGAAGATGCATGCATATATCGACTTTTGGGCACCTAAAATATCGATTTTGAGCATGTTTTGGGTTTGTATCTTGAAAACATTCTAACTAGGAGTAGGGATGTACAGATCGCTTCTAGGACCCAAAAATACCGAATTTTCGGGTGTTTTGAGCCTGAATTTGAGATATAAACGGGTACAGAAGATGCATACACATATTGACTTTGGGCACCTAAATATCGATTTTCAGCATGTTTTGAGCCTGTATTTTGAAAATACTCTAACTAGGAGTAGGCATGTACAGATCGCTTCTGGGACCCAAAAATATCGAATTTTCAATTGTTTTGAGCCTGAATTTGAAATATAAACGGGTACAGATGATGCATGCACTTATTAACTTTGGGCACCTAAAATATCGATTTTCAGCATGTTTTTGGCCTGTATTTTGAAAATACTCTAACTAGGAGTAGGCATGTACAGATCGCTTCTGGGACCCAAAAATATCGAATTTTCGGGTGTTTTGAGCCTGAATTTGAGATATAAACGGGTACAGATGATGCATGCACATATCGACTTTGGACACTTAAAATATCGATTTTTAGCATCTTTTGAGCCTATATTTTGAAAAAATTCTAGCACTGAGTAGGCATGTACAGATCGCTTCTGGGACCCAAAAATATCGAATTTTCGGGTGTTTTGAGGTTGAATTTGGGTTATAAACGGGTACAGAAGATGAATACACATGTTGACTTTGGTCACCTAAAATATCGATTTTCAGCTTGTTTTGGGCCAGTATTTTGAAAATACTCTAACACGGAGTAAGCAAGTACAGATCGCTTTTGGGACCCCAAAATATCGAATTTTCGGGTGTTTTGAGCCTGAATTTGAGATATAAACGGGTACAGAAGATGCATCAACATTTTGACTTTTGGGCACCTAAAAGATCGATTTTCAGTATGTTTTGGGCCTGTATATTGAAAATACTCTAACACGGAGTAGGCATGTACAGATCGCTTCTGGGACCCCAAAATATCGAATTTTTGGGTGTTTTTGGCCGGAATTTGAGATATCGACTTTGGGCACCTAAAATATCTATTTTTAGCATGTTTTGGGCCTATATTTTGAAAATATTCTAGCACTGAGTAGGCATGTACAGATCGCTTCTGGGACCCCAAAATATCGAATTTTCGGGAGTTTTGAGCCTGAATTTAAGATATAAACGGGTACAGAAGATGCATGCACATATCGACTTTTGGGCACCTAAAAAATCGATTTTGAGCATGTTTTGGGTCTGTATCTTGAAAACATTCTAACTAGGAGTAGGGATGGACAGATCGCTTCTAGGACCCAAAAATACCGAATTTTGGGGTGTTTTGAGCCTGAATTTGAGATATAAACGGGTACAGAAGATGCATACACATATTGACTTTGGGCACCTAAAATATCGATTTTCAGCATGTTTTGGGCCTGTATTTGGAAAATACTCTAACTAGGAGTAGGCATGTACAGATCGCTTCTGGGACCCAAAAATATCGAATTTTCAGGTGTTTTGAGCCTGAATTTGAGATATAAACGGGTACAGATGATGCATGCACATATTAACTTTGGGCACCTAAAATATCGATTTTCAGCATGTTTTTGGCCTGTATTTTGAAAATACTCTAACTAGGAGTAGGCATGTACAGATCGCTTCTGGGACCCAAAAATATCGAATTTTTGGGTGTTTTTGGCCGGAATTTGATATATCGACTTTGGGCACCTAAAATATCGATTTTTAGCATGTTTTCTGCCTATATTTTGAAAATATTCTAGCATTGAGTAGGCATGTACAGATCGCTTCTGGGACCCCAAAATATCGAATTTTCGGGTGTTTTGAGCCTGAATTTGAGATATAAACGGGTACAGAAGATGCATGCACATATCGACTTTTGGGAACCAAAAATTTCGATTTTGAGCATGTTTTAGGTCTGTATCTTGAAAACATTCTAACTAGGAGTAGGGATGTACAGATCGCTTCTAGGACCCAAAAATACCGAATTTTCGGGTGTTTTGAGCCTGAATTTGAGATATAAACGGGTACAGATGATGCATGCACTTATTAACTTTGGGCACCTAAAATATCGATTTTCAGCATGTTTTTGGCCTGTATTTTGAAAATACTCTAACTAGGAGTAGGCATGTACAGATCGCTTCTGGGACCCAAAAATATCGAATTTTCGGGTGTTTTGAGCCTGAATTTGAGATATAAACGGGTACAGATGATGCATGCACATATCGACTTTGGACACTTAAAATATCGATTTTTAGCATCTTTTGAGCCTATATTTTGAAAAAATTCTAGCACTGAGTAGGTATGTACAGATCACTTCTGGGACCCCAAAATATCGAATTTTCGTGTGTTTTGAGCCTGAATTTGAGATATAAACGGGTATAGAAGATGCATGCATATATCGACTTTTGGGCACCTAAAATATCGATTTTGAGCATGTTTTGGGTCTGTATCTTGAAAACATTCTAACTAGGAGTAGGGATATACAGATCGCTTCTAGGACCCAAAAATACCGAATTTTCGGGTGTTTTGAGCCTGAATTTGAGATATAAACGGGTACAGAAGATGCATACACATATTGACTTTGGGCACCTAAAATATCGATTTTCAGCATGTTTTGGGCCTGTATTTTGAAAATACTCTAACTAGGAGTAGGCATGTACAGATCGCTTCTGGGACCCAAAAATATCGAATTTTCGGGTGTTTTGAGCCTGAATTTGAGATATAAACGGGTACAGAAGATGCATACACATATCGACTTTGGACACTTAAAATATCGATTTTTAGCATCTTTTGAGCCTATATTTTGAAAACATTTTAGCACTGACTGGACATGTACAGATCGCTTTTGGGACCCAAAAATATCGAATTTTCAAGTGTTTTGAGCCTGAATTTGAGATATAAACGTGTACAGAAGATGCATGCACATATCGACTTTGGACACTTAAAATATCAATTTTTAGCATCTTTTGAGCCTATATTTTTAAAAAATTCTAGCACTGAGTAGGCATGTACAGATCGCTTCTGGGACCCAAAAATATTGAATTTTCGGGTGTTTTGAGGTTGAATTTGGGTTATAAACGGGTGCTGAAGTTAAATACACATGTTGACTTTGGTCACCTAAAATATCGATTTTCAGCTTGTTTTGGGCCTGTATTTTGAAAATACTCTAACACGGAGTAAGCAAGTACAGATCGCTTCTGGGACCCCAAAATATCGAATTTTCGGGTGTTTTGAGCCTGAATTTGAGATATAAACGGGTACAGAATATACGTCCTCATTTTGACTTTTGGGCACCTAAAAGATCGATTTTCAGTATGTTTTGGGCCTGTATATTGAAAATACTCTAATACGGAGTAGGCATGTACAGATCACTTCTGGGACCCCAAAATATCGAATTTTTGGGTGTTTTTGGCCTGAATTTGAGATATCGACTTTGGGCACCTAAAATATCGTTTTTAGCATGTTTTCGGCCTATATTTTGAAAATATTCTAGCACTGAGTAGGCATGTACAGATCGCTTCTGGGACATCAAAATATCGAATTTTCGGGTGTTTTGAGCCTGAATTTGAGATATAAACGGGTACAGAAGATGCATACACATATCGACTTTGGACACTTAAAATATCGATTTTTAGCATCTTTTGAGCCTATATTTTGAAAACATTCTAGCACTGACTGGACATGTACAGATCGCTTTTGGGACCCAAAAATATCGAATTTTCAGGTGTTTTGAGCCTGAATTTGAGATATAAACGGGTACAGAAGATGCATGCACATATCGACTTTTGGGCACCTAAAATATCGATTTTGAGCATGTTTTGGGTCTGTATCTTGAAAACATTCTAACTAGGAGTAGGTATGTACAGATCGCTTCTAGGACCCAAAAATACCGAATTTTCCGGTGTTTTGAGCCTGAATTTGAGATATAAACGGGTACAGAAGATGCATGCACATATCGACTTTTGGGCATCTAAAAGATCGATTTTCAGTATGTTTTGGGCCTGTATTTTGAAAATACTCTAACACGGAGTCGGCATGTACAGTTCGCTTCTAGGACCCCAAAATATCGAATTTTCAGGTGTTTTGGGCCATAATTTGAAATATCGACTTTGGGTACCTAAAATATCGATTAATAGCATGTTTTGGGCCTATATTTTGAAAATATTCTAGCACTAAGTAGGCATGTACAGATCGCTTCTGGGACCCCAAAATATCGAATTTTCGGGTGTTTTGAGCCTGAATTTGAGATATAAACGGGTATAGAAGATGCATGCATATATCGACTTTTGGGCACCTAAAATATCGATTTTGAGCATGTTTTGGGTTTGTATCTTGAAAACATTCTAACTAGGAGTAGGGATGTACAGATCGCTTCTAGGACCCAAAAATACCGAATTTTCGGGTGTTTTGAGCCTGAATTTGAGATATAAACGGGTACAGAAGATGCATACACATATTGACTTTGGGCACCTAAATATCGATTTTCAGCATGTTTTGAGCCTGTATTTTGAAAATACTCTAACTAGGAGTAGGCATGTACAGATCGCTTCTGGGACCCAAAAATATCGAATTTTCAATTGTTTTGAGCCTGAATTTGAAATATAAACGGGTACAGATGATGCATGCACTTATTAACTTTGGGCACCTAAAATATCGATTTTCAGCATGTTTTTGGCCTGTATTTTGAAAATACTCTAACTAGGAGTAGGCATGTACAGATCGCTTCTGGGACCCAAAAATATCGAATTTTCGGGTGTTTTGAGCCTGAATTTGAGATATAAACGGGTACAGATGATGCATGCACATATCGACTTTGGACACTTAAAATATCGATTTTTAGCATCTTTTGAGCCTATATTTTGAAAAAATTCTAGCACTGAGTAGGCATGTACAGATCGCTTCTGGGACCCAAAAATATCGAATTTTCGGGTGTTTTGAGGTTGAATTTGGGTTATAAACGGGTACAGAAGATGAATACACATGTTGACTTTGGTCACCTAAAATATCGATTTTCAGCTTGTTTTGGGCCAGTATTTTGAAAATACTCTAACACGGAGTAAGCAAGTACAGATCGCTTTTGGGACCCCAAAATATCGAATTTTCGGGTGTTTTGAGCCTGAATTTGAGATATAAACGGGTACAGAAGATGCATCAACATTTTGACTTTTGGGCACCTAAAAGATCGATTTTCAGTATGTTTTGGGCCTGTATATTGAAAATACTCTAACACGGAGTAGGCATGTACAGATCGCTTCTGGGACCCCAAAATATCGAATTTTTGGGTGTTTTTGGCCGGAATTTGAGATATCGACTTTGGGCACCTAAAATATCTATTTTTAGCATGTTTTGGGCCTATATTTTGAAAATATTCTAGCACTGAGTAGGCATGTACAGATCGCTTCTGGGACCCCAAAATATCGAATTTTCGGGAGTTTTGAGCCTGAATTTAAGATATAAACGGGTACAGAAGATGCATGCACATATCGACTTTTGGGCACCTAAAAAATCGATTTTGAGCATGTTTTGGGTCTGTATCTTGAAAACATTCTAACTAGGAGTAGGGATGGACAGATCGCTTCTAGGACCCAAAAATACCGAATTTTCGGGTGTTTTGAGCCTGAATTTGAGATATAAACGGGTACAGAAGATGCATACACATATTGACTTTGGGCACCTAAAATATCGATTTTCAGCATGTTTTGGGCCTGTATTTGGAAAATACTCTAACTAGGAGTAGGCATGTACAGATCGCTTCTGGGACCCAAAAATATCGAATTTTCAGGTGTTTTGAGCCTGAATTTGAGATATAAACGGGTACAGATGATGCATGCACATATTAACTTTGGGCACCTAAAATATCGATTTTCAGCATGTTTTTGGCCTGTATTTTGAAAATACTCTAACTAGGAGTAGGCATGTACAGATCGCTTCTGGGACCCAAAAATATCGAATTTTTGGGTGTTTTTGGCCGGAATTTGATATATCGACTTTGGGCACCTAAAATATCGATTTTTAGCATGTTTTCTGCCTATATTTTGAAAATATTCTAGCATTGAGTAGGCATGTACAGATCGCTTCTGGGACCCCAAAATATCGAATTTTCGGGTGTTTTGAGCCTGAATTTGAGATATAAACGGGTACAGAAGATGCATGCACATATCGACTTTTGGGAACCAAAAATTTCGATTTTGAGCATGTTTTAGGTCTGTATCTTGAAAACATTCTAACTAGGAGTAGGGATGTACAGATCGCTTCTAGGACCCAAAAATACCGAATTTTCGGGTGTTTTGAGCCTGAATTTGAGATATAAACGGGTACAGATGATGCATGCACTTATTAACTTTGGGCACCTAAAATATCGATTTTCAGCATGTTTTTGGCCTGTATTTTGAAAATACTCTAACTAGGAGTAGGCATGTACAGATCGCTTCTGGGACCCAAAAATATCGAATTTTCGGGTGTTTTGAGCCTGAATTTGAGATATAAACGGGTACAGATGATGCATGCACATATCGACTTTGGACACTTAAAATATCGATTTTTAGCATCTTTTGAGCCTATATTTTGAAAAAATTCTAGCACTGAGTAGGTATGTACAGATCACTTCTGGGACCCCAAAATATCGAATTTTCGTGTGTTTTGAGCCTGAATTTGAGATATAAACGGGTATAGAAGATGCATGCATATATCGACTTTTGGGCACCTAAAATATCGATTTTGAGCATGTTTTGGGTCTGTATCTTGAAAACATTCTAACTCGGAGTAGGGATGTACAGATCGCTTCTAGGACCCAAAAATACCGAATTTTCGGGTGTTTTGAGCCTGAATTTGAGATATAAACGGGTACAGAAGATGCATACACATATTGACTTTGGGCACCTAAAATATCGATTTTCAGCATGTTTTGGGCCTGTATTTTGAAAATACTCTAACTAGGAGTAGGCATGTACAGATCGCTTCTGGGACCCAAAAATATCGAATTTTCGGGTGTTTTGAGCCTGAATTTGAGATATAAACGGGTACAGAAGATGCATACACATATCGACTTTGGACACTTAAAATATCGATTTTTAGCATCTTTTGAGCCTATATTTTGAAAACATTTTAGCACTGACTGGACATGTACAGATCGCTTTTGGGACCCAAAAATATCGAATTTTCAAGTGTTTTGAGCCTGAATTTGAGATATAAACGGGTACAGAAGATGCATGCACATATCGACTTTGGACACTTAAAATATCAATTTTTAGCATCTTTTGAGCCTATATTTTTAAAAAATTCTAGCACTGAGTAGGCATGTACAGATCGCTTCTGGGACCCAAAAATATTGAATTTTCGGGTGTTTTGAGGTTGAATTTGGGTTATAAACGGGTGCTGAAGTTAAATACACATGTTGACTTTGGTCACCTAAAATATCGATTTTCAGCTTGTTTTGGGCCTGTATTTTGAAAATACTCTAACACGGAGTAAGCAAGTACAGATCGCTTCTGGGACCCCAAAATATCGAATTTTCGGGTGTTTTGAGCCTGAATTTGAGATATAAACGGGTACAGAATATACGTCCTCATTTTGACTTTTGGGCACCTAAAAGATCGATTTTCAGTATGTTTTGGGCCTGTATATTGAAAATACTCTAATACGGAGTAGGCATGTACAGATCACTTCTGGGACCCCAAAATATCGAATTTTTGAGTGTTTTTGGCCTGAATTTGAGATATCGACTTTGGGCACCTAAAATATCGTTTTTAGCATGTTTTCGGCCTATATTTTGAAAATATTCTAGCACTGAGTAGGCATGTACAGATCGCTTCTGGGACATCAAAATATCGAATTTTCGGGTGTTTTGAGCCTGAATTTGAGATATAAACGGATAAGAAGATGCATGCACATATCGACTTTTGGGCACCTAAAATATCGATTTTGAGCATGTTTTGGGTCTGTATCTTGAAAACATTCTAACTAGGAGTAGGTATGTACAGATCGCTTCTAGGACCCAAAAATACCGAATTTTCCGGTGTTTTGAGCCTGAATTTGAGATATAAACGGGTACAGAAGATGCATGCACATATCGACTTTTGGGCATCTAAAAGATCGATTTTCAGTATGTTTTTTGGGCCTGTATTTTGAAAATACTCTAACACGGAGTCGGCATGTACAGTTCGCTTCTGGGACCCCAAAATATCGAATTTTCAGGTGTTTTGGGCCAGAATTTGAAATATCGACTTGGGTACCTAAAATATCGATTAATAGCATGTTTTGGGCCTATATTTTGAAAATATTCTAGCACTGAGTAGGCATGTACAGATCACTTCTGGGACCCCAAAATATCGAATTTTCGGGTGTTTTGAGACTGAATTTGAGATATAAACGGGTATAGAAGATGCATGCATATATCGACTTTTGGGCACCTAAAATATCGATTTTGAGCATGTTTTGGGTCTGTATCTTGAAAACATTCTAACTAGGAGTAGGGATGTACAGATCGCTTCTAGGACCCAAAAATACCGAATTTTCGGGTGTTTTGAGCCTGAATTTGAGATATAAACGGGTACAGAAGATGCATACACATATTGACTTTGGGCACCTAAAATATCGATTTTCAGCATGTTTTGGGCCTGTATTTTGAAAATACTCTAACTAGGAGTAGGCATGTACAGATCGCTTCTGGGACCCAAAAATATCGAGTTTTCGGGTGTTTTGAGCCTGAATTTGAGATATAAACGGGTACAGAAGATGCATACACATATCGACTTTGGACACTTAAAATATCGATTTTTAGCATGTTTTGAGCCTATATTTTGAAAACATTCTAGCACTGACTAGACATGTACAGATCGCTTTTGGGACCCAAAAATATCGAATTTTCGGGTGTTTTGAGCATGAATTTGAGATATAAACGGGTACAGATGATGCATGCACATATCGACTTTGGACACTTAAAATATCGATTTTTAGCATCTTCTGAGCCTATATTTTGAAAAAATTCTAGCACTGAGTAGGCATGTACAGATCGCTTCTGGGACCCAAAAATATCGAATTTTCGGGTGTTTTGAGGTTGAATTTGGGTTATAAACGGGTACAGAAAATTAATACACATGTTGACTTTTGTCACCTAAAATATCGATTTTCAGCTTGTTTTGGGCCTGTATTTTGAAAATACTCTAACACGGAGTAAGCAAGTACAGATCGCTTCTGGGACCCCAAAATATCGAATTTTCGGGTGTTTTGAGCCTGAATTTGAGATATAAACGGGTACAGAAGATGCATCCTCATTTTGACTTTTGGGCACCTAAAAGTTCGATTTTCAGTATGTTTTGGGCCTGTATATTGAAAATACTCTAACACGGAGTAGGCATGTACAGATCACTTCTGGGACCCCAAAATATCGAATTTTGGGTGTTTTTGGCCTGAATTTTAGATATCGACTTTGGGCACCTAAAATATCGATTTTTAGCATGTTTTCGGCCTATATTTTGAAAATATTCTAGCACTGAGTAGGCATGTACAGATCGCTTCTGGGACCCCAAAATATCGAATTTTCGGGTGTTTTGAGCCTGAATTTGAGATATAAACGGATAAGAAGATGCATGCACATATCGACTTTTGGGCACCTAAAATATCGATTTTGAGCATGTTTTGGGTCTGTATCTTGAAAACATTCTAACTAGGAGTAGGTATGTACAGATCGCTTCTAGGACCCAAAAATACCGAATTTTCCGGTGTTTTGAGCCTGAATTTGAGATATAAACGGGTACAGAATATGCATGCACATATCGACTTTTGGACATCTAAAAGATCGATTTTCAGTATGTTTTGGGCCTGTATTTTGAAAATACTCTAACACGGAGTCGGCATATACAGTTCGCTTCTGAGACCCCAAAATATCGAATTTTCAGGTGTTTTGTGCCAGAATTTGAAATATCGACTTTGGGTACCTAAAATATCGATTAATAGCATGTTTTGGGCCTATATTTTGAAAATATTCTAGCACTGAGTAGGCATGTACAGATCACTTCTGGGACCCCAAAATATCGAATTTTCGGGTGTTTTGAGCCTGAATTTGAGATATAAACGGGTATAGAAGATGCATGTATATATCGACTTTTGGGCACCTAAAATATCGATTTTGAGCATGTTTTGGGTCTGTATCTTGAAAACATTCTAACTTGGAGTAGGGATGTACAGATCGCTTCTAGGACCCAAAATTACCGAATTTTCGGGTGTTTTGAGCCTGAATTTGAGATATAAACGGGTACAGAAGATGCATACACATATTGACTTTGGGCACCTAAAATATCGATTTTCAGCATGTTTTGGGCCTGTATTTTGAAAATACTCTAACTAGGAGTAGGCATGTACAGATCGCTTCTGGGACCCAAAAATATCGAATTTTCGGGTGTTTTGAGCCTGAATTTGAGATATAAACGGGTACAGATGATGCATGCACATATCGACTTTGGACACTTAAAATATCGATTTTTAGCATGTTTTGACCCTATATTTTGAAAACATTCTAGCACTGACTAGACATGTACAGATCGCTTTTGAGACCCAAAAATATCGAATTTTCGGGTGTTTTGAGCCGGAATTTGAGATATAAACGGGTACAGATGATGCATGCACATATCGACTTTGGACACTTAAAATATCGATTTTTAGCATCTTTTGAGCCTATATTTTGAAAAAATTCTAGCACTGAGTAGGCATGTACAGATTGCTTCTGGGACCCAAAAATATCGAATTTTCGGGTGTTTTGAGGTTGAATTTGGGTTATAAACGGGTACAGAAGATGAATACACATGTTGACTTTGGTCACCTAAAATATCGATTTTCAGCTTGTTTTGGGCCTGTATTTTGAAAATACTCTGACACGGAGTAAGCAAGTACAGATCGCTTCTGGGACCCCAAAGTATCGAATTTTCGGGTGTTTTGAGCCTGAATTTGAGATACAAACGGGTACAGAAGATGCATCAACATTTTGACTTTTGGGCACCTAAAAGATCGATTTTCAGTATGTTTTGGGCCTGTATATTAAAAATACTCTAACACGGAGTAGGCATGTACAGATCGCTTCTGGGACCCCAAAATATCGAATTATTGGGTGTTTTTTGCCGGAATTAGAGATATCGACTTTGGGCACCTAAAATATCGATTTTTAGCATGTTTTCGGCCTATATTTTGAAAATATTCTAGTACTGAGTAGGCATGTACAGATCGCTTCTGGGACCCCAAAATATCGAATTTTCGGGAGTTTTGAGCCTGAATTTAAGATATAAACGGGTACAGAAGATGCATGCACATATCGACTTTTGGGCACCTAAAATATCGATTTTGAGCATGTTTTGGGTCTGTATCTTGAAAACATTCTAACTAGGAGTAGGTATGTACAGATCGCTTCTGGGACCCCCAAAATATCGAATTTTCGGGTGTTTTGAGCCTGAATTTGAAATATAAACGGGTCCAGAAGATGCATACACATATCGACTTTGGACACTTAAAATAACGATTTTTAGCATGTTTTGAGCCTATATTTTGAAAACATTCTAGCACTGACTAGACATGTACAGATCGCTTTTGGGATCCAAAAATATCGAATTTTCGGGTGTTTTGAGCCTGAATTTGAGATATAAACGGGTACAGATGATGCATGCACATATCGACTTTGGACACTTAAAATATCGATTTTTAGCATCTTTTGAGCCTATATTTTGAAAAAATTCTAGCACTGAGTAGGCATGTACAGATCGCTTATGGGATCCAAAAATATCGAATTTTCGGGTGTTTTGAGGTTGAATTTGGGTTATAAACGGGTGCAGAAGATGAATACACATGTTGACTTTGGTCACCTAAAATATCGATTTTCAGCTTGTTTTGGGTCTGTATTTTGAAAATACTCTAACACGGAGTAAGCAAGTACAGATCGCTTCTGGGACCCCAAAATATCGAATTTTTGGGTGTTTTGAGCTTGAATTTGAGATATAAACGGGTACAGAAGATGCATCAACGTTTTGACTTTTGGGCACCTAAAAGATCGATTTTCAGTATGTTTTGGGCCTGTATATTGAAAATACTCTAGCACGGAGTAGGCATGTACAGATCGCTTCTGGGACCCCAAAATATCGAATTTTTGGGTGTTTTTGGCCGGTATTTGAGATATCGACTTTGGGCACCTAAAATATCGATTTTCAGCATGTTTTGGGCCTGTATTTTGAAAATACTCTAACTAGGAGTAGGCATGTAGAGATCGCTTCTGGGACCCAAATATATCGAATTTTCGGGTGTTTTGAGCCTGAATTTGAGATATAAACGGGTACAGAAGATGCATACACATATCGACTTTGGACACTTAAAATATCGATTTTTAGCATCTTTTGAGCCTATATTTTGAAAACATTCTAGCACTGACTGGACATGTACAGATCGCTTTTGGGACCCAAAAATATCGAATTTTCAGGTGTTTTGAGCCTGAATTTGAGATATAAACGGGTACAGAAGATGCATGCACATATCGACTTTTGGGCACCTAAAATATCGATTTTGAGCATGTTTTGGGTCTGTATCTTGAAAACATTCTAACTAGGAGTAGGTATGTACAGATCGCTTCTAGGACCCAAAAATACCGAATTTTCCGGTGTTTTGAGCCTGAATTTGAGATATAAACGGGTACAGAAGATGCATGCACATATCGACTTTTGGGCATCTAAAAGATCGATTTTCAGTATGTTTTGGGCCTGTATTTTGAAAATACTCTAACACGGAGTCGGCATGTACAGTTCGCTTCTAGGACCCCAAAATATCGAATTTTCAGGTGTTTTGGGCCATAATTTGAAATATCGACTTTGGGTACCTAAAATATCGATTAATAGCATGTTTTGGGCCTATATTTTGAAAATATTCTAGCACTAAGTAGGCATGTACAGATCGCTTCTGGGACCCCAAAATATCGAATTTTCGGGTGTTTTGAGCCTGAATTTGAGATATAAACGGGTATAGAAGATGCATGCATATATCGACTTTTGGGCACCTAAAATATCGATTTTGAGCATGTTTTGGGTTTGTATCTTGAAAACATTCTAACTAGGAGTAGGGATGTACAGATCGCTTCTAGGACCCAAAAATACCGAATTTTCGGGTGTTTTGAGCCTGAATTTGAGATATAAACGGGTACAGAAGATGCATACACATATTGACTTTGGGCACCTAAATATCGATTTTCAGCATGTTTTGAGCCTGTATTTTGAAAATACTCTAACTAGGAGTAGGCATGTACAGATCGCTTCTGGGACCCAAAAATATCGAATTTTCAATTGTTTTGAGCCTGAATTTGAAATATAAACGGGTACAGATGATGCATGCACTTATTAACTTTGGGCACCTAAAATATCGATTTTCAGCATGTTTTTGGCCTGTATTTTGAAAATACTCTAACTAGGAGTAGGCATGTACAGATCGCTTCTGGGACCCAAAAATATCGAATTTTCGGGTGTTTTGAGCCTGAATTTGAGATATAAACGGGTACAGATGATGCATGCACATATCGACTTTGGACACTTAAAATATCGATTTTTAGCATCTTTTGAGCCTATATTTTGAAAAAATTCTAGCACTGAGTAGGCATGTACAGATCGCTTCTGGGACCCAAAAATATCGAATTTTCGGGTGTTTTGAGGTTGAATTTGGGTTATAAACGGGTACAGAAGATGAATACACATGTTGACTTTGGTCACCTAAAATATCGATTTTCAGCTTGTTTTGGGCCAGTATTTTGAAAATACTCTAACACGGAGTAAGCAAGTACAGATCGCTTTTGGGACCCCAAAATATCGAATTTTCGGGTGTTTTGAGCCTGAATTTGAGATATAAACGGGTACAGAAGATGCATCAACATTTTGACTTTTGGGCACCTAAAAGATCGATTTTCAGTATGTTTTGGGCCTGTATATTGAAAATACTCTAACACGGAGTAGGCATGTACAGATCGCTTCTGGGACCCCAAAATATCGAATTTTTGGGTGTTTTTGGCCGGAATTTGAGATATCGACTTTGGGCACCTAAAATATCTATTTTTAGCATGTTTTGGGCCTATATTTTGAAAATATTCTAGCACTGAGTAGGCATGTACAGATCGCTTCTGGGACCCCAAAATATCGAATTTTCGGGAGTTTTGAGCCTGAATTTAAGATATAAACGGGTACAGAAGATGCATGCACATATCGACTTTTGGGCACCTAAAAAATCGATTTTGAGCATGTTTTGGGTCTGTATCTTGAAAACATTCTAACTAGGAGTAGGGATGGACAGATCGCTTCTAGGACCCAAAAATACCGAATTTTCGGGTGTTTTGAGCCTGAATTTGAGATATAAACGGGTACAGAAGATGCATACACATATTGACTTTGGGCACCTAAAATATCGATTTTCAGCATGTTTTGGGCCTGTATTTGGAAAATACTCTAACTAGGAGTAGGCATGTACAGATCGCTTCTGGGACCCAAAAATATCGAATTTTCAGGTGTTTTGAGCCTGAATTTGAGATATAAACGGGTACAGATGATGCATGCACATATTAACTTTGGGCACCTAAAATATCGATTTTCAGCATGTTTTTGGCCTGTATTTTGAAAATACTCTAACTAGGAGTAGGCATGTACAGATCGCTTCTGGGACCCAAAAATATCGAATTTTTGGGTGTTTTTGGCCGGAATTTGATATATCGACTTTGGGCACCTAAAATATCGATTTTTAGCATGTTTTCTGCCTATATTTTGAAAATATTCTAGCATTGAGTAGGCATGTACAGATCGCTTCTGGGACCCCAAAATATCGAATTTTCGGGTGTTTTGAGCCTGAATTTGAGATATAAACGGGTACAGAAGATGCATGCACATATCGACTTTTGGGAACCAAAAATTTCGATTTTGAGCATGTTTTAGGTCTGTATCTTGAAAACATTCTAACTAGGAGTAGGGATGTACAGATCGCTTCTAGGACCCAAAAATACCGAATTTTCGGGTGTTTTGAGCCTGAATTTGAGATATAAATGGGTACAGAATATGCATTCATATATTGACTTTGGGCAACTAAAATATCGATTTTCAGCATGTTTTGGGCCTGTATTTTGAAAATCATCTAACTAGGAGTAGGCATGTACAGATCGCTTCTTGTTACCCAAAAATATCGAATTTTCGGGTGTTTTGAGCCTGAATTTGAGATATAAACGGGTACACATGATGCATGCACATATCGACTTTGGACACTTAAAATATCGATTTTTAGCATGTTTTGAGCCTATATTTTGAAAAAATTCTAGCACTGAGTAGGCATGTACAGATCGCTTGTGGGACCCAAAAATATCGAATTTTCGGGTGTTTTGAGGTTAAATTTGGGATATAAACGCGTACAGAAGATGCATTTACATATCGACTTTTGGGCACCTAAAAGTTCGATTTTCAGTATGTTTTAAGCCTGTATTTTGAAAATACTCTAACACGGAGTAGGCATGTACAGTTCGCATCTGGGACCCCAAAATATCGAATTTTCGGGTGTTTTGGGCCTGAATTAGAGATATCGACTTTGGGGACCTAAAATATCGATTTTTAGCATGTTTTCGGCCTATATTTTGAAAATATTCTAGCACTGAGTAGGCATGTACAGATCGCTTCTGGGACCCCAAAATATCGAATTTTCGGGTGTTTTGAGCCTGAATTTGAGATATAAACGGGTATAAAAGATGCATGCATATATCGACTTTTGGGCACCTAAAATATCGATTTTGAGCATGTTTTGGGTCTGTATCTTGAAAACATTCTAACTAGGAGTAGGGATGTAAAGATCGCTTCTAGGACCCAAAAATACCGAATTTTCGGGTGTTTTGAGCCTGAATTTGAGATATAAACGGATACAGAAGATGCATACACATATTGACTTTGGGCACCTAAAATATCGATTTTCAGCATGTTTTGGGCCTTTTTTTTGAAAATACTCTAACTAGGAGTAGGCATGTACAGATCGCTTCTGGGACCCAAAAATATCGAATTTTCAGGTGTTTTGAGCCTGAATTTGAGATATAAACGGGTACAGAAGATGCATACACATATCGACTTTGGACACTTAAAATATCGATTTTTAGCATGTTTTGAGCCTATATTTTGAAAACATTCTAGCACTGACTAGACATGTACAGATCGCTTTTGGGACCCAAAAATATCGAATTTTCGGGTGTTTTGAGCCTGAATTTGAGATATAAATGGGTACAGATGATGCATGCACATATCGACTTTGGACACTTAAAATATCGATTTTTAGCATCTTTTGAGCCTATATTTTGAAAAAATTCTAGCACAGAGTAGGCATGTACAGATCACTTCTGGGATCCAAAAATATCGAATTTTCGGGTGTTTTGAGGTTGAATTTGGGTAATAAACGTGTGCAGAAGATGAATACACATGTTGACTTTGGTCACCTAAAATATCGATTTTCAGCTTGTTTTGGGCCTGTATTTTGACAATACTCTAACACGGAGTAAGCAAGTACAGATCGCTTCTGGGACCCCAAAATATCGAATTTTTGGGTGTTTTGAGCTGGAATTTGAGATATAAACGGGTACAGAAGATGCATCAACGTTTTGACTTTTGGGCACATAAAAGATCGATTTTCAGGATGTTTTGGGCCTGTATATTGAAAATACTCTAGCACGGAGTAGGCATGTACAGATCGCTTCTGGGACCCCAAAATATCGAATTTTTGGGTGTTTTTGGCCGGAATATTATATATCGACTTTGGGCACCTAAAATATCGATTTTTAGCATGTTTTCTGCCTATATTTTGAAAATATTCTAGCACTGAGTAGGCATGTACAGATCGCTTCTGGGACCCCAAAATATCGAATTTTCGGGTGTTTTGAGCCTGAATTTGAGATATAAACGGGTACAGAAGATGCATGCACATATTGACTTTGGGCACCTAAAATATCGATTTTCAGCATGTTTTGGGCCTGTATTTTGAAAATACTCTAACTAGGAGTAGGCATGTACAGATTGCTTCTGGGACCCAAAAATATCGAATTTTAGGGTGTTTTGAGCCTGAATTTGAGATATAAGCGGGTACGGAAGATGCATGCACATATCGACTTTGGACACTTAAAATATCGATTTTTAGCATGTTTTGAGCCTATATTTTTTTTTTTAAACATTCTAGCACTGACTAGACATGTACAGATCGCTTCTGGGACCCAAAATTATCACTTTTTCGGGAGTTTTGAGGTTGAATTTGAGATATAAACAAGTGCAGAATATGCATACACATGTTGACTTTGGGCACCTAAAATATCGATTTTCAGCATGTTTTTAGCTTGCATCTGAGTAGGCATGTACAGATCTCTTCTGGGACCCCAAAATATCAAATTTTCAGGTGTTTGGAGCCTTAATTTGAGATATAAACGGGTACAGAAGATGCATGCACATATCGACTTTTGGGCACCTAAAAGATCGATTTTCAGTATGTTTTGGGCCTGTATTTTGAAAATACTCTAACACGGAGTAGGCATGTACAGTTCGCTTCTGGGACCCCAAAATATTGAATTTTCGGGTGTTTTGGGGCTCAATTTGAAATATCGTCTTTAGACACCTAAAATATCGATTTTTAGCATGTTTTGGGCCTATATTTTGAAAATATTCTAGCACTGAGTAGGCATGTACAGATCGCTTCTGGGACCCCAAAATATCGAATTTTCGGGTGTTTTGAGCCTGAATTTGAGATATAAACTGGTACAGAAGATGCATGCACATATCGACTTTTGGGCACCTAAAATATCGATTTTGAGCATGTTTTAGGTCTGTATCTTGAAAACATTCTAACTAGGAGTAGGGATGTACAGATCGCTTCTAGGACCCAAAAATACCGAATTTTCGGGTGTTTTGAGCCTGAATTTGAGATATAAATGGGTACAGAATATGCATGCACATATTGACTTTGGGCACCTAAAATATCGATTTTCAGCATGTTTTGGGCCTGTATTTTGAAAATCATCTAACTAGGAGTAGGCTTGTACAGATTGCTTCTTGTTACCCAAAAATATCGAATTTTCGGGTGTTTTGAGCCTGAATTTGAGATATAAACGGGTACAGATGATGCATGCACATATCGACTTTGGACACTTAAAATATCGATTTTTAGCATGTTTTGAGCCTATATTTTGAAAAAATTCTAGCACTGAGTAGGCATGTACAGATCGCTTGTGGGACCCAAAAATATCGAATTTTCGGGTGTTTTGAGGTTAAATTTGGGATATAAACGGGTACAGAAGATGCATTTACATATCGACTTTTGGGCACCTAAAAGTTCGATTTTCAGTATGTCTTAAGCCTGTATTTTGAAAATACTCAAACACAGAGTAGGCATGTACAGTTCGCATCTGGGACCCCAAAATATCGAATTTTCGGGTGTTTTGGGCCTGAATTTGAGATATCGACTTTGGGGACCTAAAATATCGATTTTTATCATGTTTTGGGCCTATATTTTGAAAATATTCTAGCACTAAGTAGGCATGTACAGATCACTTCTGGGACCCCAAAATATCGAATTTTCGGGTGTTTTGAGGTTGAATTTGGGTAATAAACGTGTGCAGAAGATGAATACACATGTTGACTTTGGTCACCTAAAATATCGATTTTCAGCTTGTTTTGGGCCTGTATTTTGAAAATACTCTAACACAGAGTAAGCAAGTACAGATCGCTTCTGGGACTCCAAAATATCGAATTTTTGGGTGTTTTTGAGCTTGAATTTGAGATATAAACGGGTACAGAAGATGCATCAACGTTTTGACTTTTGGGCACCTAAAAGATCGATTTTCAGGATGTTTTGGGCCTGTATATTGAAAATACTCTAGCACGGAGTAGGCATGTACAGATCGCTTCTGGGACCCCAAAATATCGAATTTTGGGGTGTTTTTGGCCGGAATTTGATATATCGACTTTGGGCACCTAAAATATCGATTTTTAGCATGTTTTCTGCCTATATTTTGAAAATATTCTAGCACTGAGTAGGCATGTACAGATCGCTTCTGGGACCCCAAAATATCGAATTTTCGGGTGTTTTGAGCCTGAATTTGAGATATAAACGGGTACAGAAGATGCATGCACATATTGACTTTGGGCACCTAAAATATCGATTTTCAGCATGTTTTGGGCCTGTATTTTGAAAATACTCTAACTAGGAGTAGGCATGTACAGATCGCTTCTGGGACCCAAAAATATCGAATTTTCGGGTGTTTTGAGCCTGAATTTGAGATATAAGCGGGTACAGAAGATGCATGCACATATCGACTTTGGACACTTAAAATATCGATTTTTAGCATGTTTTGAGCCTATATTTTTTTTTTTTAAACATTCTAGCACTGGCTAGACATGTACAGATCGCTTCTGGGACCCAAAATTATCACTTTTTCGGGAGTTTTGAGGTTGAATTTGAGATATAAACAAGTGCAGAATATGCATACACATGTTGACTTTGGGCACCTAAAATATCGATTTTCAGCATGTTTTTAGCTTGCATCTGAGTAGGCATGTACAGATCTCTTCTGGGACCCCAAAATATCAAATTTTCAGGTGTTTGGAGCCTTAATTTGAGATATAAACGGGTACAGAAGATGCATGCACATATCGACTTTTGGGCACCTAAAAGATCGATTTTCAGTATGTTTTGGGCCTGTATTTTGAAAATACTCTAACACGGAGTAGGCATGTACAGTTCGCTTCTGGGACCCCAAAATATTGAATTTTCGGGTGTTTTGGGGCTCAATTTGAAATATCGACTTTAGACACCTAAAATATCGATTTTTAGCATGTTTTGGGCCTATATTTTGAAAATATTCTAGCACTGAGTAGGCATGTACAGATCGCTTCTGGGACCCCAAAATATCGAATTTTCGGGTGTTTTGAGCCTGAATTTGAGATATAAACGGGTACAGAAGATGCATGCACATATCGACTTTTGGGAACCAAAAATTTCGATTTTGAGCATGTTTTAGGTCTGTGTATCTTGAAAACATTCTAACTAGGAGTAGGGATGTACAGATCGCTTCTAGGACCCAAAAATACCGAATTTTCGGGTGTTTTGAGCCTGAATTTGAGATATAAATGGGTACAGAATATGCATTCATATATTGACTTTGGGCAACTAAAATATCGATTTTCAGCATGTTTTGGGCCTGTATTTTGAAAATCATCTAACTAGGAGTAGGCTTGTACAGATCGCTTCTTGTTACCCAAAAATATCGAATTTTCGGGTGTTTTGAGCCTGAATTTGAGATATAAACGGGTACACATGATGCATGCACATATCGACTTTGGACACTTAAAATATCGATTTTTAGCATGTTTTGAGCCTATATTTTGAAAAAATTCTAGCACTGAGTAGGCATGTACAGATCGCTTGTGGGACCCAAAAATATCGAATTTTCGGGTGTTTTGAGGTTAAATTTGGGATATAAACGCGTACAGAAGATGCATTTACATATCGACTTTTGGGCACCTAAAAGTTCGATTTTCAGTATGTTTTAAGCCTGTATTTTGAAAATACTCTAACACGGAGTAGGCATGTACAGTTCGCATCTGGGACCCCAAAATATCGAATTTTCGGGTGTTTTGGGCCTGAATTAGAGATATCGACTTTGGGGACCTAAAATATCGATTTTTAGCATGTTTTCGGCCTATATTTTGAAAATATTCTAGCACTGAGTAGGCATGTACAGATCGCTTCTGGGACCCCAAAATATCGAATTTTCGGGTGTTTTGAGCCTGAATTTGAGATATAAACGGGTATAAAAGATGCATGCATATATCGACTTTTGGGCACCTAAAATATCGATTTTGAGCATGTTTTGGGTCTGTATCTTGAAAACATTCTAACTAGGAGTAGGGATGTAAAGATCGCTTCTAGGACCCAAAAATACCGAATTTTCGGGTGTTTTGAGCCTGAATTTGAGATATAAACGGGTACAGAAGATGCATACACATATTGACTTTGGGCACCTAAAATATCGATTTTCAGCATGTTTTGGGCCTTTTTTTTGAAAATACTCTAACTAGGAGTAGGCATGTACAGATCGCTTCTGGGACCCAAAAATATCGAATTTTCAGGTGTTTTGAGCCTGAATTTGAGATATAAACGGGTACAGAAGATGCATACACATATCGACTTTGGACACTTAAAATATCGATTTTTAGCATGTTTTGAGCCTATATTTTGAAAACATTCTAGCACTGACTAGACATGTACAGATCGCTTTTGGGACCCAAAAATATCGAATTTTCGGGTGTTTTGAGCCTGAATTTGAGATATAAATGGGTACAGATGATGCATGCACATATCGACTTTGGACACTTAAAATATCGATTTTTAGCATCTTTTGAGCCTATATTTTGAAAAAATTCTAGCACAGAGTAGGCATGTACAGATCACTTCTGGGATCAAAAAATATCGAATTTTCGGGTGTTTTGAGGTTGAATTTGGGTAATAAACGTGTGCAGAAGATGAATACACATGTTGACTTTGGTCACCTAAAATATCGATTTTCAGCTTGTTTTGGGCCTGTATTTTGACAATACTCTAACACGGAGTAAGCAAGTACAGATCGCTTCTGGGACCCCAAAATATCGAATTTTTGGGTGTTTTGAGCTGGAATTTGAGATATAAACGGGTACAGAAGATGCATCAACGTTTTGACTTTTGGGCACATAAAAGATCGATTTTCAGGATGTTTTGGGCCTGTATATTGAAAATACTCTAGCACGGAGTAGGCATGTACAGATCGCTTCTGGGACCCCAAAATATCGAATTTTTGGGTTTTTTTGGCCGGAATATTATATATCGACTTTGGGCACCTAAAATATCGATTTTTAGCATGTTTTCTGCCTATATTTTGAAAATATTCTAGCACTGAGTAGGCATGTACAGATCGCTTCTGGGACCCCAAAATATCGAATTTTCGGGTGTTTTGAGCCTGAATTTGAGATATAAACGGGTACAGAAGATGCATGCACATATTGACTTTGGGCACCTAAAATATCGATTTTCAGCATGTTTTGGGCCTGTATTTTGAAAATACTCTAACTAGGAGTAGGCTTGTACAGATCGCTTCTTGTTACCCAAAAATATCGAATTTTCGGGTGTTTTGAGCCTGAATTTGAGATATAAACGGGTACACATGATGCATGCACATATCGACTTTGGACACTTAAAATATCGATTTTTAGCATGTTTTGAGCCTATATTTTGAAAAAATTCTAGCACTGAGTAGGCATGTACAGATCGCTTGTGGGACCCAAAAATATCGAATTTTCGGGTGTTTTGAGGTTAAATTTGGGATATAAACGCGTACAGAAGATGCATTTACATATCGACTTTTGGGCACCTAAAAGTTCGATTTTCAGTATGTTTTAAGCCTGTATTTTGAAAATACTCTAACACGGAGTAGGCATGTACAGTTCGCATCTGGGACCCCAAAATATCGAATTTTCGGGTGTTTTGGGCCTGAATTAGAGATATCGACTTTGGGGACCTAAAATATCGATTTTTAGCATGTTTTCGGCCTATATTTTGAAAATATTCTAGCACTGAGTAGGCATGTACAGATCGCTTCTGGGACCCCAAAATATCGAATTTTCGGGTGTTTTGAGCCTGAATTTGAGATATAAACGGGTATAAAAGATGCATGCATATATCGACTTTTGGGCACCTAAAATATCGATTTTGAGCATGTTTTGGGTCTGTATCTTGAAAACATTCTAACTAGGAGTAGGGATGTAAAGATCGCTTCTAGGACCCAAAAATACCGAATTTTCGGGTGTTTTGAGCCTGAATTTGAGATATAAACGGGTACAGAAGATGCATACACATATTGACTTTGGGCACCTAAAATATCGATTTTCAGCATGTTTTGGGCCTTTTTTTTGAAAATACTCTAACTAGGAGTAGGCATGTACAGATCGCTTCTGGGACCCAAAAATATCGAATTTTCAGGTGTTTTGAGCCTGAATTTGAGATATAAACGGGTACAGAAGATGCATACACATATCGACTTTGGACACTTAAAATATCGATTTTTAGCATGTTTTGAGCCTATATTTTGAAAACATTCTAGCACTGACTAGACATGTACAGATCGCTTTTGGGACCCAAAAATATCGAATTTTCGGGTGTTTTGAGCCTGAATTTGAGATATAAATGGGTACAGATGATGCATGCACATATCGACTTTGGACACTTAAAATATCGATTTTTAGCATCTTTTGAGCCTATATTTTGAAAAAATTCTAGCACAGAGTAGGCATGTACAGATCACTTCTGGGATCCAAAAATATCGAATTTTCGGGTGTTTTGAGGTTGAATTTGGGTAATAAACGTGTGCAGAAGATGAATACACATGTTGACTTTGGTCACCTAAAATATCGATTTTCAGCTTGTTTTGGGCCTGTATTTTGACAATACTCTAACACGGAGTAAGCAAGTACAGATCGCTTCTGGGACCCCAAAATATCGAATTTTTGGGTGTTTTGAGCTGGAATTTGAGATATAAACGGGTACAGAAGATGCATCAACGTTTTGACTTTTGGGCACATAAAAGATCGATTTTCAGGATGTTTTGGGCCTGTATATTGAAAATACTCTAGCACGGAGTAGGCATGTACAGATCGCTTCTGGGACCCCAAAATATCGAATTTTTGGGTGTTTTTGGCCGGAATATTATATATCGACTTTGGGCACCTAAAATATCGATTTTTAGCATGTTTTCTGCCTATATTTTGAAAATATTCTAGCACTGAGTAGGCATGTACAGATCGTTTCTGGGACCCCAAAATATCGAATTTTCGGGTGTTTTGAGCCTGAATTTGAGATATAAACGGGTACAGAAGATGCATGCACATATTGACTTTGGGCACCTAAAATATCGATTTTCAGCATGTTTTGGGCCTGTATTTTGAAAATACTCTAACTAGGAGTAGGCATGTACAGATCGCTTCTGGGACCCAAAAATATCGAATTTTCGGGTGTTTTGAGCCTGAATTTGAGATATAAGCGGGTACGGAAGATGCATGCACATATCGACTTTGGACACTTAAAATATCGATTTTTAGCATGTTTTGAGCCTATATTTTTTTTTTTTAAACATTCTAGCACTGACTAGACATGTACAGATCGCTTCTGGGACCCAAAATTATCACTTTTTCGGGAGTTTTGAGGTTGAATTTGAGATATAAACAGGTGCAGAATATGCATACACATGTTGACTTTGGGCACCTAAAATATCGATTTTCAGCATGTTTTTAGCTTGCATCTGAGTAGGCATGTACAGATCTCTTCTGGGACCCCAAAATATCAAATTTTCAGGTGTTTGGAGCCTTAATTTGAGATATAAACGGGTACAGAAGATGCATGCACATATCGACTTTTGGGCACCTAAAAGATCGATTTTCAGTATGTTTTGGGCCTGTATTTTGAAAATACTCTAACACGGAGTAGGCATGTACAGTTCGCTTCTGGGACCCCAAAATATTGAATTTTCGGGTGTTTTGGGGCTCAATTTGAAATATCGACTTTAGACACCTAAAATATCGATTTTTAGCATGTTTTGGGCCTATATTTTGAAAATATTCTAGCACTGAGTAGGCATGTACAGATCGCTTCTGGGACCCTAAAATATCGAATTTTCGGGTGTTTTGAGCCTGAATTTGAGATATAAACGGGTACAGAAGATGCATGCACATATCGACTTTTGGGCACCTAAAATATCGATTTTGAGCATGTTTTAGGTCTGTATCTTGAAAACATTCTAACTAGGAGTAGGGATGTACAGATCGCTTCTAGGACCCAAAAATACCGAATTTTCGGGTGTTTTGAGCCTGAATTTGAGATATAAATGGGTACAGAATATGCATGCACATATTGACTTTGGGCACCTAAAATATCGTTTTTCAGCATGTTTTGGGCCTGTATTTTGAAAATCATCTAACTAGGAGTAGGCTTGTACAGATTGCTTCTTGTTACCCAAAAATATCGAATTTTCGGGTGTTTTGAGCCTGAATTTGAGATATAAACGGGTACAGATGATGCATGCACATATCGACTTTGGACACTTAAAATATCGATTTTTAGCATGTTTTGAGCCTATATTTTGAAAAAATTCTAGCACTGAGTAGGCATGTACAGATCGCTTGTGGGACCCAAAAATATCGAATTTTCGGGTGTTTTGAGGTTAAATTTGGGATATAAACGGGTACAGAAGATGCATTTACATATCGACTTTTGGGCACCTAAAAGTTCGATTTTCAGTATGTTTTAAGCCTGTATTTTGAAAATACTCAAACACAGAGTAGGCATGTACAGTTCGCATCTGGGACCCCAAAATATCGAATTTTCGGGTGTTTTGGGCCTGAATTTGAGATATCGACTTTGGGGACCTAAAATATCGATTTTTAGCATGTTTTGGGCCTATATTTTGAAAATATTCTAGCACTGAGTAGGCATGTACAGATCGCTTGTGGGACCCAAAAATATCGAATTTTCGGGTGTTTTGAGGTTAAATTTGGGATATAAACGGGTACAGAAGATGCATGCACATATCGACTTTTGGGCACCTAAAATATCGATTTTGAGCATGTTTTGGGTCTGTATCTTGAAAACATTCTAACTAGGAGTAGGGATGTACAGATCGCTTCTAGGACCCAAAAATACCGAATTTTCGGGTGTTTTGAGCCTGAATTTGAGATATAAACGGGTACAGAAGATGCATACACATATTGACTTTGGGCACCTAAAATATCGATTTTCAGCATGTTTTGGGCCTGTATTTTGAAAATACTCTAACTAGGAGTAGGCATGTACAGATCGCTTCTGGGACCCAAAAATATCGAATTTTCGGGTGTTTTGGGCCTGAATTTGAGATATCGACTTTGGGGACCTAAAATATCGATTTTTAGCATGTTTTGGGCCTATATTTTGAAAATATTCTAGCACTAAGTAGGCATGTACAGATCACTTCTGGGACCCCAAAATATCGAATTTTCGGGTGTTTTGAGCCTGAATTTGAGATATAAACGGGTATAGAAGATGCATGCATATATCGACTTTTGGGCATCTAAAATATCGATTTTGAGCATGTTTTGGGTCTGTATCTTGAAAACATTCTAACTAGGAGTAGGGATGTACAGATCGCTTCTAGGACCCAAAAATACCGAATTTTCGGGTGTTTTTAGCCTGAATTTGAGATATAAACGGGTACAGAAGATGCATACACATATTGACTTTGGGCACCTAAAATATCGATTTTCAGCATGTTTTTAGCTTGCATTTGAGTAGGCATGTACAGATCTCTTCTGGGACCCCAAAATATCAAATTTTCAGGTGTTTGGAGCCTTAATTTGAGATATAAACGGGTACAGAAGATGCATGCACATATCGACTTTTGGGCACCTAAAAGATCGATTTTCAGTATGTTTTGGGCCTGTATTTTGAAAATACTCTAACACGGAGTAGGCATGTACAGTTCGCTTCTGGGACCCCAAAATATTGAATTTTCGGGTGTTTTGGGGCTCAATTTGAAATATCGACTTTAGACACCTAAAATATCGATTTTTAGCATTTTTGGGCCTATATTTTGAAAATATTCTAGCACTGAGTAGGCATGTACAGATCGCTTCTGGGACCCCAAAATATCGAATTTTCGGGTGTTTTGAGCCTGAATTTGAGATATAAACGGGTACAGAAGATGCATGCACATATCGACTTTTGGGCACCTAAAATATCGATTTTGAGCATGTTTTTGGGTCTGTATCTTGAAAACATTCTAACTAGGAGTAGGGATGTACAGATCGCTTCTAGGACCCAAAAATACCGAATTTTCGGGTGTTTTGAGCCTGAATTTGAGATATAAACGGGTACAGAAGATGCATACACATATTGACTTTGGGCACCTAAAATATCGATTTTCAGCATGTTTTGGGCCTGTATTTTGAAAATACTCTAACTAGGAGTAGGCATGTACAGATCGCTTCTGGGACCCAAAAATATCGAATTTTCGGGTGTTTTGAGCCTGAATTTGAGATATAAACGGGTACAGAAGATGCATACACATATCGACTTTGGACACTTAAAATATCGATTTTTAGCATGTTTTGAGCCTATATTTTGAAAACATTCTATCACTGACTAGACATGTACAGATCGCTCTTGGGACCCAAAAATATCGATTTTTCGGGTGTTTTGAGCCTGAATTTGAGATATAAACGGGTACAGATGATGCATGCACATATCGACTTTGGACACTTAAAATATCGATTTTTAGCATCTTTTGAGCCTATATTTTGAAAAAATTCTAGCACTGAGTAGGCATGTACAGATCGCTTCTGGGACCCCAAAATATCGAATTTTCGGGTGTTTTGAGGTTGAATTTGGGTTTTAAACGGGTACAGAAGATGAATACACATGTTGACTTTGGTCACCTAAAATATCGATTTTCAGCTTGTTTTGGGCCTGTATTTTGAAAATACTCTAACACGGAGTAAGCAAGTACAGATCGCTTCTGGGACCCCAAAATATCGAATTTTCGGGTTTTTTGAGCCTGAATTTGAGATATAAACGGGTACAGAAGATGCATCAACATTTTGACTTTTGGGCACCTAAAAGATCGATTTTCAGTATGTTTTGGGCCTGTATATTGAAAATACTCTAACACGGAGTAGGCATGTACAGATCACTTCTGGGACCCCAAAATATCGAATTTTTGGGTGTTTTTGGCCGGAATTTGAGATATCGACTTTGGGCACCTAAAATATCGATTTTTAGCATGTTTTCGGCCTATATTTTGAAAATATTCTAGCACTGAGTAGACATGTACAGATCGCTTCTGGGACCCCTAAATATCGAATTTTCGGGAATTTTGAGCCTGAATTTAAGATATAAACGGGTACAGAAGATGCATGCACATATCGACTTTTGGGCACCTAAAAAATCGATTTTGAGCATGTTTTGGGTCTGTATCTTGAAAACATTCTAACTAGGAGTAGGTATGTACAGATCGCTTCTAGGACCCAAAAATACCGAATTTTCGGGTGTTTTGAGCCTGAATTTGAGATATAAACGGGTACAGAAGATGCATGCACATATCGACTTTGGGAACCTAAAATATCGACTTTCAGCATGTTTTGGGCCTGTATTTTGAAAATACTCTAACTAGGAGTAGGCATGTACAGATCGCTTCTGGGACCCAAAAATATCGAATTTTCGGGTGTTTTGAGGTTGAATTTGAGATATAAACGGGTACAGAAGATGCATACACATATCGACTTTGGACACTTAAAATATCGATTTTAAGCATGTTTTGAGCCTATATTTTGAAAACATTCTAGCAATGACTAGACATGTACAGATCGCTTTTGGTACCCAAAAATATCGAATTTTCGGGTGTTTTGAGCCTGCATTTGAGATATAAACGGGTACAGATGATGCATGCACATATCGACTTTGGACACTTAAAATATCGATTTTTAGCATCTTTTGAGTCTATATTTTGAAAAATTCTAGCACTGAGTAGGCATGTACAGATCGCTTCTGGGATCCAAAAATATCGAATTTTCGGGTGTTTTGAGGTTGAATTTGGGTTATAAACGGGTGCAGAAGATGAATACACATGTTGACTTTGGTCACCTAAAATATCGATTTTCAGCTTGTTTTGGGCCTGTATTTTGAAAATACTCTAACACGGAGTAAGCAAGTACAGATCGCTTCTGGGACCCCAAAATATCGAATTTTTGGGTGTTTTGAGCTTGAATTTGAGATATAAACGGGTACAGAAGATGCATCAACGTTTTGACTTTTGGGCACCTAAAAGATCGATTTTCAGTATGTTTTGGGCCTGTATATTGAAAATACTCTAGCACGGAGTAGGCATGTACAGATCGCTTCTGGGACCCCAAAATATCGAATTTTTGGGTGTTTTTGCCCGGAATTTGATATATCGACTTTAGGCACCTAAAATATCGATTTTTAGCATGTTTTCGGCCTATATTTTGAAAATATTCTAGCACTGAGTAGGCATCTACAGATCGCTTCTGGGACCCCAAAATATCGAATTTTCGGGTGTTTTGAGCCTGAATTTGAGATATAAACGGGTACAGAAGATGTATGCACATATTGACTTTGGGCACCTAAAATATCGATTTTCAGCATGTTTTGGGCCTGTATTTTGAAAATACTCTAACTTGGAGTAGGCATGTACAGATCGCTTCTGGGACCCAAAAATATCGAATTTTTGGGTGTTTTGAGCCTGAATTTGAGATATAAGCGGGTACAGAAGATGCATGCACATATCGACTTTGGACACTTAAAATATCGATTTTTAGCATGTTTTGAGCCTATATTTTTTTTTTTTAAACATTCTAGCACTGACTAGACATGTACAGATTGCTTCTGGGACCCAAAATTATCACTTTTTCGGGAGTTTTGAGGTTGAATTTGAGATATAAACAAGTGCAGAAGATGCATACACATGTTGACTTTGGGCACCTAAAATATCGATTTTCAGCATGTTTTTAGCTTTCATTTGAGTAGGCATGTACAGATCTCTTCTGGGACCCCAAAATATCAAATTTTCAAGTGTTTGGAGCCTTAATTTGAGATATAAACGGGTACAGAAGATGCATGCACATATCGACTTTTGGGCACCTAAAAGATCGATTTTCAGTATGTTTTGGGCCTGTATTTTGAAAATACTCTAACACGGAGTAAGCATGTACAGTTCGCTTCTGGGACCCCAAAATATTGAGTTTTCGGGTGTTTTGGGGCTCAATTTGAAATATCGACTTTAGACACCTAAAATATCGATTTTTAGCATGTTTTGGGCCTATATTTTGAAAATATTCTAGCACTGAGTAGGCATGTACAGATCGCTTCTGGGACCCCAAAATATCGAATTTTCGGGTGTTTTGAGCCTTAATTTGAGATATAAACGGGTACAGAAGATGCATGCACATATCGACTTTTGGGCACCTAAATTTCGATTTTGAGCATGTTTTAGGTCTGTATCTTGAAAACATTCTAACTAGGAGTAGGGATGTACAGATCGCTTCTAGGACCAAAAAATACCGAATTTTCGGGTGTTTTGAGCCTGAATTTGAGATATAAATGGGTACAGAATATGCATGCACATATTGACTTTGGGCACCTAAAATATCGATTTTCAGCATGTTTTGGGCCTGTATTTTGAAAATCATCTAACTAGGAGTAGGCTTGTACAGATCGCTTCTGGGACCCAAAAATATCGAATTTTCGGGTGTTTTGAGCCTGAATTTGAGATATAAACGGGTACAGATGATGCATGCACATATGGACTTTGGACACTTAAAATATCGATTTTTAGCATGTTTTGAGCCTATATTTTGAAAAAATTCTAGCACTGAGTAGGCATGTACAGATCGCTTGTGGGACCCAAAAATATCGACTTTTCGGGTTTTTTGAGGTTAAATTTGGGATATAAACGGGTACAGAAGATGCATTTACATATCGACTTTTGGGCACCTAAAATATCGATTTTTAGCATCTTTTGAGCCTATATTTTGAAAAAATTCTAGCACTGAGTAGGCATGTACAGATCGCTTCTGGGACCAAAAAATATTGAATTTTCGGGTGTTTTGAGGTTGAATTTGGGTTATAAACGGGTACAGAAGATGCATGCACATATTGACTTTGGGCACCTAAAATATCGATTTTCAGCATGTTTTGGGCCTGTATTTTGAAAATACTCTAACTAGGAGTAGGCATGTACAGATCGCTTCTGGGACCCAAAAATATCGAATTTTCGGGTGTTTTGAGCCTGAATTTGAGATATAAGCGGGTACAGAAGATGCATGCACATATCGACTTTGGACATTTAAAATATCGATTTTTAGCATGTTTTGAGCCTATATTTTGAAAACATTCTAGCACTGACTAGGCATGTACAGATCGCTTCTGGGACCTAAAATTATCAATTTTTCGGGTGTTTTGAGGTTGAATTTGAGATATAAACAAGTGCAGATGATGCATACACATGTTGACTTTGGGCACCTAAAATATCGATTTTCAGCATGTTTTGGGCCTGCATCTGAGTAGGCATGTACAGATCTCTTCTGGGACTCCCAAATATCAAATTTTCGGGTGTTTGGAGCCTTAATTTGAGATATAAACGAGTACAGAAGATGCATGCACATATCGACTTTTGGGCACCTAAAAGATCGATTTTCAGTATGTTATGGGCCTGTATTTTGAAAATACTCTAACACGGAGTAGGCATGTACAGTTCCCTTCTGGGACCCCAAAATATTGAATTTTCGGGTGTTTTGGGGCTCAATTTGAAATATCGACTTTAGGCACCTAAAATATCGATTTTTAGCATGTTTTGGGCCTATATTTTGAAAATATTCTAGCACTGAGTAGGCATGTACAGATCGCTTCTGGGACCCCAAAATATCGAATTTTCGGGTGTTTTGAGCCTGAATTTGAGATATAAAAGGGTACAGAAGATGCATGCACATATCGACTTTTGGGCACCTTAAATATCGATTTTGAGCATGTTTTAGGTCTGTATCTTGAAAACATTCTAACTAGGAGTAGGGATGTACAGATCGCTTCTAGGACCCAAAAATACCGAATTTTCGGGTGTTTTGAGCCTGAATTTGAGATATAAACGGGTACAGAATATGCATGCACATATTGACTTTGGGCACCTAAAATATCGATTTTCAGCATGTTTTGGGCCTGTATTTTGAAAATAATCTAACTAGGAGTAGGCTTGTACAGATCGCTTCTGGGACCCCAAAATATCGAATTTTCGGGTGTTTTGAGCCTGAATTTGAGATATAAACGGGTACAGATGATGCATGCACATATCGACTTTGGACACTTAAAATATCGATTTTTAGCATGTTTTGAGCCTATATTTTGAAAAAATTCTAGCACTGAGTAGGCATGTACAGATCGCTTGTGGGACCCAAAAATATCGAATTTTCGGGTGTTTTGAGGCTAAATTTGGGATATAAACATGTACAGAAGATGCATTTACCTATCGACTTTTGGGCACCTAAAAGTTCGATTTTCAGTATGTTTTGAGCCTGTATTTTGAAAATACTCTAACACGGAGTAGGCATGTACAGTTCGCTTCTGGGACCCCTAAATATCGAATTTTCGGGTGTTTGGGCCTGAATTAGAGATATCGTCTTTGGGGACCTAAAATATCGATTTTTAGCATGTTTTGGGCCTATATTTTGAAAATATTCTAGCACTAAGTAGGCACGTACAGATCACTTCTGGGACCCAAAAATATCGAATTTTCGGAGGTTTTGAGCCTGAATTTGAGACATAAACGGGTACAGATGATGCATTCACATATCGACTTTGGTCACCTAAAATATCGATTTTCAGCTTATTTTGGGCCTGTATTTTGAAAATACTCTAACACGGAGTAAGCAAGTACAGATCGCTTCTGGGACCCCAAAATATCGAATTTTCGGGTGTTTTGAGCCTGAATTTGAGATATAAACGGGAACAGAAGATGCATCCACATATCGACTTTTGGGCACCTAAAAGATCGATTTTCAGTATGTTTTGGGCCTGTATATTGAAAATACTCTAACACGGAGTAGGCATGTACAGATCGCTTCTGGGACCCCAAAATATCGAATTTTTGGGTGTTTTTGGCCTGAATTTGAGATATCGACTTTGGGCACCTAAAATATTGATTTTTAGCATGTTTTGGGCCTATATTTTGAAAATATTCTAGCACTGAGTAGGCATGTACAGATCGCATCTGGGACCACAAAATATCGAATTTTCGGGTGTTTTGAGCCTGAATTTGAGATATAAACGGGTACAGAAGATGCATGCACATATCGACTTTTGGGCACCTAAAATATCGATTTTGAGCATGTTTTGGGTCTGTATCTTGAAAACATTCTAACTAGGAGTAGGGATGTACAATTCGCTTCTGGGACCCAAAAATACCGAATTTTCGGGTGTTTTGAGCCTGAATTTGAGATATAAACAGGTACAGAAGATGCATGCACATATCGACTTTGGACACTTAAAATATCGATTTTCAGCATGTTTTGGGCCTGTATTTTGAAAATACTCTAACTAGGAGTAGGCATGTACAGTTCGCTTCTGGGACCCAAAAATATCGAATTTTTGGGAGTTTTGAGGTTAAATTTGGGATATAAACGGGTACAGAAGATGCATTTACATATCGACTTTTGGGCACCTAAAAGATCGATTTTCAATATGTTTTGAGCCTGTATTTTGAAAATACTCTAACACGGAGTAGGCATGTACAGTTCGCTTCTGGGACCCCAAAATATCGAATTTTAGGGTGTTTTGAGGTTGAATTTGGGTTATAAACGGGTGCAGAAGATGAATACACATGTTGACTTTGGTCACCTAAAATATCGATTTTCAGCTTGTTTTGGGCCTGTATTTTGAAAATACTCTAACACGGAGTAAACAAGTACATATCGCTTCTGGGACCCCAAAATATCGAATTTTTGGGTGTTTTGAGCTTGAATTTGAGATATAAACGGGTACAGAAGATGCATCAACGTTTTGACTTTTGGGCATCTAAAAGATCGATTTTCAGTATGTTTTGGGCCTGTATATTGAAAATACTCTAGCACGGAGTAGGCATGTACAGATCGCTTCTGGGACCCCAAAATATCGAATTTTTGGGTGTTTTTGCCCGGAATTTGATATATCGACTTTAGGCACCTAAAATATCGATTTTTAGCATGTTTTCGGCCTATATTTTGAAAATATTCTAGCACTGAGTAGGCATGTACAGATCGCTTCTGGGACCCCAAAATATCGAATTTTCGGGTGTTTTGAGCCTGAATTTGAGATATAAACGGGTACAGAAGATGTATGCACATATTGACTTTGGGCACCTAAAATATCGATTTTCAGCATGTTTTGGGCCTGTATTTTGAAAATACTCTAACTAGGAGTAGGCATGTACAGATCGCTTCTGGGACCCAAAAATATCGAATTTTTGGGTGTTTTGAGCCTGAATTTGAGATATAAGCGGGTACAGAAGATGCATGCACATATCGACTTTGGACACTTAAAATATCGATTTTTAGCATGTTTTGAGCCTATATTTTTTTTTTTTAAACATTCTAGCACTGACTAGACATGTACAGATTGCTTCTGGGACCCAAAATTATCACTTTTTCGGGAGTTTTGAGGTTGAATTTGAGATATAAACAAGTGCAGAAGATGCATACACATGTTGACTTTGGGCACCTAAAATATCGATTTTCAGCATGTTTTTAGCTTTCATTTGAGTAGGCATGTACAGATCTCTTCTGGGACCCCAAAATATCAAATTTTCAAGTGTTTGGAGCCTTAATTTGAGATATAAACGGGTACAGAAGATGCATGCACATATCGACTTTTGGGCACCTAAAAGATCGATTTTCAGTATGTTTTGGGCCTGTATTTTGAAAATACTCTAACACGGAGTAGGCATGTACAGTTCGCTTCTGGGACCCCAAAATATTGAATTTTCGGGTGTTTTGGGGCTCAATTTGAAATATCGACTTTAGACACCTAAAATATCGATTTTTAGCATGTTTTGGGCCTATATTTTGAAAATATTCTAGCACTGAGTAGGCATGTACAGATCGCTTCTGGGACCCCAAAATATCGAATTTTCGGGTGTTTTGAGCCTTAATTTGAGATATAAACGGGTACAGAAGATGCATGCACATATCGACTTTTGGGCACCTAAATTTCGATTTTGAGCATGTTTTAGGTCTGTATCTTGAAAACATTCTAACTAGGAGTAGGGATGTACAGATCGCTTCTAGGACCGAAAAATACCGAATTTTCGGGTGTTTTGAGCCTGAATTTGAGATATAAATGGGTACAGAATATGCATGCACATATTGACTTTGGGCACCTAAAATATCGATTTTCAGCATGTTTTGGGCCTGTATTTTGAAAATCATCTAACTAGGAGTAGGCTTGTACAGATCGCTTCTGGGACCCAAAAATATCGAATTTTCGGGTGTTTTGAGCCTGAATTTGAGATATAAACGGGTACAGATGATGCATGCACATATGGACTTTGGACACTTAAAATATCGATTTTTAGCATGTTTTGAGCCTATATTTTGAAAAAATTCTAGCACTGAGTAGGCATGTACAGATCGCTTGTGGGACCCAAAAATATCGACTTTTCGTGTGTTTTGAGGTTAAATTTGGGATATAAACGGGTACAGAAGATGCATTTACATATCGACTTTTGGGCACCTAAAATATCGATTTTTAGCATCTTTTGAGCCTATATTTTGAAAAAATTCTAGCACTGAGTAGGCATGTACAGATCGCTTCTGGGACCAAAAAATATTGAATTTTCGGGTGTTTTGAGGTTGAATTTGGGTTATAAACGGGTGCAGAAGATGAATACACATGTTGACTTTGGTCACCTAAAATATCGATTTTCAGCTTGTTTTGGGCCTGTATTTGGAAAATACTCTAACACGGAGTAAGCAAGTACAGATCGCTTCTGGGACCCCAAATAATCGAATTTTCGGGTGTTTTGAGCTTGAATTTGAGATTTAAACGGGTACAGAAGATGCATCAACATTTTGACTTTTGGGCACCTAAAAGATCGACTTTCAGTATGTTTTGGGCCTGTATATTGAAAATACTCTAACACGGAGTAGGCATGTACAGATCGCTTCTGGGACCCAAAAATATCGAATTTTCGGGTGTTTTGAGCCTGAATTTGAGATATAAGCGGGTACAGAAGATGCATGCACATATCGACTTTGGACATTTAAAATATCGATTTTTAGCATGTTTTGAGCCTATATTTTGAAAACATTCTAGCACTGACTAGGCATGTACAGATCGCTTCTGGGACCTAAAATTATCAATTTTTCGGGTGTTTTGAGGTTGAATTTGAGATATAAACAAGTGCAGATGATGCATACACATGTTGACTTTGGGCACCTAAAATATCGATTTTCAGCATGTTTTGGGCCTGCATCTGAGTAGGCATGTACAGATCTCTTCTGGGACTCCCAAATATCAAATTTTCGGGTGTTTGGAGCCTTAATTTGAGATATAAACGAGTACAGAAGATGCATGCACATATCGACTTTTGGGCACCTAAAAGATCGATTTTCAGTATGTTATGGGCCTGTATTTTGAAAATACTCTAACACGGAGTAGGCATGTACAGTTCCCTTCTGGGACCCCAAAATATTGAATTTTCGGGTGTTTTGGGGCTCAATTTGAAATATCGACTTTAGGCACCTAAAATATCGATTTTTAGCATGTTTTGGGCCTATATTTTGAAAATATTCTAGCACTGAGTAGGCATGTACAGATCGCTTCTGGGACCCCAAAATATCGAATTTTCGGGTGTTTTGAGCCTGAATTTGAGATATAAACGGGTACAGAAGATGCATGCACATATCGACTTTTGGGCACCTTAAATATCGATTTTGAGCATGTTTTAGGTCTGTATCTTGAAAACATTCTAACTAGGAGTAGGGATGTACAGATCGCTTCTAGGACCCAAAAATACCGAATTTTCGGGTGTTTTGAGCCTGAATTTGAGATATAAACGGGTACAGAATATGCATGCACATATTGACTTTGGGCACCTAAAATATCGATTTTCAGCATGTTTTGGGCCTGTATTTTGAAAATAATCTAACTAGGAGTAGGCTTGTACAGATCGCTTCTGGGACCCCAAAATATCGAATTTTCGGGTGTTTTGAGCCTGAATTTGAGATATAAACGGGTACAGATGATGCATGCACATATCGACTTTGGACACTTAAAATATCGATTTTTAGCATGTTTTGAGCCTATATTTTGAAAAAATTCTAGCACTGAGTAGGCATGTACAGATCGCTTGTGGGACCCAAAAATATCGAATTTTCGGGTGTTTTGAGGCTAAATTTGGGATATAAACATGTACAGAAGATGCATTTACCTATCGACTTTTGGGCACCTAAAAGTTCGATTTTCAGTATGTTTTGAGCCTGTATTTTGAAAATACTCTAACACGGAGTAGGCATGTACAGTTCGCTTCTGGGACCCCTAAATATCGAATTTTCGGGTGTTTGGGCCTGAATTAGAGATATCGTCTTTGGGGACCTAAAATATCGATTTTTAGCATGTTTTGGGCCTATATTTTGAAAATATTCTAGCACTAAGTAGGCACGTACAGATCACTTCTGGGACCCCAAAATATCGAATTTTCGGAGGTTTTGAGCCTGAATTTGAGACATAAACGGGTACAGATGATGCATTCACATATCGACTTTGGTCACCTAAAATATCGATTTTCAGCTTATTTTGGGCCTGTATTTTGAAAATACTCTAACACGGAGTAAGCAAGTACAGATCGCTTCTGGGACCCCAAAATATCGAATTTTCGGGTGTTTTGAGCCTGAATTTGAGATATAAACGGGAACAGAAGATGCATCCACATATCGACTTTTGGGCACCTAAAAGATCGATTTTCAGTATGTTTTGGGCCTGTATATTGAAAATACTCTAACACGGAGTAGGCATGTACAGATCGCTTCTGGGACCCCAAAATATCGAATTTTTGGGTGTTTTTGGCCTGAATTTGAGATATCGACTTTGGGCACCTAAAATATTGATTTTTAGCATGTTTTGGGCCTATATTTTGAAAATATTCTAGCACTGAGTAGGCATGTACAGATCGCATCTGGGACCACAAAATATCGAATTTTCGGGTGTTTTGAGCCTGAATTTGAGATATAAACGGGTACAGAAGATGCATGCACATATCGACTTTTGGGCACCTAAAATATCGATTTTGAGCATGTTTTGGGTCTGTATCTTGAAAACATTCTAACTAGGAGTAGGGATGTACAATTCGCTTCTGGGACCCAAAAATACCGAATTTTCGGGTGTTTTGAGCCTGAATTTGAGATATAAACAGGTACAGAAGATGCATGCACATATCGACTTTGGACACTTAAAATATCGATTTTCAGCATGTTTTGGGCCTGTATTTTGAAAATACTCTAACTAGGAGTAGGCATGTACAGTTCGCTTCTGGGACCCAAAAATATCGAATTTTTGGGAGTTTTGAGGTTAAATTTGGGATATAAACGGGTACAGAAGATGCATTTACATAACGACTTTTGGGCACCTAAAAGATCGATTTTCAATATGTTTTGAGCCTGTATTTTGAAAATACTCTAACACGGAGTATGCATGTACAGTTCGCTTCTGGGACCCCAAAATATCGAATTTTAGGGTGTTTTGGGCCTGAATTTGAGATATCGACTTTGGGGACCTAAAATATCGATTTTTAGCATGTTTTGGGCCTATATTTTGAAAATATTCTAGCACTAAGTACAGATCACTTCTGGGACCCCAAAATATCGAATTTTCGGGTGTTTTAAGCCTGAATTTGAGATATAAACGGGTACAGATGATGCATGCACATATCGACTTTGGACAGTTAAAATATCGATTTTTAACATGTTTTGAGCCTATATTTTGAAAAAATGCTAGCACTGAGTAGGCATGTACAGATCGCTTATGGGACCCAAAAATAACGAATTTTCGGGTGTTTTGAGGTTCAATTTGGGATATAAACGGGTGCAGAAGATGCATACACATGTTGACTTTGGTCACCTAAAATATCGATTTTCAGCTTGTTTTGGGCCTGTAATTTAAAAATATTCTAACACGGAGTAAGCAAGTACAGATCGCTTCTGGTACCCCAAAATATCGAATTTTCGGGTGTTTTGAGCCTGAATTTGAGATATAAACGGGTACAGAAGATGTATCCACATATCGACTTTTTGGCACCTAAAAGATCGATTTTCAGTATGTTTTGGGCCTGTATATTGAAAATACTCTAACACGGAGTAGGCATGTACAGATCGCTTCTGGGACCCTATAATATCGAATTTTTGGGTGTTTTTGGCCTGAATTTGAGATATCGACTTTGGGCACCTAAAATATCGATTTTTAGCATGTTTTGGGCCTATATTTTGAAAATATTCTAGCACTGATTAGGCATGTACAGATCGCTTCTGGAACCCCAAAATATCGAATTTTCGGGTGTTTTGAGCCTGAATTTGAGATATAAACAGGTACAGAAGATGCATGCACATATCGACTTTTGGGCACCTAAAATATCGATTTTGAGCATGTTTTGGGTCTGTATCTTGAAAACATTCTAACTAGGAGTAGGGATGTACAGATCACTTCTGGGACCCAAAAATACCGAATTTTAGGGTGTTTTGAGCCTGAATTTAAGATATAAACGGGTATAGAAGATGCATGCACATATCGACTTTGGACACTTAAAACATCGATTTTCAGCATGTTTTGGGTCTGTATTTTGAAAACATTCTAGCACTGAGTAGGCATGTACAGATCGCTTCTGGGACCCCAAAATATCGAGTTTTTGGGTTTTTTGGACCTGAATTTGGGATATCGACTTTGGGCACCTAAAATATCGATTTTTAGCATGTTTTGGGCCTATAATTTGAAAATATTCTAGCACTGAGTAGGCATGTACAGATCGCTTCTTGGACCTCAAAATATCGAATTTTGGGGTGTTTTGAGCCTGAATTTGAGATATAAACGGGTACAGAAGATGCATGCACATATCGACTTTTGGGCACCTAAAATATCGATTTTGAGCATGTTTTGGGTCTGTATCTTGAAAACATTCTAACTAGGAGTAGGCATGTACAGATCGCTTCTGTGACCCAAAAATATCGAATTTTCGGGGGTTTTGAGCCTGAATTTGAGATATAAACGGGTACAGAAGATGCATTCACATATCGACTTTGGACACTTAAAATATCGATTTTTAGCATGTTTTGAGCCTATATTTTGAAATCATTCTAGCACTGACTAGACATGTACAGATCGCTTCTGGGACCCAAAATCATCGAATTTTCGGGAGTTTTGAGGTTGAATTTGAGATATAAACGAGTGCAGAAGATGCATACACATGTTCAATTTGGGTAACTAAAATATCGATTTTTAGCATGTTTTGGGCCTGCATCTGAGTAGGCATGTACAGATCGCTTCTGGGACCCCAAAATATCGAATTTTCGGGTGTTTTGAGCCTGAATTTGAGATATAAACGGGTAGAGAAGTTGCATGCACATATCGACTTTTGGGCACCTAAAAGATCGATTTGCAGTATGTTTTGGGCCTGTATTTTGAAAATACTCTAACACGGAGTAGGCATGTACAGTTCGCTTCTGGGACCCCAAAATATCGAATTTTAGGGTGTTTTGGGCCTGAATTTGATATATTGACTTTGGGCACCTAAAATATCGATTATTAGCATGATTTGGGCCTATATTTTGAAAATATTCTAGCACTAAGTAGGCACGTACAGATCACTTCTGGGACCCCAAAATATCGAATTTTCGGGTGTTTTGAGCCTGAATTTTAGATATAAACGGGTACAGATGATGCATGCACATATCGACTTTGGACACTTAAATTATCGATTTTTAGCATGTTTTGAGCCTATATTTTGAAAAAATTCTAGCACTGAGTAGGCATGTACAGATCGATTGTGGGACCAATAAATATCGAATTTTCGGGTGTTTTGAGGTTAAATTTGGGATATAAACGAGTGCAGAAGATGCATACACATGTTCAATTTGGGTACCTAAAATATTGATTTTTAGCATGTTTTGGGACTGCATCTAAGTAGGCATGTACAGATCGCTTCTGGGACCCAAAAATATCGAATTTTCGGGTGTTTTGAAGTTTAAATTTGGGATATAAACGGGTTCAGAAGATGCATTTACATATTGACTTTTGGGCACCTAAAAGATCGATTTTCAGTATGTTTTGAGCCTGTATTTTGAAAATACTCTAACACGTAGTAGGCATGTACAGTTCGCTTCTGGGACCCCAAAATATCGAATTTTCGGGTGTTTTGGGACTGAATTTGAGATATCGACTTTGGGGACCTAAAATATCGATTTTTAGCATGTTTTGGGCCTATATTTTGAAAATATTCTAGCACTAAGTAGGCATGTACAGATCACTTCTGGGACCCCAAAATATCGAATTTTCGGGTGTTTTGAGCCAGAATTTGAGATATAAACGGGTACAGATGATGCATGCACATATCGACTTTGGACACTTAAAATATCGATTTTTAGCATGTTTTGAGCCTATATTCTGAAAAAATTCTAGCACTGAGTAGGCATGTACAGATCGCTTCTGGGACCCAAAAATATCGAATTTTCGGGTGTTTTGAGGATGAATTTAGGATATAAACGGGTGCAGATGTTGACTTTGGTAACCTAAAATATCGATTTTCAGCTTGTTTTGGGCCTGTATTTTGAAAATACTCTAACACGGAGTAAGCAAGTACAGATCGCTTCTGGGATCCCAAAATATCGAATTTTCGGGTGTTTTGAGCCTGAATTTGAGATATAAACGGGTACAGAAGATGCATCCTCATATTGACTTTTGGGAACCTAAAAGATCGATTTTCAATATGTTTTGGGCCTGTATATTGAAAATACTCTAACACGGAGTAGGCAAGTACAGATCGCTTCTGGGACCCCAAAATATCTAGTTTTTGGGCGTTTTGGACCTGAATTTGAGATATCGACTTTGGGGACCTAAAATATCGATTTTTAGCATGTTTTGGCCCTATATTTTGAAAATATTCTAGCACTAAGTAGGCATGTACAGATCACTTCTGGGACCCCAAAATATCGAATTTTCGGGTGTTTTGAGCCAGAATTTGAGATATAAACGGGTACAGATGATGCATGCACATATCGACTTTGGACACTTAAAATATCGATTTTTAGCATGTTTTGAGCCTATATTCTGAAAAAATTCTAGCACTGAGTAGGCATGTACAGATCGCTTCTGGGACCCAAAAATATCGAATTTTCGGGTGTTTTGAGGTTGAATTTAGGATATAAACGGGTGCAGATGTTGACTTTGGTAACCTAAAATATCGATTTTCAGCTTGTTTTGGGCCTGTATTTTGAAAATACTCTAACACGGAGTAAGCAAGTACAGATCGCTTCTGGGATCCCAAAATATCGAATTTTCGGGTGTTTTGAGCCTGAATTTGAGATATAAACGGGTACAAAAGATGCATCCACATATTGACTTTTGGGCACCTAAAAGATCGATTTTCAATATGTTTTGGGCCTGTATATTGAAAATACTCTAACACGGAGTAGGCAAGTACAGATCGCTTCTGGGACCCCAAAATATCTAGTTTTTGGGCGTTTTGGACCTGAATTTGAGATATCGACTTTGGGCACCTAAAATATCGATTATTAGTAGCCTATGTTTTTGGCCTATATTTTGAAAATATTCTAGCACTGAGTAGGCATGTACAGATCGATTCTAGGACCTCAAAATATCGAATTTTCGGGTGTTTTGAGCCTGAATTTGAGATATAAACGGGTACAGAAGATGCATGCATATATCGACTTTGGGGTACCTAAAATATCGATTTTCAGCATGTTTTGGGTCTGTATCTTGAAAACATTCTAACTAGGAGTAGGGATATACAGATAGCTTCTAGGACCCAAAAATACCGAATTTTCGGGTGTTTTGAGCCTGAATTTGAGATATAAACGGGTACAGAAGTTGCATGCACATATTGACTTTGGGCACCTAAAATATCGATTTTCAGCATGTTTTGGGCCTGTATTTTGAAAATACTCTAACTAGGAGTAGGCATGTACAGATCGCTTCTGGGACCCAAAAATATCGAATTTTCGGGTGTTTTGAGCCTTAATTTGAGATATAAACGGGTACAGAAGATGCATGCACATATCGACTTTGGACACTTAAAATTTCGATTTTTTGCATGTTTTGAGCCTATATTTTGAAAACATTCTAGCACTGACTAGACATGTACAGATCGCTTCTGGAATCCAAAATTATCGAATTTTCGGGTGTTTTGAGCCTGAATTTGAGATATAAACGAGTGCAGAAGATGCATACAGATGTTCAATTTGGGCACCTAAAATATCGATTTTTAGCATGTTTTGGGCCTCCATCTGAGTAGGCATGTACAGATAGCTTCTGGGACCCCAAAATATCGAATTTTCGGGTGTTTGGAGCCTAAATTTGAGATATAAACGGGTACAGAAGATGCATGCACATATCGACTTTTAAGCACCTAAAAGATCGATTTTCAGTATGTTTTGGGCCTGTATTTTGAAAATACTCAAACACGGATTAGGCATGTACAGTTCGCTTGTGGGACCCCAAAATATCGAATTTTCGGGTGTTTTGGGCCTGAATTTGAGATATTGACTTTGGGCACCTAAAATATCGATTTTTAGCATGTTTTGGGCCTATATTTTGAAAATATTCTAGCACTAAGTAGGCATGTACAGATCACATCTGGGACCCCAAAATATCGAATTTTCGGGTGTTTTGAGACTGAATTTGAGATATAAACGGGTACAGAAGATGAATGCACATATCGACTTTGGACACTTAAAATATCGATTTTTAGCATGTTTTGAGCCTATATTTTGAAAAAAATCTAGCACTGAGTAGGCATGTACAGATCGCTTGTGGGACCCAAAAATATCGAATTTTCGGGTGTTTTGAGCCTGAATTTGAGATATAAACGGGTAAAGAAGATGCATCCACATATTGACTTTTGGGCACCTAAAGGATCGATTTTCAATATGTTTTGGACCTGTATATTGAAAATACTCTAACACGGAGTAGGCAAGTACAGATCGCTTCTGGGACCCCAAAAAATCGAATTTTCGGGTGTTTTGGGCCTGAATTTGAAATATCGACTTTAGGCACATAAAATATCGATTTTTAGCATGTTTTGGGCCTATATTTTGAAAATATTCTAGCACTGAGTAGGCATGTACAGATCGCTTCTGGGACCCCAAAATATCGAATTTTCGGGTGTTTTGAGCCTGAATTTGAGATATAAACGGGTAGAGAAGATGCATGCACATATCGACTTTTGGGCACCTAAAATATCGATTTTAAGCATGTTTTGGGTCTGTATCTTGAAAACATTCTAAATAGGAGTAGGGATGTACAGGTCTCTTCTAGGACCCAAAAATACCGAATTTTCGGGTGTTTTGAGCATGAATTTGAGATATAAACGGGTACAGATGATGCATGCACATATTGACTTTGGGCACCTAAAATATCGATTTTCAGCATGTTTTGGGGCTGTATTTTGAAAAAACTCTAACTAGGAGTAGGCATGTACAGATCGCTTCTGGGACCCAAAAATATCGAATTTTCGGGTGTTTTGAGCCTGAATTTGAGAAATAAACGGTTACAGAAGATGCATGCACATATCGACTTTGGACACTTAAAATATCGATTTTTAGCATGTTTTGAGCCTATATTTTGAAAACATTCTAGCACTGACTAGACATGTACAGATCGTTTCTGGGACCCAAAATTATCGAATTTTCGGGTGTTTTGAGGTTGAATTTGAGATATAAACGAGTGCAGAAGATGCATACACATGTTCAATTTGGGTACCTAAAATATCGATTTTTAGCATGTTTTGGGCCTGTATTTTGAAAATACTCTAACACGGAGTAGGCATGTACAGTTCGCTTCTGGGACCCCAAAATATCGAATTTTAGGGTGTTTTGGGCCTGAATTTGAGATATTGACTTTGGGCACCAAAAATATCGATTTTTAGCATGTTTTGGGCCTATATTTTGAAAATATTCTAGCACTAAGTAGGCATGTACAGATCACATCTGGGACCCCAAAATATCGAATTTTCGGAGGTTTTTGAGCCTGAATTTAAGATATAAACGGGTACTGAAGATGAATGCACATATCGACTTTGGACACTTAAAATATCGATTTTTAGCATGCTTTGAGCCTATATTTTGAAAAAATTCTAGCACTGAGTAGGCATGTACAGATCGCTTAAAGGACCCAAAAATATCGAATTTTTAGGTGTTTTGAGGTTGAATTTGGGATATAAACGGGTGCAGAAGATGCATACACATATCGACTTTTGGGCACCTAAAAGATTGATTCTAAGTATGTTTTGGGCCTGTATATTGAAAATACTCTAACACGGAGTAGGCATGTACAGATCGCTTCTGGGACCCAAAAATATCGAATTTTTGGGTGTTTTTGGCCTGAATTTGAGATATCGACTTTGGGCACCTAAAATATCGATTTTTAGCATGTTTTGGGCCTATATTTTGAAAATATTCTAGCACTGAGTAGGCATGTACAGATCGCATCTGGTACCCCAAAATATCGAATTTTCGGGTGTTTTGAGCCTGAATTTGAGATATAAACGGGTACAGAAGATGCATGCACATATCGACTTTTGGGCAATTAAAATATCGATTTTGAGCATGTTTTGGGTCTGTATCTTGAAAACATTCTAACTAGGAGTAGGGATGTACAGATCGCTTCTGGGATCCAAAAATACCGAATTTTCGGGTGTTTTGAGCCTGAATTTGAGATATAAACGGGTACTGAAGATGCATGCACATATCGACTTTGGACACTTAAAATATCGATTTTTAGCATGTTTTGGGCGTGTATTTTGAAATCATTCTAGCACTAAGTATGCATGTACAGATCGCTTCTGGGACCCCAAAATATCTAGTTTTTAGGCGTTTTGGACCTGAATTTGAGATATCGACTTTGGGCACCTAAAATATCGATTATTAGTAGCCTATGTTTTTGGCCTATATTTTGAAAATATTCTAGCACTGAGTAGGCATGTACAGATCGATTCTGGGACCCCAAAATATCAAATTTTCGGGTGTTTTGAGCCTGAATTTGAGATATAAACGGGTACAGAAGATGCATGCATATATCGACTTTGGGGCACCTAAAATATCGATTTTCAGCATGTTTTGGGTCTGTATCTTGAAAACATTCTAACTAGGAGTAGGGATGTACAGATCGCTTCTAGGACCCAAAAATACCGAATTTTCGGGTGTTTTGAGCCTGAATTTGAGATATAAACGGGTACAGAAGTTGCATGCACATATTGACTTTGGGCACCTAAAATATCGATTTTCAGCATGTTTTGGGCCTGTATTTTGAAAATACTCTAACTAGGAGTAGGCATGTACAGATCGCTTCTGGGACCCAAAAATATCGAATTTTCGGGTGTTTTGAGCCTTAATTTGAGATATAAACGGGTACAGAAGATGCATGCACATATCGACTTTGGACACTTAAAATATCGATTTTTTGCATGTTTTGAGCCTATATTTTGAAAACATTCTAGCACTGACTAGACATGTACAGATCGCTTCTGGGATCCAAAATTATCGAATTTTCGGGTGTTTTGAGGTTGAATTTGAGATATAAACGAGTGCAGAAGATGCATACACATGTTCAATTTGGGCACCTAAAATATCGATTTTTAGCATGTTTTGGGCCTCCATCTGAGTAGGCATGTACAGATAGCTTCTGGGACCCCAAAATATCGAATTTTCGGGTGTTTGGAGCCTAAATTTGAGATATAAACGGGTACAGAAGATGCATGCACATATCGACTTTTGGGCACCTAAAATATCGATTTTCAGTATGTTTTGGGCCTGTATTTTGAAAATACTCTAACACGGAGTAGGCATGTACAGTTCGCTTCTGGGACCCCCAAAAATCGAATTTTCGGGTGTTTTGGGCCTGAATTTGAAATATCGACTTTGGGCACATAAAATATCGATTTTTAGCATGTTTTGGGCCTATATTTTGAAAATATTCTAGCACTGAGTAGGCATGTACAGATCGCTTCTGGGACCCCAAAATATCGAATTTTCGGGTGTTTTGAGCCTGAATTTGAGATATAAACGGGTAGAGAAGATGCATGCACATATCGACTTTTGGGCACCTAAAATATCGATTTTAAAGCATGTTTTGGGTCTGTATCTTGAAAACATTCTAAATAGAAGTAGGTATGTACAGGTCTCTTCTAGGACCCAAAAATACCGAATTTTCGGGTGTTTTGAGCATGAATTTGAGATATAAACGGGTACAGATGATGCATGCACATATTGACTTTGGGCACCTAAAATATCGATTTTCAGCATGTTTTGGGCCTGTATTTTGAAAATACTCTAACTAGGAGTAGGCATGTACAGATCGCTTCTGGGACCCAAAAATATCGAATTTTCGGGTGTTTTGAGCCTGAATTTGAGATATAAACGGTTACAGAAGATGCATGCACATATCGACTTTGGACACTTAAAATATCGATTTTTAGCATGTTTTGAGCCTATATTTTGAAAACATTCTAGCACTGACTAGACATGTACAGATCGTTTCTGGGACCCAAAATTATCGAATTTTCGGGTGTTTTGAGGTTGAATTTGAGATATAAACGAGTGCAGAAGATGCATACACATGTTCAATTTGGGTACCTAAAATATCGATTTTTAGCATGTTTTGGGCCTGTATTTTGAAAATACTCTAACACGGAGTAGGCATGTACAGTTCGCTTCTGGGACCCCAAAATATCGAATTTTAGGGTGTTTTGGGCCTGAATTTGAGATATTGACTTTGGGCACCAAAAATATCGATTTTTAGCATGTTTTGGGCCTATATTTTGAAAATATTCTAGCACTAAGTAGGCATGTACAGATCACATCTGGGACCCCAAAATATCGAATTTTCGGAGGTTTTTGAGCCTGAATTTAAGATATAAACGGGTACAGAAGATGAATGCACATATCGACTTTGGACACTTAAAATATCGATTTTTAGCATGTTTTGAGCCTATATTTTGAAAATATTCTAGCACTGAGTAGGCATGTACAGATCGCTTCTGGGACCCAAAAATATCGAATTTTCAGGTGTTTTGAGGTTGAATTTGGGATATAAACGGGTGCAGAAGATGCATACACATATCGACTTTTGGGCACCTAAAAGATCGATTCTAAGTATGTTTTGGGCCTGTATATTGAAAATACTCTAACACGGAGTAGGCATGTACAGATCGCTTCTGGGACCCCAAAATATCGAATTTTTGGGTGTTTTTGGCCTGAATTTGTGATATCGACTTTGGGGATTTAAAATATCGATTTTTAGCATGTTTTGGGCCTATATTTTGAAAATATTCTAGCACTGAGTAGGCATGTACAGATCGCTTCTGGGACCCCAAAATATCGAATTTTCGGGTGTTTTGAGCCTGAATTTGAGATATAAACGGGTACAGAAGATGCATGCACATATCGACTTTTAGGCACCTAAAATATCGATTTTGAGCATGTTTTGGGTCTGTATCTTGAAAACATTCTAACTAGGAGTAGGGATGTACAGATCGCTTCTGGGACCCAAAAATACCGAATTTTCGGGTGTTTTGAGCCTGAATTTGAGATGTAAACGGGTACAGAAGATGCATGCACATATCGACTTTGGACACTTAAAATATCGATTTTCAGCATGTTTTGGACCTGTATTTTGAAAACATTCTAGCACTGAGTAGGCATGTTCAGATCGCTTCTGGGACCCCAAAATATCGAGTTTTTGGGTGTTTGGACCTGAATTTGAGATATCAAATTTGGGCACCTAAAATATCGATTTTTAGCATGTTTTGGGCCTATATTTTGAAAATATTCTAGCACTGAGTAGGCATGTACAGATCGCTTCTGGGACCCCAAAATATCGAATTTTCGGGTGTTTTGAGCCTGAATTTGAGATATAAACGTGTACAGAAGATGCATGCACATATCGACTTTTGGGCACCTAAAATATCGATTTTGAGCATGTTTTGGGTATGCATCTTGAAATCATTCTAAATAGGAGTAGGGATGTACAGATCACTTCTAGGACCCAAAAATACCGAATTTTCGGGTGTTTTGAGCCTGAATTTGAGATATAAACGGGTACAGAAGATTAATGAACATATTGACTTTGGGCACCTAAAATATCGTTTTTCAGCATGTTTTAAGCCTGTATTTGGAAAATACTCTAACTTGGAGAAGGCATGTACAGATCGCTTCTGGGACCCAAAAATATCGATTTTTCGGGTGTTTGGAGCCTGAATTTGAGATATAAACGGGTACAGAAGATGCATGCACATATCGACTTTTGGGCACCTAAAAGATCGATTTTCAGTATGTTTTGGGCCTGTATTTTGAAAATACTCTAACACGGAGTAGGCATGTACAGTTCGCTTCTGGGACCCCAAAATATCGAATTTTCGGGTGTTTTGAGCCTGAATTTAAGATATATACGGGTACAGAAGATGCATGTACATATCGACTTTTGGGCACATAAAATATTGGTTTTGAGCATGTTTTGGGTCTGTATCTTGAAAACATTCTTACTAGGAGTAGGGATTTACAGATCGCTTCTAGGACCCAAAAATACCGAATTTTCGGGTTTTTTAAGCCTGAATTTGAGATATAAACGGGTAAAGAAGATGCATGCACATGTTGACTTTGGTCACCTAAAATATCGATTTTCAGCATGTTTTGGGCCTGTATTTTGAAAATACTCTAACAAGGAGTAGGCATGTAGAGATCGCTTCTGGGACCCCAAAATATCGAATTTTTTGGCGTTTTGAGCCTGAGTTTGAGATATAAACGGGTACAAAAGATGCATGCACATATCGACTTTAGACACTTAAAATATCGATTTCTAGCATGTTTTGGGCCTATATTTTTTAAAACATTCTAGCACTGACTAGACATGTACAAATCGCTTCTCTGACCCAAAATTATCGAATTTTCGTGTGTTTTGAGCCTCAATTTGAGATATAAACGAGTGCAGAAGATGCATACACATGTTGACTTTGGGCACCTAAAATATCGATTTTCAGCATGTTTTGGGCCTGCATCGGAGTAGGCATGTACAGATCGCTTCTGGGACCCCAAAATATCAAATTTTCGGGTGTTTTGAGCCTGAATTTGAGATATAAACGGGTACAGAAGATGCATGCACATATCGACTTTGTGGGCAAATAAAAGATCGATTTTCAGTATGTTTTGGGCCTGTATTTTGAAAATACTCTAACACGGAGTAGGCATGTACAGTTCGCTTCTGGGACCCTAAAATATCGAATTTTCGGGTGTTTTGGGCCTGAATTTGAGATATCGACTTTGGGCACCTAAAATATCGATTTTTAGCATGTTTTGGGCCAATATTTTGAAAATATTCTAGCACTAAGTAGGCATGTACAGATCACTTCTGGGACCCAAAAATATCAAATTTTCGTGTGTTTTCAGCCTGAATTTGAGATATAAACGGGTACAGATGATGCATGCACATATCGACTTTGGACACTTAAAATATCGATTTTTAGCATGTTTTGTGCCTATATTTTGAAAAAATTCTAGCACCGAGTAGGCATGTACAGATCGCTTATGGGACCGAAAAATATCGAATTTTCGGGTGTTTTAAGGATAATTTTGAGATATAAACGGGTACAGAAGATGCATGCACATATCGACTTTTGGGCACCAAAAAGATCGATTTTCAGTATGTTTTGGGACTGTATTTTGAAAATACTCTAACACGGAGTAGGCATGTACAGTTCGCTTCTGGGACCCCAAAATATCGAATTTTCGGGTGTTTTGAGCCTGAATTTGAGATATAAACGGGTACAGATGATGCATGCACATATCGACTTTGGACACTTAAAATATCGATTTTTAGCGTGTTTTGAGCCTATATTTTGAAAAAATTCTAGCACTGAGTAGGCATGTACAGATCGCTTATGGGACCCAAAAATATCGAATTTTCCGGTGTTTTGAGGATGAATTTGAAGTATAAACGGGCACAGAAGATGCATTCACATATCGACTTTTGGGCACCTAAAAGATCGATTTTCAGTATGTTTTGAGCCTGTATTTTGAAAATACTCTAACACGGAGTAGGCATGTACAGTTTGCTTCTGGGACCCCAAAATATCGAATTTTCGGGTGTTTTGGGCCTGAATTTGAGATATCGACTTCAGGCACCTAAAAGATCAATTTTTAGCATGTTTTGGGCCTATATTTTGAAAATATTCTAGCACTAAGTAGGTATGTACAGATCACTTGTGGGACCCCCCAAAATCGAATTTTCGGGTTTTTTGAGCCTGAATTTGAGATGTAAACGGGTACAGAAGATGCATGCACATATTGACTTTGGGCACCTAAAATATCGATTTTCAGCATGTTTTGGGCCTGTATTTCGAAAATACTCTAACACGGAGTAGGCATGTACATATCGCTTCTGGGACCCCAAAATATCGAATTTATGGGTGTTTTGGGCCTGAATTTGAGATATCGACTTCGGGCACCTAAAATATCGATTTTTAGCATATTTTGGGCCTATATTTTGAAAATATTCTAGCACTGAGTAGGCATGTACAGATCGCTTCTGGGACCCCAAAATATCGAATTTTCGGGTGTTTTGAGCCTGAATTTGAGATATAAACGGGTACAGAAGATGCATGCACATATCGACTTTTGGGCACCTAAAATATCGATTTTGAGCATGTTTTGGGTCTGCATCTTGAAAACATTATAAATAGGAGTAGGGATGTACAGATCGCTTCTAGGACCCAAAAATACCGAATTTTCGGGTGTTTTTTGAGCCTGAATTTGAGATATAAATGGGTACAGAAGATGCATGCACATATTGACTTTGGGCACCTAAAATATCGTTTTTCAGCATGTTTTGGGCCTGTATCTGGAAAATACTCTAACTTGGAGAAGGCATGTACAGATCGCTTCTGGGACCCAAAAATATCGAATTTTCGAGTGTTTGGAGCCTGAATTTGAGATATAAACGGGTACAGAAGATGCATGCACATATCGACTTTTGGGCAACTAAGAGATCGATTTTCAGTATGTTTTGGGCCTGTATTTTGAAAATACTCTAACACGGAGTAGGCATGTACAGTTCGCTTCTGGGACCCCAAAATATCGAATTTTCGGGTGTTTTGAGCCTGAATTTGAGATATAAACGGGTACAGAAGATGCATGCATATATCGAATTTTGGGCACCTAAAATATCGGTTTTGAGCATGTTTTGGGTCTGTATCTTGAAAACATTCTTACTAGGAGTAGGGATTTACATTTCGCTTCTAGGACCCAAAAATACCGAATTTTCGGGTGTTTTAAGCCTGAATTTGAGATATAAACGGGTAAAGAAGATGCATGTACATTTTGACTTTGGGCACCTAAAATATCGATTTTCAGCATGTTTTGGGCCTGTATTTTGAAAATACTCTAACTAGGAGTAGGCATGTACAGTTCGCTTCTGGGACCCCAAAATATCGAATTTTCGGGTGTTTTGGGCCTGAATTTGAGATATCGACTTCGGACACCTAAAAGATCGATTTTTAGCATGTTTTGGGCCTATATTTTGAAAATATTCTAGCACTAGGTAGGCATGTTCAGATCACTTCTGGGACCCCAAAATATCGAATTTTCGGGTGTTTTGAGCCTAAATTTGAGATATAAACAGGTACAGATGATGCATGCACATATCGACTTTGAACACTTAAAATATCGATTTTTAGCATGTTTTGAGCCTTTTTTTGCAAAACATTCTAGCACTGAGTAGGCATGTACAGATTGCTTCTGAGACCCAAAAATATCGAATTTTCGGGTGTTTTGAGCCTCAATTTGAGATATAAACGGGTACAGAAGATGCATCCACATATCGACTTTGGACACTTAAAATATCGATTTTCAGCAAGTTTTGGGCCTGTATTTTGAAAACATTCTAGCACTGAGTAGGCATGTACAGATCGCTTCTGGGACCCCAAAATATCGAGTTTTTGGGAGTTTTGGACCTGAATTTGAGATATCAACTTTGGGCACCTAAAATATCGATTTTTAGCATGTTTTTGCCCTACATTTTGAAAATATTCTAGCACTGAGTAGGCATGTACAGATCGCTTCTGGAACCCCAAAATATCGAATTTTCGGGTGTTTGGAGCCTGAATTTGAGATATAAACGGGTACAGAAGATGCATGCACATATTGACTTTGGGCACCTAAAATATCGATTTTCAGCATGTTTTGGGCCTGTATTTGGAAAATACTCTAACACGGAGTAGGCATGTACAGATCGCTTCTGGGACCCCAAAATATCGATTTTTCGGGTGTTTTGAGCCTAAATTTGTGATATAAACGGGTACAGAAGATGCATGCACATATCGACTTTTGGGAACCTAAAATATCGATTATGAGCATGTTTTGGGTCTGTATCTTGAAAACATTCTAAAATAAGTAGGGATGGACAGATCGCTTCTAGGACCAAAAAATACCGAATTTTCGGGTGTTTTGAGCCTGAATTTGAGATATAAACGGGTACAGAAGATGCATGCACATATTGACTTTGGGCACCTAAAATATCGATTTTCAGCATGTTTTGGGCCTGTATTTGGAAAATACTCTAACTAGGAGTAGGCATGTACAGATCGCTTCTGGGACCCAAAAATATCGAATTTTCGGGTGTTGTGAGCCTGAATTTGAGATATAAACGGGTACAGAAGATGCATTCACATATCGACTTTGGACACTAAAAATATCGATTTTTAGCATGTTTTGAGCTTATATTTTGAAAACATTCTAGCACTGACTAAACATGTACAGATCGCTTCTGGGACCAAAAATTATCGAATTTTCGGGTGTTTTGAGGTTGAATTTGAGATATAAACGAGTGCAGAAGATGCATACACATGTTGACTTTTGGCTTCTAAAATATCGATTTTCAGCATGTTTTTGGCCTGCATCTGAGTAGGCATGTACAGATCGTTTCTGGGACCCCAAAATATCGAATTTTCGGGTGTTTGGAGCCTGAATTTGAGATATAAACGGGTACAGATGATGCATGCACATATCGATTTTGGGAACTTAAAATAACGATTTTTAGCATGTTTTGAGCCTATATTTTGAAAAAGTTCTAGCACTGAGTAGGCATGTACAGATCGCTTCTGGGACCCAAAAATATCAAATTTTCGGGTGTTTTGAGGTTGAATTTGCGATATAAACGGATACAGAAGATGCATGCACATATTGACTTTTGCACCTAAAATATCGATTTTCAGTATGTTTTGTGCCTGTATTTTTAAAATACTCTAACACGGAGTAGGCAAGTACAGATTGCTTCTGTGACCCCAAAATATCGAATTTCCGGGTGTTTTGAGCCCGAATTTGTGATATAAACGGGTACAGAAGATGCATGCACATATTGACTTTTGGGCACCTAAAAGATCGATTTTCAGTATGTTTTGGGCCTGTATATTGAAAATACTCTAACACGGAGTAGGCATGCACAGATCTCTTCTGTGACCCCAAAATAACGAATTTTTTGGTGTTATGGGCCTGAATTTGAGATATCGACTTTGGGCACCTAAAATATCGATTTTAGCATGTTTTGGGCCTATATTTTGAAAATATTCTAGCACTGAGTAGGCATGTACAGATCGCTTCTGGGACCCAAAAATATCGAGTTTTCTGGTGTTTTGAGGTTGAATTTGGGATATAAACGGGTACAGAAGATGCAGGTACATATCGACTTTTGGGCACCTAAAAGATCGATTTTCAGTATTTTTTGGGCCTGTATTTTAAAAATACTCTAACACGGAGTAGGCATGTACAGTTCGCTTCTGGGACCCCAAAATATCGAATTTTTGGTGTTTTGGTCCTGAATTTGAGATATCGACTTTGGGCACCTAAAATATCGATTTTATCATGTTTTTTGCCTATATTTTAAAAATATTCTAGCACTAAGTAGGCCTGTACAGATCACTTCTGGGACCCCAAAATATAGAATTTTTGGGGGTTTTTGAGCCTGAATTTGAGATATAAACGGGTACAGATAATGCATGCACATATCGATTTTGTACACTTAAAATATCGATTTTTAGCATGTTTTGAGCCAATATTTTGAAAACATTCTAGCACTAAGTAGGCATGTACAGATCACTTCTGGGACCCCAAAATATCGAATTTTTGGGTGTTTTGAGCCTGAGTTTGAGATATAAACGGGTACAGAAGATGCATGCACATATCGACTTTGGACACTTAAAATACCGATTTTTAGCTTGTTTTGAGCCTATATTTTGAAACATTCTAGCACTGACTAGACATGTACAGATCGCTTCTGGGACCCAAAATTATCGAATTTTCGGGTGTTTTGAGCCTGAATTTGAGATATAAACGAGTGCAGAAGATGCATACACATGTTGACTTTGGGCACCTAAAATATCGATTTTCAGCATGTTTTGGGCCTGCATCTGAGTAGGCATGTACAGATTGCTTCTGGGACCCCAAAATATCGAATTTTCGGGTGTTTGGAGCCTTAGTTTGAGATATAAACGGGTACAGAAGATGCATGTACATATCGACTTTTGGGCACCTAAAAGATCGATTTTCAGTATGTTTTGGGCCTGTAATTTGAAAATACTCTAAAACGGAGTAGGCATGTACAGTTCGCTTTTGGGACCCAAATATATATAATTTTCGGGTGTTTTGGGCCTGAATTTGAGATATCGACTTTGTGCACCTAAAATATCGATTTTTAGCATGTTTTAAGCCTATATTTTGAAAATATTCTAGCACTAAGTAGGCATGTACAAATCACTTCTGGGACCCCAAAATATCGAATTTTCGGGTGTTTTGAGCCTGAATTTGAAATATAAACGGGTACAGATGATGCATGCACATATCGACTTTGGACACTTAAAATATCGATTTTTAACCTGTTTTGAGCCTATATTTTGAAAACATTCTAGCACTGAGTAGGCATGTACAGATCGCTTCTGGGACCCCAAAATATCGAATTTTCGGGTGTTTGGAGCCTGAATTTGAGATATAAACGGGTACAGAAGATGCATGCACATATTGACTTTGGGCACTTAAAATATCGATTTTCAGTATGTTTTGGACCTGTATATTGAAAATACTCTAACACGGAGTAGGCATGTACAGATCGCTTCTGGGACCCCAAAATATCAAATTTTTGGGGGTTTGGGCCTGAATTTGAGATATCGACTTTGGGCACCTAAATTATCGATTTTTAGCATGTTTTGGGCCTATATTTTGAAAATATTCTAGCACTGAGTAGGCATGTACAGATCGCTTCTGGGACCGAAAAATACCGAATTTTCGGGTGTTTGGAGCCTGAATTTGAGATATAAACGTGTACAGAAGATGCATGAACATATTGACTTTGGGCACTTAAAATATCGATTTTCAGTATGTTTTAGGCCTGTATATTGAAAATACTCTAACACGGAGTAGGCATGTACAGATCGCTTTTGGGAACCCAAAATATAGAATTTTCGGGTGTTTTGGGCCTGAATTTGAGATATCGACTTTGGGCACCTAAAATATCGATTTTTAGCATGTTTTGGGCCTATATTTTGAAAATATTCTTGCACTGAGTAGGCATGTACAGATCGCTTCTGGGACCCAAAAATATCGAATTTTCGGGTGTTTTGAGCCTGAATTTGAGATATAAATGGGTACAGATGATGCATGCACATATCGACTTTGGCCACTTAAAATATCGATTTTTAACCTGTTTTGAGCCTATATTTTGAAAACATTCTAGCACTGAGTAGGCATGTACAGATCGCTTCTGGGACCCCAAAATATCGAATTTTCGGGTGTTTGGAGCCTGAATTTGAGATATAAACGGGTACAGAAGATGCATGCACATATTGACTTTGGGCACTTAAAATATCGATTTTCAGTATGTTTTGGACCTGTATATTGAAAATACTCTAACACGGAGTAGGCATGTACAGATCGCTTCTGGGACCCCAAAATATCGAATTTTTGGGTGTTTTGGGCCTGAATTTGAGATATCGACTTTGGGCACCTAAATTATCGATTTTTAGCATGTTTTGGGCCTATATTTTGAAAATATTCTAGCACTGAGTAGGCATGTACAGATCGCTTCTGGGACCCCAAAATACCGAATTTTCGGGTGTTTGGAGCCTGAATTTGAGATATAAACGTGTACAGAAGATGCATGCACATATTGACTTTGGGCACTTAAAATATCGATTTTCAGTATGTTTTAGGCCTGTATATTGAAAATACTCTAACACGGAGTAGGCATGTACAGATCGCTTTTGGGAACCCAAAATATAGAATTTTCGGGTGTTTTGGGCCTGAATTTGAGATATCGACTTTGGGCACCTAAAATATCGATTTTTAGCATGTTTTGGGCCTATATTTTGAAAATATTCTTGCACTGAGTAGGCATGTACAGATCGCTTCTGGGACCCAAAAATATCGAATTTTCGGGTGTTTTGAGCCTGAATTTGAGATATAAATGGGTACAGAAGATGCATGCACATATTGACTTTGGGCACCTAAAATATCGATTTTCAGCATGTTTTGGGCCTGTATATTGAAAATATTCTTACTAGGAGTAGGCATGTATAGATCGCTTCTGGGACCCAAAAATATCGAATTTTCGGGTGTTTTGAGCCTGAATTTGAGATATAAACTGGTACAAAAGATGCATGCACATATCGACTTTGGACACTTAAAATATCGATTTTTAGCATGTTTTGAGCCTATATTTTTTAAGACATTCTAGCACTGACTAGACATGTTCAAATCGTTTCTAGGACCCAAAATTATCGAATTTTCGGGTGTTTTGAGCCTCAATTTGAGATATAAATGAGTGCAGAAGATGCATACACATGTTGACTTTGGGCACGTAAAATATCGATTTTCAGCATGTTTTGGGCCTGCATCGGAGTAGGCATGTACATATCGCTTCTGGGACCCCAAAATATCGAATTTATGGGTGTTTTGGGCCTGAATTTGAGATATCGACTTAGGGCACCTAACATATCGATTTCTAGCATGTTTTGGGCCTATATTTTGAAAATATTCTAGCACTGAGTAGGCATGTACAGATCGCTTCTGGGACCCCAAAATATCGAATTTTCGGGTGTTTTGAGCCTGAATTTGAGATATAAACGGGTACAGAAGATGCATGCACATATCGACTTTTGGGCACATAAAATATCGATTTTGAGCATGTTTTGGGTCTGCATCTTGAAAACATTCTAAATAGGAGTAGGGATGTACAGATCGCTTCTAGGACCCAAAAATACCGAATTTTCGGGTGTTTTGAGCCTGAATTTGAGATATAAACGGGTACAGAAGATGCATGCACATTTTGACTTTTGGCACCTAAAATATCGTTTTTCAGCATGTTTTGGGCCTGTATTTGGAAAATACTCTAACTAGGAGTAGGCATGTACAGATCGCTTCTGGGACCCCAAAATATCGAATTTTCGGGTGTTTGGAGCCTGAATTTGAGATATAAACGGGTTCAGAAGATGCATGCACATATCGACTTTTGGGCACCTAAAAGATCGATTTTCAGTATGTTTTGGGCCTGTATTTTGAAAATACTCTAACACGGAGTAGGCATGTACAGTTCGCTTCTGGGACCCCAAAATATCGAATTTTCGGTTGTTTTGGGACTGAATTTGAGATATCGACTTTGGGCACCTAAAATATCGATTTTTAGCATGTTTTGGGCCTATATTTGGAAAATATTCTAGCACTGAGTAGGCATGTACAGATCGCTTCTGGGACCCCAAAACATCGAATTTTCGGGTGTTTTAAGCCTGAATTTGAGATATAAACAGGTACAGAAGATGCATGCACAAATCGACTTTTGGGCACCTAAAAGATCGATTTTCAGTATGTTTTGGGCCTGTATTTTGAAAATACTCTAACACGGAGTAGGCATGTACAGTTCGCTTTTGGGACCCCAAAATATCGAATTTTCGGGTGTTTTGGGCCTGAATTTGAGATATCGTCTTCTAGCACCTAAAAGATCGATTTTTATCATGTTTTGGGCCTATATTTTGAAAACATTTTAGCACTGAGTAGGCATGTACAGATCGCTTCTGGGACCCAAAAATATCGAATTTTCGGGTGTTCTGAGGTTGAATATGGGATATAAACGGGTGCAGAAGATGCATACACATATTGACTTTGGTCACCTAAAATATCGATTTTGAGCATGTTTTGGGTCTGTATCTTGAAAACATTCTAAATAGGAGTAGGGATGTACAGATCGCTTCTATGACCAAAAAATACCGAATTTTCGGGTGTTTTGAGCCTGAATTTGAGATATAAACGGGTACAGAAGATGCATGCACACATTGACTTTGGGCACCTAAAATATCGATTTTCAGCATGTTTTGGGCCTGTATTTCGAAAATACTATAACTTGGAGTAAGCATGTACAGATCGCTTCTGGGACCCAAAAATATCGAATTTTCGGGAGTTTTGAGCCTGAATTTGAGATATAAACGGGTACCGAAGATGCATTCACATATCGACTTTGAACACTAAAAATATCGATTTTTAGCATTTTTTGAGCTTATATTTTGAAAACATTCTAGCACTGACTAGACATGTACAGATCGCTTCTGGGACCAAAAATTATTGAATTTTCGGGTGTTTTGAGGTTGAATTTGAGATATAAACGAGTGCAGAAGATGCATACACATGTTGACTTTGGACTCCTAAAATCTCGATTTTCAGCATGTTTTGGGCCTGCATCTGAGTAGGCATGTACAGATCGCTTCTGGGACCCCAAAATATCGAATTTTCGGGTGTTTGGAGCCTGAATTTGAGATGTAAACGGGTACAGATGATGCATGCACATATCGATTTTGGGTACTTAAAATATCGATTTTTAGCATGTTTTGAGCCTATATTTTGAAAAAATTCTAGCACTGAGTAGGCATGTACAGATCCCTTCTGGGACCCAAAAATATCAATTTTCGGGTGTTTTGAGGTTGAATTTTAGATATAAACGGATACAGAAGATGCATGCACATATTGACTTTTGCACCTAAAAGATCGATTTTCAGTATGTTTTGTGCCAGTATTTTGAAAATACTCTAACACGGAGTAGGCATGTACAGTTCGCTTCTGGGACCCCAAAATATCGAATTTTCGGGTGTTTTGGTCCTGAATTTGAATTATCGACTTTTGGGCAAAAAAAATATCGATTTTGAGCATGTTTTGGGTTTGTATCTTGAAAACATTCTAACTAGGAGTAAGGATGTACAGATCGCTTCTGGGACCCAAAAATACCGAATTTTCGGGTGTTTTAAGCCTGAATTTAAGATATAAACGGGTACAGAAGTTGCATACACATATGGAATTTTGGGCACCTAAAAGATCGATTATCAGTATGTTTTGGGCCTGTATTTTGAAAATACTCTAACACGGAGTAGGCATGTACAGTTCGCTTCTGGGACCCCAAAATATCGAATTTTCGGGTGTTTGGGCCTGAACTTGAAATATCGACTTGAGGCACCTAAAATATCGATTTTTAGCATGTTTTGGGCCTATATTTTGAAAATATTCTAGCACTGAGTAGGCATGTACAGATCGCTTCTTGGACCCCAAAATATCGATTTTCAGCATGTTTTGGGCCTGTATTTTGAAAACAATATAGCACTGAGTAGGCATGTACAGATCGCTTCTGGGACCCCAAAATATCAAGTTTTAGGGTGTTTTGGACCTGAATTTAAGATATCGACTTTGGGCACCTAAAATATCGATTTTTAGCATGTTTTGGGCCTATATTTTGAAAATATTCTAGCACTGAGTAAGCATGTACAGGTCGCTTCTGGGACCCCAAAATATCGAATTTTGGGGTGTTTTGAACCTGAATTTGAGATATAAACGGGTACAGAAGATGCATGCACATATTGACTTTTGGCACCTAAAATATCGATTTTCAGCAGGTTTTGGGCCTGTATTTTGAAAATACTCTAACTAGGAGTAGGCATGTACAGATTGCTTCTGGGACTCAAAAATATCGAATTTTCGGGTGTTTTGAGCCTGAATTTGAGATATAAACGGGTACAGAAGATGCATGCACATATCGACTTTGGACACTTAAAATATCGATTTTTAGCATGTTTTGGGCCTATATTTTAAAAAACATTCTACCACTGACTAGACATGTACAGATCGCTTCTGGGACCCAAAATTATCAAATTTTCGGGTGTTTTGAGGTTGAAATTGAGATATAAACGAGTGCAGAAGATGCATACACATGTTGACTTTTGTCACCTAAAATAACGATTTTCAGCATGTTTTGGGCCTGCATCTGAGTAGGCATGTACAGATCGCTTCTGGGACCCCAAAATATCGAATTTTCGGGTGTTTGGAGCCTGAATTTGAGATATAAACGGGTACAGAAGACGCATGCACATATCGACTTTTGGGCACCTAAAAGATCGATTATCAGTATGTTTTGGGCCTGTATTTTGTAAATACTCTAACACGGAGTAGGCATGTACAGTTCGCTTCTGGGACCCCAAAATATCGAATTTTCGGGTGTTTTGGGCCTGAATTTGAAATATCGACTTGAGGCACCTAAAATATCGATTTTTAGCATGTTTTGGGCTTATATTTTGAAAATATTCTAGCACTGAGTAGGCATGTACAGATCGCTTCTTGGACCCCAAAATATCGAATTTTCGGGTGTTTTGAGCCTGAATTTGAGATATAAACGGGTACAGAAAATGCATGCACATATCGACTTTTGGGCACCTAAAATATCGATTTTCAGCATGTTTTGGGCCTGTATTTTGAAAATACTCTAAATAGGAGTAGGCATGTACAGATCGCTTCTGGGACCCAAAAATATCGAATTTTCGGGTGTTTTGAGCCTGAATTTGAGATATAAACGGGTACAGAAGATGCATGCACATATCGACTTTGGAAACTTAAAATATCGATTTTTAGCATGTTTTGAGCCTATATTTTGAAAACATTCTAGCACTGACTAGACATGTACAGATCACTTCTGGGATCACAAAATATTGAATTTTCGGGTGTTTTGAGCCTGAATTTGAGATATAAACGGGTACAGATGATGCATGCACATATCGACTTTGGACACTTAAAATATCGATTTTTAGTATGTTTTGAGCCTATATATTGAAAAAATTCTAGCACTGAGTGCCTATGTACAGATCGCTTCTGAGACCCAAAAATATCGAATTTTCGGGTGTTTCGAGGTTGAATTTGGGATAAAAACGGGTGCAGAAGATGCATACACATGTTGACTTTGGTCACCTAAAATATCGATTTTCAGCTTGTTTTGGGCCTGTATTTTAAAAAATACTCTAACTAGGAGTAAGCAAGTACAGATCGCTTCTGGGACCCCAAAATATCGAATTTTCGGGTGTTTTGAGCCTGAATTTGAGATATAAACGGGTACAGAAGATGCATCCACTTATCGACTTTTGGGCACCTAAAAGATCGATTTTAAGTATGTTTTGGGCCTGTATATTGAAAATACTCTAACACGGAGAAGGCATGTACAGATCGCTTCTGGGACCCCAAAATATCGAATTTTTGGGTGATTTTGGCCTGAATTTGAGATATTGACTTTGGGCACCTAAAATATCGATTTTTTGCATGTTTTGGGCCTATATTTTGAAAATATTCTAGCACTGAGTAGGCATGTACAGATCGCTTCTGGGACCCCAAAATATCGAATTTTTGGGTGTTTTGAGCCTGAATTTGGGATATAAACGGGTACAGATGATGCATGCACATATCGACTTTGGACACTTAAAATATCGATTTTTAGAATGTTTTGAGCCTATATTTTGAAAACATTCTAGCACTGAGTAGGCATGTACAGATCGCTTCTAAGACCTAAAAATATCGAATTTTAGGGTGTTTTGAGGTTAAATTTGGGATATAAACGGGTGCAGAAGATGCATACACATGTTGACTTTGATCACCTAAAATATCGATTTTCCGCTTGTTTTGGACCTGTATTTTGATAATACTCTAACACGGAGTAGGCATGTACAGTTCGCTTCTGGGACCCCAAAATATCGAATTTTCGGGTGTTTTGGTCCTGAATTTGAATTATCGACTTTTGGGCAAAAAAAATATCGATTTTGAGCATGTTTTGGGTTTGTATCTTGAAAACATTCTAACTAGGAGTAAGGATGTACAGATCGCTTCTGGGACCCAAAAATACCGAATTTTCGGGTGTTTTAAGCCTGAATTTAAGATATAAACGGGTACAGAAGTTGCATACACATATCGACTTTGGACGAGTTAAGAAGATGCATACACATGTTAACTTTGGGCACCTAAAATATCGATTTTCAGCATGTTTTGGGCCTGCATCTGAGTAGGCATGTACAGATCGCTTCTGGGACCCCAAAATATCGAATTTTCGGGTGTTTGGAGCCTGAATTTGAGATATAAACGGGTACAGAAGATGCATACACATATCGAATTTTGGGCACCTAAAAGATCGATTATCAGTATGTTTTGGGCCTGTATTTTGAAAATACTCTAACACGGAGTAGGCATGTACATTTCGCTTCTGGGACCCCAAAATATCGAATTTTCGGGTGTTTTGGGCCTGAACTTGAAATATCGACTTGAGGCACCTAAAATATCGATTTTTAGCATGTTTTGGGCCTATATTTTGAAAATATTCTAGCACTGAGTAGGCATGTACAGATCGCTTCTTGGACCCCAAAATATCGATTTTCAGCATGTTTTGGGCCTGTATTTTGAAAACAATATAGCACTGAGTAGGCATGTACAGATCGCTTCTGGGACCCCAAAATATCAAGTTTTAGGGTGTTTTGGACCTGAATTTAAGATATCGACTTTGGGCACCTAAAATATCGATTTTTAGCATGTTTTGGGCCTATATTTTGAAAAAATTTTAGCACTGAGTAGGCATGTACAGATCGCTTCTGGGACCCAAAAATATCGAATTTTCGGGTGTTCTGAGGTTGAATATGGGATATAAACGGGTGCAGAAGATGCATACACATATTGACTTTGGTCACCTAAAATATCGATTTTGAGCATGTTTTGGGTCTGTATCTTGAAAACATTCTAAATAGGAGTAGGGATGTACAGATCGCTTCTATGACCAAAAAATACCGAATTTTCGGGTGTTTTGAGCCTGAATTTGAGATATAAACGGGTACAGAAGATGCATGCACACATTGACTTTGGGCACCTAAAATATCGATTTTCAGCATGTTTTGGGCCTGTATTTGGAAAATACTCTAACTTGGAGTAAGCATGTACAGATCGCTTCTGGGACCCAAAAATATCGAATTTTCGGGAGTTTTGAGCCTGAATTTGAGATATAAACGGGTACCGAAGATGCATTCACATATCGACTTTGAACACTAAAAATATCGATTTTTAGCATTTTTTGAGCTTATATTTTGAAAACATTCTAGCACTGACTAGACATGTACAGATCGCTTCTGGGACCAAAAATTATTGAATTTTCGGGTGTTTTGAGGTTGAATTTGAGATATAAACGAGTGCAGAAGATGCATACACATGTTGACTTTGGACTCCTAAAATCTCGATTTTCAGCATGTTTTGGGCCTGCATCTGAGTAGGCATGTACAGATCGCTTCTGGGACCCCAAAATATCGAATTTTCGGGTGTTTGGAGCCTGAATTTGAGATGTAAACGGGTACAGATGATGCATGCACATATCGATTTTGGGTACTTAAAATATCGATTTTTAGCATGTTTTGAGCCTATATTTTGAAAAAATTCTAGCACTGAGTAGGCATGTACAGATCCCTTCTGGGACCAAAAAATATCAATTTTCGGGTGTTTTGAGGTTGAATTTGAGATATAAACGGATACAGAAGATGCATGCACATATTGACTTTTGCACCTAAAAGATCGATTTTCAGTATGTTTTGTGCCAGTATTTTGAAAATACTCTAACACGGAGTAGGCATGTACAGTTCGCTTCTGGGACCCCAAAATATCGAATTTTCGGATGTTTTAGTCCTGAATTTGAGATATAGACTTTGGGCACCTAAAATATCGATTTTTAGCATGTTTTGGGCTTATATTTTGAAAATATTCTAGCACTAAGTAGGCATGTACAGATCACTTCTGGGACCCCAAAATATCGAATTTTTGGGTGTTTTGAGCCTGAATTTGGGATATAAACGGGTACAGATGATGCATGCACATATCGACTTTGGACACTTAAAATATCGATTTTTAGAATGTTTTGAGCCTATATTTTGAAAACATTCTAGCACTGAGTAGGCATGTACAGATCGCTTCTAAGACCTAAAAATATCGAATTTTCGGGTGTTTTGAGGTTAAATTTGGGATATAAACGGGTGCAGAAGATGCATACACATGTTGACTTTGATCACCTAAAATATCGATTTTCCGCTTGTTTTGGACCTGTATTTTGATAATACTCTAACACGGAGTAGGCATGTACAGTTCGCTTCTGGGACCCCAAAATATCGAATTTTCGGGTGTTTTGGTCCTGAATTTGAATTATCGACTTTTGGGCAAAAAAAATATCGATTTTGAGCATGTTTTGGGTTTGTATCTTGAAAACATTCTAACTAGGAGTAAGGATGTACAGATCGCTTCTGGGACCCAAAAATACCGAATTTTCGGGTGTTTTAAGCCTGAATTTAAGATATAAACGGGTACAGAAGTTGCATACACATATCGACTTTGGACGAGTTAAGAAGATGCATACACATGTTAACTTTGGGCACCTAAAATATCGATTTTCAGCATGTTTTGGGCCTGCATCTGAGTAGGCATGTACAGATCGCTTCTGGGACCCCAAAATATCGAATTTTCGGGTGTTTGGAGCCTGAATTTGAGATATAAACGGGTACAGAAGATGCATACACATATCGAATTTTGGGCACCTAAAAGATCGATTATCAGTATGTTTTGGGCCTGTATTTTGAAAATACTCTAACACGGAGTAGGCATGTACAGTTCGCTTCTGGGACCCCAAAATATCGAATTTTCGGGTGTTTTGGGCCTGAACTTGAAATATCGACTTGAGGCACCTAAAATATCGATTTTTAGCATGTTTTGGGCCTATATTTTGAAAATATTCTAGCACTGAGTAGGCATGTACAGATCGCTTCTTGGACCCCAAAATATCGATTTTCAGCATGTTTTGGGCCTGTATTTTGAAAACAATATAGCACTGAGTAGGCATGTACAGATCGCATCTGGGACCCCAAAATATCAAGTTTTAGGGTGTTTTGGACCTGAATTTAAGATATCGACTTTGGGCACCTATAATATCGATTTTTAGCATGTTTTGGGCCTATATTTTGAAAATATTCTAGCACTGAGTAAGCATGTACAGGTCGCTTCTGGGACCCCAAAATATCGAATTTTGGGGTGTTTTGAACCTGAATTTGAGATATAAACGGGTACAGAAGATGCATGCACATATTGACTTTTGGCACCTAAAATATCGATTTTCAGCAGGTTTTGGGCCTGTATTTTGAAAATACTCTAACTAGGAGTAGGCATGTACAGATTGCTTCTGGGACTCAAAAATATCGAATTTTCGGGTGTTTTGAGCCTGAATTTGAGATATAAACGGGTACAGAAGATGCATGCACATATCGACTTTGGACACTTAAAATATCGATTTTTAGCATGTTTTGGGCCTATATTTTAAAAAACATTCTAGCACTGACTAGACATGTACAGATCGCTTCTGGGACCCAAAATTATCAAATTTTCGGGTGTTTTGAGGTTGAAATTGAGATATAAACGAGTGCAGAAGATGCATACACATGTTGACTTTTGTCACCTAAAATAACGATTTTCAGCATGTTTTGGGCCTGCATCTGAGTAGGCATGTACAGATCGCTTCTGGGACCCCAAAATATCGAATTTTCGGGTGTTTGGAGCCTGAATTTGAGATATAAACGGGTACAGAAGACGCATGCACATATCGACTTTTGGGCACCTAAAAGATCGATTATCAGTATGTTTTGGGCCTCTATTTTGAAAATACTCTAACACGGAGTAGGCATGTACAGTTCGCTTCTGGGACCCCAAAATATCGAATTTTCGGGTGTTTTGGGCCTGAATTTGAAATATCGACTTGAGGCACCTAAAATATCGATTTTTAGCATGTTTTGGGCTTATATTTTGAAAATATTCTAGCACTGAGTAGGCATGTACAGATCGCTTCTTGGACCCCAAAATATCGAATTTTCGGGTGTTTTGAGCCTGAATTTGAGATATAAACGGGTACAGAAGATGCATACACATATTGACTTTGGGCACCTAAAATATCGATTTTCAGCATGTTTTGGGCTTGTATTTTGAAAATACTCTAACTAGGAGTAGGCATGTACAGATTGCTTCTGGGACCAAAAAATATCGAATTTTCGGGTGTTTTGAGCCAGAATTTGAGATATAAACGGGTACAGAAGATGCATGCACATATCGACTTTGGACACTTAAAATATCGATTTTTAGCATGTTTTGAGCCTATATTTTAAAAAACATTCTAGCACTGACTAGACATGTACAGATCGCTTCTGGGACCCAAAATGATCAAATTTTCGGGTGTTTTGAGGTTGAAATTGAGATATAAACGAGTGCAGAAGATGCATACACATGTTGACTTTGGGCACCTAAAATATCGATTTTCAGCATGTTTTGGGCCTGCATCTGAGTAGGCATGTACAGATCGCTTCTGGGACCCCAAAATATCAAATTTTCGGGTGTTTGGAGCCTGAATTTGAGATATAAACGGATACAGAAGATGCATGCACATATCGACTTTTGGGCGCCTAAAAGATCGATTATCAGTATGTTTTGGGCCTGTATTTTGAAAATACTTTAACACGGAGTAGGCATGTACAGTTCGCTTCTGGGACCCCAAAATATCGAATTTTCGGGTGTTTTGGGCCTGAATTTGAAATATCGACTTGAGGCACCTAAAATATCGATTTTTAGCATGTTTTGGGCCTATATTTTGAAAATATTCTAACAATGAGTAGGCATGTACAGATCGCTTCTTGGACCCCAAAATATCGAATTTTCGGGTGTTTTGAGCCTGAATTTGAGATATAAACGGGTACAGAAAATGCATGCACATATCGATTTTCAGCATGTTTTGGGCCTGTATTTTGAAAATACTCTAAATAGGAGTAGGCATGTACAGATCGCTTCTGGGACCCAAAAATATCGAATTTTCGGGTGTTTTGAGCCTGAATTTGAGATATAAACGGGTACAGAAGATGCATCCACATATCGACTTTGGAAACTTAAAATATCGATTTTTAGCATGTTTTGAGCCTATATTTTGAAAACATTCTAGCACTGACTAGACATGTACAGATCACTTCTGGGATCACAAAATATTGAATTTTCGGGTGTTTTGAGCCTGAATTTGAGATATAAACGGGTACAGATGATGCATGCACATATCGACTTTGGACACTTAAAATATCGATTTTTAGTATGTTTTGAGCCTATATATTGAAAAAATTCTAGCACTGAGTGCCTATGTACAGATCGCTTCTGAGACCCAAAAATATCGAATTTTCGGGTGTTTCGAGGTTGAATTTGGGATAAAAACGGGTGCAGAAGATGCATACACATGTTGACTTTGGTCACCTAAAATATCGATTTTCAGCTTGTTTTGGGCCTGTATTTTAAAAAATACTCTAACTAGGAGTAAGCAAGTACAGATCGCTTCTGGGACCCCAAAATATCGAATTTTCGGGTGTTTTGAGCCTGAATTTGAGATATAAACGGGTACAGAAGATGCATCCACTTATCGACTTTTGGGCACCTATAAGATCGATTTTAAGTATGTTTTGGGCCTGTATATTGAAAATACTCTAACACGGAGAAGGCATGTACAGATCGCTTCTGGGACCCCAAAATATCGAATTTTTGGGTGATTTTGGCCCGAATTTGAGATATTGACTTTGGGCACCTAAAATATCGATTTTTTGCATGTTTTGGGCCTATATTTTGAAAATATTCTAGCACTGAGTAGGCATGTACAGATCGCTTCTGGGACCCCAAAATATCGAATTTTCGTGTGTTTTGAGCCTGAATTTGAGATATAAACGGGTACAGAAGATGCATGCACATATCGACTTTTGGGCACCTAAAATATCGATTTTGAGCATGTTTTGGGTCTGTATCTCGAAAACATTCTAACTAGGAGTAGGGATGTACAGATCGCTTCTGGGACCCAAAAATACCAAATTTTCGGGTGTTTTGAGCCTGAATTTGAGATATAAACGGGTTCAGAAGATGCATGCACATATCGACTTTGGACACTGAAAATATCGATTTTCAGCATGTTTTGGGCCTGTATTTTGAAAACATTCTAGCACTGAGTAGGCATGTACAGATCGCTTCTGGAACCCCAAAATATCGAGTTTTTGGGTGTTTTGGCCGTGAATTTGAGATATCGACTTTGGGCACCTAAAATATCGATTTTTAGAATGTTTTGGGCCAATATTTTGAAAACATTCTAGCACTGACTAGACATGTACAGATCGCTTCTGGGACCCAAAATTATCAAATTTTCGGGTGTTTTGAGATTGAATTTGAGATATGAACGAGTGCAGAAGATGCATACACATGTTGACTTTGGGCACCTAAAATATCGATTTTCAGCATGTTTTGGGCCTGCATCTAAGTAGGCATGTACAGATCGTTTCTGGGACCCCAAAATATCGAATTTTCAGGTGTTTAGAGCCTGAATTTGAGATATAAACGGGTACAGAAGATGCATGCACATATCGACTTTTGGGCACCTAAAAGATCGATTTTCAGTATGTTTTGGGCCTGTATTTTGAAAATACTCTAACACGGAGTAGGCATGTACAGTTCGCTTCTGGGACACCAAAAATATCGAATTTTCGGGTGTTTTGGGCCTAAATTTGAAATATCGACTTTGGGCTCTTAAAATATCGATTTTTAGCATGTGTTGGGCCTATATTTTGCAAATATTCTAGCACTGAGTAGGCATGTACAGATAACTTGTTTGACCCCCAAAAATCGATTTTTCGGGTGTTTTGATCCTGAATTTGAGATATAAACGGGTACAGAAGATGCATGCACATATCGACTTTTGGGCACCTAAAATATCGATTTTGAGCATGTTTTGGGTCTGCATCTTGAAAATATTCTAAATAGGAGTAGGGATGTACAGATCGCTTCTAGGACCCAAAAATACCGAATTTTCGGGTGTTTTGAGCCTAAATTTGAGATATAAACGGGTACAGAAGATGCATGCACATTTTGACTTTGGGCACCTAAAATATCGTTTTTCAGCATGTTTTGGGCCTGTATTTGGAAAATACTCTAACTTGGAGAAGGCATGTACAGATCGCTTCTGGGACCCAAAAATATCGAATTTTCGGGTGTTTTGAGCCTGAATTTGAGATATAAACGGGTACATAAGATGCATGCACATATCGACTTTAGACACTTAAAATATCGATTTTTAGCATGTTTTGAGCCTATATTTTGAAAACATTCTAGCACTGATTAGACATGTACAGATCGCTTCTGGGACCCAAAATTATCAAATTTTCGGGTGTTTTGAGGTTGAATTTGAAATCTAAAAGAGTGCAGAAGATGCATACACATGATGACTTTGGGCACCTAAAATATCGATTTTCAGCATGTTTTGGGCCTGCATCCGAGTAGGCATGTACAGATCGCTTCTGGGACCCCAAAATATCGAATTCTCAGGTGTTTGGAGCCTGAATTTGAGATATAAACGGGTACAGAAGATTCATGCACATATCGACCTTTGGGCACCTAAAAGATCGATTTTCAGTATGTTTTGGGCTTGTATTTTGAAAATACTCTAACACGGAGTAGGCATGTACAGTTCGCTTCTGGGACCCCAAAATATCGAATTTTTTTTTTTTTTTGGCCTGAATTTGAAATATCGACATTGGGCACCTAAAATATCGATTTTTAGCATGTTTTGGGCCTATATTTTGAAAATATTCTAGCACTGAGTAGGCATGTACAGATTGCTTCTGGGACCCCAAAATATCGAATTTTCGGGTGTTTTGAGCCTGAATTTGAGTTATAAACGGGTACAGAAGATGCATGCACATATCGACTTTTGGGAACCTAATATATCGATTTTGAGCATGTTTTGGGTCTGTATCTTGAAAACATTCTAACTAGGAGTAGAGATGTACAGATCGCTTCTACCACCCAAAAATACCGAATTTTCGGGTGTTTTGAGCCTGAATTTGAGATATAAACGGGTACAGAAGATTCATGCACATATTGACTTTGGGCACGAAAAATATCGATTTTAAGCATGTTTTGGGCCTGTATATTGAAAATACTCTAACACGAAGTAGGCATGTACAGATCGCTTCTGGGACCCCAAAATATCGAATTTTTGGGTGTTTTTGGCCTGAATTTGTGATATCGACTTTGGGCACCTAAAATATAGATTTTTAGCATATTTTGGGCCTATATTTTGAAAATATTCTAGCACTGAGTAGGCATGTACAGATCGCTTCTGGGACCCCAAAATATCGAATTTTCGGGTGTTTTGAGCCTGAATTTGAGATATAAACGGGTACAGAAGATGCATGCACATATTGACTTTGGGCACCTAAAATATCGATTTTCAGCATGTTTTTAACCTATATTTTGAAAACATTCTAGCACTGACTAGACATGTACAGATCGCTTCTGGGATCCAAAATTATCATATTTTCGGGTGTTTTGAGGTTGAATTTGAGATATAAACGAATGCAGAAAATGCATACACATGTTGACTTTGGGCACCTAAAATATCGATTTTAAGAATGTTTTGGTCTGCATCCGAGTAGGCATGTACAGATCGCTTCTGGGACCCCAAAATATCAAATTCTCAGGTGTTTTGAGCCTGAATTTGAGATATAAACGGGTACAGAAGATTCATGCACATATCGACCTTTGGGCACCTAAAAGATCGATTTTCAGTATGTTTTGGGCTTGTATTTTGAAAATACTCTAACACGGAGTAGGCATGTACAGTTTGCTTCTGGGACCCCAAAATATCGAATTTTCGGGTGTTTTTGGCCTGAATTTGAAATATCGACATTGGGCACCTAAAATATCGATTTTTAGCATGTTTTGGGCCTATATTTTGAAAATATTCTAGCACTGAGTAGGCATGTACAGATTGCTTCTGGGACCCCAAAATATCGAATTTTCGGGTGTTTTGAGCCTGAATTTGAGTTATAAACGGGTACAGAAGATGCATGCACATATCGACTTTTGGGCACCTAAAATATCGATTTTGAGCATGTTTTGGGTCTGTATCTTGAAAACATTCTAACTAAGAGTAGAGATGTACAGATCGCTTCTACCACCCAAAAATTCCGAATTTTCGGGTGTTTTGAGCCTGAATTTGGGATATAAACGGGTACAGAAGATTCATGCACATATTGACTTTGGGCACGAAAAATATCGATTTTAAACATGTTTTGGGCCTGTATATTGAAAATACTCTAACACGAAGTAGGCATGTACAGATCGCTTCTGGGACCCCAAAATATCGAATTTTTTGGTGTTTATGGCCTGAATTTGAGATATCGACTTTGGGCACCTAAAATATCGATTTTTAGCATATTTTGGGCCTATATTTTGAAAATATTCTAGCACTGAGTAGGCATGTACAGATCGCTTCTGGGACCCCAAAATATCGAATTTTCGTGTGTTTTGAGCCTGAATTTGAGATATAAACGGGTACAGAAGATGCATGCACATATTGACTTTGGGCACCTAAAATATCGATTTTTAGCATGTTTTCGGCCTGTATTTTGAAACTACTCTAACCAGGAGTAGGCATGTACAGATCGCTTCTGGGACCCAAAAATGTCGAATTTTCGGGTGTTTTGAGCCTGAATTTGAGATATAAACGGGTACAGAAGATGCAAGCACATATCGACTTTGGATACTTAAAATATCGATTTTTAGCATGTTTTTAACCTTTATTTTGAAAACATTCTAGCACTGACTAGACATGTACAGATCGCTTCTGGGATCCAAAATTATCATATTTTCGGGTGTTTTGAGGTTGAATTTGAGATATAAACGAGTGCAGAAAATGCATACACATGTTGACTTGGGCACCTAAAATATCGATTTTCAGCATGTTTTGGGCCTGCATCTGAGTAGAATTGTTCAGATCGCTTCTGGGACCTCAAAATATCGAATTTTTGGGTGTTTGGAGCCTGAATTTGAGATATAAACGGGTACAGAAGATGAATAAACGGGAGCAGAAGATGCATACACATATTGACTTTGGTCACCTAAAATATCGATTTTCAGCTTGTTTTATGCCTGTATTTTGAAAATACTCTAACACGGAGTAGGCAAGTACAGATCGCTTCTGGGACCCCAAAATATCGAATTTTCTGGTGTTTTGAGCCTGAGTTTGAGATATAAACGGGTACAGAAGATGAATGCACATATCGACTTTGGACACTTAAAATATCGATTATTAGCATGTTTTGAGCCTATATTTTGAAAACATTCTAGCACTAAGTAGGTATGTACAGATCACTTCTGGGACCCCAAAATATCGAATTTTCGGGTGTTTTCAGCCTGAATTTGAGATATAAACGGGTACAGATAATGCATGCACATATTGACTTTAGGCACCTAAAATATCGATTTTCAGTATGTTTTGGGCCTATATATTGAAAATACTCTAACACGGAGTAGGCATGTACAGATCGCTTCTGGGACCCCAAAATATCGAATTTTTCGGCGTTTTGGGCCTGAATTTGAGATATCGACTTTGGGCACCTAAAATATCGATTTTCAGCCTGTTTTGGGCCTGTATTTTGAAAATACTCTAACTAGGAGTAGGCATGTACAGATTGCTTCTGGGACCCAAAAATAACGAATTTTCGGGTGTTTTGAGCCTGAATTTGAGATATAAACGGGTACAGAAGATGCATGCACATATCGACTTTGGACACTTAAAATATCGATTTTTTAGCATGTTTTGAGCCTATATTATTTTAAACATTCTAGCACTGACTAGACATGTACAAATCGCTTCTGGGACCCAAAATTATCGAATTTTCGGGTGTTTGGAGCCTGAATTTGAGATATAAACGGGTACAGAAGATGCATGCACATATCGACTTTGTGGGCACCTAAAAGATCAATTTTCATTATGTTTTGGGCCTGTATTTTGAAAATACTCTAACACGGAGTAGGCATGTACAGTTCGCTTCTGGGACCCCAAAATATCGAATTTTCGGGTGTTTTGGACCTGAATTTGAGATATCGACTTTGGCCACCTAAAATATCGATTTTTAGCATGTTTTGGGCCAATATTTTGAAAATATTCTAGCACTAAGTAGGCAAGTACAGATCACTTCTGGGACCCAAAAATATCGAATTTTCGGGTGTTTTGAGCCTGAATTTGAGATGTAAACGGTACAGAAGATGCATGCACATATTGACTTTGGGCACCTAAAATATCGATTTTCAGCATGTTTTGGGCCTGTATTTGGAAAATACTCTAACTTGGAGAAGGCATGTACAGATCGCTTCTGGGACCGAAAAAATCGAATTTTCGGGTGTTTGGAGCCTGAATTTGAGATATAAGCGGGTACAGAAGATGCTTGCACATATCGACTTTTGGGCACCTAAAAGATCGATTTTCAGTATGTTTTGGGCCTGTATATTGAAAATACTCTAACACGGAGTAGGCAAGTACAGTTCTCTTCTGGGACCCTAAAATATCGAATTTTCGGGTGTTTTGAGCCTGAAATTCAGATATAAACGGGTACAGAAGATGCATGCACATATCGACTTTTGGGCACTTAAAATATCGGTTTTGAGCATGTTTTGGGTCTGTATCTTGAAAACATTCTTACTAGGAGTAGGGATTTACAGATCGCTTCTAGGACCCAAAAACACCGAATTTTCGGGTGTTTTAATCCTGAATTTGAGATATAAACGGGTAAAGAAGATGCATGCACATATTGACTTTGGGCACCTAAAATATCGATTTTCAGCATGTTTTGGGCCTGTTTTTTGAAAATACTCTAACTAGGAGTAGGCATGTACAGATCACTTCTGGGACCCCAAAATATCGAATTTTTTCGTGTTTTGAGCCTGAGTTTGAGATATAAACGGGTACAGAAGATGCATGCACATATCGACTTTGGACACTTAAAATATCGATTTTTAGCATGTTTTGGGCCTATATTTTTTAAAACATTCTAGCACTGACTAGACATGTACAAATCGCTTCTCTGACCCAAAATTATCGAATTTTCGGGTGTTTTGAGCCTCAATTTGAGATATAAACGAGTGCAGAAGATGCATACACATGTTGACTTTGGGCACCTAAAATATCGATTTTCAGCATGTTTTGAGCCTATATTATTTTAAACATTCTAGCACTGACTAGACATGTACAAATCGCTTCTGGGACCCAAAATTATCGAATTTTCGGGTGTTTGGAGCCTGAATTTGAGATATAAACGGGTACAGAAGATGCATGCACATATCGACTTTGTGGGCACCTAAAAGATCAATTTTCATTATGTTTTGGGCCTGTATTTTGAAAATACTCTAACACGGAGTAGGCATGTACAGTTCGCTTCTGGGACCCCAAAATATCGAATTTTCGGGTGTTTTGGACCTGAATTTGAGATATCGACTTTGGCCACCTAAAATATCGATTTTTAGCATGTTTTGGGCCAATATTTTGAAAATATTCTAGCACTAAGTAGGCAAGTACAGATCACTTCTGGGACCCAAAAATATCGAATTTTCGGGTGTTTTGAGCCTGAATTTGAGATATAAACGGGTACAGATGATGCATGCACATATCGACTTTGGACACTTAAAATATCGATTTTTAGCATGTTTTGAGCCTATATTTTAAAAATACTCTAACACGGAGTAGGCATGTACAGTTCGCTTCTGGGACCCCAAAATATCGAATTTTCGGGTGTTTTGGGTCTGAATTTGAGATATCGACTTCGGGCACCTAAAAGATCAATTTTTAGCATGTTTTGGGCCTATATTTTGAAAATATTCTAGCACTAAGTAGGCATGTACAGATCACTTGTGGGACCCCCAAAAATCGAATTTTCGGGTGTTTTGAGCCTGAATTTGAGATGTAAACGGTACAGAAGATGCATGCACATATTGACTTTGGGCACCTAAAATATCGATTTTCAGCATGTTTTGGGCCTGTATTTGGAAAATACTCTAACTTGGAGAAGGCATGTACAGATCGCTTCTGGGACCGAAAAATATCGAATTTTCGGGTGTTTGGAGCCTGAATTTGAGATATAAGCGGGTACAGAAGATGCTTGCACATATCGACTTTTGGGCACCTAAAAGATCGATTTTCAGTATGTTTTGGGCCTGTATATTGAAAATACTCTAACACGGAGTAGGCAAGTACAGTTCGCTTCTGGGACCCCAAAATATCGAATTTTCGGGTGTTTTGAGCCTGAAATTCAGATATAAACGGGTACAGAAGATGCATGCACATATCGACTTTTGGGCACCTAAAATATCGATTTTCAGCATGTTTTGGGCCTGTTTTTTGAAAATACTCTAACTAGGAGTAGGCATGTACAGATCACTTCTGGGACCCCAAAATAACGAATTTTCTCGTGTTTTGAGCCTGAGTTTGAGATATAAACGGGTACAGAAGATGCATGCACATATCGACTTTGGACACTTAAAATATCGATTTTTAGCATGTTTTGGGCCTATATTTTTTAAAACATTCTAGCACTGACTAGACATGTACAAATCGCTTCTCTGACCCAAAATTATCGAATTTTCGGGTGTTTTGAGCCTCAATTTGAGATATAAACGAGTGCAGAAGATGCATACACATGTTGACTTTGGGCACCTAAAATATCGATTTTCAGCATGTTTTGGGCATGCATCGGAGTAGGCATGTACAGATCGCTTCTGGGACCCCAAAATATCGAATTTTCGGGTGTTTGGAGCCTGAATTTGAGATATAAACGGGTACAGAAGATGCATGCACATATCGACTTTGTGGGCACCTAAAATATCGATTTTCAGTATGTTTTGGGCCTGTATTTTGAAAATACTCTAACACGGAGTAGGCATGTACAGTTCGCTTCTGGGTCCCCAAAATATCGAATTTTCTGGTGTTTTTGGCCTGAATTTGAGATATCGACTTTGGGCACCTAAAATATCGATTTTTAGCATGTTTTGGGCCAATATTTTGAAAATATTCTAGCACTAAGTAGGCATGTACAGATCACTTCTGGGACCCTAAAATATCAAATTTTCGGGTGTTTTGAGCCTGAATTTGAGATATAAACGGGTACAGATGATTCATGCACATATCGACTTTGGACACTTAAAATATCGATTTTTAGCATGTTTTGTGCCTATATTTTGAAAAAATTCTAGCAACGAGTAGGCATGTACAGATCGCTTATGGGACCGAAAAATATCGAATTTTCGGGTGTTTTGAGGATAAATTTGAGATATAAACGGGTACAGAAGATGCATGCACATATCGACTTTTGGGCACCTAAAAGATCGATTTTCAGTATGTTTTGGGCCTGTATATTGAAAATACTCTAACACGGAGTAGGCAAGTACAGTTCGCTTCTGGGACCCCAAAATATCGAATTTTCGGGTGTTTTGAGCCTGAAATTCAGATATAAACGGGTACAGAAGATGCATGCACATATCGACTTTTGGGCCCTTAAAATATCGGTTTTGAGCATGTTTTGGGTCTGTATCTTGAAAACATTCTTACTAGGAGTAGGGATTTACAGATCGCTTCTAGGACCCAAAAACACCGAATTTTCGGGTGTTTTAATCCTGAATTTGAGATATAAACGGGTAAAGAAGATGCATGCACATATTGACTTTGGGCACCTAAAATATCGATTTTCAGCATGTTTTGGGCCTGTTTTTTGAAAATACTCTAACTAGGAGTAGGCATGTACAGATCACTTCTGGGACCCCAAAATATCGAATTTTTTCGTGTTTTGAGCCTGAGTTTGAGATATAAACGGGTACAGAAGATGCATGCACATATCGACTTTGGACACTTAAAATATCGATTTTTAGCATGTTTTGGGCCTATATTTTTTAAAACATTCTAGCACTGACTAGACATGTACAAATCGCTTCTCTGACCCAAAATTATCGAATTTTCGGGTGTTTTGAGCCTCAATTTGAGATATAAACGAGTGCAGAAGATGCATACACATGTTGACTTTGGGCACCTAAAATATCGATTTTCAGCATGTTTTGAGCCTATATTATTTTAAACATTCTAGCACTGACTAGACATGTACAAATCGCTTCTGGGACCCAAAATTATCGAATTTTCGGGTGTTTGGAGCCTGAATTTGAGATATAAACGGGTACAGAAGATGCATGCACATATCGACTTTGTGGGCACCTAAAAGATCAATTTTCATTATGTTTTGGGCCTGTATTTTGAAAATACTCTAACACGGAGTAGGCATGTACAGTTCGCTTCTGGGACCCCAAAATATCGAATTTTCGGGTGTTTTGGACCTGAATTTGAGATATCGACTTTGGCCACCTAAAATATCGATTTTTAGCATGTTTTGGGCCAATATTTTGAAAATATTCTAGCACTAAGTAGGCAAGTACAGATCACTTCTGGGACCCAAAAATATCGAATTTTCCGGTGTTTTGAGCCTGAATTTGAGATATAAACGGGTACAGATGATGCATGCACATATCGACTTTGGACACTTAAAATATCGATTTTTAGCATGTTTTGAGCCTATATTTTAAAAATACTCTAACACGGAGTAGGCATGTACAGTTCGCTTCTGGGACCCCAAAATATCGAATTTTCGGGTGTTTTGGGTCTGAATTTGAGATATCGACTTCGGGCACCTAAAAGATCAATTTTTAGCATGTTTTGGGCCTATATTTTGAAAATATTCTAGCACTAAGTAGGCATGTACAGATCACTTGTGGGACCCCCAAAAATCGAATTTTCGGGTGTTTTGAGCCTGAATTTGAGATGTAAACGGTACAGAAGATGCATGCACATATTGACTTTGGGCACCTAAAATATCGATTTTCAGCATGTTTTGGGCCTGTATTTGGAAAATACTCTAACTTGGAGAAGGCATGTACAGATCGCTTCTGGGACCGAAAAATATCGAATTTTCGGGTGTTTGGAGCCTGAATTTGAGATATAAGCGGGTACAGAAGATGCTTGCACATATCGACTTTTGGGCACCTAAAAGATCGATTTTCAGTATGTTTTGGGCCTGTATATTGAAAATACTCTAACACGGAGTAGGCAAGTACAGTTCGCTTCTGGGACCCCAAAATATCGAATTTTCGGGTGTTTTGAGCCTGAAATTCAGATATAAACGGGTACAGAAGATGCATGCACATATCAACTTTTGGGCACTTAAAATATCGGTTTTGAGCATGTTTTGGGTCTGTATCTTGAAAACATTCTTACTAGGAGTAGGGATTTACTTATCGCTTCTAGGACCCCAAAATATCGAATTTTCGGGTGTTTGGAGCCTGAATTTGAGATATAAACGGGTACAGAAGATGCATGCACATATCGACTTTGTGGGCACCTAAAATATCGATTTTCAGTATGTTTTGGGCCTGTATTTTGAAAATACTCTAACACGGAGTAGGCATGTACAGTTCGCTTCTGGGTCCCCAAAATATCGAATTTTCTGGTGTTTTTGGCCTGAATTTGAGATATCGACTTTGGGCACCTAAAATATCGAATTTTAGCATGTTTTGGGCCAATATTTTGAAAATATTCTAGCACTAAGTAGGCATGTACAGATCACTTCTGGGACCCTAAAATATCAAATTTTCGGGTGTTTTGAGCCTGAATTTGAGATATAAACGGGTACAGATGATTCATGCACATATCGACTTTGGACACTTAAAATATCGATTTTTAGCATGTTTTGTGCCTATATTTTGAAAAAATTCTAGGAACGAGTAGGCATGTACAGATCGCTTATGGGACCGAAAAATATCGAATTTTCGGGTGTTTTGAGGATAAATTTGAGATATAAACGGGTACAGAAGATGCATGCACATATCGACTTTTGGGCACCTAAAAGATCGATTTTCAGTATGTTTTGGGCCTGTATATTGAAAATACTCTAACACGGAGTAGGCAAGTACAGTTCGCTTCTGGGACCCCAAAATATCGAATTTTCGGGTGTTTTGAGCCTGAAATTCAGATATAAACGGGTACAGAAGATGCATGCACATATCGACTTTTGGGCCCTTAAAATATCGGTTTTGAGCATGTTTTGGGTCTGTATCTTGAAAACATTCTTACTAGGAGTAGGGATTTACAGATCGCTTCTAGGACCCAAAAATACCGAATTTTCGGGTGTTTTAATCCTGAATTTGAGATATAAACGGGTAAAGAAGATGCATGCACATATTGACTTTGGGCACCTAAAATATCGATTTTCAGCATGTTTTGGGCCTGTTTTTTTAAAATACTCTAACTAGGAGTAGGCATGTACAGATCACTTCTGGGACCCCAAAATAACGAATTTTCTCGTGTTTTGAGCCTGAGTTTGAGATATAAACGGGTACAGAAGATGCATGCACATATCGACTTTGGACACTTAAAATATCGATTTTTAGCATGTTTTGGGCCTATATTTTTTAAAACATTCTAGCACTGACTAGACATGTACAAATCGCTTCTCTGACCCAAAATTATCGAATTTTCGGGTGTTTTGAGCCTCAATTTGAGATATAAACGAGTGCAGAAGATGCATACACATGTTGACTTTGGGCACCTAAAATATCGATTTTCAGCATGTTTTGGGCATGCATCGGAGTAGGCATGTACAGATCGCTTCTGGGACCCCAAAATATCGAATTTTCGGGTGTTTGGAGCCTGAATTTGAGATATAAACGGGTACAGAAGATGCATGCACATATCGACTTTGTGGGCACCTAAAATATCGATTTTTAGTATGTTTTGGGCCTGTATTTTGAAAATACTCTAACACGGAGTAGGCATGTACAGTTCGCTTCTGGGTCCCCAAAATATCGAATTTTCTGGTGTTTTTGGCCTGAATTTGAGATATCGACTTTGGGCACCTAAAATATCGATTTTTAGCATGTTTTGGGCCAATATTTTGAAAATATTCTAGCACTAAGTAGGCATGTAAAGATCACTTCTGGGACCCTAAAATATCAAATTTTCGGGTGTTTTGAGCCTGAATTTGAGATATAAACGGGTACAGATGATTCATGCACATATCGACTTTGGACACTTAAAATATCGATTTTTAGCATGTTTTGTGCCTATATTTTGAAAAAATTCTAGCACCGAGTAGGCATGTACAGATCGCTTATGGGACCGAAAAATATCGAATTTTCGGGTGTTTTGAGGATAAATTTGAGATATAAACGGGTACAGAAGATGCATGCACATATCGACTTTTGGGCACCTAAAAGATCGATTTTCAGTATGTTTTGGGCCTGTATATTGAAAATACTCTAACACGGAGTAGGCAAGTACAGTTCGCTTCTGGGACCCCAAAATATCGAATTTTAGGGTGTTTTGAGCCTTTAATTCAGATATAAACGGGTACAGAAGATGCATGCACATATTGACTTTGGGCACCTAAAATATCGATTTTCAGCATGTTTTGGGCCTGTTTTTTGAAAATACTCTAACTAGGAGTAGGCATGTACAGATCACTTCTGGGACCCCAAAATAACGAATTTTCTCGTGTTTTGAGCCTGAGTTTGAGATATAAACGGGTACAGAAGATGCATGCACATATCGACTTTGGACACTTAAAATATCGATTTTTAGCATGTTTTGGGCCTATATTTTTTAAAACATTCTAGCACTGACTAGACATGTACAAATCGCTTCTCTGACCCAAAATTATCGAATTTTCGGGTGTTTTGAGCCTCAATTTGAGATATAAACGAGTGCAGAAGATGCATACACATGTTGACTTTGGGCACCTAAAATATCGATTTTCAGCATGTTTTGGGCATGCATCGGAGTAGGCATGTACAGATCGCTTCTGGGACCCCAAAATATCGAATTTTCGGGTGTTTGGAGCCTGAATTTGAGATATAAACGGGTACAGAAGACGCATGCACATATCGACTTTGTGGGCACCTAAAATATCGATTTTTAGCATGTTTAGAGCCTATATTATTTTAAACATCCTAGCACTGACTAGACATGTACAAATCGCTTCTGGGACCTAAAATTATCGAATTTTCGGGTGTTTGGAGCCTGAATTTGAGATATAAACGGGTACAGAAGATGCATGCACATATCGACTTTGTGGGCACCTAAAAGATCAATTTTCAGTATGTTTTGGGCCTGTATTTTGAAAATACTCTAACACGGAGTAGGCATGTACAGTTCGCTTCTGGGACCCCAAAATATCGAATTTTCGGGTGTTTTGGACCTTAATTTGAGATATCGACTTTGGGCACCTAAAATATCGATTTTTAGCATGTTTTGGGCTTATATTTTGAAAATTTTCTAGCACTAAGTAGGCATGTACAGATCACTTCTGGGACCCAAAAATATCGAATTTTCGGGTGTTTTGAGCCTGAATTTGAGATATAAACGGGTACAGATGATGCATGCACATATCGACTTTGGACACTTAAAATATCGATTTTTAGCATGTTTTGAGCCTATATTTTGAAAATACTCTAACACGGAGTAGGCATGTACAGTTCGCTTCTGGGACCCCAAAATATCGAATTTCGGTTGTTTTGGGCCTGAATTTGAGATATCGACTTCCGGCACCTAAAAGATCGATTTTTAGCGTATTTTGGGCCTATATTTTGAAAATATTTTAGCACTAACTAGGCATGTACAGATCACTTCTGGGACCCCAAAATATCGAATTTTCGGGTGTTTTGAGCCTAAATTTGAGATATAAACGGGTTCAGAAGATGCATGCACATATTGACTTTGGAAACTAAAAATATCGATTTTTAGCATGTTTTGAGCTTATATTTTGAAAACATTCTAGCACTGACAAGACATGTACAGATCGCTTCTGGGACCCAAAATTATCGAATTTTCGGGTGTTTGGAGCCTGAATTTGAAATATAAACAGGTACAGATGATGCATGCACATATCGACTTTGGACATTTAAAATATCGATTTTTAGCATGTTTAGAGCCTATATTATTTTAAACATCCTATCACTGACTAGACATGTACAAATCGCTTCTGGGACCCAAAATTATCGAATTTTCGGGTGTTTGGAGCCTGAATTTGAGATATAAACGGGTACAGAAGATGCAAGCACATATCGACTTTGTGGGCACCTAAAAGATAAATTTTCAGTATGTTTTGGGCCTGTATTTTGAAAATACTCTAACACGGAGTAGGCATGTACAGTTCGCTTCTGGGACCCCAAAATATCGAATTTTCGGGTGTTTTGGACCTTAATTTGAGATATCGACTTTGGGCACCTAAAATATCGATTTTTAGCATGTTTTGGGCTTATATTTTGAAAATTTTCTAGCACTAAGTAGGCATGTACAGATCACTTCTGGGACCCCAAAATATCGAATTTTGGGGTGTTTTGAACCTGAATTTGAGATATAAACGGGTACAGATGATGCATGCACATATCGACTTTGGACACTTAAAATATCGATTTTTAGCATGTTTTGAGCCTATATTTTGAAAATACTCTAACACGGAGTAGGCATGTACAGTTAGCTTCTGGGACCCAAAAATATCGAATTTTCGGGTGTTTTGGGTCTGAATTTGAGATATCGACTTCGGGCACCTAAAAGCTCAATTTTTAGCATGTTTTGGGCCTATATTTTGAAAATATTCTAGCACTAAGTAGGCATGTACAGATCACTTGTGGGACCCCCCAAAATCGAATTTTCGGGTGTTTTGAGCCTGAATTTGAGATATAAACGGGTACAGAAGATGCTTGCACATATCGACTTTTGGGCACCTAAAAGATCGATTTTCAGTATGTTTTGGGCCTGTATATTGAAAATACTCTAACACGGAGTAAGCAAGTACAGTTCGCTTCTGGGACCCCAAAATATCGAATTTTCGGGTGTTTTGAGCCTGAAATTCAGATATAAACGGGTACAGAAGATGCATGCACATATCGACTTTTGGGCACTTAAAATATCGGTTTTGAGCATGTTTTGGGTCTCTATCTTGAAAACTTTCTTACTAGGAGTAGGGATTTACAGATCGCTTCTAGGACCCAAAAATACCGAATTTTCGGGTGTTTTAATCCTGAATTTGAGATATAAACGGGTAAAGAAGATGCATGCACATATTGACTTTGGGCACCTAAAATATCGATTTTCAGCATGTTTTGGGCCTGTTTTTTGAAAATACTCTAACTAGGAGTAGGCATGTACAGATAACTTCTGGGACCCCAAAATATCGAATTTTCTCGTGTTTTGAGCCTGAGTTTGAGATATAAACGGGTACAGAAGAAGCATGCACATATCGACTTTGGTCACTTAAAATATCGATTTTTAGCATGTTTTGGGCCTATATTTTTTAAAACATTCTAGCACTGACTAGACATGTACAAATCGCTTCTCTGACCCAAAATTATCGAATTTTCGGGTGTTTTGAGCCTCAATTTGAGATATAAACGTGTGCAGAAGATGCATACACATGTTGACTTTGGGCACCTAAAATATCGATTTTCAGCATGTTTTGGGCCTGCATCGGAGTAGGCATGTACAGATCGCTTCTGGGACCCCAAAATATCGAATTTTCGGGTGTTTGGAGCCTGAATTTGAGATATAAACGGGTACAGAAGATGCATGCACATATCGACTTTGTGGGCACCTAAAAGATCGATTTTCAGTATGTTTTGGGCCTGTATTTTGAAAATACTCTAACACGGAGTAGGCATGTACAGTTCGCTTCTGGGTCCCAAAAATATCGAATTTTCTGGTGTTTTTGGCCTGAATTTGAGATATCGACTTTGGGCACCTAAAATATCGATTTTTAGCATGTTTTGGGCCAATATTTTGAAAATATTCTAGCACTAAGTAGGCATGTACATATCACTTCTGGGACCCAAAAATATCAAATTTTCGGGTGTTTTAAGGTTGAATTTGAGATATAAACGAGTGCAGAAGATGAATACACATGTTGACTTTGGGCACCTAAAATATCGATTTTCAACATGTTTTGGGCCTGCATTTGAGTAGGCATGTACAGATCGCTTCTGGGACCCCAAAATATCGAATTTTCGGGTGTTTGGAGCCTGAATTTGAGATATAAACGGGTACAGATGATGCATGCACATATCGATTTTGGATACTTAAAATATCGATTTTTAGCATGTTTTCAGCCTTTATTTTGAAAAAATTCAAGCACTGAGTAGGCATGTACAGATCGCTTCTGGGACCCAAAAATATCGAATTTTCGGGTGTTTTGAGGTTGAATTTGAGATATAAACGGATACAGAAGATGCATGCACATATTGACTTTGGGCACCTAAAAGATCGATTTTCAGTATGTTTTGTGCCTGTATTTTGAAAATACTCTAACACGGAGTAGGCATGTACAGTTCGCTTCTGGGACCCCAAAATATCGAATTCTCGGATGTTTTGTGCCTGAATTTGAGATATCGACTTTGGGCACCTAAAATATCGATTTTTAGCATGTTTTGGGCTTATATTTTGAAAATTTTCTAGAACTACGTAGGCATGTACAGATCACTTCTGGGACCCCAAAATATCGAATTTTTGGGTGTTTTGAGCCTGAATTTGAGATATAAACGGGTACAGATGATGCATGCACATATCGACTTTGGACACTTAAAATATCGATTTTTAGTATGTTTTGAGCATATATTTTGAAAACATTCTAGCACTGAGTAGGCATGTACAGATCGCTTCTGGGACCCAAAAATATCGAATTTTCGGGTGTTTTGAAACTGAATTTGAGATATCAACTTCGGGCACCTAAAAGATCGATTTTTAGCATATTTTGGGCCTATATTTTGAAAATATTCTAGCACTAACTAGGCATGTACAGATCACTTCTGGGACCCCAAAATATCGAATTTTCGGGTGTTTTGAGCCTAAATTTGAGATATAAACAGGTACAGATGATGCATGCACATATCGACTTTGGACACTTAAAATATCGATTTTTAGCATGTTTTGAGCATTTATTTTGAAAACATTCTAGCACTGAGTAGGCATGTAGAGATCGCTTCTGGGACCCAAAAATATCGAATTTTCGGGTGTTTTGAGGTAAAATTTGAGATATAAACGGGTACAGTAGATGCATCCACATATCGACTTTGGACACTTAAAATATCGATTTTCAGCCTGTTTTGGGCCTGAATTTGAAAACATTCTAGCACTGAGTAGGCATGTACAGATCGCTTCTGGGACCCCAAAATATCGAGTTTTAGGGAGTTTTGGACCTGAATTTGAGATATCAACTTTGGGCACCTAAAATATCGATTTTTAGCATGTTTTGGGCCTATATTTTGAAAATATTCTAGCACTGAGTAGGCATGTACAGATCGCTTCTGGGACCCCAAAATATCGAATTATCGGGTGTTATGAGCCTGAATTTGAGATATAAACGGGTACAGATGATGCATGCACATATCGACTTTTGGGCACCTAAAATATCGATTTTGGGCATGTTTTGGGTCTGTATCGTGAAAACATTCTAAATAGGAGTAAGGATGTACAGATCGCTTCTAGGACCAAAAAATACCGAATTTTCGGGTGTTTTGAGCCTGAATTTGAGATATAAACGGGTACAGAAGATGCATGCACATATTGACTTTGGGCACCTAAAAGATCGATTTTCAGTATGTTTTGTGCCTGTATTCTGAAAATACTCTAACACGGAGTAGGCATGTACAGTTCGCTTCTGGGACCCCAAAATATCGAATTCTCGGATGCTTTGTGCCTGAATTTGAGATATCGACTTTGAGCACCTAAAATATCGATTTTTAGCATGTTTTGGCTTATTTTTTGAAAATTTTCTAGCACTAAGTAGGCATGTACAGATCGCTTCTGGGACCCCAAAATAACGAATTTTCGGGTGTTTTGAGCCTGAATTTGTGATATAAACGGGTACAGAAGATGCATGCACATATCGACTTTTGGGCACCTAAAATATCGATTTTGAGCATGTTTTGGGTCTGTATCTTGAAAACATTCTAAATAGGAGTAGGGATGTACAGACCGCTTCTAGGACCAAAAAATACCGAATTTTCGGGTGTTTTGAGCCTGAATTTGAGATATAAACGGGTACAGAAGATGCATGCACATATTGACTTTGGGCACCTAAAATATCGATTTTCAGCATGTTTTGGGCCTGTATTTGGAAAATACTCTAACTTGGAGTAGGCATGTACAGATCGCTTCTGGGACCCAAAAATATCGAATTTTCGGGTGTTTTGAGCCTGAATTTGAGATATAAACGGGTACAGAAGATGCATTCACATATCGACTTTGGACACTAAAAATATCGATTTTTAGCATGTTTTGAGCTTATATTTTGAAAACATTCTAGCACTGACTAGACATGTACAGATCGCTTCTGGGACCCAAAATTATCGAATTTTCGGGTGTTTTGAGGTTGAATTTGAGATATAAACGAGTGCAGAAGATGAATACACATGTTGACTTTGGGCACCTAAAATATCGATTTTCAACATGTTTTGGGCCTGCATCTGAGTAGGCATGTACAGATCGCTTCTGGGACCCCAAAATATCGAATTTTCGGGTGTTTGGAGCCTGAATTTGAGATTTAAACAGGTACAGATGATGCATGCACATATCGATTTTGGATACTTAAAATATCGATTTTTAGCATGTTTTCCGCCTATATTTTGAAAAAAATTCGAGCACTGAGTAGGCATGTACAGATCGCTTCTGGGACCCAAAAATATCGAATTTTCGGGTGTTTTGAGGTTGAATTTGAGATATAAACGGATACAGAAGATGCATGCACATATTGACTTTGGGCACCTAAAAGATCGATTTTCAGTATGTTTTGTGCCTGTATTTTGAAAATACTCTAACACGGAGTAGGCATGTACAGTTCGCTTCTGGGACCCCAAAATATCGAATTATCGGATGCTTTGTGCCTGAATTTGAGATATCGACTTTGAGCACCTAAAATATCGATTTTTAGCATGTTTTGGCTTATTTTTTGAAAATTTTCTAGCACTAAGTAGGCATGTACATATCACTTCTGGGACCCCAAAATATCGAATTTTTGGGTGTTTTGAGCCTGAATTTGAGATATAAAACGGGTACAGATGATGCATGCACATATCGACTTTGGACACTTAAAATATCGATTTTTAGAATGTTTTGAGCCTATATTTTTAAAACATTCTAGCACTGAGTAGGCATGTACAGATCGCTTCTGGGACCCAAAAATAACGAATTTTCGGGTGTTCTGAGGTTGAATATAGGATATAAACGGGTGCAGAAGATGCATACACATATTGACTTTGGTCACCTAAAATATCGAGTTTCAGCTTGTTTTGGGCCTGTATTTTGAAAATACTCTAACACGGAGTAGGCATATACAGATCGCTTCTGGGACCCCAAAATATCAAATTTTCGGGTGTTTTGAGCCTGAATTTGTGATATAAACGGGTACAGAAGATGCATGCACATATCGACTTTTGGGCACCTAAAATATCGATTTTGAGCATGTTTTGGGTCTGTATCTTGAAAAGATTCTAAATAGGAGTAGGGATGTACAGACCGCTTCTAGGACCAAAAAATACCGAATTTTCGGGTGTTTTGAGCCTGAATTTGAGATATAAACGGGTACAGAAGATGCATGCACATATTGACTTTGGGCACCTAAAATATCGATTTTCATCATGTTTTGGGCCTGTATTTGGAAAATACTCGAACTTGGAGTAGGCATGTACAGATCGCTTCTGGGACCCAAAAATATCGAATTTTCGGGTGTTTTGAGCCTGAATTTGAGATATAAACGGGTACTGAAGATGCATTCACATATCGACTTTGGATACTAAAAATATCGATTTTTAGCATGTTTTGAGCTTATATTTTGAAAACATTCTAGCACTGACTAGACATGTACAGATCGCTTCTGGGACCCAAAATTATCGAATTTTCGGGTGTTTTGAGGTTGAATTTGAGATATAAACGAGTGCAGAAGATGCATACACATGTTGACTTTGGGCACCTAAAATATTGATTTTCAGCATGTTTTGGGCCTGCATCTGACTAGGCATGTACAGATCGCTTCTGGGACCCCAAAATATCGAATTTTCGGGGTGTTTGGAGCCTGAATTTGAGATATAAACGGGTACAGATGATGCATGCACATATCGATTTTGGGCACTTAAAATATCGATTTTTAGCATGTTTTGGGCCTATGTTTTGAAAAAATTCTAGCACTGAGTAGGCATGTAGAGATCGCTTCTGGGACCCCAAAATATCGAATTTTCGGGTGTTCTGAGGTAAAATTTGGGATATAAACGGGTGCAGAAGATTCATACACATATTGACTTTGGTACCCTAAAATATCGATTTTCAGCTTGTTTTGGGCCTGTATTTTGAAAATACTCTAACACGGAGTAGGCAAGTACAGATCGCTTCTGGGACCCCAAAATATCGAATTTTTGGGTGTTTTGAGCCTGAATTTGTGATATAAACGGGTACAGAAGATGCATGCACATATCGACTTTTGGGCACCTAAAAGACCGATTTTCAGTATGTTTTGGGCCTGTATATTGAAAATACTCTAACACGGAGTAGGCATGCACAGATCGCTTCTGTGACCCCAAAATATGGATTTTTTTGGTGTTTTGGGCCTGAATTTGAGATATCGACTTTGGGCACCTAAAATATCGATTTTTAGCATGTTTTGGGGCCTATATTTTGAAAATATTCTAGCACTAAGTAGGCATGTACAGATCGATTCTGGGACCCAAAAATATCGAATTTTCAGGTGGTTTGAGGTTGAATTTGGGATATAAACGGGTACAGAAGATGCAGGCACATATCGACTTTTGGGCACCTAAAAGATCGATTTTCCGTATGTTTTGGGCCTGTATTTTAAAAATACTCTAACACGGAGTAGGCATGTCCAGTTCGCTTCTGGGACCCCAAAATATCGTATTTTCGGGTGTTTTGGGCCTGAATTTGAGATATCGACTTTGGGCACCTAAAATATTGATTTTTAGCTTGTTTTTGGCCTATATTTTAAAAATATTCTAGCACTAAGTAGGCCTGTACAGATCACTTCTGGGACCCCAAAATATAGAATTTTCGGGTGTTTTGAGCCTGAATTTGAGATATAAACGGGTACAGAAGATGCATGCACATATTGACTTTTGGGCACCTAAAATATCGATTTTGAGCATGTTTTGGGTCTGTATCTCGAAAACATTCTAACTAGGAGTATGGATGTACAGATCGCTTCTGGGACCCAAAAATACCGAATTTTCGGCTGTTTTGAGCCTGAATTTGAGATATAAACGGGTTCAGAAGATGCATGCACATATCGACTTTGGACACTGAAAATATCGATTTTCAGCATGTTTTGGGCCTGTATTTTGAAAACATTCTAGCACTGAGTAGGCATGTACAGATCGCTTCTGGGACCCCAAAATATCGAGTTTTTGGGTGTTTTGGACCTGAATTTGAGATATCGACTTTGGGCAACTAAAATATCGATTTTTAGCATGTTTTGGGCCTATATTTTGTAAACATTATAGCACTGACTAGACATGTACAGATCCTTTCTGGGACCCAAAATTATCAAATTTTCGGGTGTTTTGAGGTTGAATTTGAGATATAAACGAGTGCAGAAGATGCATACACATGTTGACTTTGGGCACCTAAAATATCGATTTTCAGCATGTTTTGGGCCTGCATCTGAGTAGGCATGTACAGATCGATTCTGGGACCCAAAAATATCGAATTTTTGGGTGTTTAGAGCCTGAATTTGAGATATAAACGGGTAGAGAAGATGCATGCACATATCGACTTTTGGGCACCTAAAAGATCGATTTTCAGCCTGTTTTGGGCCTGTATTTTGAAAATACTCTAACTAGGAGTAGGCATGTACAGATCGCTTCTGGGACCCCAAAATATCGAATTTTCGGGTGTTTTGAGCCTGAATTTGAGATATAAACGGGTACAGAAGATGCATGCACATATCGACTTTGGAAACTTAAAATATCGATTTTTAGCATGTTTTGAGCCTATATTTTGAAAACATTCTAGCACTGACTAGACATGTACAGATCACTTCTGGGATCCCAAAATATCGAATTTTCGGGTGTTTTGAGGTTGAATTTGGGATATAAACGGGTGCAGAAGATGCATACACATGTTGACTTTGGTCACCTAAAATATCGATTTTCAGCTTGTTTTGGGCTTGTATGTTGAAAATACTCTAACACGGAGTAAGCAAGTACAGATCGCTTCTGGGACCCTAAAATATCGAATTTTCGGGTGTTTTGAGCCTGAATTTGAGATATAAACGGGTACAGAAGATGCATCCACTTATCGACATTTGGGCACCTAAAAGATCGATTTTAAGTATGTTTTGGGCCTGTATATTGAAAATACTCTAACACGGAGTAGGCATGTACAGATCGCTTCTGGGACCCCAAAATATCGAATTTTTAGGTGATTTTGGCCTGAATTTGAGATATCGACTTTGGGCACCTAAAATATCGATTTTTAGCATGTTTTGGGCCTATATTTTGAAAATATTCTAGCACTGAGTAGGCATGTACAGATCGCTTCTGGGACCCCAAAATATCGAATTTTCGTGTGTTTTGAGCCTGAATTTGAGATATAAACGGGTACAGAAGATGCATGCACATATCGACTTTTGGGGACCTAAAATATCGATTTTGACCATGTTTTGGGTCTGTATCTTGAAAACATTCTAACTAGGAGTAGGGATGTACAGATCGCTTCGAGGACCCAAAAATACCGAATTTTCGGGTGTTTTGAGCCTGAATTTGAGATATAAACGGGTAGAGAAGATGCATGCACATATTGACTTTGGGCACCTAAAATATCGATTTTCAGCATGTTTTGGGCCTGTATTTTGAAAACTTTCTTACTAGGAGTAGGCATGTACAGATCTCTTCTGGGACCCAAAAATATCGAATTTTCGGGTGTTTTGAGCTTGAATTTGAGATATAAACGGGTACAGATGATGCATGCACATATCGACTTTGGACACTTAAAATATCGATTTTTAGCATGTTTTGAGCCTATATTTTGAAAAAATTCTAGCACTGAGTAGGCATGTACAGATCGCTTCTGGGACCCAAAAATAACGAATTTTAGGGTGTTTTGGGCCTGAATTTGAGATATCGACTTTGGGCACCTAAAATATCGATTTTAGCATGTTTTTGGCCTATATTTTGAAAATATTCTAGCACTAAGTAGGCATGTACAAATCACTTCTGGGACCCCAAAATATCGAATTTTCGGGTGTTTTGAGCCTGAATTTGAGATATAAACGGGTACAGATGATGCATGCACATATCGACTTTGGACACTTAAAATATCGATTTTTAGCATGTTTTGAGCCTATATTTTGAAAAAATTCTAGCACTGAGTAGGCATGTACAGATCGCTTCTGGGACCCAAAAATATCAAATTTTCGGGTGTTTTGAGGTTAAATTTGGGATATAAACGGGTCCAGAAGATGTATGCACATATCGACTTTGGACACTTAAAATATCGATTTTTAGCATGTTTTGAGCCTATATTTTGAAAACATTCTAGCACTGACTAGACATGTACAGATCGCTTCTGGGACCCAAAATTATCAAATTTTCGGGTGTTTTGAGGTTGAATTTGAGATATAAACGAGAGCAGAAGATGCATACACATGTTGACTTTGAGCACCTAAAATATCGATTTTCAGCATGTTTTGGGCCTGCATCTGAGTAGGCATGTACAGATCGCTTCTGGGACCCCAAAATATCGAATTTTCGGGTGTTTTGGGCCTGAATTTGAGATATAACCGGGTACAGAAGGTGCATGCACATATCGACTTTTGGGCACCTAAAAGATCGATTTTCAGTATGTTTTAGGCCTGTATTTTGAAAATACTCTAACACGGAGTAGGCATGTACAGTTCGCTTCTGGGACCCCAAAATATCGAATTTTAGGGTGTTTTGGGCCTGAATTTGAAATATCGACTTTGGGCACCTATAATATCGATTTTTAGCATGTTTTGGGCCTATATTTTGAAAATATTCTAGCACATAGTAGGCATGTACAGATCGCATCTGAGACCCCAAAATATCGAATTTTCGGGTGTTTTGAGCCTGAATTTGAGATATAAACGGGTACAGAAGATGCATGCACATATCGACTTTTGGGCACCTAAAATATCGATTTTCAGCATGTTTTGGGCCTGTATTTTGAAAATACTCTAACTAGGAGTAGGCATGTACAGATCGCTTCTGAGACCCAAAAATATCGAATTTTCGGGTGTTTTGAGCCTGAATTTGAGATATAAACGGGTACAGATGATGCATGCACATATAGACTTTGGACACTTAAAATATCGATTTTTAGCATGTTTTGAGCCTATATTTTGAAACATTCTAGCACTGACTAGACATGTACAGATCGGTTCTGGGACCCAAAATTATCAAATTTTCGGGTGTTTTGAGCCTGAATTTGAGATATAAACGAGTGAAGAAGATGCATACACATGTTGACTTTGGGCACCTAAAATATCGATTTTCAGCATGTTTTGGGCCTGCATCTCAGTAGGCATGTACAGATCGCTTCTGGGACCACAAAATATTGAATTTTCGGGTGTTTGGAGCCTGAATTTGAGATATAAACGGGTACAGAAGATGCATGCACATATCGACTTTTGGGCACCTAAAAGATAGATTTTCAGTATGTTTTGGGCCTGTATTTTGAAAATACTCTAACACGGAGTAGGCATGTACAGTTCGCTTCAGGGACCCCAAAATATCGTATTTTCGGGTGTTTTGGGCCTGAATTTGATATATCGACTTCTAGCACCTAAAATATTGATTTTTAGCTTGTTTTTGGCCTATATTTTAAAAATATTCTAGCACTAAGTAGGCCTGTACAGATCACTTCTGGGACCCCAAAATATAGAATTTTCGGGTGTTTTGAGCCTGAATTTGAGATATAAACGGGTACAGATAATGCATGCACATATCGATTTTGTACACTTAAAATATCGATTTTTAGCATGTTTTGAGCCTATATTTTGAAAACATTCTAGCACTGAGTAGGCATGTACAGATTGCTTCTGGGACCCAAAAATATCGAATTTTCGGGTGTTTTGAGGTTGAATTTGGGATATAAACGGGTGCAGAAGATGCATACACATATTGACTTTGGTCACCTAAAATATCGATTTTCAACTTGTTTTTGGCCTGTATTTTGAAAATACTTTAACACGGAGTAGGCAAGTACAGATCGCTTCTGGGACCCCGAAATATCGAATTTTCGGGTGTTTTGAGCCTGAGTTTGAGATATAAACGGGTACAGAAGATGCATGCACATATCGACTTTGGACACTTAAAATACCGATTTTTAGCATGTTTTGAGCCTATATTTTGAAACATTCTAGCACTGACTAGACATGTACAGATCGGTTCTGAGACCCAAAATTATTAAATTTTCGGGTGTTTTGAGCCTGAATTTGAGATATAAACGAGTGCAGAAGATGCATACACATGTTGACTTTGGGCACCTAAAATATCGATTTTCAGCATGTTTTGGGCCTGCATCTCAGTAGGCATGTACAGATCGCTTCTGGGACCACAAAATATTGAATTTTCGGGTGTTTGGAGCCTGAATTTGAGATATAAACGGGTACAGAAGATGCATGCACATATCGACTTTTGGGCACCTAAAAGATAGATTTTCAGTATGTTTTGGGCCTGTATTTTGAAAATACTCTAACACGGAGTAGGCATGTACAGTTCGCTTCTGGGACCCCAAAATATAGAATTTTCGGGTGTTTTGGGCCTGAATTTGATATATCGACTTCTAGCACCTAAAAGATGGATTTTTATCATGTTTTGGGCCTATATTTTGAAAACATTCTAGCACTGAGTAGGCATGTACAGATCGCTTCTGGGACCCAAAAGTATCGACTTTTCGGGTGTTCTGAGGTTGAATATGGGATATAAACGGGTGCAGAAGATGCATACACATAATGACTTTGGTCACCTAAAATATCGATATTAAGCTTGTTTTGGGCCTGTATTTTGAAAATACTCTAACACGGAGTAGGCATGTACAGATCGCTTGTGGGACCACAAAATATCGAATTTTCGGGTGTTTTGAGCCTGAATTTGTGAAATAAACGGGTACAGAAGATGCATGCACATATCGACTTTTGGGCACCTAAAATATCGATTTTGAGCATGTTTTGGGTCTGTATCTTGAAAACATTCTAAATAGGAGTAGGGATGTACAGATCGCTTCTAGGACCCAAAAATACCGAATTTTCGGGTGTTTTGAGCCTGAATTTGAGATATAAACGGGTACAGAAGATGCATGCACATATTGACTTTGGGCACCTAAAATATCGATTTTCAGCATGTTTTGGGCCTGAATTTGGAAAATACTCTAATTTGGAGTAGGCATGTACAGATCGCTTCTGGGACCCAAAAATATCGAATTTTCGAGTGTTTTGAGCCTGAATTTGAGATATAAACGGGTACAGAAGATGCATTCACATATCGACTTTGGACACTAAAAATATCGATTTTTAGCATGTTTTGAGCTTATATTTTGAAAACATTCTAGCACTGACTAGACATGTACAGATCGCTTCTGGGACCCAAAATTATCGAATTTTCGGGTGTTTTGAGGTTGAATTTGAGATATAAACGAGTGCAGAAGATGCATACACATGTTGACTTTGGGCACCTGAAATATCAATTTTCAGCATGTTTTGGGCCTGCATCTGAGTAGGCATGTACAGATCGCTTCTGGGACCCCAAAATATTGAATTTTCGGGTGTTTGAAGTCTGAATTTGAGATATAAACGGGTACAGAAGATGAATGCACATATCGACTTTTGGGCACCTAAAAGATCGATTATCAGTATGTTTTGGGCCTGTATTTTGAAAATACTCTAACACGGAGTAGGCATGTACAGTTCGCTTCTGGGACCCCAAAATATCGAATTTTCGGGTGTTCTGGGCCTGAATTTGAAATATCGACTTTAGGCACCTGAAATATCGATTTTTAGCATGTTTTGGGCCTATATTTTGAAAATATTCTATCTCTGAGAAGGCATGTACAGATCGATTCTGGGACCCCAAAATATCGAATTTTCGGGTGTTTTGAGCCTGAATTTGAGATATAAACGGGTACAGAAGATGCATGCACATATCGACTTTTGGGCACCTAAAATATCGATTTTGAGCATGTTTTGGGTCTGTATCTCGAAAACATTCTAACTAGGAGTATGGATGTACAGATCGCTTCTGGGACCCAAAAATACCGAATTTTCGGCTGTTTTGAGCCTGAATTTGAGATATAAACGGGTTCAGAAGATGCATGCACATATCGACTTTGGACACTGAAAATATCGATTTTCAGCATGTTTTGGGCCTGTATTTTGAAAACATTCTAGCACTGAGTAGGCATGTACAGATCGCTTCTGGGACCCCAAAATATCGAGTTTTTGGGTGTTTTGGACCTGAATTTGAGATATCGACTTTGGGCAACTAAAATATCGATTTTTAGCATGTTTTGGGCCTATATTTTGTAAACATTATAGCACTGACTAGACATGTACAGATCCTTTCTGGGACCCAAAATTATCAAATTTTCGGGTGTTTTGAGGTTGAATTTGAGATATAAACGAGTGCAGAAGATGCATACACATGTTGACTTTGGGCACCTAAATTATCGATTTTCAGCATGTTTTGGGCCTGCATCTGAGTAGGCATGTACAGATCGATTCTGGGACCCAAAAATATCGAATTTTCGGGTGTTTAGAGCCTGAATTTGAGATATAAACGGGTAGAGAAGATGCATGCACATATCGACTTTTGGGCACCTAAAAGATCGATTTTCAGCCTGTTTTGGGCCTGTATTTTGAAAATACTCTAACTAGGAGTAGGCATGTACAGATCGCTTCTGGGACCCCAAAATATCGAATTTTCGGGTGTTTTGAGCCTGAATTTGAGATATAAACGGGTACAGAAGATGCATGCACATATCGACTTTGGAAACTTAAAATATCGATTTTTAGCATGTTTTGAGCCTATATTTTGAAAACATTCTAGCACTGACTAGACATGTACAGATCACTTCTGGGATCCCAAAATATCGAATTTTCGGGTGTTTTGAGGTTGAATTTGGGATATAAACGGGTGCAGAAGATGCATACACATGTTGACTTTGGTCACCTAAAATATCGATTTTCAGCTTGTTTTGGGCTTGTATTTTGAAAATACTGTAACACGGAGTAAGCAAGTACAGATCGCTTCTGGGACCCTAAAATATCGAATTTTCGGGTGTTTTGAGCCTGAATTTGAGATATAAACGGGTACAGAAGATGCATCCACTTATCGACATTTGGGCACCTAAAAGATCGATTTTAAGTATGTTTTGGGCCTGTATATTGAAAATACTCTAACACGGAGTAGGCATGTACAGATCGCTTCTGGGACCCCAAAATATCGAATTTTTAGGTGATTTTGGCCTGAATTTGAGATATCGACTTTGGGCACCTAAAATATCGATTTTTAGCATGTTTTGGGCCTATATTTTGAAAATATTCTAGCACTGAGTAGGCATGTACAGATCGCTTCTGGGACCCCAAAATATCGAATTTTCGTGTGTTTTGAGCCTGAATTTGAGATATAAACGGGTACAGAAGATGCATGCACATATCGACTTTTGGGGACCTAAAATATCGATTTCGACCATGTTTTGGGTCTGTATCTTGAAAACATTCTAACTAGGAGTAGGGATGTACAGATCGCTTCGAGGACCCAAAAATACCGAATTTTCGGGTGTTTTGAGCCTGAATTTGAGATATAAACGGGTACAGAAGATGCATGCACATATTGACTTTGGGCACCTAAAATATCGATTTTCAGCATGTTTTGGGCCTGTATTTTGAAAATACTCTAACTAGGAGTAGGCATGTACAGATCTCTTCTGGGACCCAAAAATATCGAATTTTCGGGTGTTTTGAGCTTGTATTTGAGATATAAACGGGTACAGATGATGCATGCACATATCGACTTTGGACACTTAAAATATCGATTTTTAGCATGTTTTGAGCCTATATTTTGACAAAATTCTAGCACTGAGTAGGCATGTACAGATCGCTTCTGGGACCCAAAAATAACGAATTTTAGGGTGTTTTGGGCCTGAATTTGAGATATCGACTTTGGGCACCTAAAATATCGATTTTAGCATGTTTTTGGCCTATATTTTGAAAATATTCTAGCACTAAGTAGGCATGTACAAATCACTTCTGGGACCCCAAAATATCGAATTTTCGGGTGTTTTGAGCCTGAATTTGAGATATAAACGGGTACAGATGATGCATGCACATATTGACTTTGGACACTTAAAATATCGATTTTTAGCATGTTTTGAGCCTATATTTTGAAAGAATTCTAGCATTGAGTAGGCATGTACAGATCGCTTCTGGGACCCAAAAATATCAAATTTTCGGGTGTTTTGAGGTTAAATTTGGGATATAAACGGGTCCAGAAGATGCATGCACATATCGACTTTGGACACTTAAAATATCGATTTTTAGCATGTTTTGAGCCTATATTTTGAAAACATTCTAGCACTGACTAGACATGTACAGATCGCTTCTGGGACCCAAAATTATCAAATTTTCGGGTGTTTTGAGGTTGAATTTGAGATATAAACGAGAGCAGAAGATGCATACACATGTTGACTTTGAGCACCTAAAATATCGATTTTCAGCATGTTTTGGGCCTGCATCTGAGTAGGCATGTACAGATCGCTTCTGGGACCCCAAAATATCGAATTTTCGGGTGTTTTGGGCCTGAATTTGAGATATAACCGTGTACAGAAGGTGCATGCACATATCGACTTTTGGGCACCTAAAAGATCGATTTTCAGTATGTTTTAGGCCTGTATTTTGAAAATACTCTAACACGGAGTAGGCATGTACAGTTCGCTTCTGGGACCCCAAAATATCGAATTTTAGGGTGTTTTGGGCCTGAATTTGAAATATCGACTTTGGGCACCTATAATATCGATTTTTAGCATGTTTTCGGCCTATATTTTGAAAATATTCTAGCACTGAGTAGGCATGTACAGATCGCATCTGGGACCCCAAAATATCGAATTTTCGGGTGTTTTGAGCCTGAATTTGAGATATAAACGGGTACAGAAGATGCATGCACATATCGACTTTTGGGCACCTAAAATATCGATTTTCAGCATGTTTTGGGCCTGTATTTTGAAAATACTCTTACTAGGAGTAGGCATGTACAGATCGCTTCTGAGACCCAAAAATATCGAATTTTCGGGTGTTTTGAGCCTGAATTTGAGATATAAACGGGTACAGATGATGCATGCACATATCGACTTTGGACACTTAAAATATCGATTTTTAGCATGTTTTGAGCCTATATTTTGAAAACATTCTAGCACTGAGTAGGCATGTACCGATCGCTTCTGGGACCCAAAAATATCGAATTTTAGGGTGTTTTGGGCCTGAATTTGAGATATCGACTTTGGGCACCTAAAATATCGATTTTTAGCATGTTTTGGGCCTATTTTTTGAAAATATTCTAGCACTAAGTAGGCATGTACAGATCACTTCTGGGACCCCAAAATATCGAATTTTGGGGTGTTTTGAGCCTGAATTTGAGATATAAACGGGTACAGATGATACATGCACATATCGACTTTGGACACTTAAAATATCGATTTTTAGCATGTTTTGAGCCTATATTTTGAAAAAATTCTAGCACTGAGTAGGCATGTACAGATCGCTTCTGGGACCCAAAAATATCGAATTTTCGGGTGTTTTGAGGTTAAATTTGGGATATAAACGGGTACAGAAGATGCATATACATATCGACTTTGGACACTTAAAATATCGATTTTTAGCAAGTTTTGAGCCTATATTTTGAAAACATTCTAGCACTGACTAGACATGTACAGATCGCTTCTGGGACCCAAAATTATCAAATTTTCGGGTGTTTTGAGGTTGAATTTGAGATATAAACGAGTGCAGAAGATGCATACACATGTTGACTTTAGGCACCTAAAATATCGATTTTCAGCATGTTTTGGGCCTGCATCTGAGTAGGCATGTACAGATCGCTTCTGGGACCCCAAAATATCGAATTTTCGGGTGTTTGGAGCCTGAATTTGAGATATAACCGGGTACAGAAGATGCATCCACATATCGACTTTGGGCACCTAAAATATCGATTATTGGTATAGTGAAACCAGTACAGCTGGTTGCTATAGAATAGGCCCCTTCACAAGCCCAGGCCCCGTGTAGGCATAATCTGGGTTGGAAGGGTCAATTCCGTGACGTTCATCAGAAGTAAATAAAATTCAAATCTGGCGCTGTACTGATAGTGGAGCCACCTGGTGGTGGTGAGGTGAGGTATTAAGCCCCTCCTCCGCTGAATACCGCTCGTCCACTCTGTCGCGGAACACACGCCTGTCAACATCTACGTTCCTCGCTGCTACGCTATGGTATTGTGTCGCGTGTTCCTGCTAATTTTTCTTTTGTGTTCTAGTGGCTGGCCTGCTTTGCAGATGTATAATGTGTGTTTTCTAGGAGGGTTTTTAGGTGTTTATGGGGGTTTTTTCTTCGTTAGGACTTAGTTCTTTCCTTAAGCGAAGGGGGCTTTTCAGCCCCTGTTTTCGGAGTTTTTCTCCGTCTGTCCCCTATTTCACTGTCCCTCCTGCCACTAGTACATTCTTCGTGTGTATTTTATCGGGGTTTTCTGGGGTTTTTAGCGAGGTTAGTGGGTGCCACGTGGGACTTCCCCACCCCACGTAGTGACCACATGGGGTCTTTGCAGCCCTTCCTCTTGCCTTCCCCGATTATTATGTGTCCCCTCTCGGTAGGGAGGAGTGAGAGTTGTGCCCTGGTTCTCTCTTCCTCTCCCGGGCGGGGTTTTTTTATTTTATTTTGGGGTTTTTCCATTATTTTCAGCCTGGAGTGTTTCTTCTCAGGCTATCGGGTCCCCTCCTACCCCTCCTTCTGGTTCATCGGTCCGGGGGGGCCCCTTTTTTACCCGCTCCATGTGGCGGACGATTATGGTTTTACGGGGTTTTTCCCTGGGCGGCTGCGCGAGTGTGGGGGATTGTGTTCTGGTCCCCAGGTTCAGCAGGCGTGTCCCGCGCTTCTTTCCTTCGGGGAGGATGGGTTTGTGTTCCAGTGTTTGCACGTATTAACCCATGTTTGTGTATTCTTTTCTCCCCCAGCCTACTCGTGCCCTTTGTGCTGCCTCAGGATGTACCGTGCGGGTCTCGCCTGACGGACACCTGCACTGTTCTCCTCACGCACCCTGCTTCACTCCCTTGGGTTACGACCCTTTGGCGTGTGGTGTGTGCCGCCCCTGGGCTGAGTTGTGTCGGGTTACCTCCCCTTCTGCCCGCTCCAAGCTCCCTGCCCTTGCTTCTCTTCGTATGGCGTGGACGAGGGCTAGGAGAATGGCCCACAAACGAGACGGTTCTTCTTTGGCGTGGGTGGACCCGATTTTGGGAGCGGACCTGGGTTTATTCAGGACCCGTTACCCTTCTTCCTGTCTCTCGGAGTCTCAGGGGCTAGAACCTCCTGAGGCCCGAGAGATTGAGCCTGCTTCCCTAGGCGGTACTACGACTCCTTCTCGGGGCTTATCCCCCCGGGAAGCGAGCGAGTCTGTCGCGCTGGTTCTCCCGACTGCCTCACCGGTACAAGGGCCCAGCAGGGAACCCCCAGCTTCGCCTCCTGCTAGAGCTGGCTCCTCAGGCCTCTCTAGAGGACGCAAGCGTTCGGCTAAAAGGTCCCGCCACTCCAGGAAGTCCCGTGCTCGTCGCCGTTCTCCTTCCTCCTCGTCTTCGTCGTCCTCTTCCTCTTCTTCGTCGTCGGGGAGCTCTCCTTCGCCCGCCCGCAATTCCCGCAGGGGTAAGCGGGGGGGGGACAGCCCCTCGTCGAGGAAGATAGTTAAGATCTTCCACACCCTTATTCCTCACGCTTTTCCTGGGGCTTCCGTCGCGCAACCTCAGGCTGTCGCTACGGAACCCGCTCCTGTTCCCCCGCCTCCCGCTGCTGCTCCCGTCGAGGGCTCGAGTCCTCCCGGGGATGTGGGAGTCCTTTTCGTGCCTCCCGTTTCCCCAGGGCTCGAGTCTCCGTCGGGGGACGTAGCTGAGGAGTTGGTTACCTCCGCACCCCCGTCCCCGTCACCCCCTCCTTCGGGAGACGGATACCTTCCCTACTCTTGGTCTCTCCTCCCTCCTGCTTGGACCCACTCTTCGGAGGAGGGCAGACTGGTGGCCTGGTCTCCGGACACAGCTCAACCAGACGTGTGGATCCGGAGGGATGACGTCGTGGTGAAGTGGGGGGCGGATGAGAAGGGCGAGGCTATTCCCTTCTACAAGGTCCGTCCTATCTCAGCGCCCTTACCCACTTCAGCTAGGGTGTCCTCTGCGGCTACCCTGGACGCGATGGGTTTCCTGGTGGAGTACAGCCAGCTACACTTGTCCGGGGCTTGGAGGATTGACCGCTCCCACGGTAACACGGCTCTCCTCCTTTCCCCGGACGCGTACTTCCTGGGGGATAAGAGTGAAGGGGACCTGGATATTCCAGCCCTTCTCCTTAAGTCCCTGGACCACCAGAGGAACAACGCGCCCAGGAAGCCCCCTCCTCCGTCTTTCCCCGTCATCCTCCCTCATTCCCGGGCTCCCCCGGGCTTGAGGGAGTGCCTGTGGAAGACGGAGAAGGAGCCCCCGGTCCCCTATCAGCTGAAGGAGCCCGATGGTAAGTTGAGGCAGGCGGAGTCTGCTACCCGTCTGGAGCTGGCCCACACCATCTCCACGGGAGCAGCCGCCTCATTGATTAGGGACTGCCTCAACGCCCTAACAAACTCCTACCACGAGATGTCGGGTGTACAGCTAGCGTGAGTACCTTTCTCGTGTATCATGTTTGTAGGGATGCTGGGTAGAGGGTCTCCCTGTTACTCCCGGGTACTTATCCCCGGGTTCGCTCGGTTTTTTCCTTGTTTACCCCTTACAGTGACACCCTCTCTTCCATGGCCACCGTGATGGAGGGCGTGGCGGCAATGGCTACCCACTTCATGCGGGAGGAGGCGAAGGCGTTCGCCGAGGCGAGACTGGCAACCCGCCAAGCGGCAGCTAAATCTGCGCCGGAAATGGCACAGAGGGGAGTGGTACGAGCTGTCCCCTTGTCCCCCGCCCTCTTTGACCAACCGGCGACAGACACGATCTTCGCCTCCCTCCCAACGGTAATTAATTTACCAAAGCCTTCCACCTCCAAGTAAGTACCTCTCGTGTTCGTCTTACCCGAGTTGTCACGGGGTGAAATGAAAGGATTTTCGGGTCTACTTTGGGTCCTAATCATTCTGTTTGTCCGTAGGCCACGTGCCCCACAGCCAGCCAGACCAGCCTACCAGCCCCGGAGGCCCTCCCAGCCCTCCAGGCTACCGAGGCCCTCCTATCCCACTCCCCCGAGAGCACACAACAGGCCCTCCCAGAGGGGCCAGCAGCCCTTTCGAGGAAGGGGACAGGTCTCCAAGCCCTTCTCGAAGCCCAAGTCCTCCTTCAACCACCCCTCCCAGAAGGACCGCGCCACTTGAGGGTCCCACTCTGGGCTGCCTCACAGGGTGGTCAGCAGCCTGGCCCACCCACGGCTGGGCAGCAAGGATAATTCGCCAGGGCCTGTCATGGCCCTGGATTACTGTTCCGGTGAGTAACTGTCATCCTTACTGTCTGACATATGAATTATGCCTAATCCCGTCCTTGGGCTACCGTTAGGTCAAAATCAGATTTTCCCTTGCGGTCAAAATCTCTGCCTCTCCTGTCATTCTCCCCCCAACCACCCCGGGTCCCTCGGGCCCCGGGGGATTAGGATTAACGGTACTCTCACTGACACCTGTCTTCTCCCGTTACAGCCACTACGTCTACCTCCTGCCTCAACCAAAGTGTCACTTTCGGTCGTCCCGCATGTGCGGGAAATGCGGGAAAAAGGGGTAGTGGAGCGGGCGACGGGAAGGGTCTTTCTTTCTCGTTTATTCACGGTCCCCAAAAAGGATCAGGGAAAAACGAGATTGGTGATGGACCTGAGCAGGCTAAACAAATTCGTGAAAACCTTACATTTCAGGATGGTTTCGGTTGCTCAGGTCCGCACAGTTCTGAGGAAGGGAGACTGGTTAGCATCCCTGGATCTCAAGGATGCTTACTGGCACGTCCCGATCCACCCCAGGTTTCGCCGCTTTCTGGCCTTCCAGGTGGGGACCGAGACGTTCCAGTTTACCAGGCTCCCTTTCGGTCTTTCTCTAGCTCCGCGAGTCTTCACAAAACTCGTGAGGGTGGTGGCATCCCGTCTGGCAGAGGCGGGTGTCCCCACCCTCATGTACCTGGACGATTGGTTGCTTCACGCCCCTTCCAAGGAGCAGGTAGCAAACAACGTCCGGGTAGCGAGGGGAGTGCTAGAGGAAATGGGGTTTCTGTTGAACATCCCCAAGTCCTCTCTCACCCCCACTCGCAAGCTGTGTTGGCTAGGAATAGAGTGGGACTCTCTTTCGGCCACCCTCTCTCTCGCTCCAGACAACGCCCGCCGGACCCTCCGCCACGTCCGCCGGGCGCATTTTTCCCGTACTTTCTCTCGCCGCCAGTGGGAATCATTGCTCGGGTCCCTAAATTTCGAGGCCCCTGCAATGCCCCTGGGACGACTGAAACACAGGAGGCTGACGCGGGAGGTAAACCTCCACCTGTCCCCCGCACACAGGGACCTTCCCAGGCAAGTGTCCCCCTCTCTCCACCGCCTCCTTCGCCCCTGGCTACGTCCCGGTGCCCTGCGTCAGCGGGTCCCCTGGGTGTTCCCTCCCCCGGGGATTACGGTGGCGACAGACGCATCGGACGTAGGCTGGGGATACCAGTCTTGCCTGGGACATCAACGGTGCGGGGGATGGAAGGAAGGGGAAAGGCTACTGCACATCAACGCCCGGGAGTTGATGGTAGCGAAGGAATGGCTCAACAGACACCCTCAGTTTGCCAGGATAGGCGTCCGCTTCGATATGGACAACGTTGCGGCCGTGCAGTGCCTACAGAAACAGGGCACAGTACGGTCGGAAATTCTCCTGTCCCTGTCAGAACAGATTTTCGCAATAGCGGCCAAGAGGGACATCCACCTCTCGGCCCGCTACGTGCCAGGGCGGGAGAACGATTGGGCGGACGCCCTATCCAGGTTCAGGGGGACGTCAGTCGAGTGGCAACTGCGTCCCCTTGTGTTCGAGTCTCTCTGCCTTCGCTACGGGACACCGGAGGTGGACCTATTCGCCTCCCCATCCACGGCCCTACTCCCTCTGTTCCTGACTTTCTCATCCAGAACAGAGGCGGGAGGCCCGGACGCCTTCACGGAGGACTGGAACAGGTGGGGTCATCTCTACCTCTTCCCACCCCCAGCCACTTCAGTCCTCCTGAAGGCGATCCTCAAGCTGCGCACTTTCAGGGGGAGGGTTCTCCTCATAGCCCCCCGCTGGCCAGCACAGCCGTGGTTCGGAGAGTTGTCCCGGTGGTGCCCGCATCCCCTTCAGTTGGGATCGGCGTGCCTCTCCAGCACCCTGTCTGCACCACTCCAAGCGTCACTGAAACTACACGCTTGGAGTTTCTACGGGGAGTCCTCAGCAAAAGGTTCAGTAAGGAGACAGTGGACAAGATGTTGAGGGCTCATCGTCAGTCTTCGGTGCGACAATACGAATCATGCTGGAAAAGATTCCAGGACTTCTTGCGAAGACACCCCTCCAGGGTCATCTCGGAGGACACAGTCCTGGAATTCCTCACGTGGCTCGCCGATTCCACCAACAGGGCCCCGGCGACGGTGCTTGCGCATCACGCAGCCCTGTCTGATCCCCTCCTCCTGGGTTTTAACATTAAGGTTTCGGAGAGGCCTCTATCTCTCCTGAGGATGGGGATTCGGGCGGGGACCGCACCTCACCGGGCCCAGGCACCCTCCTGGTCCCTTCATCGTGTCCTTTCCTACCTGACCTTCGAGGGGGTCCCTCTGGAGGTTTGTCACCTCCTCCAGAAAGCTCTCTTCCTGCTCGCCTTAGCTACAGGTTACAGGGCTTCTCAGTTGGCAGCCCTGACCCGTCACACAGCCTTTTCTTCAGTAACCCCTAACCTTACTTCCTTAACAATTTCCCCCTCCCCTGCTTTTCTAGCTAAGAACGAGCAGGCTGATGACAGAATTGGCCCTCTCGCAGTACCCTCGTTTCTGAGGGATGGAAATTTCCACCCCCTCTGCCCAGTCCACGCCTTTGTTGCATACGTGGAGGCGACGAGAGGGGTTTCTCCGGACCACCTCTTCTACAACTCTAGGTCCGGTAATCCTCTCTTCCCTAGGTCAATTGCTCGCCTTCTCTGCCGAGTGATAGAGAACGGGGATCCCGGACACGCCCCGAGGGCTCACAGCGTTAGGGGCGTGGCCGCCTCCCTCGCCTTCCTCAGGACTCACTCGGTGGAGAGGGTCAGGGATTTAGGGGGCTGGGCGTCCACTTCCTCCTTCAGGACGAGGTACCTGTTCCACTCGCTCTCCCCTACCCCCTGTGTGGCTATGGGTACTCCACCTCCTATTCCCCAGGGTCCCCGCGGGAGACACATGGGAGGGAGGGGCCGCCCGAAGAGAAAAGGCCGGGTGATTTAAGTCCCGTCACATCATCCCATACCTCATCCACATCTTGTACAGCTTCATACTCATCCCCATTCTTCACGTGTACATATGGTGAAAGAGAGTCTATAATAAATTAGTGCATTTGTCGCGGCTTCTAGCCGCTTAAATTGTATATATTGGTTTGTGAAACCAGTACAGCTGGTTGCTATAGAATAGGCCCCTTCACAAGCCCAGGCCCCGTGTAGGCATAATCTGGGTTGGAAGGGTCAATTCCGTGACGTTCATCAGAAGTAAATAAAATTCAAATCTGGCGCTGTACTGATAGTGGAGCCACCTGGTGGTGGTGAGGTGAGGTATTAAGCCCCTCCTCCGCTGAATACCGCTCGTCCACTCCAATGAGAAAGAAGTGAGTGCCTGCCGCATCGGGAGGTGGGTGGGACAGTAGAAGCTGTACTGGTTTCACAAACCAATAAATACAATTTAAGCGGCTAGAAGCCGCGACAAATGCACTATTATTGGTATAGTGAAACCAGTACAGCTGGTTGCTAAGCATGCGATGCGGTAGGTGGGAGGTGAGGTGGAGGCAATCACGTGCTAGTTAAGAGTGGTTGAGAGCGGAGGGCAGGAAAGGTAACCGAGCCCGGTGAGGCAGCAGCTAACGCCCCTCCCGACACTGGCTAGGTGAAAAGCCGTGGTGGGGGAGAAGTAGCTTATACCATATAACCGTAGACCATTCTGTTATAGACCAGAATTGTTACACATAAAGTCTTTATAGGTAGACTCGAGGGTTCGGGTCTAGGAGAGGAGAGGGGAGGTTCCCATGGATACTCCCCCCCCCCCTTTTCCTCCCCCCCCCATTCCCCCCCCCCCCTTATTCAAGTCTTCTGAGTTAGGGCTATGGCCCTCGCTCAGGTAATGTGATCCCGAGGGGATGAAGGAGGACACTAGGATCCAGATATCCTGTGTAATAATATCTCCTGTCACTCATCGTAGTTAATAATTGTTTGGAAAATGAATACACAAGAATTCCGTAACAATGTAATTTATTATAGACTCTCTTTCACCATATGTACACGTGAAGAATGGGGATGAGTATGAAGCTGTACAAGATGTGGATGAGGTATGGGATGATGTGACGGGACTTAAATCACCCGACCTTTTCTCTTCGGGCGGCCCCTCCCTCCCATGTGTCTCCCGCGGGGACCCTGGGGAATAGGAGGTGGAGTACCCATAGCCACACAGGGGGTAGGGGAGAGCGAGTGGAACAGGTACCTCGTCCTGAAGGAGGAAGTGGACGCCCAGCCCACTAAATCCCTGACCCTCTCCACCGAGTGAGTCCTGAGGAAGGCGAGGGAGGCGGCCACGCCCCTAATGCTGTGAGCCCTCGGGGCGTGTCCGGGATCCCCGTTCTCTATCACTCGGCAGAGAAGGCGAGCGATTGACCTAGGGAAGAGAGGATTACCGGACCTAGAGTTGTAGAAGAGGTGGTCCGGAGAAACCCCTCTCGTCGCCTCCACGTATGCAACAAAGGCGTGGACTGGGCAGAGGGGGTGGAAATTTCCATCCCTCAGAAACGAGGGTACTGCGAGAGGGCCAATTCTGTCGTCAGCCTGCTCGTTCTTAGCTAGAAAAGCAGGGGAGGGGGAAATTGTTAAGGAAGTAAGGTTAGGGGTTACTGAAGAAAAGGCTGTGTGACGGGTCAGGGCTGCCAACTGAGAAGCCCTGTAACCTGTAGCTAAGGCGAGCAGGAAGAGAGCTTTCTGGAGGAGGTGACAAACCTCCAGAGGGACCCCCTCGAAGGTCAGGTAGGAAAGGACACGATGAAGGGACCAGGAGGGTGCCTGGGCCCGGTGAGGTGCGGTCCCCGCCCGAATCCCCATCCTCAGGAGAGAGAGAGGCCTCTCCGAAACCTTAATGTTAAAACCCAGGAGGAGGGGATCAGACAGGGCTGCGTGATGCGCAAGCACCGTCGCCGGGGCCCTGTTGGTGGAATCGGCGAGCCACGTGAGGAATTCCAGGACTGTGTCCTCCGAGATGACCCTGGAGGGGTGTCTTCGCAAGAAGTCCTGGAATCTTTTCCAGCATGATTCGTATTGTCGCACCGAAGACTGACGATGACCCCTCAACATCTTGTCCACTGTCTCCTTAGTGAACCTTTTGCTGAGGACTCCCCGTAGAAACTCCAAGCGTGTAGTTTCAGTGACGCTTGGAGTGGTGCAGACAGGGTGCTGGAGAGGCACGCCGATCCCAACTGAAGGGGATGCGGGCACCACCGGGACAACTCTCCGAACCACGGCTGTGCTGGCCAGCGGGGGGCTATGAGGAGAACCCTCCCCCTGAAAGTGCGCAGCTTGAGGATCGCCTTCAGGAGGACTGAAGTGGCTGGGGGTGGGAAGAGGTAGAGATGACCCCACCTGTTCCAGTCCTCCGTGAAGGCGTCCGGGCCTCCCGCCTCTGTTCTGGATGAGAAAGTCAGGAACAGAGGGAGTAGGGCCGTGGATGGGGAGGCGAATAGGTCCACCTCCGGTGTCCCGTAGCGAAGGCAGAGAGACTCGAACACAAGGGGACGCAGTTGCCACTCGACTGACGTCCCCCTGAACCTGGATAGGGCGTCCGCCCAATCGTTCTCCCGCCCTGGCACGTAGCGGGCCGAGAGGTGGATGTCCCTCTTGGCCGCTATTGCGAAAATCTGTTCTGACAGGGACAGGAGAATTTCCGACCGTACTGTGCCCTGTTTCTGTAGGCACTGCACGGCCGCAACGTTGTCCATATCGAAGCGGACGCCTATCCTGGCAAACTGAGGGTGTCTGTTGAGCCATTCCTTCGCTACCATCAACTCCCGGGCGTTGATGTGCAGTAGCCTTTCCCCTTCCTTCCATCCCCCGCACCGTTGATGTCCCAGGCAAGACTGGTATCCCCAGCCTACGTCCGATGCGTCTGTCGCCACCGTAATCCCCGGGGGAGGGAACACCCAGGGGACCCGCTGACGCAGGGCACCGGGACGTAGCCAGGGGCGAAGGAGGCGGTGGAGAGAGGGGGACACTTGCCTGGGAAGGTCCCTGTGTGCGGGGGACAGGTGGAGGTTTACCTCCCGCGTCAGCCTCCTGTGTTTCAGTCGTCCCAGGGGCATTGCAGGGGCCTCGAAATTTAGGGACCCGAGCAATGATTCCCACTGGCGGCGAGAGAAAGTACGGGAAAAATGCGCCCGGCGGACGTGGCGGAGGGTCCGGCGGGCGTTGTCTGGAGCGAGAGAGAGGGTGGCCGAAAGAGAGTCCCACTCTATTCCTAGCCAACACAGCTTGCGAGTGGGGGTGAGAGAGGACTTGGGGATGTTCAACAGAAACCCCATTTCCTCTAGCACTCCCCTCGCTACCCGGACGTTGTTTGCTACCTGCTCCTTGGAAGGGGCGTGAAGCAACCAATCGTCCAGGTACATGAGGGTGGGGACACCCGCCTCTGCCAGACGGGATGCCACCACCCTCACGAGTTTTGTGAAGACTCGCGGAGCTAGAGAAAGACCGAAAGGGAGCCTGGTAAACTGGAACGTCTCGGTCCCCACCTGGAAGGCCAGAAAGCGGCGAAACCTGGGGTGGATCGGGACGTGCCAGTAAGCATCCTTGAGATCCAGGGATGCTAACCAGTCTCCCTTCCTCAGAACTGTGCGGACCTGAGCAACCGAAACCATCCTGAAATGTAAGGTTTTCACGAATTTGTTTAGCCTGCTCAGGTCCATCACCAATCTCGTTTTTCCCTGATCCTTTTTGGGGACCGTGAATAAACGAGAAAGAAAGACCCTTCCCGTCGCCCGCTCCACTACCCCTTTTTCCCGCATTTCCCGCACATGCGGGACGACCGAAAGTGACACTTTGGTTGAGGCAGGAGGTAGACGTAGTGGCTGTAACGGGAGAAGACAGGTGTCAGTGAGAGTACCGTTAATCCTAATCCCCCGGGGCCCGAGGGACCCGGGGTGGTTGGGGGGAGAATGACAGGAGAGGCAGAGATTTTGACCGCAAGGGAAAATCTGATTTTGACCTAACGGTAGCCCAAGGACGGGATTAGGCATAATTCATATGTCAGACAGTAAGGATGACAGTTACTCACCGGAACAGTAATCCAGGGCCATGACAGGCCCTGGCGAATTATCCTTGCTGCCCAGCCGTGGGTGGGCCAGGCTGCTGACCACCCTGTGAGGCAGCCCAGAGTGGGACCCTCAAGTGGCGCGGTCCTTCTGGGAGGGGTGGTTGAAGGAGGACTTGGGCTTCGAGAAGGGCTTGGAGACCTGTCCCCTTCCTCGAAAGGGCTGCTGGCCCCTCTGGGAGGGCCTGTTGTGTGCTCTCGGGGGAGTGGGATAGGAGGGCCTCGGTAGCCTGGAGGGCTGGGAGGGCCTCCGGGGCTGGTAGGCTGGTCTGGCTGGCTGTGGGGCACGTGGCCTACGGACAAACAGAATGATTAGGACCCAAAGTAGACCCGAAAATCCTTTCATTTCACCCCGTGACAACTCGGGTAAGACGAACACGAGAGGTACTTACTTGGAGGTGGAAGGCTTTGGTAAATTAATTACCGTTGGGAGGGAGGCGAAGATCGTGTCTGTCGCCGGTTGGTCAAAGAGGGCGGGGGACAAGGGGACAGCTCGTACCACTCCCCTCTGTGCCATTTCCGGCGCAGATTTAGCTGCCGCTTGGCGGGTTGCCAGTCTCGCCTCGGCGAACGCCTTCGCCTCCTCCCGCATGAAGTGGGTAGCCATTGCCGCCACGCCCTCCATCACGGTGGCCATGGAAGAGAGGGTGTCACTGTAAGGGGTAAACAAGGAAAAAACCGAGCGAACCCGGGGATAAGTACCCGGGAGTAACAGGGAGACCCTCTACCCAGCATCCCTACAAACATGATACACGAGAAAGGTACTCACGCTAGCTGTACACCCGACATCTCGTGGTAGGAGTTTGTTAGGGCGTTGAGGCAGTCCCTAATCAATGAGGCGGCTGCTCCCGTGGAGATGGTGTGGGCCAGCTCCAGACGGGTAGCAGACTCCGCCTGCCTCAACTTACCATCGGGCTCCTTCAGCTGATAGGGGACCGGGGGCTCCTTCTCCGTCTTCCACAGGCACTCCCTCAAGCCCGGGGGAGCCCGGGAATGAGGGAGGATGACGGGGAAAGACGGAGGAGGGGGCTTCCTGGGCGCGTTGTTCCTCTGGTGGTCCAGGGACTTAAGGAGAAGGGCTGGAATATCCAGGTCCCCTTCACTCTTATCCCCCGGGAAGTACGCGTCCGGGGAAAGGAGGAGAGCCGTGTTACCGTGGGAGCGGTCAATCCTCCAAGCCCCGGACAAGTGTAGCTGGCTGTACTCCACCAGGAAACCCATCGCGTCCAGGGTAGCCGCAGAGGACACCCTAGCTGAAGTGGGTAAGGGCGCTGAGATAGGACGGACCTTGTAGAAGGGAATAGCCTCGCCCTTCTCATCCGCCCCCCACTTCACCACGACGTCATCCCTCCGGATCCACACGTCTGGTTGAGCTGTGTCCGGAGACCAGGCCACCAGTCTGCCCTCCTCCGAAGAGTGGGTCCAAGCAGGAGGGAGGAGAGACCAAGAGTAGGGAAGGTATCCGTCTCCCGAAGGAGGGGGTGACGGGGACGGGGGTGCGGAGGTAACCAACTCCTCAGCTACGTCCCCCGACGGAGACTCGAGCCCTGGGGAAACGGGAGGCACGAAAAGGACTCCCACATCCCAGGGAGGACTCGAGCCCTCGACGGGAGCAGCAGCGGGAGGCGGGGGAACAGGAGCGGGTTCCGTAGCGACAGCCTGAGGTTGCGCGACGGAAGCCCCAGGAAAAGCGTGAGGAATAAGGGTGTGGAAGATCTTAACTATCTTCCTCGACGAGGGGCTGTCCCCCCCCCGCTTACCCCTGCGGGAATTGCGGGCGGGCGAAGGAGAGCTCCCCGACGACGAAGAAGAGGAAGAGGACGACGAAGACGAGGAGGAAGGAGAACGGCGACGAGCACGGGACTTCCTGGAGTGGCGGGACCTTTTAGCCGAACGCTTGCGTCCTCTAGAGAGGCCTGAGGAGCCAGCTCTAGCAGGAGGCGAAGCTGGGGGTTCCCTGCTGGGCCCTTGTACCGGTGAGGCAGTCGGGAGAACCAGCGCGACAGACTCGCTCGCTTCCCGGGGGGATAAGCCCCGAGAAGGAGTCGTAGTACCGCCTAGGGAAGCAGGCTCAATCTCTCGGGCCTCAGGAGGTTCTAGCCCCTGAGACTCCGAGAGACAGGAAGAAGGGTAACGGGTCCTGAATAAACCCAGGTCCGCTCCCAAAATCGGGTCCACCCACGCCAAAGAAGAACCGTCTCGTTTGTGGGCCATTCTCCTAGCCCTCGTCCACGCCATACGAAGAGAAGCAAGGGCAGGGAGCTTGGAGCGGGCAGAAGGGGAGGTAACCCGACACAACTCAGCCCAGGGGCGGCACACACCACACGCCAAAGGGTCGTAACCCAAGGGAGTGAAGCAGGGTGCGTGAGGAGAACAGTGCAGGTGTCCGTCAGGCGAGACCCGCACGGTACATCCTGAGGCAGCACAAAGGGCACGAGTAGGCTGGGGGAGAAAAGAATACACAAACATGGGTTAACACGTGCAAACACTGGAACACAAACCCATCCTCCCCGAAGGAAAGAAGCGCGGGACACGCCCGCTGAACCTGGGGACCAGAACACAATCCCCCACACTCGCGCAGCCGCCCAGGGAAAAACCCCGTAAAACCATAATCGTCCGCCACATGGAGCGGGTAAAAAAGGGCCCCCCCGGACCGATGAACCAGAAGGAGGGGTAGGAGGGGACCCGATAGCCTGAGAAGAAACACTCCAGGCTGAAAATAATGGAAAAACCCCAAAATAAAATAAAAAACCCCCGCCCGGGAGAGGAAGAGAGAACCAGGGCACAATTCTCACTCCCCCCTACCGAGAGGGGACACATAATAATCGGGGAAGGCAAGAGGAAGGGCTGCAAAGACCCCATGTGGTCACTACGTGGGGTGGGGAAGTCCCACGTGGCACCCACTAACCTCGCTAAAAACCCCAGAAAACCCCGATAAAATACACACGAAGAATGTACTAGTGGCAGGAGGGACAGTGAAATAGGGGACAGACGGAGAAAAACTCCGAAAACAGGGGCTGAAAAGCCCCCTTCGCTTAAGGAAAGAACTAAGTCCTAACGAAGGAAAAACCCCCATAAACACCTAAAAACCCTCCTAGAAAACACACATTATACATCTGCAAAGCAGGCCAGCCACTAGAACACAAAAGAAAAATTAGCAGGAACACGCGACACAATACCATAGCGTAGCAGCGAGGAGCGTAGATGTTGACAGGCGTGTGTTCCGCGACAGAGTGGACGAGCGGTATTCAGCGGAGGAGGGGCTTAATACCTCACCTCACCACCACCAGGTGGCTCCACTATCAGTACAGCGCCAGATTTGAATTTTATTTACTTCTGATGAACGTCACGGAATTGACCCTTCCAACCCAGATTATGCCTACACGGGGCCTGGGCTTGTGAAGGGGCCTATTCTATAGCAACCAGCTGTACTGGTTTCACTATACCAATAATACATTGTTACGGAATTCTTGTGTATTCATTTTCCAAACAATTATTAACTACGATGAGTGACAGGAGATATTATTACACAGGATATCTGGATCCTAGTGTCCTCCTTCATCCCCTCGGGATCACATTACCTGAGCGAGGGCCATAGCCCTAACTCAGAAGACTTGAATAAGGGGGGGGGGGGGGGAATGGGGGGGGGGAGGAAAAGGGGGGGGGGGAGTATCCATGGGAACCTCCCCCCTCCTCTCCTAGACCCGAACCCTCGAGTCTACCTATAAAGACTTTATGTGTAACAATTCTGGTCTATAACAGAATGGTCTACGGTTATATGGTATAAGCTACTTCTCCCCCACCACGGCTTTTCACCTAGCCAGTGTCGGGAGGGGCGTTAGCTGCTGCCTCACCGGGCTCGGTTACCTTTCCTGCCCTCCGCTCTCAACCACTCTTAACTAGCACGTGATTGCCTCCACCTCACCTCCCACCTACCGCATCGCATGCTTAGCAATCAGCTGTACTGGTTTCACTATACCAATAATAGTGCATTTGTCGCGGCTTCTAGCCGCTTAAATTGTATTTATTGGTTTGTGAAACCAGTACAGCTTCTACTGTCCCACCCACCTCCCGATGCGGCAGGCACTCACTTCTTTCTCATTGGAGTGGACGAGCGGTATTCAGCGGAGGAGGGGCTTAATACCTCACCTCACCACCACCAGGTGGCTCCACTATCAGTACAGCGCCAGATTTGAATTTTATTTACTTCTGATGAACGTCACGGAATTGACCCTTCCAACCCAGATTATGCCTACACGGAGCCTGGGCTTGTGAAGGGGCCTATTCTATAGCAACCAGCTGTACTGGTTTCACAAACCAATAAATACAATTTAAGCGGCTAGAAGCCGCGACAAATGCACTATTTTCAGCATGTTTTGGGCCTGTATTTTGAAAATACTCTAACACGGAGTAGGCATGGACATATCGCTTCTGGGACCCCAAAATATCGAATTTTTGGGTGTTTTGGGCCTGAATTTGAGATATCGACTTTGGGCACCTAAAATATCGATTTTTAGCATGTTTTGGGCCTATATTTTGAAAATATTCTAGCACTGAGTAGGCATGTACAGATCGCTTCTGGGACCCCAAAATATCGAATTTTCGGATGTTTTTGAGCCTGAATTTGAGATATAAACGGGTACAGAAGATGCATTAACATATCGACTTTAGGGCACCTAAAATATCGATTTTGAGCATGTTTTGGGTCTGTAACTTGAAAACATTCTAACTAGGAGTAGGGATGTACAGATCGCTTCTAGGACCCAAAAATACCGAATTTTCGGGTGTTTTGAGCGTGAATTTGAGACATAAACGGGTACAGAAGATGCATGCACATATTGACTTTGGGCACCTAAAATATCGATTTTCAGCATGTTTTGGGCATGTATTTTGAAAATACTCTAACTAGGAGTAGGCATGTACAGATCGCTTCTGGGACCCCAAAATATCGAATTTTCGGGTGTTTGGAGCCTGAATTTGAGATATAAACGGGTACAGAAGATGCATGCACATATCGACTTTTGGGCACCTAAAAGATCGATTTTAAGTATGTTTTGGGCCTGTATCTTTAAAATACTCTAACACGGAGTAGGCATGTACAGTTCGCTTCTGGAACCCCAAAATATCTAATTTTCGAGTGTTTTGGGCCTGAATTTGAGATATCGACTTTGGGCACCTAAAATATCGATTTTCAGCATGTTTTGGGCCTATATTTTGAAAATATTCTAGCACTAAGTAGGCATGTACAGATCACTTCTGGGACCCCAAAATATCGAATTTTCGGGTGTTTTGAGCCTGAATTTGAGATATAAACGGGAACAGATGATGCATGCACATATTGACTTTGGACACTTAAAATATCGATTTTTAGCATGTTTTGGGACTGTATATTAAAAATACTTTAACGCTTCTGGGACCCTTAAATATCGAATTTTTGGGTGTTTTGGGCCTGAATTTGAGATATCGACTTTGGGCACCTAAAATATCGATTTTTAGCATGTTTTGAGCCTATATTTTGAAAATATTCTAGCACTGACTAGACATGTACAGATCGCTTCTGGGACCCAAAATTATCGAATTTTCGGGTGTTTTGAGCCTCAATTTGAGATATAAACGAGTGCAGAAGATGCATACACATGTTGACTTTGGGCACCTAAAATATCGATTTTCAGCATGTTTTGGGCCTGCATCTGAGTAGGCATGTACAGATCGCTTCTGGGACCCCAAAATATCGAATTTTCGGGTGTTTGGAGCCTGAATTTGAGATATAAACGGGTACAGAAGATGCTTTGCACATATCGACTTTTGGGCACCTAAAAGATCGATTTTCAGTATGTTTTGGGCCTGTATTTTGAAAATACTCTAACACGGAGTAGGCATGTACAGATCACTTCTGGGACCCAAAAATAACAAATTTTCGGGTGTTTTGAGCCTGAATTTGAGATATAATCGGGTACAGAAGATGCATGCACATATCGACTTTGGACACTTAATATATCGATTTTTAGCACGTTTTGAGCTTATATTTTGAAAACATTCTAGCACTGACTAGACATGTACAAATCGCATCTGGGACCCAAAATTATCGAATTTTCGGGTGTTTTGAGGTTGAATTTGAGATATAAACGAGTGCAGAAGATGCATACACATGTTGACTTTGGGCACTTAAAATATCGATTTTCAGTATGTTTTGGGCCTGTATTTTGAAAATACTCTAACACGGAGTAGGCATGTACAGATCGCTTCTGGGACCCCAAAATATCGAATTTGTGGAAGTTTTTGGCCTGAATTTGAGATATCGACTTTGGGCACCTAAAATATCGATTTTTAGCATGTTTTGGGGCTATATTTTGAAAATATTCTAGCACTAAGTAGGCATGTACAGATCATTTCTGGGACCCCAAAATATCGAATTTTTGGGTGTTTTGAGCCTGAATTTGAGATATCGACTTTGGGCACCTAAAATATCGATTTTTAGCATGTTTTGGGCCTATATTTTGAAAATATTCTAGCACTAAGTAGGCATGTACAGATCACTTCTGGGACCCCAAAATATCGAATTTTCGGGTGTTTTGAGCCTGAATTTGAGATATAAACGGGTACAGATGATGCATGCACATATCGACTTTGGACACTTAAAATATAGATTTTAAGCATGTTTTGAGCCTATATTTTGAAAAAATTCTATCACTGAGTAGGCATGTACAGATCCCTTCTGGGATCCAAAAATTTTGAATTTTCGGGAGTTTTAAGATTGAATTTGGGATATAAACGGGTACAGAAGATGCATGCACATATCGACTTTTGGGCACCTAAAAGATCAATTTTCAGTATGTGTTGGGCCTGTATTTTGAAAATACTCTAACACGGAGTAGGCATGTACAGTTCGCTTCTGGGACCCCAAAATATCGAATTTTCGGGTGTTTTGGGCCTGAATTTGAGATATCGACTTTGGGCACTTGAAATATTGATTTTTAGCATGTTTTGAGCCTATATTTTGAAAACATTCTAGTACTGTGTAGGCATGTACAGATCGCTTCTAGGACATAAAAAATCTCGAAATTTTCGGGTGTTTTGAGGTTGAATTTGGGATATAAACGGGTGCAGAAGATGCATACACATATTGACTTTGGTCACCTAAAATATCGATTTTCAGCTTGTTTTAGGCCTGTATTTTGAAAATACTCTAACACGGAGTAGGCAAGTACAGATCGCTTCTGGGACCCCAAAATATCGATTTTTCGGGTGTTTTGAGCGTGAATTTTTAGATATAAACGGGTACAGAAGATGGATGCACATATCGACTTTGGACACTTAAAATATCGATTTTTAGCATGTTTTGAGCCTATAATTTGAAAAAATTCTAGCACTAAGTAGGCATGTACAGATCACTTCTGGGACCCCAAAATATCGAATTTTCGGGTGTTTTGGGCCTGAATTTGAGATATCGACTTTGGGCACCTAAAATATCGATTTTTAGCATGTTTTGGGCCAATATTTTGAGAATATTCTAGCACTTAGTAGGCATGTACAGATCACTTCTGGGACCACAAAATATCGAATTTTCGGGTGTTTTGAGCCTGAATTTGAGATATAAACGGGTACAGATGATGCATTAACATATCGACTTTTGGGCACCTAAAATATCGATTTTGAGAATGTTTTGGGTCTGTAACTTGAAAACATTCTAACTAGGAGTAGAGATGTACAGATCGCTTCTAGGACCCAAAAATACTGAATTTTCGGGTGTTTTGAGCCTGAATTTGAGACATAAATGGGTACAGAAGATGCATGCACATATTGACTTTGGGCACCTAAAATATCGATTTTCAGCATGTTTTGGGCATGTATTTTGAAAATACTCTAACTAGGAGTAGGCATGTACAGATCGCTTCTGGGACCAAAAAATACCGAATATTCGGGTGTTTTGAGACTGAATTTGATATATAAATGGGTACAGAAGATGCATGCACATATCGTCTTTGGACACTTAAAATATCGATTTTTAGCATGTTTTGAGCCTATATTTTGAAAACATTCTAGCACTGACTAGACATGTACAGATCACTTCTGGGTCCCAAAATTATCGAATTTTCGGGTGTTTTGAGCCTCAATTTGAGATATAAACAAGTGCAGAAGATGCATACACATGTTGGCTTTGGGCACCTAAAATATCGATTTTCAGCATGTTTTGGGCCTGCATCTGAGTAGGCATATACAGATCGCTTCTGGGACCCCAAAATATCGAATTTTCGGGTGTTTGAAGCCTGAATTTGAGATATAAACGGGTACAGAAGATGCTTTGCACATATCGACTTTTTAGCATCTAAAAGATCGATTTTCAGTATGTTTTGGGCCTGTATTTTGAAAATACTCTAACACGAAGTAGGCATGTACAGATCACTTCTGGGACCCAAAAATAACAAATTTTCGGGTGTTTTGAGCCTGAATTTGAGATATAATCGGGTACAGAAGATGCATGCACATATCGACTTTGGACACTTAATATATCGATTTTTAGCACGTTTTGAGCTTATATTTTGAAAACATTCTAGCACTGACTAGACATGTACAGATCGCATCTGGGACCCAAAATTATCGAATTTTCGGGTGTTTTGAGGTTGAATTTGAGATATAAACGAGTGCAGAAGATGCATACACATGTTGACTTTGGGCACCTAAAATATCGATTTTCAGTATGTTTTGGGCCTGTATTTTGAAAATACTCTAACACGGAGTAGGCATGTACAGATCGCTTCTGGGACCCCAAAATATCGAATTTCTGGAAGTTTTTGGCCTGAATTTGAGATATCGACTTTGGGCACCTAAAATATCGATTTTTAGCATGTTTTGGGGCTATATTTTGAAAATATTCTAGCACTAAGTAGGCATGTACAGATCATTTCTGGGACCCCAAAATATCGAATTTTTGGGTGTTTTGAGCCTGAATTTGAGATATAAACGGGTACAGAAGATGCATCCACATATCGACTTTTTGGCACCTAACAGATCGATTTTCAGTATGTTTTGGGCCTGTATTTTGAAAATACTCTAACACGGGGTAGGCATGTACAGTTTGCTTCTGGGACCCCAAAATATCGAATTTTCGGGTGTTTTGGGCCTGAATTTGAGATATCGACTTTGGGCACCTAAAATATCGATTTTTAGCATGTTTTGGGCCTATATTTTGAAAATATTCTAGCACTAAGTAGGCATGTACAGATCACTTCTGGGACCCCAAAATATCGAATTTTCGGGTGTTTTGAGCCTGAATTTGAGATATAAACGGGTACAGATGATGCATGCACATATCGACTTTGGACACTTAAAATATAGATTTTAAGCATGTTTTGAGCCTATATTTTGAAAAAATTCTAGCACTGAGTAGGCATGTACAGATCCCTTCTGGGATCCAAAAATTTTGAATTTTCGGGAGTTTTAAGATTGAATTTGGGATATAAACGGGTACAGAAGATGCATGCACATATCGACTTTTGGGCACCTAAAAGATCAATTTTCAGTATGTGTTGGGCCTGTATTTTGAAAATACTCTAACATGGAGTAGGCATGTACAGTTCGCTTCTGGGACCCCAAAATATCGAATTTTCGGGTGTTTTGGGCCTGAATTTGAGATATCGACTTTGGGCACTTGAAATATTGATTTTTAGCATGTTTTGAGCCTATATTTTGAAAACATTCTAGTACTGTGTAGGCATGTACAGATCGCTTCTAGGACATAAAAAATCTCGAAATTTTCGGGTGTTTTGAGGTTGAATTTGGGATATAAACGGGTGCAGAAGATGCATACACATATTGACTTTGGTCACCTAAAATATCGATTTTCAGCTTGTTTTAGGCCTGTATTTTGAAAATACTCTAACACGGAGTAGGCAAGTACAGATCGCTTCTGGGACCCCAAAATATCGATTTTTCGGGTGTTTTGAGCGTGAATTTTTAGATATAAACGGGTACAGAAGATGGATGCACATATCGACTTTGGACACTTAAAATATCGATTTTTAGCATGTTTTGAGCCTATAATTTGAAAAAATTCTAGCACTAAGTAGGCATGTACAGATCACTTCTGGGACCCCAAAATATCGAATTTTCGGGTGTTTTGGGCCTGAATTTGAGATATCGACTTTGGGCACCTAAAATATCGATTTTTAGCATGTTTTGGGCCAATATTTTGAGAATATTCTAGCACTTAGTAGGCATGTACAGATCACTTCTGGGACCACAAAATATCGAATTTTCGGGTGTTTTGAGCCTGAATTTGAGATATAAACGGGTACAGATGATGCATTAACATATCGACTTTTGGGCACCTAAAATATCGATTTTGAGCATGTTTTGGGTCTGTAACTTGAAAACATTCTAACTAGGAGTAGAGATGTACAGATCGCTTCTAGGACCCAAAAATACTGAATTTTCGGGTGTTTTGAGCCTGAATTTGAGACATAAATGGGTACAGAAGATGCATGCACATATTGACTTTGGGCACCTAAAATATCGATTTTCAGCATGTTTTGGGCATGTATTTTGAAAATACTCTAACTAGGAGTAGGCATGTACAGATCGCTTCTGGGACCAAAAAATACCGAATATTCGGGTGTTTTGAGACTGAATTTGATATATAAATGGGTACAGAAGATGCATGCACATATCGTCTTTGGACACTTAAAATATCGATTTTTAGCATGTTTTGAGCCTATATTTTGAAAACATTCTAGCACTGACTAGACATGTACAGATCGCTTCTGGGTCCCAAAATTATCGAATTTTCGGGTGTTTTGAGCCTCAATTTGAGATATAAACAAGTGCAGAAGATGCATACACATGTTGGCTTTGGGCACCTAAAATATCGATTTTCAGCATGTTTTGGGCCTGCATCTGAGTAGGCATATACAGATCGCTTCTGGGACCCCAAAATATCGAATTTTCGGGTGTTTGAAGCCTGAATTTGAGATATAAACGGGTACAGAAGATGCTTTGCACATATCGACTTTTTAGCATCTAAAAGATCGATTTTCAGTATGTTTTGGGCCTGTATTTTGAAAATACTCTAACACGAAGTAGGCATGTACAGATCACTTCTGGGACCCAAAAATAACAAATTTTCGGGTGTTTTGAGCCTGAATTTGAGATATAATCGGGTACAGAAGATGCATGCACATATCGACTTTGGACACTTAATATATCGATTTTTAGCACGTTTTGAGCTTATATTTTGAAAACATTCTAGCACTGACTAGACATGTACAGATCGCATCTGGGACCCAAAATTATCGAATTTTCGGGTGTTTTGAGGTTGAATTTGAGATATAAACGAGTGCAGAAGATGCATACACATGTTGACTTTGGGCACCTAAAATATCGATTTTCAGTATGTTTTGGGCCTGTATTTTGAAAATACTCTAACACGGGGTAGGCATGTACAGTTTGCTTCTGGGACCCCAAAATATCGAATTTTCGGGTGTTTTGGGCCTGAATTTGAGATATCGACTTTGGGCACCTAAAATATCGATTTTTAGCATGTTTTGGGCCTATATTTTGAAAATATTCTAGCACTAAGTAGGCATGTACAGATCACTTCTGGGACCCCAAAATATCGAATTTTCGGGTGTTTTGAGCCTGAATTTGAGATATAAACGGGTACAGATGATGCATGCACATATCGACTTTGGACACTTAAAATATAGATTTTAAGCATGTTTTGAGCCTATATTTTGAAAAAATTCTAGCACTGAGTAGGCATGTACAGATCCCTTCTGGGATCCAAAAATTTTGAATTTTCGGGAGTTTTAAGATTGAATTTGGGATATAAACGGGTACAGAAGATGCATGCACATATCGACTTTTGGGCACCTAAAAGATCAATTTTCAGTATGTGTTGGGCCTGTATTTTGAAAATACTCTAACATGGAGTAGGCATGTACAGTTCGCTTCTGGGACCCCAAAATATCGAATTTTCGGGTGTTTTGGGCCTGAATTTGAGATATCGACTTTGGGCACTTGAAATATTGATTTTTAGCATGTTTTGAGCCTATATTTTGAAAACATTCTAGTACTGTGTAGGCATGTACAGATCGCTTCTAGGACATAAAAAATCTCGAAATTTTCGGGTGTTTTGAGGTTGAATTTGGGATATAAACGGGTGCAGAAGATGCATACACATATTGACTTTGGTCACCTAAAATATCGATTTTCAGCTTGTTTTAGGCCTGTATTTTGAAAATACTCTAACACGGAGTAGGCAAGTACAGATCGCTTCTGGGACCCCAAAATATCGATTTTTCGGGTGTTTTGAGCGTGAATTTTTAGATATAAACGGGTGCAGAAGATGGATGCACATATCGACTTTGGACACTTAAAATATCGATTTTTAGCATGTTTTGAGCCTATAATTTGAAAAAATTCTAGCACTAAGTAGGCATGTACAGATCACTTCTGGGACCCCAAAATATCGAATTTTCGGGTGTTTTGGGCCTGAATTTGAGATATCGACTTTGGGCACCTAAAATATCGATTATTAGCATGTTTTGGGCCTATATTTTGAGAATATTCTAGCACTTAGTAGGCATGTACAGATCACTTCTGGGACCCCAAAATATCGAATTTTCGGGTGTTTTGAGCCTGAATTTGAGATATAAACGGGTACAGAAGATGCATTAACATATCGACTTTTGGGCACCTAAAATATCGATTTTGAGCATGTTTTGGGTCTGTAACTTGAAAACATTCTAACTAGGAGTAGAGATGTACAGATCGCTTCTAGGACCCAAAAATACTGAATTTTCGGGTGTTTTGAGCCTGAATTTGAGACATAAATGGGTACAGAAGATGCATGCACATATTGACTTTGGGCACCTAAAATATCGATTTTCAGCATGTTTTGGGCATGTATTTTGAAAATACTCTAACTAGGAGTAGGCATGTACAGATCGCTTCTGGGACCAAAAAATACCGAATATTCGGGTGTTTTGAGACTGAATTTGATATATAAATGGGTACAGAAGATGCATGCACATATCGTCTTTGGACACTTAAAATATCGATTTTTAGCATGTTTTGAGCCTATATTTTGAAAACATTCTAGCACTGACTAGACATGTACAGATCGCTTCTGGGTCCCAAAATTATCGAATTTTCGGGTGTTTTGAGCCTCAATTTGAGATATAAACGAGTGCAGAAGATGCATACACATGTTGGCTTTGGGCACCTAAAATATCGATTTTCAGCATGTTTTGGGCCTGCATCTGAGTAGGCATATACAGATCGCTTCTGGTACCCCAAAATATCGAATTTTCGGGTGTTTGAAGCCTGAATTTGAGATATAAACGGGTACAGAAGATGCTTTGCACATATCGACTTTTTAGCATCTAAAAGATCGATTTTCAGTATGTTTTGGGCCTGTATATTCAAAATACTCTAACACGAAGTAGGCATGTACAGATCACTTCTGGGACCCAAAAATACCGAATATTCGGGTGTTTTGAGACTGAATTTGATATATAAATGGGTACAGAAGATCCAAGCACATATCGACTTTGGACACTTAAAATATCGATTTTTAGCATGTTTTGAGCCTATATTTTGAAAACATTCTAGCACTGACTAGACATGTTCAGATCGATTCTGGGACCCAAAATTATCGAAATTTTGGGTGTTTTGAGGTTGAATTTGAGATATAAACGAGTGCAGAAGATTCATACACATGTTCAATTTGGGTACCTAAAAGATCGATTTTCAGTATGTGTTGGGCCTGTATTTTGAAAATACTCTAACACGGAGTAGGCATGTACAGTTCGCTTCTGGGACCCCAAAATATCGAATTTTCGGGTGTTTTGGGCCTGAATTTGAGATATCGACTTTGGGCACTTGAAATATTGATTTTTAGCATGTTTTGAGCCTATATTTTGAAAACATTCTAGTACTGTGTAGGCATGTACAGATCGCTTCTAGGACATAAAAAATCTCGAAATTTTCGGGTGTTTTGAGGTTGAATTTGGGATATAAACGGGTGCAGAAGATGCATACACATATTGACTTTGGTCACCTAAAATATCGATTTTCAGCTTGTTTTAGGCCTGTATTTTGAAAATACTCTAACACGGAGTAGGCAAGTACAGATCGCTTCTGGGACCCCAAAATATCGATTTTTCGGGTGTTTTGAGCGTGAATTTTTAGATATAAACGGGTACAGAAGATGGATGCACATATCGACTTTGGACACTTAAAATATCGATTTTTAGCATGTTTTGAGCCTATAATTTGAAAAAATTCTAGCACTAAGTAGGCATGTACAGATCACTTCTGGGACCCCAAAATATCGAATTTTCGGGTGTTTTGGGCCTGAATTTGAGATATCGACTTTGGGCACCTAAAATATCGATTTTTAGTATGTTTTGGGCCTGTATATTGAAAATACCCTAACGCTTCTGGGACCCTAAAATATCGAATATTTGGGTGTTTTGGGCCTGAATTTGAGATATCGACTTTGGGCACCTAAAATATCGATTTTTAGCATGTTTTGGGCCTTTATTTTGAAAATATTCTAGCACTGAGTAGGCAAGTACAGATCGCTTCTGGGACCCCAAAATATAGAATTTTCGGTTGTTTTGAGTCTGAATTTGAGATATAAACGGGTACAGAAGATGCATGCACATATTGACTTTGGGCACCTAAAATATCGATTTTCAGCATGTTTTGGGCCTATATTTTGAAAATACTCTAACTAGGAGGAGGCATGTACAGATCGCTTCTGGGACCAAAAAATACCGAATTTTCGGGTGTTTTGAGACTGAATTTGAGATATAAACGGGTACAGAAGATGCATGCACATATCGACTTTGGACACTTAAAATATCGATTTTTAGCATGTTTTGAGCCTATATTTTTAAAACATTCTAGCACTGACTAGACATGTACAGATAACTTCTGGGACCCAAAATTATCGAATTTTCGGGTGTTTTGAGGTTGAATTTGAGATATAAACGAGTGCAGAAGATGCATACACATGTTGACTTTGGGCACCTAAAATATCGATTTTCAGCATGTTTTGAGCCTGCATCTGAGTAGGCATGTACAGATCGCTTCTGGGACCCCAAAATATCGAATTTTCGGGTGTTTGGAGCCTGAATTTGAGATATAAACGGGTACAGAAGATGCATGCACATATCGACTTTTGGGCACCTAAAAGATCGATTTTCAGTATGTTTTGGGCCTGTATTTTGAAAATACTCTAACACGGAGTAGGCATGTACAGATCGTTTCTGGGACCCCAAAATATCGAATTTTTGGGTGTTTTGGGCCTGAATTTGAGATATCGACTTTGGGCACCTCAAATATCGATTTTTAGCATGTTTTGGGCCTATATTTTGAAAATATTCTAGCACTGAGTAGGCATGTACAGATCGCTTCTGGGACCCCAAAATATCGAATTTTAGGGTGTTTTGAGCCTGAATTTAAGATATAAACGGGTACAGAAGATGCATGCACATATCGACTTTTGGGCACATAAAATATCGATTTTGAGCACGTTTTGGGTCTGTATCTTGAAAACATTCTAACTAGGAGTAGGGATGTACAGATCGCTTCTAGGACCAAAAAATACCGAGTCTTCGGGAGTTTTGAGCCTGAATTTGAGACATAAATGGGTACAGAAGATGCATGCACATATTGACTTTGGGCACCTAAAATTTCGATTTTCAGCATTTTTTGGGCCTGTATTTGGAAAATACTCTAACTTGGAGTAGGCATGTACAGATCGCTTCTGGGACCCAAAAATATCGAATTTTCGGGTGTTTTGAGCCTGAATTTGAGATATAAACGGGTACAGAAGATGCATACCCATATCGACTTGGGACACTTAAAATATCGATTTTTAGCATGTTTTGATCCTATATTTTGAAAACATTCTAGCACTGACTAGACATGTACAGATCGATTCTGGGACCCAAAATTATCGAATTTTCGGGTGTTTTGAGGTTGAATTTGAGATATAAACGAGTGCAGAAGATGCATACACATGTTGACTTTGGGCACCTAAAATATCGATTTTCAGCATGTTTTGGGCCTGCATCTGAGTAGACATGTACAGATCGCTTCTGGGACCCCAAAATATCGAATTTTCGGGGGTTTGGAGCCTGAATTTGAGATATAAACGGGTACAGAAGATGCATGCACATATCGACTTTTGGGCACCTAAAAGATCGATTTTCAGTATGTTTTGGGCCTGTATTTTGAAAATACTCTAACATGGAGTAGGCATGTAAAGTTCCCTTCTGGGACCCCAAAATATCGAAGTTTCGGGTGTTTTCGGCCTGAATTTGAGATATCGACTTTGGGCACCTAAAATATCGATTTTTAGCATGTTTTGGGGCTATATTTTAAAAATATTCTAGCTCTAAGTAGGCATGTACAGATCATTTCTGGGACCCCAAAATATCGAATTTTTGGGTGTTTTGAGCCTGAGTTTGAGATATAAACGGGTACAGATGATGCATGCATATATCGACTTTGGACACTTAAAATATCGATTTTCAGCTTGTTTTGGGCCTGTATTTTGAGAATACTCTAATACGGAGTAGGCAAGTACAGATCGCTTCTGGGACCCAAAAATATCGAATTTTCGGGTGTTTTGAGACTGAATTTGAGATATAAACGGGTACAGAAGATGCATGCACATATCGACTTTGGACAGTTAAAATATCGATTTTTAGCATGTTTTGAGCCTATATTTTGAAAAAATTGTAGCACTGAGTAGGCATGTACAGATCGTTTCTGGGACCCCAAAATATCGAATTTTTGGGTGTTTTGGGCCTGAATTTGAGATATCGACTTTTGGCACCTCAAATATCGATTTTAGCATGTTTTGGGCCTATATTTTGAAAATATTCTAGCACTGAGTAGGCATGTACAGATCGCTTCTGGGACCCCAAAATATCGAATTTTCGGGTGTTTTGAGCCTGAATTTAAGATATAAACGGGTACAGAAGATGCATGCACATATCGACTTTTGGGCACCTAAAATATCGATTTTGAGCACGTTTTGGGTCTGTAACTTGAAAACATTCTAACTAGGAGTAGGGATGTACAGATCGCTTCTAGGACCAAAAAATACCGAGTCTTCGGGAATTTTGAGCCTGAATTTGAGACATAAATGGGTACAGAAGATGCATGCACATATTGACTTTGGGCACCTAAAATATCGATTTTCAGCATTTTTTGGGCCTGTATTTGGAAAATACTCTAACTTGGAGTAGGCATGTACAGATCGCTTCTGGGACCCAAAAATATCGAATTTTCGGGTGTTTTGAGCCTGAATTTGAGATATAAACGGGTACAGAAGATACATACCCATATCGACTTGGGACACTTAAAATATCGATTTTTAGCATGTTTTGATCCTATATTTTGAAAACATTCTAGCACTGACTAGACATGTACAGATCGATTCTGGGACCCAAAATTATCGAATTTTCGGGTGTTTTGAGGTTGAATTTGAGATATAAACGAGTGCAGAAGATGCATACACATGTTGACTTTGGGCACCTAAAATATTGATTTTCAGCATGTTTTGGGCCTGCATCTGAGTAGGCATGTATAGATCGCTTCTGAGACCCAAAAATATCGAATTTTCATGTGTTTTGAGGTTGAATTTGGGATATAAACGAGTACAGAAGATGCATGCACATATCGACTTTTGGGCACCTAAGAGATCGATTTTCAGTATGTTTTGGGCCTGTATATTGAAAATACTCTAACATGGAGTAGGCATGTACAGATCGCTTCTGGGACCCAAAAATATCGATTTTTTGGGTGTTTTGGACCTGAATTTGAGATATCGATTTTGGGCACCTAAAATATCGATTTTTAGCATGTTTTGGGCCTATATTTTGAAAATATTCTAGCACTGAGTAGGCATGTACAGATGGCATCTGGGACCCCAAAATATCGAATTTTCGGGTGTTTGGAGCCTGAATTTGAGATATAAACGGGTACAGAAGATGCATGCACATATCGACTTTTGGGCACCTAAAAGATCGATTTTCAGTTTGTTTTGGGCCTGTATTTTGAAAATATTCTAACACGGAGTAGGCATGTACAGTTTGCTTCTGGGACCCCAAAATATCGAATTTTCGGGAGTTTTGGGCCTGAATCTGAGATATCGACTTTTGGCACCAAAAATATCGATTTTTAGCATGTTTTGGGCCAATATTTTGAGAATATTCTAGCACTAAGTAGGCATGTACAAATCACTTCTGGGACCCCAAAATATCGAATTTTCGTGTGTTTTGAGGTTGAATTTGGGATATAAACGGGTACAGAAGATGCATGCACATATCGACTTTTGGGCACCTAAAAGATCGATTTTCAGCATGTTTTGGGCATGTATTTTGAAAATACTGTAACACGGGGTAGGCATGTACAGTTTGCTTCTGGGACCCCAAAATATCGAATTTTCGGGTGTTTTGGGCCTGAATTTGAGATATCGACTTTGGGCACCTGAAATATCGATTTTTAGCATGTTTTGGTCCTATATTTTGAAAATATTCTAGCACTAAGTACAGATCACTTCTGGGACCCCAAAATATCGAATTTTCGGGTGTTTTGAGCCTGAATTTGTGATATAAACGGGTACAGATGATGCATGCACATATCGACTTTGGACACTTAAAATATCGATTTTTAGCATGTTTTGAGCCTATATTTTGAAAAAATTCTAGCACTGAGTAGGCATGTATAGATCGCTTCTGAGACCCAAAAATATCGAATTTTCATGTGTTTTGAGGTTGAATTTGGGATATAAACGAGTACAGAAGATGCATGCACATATCGACTTTTGGGCACCTAAGAGATCGATTTTCAGTATGTTTTGGGCCTGTATATTGAAAATACTCTAACATGGAGTAGGCATGTACAGATCGCTTCTGGGACCCAAAAATATCGATTTTTTGGGTGTTTTGGACCTGAATTTGAGATATCGATTTTGGGCACCTAAAATATCGATTTTAGCATGTTTTGGGCCTATATTTTGAAAATATTCTAGCACTGAGTAGGCATGTACAGATAGCTTCTGGGACCCCAAAATATCGAATTTTCGGGTGTTTTGAGCCTGAATTTGAGATATAAACGGGTACAGAAGATGCATGCAGATATCGACTTTGGACACTTAAAATATCGATTTTTAGCATGTTTTGAGCCTATATTTTGAAAACATTCTAGCACTGACTAGACATGTACAGATCGATTCTCGGACCCAAAATTATGGAATTTTCGGGTGTTTTGAGCCTCAATTTGAGATATAAACGAGTGAAGAAGATGCATACACATGTTGACTTTGGGCACCTAAAATATCGATTTTCAGCATGTTTTGGGCCTGCATCTGACTAGGCATGTACAGATCGCTTCTGGGACCCCAAAATATCGAATTTTAGAGTGTTTGGAGCCTGACTTTGAGATATAAACGGGTACAGATGATGCATGCACATATCGACTTTTGGGCACCTAAAAGATCGATTTTCAGTATGTTTTGTGCCTGTATTTTGAAAATACTCTAACACGGAGTAGGCATCTACAGATCACTTCTGGGACCCCAAAATCTCGAATTTTTGGGTGTTTTGAGCCTTAATTTGATATATAAACGGGTACAGATGATGCATGCACATATCGACTTTGGAAGCTTAAAAAATCGATTTTTAGCATGTTTTGAGCCTATATCTTGAAAAAATTCTAGCACTGAGTAGGCATGTACAGATGGCTTCTGGGACCCCAAAATATCGAAATTTCGGGTGTTTGGATCCTGAATTTGAGATATAAACGGGTACAGAAGATGCATGCACATATCGACTTTTGGGCACCTAAAAGATCGATTTTCAGTTTGTTTTGGGCCTGTATTTTGAAAATATTCCAACACGGAGTAGGCATGTACAGTTTGCTTCTGGGACCCCAAAATATCGAATTTTCGGGAGTTTTGGGCCTGAATCTGAGATATCGACTTTTGGCACCAAAAATATCGATTTTTAGCATGTTTTGGGCCAATATTTTGAGAATATTCTAGCACTAAGTAGGCATGTACAAATCACTTCTGGGACCCCAAAATATCGAATTTTCGGGTGTTTTGAGCCTGAATTTTAGATATAAACGGGTACAGATGATGCATGCACATATCGACTTTGGACACTTAAAATATCTATTTTTAGCATGTTTTGAGCCTATATTTTGAAAAAATTCTAGCACTGAGTAGGTATGTATAGATCGCTTCTGAGACCCAAAAATATCAAATTTTCGTGTGTTTTGAGGTTGAATTTGGGATATAAACGGGTACAGAAGATGCATGCACATATCGACTTTTGGGCACCTAAAAGATCGATTTTCAGCATGTTTTGGGCATGTATTTTGAAAATACTGTAACACGGGGTAGGCATGTACAGTTTGCTTCTGGGACCCCAAAATATCGAATTTTCGGGTGTTTTGGGCCTGAATTTGAGATATCGACTTTGGGCACCTGAAATATCGATTTTTAGCATGTTTTGGTCCTATATTTTGAAAATATTCTAGCACTAAATACAGATCACTTCTGGGACCCCAAAATATCGAATTTTCGGGTGTTTTGAGCCTGAAATTGTGATATAAACGGGTACAGATGATGCATGCACATATCGACTTTGGACACTTAAAATATCGATTTTTAGCATGTTTTGAGCCTATATTTTGAAAAAATTCTAGCACTGAGTAGGCATGTATAGATCGCTTCTGAGACCCAAAAATATCGAATTTTCATGTGTTTTGAGGTTGAATTTGGGATATAAACGAGTACAGAAGATGCATGCACATATCGACTTTTGGGCACCTAAGAGATCGATTTTCAGTATGTTTTGGGCCTATATTTTGAAAATATTCTAGCACTGAGTAGGCATGTACAGATAGCTTCTGGGACCCCAAAATATCGAATTTTCGGGTGTTTTGAGCCTGAATTTGAGATATAAACGGGTACAGAAGATGCATGCAGATATCGACTTTGGACACTTAAAATATCGATTTTTAGCATGTTTTGAGCCTATATTTTGAAAACATTCTAGCACTGACTAGACATGTACAGATCGATTCTCGGACCCAAAATTATCGAATTTTCGGGTGTTTTGAGGTTGAATTTGAGATATAAACGAGTGCAGAAGATGCATACACATGTTGAGTTTGGGCACCTAAAATATCGATTTTCAGCATGTTTAGGGCCTGCATCTGAGTAGGCATGTACAGATCGCTTCTGGGACCCCAAAATATCGAATTTTCGGGTGTTTGGAGCCTGAATTTGAGATATAAACGGGTACAGAAGATGCATGCACATATCGACTTTTGGGCACCTAAAATATCGATTTTGAGCATGTTTTGGGTCTGTATCTTGAAAACATTCTAACTAGGAGTAGGGATGTACTGATCGCTTCTAGGACCCAAAAATACCGAATTTTCGGGTGTTTTGAGCCTGAAATTGAAACATAAACGGGTACAGAAGATGCATGCACATATTGACTTTGGGCACCTAAAATACCGATTTTCAGCATGTTTTGGGCCTGTATTTTGAAAATACTCTAACTAGGAGTAGGCATGTACAGATCGCTTCTAGGACCCAAAAATATCGAATTTTCGGGTGGTTTGAGCCTGAATTTGAGATATAAACAGGTACAGAAGATGCATGCACATATCGACTTTTGGGCACCTAAAAGATCGATTTTCAGTATGTTTTGGGCATGTATTTTGAAAATACTCTAACACGGGGTAGGCATGTACAGTTTGCTTCTGGGACCCCAAAATATCGAATTTTTGGGTGTTTTAGGCCTGAATTTGAGATATCGACTTTGGGCACCTGAAATATCGATTTTTAGCATGTTTTAGGCCTATATTTTGAAAATATTCTAGCACTAAGTACAGATCACTTCTGGGACCCCATAATATCGATTTTTCGGGTGTTTTGAGCCTGAATTTGAGATATAAACGGGTACAGATGATGCATGCACATATCGACTTTGGACAGTTAAAATATCGATTTTTAGCATGTTTTGAGCCTATATTCTGAAAAAATTCTAGCACTGAGTAGGCATGTACAGATCCCTTCTGGGACCCAAAAATATCGAATTTTCGGGTGTTTTGAGGTTGAATTTGGGATATAAACGGGTACAGAAGATGCATGCACATATCGACTTTTGGGCACCTAAAAGATCAATTTTCAGTATGTTTTGGGCCTGTATTTTGAAAATACTCTAACACGGAGTAGGCATGTACAGTTCGCTTCTGGGACCCCAAAATATCGAATTTTCGGGTGTTTTGGGCCTGAATTTGAGATATCGACTTTGGGCACTTAAAATATTGAATTTTAGCATGTTTTGAGCCTATTTTTTGAAAACATTCTAGCACTGTGTAGGCATGTACACATCGCTTCTGGGACATAAAAAATCTCGAAATTTTCGGGTGTTTTGAGGTTGAATTTGGGATATAAACGGGTGCAGAAGATGCATACACATATTGACTTTGGTCACCTAAAATATCGATTTTCAGCTTGTTTTCGGCCTGTATTTTGAAAATACTCTAACACGGAGTAGGCATGTACAGTTTGCTTCTGGGACCATAAAATATCGAATTTTCGGGAGTTTTGGGCCTGAATCTGAGATATCGACTTTGGGCACCTAAAATATCGATTTTTAGCATGTTTTAGGCCAATATTTTGAGAATATTCTAGAATTAAGTAGGCATGTACCGATCACTTCTGGGACCCCAAAATATCGAATTTTCGGGTGTTTTGAGCCTGAATTTGAGATATAAACGGGTACAGAAGATGCATGCACATATCGACTTTTGGGCACCTAAAATATCGATTTTGAGCATGTTTTGGGTCTGTATCTTGAAAACATTCTAACTAGGAGTAGGGATGTACTAATCGCTTCTAGGACCCAAAAATACCGAATTTTCGGGTGTTTTGAGCCTGAAATTGAGACATAAACGGGTACAGAAGATGCATGCACATATTGACTTTGGGCACCTAAAATACCGATTTTCAGCATGTTTTGGGCCTGTATTTTGAAAATACTCTAACTAGGAGTAGGCATGTACAGATCGCTTCTAGGACCCAGAAATATCGAATTTTCGGGTGTTTTGAGCCTGAATTTGAGATATAAACAGGTAGAGTAGATGCATGCACATATCGACTTTTGGGAACCTAAAAGATCGATTTTCAGTATGTTTTGGGCCTGTATATTGAAAATACCCTAACGCTTCTGGGACCCCAAAATATCGAATATTTGGGTGTTTCGGGCCTGAATTTGAGATATCGACTTTGGGCACCTAAAATATCGATTTTTAGCATGTTTTGAACCTATATTTTGAAAATATTCTAGCACTGAGTAGGCATGTACAGATCGCTTCTGGGACCCCAAAATATCGAATTTTCGGGTGTTTTGAGCCAGAATTTGAGATATAAACGGGTACAGAACATGCATGCACATATCGACTTTTGAGCACCTAAAATATCGATTTTGAGCATGTTTTGGGTCTGTATCTTGAAAACATTCTAACTAGGAGTAGAGATGTACAGATCGCTTCTAGGACCCAAAAATACCGAATTTTCGGGTGTTTTGAGCCTGAATTTGAGATATAAACGGGTACAGAAGATGCATGCACATATCGACTTTTGAGCACCTAAAATATCGATTTTGAGCATGTTTTGGGTCTGTATCTTGAAAACATTCTAACTAGGAGTAGAGATGTACAGATCGCTTCTAGGACCCAAAAATACCGAATTTTCGGGTGTTTTGAGCCTGAATTTGAGATATAAACGGGTACAGAAGATGCATGCACATATCGACTTTGGACACTTAAAATATCGATTTTTAGCATGTTTTGAGCCTATATTTTGAAAACATTCTAGCACTGACTAGACATGTACAGATCGCTTCTAGGACCCAAAATTATCGAATTTTCGGGTGTTTTGAGCCTCAATTTGAGATATAAACGAGTGCAGAAGATGCATACACATGTTGACTTTGGGCACCTAAAATATCGATTTTCAGCATGTTTTGGGCCTGCATCTGAGTAGGCATGTACATATCGCTTCTGGGACCCCAAAATATCGAATTTTCGGGTGTTTGGAGCCTGAATTTGAGATATAAACGGGTACAGATGATGCATGCACATATCGACTTTTGGGCACCTACGAGATCGATTTTCAGTATGTTTTGGGCCTGTATTTTGAAAATACTCTAACACGGAGTAGTCATGTACAGATCACTTCTGGGACCCCAAAATCTCGAATTTTCGGGTGTTTTGAGCCTGAATTTGATATATAAACGGGTACAGATGATGCATGCACATATCGACTTTGGACGCTTAAAATATCGATTTTTAGCATGTTTTGAGCCTATATTTTGAAAAAATTCTAGCACTGAGTAGGCATGTACAGATGGCTTCTGGGACCCCAAAATATCGAAATTTCGGGTGTTTGGAGCCTGAATTTGAGATATAAACGGGTACAGAAGATGCATGCACATATCGACTTTTGGGCACCTAAAAGATCGATTTTCATTTTGTTTTGGGCCTGTATATTGAAAATACTCTAACACGGAATAGGCATGTACAGATCACTTCTGGGACCCAAAAATATCGAATTTTTGGGTGTTTTGGACCTGAATTTGAGATATCGATTTTGGGCACCTAAAATATCGATTTTTAGCATGTTTTGGGCCTATATTTTGAAAGCATTCTAGCACTGAGTAGGCATGTACAGATAGCTTCTGGGACCCCAAAATATCGATTTTTCGGGTGGTTTGAGCCTGAATTTGAGATATAAACGGGTACAGAAGATGCATACACATATCGACTTTTGGGCACCTAAAATATCGATTTTGAGCATGTTTTGGGCCTGCATCTGAGTAGGCATGGACAGATGGCTTCTGGGACCCCAAAATATCGAATTTTCGGGTGTTTGGAGCCTGAATTTGAGATATAAACGGGTACAGAAGATGCATGCACATATCGACTTTTGGGCACCTAAAAGATCGATTTTCAGTATGTTTTGGGCCTGTATTTTGAAAATACTCTAACACGGAGTAGGCATGTACAGTTCGCTTCTAGGACCCCAAAATATCAAATTTTCGGGTGTTTTGGTACTGAATTTGAGATATCGACTTTGGGCACCTAAAATATCGATTTTTAGCATTTTTTGGGCCTATATTTTGAAAATATTCTAGTACTAAGTAGGAATGTACAGATCACTTCTTAGACCCTAAAATATCGAATTTTCGGGTGTTTTGAGCCTGAATTTAAGATATAAACGGGTACAGATAATGCATGCACATATCGACTTTGGACACTTAAAATATCGATTTTTAGCATGTTTTGAGCCTATATTTTGAAAAAATTCTAGCACTGAGTAGGCATGTACCGATCGCTTCTGGGACCCAAAAATATCGAATTTTCGGGTGTTTTGAGGTTGAATTTGAGATATAAACGGGTACAGAAGATACATGCACATATCGACTTTTGGGCACCTAAATCATCGATTTTCAGTATGTTTTGGGCCTGTATTTTGAAAATACTCTAACACGGAGTAGGCATGTACAGTTTGCTTCTGGGACCTCAAAATATCGAATTTTCGGGTGTTTTGGGCCTAAATTTGAGATATCGACTTTGGGCACCTAAAATATCGATTTTTAGCATGTTTTGGGCCTATATTTTGAAAATTTTCTAGCACTAAGTAGGCATGTACAGATCACTTCTGGAACCCCAAAATATCGAATTTTCGAGTGTTTTGAGCCTGAATTTGAGATATAAACGGGTGCAGATAATGCAAGCACATATCGACTTTGGACACTTAAAATATCGATTTTTAGCATGTTTTGAGCCTATATTTTGAAAACATTCTAGCACTGAGTAGGCATGTACAGATCGCTTCTGGGACCCAAAAATATCGAATTTTCGGGTGTTTGGAGGTTGAATTTGGGATATAAACTGGTGCAGAAGATGCATACACATATTGACTTTAGTCACCTAAAATATCGATTTTCAGCTTGATATGGGCCGGTATTTTGAAAATACTCTACCACGGAGTAGGCAAGTACAGATCGCTTCTGGGACCCTAAAATATCGAATTTTCGGGTGTTTTGAGCCTGAATTTGAGATATCGACTTTGGGCACCTAAAATATCGATTTTTAGCATGCTTTGGGCCTATATTTTGAAAATATTCTAGCACTAAGTAGGCATGAACAGATCGCTTCTGGGACCCAAAAATATCGAAATTTCGGGTGTTTGGAGCCTGAATTTGAGATATAAACGGGTACAGAAGATGCATGCACATATCGACTTTTGGGCACCTAAAAGATCGATTTTCAGTATGTTTTGGGCCTGTATTGTGAAATTACTCTAACACGGAGTAGGCATGTACAGTTCGCTTCGGGGTTCCCAAAATATCAAATTTTCGGGTGTTTTGGGCCTGAATTTGAGATATCGACATTGGGCACCTAAAATATCGATTTTTAGCATGTTTTGGGCCTATATTTTGAAAATATTTTTGCACTAAGTAGGCATGTACAGATCACTTCTGGGACCCCAAAATATCGAATTTTCGGGTGTTTTGAGCCTGAATTTGAGATATAAACGGGTACAGATGATGCATGCACATATCGACTTTGGACACTTAAAATATCTATTTTTAGCATGTTTTGAGCCTTTTTTATGAAAAAATTCTAGCACTGAGTAGGCATGTACAGATCGCTTCTGGGACCCAAAAATATCGAATTTTCGGGTGTTTTGAGGTTGAATTTGGGATATAAACGGGTACAGAAGATGCATGCACATATCGACTTTTGGGCACCTAAAAGATCGATTTTCAGTATGTTTTGGGCCTGTATTTTGAAAATACTCTCTCACGGAGTAGGCAAGTACAGTTTGCTTCTGGGACCCCAAAATATCGAATTTTCGGGTGTTTTGGGCCTGAATTTGAGATATCGACTTTGGGCACCTAAAATATCGATTTTTAGCATGTTTTGGGCCTATATTTTGAAAATTTTCTAGCACTAAGTAGGCATGTACAGATCTCTTCTGGGACCCCAAAATATCGAATTTTTGGGTGTTTTGAGCCTGAATTTGAGATATAAACGGGTACAGATGATGCATGCACATATCGACTTTGGAAACTTAAAATATCGATTTTTAGCATGTTTTGAGCCTATATTTTGAAAAAATTCTAGCACTGAGTAGGCATGTACAGATCGCTTCTGGGACCCAAAAATATCGAATTTTCGGGTTTTTGGAGGTTGAATTTGGGATATAAACTGGTGCAGAAGATGCATACACATATTGACTTTGGTTACCTAAAATATCGATTTTCAGCTTGGTTTGGGCTTGTATTTTGAAAATACTCTAACTCGGAGTAGGAGAGTACAGATCGCTTCTGGGACCAAAAAATATCGAAATTTCGGGAGTTTTGAGCCTGAATTTGAGATATAAACGGGTACAGAAGATGCATTCACATATCGACTTTTAAGCACCTAAAAGATCGATTTTCAGTATGTTATGGGCCTGTATATTGAAAATACTCTAACACGGAGTAGGCATGTACAGATCGCTTCTGGGACCCCAAAATATCGAATTTTTGGGTGTTTTGGGCCTGAATTTGAGATATCCACTTTGGGCACCTAAAATATCGATTTTTAGCATGTTTTGGGCCTATATTTTGAAAATATTCTAGCACTGAGTAGGCATGTACAGATCGCTTTTGGGACCCCAAAATATCGAATTTTCGGGTGTTTTGAGCCTGAATTTGAGATATAAACGGGTACAGATGATGCATGCACATATCGAGTTTGGACACTTAAAATATCGATTTTTAGCATGTTTCGAGCCTATATTTCGAAAAAATTCTAGCACTGAGTAGGCATGTACAGATCGCTTCTGGGACCCAAAAATATCGAATTTTCGGGTGTTTTGAGGTTGAATTTGGGATATAAACGGGTACAGAAGATGCATGCACATATCGACTTTTGGGCACCTAAAAGATCGATTTTCAGTATGTTTTGGGCCTGTATTTTGAAAATACTCTAACACGGAGTAGGCATCTACAGTTCGCTTCTGGGACCCCAAAATATCGGATTTTCGGGTGTTTTGGGCCTGAATTTGAGATATCGACTTTGGGCACCTAAAATATCGATTTTTAGCATGTTTTGGGAATATATTTTGAAAATTTTCTAGCACTAAGTATGCATGTACAGATCACTTCTAGGACCCAAAAATATCAAATTTTCGTGTGTTTTGAGCCTGAATTTGAGATATAAACGGGTACAGATGATGCATGCACATATCGACTTTGGACACTTAAAATATCGATTTTTAGCATGTTTTGGGCCTGTATTTTGAAAATACTCTAACACGGAGTAGGCATGTACAGTTCGCTTCTGGGACCCCAAAATATCGAATTTTCGGGTGTTTTGAGGTTGAATTTAGGATATAAACGGGTACAGAAGATGCATGCTCATATCGACTTTTGGGTACCTAAAAGATCGATTTGCAGTATGTTTTGGGCCTGTATTTTGAAAATACTCTAACATGGAGTAGGCATGTACAGTTCGCTTCTGGGACCCCAAAATATCGAATTTTCGGGTGTTTTGGGCCTGAATTTGAGATATCGACTTTGGGCACCTAAAATATCGATTTTTAGCATGTTTTGGGCCTATATTTTAAAAATATACTAGCACTAAGTAGGCATGTACAGATCACTTCTGGGACCTCAAAATATCGAATTTTCAGGTGTTTTGAGCCTGATATTGAGATATAAACGGGTACAGATGATGCATACACATATCGACTTTGGACACTTAAAATATCGATTTTTAGCATGTTTTGAGCCTATATTTTGAAAAAATTCTAGCACTGAGTAGGTATGTACCGATCGCTTCTGGGACCCAAAAAAATCGAATTTTCGGGTGTTTGGAGGTAGAAATTGGGATATAAACTGGTGCAGAAGATGCATACACATATTGACTTTGGTCACCTAAAATATCGATTTTCAGCTTGGTTTGGGCCTGTATTTTGAAAATACTCTAACACGGAGTAGGCAAGTACAGATCGCTTCTGGGACCCCTATATATTGAATTTTCGGGTGTTTTTAGCCTGAATTTGAGATATAAACGGGTACAGAAGATGCCTGCACATATTGACTTTGGGCAATTAAAATATCGTTTTTCAGCATTTTTTGGGCCTGTATTTTGAAAATACTCTAACTAGGAGTAGGCATGTACAGATCGCTTCTGGGACCCAAAAATATCGAATTTTCGGGTGTTTTGAGGTTGAATTTGGGATATAAACGGGTACAGAAGATGCATGCACATTTCGACTTTTGGGCACCTAAAAGATCGATTTTCAGTATGTTTTGGGCCTGTATTTTCAAAATACTCTAACACGGAGTAGGCATGTACAGTTCGCTTCTGGGACCCCAAAATATCGAATTTTCGGGTGTTTTGGGCCTGAATTTGAGATATCGACTTTGGGCACCTAAAATATCGATTTTTAGCATGTTTTGGGCTTATATTTTGAAAATATTCTAGCACTAAGTAGGCATGTACAGATCGCTTCTGGGACCCCAAAATATCGAATTTTCGGGTGTTTGGAGCTTGAATTTGAGATATAAACGGGTACAGAAGATGCATGCACATATCGACTTTGGACACTTAAAATATCGATTTTTAGCATGTTTTGGGCCTATATTTTTAAAAAAATTCTAGCATTGAGTAGGCATGTACAGATCGCTTCTGGGACCCAAAAATATCGAATTTTAGGGTGTTTTGAGGTTGAATTTGGGATATAAACGGGTACAGAAGATGCATGCACATATCGACTTTTGGGCACCTAAAAGATCGATTTTCAGTATGTTTTGGGCCTGTATTATGAAAATACTCTAACACGGAGTAGGCATGTACAGTTCGCTTCTGGGACTCCAAAATATCGAATTTTCGGGTGTTTTGGGCCTGAATTTGAGATATCAACTTTGGGCACCTAAAATGTCGATTTTTAGCATGTTTTGGGCCTATATTTTGAAAATATTCTAGCACTAAGTAGGCATGTACAGATCACTTCTGGGACCCCAAAATATCGAATTTTCGGGTGTTTTGAGCCTGAATTTAAGATATAAACGGGTACAGATGATGCATGCACATATCGATTTTGGACACTTAAAATATCGATTTTCAGCTTGTTTTGGGCCTGTATTTTGAAAATGCTCTAACACGGAGTAGGCAAGTACAGATCGCTTCTGGGACCACAAAATATCGAATTTTCGGGTTTTTTGAGGTTGAATTTGAGACATAAACGAGTACAGAAGATGAATACACATGTTGACTTTGGGCACCTAAAATATCGTCTTTCAGCATGTTTTGGGCTTGTATCTGAGTAGGCATGTACAGATCGCTTCTGGGACCCCAAAATATCGAATTTGCGGGTGTTTGGAGCCTGAATTTGAGATAAAAACGGGTACAGAAGATGCATGCACATATCGACTTTGGACACTTAAAATATTGATTTTTAGCATGTTTTGAGCCTATATTATTAAAAAAATTCTAGCACTGAGTAGGCATGTACAGATCGCTTCTGGGACCCAAAAATATCGAATTTTCAGGTGTTTTGAAGTTGAATTTGGGATATAAACGGGTACGGAAGATGCATGCACATATCGACTTTTGGGCACCTAAAAGATCGATTTTCAGTATGTTTTGGGCCTGTACTATGAAAATACTCTAACACGGGGTAGGCATGTAGAGTTCGCTTCTGGGACCCCAAAATATCGAATTTTCGGGTGTTTTGGGCCTGAATTTGAGATATCGACTTTGGGCACCTAAAATATCGATTTTTAGCATGTTTTGGGCCTATATTTTGAAAATATTCTAACACGGAGTAGGCATGTACAGTTCGCTTCTGGGACCCCAAAATATCGAATTTTCGGGTGTTTTGGGCCTGAATTTGAGATATCAACTTTGGGCACCTAAAATATCGATTTTTAGCATGTTTTGGGCCTATATTTTGAAAATATTCTAGCACTAAGTAGGCATGTACAGATCACTTCTGGGACCCCAAAATATCGAATTTTCGGGTGTTTTGAGCCTGAATTTGAGATACAAACGGGTACAGATGATGCATGCACATATCGATTTTGGACACTTAAAATATCGATTTTCAGCTTGTTTTGGGCCTGTATTTTGAAAATACTCTAACACGGAGTAGGCAAGTACAGATCGCTTCTGGGACCACAAAATATCGAATTTTCGGGAGTTTGGAGCCTGAATTTGAGATATAAACGGGTACAGAAGATGCATGCACATATTGATATTGGGCAATTAAAATATCGATTTTCAGCATGTTTTGGGCCTGTATTTTGAAAATACTCTAACTAGGAGTAGGCATGTACAGATCGCTTCTGGGACCCAAAAATATCGAATTTTCGGGTGTTTTGAGCCTGAATTTGAGATATAAACGGGTACAGAAGATGCATGCACATATCGACTTTGGACACTTAAAATATCGATTTTTAGCATGTTTTGAGCCTATATTTTGAAAACATTCTAGCACTGACTAGACATGTACAGATCGCTTCTGGGACCCAAAATTATCGAATTTTCTAGTTTTTTGAGGTTGAATTTGAGACATAAACGAGTGCAGAAGATGAATACACATGTTGACTTTGGGCACCTAAAATATCGTCTTTCAGCATGTTTTGGGCTTGTATCTGAGTAGGCATGTACAAATCGCTTCTGGGACCCCAAAATATCGAATTTGCGGGTGTTTGGAGCCTGAATTTGAGATAAAAACGGGTAAAGAAGATGCATGCACATATCGACTTTGGACACTTAAAATATTGATTTTTAGCATGTTTTGAGCCTATATTATTAAAAAAATTCTAGCACTGAGTAGGCATGTACAGATCGCTTCTGGGACCCAAAAATATCGAATTTTCAGGTGTTTTGAAGTTGAATTTGGGATATAAACGGGTACGGAAGATGCATGCACATATCGACTTTTGGGCACCTAAAAGATCGATTTTCAGTATGTTTTGGGCCTGTACTATGAAAATACTCTAACACGGGGTAGGCATGTACAGTTCGCTTCTGGGACCCCAAAATATCGAATTTTCGGGTGTTTTGGGCCTGAATTTGAGATATCGACTTTGGGCACCTAAAATATCGATTTTTAACATGTTTTGGGCCTATATTTTGAAAATATTCTAACACGGAGTAGGCATGTACAGTTCGCTTCTAGGACCCCAAAATATCGAATTTTCGGGTGTTTTGGGCCTGAATTTGAGATATCAACTTTGGGCACCTAAAATATCGATTTTTAGCATGTTTTGGGTCTATATTTTGAAAATATTCTAGCACTAAGTAGGCATGTACAGATCACTTCTGGGACCCCAAAATATCGAATTTTCGGGTGTTTTGAGCCTGAATTTGAGATATAAACGGGTACAGATGATGCATGCACATATCGATTTTGGACACTTAAAATATCGATTTTCAGCTTGTTTTGGGCCTGTATTTTGAAAATACTCTAACACGGAGTAGGCAAGTACAGATCGCTTCTGGGACCACAAAATATCGAATTTTCGGGAGTTTGGAGCCTGAATTTGAGATATAAACGGGTACAGAAGATGCATGCACATATTGATATTGGGCAATTAAAATATCGATTTTCAGCATGTTTTGGGCCTGTATTTTGAAAATACTCTAACTAGGAGTAGGCATGTACAGATCGCATCTGGGACCCAAAAATATCGAATTTGCGGGTGTTTGGAGCCTGAATTTGAGATAAAAACGGGTACAGAAGATGCATGCACATATCGACTTTCGACACTTAAAATATTGATTTTTAGCATGTTTTGAGCCTATATTATTAAACAAATTCTAGCACTGAGTAGGCATGTACAGATCGCTTCTGGGACCCCAAAATATCGAATTTTCAGGTGTTTTGAAGTTGAATTTGGGATATAAACGGGTACGGAAGATGCATGCACATATCGACTTTTGGGCACCTAAAAGACCGATTTTCAGTATGTTTTGGGCCTGTACTATGAAAATACTCTAACACGGGGTAGGCATGTACAGTTCGCTTCTGGGACCCCAAAATATCGAATTTTCGGGTGTTTTGGGCCTGAATTTGAGATATCGACTTTGGGCACCTAAAATATCGATTTTTAGCATGTTTTGGGCCTATATTTTTAAAATATTCTAACACGGAGTAGGCATGTACAGTTCGCTTCTGGGACCCCAAAATATCGAATTTTCGGGTGTTTTGGGCCTGAATTTGAGATATCAACTTTGGGCACCTAAAATATCGATTTTTAGCATGTTTTGGGCCTATATTTTGAAAATATTCTAGCACTAAGTAGGCATGTACAGATCACTTCTGGGACCCCAAAATATCGAATTTTCGGGTGTTTTGAGCCTGAATTTGAGATATAAACGGGTACAGATGATGCATGCACATATCGATTTTGGACACTTAAAATATCGATTTTCAGCTAGTTTTGGGCCTGTATTTTGAAAATACCCTAACACGGAGTAGGCAAGTACAGATCGCTTCTGGGACTCCAAAATATCGAATTTTCGGGTGTTTGGAGCCTGAATTTGAGATATAAACGGGCACAGAAGATGCATGCACATATTGATATTGGGCAATTAAAATATCGATTTTCAGCATGTTTTGGACCTGTATTTTGAAAATACTCTAACTAGGAGTAGGCATGTACAGATCGCTTCTGGGACCCAAAAATATCTAATTTTCGGGTGTTTTGAGCCTGAATTTGAGATATAAACGGGTACAGAAGATGCATGCACATATCGACTTTGGACACTTAAAATATCGATTTTTACCATGTTTTGAGCCTATATTTTGAAAACATTCTAGTACTGACTAGACATGTACAGATCGCTTCTGGGACCCAAAATTATCGAATTTTTGGGTTTTTTGAGGTTGAATTTGAGACATAAACGAGTGCAGAAGATGAATACACATGTTGACTTTGGGCACCTAAAATATCGTCTTTCAGCATGTTTTGGGCTTGTATCTGAGTAGGCATGTACAGATCGCTTCTGGGACCCCAAAATATCGAATTTTCGGGTGTTTGGAGCCTGAATTTGAGATATAAACGGGTACAGAAGATGCATGCACATATCGACTTTGGACACATAAAATATCGATTTTTAGCATGTTTTGAGCCTATATTTTTAAAAAAATTCTAGCACTGAGTAGGCATGAACAGTTCGCTTCTGGGACCCCAAAATATTGAATTTTCGGGTGTTTTGGGCCTGAAATTGAGATATCGACTTTGGGCACCTAAAATATCGAATTTTAGCATGTTTTGGGCCTATATTTTGAAAATATTCTAGCACTGAGTAGGCATGTACAGATCGATTCTGAGACCCAAAAATATCGAATTTTCGGGTGTTTTGAGGTTGAATTTGGGATATAAACGGGTACAGAAGATGCATGCACTTATCGAATTTTGGGCACCTAAAAGATCGATTTTCAGTATGTTTAGGGCCTGTACTTTGAAAATACTCTAACATGGAGTAGGCATGTACAGTTCGCTTCTGAGACCCCAAAATATCGAATTTTCGGGTGTTTTGGGCCTGAATTTGAGATATCGACTTTGGCCACCTAAAATATCGATTTTTAGCATGTTTTGGGCCTATATTTTGAAAATATTCTAGCACAAAGTAGGCATGTACAGATCACTTCTGTGACCCCAAAATATCGAATTTTCGGGTGTTTTGAGCCTGAATTTGAGATATAAACGGGTACAGATGATGCATGCACATATCGATTTTGGACACTTAAAATATCGATTTTCAGCTTGTTTTGGGCCTGTATTTTGAAAATACTTTAACACGGAGTAGGCAAGTACAGATCGCTTCTGGGACCCCAAAATATCGAATTTTTGGGTGTTTGGAGCCTGAATATGAGATATAAACGGGTACAGAAGATGCATGCACATATCGACTTTTGGGCACATAAAATATCGATTTTTAGTATGTTTTGGGCCTGTATTATGAAAATACTCTAACACGGAGTAGGCATGTACAGTTCGCTTCTGGGACCCCAAAATATCGAATTTTCGGGTGTTTTGGGCCTGAATAATATATATTGACTTTGGGCACCTAAAATATCGATTTTTAGCATGTTTTGGGCCTATATTTTGAAAATATTCTAGCACTAAGTAGGCATGTACAGATCACTTCTGGGACCCCAAAATATTGAATTTTCGGGTGTTTTGAGCCTGAATTTGAGATATAAACGGGTACAGATGACGCATGCACATATCGATTTTGGACACTTAAAATATTGATTTTCAGCTTGTTTTTTGCCTGTATTTTGAAAATACTCTAACACGGAGTAGGCAAGTACAGATCGCTTCTGGGACCCCAAAATATCGAATTTTTGGGTGTTTGGAGCCTGAATATGAGATATAAACGGGTACAGAAGATGCATGCACATATCGACTTTTGGGCACCTAAAATATCGATTTTGAGCATGTTTTGGGTCTGTATCTTAAAAACATTCTAACTAGGAGTAGGGGTGTACAGATCGCTTCTAGGACCCAAAAATACCGAATTTTCGGGTGTTTTGAGCCTGAATTTGAGATATAAACGGGTACAGAAGATGCATGCACATATAGACTTTGGGCACCAAAATATCGATTTTCAGCATGTTTTGGGCCTGTATTTTGAAAATACTCTAACTAGGAGTAGGCATGTACAGATCGCTTCTGGGACCCAAAAATATCGAATATTCTGGTGTTTTGAGCCTGAATTTGAGATATAAACGGGTACAGAAGATGCATGCACATATCGACTTTGGACACTTAAAAATATCGATTTTTAGCATGTTTTGACCCTATATTTTGAAAACATTCTAGCACGGACTAGACATGTACAGATCGCTTCTGGGACCCAAAATTATCGAATTTTCGGGTGTTTTGAGGTTGAATTTGAGATATAAACGAGTGCAGAAAATGCATACACATGTTGACTTTGGGCACCTAAAATATTGATTTTCAGCATGTTTTGGGCCTGCATCTGAGTAGGCATGTACAGATCGCTTCTGGTACCCAAATATATCGAATTTTCGGGTGTTTGGAGCCTGAATTTGAGATATCGACTTTGGGCACCTAAAATATCAATTTTTAGCATGTTTTGGGCCTATATTTTGAAAATATTCTAGCACTAACTAGGCATGTACAGATCACTTCTGGGACCCCATAATATCGAATTTTCGGGTGTTTTGAGCTTAAATTTGAGATATAAACGGGCACAGATGATGCATGCACATATCGACTTTGGACACTTAAAATATCGATTTTTAGCATGTTTTGAGCCTATATTTTGAAAACATTCTAGCACTGAGTAGGCATGTACAGATCGCTTTTGGGACCCAAAAAATTTCAAATTTTCGGGTGTTTTGAGGTTGAATTTGGAATATAAACAGGTACAGAATATGCATCCACATATCGACTTTTGGGCACCTAAAAGATCGATTTTCAGTATGTTTTGGGCCTGTATTTTGAAAATACTCTAACACGGAGTAGGCATGTACAGATCGCTTCTGGGACCCCAAAATATCGAATTTTTGGGTGTTTTGGGCCTGAATTTGAGATATCGACTTTGGGCACCTAAAATGTCAAATTTTGCATGTTTTGGGCCTATATTTTGAAAATATTCTAGCACTGAGTAGGCATGTACAGTTCGCTTTTGTGACCCAAAAATTTCAAATTTTCGGGTGTTTTGAGGTTGAATTTGGAATATAAACAGGTACAGAATATGCATCCACATATCGACTTTTGGGCACCTAAAAGATCGATTTTCAGTATGTTTTGGGCCTGTATTTTGAAAATACTCTAACACGGAGTAGGCATGTACAGATCGCTTCTGGGACCCTAAAATATCGAATTTTTTGGGTGTTTTGAGCCTGAATTTGAGATATCGACTTTGGGCACCTAAAATATCGATTTTATGCATGTTTTGGGCCTATATTTTGAAAATATTCTAGCACTGAGTAGGCATGTACAGTTCGCTTCTGGGACCCTAAAATATCAAATTTTCGGGTGTTTTGAGGTTGAATTTGGAATATAAACAGGTACAGAATATGCATCCACATATCGACTTTTGGGCACCTAAAAGATCGATTTTCAGTATGTTTTGGGCCTGTTTTTTGAAAATACTCTAACACGGAGTAGGCATGTACAGATCGCTTCTGGGACCCTAAAATATCGAATTTTTTGGGTGTTTTGAGCCTGAATTTGAGATATCGACTTTGGGCACCTAAAATATCGATTTTATGCATGTTTTGGGCCTATATTTTGAAAATATTCTAGCACTGAGTAGGCATGTACAGTTCGCTTCTGGGACCCTAAAATATCGAATTTTCGGGTGTTTTGAGCCTTAATTTGAGATATAAACCGGTACAGATGATGCATGCCCATATCGACTTTGGACACTTGAAATATCGATTTTTAGCATGTGTTGAGCCTATATTTTGAAAAACTTCTAGCACTGAGTAGGCATGTACAGATCGCTTCTGGGACCCAAAAATATCGAATTTTCGGGTGTTTTGAGCCTGAATTTGAGATATAAACGAGTACAGATGATGAATGCACATATCGACTTTGGACACTTAAAATATCGATTTTTAGCATGTTTTGAGCCTATATTTTGTAACAATTCTAGCATTGAGTAGGCATGTACAGATCGCTTCTGGGACCCAAAAATATCGAAATTTTGGGTATTTTGAGGTTGAATTTGGGATATAAACGGGTACAGAAGATGAATGCACATATCGAATTTTGGGGACCTAAAATATCGATTTTCAGTATGTTTTGGGCCTGTATTTTGAAAATACTCTAACACGGAGTAGGCATGTACAGTTCGCTTCTGGGACCCCAAATTATCGAATTTTCGGGTGTTTTGGGCCTGAATTTGAGATATCGACTTTGGGCACCTAAAATATCGATTTTTAGCATGTTTTGGGCCTATATTTTGAAAATATTCTAGCACTAAGTAGGCATGTACAGATCACTTCTGGGACCCCAAAATATCGAATTTTCGGGTGTTTTGAGCCTGAATTTGAGATATAAACGGGTACAGATGATGCATGCACATATCGATTTTGGACACGTAAAACATCGATTTTCAGCTTGTTTTGGGCCTGTATTTTGAAAATACTCTAACACGGAGTAGGCAAGTACAGATCGCTTCTGGGACCCCAAAATATCGAATATTCGGGTGTTTGGAGCCTGAATTTGAGATATAAACGGGTACAGAAGATGCATGCACATATCGACTTTGGACACTTAAAATATCGATTTTTAGCATGTTTTGGGCCTATATTTTTAAAAAAATTCTAGCACTGAGTAGGCATGTACTGATCGCTTCTGGGACCCAAAAATATCGAATTTTTGGGTGTTTTGAGGTTGAATTTGGGATATAAACGGGTACAGAAGATGCATGCACATATCTACTTTTGGGCACCTAAAAGATCGATTTTCAGTATGTTTTGGGCCTGTATTATGAAAATACTCTAACACGGAGTAGGCATGTACAGTTCGCTTCTGGGACCCCAAAATATCGAATTTTCGGGTGTTTTGGGCCTGAATTTGAGATATCAATTTTGGGCACCTATAATATCGATTTTTAGCATGTTTTGGGCCTATATTTTGAAAATATTCTAGCACTAAGTAGGCATGTACAGATCACTTCTGGGACCCCAAAATATCGAATTTTCGGGTGTTTTGAGCCTGAATTTGAGATATAAACGGGTACAGATGATGCATGCACATATCGATTTTGGACACTTAAAATATCGATTTTCAGCTTGTTTTGGGCCTGTATTTTGAAAATACTCTAACACGGAGTAGGCAAAAACAGATCGCTTCTGGGACCCCAAAATATCGAATTTTCTGGTGTTTGGAGCCTGAATTTGAGATATAAACGGTTACAGAAGATGCAAGCACATATTGATATTGGGCAATTAAAATATCGATTTTCAGTATGTTTTGGGCCTTTATTTTGAAAATACTCTAACTAGGAGTAGGCATGTACAGATCGCTTCTGGGACCCAAAAATATCGAATTTTCGGGTGTTTTGAGCCTGAATTTGAGATATAAACGGGTACAGAAGATGCATGCACATATCGACTTTGGACACTTAAAATATCGATTTTTAACATGTTTTGAGCCTATATTTTGAAAACATTCTAGCACTGACTAGACATGTACAGATCGCTTCTGGGACCCAAAATTTTCGAATTTTCGGGTTTTTTGAGGTTGAATTTGAGACATAAACGAGCGCAGAAGATGAATACACATGTTGACTTTGGGCACCTAAAATATCGTCTTTCAGCATGTTTTGGGCTTGTATCTGAGTAGGCATGTACAGATCGCTTCTGGGACCCCAAAATATCGAATTTTCGGGTGTTTGGAGCCTGAATTTGAGATATAAACGGGTACAGGAGATGCATGCACATATCAACTTTGGACACTTAAAATATCGATTTTTAACATGTTTTGAGCCTATATTTTTAAAAAAATTCTAGGACTGAGTAGGCATGTACAGATCGCTTCTGGGACCCAAAAATATCGAATTTTCAGGTGTTTTGAAGTTGAATTTGGGATATAAACGGGTACAGAAGATGCATGCACATATCGACTTTTGGGCACCTAAAAGATCGATTTTCAGTATGCTTTGGGCCTGTATTATGAAAATACTCTAACACGGAGTAGGCATGTACAGTTCGCTTCTGGGACCCCAAAATATCGAATTTTCGTGTGTTTTGGGCCTGAATTTGAGATATCGACTTTGGGCACCTAAAATATCGATTTTTAGCATGTTTTGGGCCTATATTTTGAAAATATTCTAACACGGAATAGGCATGTACAGTTCGCTTCTGGGACCCCAAAATATCGAATTTTCGGGTGTTTTGGGCCTGAATTTGAGATATCAACTTTGGGCACCTAAAATATCGATTTTTAGAATGTTTTGGGCCTATATTTTGAAAATATTCTAGCACTAAGTAGGCATGTACAGATCACTTCTGGGACCCCAAAATATCGAATTTTCGGGTGTTTTGAGCCTGAATTTGAGATATAAACGGGTACAGATGATGCATGCACATATCGATTTTGGACACTTAAAATATCGATTTTCAGCTTGTTTTGGGCCTGTATTTTGAAAATACCCTAACACGGAGTAGGCAAGTACAGATCGCTTCTGGGACCCCAAAATATCGAATTTTCGGGTGTTTGGAGCCTGAATTTGAGATATAAACGGGTACAGAAGATGCATGCACATATTGATATTGGGCAATTAAAATATCGATTTTCAGCATGTTTTGGGCCTGTATTTTGAAAATACTCTATCTAGGAGTAGGCATGTACAGATCGCTTCTGGGACCCAAAAATATCAAATTTTCGGGTGTTTTGAGCCTGAATTTGAGATATAAACGGGTACAGAAGATGCATGCACATATCGACTTTGGACACTTAAAATATCGATTTTTAGCATGTCTTGAGCCTATATTTTGAAAACATTCTAGTACTGACTAGACATGTACACATCGCTTCTGGGACCCAAAATTATCGAATTTTCGGGTTTTTTGAGGTTGAATTTGAGACATAAACGAGTGCAGAAGATGAATACACATGTTGACTTTGGGCACCTAAAATATCGTCTTTCAGCATGTTTTGGGCTTGTACCTGAGTAGGCATGTACAGATCGCTTCTGGGACCCCAAAATATCGAATTTTCGGGTGTTTGGAGCCTGAACTTGAGATATAAACGGGTATAGAAGATGCATGCACATATCGACTTTGGACACTTAAAATATCGATTTTTAGCATGTTTTGAGCCTATATTTTAAAAAAAATTCTAGCTCTGAGTAGGCATGTACAGTTCGCTTCTGGGACCCCAAAATATCGAATTTTCGGGTGTTTTGGGCATGAATTTGAGATATCGACTTATGGCACCTAAAATATCGATTTTTAGCATGTTTTGGGCCTATATTTTGAAAATATTCTAGCACTGAGTAGGCATGTACAGATCGATTCTGGGACCCAAAAATATCGAATTTTCGAGTGTTTTGAGGTTGAATTTGGGATATAAACAGGTACAGAAGATGCATGCACTTATCGAATTTTGGGCACCTAAAAGATCGATTTTCAGTATGTTTAGGGCCTGTACTTTGAAAATACTCTAACATGGAGTAGGCATGTACAGTTCGCTTCTGAGACCCCAAAATATCGAATTTTCGTTTTTTTTTTGCCTGAATTTGAGATATCGACTTTGGCCACCTAAAATATCGATTTTTAGCATGTTTTGGGCCTATATTTTGAAAATATTCTAGCACAAAGTAGGCATGTACAGATCACTTCTGTGACCCCAAAATATCGAATTTTCGGGTGTTTTGAGCCTGAATTTGAGATATAAACGGGTACAGATGATGCATGCACATATCGATTTTGGACACTTAAAATATCGATTTTCAGCTTGTTTTGGGCCTGTATTTTGAAAATACTTTAACACGGAGTAGGCAAGTACAGATCGCTTCTGGGAACCCAAAATATCGAATTTTTGGGTGTTTGGAGCCTGAATATGAGATATAAACGGGTACAGAAGATGCATGCACATATCGACTTTTGGGCACATAAAAGATCGATTTTCAGTATGTTTTGGGCCTGTATTATGAAAATACTCTAACACGGAGTAGGCATGTACAGTTCGCTTCTGGGACCCCAAAATATCGAATTTTCGGGTGTTTTGGGCCTGAATTTGAGATATCGACTTTGGGCACCTAAAATATCGATTTTTAGCATGTTTTGGGCCTATATTTTGAAAATATTCTAGCACTAAGTAGGCATGTACAGATCACTTCTGGGACCCCAAAATATCGAATTTTAGGGTGTTTTGAGCCTGAATTTGAGATATAAACGGGTACAGATGATGCATGCACATATCGATTTTGGACACTTAAAATATCGATTTTCAGCTTGTTTTTTGCCTGTATTTTGAAAATACTCTAACACGGAGTAGGCAAATACAGATCGCTTCTGGGACCCCAAAATATCGAATTTTCGGGTGTTTTGAGCCTGAATTTGAGATATAAACGGGTACAGAAGATGCATCCACATATCGACTTTTTGGCACCTAAGACATCGATTTTCAGTATGTTTTGGGCCTGTATTATAAAAATACTCTAACATGGAGTAGGCATGTACAGATTGCTTCTGGGACCCCAAAATATCGAATTTTCGGGTGTTTTGAGCCTGAATTTGAGATATAAACGGCTAAAGAAGATGAATGCACATATCGACTTTTGGGCACCTAAAATATCGATTTTGAGCATGTTTTGGGTCTAAATCTTGAAAACATTCTAACTAGGAGTAGGGATGTACAGTTCGCTTCTTGGGCCCAAAAATATCGAATTTTCGGGTGTTTTGAGCCTGAATTTGAGATATAAACGGGTACAGAAGATGAATGCACATATCGACTTTGGACACTTAAAATATCGATTTTTAGCATGTTGTGAGCCTATATTTTGAAAACATTCTAGCACTGACTAGACATGTACAGATCGCTTCTGGGACCCAAAATTATCGAATTTTCGGGTGTTTTGAGGATGAATTTGAGATATAAACGAGTGCAGAAGATGCATACACATGTTGACTTTGGGCACCTAAAATATCGATTTTCAGCATGTTTTGGGCCTGCATCTGAGTAGGCATGTACAAATCGCTTCTGGAACCCCAAAATATCGAATTTTCGGGTGTTTGGAGCCTGTATTTGAGATACAAACGGGTACAGAAGATGCATGCAAATATCGTCTTTTGGGCACCTAAAGGACCGATTTCCAGTATGTTTTGGGCCTGTATTTTGAAAATACTCTAACACGGAGTAGGCATGTACAGTTCCCTTCTGGGACCCCAAAATATCGAATTTTCGGGTGTTTTGGGCCTGAATTTGAGATATCGACTTTGGGCACCTAAAATTTCGATTTTCAGCATGTTTTGGGCCAATATTTTGAAAATATTCTAGCACAGAGTAGGCATGTACAGATCGATTCTGGGACCCAAAAATATCGAATTTTCGGGTGTTTTGAGGTTGAATTTGGGATATAAACAGGTACAGAAGATGCATGCACTTATCGAATTTTGGGCACCTAAAAGATCGATTTTCAGTATGTTTAGGGCCTGTACTTTGAAAATACTCTAACATGGAGTAGGCATGTACAGTTCGCTTCTGAGACCCCAAAATATCGAATTTTCGGGTGTTTTTTTTGCCTGAATTTGAGATATCGACTTTGGCCACCTAAAATATCGATTTTTAGCATGTTTTGGGCCTATATTTTGAAAATATTCTAGCACAAAGTAGGCATGTACAGATCACTTCTGTGACCCCAAAATATCGAATTTTCGGGTGTTTTGAGCCTGAATTTGAGATATAAACGGGTACAGATGATTCATGCACATATCGATTTTGGACACATTAAATATCGATTTTCAGCTTGTTTTGGGCCTGTATTTTGAAAATACTTTAACACGGAGTAGGCAAGTACAGATCGCTTCTGGGAACCCAAAATATCGAATTTTTGGGTGTTTGGAGCCTGAATATGAGATATAAACGGGTACAGAAGATGCATGCACATATCGACTTTTGGGCACATAAAAGATCGATTTTCAGTATGTTTTGGGCCTGTATTATGAAAATACTCTAACACGGAGTAGGCATGTACAGTTCGCTTCTGGGACCCCAAAATATCGAATTTTCGGGTGTTTTGGGCCTGAATTTGAGATATCGACTTTGGGCACCTAAAATATCGATTTTTAGCATGTTTTGGGCCTATATTTTGAAAATATTCTAGCACTAAGTAGGCATGTACAGATCACTTCTGGGACCCCAAAATATCGAATTTTCGGGTGTTTTGAGCCTGAATTTGAGATATAAACGGGTACAGATGATGCATGCACATATCGATTTTGGACACTTAAAATATCGATTTTCAGCTTGTTTTTTGCCTGTATTTTGAAAATACTCTAACACGGAGTAGGCAAATACAGATCGCTTCTGGGACCCCAAAATATCGAATTTTCGGGTGTTTTGAGCCTGAATTTGAGATATAAACGGGTACAGAAGATGCATCCACATATCGACTTTTTGGCACCTAAGACATCGATTTTCAGTATGTTTTGGGCCTGTATTTTAAAAATACTCTAACATGGAGTAGGCATGTACAGATTGCTTCTGGGACCCCAAAATATCGAATTTTCGGGTGTTTTGAGCCTGAATTTGAGATATAAACGGCTAAAGAAGATGAATGCACATATCGACTTTTGGGCACCTAAAATATCGATTTTGAGCATGTTTTGGGTCTAAATCTTGAAAACATTCTAACTAGGAGTAGGGATGTACAGTTCGCTTCTTGGGCCCAAAAATATCGAATTTTCGGGTGTTTGGAGCCTGTATTTGAGATACAAACGGGTACAGAAGATGCATGCAAATATCGTCTTTTGGGCACCTAAAGGACCGATTTCCAGTATGTTTTGGGCCTGTATTTTGAAAATACTCTAACACGGAGTAGGCATGTACAGTTCCCTTCTGGGACCCCAAAATATCAAATTTTCGGGTGTTTTGGGCCTGAATTTGAGATATCGACTTTGGGCACCTAAAATTTCGATTTTCAGCATGTTTTGGGCCAATATTTTGAAAATATTCTAGCACAGAGTAGGCATGTACAGATCGATTCTGGGACCCAAAAATATCGAATTTTCGGGTGTTTTGAGGTTGAATTTGGGATATAAACAGGTACAGAAGATGCATGCACTTATCGAATTTTGGGCACCTAAAAGATCGATTTTCAGTATGTTTAGGGCCTGTACTTTCAAAATACTCTAACATGGAGTAGGCATGTACAGATCGATTCTGTGACCCCAAAATATCGAATTTTCGGGTGTTTTGAGCCTGAATTTGAGATATAAACGGGTACAGATGATGCATGCACATATCGACTTTGGACACTTAAAATATCGATTTTTAGCATGTTTTGAGCCTATATTTTGAAAAAATTCTAGCACTGAGTAGGCATGTACAGATCGCTTCTGGGACCCAAAAATATCGAATTTTCGGGTGTTTGGAGGTTGAATTTGGGATATAAACTGGTGCAGAAGATGCATACACATATTGACTTTGGAAACCTAAAATATCGATTTTCAGCTTGGTTTGGGCCTGTATTTTGAAAATACTCTAACACGGAGTAGGCAAGTACAGATCGCTTCTGGGACCCCAAAATATCGAATTTTCGGGTGTTTTGAGCATGAATTTGAGATATAAACGGGTACAGAAGATGCATGCACATATCGACTTTTGAGCACCTAAAAGATCGATTTTCATTATGTTATGGGCCTGTATATTGAAAATACTCTAACACGGAGTAGGCATGTACAGATCGCTTCTGGGACCCCGAAATATCGAATTTTTGGGTGTTTGGGCCTGAATTTGAGATATCGACTTTGGGCACCTAAAATATCGATTTTTATCATGTTTTGGCCCTATATTTTGAAAATATTCTAGCACCGAGTAGGCATGTACAGATCGCTTCTGGGACCCCAAAATATCGAATTTTCGGGCGTTTTGAGCCTGAATTTGAGATATAAACGGGTACAGAAGATGCATGCACATATCGACTTTGGACACTTAAAATATCGATTTTTAGCATGTTTTGAGCCTATATTTTGAAAACATTTTAGCACTGACTAGACATGTACAGATCGCTTCTGGGATTCAAAATTATCGAATTTTCGGGTGTTTTGAGGTTGAATTTGAGATATAAACGAGTGCAGAAGATGCATACACATGTTGACTTTGGGCACCTAAAATATCGATTTTCAGCATGTTTTGGGCCTGCATCTGAGTAGGCATGTACTGATCGCTTCTGGGGCCCAAAAATATCGAATTTTCGGGTGTTTGGAGCCTGAATTTAAGATATAAACGGGTACAGAAGATGCATGCACATATCGACTTTTGATAACCTAAAAGATCGATTTTCAGTATGTTTTGGGCCTGTAATTTGAAAATAATCTAACAAGGAGTAGGCATGTACAGTTCGCTTCTGGTTCCCCAAAATATCGAATTTTCAGGTGTTTTGGGCCTGAATTTGAGATATCGACTTTGGGCACCTAAAATATCGATTTTTAGCATGCTTTGGGCCTATATTTTGAAAATATTCTAGCACTAAGTGGGCATGTACAGATCACTTCTGGGACCCCAAAATATCGAATTTTCTGGTGTTTTGAGCCTGAATTTGAGATATAAACGGGTACAGATAATGCATGCACATATCGACTTTGGACACTTAAAATATCGATTTTTAGCATGTTTTGAACCTATATTTTGAAAAAATTCTAGCACTGAGTAGGGATGTACTGATCGCTTCTGGGACCCAAAAATATCGAATTTTCGGGTGTTTTGAGCCTGAATTTGAGATATAAACGGGTACTGAAGATGCATTCACATATCGACTTTTGGGCACCTAAAAGTTCGATTTTCAGTATGTTTTGGGCCTGTATTGTGAAAATACTCTAACACGGAGTAAGCATGTACAGTTCGCTTCTGGGACCCCAAAATATCGAATTTTCGGGTGTTTTGGGACTGAATTTGAGATATCGACTTTGAGCACCTAAAATATCGATTTTTAGCATGTTTTGGGCCTATATTTTGAAAATATTCTAGCACTGAGTAGGCATGTACAGATCGCTTCAGGAACCCCAAAATATCGAATTTTCGGGTGTTTTGAGCCTGAATTTGATATATAAACGAGTACAGAAGATGCATGCACATATCGACTTTTTGACACCTAAAATATCGATTTTCAGTATGTTTTGGGTCTGTATCTTGAAAACATTCTAACTAGGAGTAGGGATGTACAGATCGCTTCTGGGACCCCAAAATATCGAATTTTCGGGTGTTTTGAGCCTGAATTTGAGATATAAACGGGTACAGAAGATGCATGCACATATCGACTTTTGGGCACCTAAAATATCGATTTTGAGCATGTTTTGGGTCTGTATCTTTAAAACATTCTAACTAGGAGTAGGGATGTACAGATCGCTTCTGGGACCAAAAAATATCGAACTTTCGGGTGTTTAGAGCCTGAATTTGAGATATAAACGGGTACAGAATATGCATGCACATATCGACTTTGGACACTTAAAATATCGATTTTCAGCATGTTTTGGGCCTGCATCTGAGTAGGCATGTACTGATCGCTTCTGGGGCCCAAAAATATCGAATTTTCGGGTGTTTTGAGCCTGAATTTGAGATATAAACGGGTACAGAAGATGCATGCACATATCGACTTTGGACACTTAAAATATCGATTTTTAGCATGTTTTTGAGCCTATATTTTGAAAACATTCTAGCACTGACTAGATATGTACAGATCGCTTCTGGGACCCAAAATTATCGAATTTTCGGGTGTTTTGAGGTTGAATTTGAGATATAAACGAGTGCAAAAGATGCATGCACATATCGACTTTTTGACACCTAAAATATCGATTTTCAGTATGTTTTGGGTCTGTATCTTGAAAACATTCTAACTAGGAGTAGGGATGTACAGATCGCTTCTGGGACACAAAAATATCGAATTTTCGGGTGTTCTGAGCCTGAATTTGAGATATAAACGGGTACAGAAGATGCATGCACATATCGACTTTGGACACTTACAATATCGATTTTTAGTATGTTTTGAGCCTATATATTGAAAACATTCTAGCACTGACTAGACATGTACAGATCGCTTTTGGGACCCAAAATTATCGAATTTTCGGGTGTTTTGACGTTGAATTTGAGATATAAACGAGTGCAGAAGATGCATACACATGTTGACTTTGGGCACCTAAAATATCGATTATTAGCATGTTTTGGGCCTGCATCTTAGTAGGCATGTACAGATCGCTTCTGGGACCCAAAATATCGAATTTTCGGGTGTTTGGAGCCTGAATTTGAGATATAAACGGGTACAGAAGATGCATGCACATATCGACTTTTGGGCACCTAAAAGATCGATTTTCAGCTTGGTTTGGGCCTGTATTTTGAAAATACTCTGATACGGAGTAGGCAAGTACAGATCGCTTCTGGGACCCCAAAATATTGAATTTTCGGGTGTTTTGGGCCTTAATTTGAGATATCGACTTTGGGCACCTAAAATATCGATTTTTTGCATGTTTTGGGCCTATATTTTGAAAATGTTCTAGCACTGATTAGGCATGTACAGATCGGTTCTGGGACCCCAAAATATCGAATTTTCGGGTGTTTTGAGCCTGAATTTGAGATATAAACGGGTACAGAAGATGCATGCACATATCGACTTTTGGGCACCTAAAATATCGATTTTGAGCATGTTTTGGGTCTGTATCTTGAAAACAATCTAACTAAGAGTAGGGATGTACAGATCGCTTCTAGGATCAAAAAATACCGAATTTTCGGGTGTTTTGAGCCTGAATTTGAGATATAAACGGGTACAGAAGATGCATGCACATATTGACTTTGGGCACCTAAAATATCGATTTTTAGCATGTTTTGGGACTGCATCTGAGTAGGCATGAACTTATCGCTTCTGGGGCCCAAAAATATCGAATTTTCGGGTGTTTGGAGCCTGAATTAAGGATATAAACGGGTACAGAAGATGCATGCACATATCGACTTTTGATCACCTAAAAGATAGATTTTCAGTATGTTTTGGGCCTGTATTTTGAAAATACTCTAACAAGGAGTAGGCATGTAAAGTTCGCTTCTAGTTCCCCCAAATATCAAATTTTGGGTGTTTTGGGCCTGAATTTGAGATATCGACTTTTTGGCACCTAAAATATCGATTTTCAGTATGTTTTGGGTCTGTATCTTGAAAACATTCTAACTAGGAGTAGGGATGTACAGATCGCTTCTGGGACCCAAAAATATCGAATTTTCGGGTGTTTGGAGCCTGAATTTGAGATATAAACGGGTACAGAAGATGCATGGACATATCGACTTTGGACACTTAAAATATCGATTTCTAGCATGTTTTGAGCCTATATTTTGAAAACATTCTAGCACTGACTAGACATGTACAGATCGCTTCTGGGACACAAAATTATAGAATTTTCTGGTGTTTTGAGGTTGAATTTGAGATATAAACGAGTGCAGAAGATGCATACACATGTTGACTTTGGGCACCTAAAATATCGATTTTCAGCATGTTTTGGGCCTGCATCTGAGTAGGCATGTACAGATCGCTTCTGGGACCCAAAATATCGAATTTTCGGGTGTTTGGAGCCTGAATTTGAGATATAAACGGGTACAGTAGATGCATGCACATATCGACTTTTGGGCACCTAAAAGATCGATTTTCAGCATGTTTTGAGCCTATATTTTGAAAAAATTCTAGCTCTGAGTAGGCATATACAGATCGCTTCTGTGACCCAAAAATATCAAATTTTCGGTTGTTTGGAGCCTGAATTTGAGATATAATCGGGTACAGAAGATGCATGCACATATCGACTTTTTGGCACCTAAAATGTCGATTTTCAGTATGTTTTGGGTCTGTATCTTGAAAACATTCTAACTATGAGTAGGGATGTACAGATCGCTTCTGGGACCCAAAAATATCGAACTTTCGGGTGTTTTGAGCCTGAATTTGAGATATAAACGGGTACAGAAGATGCATGCACATATCGACTTTGGACACTTAAAATATCGATTTTTAGCATGTTTTGAGCCTATATTTTGAAAACATTCTAGCACTGACTAGACATGTACAGATCGCTTCTGGGACACAAAATTATCGAATTCTCGGGTGTTTTGAGGTTGAATTTGAGATATAAACGAGTGCAGAAGATGCATACACATGTTGACTTTGGGCACCTAAAATATCGATTTTCAGCATGTTTTGGGCCTATATTTTGAAAATGTTCTAGCACTGATTAGGCATGTACAGATCGGTTCTGGGACCCCAAAATATCGAATTTTCGGGTGTTTTGAGCCAGAATTTGAGATATAAACGGGTACAGAAGATGCATGCACATATCGACTTTTGGGCACCTAAAATATCGATTTTGAGCATGTTTTGGGTCTGTATCTTGAAAACAATCTAACTAAGAGTAGGGATGTACAGATCGCTTCTAGGATCAAAAAATACCGAATTTTCGGGTGTTTTGAGCCTGAATTTGAGATATAAACGGGTACAGAAGATGCATGCACATATTGACTTTGGGCACCTAAAATATCGATTTTTAGCATGTTTTGGGACTGCATCTGAGTAGGCATGAACTAATCGCTTCTGGGGCCCAAAAATATCGAATTTTCGGGTGTTTGGAGCCTGAATTAAGGATATAAACGGGTACAGAAGATGCATGCACATATCGACTTTTGATCACCTAAAAGATAGATTTTCAGTATGTTTTGGGCCTGTATTTTGAAAATACTCTAACAAGGAGTAGGCATGTAAAGTTCGCTTCTAGTTCCCCCAAATATCAAATTTTGGGTGTTTTGGGCCTGAATTTGAGATATCGACTTTTTGGCACCTAAAATATCGATTTTCAGTATGTTTTGGGTCTGTATCTTGAAAACATTCTAACTAGGAGTAGGGATGTACAGATCGCTTCTGGGACCCAAAAATATCGAATTTTCGGGTGTTTGGAGCCTGAATTTGAGATATAAACGGGTACAGAAGATGCATGGACATATCGACTTTGGACACTTAAAATATCGATTTCTAGCATGTTTTGAGCCTATATTTTGAAAACATTCTAGCACTGACTAGACATGTACAGATCGCTTCTGGGACACAAAATTATAGAATTTTCTGGTGTTTTGAGGTTGAATTTGAGATATAAACGAGTGCAGAAGATGCATACACATGTTGACTTTGGGCACCTAAAATATCGATTTTCAGCATGTTTTGGGCCTGCATCTGAGTAGGCATGTACAGATCGCTTCTGGGACCCAAAATATCGAATTTTCGGGTGTTTGGAGCCTGAATTTGAGATATAAACGGGTACAGTAGATGCATGCACATATCGACTTTTGGGCACCTAAAAGATCGATTTTCAGCATGTTTTGAGCCTATATTTTGAAAAAATTCTAGCTCTGAGTAGGCATATACAGATCGCTTCTGTGACCCAAAAATATCAAATTTTCGGTTGTTTGGAGCCTGAATTTGAGATATAATCGGGTACAGAAGATGCATGCACATATCGACTTTTTGGCACCTAAAATGTCGATTTTCAGTATGTTTTGGGTCTGTATCTTGAAAACATTCTAACTATGAGTAGGGATGTACAGATCGCTTCTGGGACCCAAAAATATCGAACTTTCGGGTGTTTTGAGCCTGAATTTGAGATATAAACGGGTACAGAAGATGCATGCACATATCGACTTTGGACACTTAAAATATCGATTTTTAGCATGTTTTGAGCCTATATTTTGAAAACATTCTAGCACTGACTAGACATGTACAGATCGCTTCTGGGACACAAAATTATCGAATTCTCGGGTGTTTTGAGGTTGAATTTGAGATATAAACGAGTGCAGAAGATGCATACACATGTTGACTTTGGGCACCTAAAATATCGATTTTCAGCATGTTTTGGGCCTGCATCTGAGTAGGCATGTACAGATCGCTTCTGGGGCCCAAAATATCGAATTTTCGGGTGTTTGGAGCCTGAATTTGAGATATAAACGGGTACTGATGATGCATGCACATATCGACTTTGGACACTTAAAATATCGATTTTTAGCATGTTTTGAGCCTATATTTTGAAAAAATTCTAGCTCTGAGTAGGCATGTACAGATCGCATCTGTGACCCAAAAATATCGAATTTTCGGTTGTTTGGAGCCAAAATTTGAGAAATAAATGGGTACAGAAGATGCATGCACATATATACTTTTGGGCACCTAAAGGATCGATTTTCAGTATGTTTTGGGCCTGTTTTGTGAAAATACTCTAACACGGAGTAGGCATTTACAGTTCGCTTTTGGGACCCCAAAATATCGAATTTTCGGGTGTTTTGGTCCTGAATTTGAGATATCGACTTTGGGCACCTATAATATCGATTTTTAGCATGTTTTGGGCCTACATTTTGAAAATATTCTAGCACTAAGTAGGCATGTACAGATCACTTCTGGGACCCCAAAATATCGAATTTTCGGGTGTTTTGAGCCTGAATTTGAGATATAAACGGGTACAGATGATGCATGCACATATCGACTTTGGATACTTAAAATATTGATTTTTAGTATGTTTTGAGCCTATATTTTGAAAAAATTCTAGCACTGAGTTGGCATGTACAGATCGCTTCTGGGACCCAAAAATATCGAATTTTCGGGTGTTTTGAGGTTGAATTTGGGATATAAACTGGTGCAGAAGATGCATACACATATTGACTTTGGTCACCTAAAATATCGATTTTCAGCTTGGTTTGGGCCTGTATTTTGAAAATACTCTAACACGGAGTAGGCAAGTACAGATCGCTTCTGGGACCCCAAAATATCGAATTTTCGGGTGTTTTGGGCCTGAATTTGAGATATCGACTTTGGGCACCTAAAATATCGATTTTTTGCATGTTTTGGGCCTATATTTTGAAAATGTTCTAGCACTGAGTAGGCATGTACAGATCGCTTCTGGGACCCCAAAATACCGAATTTTCGGGTGTTTTGAGCCTGAATTTGAGATATAAACGGGTACAGAAGATGCATGCACATATTTACTTTGGGCACCTAAAATATCGATTTTTAGCATGTTTTGGGACTGCATCTGAGTAGGCATGTACTGATCGCTTCTGGGGCCAAAAAATATCGAATTTTCGGGTGTTTGGAGCCTGAATTTAAGATATAAACGGGTACAGAAGATGCATACACATATCGACTTTTGATCACCTAAAAGATTGATTTTCAGTATGTTTTGGGCCTGTATTTTGAAAATACTCTAACAAGGAGTAGGCATGTACAGTTCGCTTCTGGTTTCCCAAAATATCAAATTTTCGGGTGTTTTGGGCCTGAATTTGAGATAACGACTTTGGGCACCTAAAATATCGATTTTTAGCATGCTTTGGGCCTATATTTTGAAAATATTCTAGCACTAAGTAAGCATGTACAGATCACTTCTGGGACCCCAAAATATCGAATTTTCGGGTATTTTGAGCCTGAACTTGAGATATAAACGGGTACAGATAATGCATGCACATATCGACTTTGGACACTTAAAATATCGATTTTTAGCATGTTTTGAGCCTATATTTTGAAAAAATTCTAGCACTGAGTAGGCATGTACTGATCGCTTCTGGGAAACAAAAATATCGAATTTTCGGGTGTTTTGAGCCTGAATTTGAGATATAAACGAGTACAGAAGATGCATGCACATATCGACTTTTGGGCACCTAAAAGTTCGATTTTCAGTATGTTTTGGGCCTGTATTGTGAAAATACTCTAACACGGAGTAGGCATGTACAGTTCGCTTCTTGGACCCCAAAATATCGAATTTTCGGGTGTTTTGGGACTGAATTTGAGATATCGACTTTGAGCACCAAAAATATCGATTTTTAGCATGTTTTGGGCCTATATTTTGAAAATATTCTAGCACTGAGTAGGCATGTACAGATCGCTTCTGGGACCCCAAAATATCGAATTTTCGGGTGTTTTGAGCGTGAATTTGAGATATAAACGAGTACAGAAGATGCATGCACATATCGACTTTTTGGAACCTAAAATATCGATTTTCAGTAGGTTTTGGGTCTCTATCTTGAAAACATTCTAACGAGGAGTAGGGATGTACAGATCGCTTCTGGGACCCAAAAATATCGAATTTTCCGGTGTTTTGAGCCTGAATTTGAGATATAAACGGGTACAGAAGATGCATGCACATATCAACTTTGGACACTTAAAATATCGATTTTTAGCATGTTTTGAGCCTATATTTTGAAAACATTCCAGCACTGACTAGACAAAACAGATCGCATCTGGGACACAAAATTATCGAATTTTCGAGTGTTTTGAGGTTGAATTTGAGATATAAACGAGTGCAGAAGATGCATACAAATGTTGACTTTGGGCACCTAAAATATCGATTTTCAGCATGTTTTGGGCCTGCATCTGAGTAGGCATGTACAGATCGCTTCTGGGACCCAAAATATCGAATTTTCGAGTGTTTGGAGCCTGAATTTGAGATATAAACGGGTACAGTAGATGCATTCACATATCGACTTTTGGGCACCAAAAAGATCGATTTTCAGCATGTTTTGAGCCTATATTTTGAAATAATTCTAGCTCTGAGTAGGCATGTACAGATCGCTTCTGTGACCTAAAAATATCAAATTTTCGGTTGTTTGGAGCTTGAATTTTAGATATAATCGGGTACTGAAGATGCATGCACATATCGACTTTTTGGCACCTAAAATATCGATTTTCAGTATGTTTTGGGTCTGTATCTTGAAAACATTCTAACTAGGAGTAGGGATGTACAGATCGCTTCTGGGACCCAAAAATATCGAATTTTCGGGTGTTTTGAGCCTGAATTTGAGATATAAACGGGTACAGAAGATGCATGCACATATCGACTTTGGACACTTAAAATATCGATTTTTAGCATGTTTTGAGCCTATAATTTGAAAACATTCTAGCACTGACTAGACATGTACAGATCGCTTCTGGGACACAAAATTATCGAATTTTCGGGTGTTTTGAGCCTGAATTTGAGATATAAACGGGTACAGAAGATGCATGAACATTTCGACTTTTGGGCACCTAAAAGATCGATTTTTAGTATGTTTTGGGCCTGTATTTTGAAAATACTCTAACACGGAGTAGGCATGTACAGTTCGCTTCTGGGACCCCAAAATATCGAATTTTCGAGTGTTTTGGGCCTGAATTTGAGATATCGACTTTGGGCACCTAAAATATCGATTTTTAGCATGTTCTGGGCCTATATTTAGAAATTTTTCTAGCACTAAGTAGGCATGTACAGATCACTTCTGGGACCCCAAAATATCGAATTTTCGGATGTTTTGAGCCTGAATTTGAGATATAAACGGGTACAGATGATGCATGCACATATCGACTTTGGACACTTAAAATATCGATTTTTAGCATGTTTTAAGCCTATATTTTGAAAAAATTCTAGCTCTGAGTAGGCATGTACAGATCGCTTCTGTGACCCAAAAATATCGAATTTTCGGTTGTTTGGAGCCAGAATTTGAGATATAAACGGGTACAGAAGATGCATGCACATATCTACTTTTGGGCACCTAAAGGATCGATTTTCAGTATTTTTTGGGCCTGTATTGTGAAAATACTCTAACACGGAGTAGGCATGTACAGTTCGCTTTTGGGATCCCAAAATATCGAATTTTCGGGTGTTTTGGGCCTGAATTTGAGATATCGACTATGGGCACCTATAATATCGATTTTTAGCATGTTTTGGGCCTACATTTTGAAAATATTCTAGCACTAAGTAGGCATGTACAGATCACTTCTGGGACCCCAAAATATCGAATTTTCGGGTGTTTTGAGCCTGAATTTAAGATAATAAACGGGTACAGATGATGCATGCACATATCGACTTTGGATACTTAAAATATCGATTTTTAGTATGTTTTGAGCCTATATTTTGAAAAAATTCTAGCACTGAGTAGGCATGTACAGATCGCTTCTGGTACCCAAAAATATCGAATTTTCGGGTGTTTTGAGGTTGAATTTGGGATATAAACTGGTGCAGAAGATGCATACACATATTGACTTTGGTCACCTAAAATATCGATTTTCAGCTTGGTTTGGGCCTGCATTTTGAAAATACTCTAACACGGAGTAGGCAAGTACAGATCGCTTCTGGGACCCCAAAATATCGAATTTTCGGGTGTTTTGGGCCTGAATTTGAGATATCGACTTTGGGCACCTAAAATATCGATTTTTAGCATGTTTTGGGCCTATATTTTGAAAATGTTCTAGCACTGAGTAGGCATGTACAGATCGCTTCTGGGACCCCAAAATATCGAATTTTCGGGTGTTTTAAGCCTGAATTTGAGATATAAACGGGTACAGAAGATGCATGCACATATCGACTTTTGGGCACCTAAAATATCGATTTTGAGCATGTTTTGGGTCTGTATCTTGAAAACATTCTAACTAGGAGTAGGGATGTACAGATAGCTTCTAGGATAAAAAAATACCGAATTTTCAGGTGTTTTAAGCCTGAATTTGAGATATAAACGGGTACAGAAGATGCATGCTCATATTTACTTTGGGCACCTAAAATATCGATTTTTAGCATGTTTTGGGACTGCATCTCAGTAGGCATGTACTAATTGCTTCTGGGGCCAAAAAATATCGAATTTTCGGGTGTTTGGAGCCTGAATTTAAGATATAAACGGGTACAGAAGATGCATACACATATCGACTTTTGATCACCTAAAAGATTGATTTTCAGTATGTTTTGGGCCTGTATTTTGAAAATACTCTAACAAGGAGTAGGCATGTACAGTTCGCTTCTGGTTTCCCAAAATATCAAATTTTCGGGTGTTTTGGGCCTGAATTTGAGATATCGACTTTGGGCACCTAAAATATCGATTTTTAGCATGCTTTGGGCCTATATTTTGAAAATTCTCTAGCACTAAGTAAGCATGTACAGATCACTTCTGGGACCCCAAAATATCGAATTTTCGGGTGTTTTGAGCCTGAATTTGAGATATAAACGGGTACAGATAATGCATGCACATATCGACTTTGGACACTTAAAATATCGATTTTTAGCATGTTTTGAGCCTATATTTTGAAAAAATTCTAGCACTGAGTAGGCATGTACTGATCGCTTCTGGGACCCAAAAATATCGAATTTTCGGGTGTTTGGAGCCTGAATTTGAGATATAAACGGGTACAGAAGATCCATGCACATATTGACTTTGGGTACCTAAAATATCAATTTTCAGCAGGTTTTTGGCCTGCATCTGAGGAAGCATGTACAGATCGCTTCTGGGACCCCAAAATATCGAATTTTCGGGAGTTTGGAGCCTGAATTTGAGATAAAAACGGGTACAGAAGATGCATGCACATATCGATTTTTGGGCACCTAAAATATCGATTTTCAGCATGTTTTGGGCCTGTATTTTGAAAATACTCTAACACGGAGTAGGCATGTACAGATCGCTTCTGGAACCCAAAAATATCGAATTTTCGGGTGTTTTGAGCCTGAATTTGAGATATAAACGGGTACAGAAGATGCATGCACATATCGACTTTGGACACTTAAAATATCGATTTTTAGCATTCTTTGAGCCTATATTTTGAAAACATTCTAGCACTGACTAGACATGTACAGATCGCTTCTGGGACCAAAAATTATCGATTTTTCGGGTGTTTTGAGGTTGAATTTGGGATATAAACGGGTGCAGATGATGCATACACTTTGGTCACCTAAAATATCTCTTTTCAGCTTGTTTTGGGCCCGTATTTTGAAAATACTCTAACGCGGAGTAAGCAAGTACAGATCGATTCTGGGACCCCAAAATATCGAATTTTTGGATGTTTTTGGCCTGAATTTGAAAATTCGACTTTGGGCACCTAAAATATCGATTTTTAGCATGTTTTGGGCCTATATTTTAAAAATATTCTAGCACTGGGTAGGCATGTACAGATCGCTTCTGGGACCAGAAAATATCCAATTTTCGGGTGTTTTGAGCCTGAATTTGAGATATAAACGGGTACAGAAGATGCATGCACATATCGACTTTTGGGCACCTAAAATATCGATTTTGAGCATGTTTTGGGTCTGTATCTTGAAAACTTTCTAACTAGGAGTAGGGATGTACAGATCGCTTTTAGGACCTAAAAATACCGAATTTTCGGGTGTTTTGAGCCTGAATTTGAGATATAAACGGGTACAGAAGATGCATGCACATATCGACATTGGACACTTAAAATATCGATTTTTAGCATGTTTTGAGCCTATATTTTCAAAACATTCTAGCACTGACTAGACATGTACAGATCGCTTCTGGGACCCAAAATTATCGAATTTTCGGGTGTTTTTAGGTTGAATTTGAGATATAAACGAGTGCAGAAGATGCATACACATGTTCAATTTGGGTACCTAAAATAACGATTTTGAGCATGTTTTGGGCCTGCATCTGAGTAGGCATGTACAGATCGCTTCTGGGACCCAAAAATATCGAATTTTCGGGTGTTTTGAGGTTGAATTTGGGATATAAACGGGTGCAGAAGATGCTTACACATGTTGACTTTGGTCACCTAAAATATCGATTTTCACCTTGTTTTGGGCCTGTATTTTGAAAATACTCTAACACGGAGTAAGCAAGTACAGATCGCTTCTGGGACCCCAAAATATCGAATTTTCAGGTGTTTTCAGCCTGAATTTGAGATATAAACGGGTACAGAAGATTCATCCACATATCGACTTTTGGGCACCTAAAAGATCGATTTTCAGTATGTTTTGGACCTGTATTTTGAAAAGACTCAAACACGGAGTAGGCATGTACAGATCACTTCTGGGACCCCAAAATATCGAATTTGTGGGTGTTTTTGGCTTGAATTTGAGATATCGACTCTGTGCACCTAAAATATCGATTTTTAGCATGTTTTGGGCCTATATTTTGAAAATATTCTAGCACTGACTAGACATGTACAGATTGCTTCTGGGACCCAAAATTATCAAATTTTCGGGTGTTTTGAGGTTGAATTTGAGATATAAACGAGTGCAGAAGATGCATACACATGTTGACTTTGGGCACCTAAAATATCGATTTTCAGCATGTTTTGGGCCTGCATCTGATTAGGCATGTACATATCGCTTCTGGGACCCCAAAATATCGAATTTTCGGGTGTTTGGAGCCTGAATTTGAGATATAAACGGGTACAGAAGATGCATGCACATATCGACTTTTGGGCACCTAAAAGATCGATTTTCAGTATGTTTTGGGCCTGTATTTTGAAAATACTCTAACACGGAGTAGTCATGTACAGTTCGCTTCTGGGACCCCAAAATATCGAATTTTCGGGTGTTTTGGGCCTGAATTTGAAATATCGACTTTGGGCACCTAAAATATCGATTATTAGCATGTTTTGGGCCTGTATTTTGAAAATACTCTAACTAGGAGTAGGCATGTACAGATCGTTTCTGGGACCCAAAAATATCGAATTTTCGGGTGTTTTGAGCCTGAATTTGAGATATAAACGTGTACAGAAGATGCATGCACATATCGACTTTGGACACTTAAAATATCGATTTTTATCATGTTTTGAGCCTATATTTTGAAAAAATTCTATCACTGACTAGACATGTACCGATCGCTCTTTGGACCCAAATTTATCGATTTTTCGGGTGTTTTGAGGTTGAATTTGAGATATAAACGAGTGCAGAAGATGCATACACATGTTCAATTTGGGTACCTAAATTATCGATTTTTAGCATGTTTTGGGCCTGCCTCTGAGTAGGCATGTACAGATCGCTTCTAGGACCCCAAAATATCGAATTTTCGGGTGTTTGAAGCCTGAATTTGAGATATAAACGGGTACAGAAGATGCATGCTCATATCGACTTTTGGGCACCTAAAAGATCGATTTTCAGTATGTTTTGGGCCTGTATTTTGAAAATACTCTAACACGGAGTAGGCATGTACAGATCACTTCTGGGACCCCAAAATATCAAATTTTCGGGTGTTTTGAGCCTGAATTTGAGATATAAACGCTGTATCTGTGGCTGATCACGTTCGCGATACATGATACACCTATGGTGTTGGAACATTCCGTTAAGCCAAAGCAGTTCAAGCTAGTTTCATTAGACACAACATCCTTTGAAAAGTGCTGAGTTGCAGCGTGGGGGAATCTTCCATGCTGAGCTACTGATTGCTAGATTCACTCTGTAATTATCTATATGTTAATCTCTATACTATAATCAACTCCATATTGTCATCTCGTATGTAGAGAAAGGGACAATATATATTTACTCACTTTATTCTTATATAAACTCATATCTAACTTATCCATATTTCATATGTAAGCTTAGCATTGTAAATAGCATCATCGCAACCTGTCATCTGAGCAAGGGTGTGGCAGTGTATACCACGAGCGAGGACTACCAGAGAGAGAAGGCGCATTACAAGCCCTGCCCTCAAGACAACAGGTTCACCCCTACCTTATATTAGAGAGACACGAGATGTCTGTATAACCTGTAACTATATCTAATATACTCAGTAAATAGAGACAAGTCCACGAGTTTACTCTAACCCTTGAGTAACTAACTTAGTTCCCCAGGAAGACTAGAGTGGTAGTTCAGAGCAACGGTAAGTTGGCTTGAAACCAGAGGTCTACATCGGCGTAGTAAGTAATACTAGCCCGAGAGTAAGTGAGAGTTCCAGCAGGTGTTTCCGAGAGAAGCTGTTGCTGAGCTTGGACGACCCCACGAGTACATAATGGTGGCAGCGGTAAGGGATACGTAACATTCACAGTGTCCTGTATTAATTCTATATTCCAAACAGAATAATTGTGTACGTGGTGGGCGGCTCGGGCGCTTTCCTCGTTGGTAACACTGACGGAGCGAGAGCGAGCCAGAGCGATACCAGCTGGGGATTGCCAGCTAATGGTGGCTGCGTAACCTAACCTACTTTAATCAGGCATTTTTCCCTGTGTGCCTTTCCCAGGGAAAAAGAGGAATTGTCTGTTGTGGGTACTCTCATCTGGGAAGGAACAAGGACGGACTTAGGAGGGCGAACCAGAAGAGTGAACGGGAGCTGTGAGAGGAACGACTGGCCAGCGTTTACTCTGGGGGTGTGTGGCATCTACACATTCCTTTACTACGTGTATACTGAGCATCTGTAATCTTCATTCTCCATCGGTTAGTTATTTTATTCTATACACATACACAGTGAACATTAAACACACAATAGTAACATGTTGTTGGGGTATTTTTGTATGCCTATGTAATATTTTATTATATGTTGTGGTGAGTGTATAGGAATTATTTCTACGGGACATGTTTAAGAAATTTAGAACGACAAAGAATATAATCCCAGGGGATTTATCAGAGGATTCAGACAGTAGTAGCAGTGAGGGGGAACTAAACTTTCCACCTACTCCCAATACCACTAATATACATGAGCAGTTAAGGGGACTGAATAGTCCAGTACCAGGGCAGTTAAGAAGTGGATATCAATTTCGTGTAGAGGGAAGTGACGAAATAGAGGAAACACGGGAGAACGTGTTTAAGTTACCGCCAAAAGGGCGAGGAAAGGGTAATAAAAATACTACAGTTGTACAAGCTACAATTCCAATGGCGACTGCAAGCACCAGTGCTGTTGGGGGAGCAGCCCAGGCGACAGGGCAGAATGTCACTAACCCTAGTATAGGCAATTTAGTGGGTAGCGCCCACGGGAATCAGCCAACGAATATTATGAGAGTGTTTACAGGTGAGGATTCAGTACCAAAGTTTGATGGGGATCCAAATAAGAATTATACAATAGAGGAATTTATACGGAGACTTGAGCAGTCTTTCGTGGAGTATAATATTACCGAGGATAGAGGTAAAATAGGATATGCAGACTCGAGGATTGAAGGGGAGTTTGCAAGGCAGTTATTAAACTGTAGTTGTCTGTTGGGGAGGTCGTCAAGGGAACAACAGACGTGGGAGGAGTTTAAAAAAGCATTAGTTATAGTGTACCGAAGGTCGGCTCCAGAGGGATGCTCGGCGTGGGCACATAGAATATTCAAGGACTTAGGTTTAAAGGCGTGGACTACATCACTAGAAGTAGCAGTATCAAAGGCGGGTGCTATACGTAAGGATATACAAGATTGTATACAGGACAACAATTGGTCTAAGGATGTTAATGGGGAACAATGGATGAAGGTAGACGACGCCTGTGAGATGTTTGAATATCTCTTGATGTATCTAGGTCTATCAGAGGAGGACCAGAGGAGAGTCCGGAAAAAAAAGTTGGAGCGAGGTAAGGGAATCTGGCATTTAATTAATGAGTTAAAACTGGAAATCAGAGATCCCATGGTTGTTAGACCATTTCGCAACCAAAATGCTACGAAGGTACAGACTTCGGTATTGCAAACGGAGGTAACTGACAGGAGGTCAGAGGGCGAGCCGCAGACAGGCGTAAATGCAGTCGCGGGGCAAAGGAATACAAGGGGTGGAAATTCATCTGTGAGGTACCAGGTAGAATGTTTCCATTGTCGTAAGTGGGGCCATGTGAAGGCCGACTGTCCTCAATTACAGAATAGATCTCAAGGGGATCAATATAGAGGTTCAATGAACAGGGGTCAGGCATACCCTAGAGGCGCAGCCAGGCGGGCGCGTGGAGGACAAGCTAGAGGACGTGGTAGAGCGTACCACTATGCACATCAGGATAATTATCAACAAGGAGGAGGTTATGTACCTCCCGGACAGAGTAAGTGGTGTGAAATCCATAAATGGTCGAATCATATAACGGCAGACTGTGGAGTAATAATACGAGCTATGCATGAGGAAAAATCACGTATGGGGGTCCGGCGATCAGGGTCGGATGAGGCATTATGACACAAGGACGAGAGGAAGAGAATGTCTAGAGATATAGAATTCTCCATAGTGTCGGCAGTCAGTAGAAGTAATCAATTAGCCGTAGGAAATGTAACAATAGGGGGAATTCCGGGGGCACTTTTGATTGATACTGGTGCAGTAGTCAATCTAATATCAAAGGAGACCTATCAAAATATTAGAAAACATCATTCTGAGAGGAGTTATGCATTGCAAGAGCCACAATACCAACTGTGTGGGGTGTCAGGAACTACAGTGGATGTTCTTGGAGTTGTGAGGTTGCCAGTTCACTTCCGGGGTAGCTCAAGTTTTGCTGCATCATTTTATGTTGTAAGTAAATTTCATCCTATGGCAAGCGGGTTGCTTGGATTGTCAACCATGGCTGAAAGGAAGATTGAGGTGTACCCAGGGGAAGGTTTAATTGTTCATGAAAATGTACCTTATATGTGTATGGCAACCCCGCAACCCAAACACTCAGACAAAGAGGTTAAAACGGTGGGTTATGTAAGGGGCTTTGAAGAGAAGTCAAACCAAAGGGTCATGAAACAAGATAGACTATGCGACACTGCTAGGGAGGAAGTCACGCGTTGGACTGTTGTTACTGCTATTGTACCTGATGCGCACAGGCTGCAACCGCAGGAAATGATTCAGTTCAAGGTGTGTTTGAAAGGAGTGAAAGAAGGCGTAGATGTGGTGTGCATGTCTGAAACATGTAAGTTGAAAGGGGTGTCGCTAGAGTCTACTTTGACTACAGTAAAGTCAGGGGGTGAGACTGTGGTGCTGGCTGTAAATAATACAGGAGTAGAGATTGAAGTTAAGCCAGGCAGTCAATTGTGTGATTTTCTCGTATACCATGGTACGGTATTAGAGCCGAAGCATAACCTACCAGTTGTGAGTGTTGTTGGTTGTATTGGTGCATCTCCTTCGTCAGAATTGAGAAGTCAAGTTAAAACTGGGGGAAACTCAGAAGGGAAGGAAGAGTTGTTACAGTTACTTCAAGGGTATAGGAAGGCTATAGCTCTTGCAGGGGAACCATTAGGTAGTACAGACCTAACTTCACATGTGATTAAGTTAAAGCGAGAAGCGCAACCCAGTTACATAAAATCATATAGGCTTCCCCATTCACAAAGACAGATAGTGGACGATACGGTGAAGGATATGTTAAAACAGAAAGTTATTGAACCTTCGACCTCTCCTTGGAGTAGTCCCATATTTTTGGTTCCAAAGAAGGATGGAACATATAGACCTGTTATTGACTATAGGAGAGTAAATCAGCAGAAAGTCCCTGATAAATACCCCATGCCTCATTTGAATGACCTGTTGCAGGCTATAGGTGAGGGAAATAAGGTGTTTTCTACCTTGGATTTGCTGTCAGGATATTGGCAGGTGCCAGTTCACGAGCGGTCTCGTGACATCACGGCTTTTTCCACTCATCAGGGTCATTATCAGTTTCGCAGGATGCCATTTGGGCTCTGCAATGCCCCTACGACTTTCCAAAGACTAGTGAACAATGTATTGGCGGGGTTAATTGGGAAAGATGCATTAGTATACCTAGATGACATAATTATTTTCTCAAAGGATGTGCCTACGCACTTGGAGAAATTAAGAAAGGTATTGGAACGTTTAGCATCAGCGGGTTTGAAGCTAAAACTTAGTAAGTGTGAATTCTTGAAACAAAAGATTAAGTATTTGGGGCATGAAGTAGACGAGTTAGGTATACATGTGAATCAGGATAAGATAAAGGCTATCTTAAAGTTTCCAACACCGACCAAGGCAGATCATGTACGATCTTTTCTGGGACTAGCGGGTTACTACAGGAGTTTTGTGTATCAGTTTTCTAGCAAGGCAGCACCTTTGATTAAACTGTTGAAACAGACAAATAAGTTTGAATGGGGTCAACCACAAGAAGAGGCATTTAGTATATTAAAGGAGGCTCTGACGCAACCACCTGTTTTGGCTTTCCCAGATTTCAAGAAACCGTTTATTTTACATACAGATGCATCGGGGGTTGGACTTGGGGCAGTATTGGCACAAGAAGATGAGGGGGGAAAGTTAAAACCCATTGGCTACGCAAGTAAGGCGTTAAATGATACAGAGAAGAAATATAGTGTTACACATCAGGAGGCATATGCCATAGTGTGGGCCTTGAAACATTTTCGTCCTATTATTTTTGGTTACTCTATTACAGTTTGTACTGATCATCGCCCATGTCTCGAGTTGTTCAAGGGGAAGAATATGACTGGGAAGTTAGCACGATGGCACTTGACTATTCTGGAGTTCAACCCTACTTTCAATTTTGTACCTGGTAAGATTAATGTAGTTGCAGATGCATTAAGTCGACAGACTGTGAACTCTGTAACCACATTGAGTACAATATCCCCACAGAAGTTAAAGACAAAGCAAAGGGAAGATCCTATGTGGAAGAGGGTAATTTATGGTCTAGAGTCAGGGGAAGAGGTAGAAGTTCCAGGTCTACCACTGAGAACAACAGAGTTTATCCTGAGGGATAATGTTCTTCATAAGGTAACTGTAGTTGAAGGGAAAGAAACATACAGAATAGTAGTGCCAGGGTCTCTGATAGAAACAGTATTAAGGCTTCTTCATGATGCACCGCAAGCAGGTCATAAAGGGAGGGACGCTTGTCTAGAAGAAGCTAGGTCGAGGTATTTCTGGTTGAAAATGCGTAAGGACATAGAAAACCATATAAAGAAATGTGTATCGTGTGCGAGGAACAAGGGAACTACGGGACCACCCGCTCCTCTGCAAACATTTCCAAGTCCTGCTAAACCTTGGGATGTGGTAGCCATAGATGTGTTACAGCTACCTACAAGTTATCAGGGATCAAAGTATCTGTTGACTTGTGTGGATCACTTCAGTAGGTTTGTTGTGTTAGCTCCTCTACAAGATAAATCAGCTCAGTCCATTGCACATGCTTTAGTAAACTCATTGTTTTGTACATACACTATACCCCGTGTGCTGTTGTCAGACAATGGGACAGAATTTAGAAATAGTGTCCTAGAAGAAATCTGCAAGCTCTACAATATTAAGCAGGTGTTCACGGTTGCATACCATCCTCAAAGTAATGGTATGGTAGAGAGAGTAAATAGGAAGATTTTGGAGGTACTTAGACATCTGGCAGGCTCAATTCAAGCAGGCTGGGAAGATTGGTTATGCCAGGTAACCGCCTGTATAAATAGTTCCATACATTCCTCACTGGGAAAGACACCACATTATATTATATATGGTGAGGATAAGGTCCTACCATATGATATATTGGTTGGAAGACCAGGCCCTGTGTATAATGTAGACGACTATGTGAGTGTCCAGGGACACGCTTTTGCAACCATTCACCATGAAGTAAGAAAGCATATGGAAGCCTCACGGGCAGAACATATTGCAAGGCAACATAAGTTTGCAAAGAAAGTAGAAATTGAGGAAGGAGATGTTGTGATGGTGAAGACTCCAGAGAGACAGAGCAAACTATCTCCGAAATTCAAGGGTCCCTACATTGTAAAAAGGGTATTGGGAAATAAATTAATAGTTCAGGATAATATGACAGACGCGGATCTACAGGTACACGTGGATAGAATAAAGAGGGTTCCAAAGGAAACGGTCCAAGTGGGAAAGGAAACAGAGTCTGAACCTGAGCAAAGAATGCATTTGAGATCAGGGAAATATCTGGCAAAAATAATCTAATGTTGATTTTGTTCGCAGACCATCATGAGGACATGGGGAGTGTTCTGCGTGATGTTGGTGGCGGCGTTTGTGAGTTCCAAAGGTTCGACTGACCAAATAAAACCGGGTGCCTTAGTGGGTACTGATGGGAGACTTGAGGTGGTCACGGACGTAATAACAGTAAGACTCAATCTTGGAACTCTGTTGGACCTAAAGACAAGGGTTGATGATTTCCAGCTGAAATTTCATAACGCCATAGAAATGTCGTCTGCTAAATTAGGTAAATTGATGAACTCGAGTTACCCTCTGGAACGTCAAATAAAGGTACAGTTGGAAGACAGATATTTTCAAATAAAGAATATGATGAAATACTCAGAACAGAATTTACCCAACTTCTCAAGTGAGGTTAGAAAATTAGCTCATAATCAGATTACCAATAGCAGGGCTAAAAGAGGATTATTTGACATTGGAGGGGTAATTGCTAAAACTCTATTTGGAACAGCTACTAGTGACGATGTCGAAGATCTAGGACGCAGACTAGAGATTTTAAACAAGGTGATTGTAGAACAAAATAGGGTCATAGATAGTACGTTTTCCTTGGCAGCTAATGTGGCAGAAGAAGTAAATGGAGTTATTGAAAAGACTAATGAGGTAATTAAGGAATTAGACAGGTTAGCTAAACATTTGGATTTTACAATGTTTGTGTTAAACCTAGATCAATATTTAAGTATTGTGGAAAATTACATAAATGGACTGAATGCTCAAACCAGAAAACTACTCCATAACCTAAGGAATGCAGCGCTAGGTAAGGCCGACGCTGACCTTCTGTCAGTAGTTGATCTGCAAAGGGTGGTTGATGTGGCTAGAATTAAGCATGGTTTGAATCCTTTCTTTGAAGGTGAATCCGTATCTTACTACTATCCACTTTTGGAATCATGCTTAACGACTAAAACTATTCTTATTCACATTCCCACAAAACATCAGGTTCATTTTAACATATGGTCAGTGAAGCCATTTCCTATGAGGTTAGGGGCGGAGATCATGATGTTAAATGTGGATTATGATTATATTATTGCATCTCAGGATCGCACACTGGTGGTTGCAGTTACCAAGGAACAGCTAGAAGATTGTCATACAGCATATTACCATTTGAAGGTGTGCCCAGCTCTAAATTTTATTTTTACAGGACCCGAGGAATCCCAGTGTGAATTGTCATTAATCCAGGCTGATGCTTCAAGCTCCATTAAACATTGTGAGTACCTGAGACCAAAAAGGAAGTCAGATGTTTATGTAACGTATTTTCAGGGCATTGCATATTATACTTTCACTAAGCCAGCAAGAGCAACTATTATTTGTGAAGATGGCCCTTCAGGAGCAAAACATGTGTCTGAGGTGGGTACGTTTGTAGTTCCACCTGCGTGTTCATTTTTAAGCAATACTAAAACAGTTCTGGCAACGAAGCATCATCTTGGATTGGTCCTAAACAAATCTGTGGAATTTGTGAAAGTCCATCCTCCTCTCCCAGCAAACTTTTCTACTGTTAATATGGATTCTGAGAAAATAAGATTGATGGAATTGTTAAACATGTCTGATGTTCATCCTGTAATTGAATCTGCTCTACCTTTCCATCTGCAACGGGTAGCTGTGTACCCTTGGTCAGGAGTGACTAGTTTATTATTCATATTATATTTCATGTTCTCTTGTTACCTGTTCAGGAGTTTGAGGGTTTTGAATGGTGAGATTAAAAAGAAGAAAAACAGAAGATCAAGGAATATTGAGGTCCACCATACACAACCTAGGGAAGATGAATTGTAAGGATAATTTTAAGGACACCTCAACAACTAGGTAGTACACTACACGGTTAGTTGTAGGGATTTAGAATTAAGGAATTGTATGAATGTGTATTACATTTTATTATCCATGTATAATTACTTAATTTAAGGAAGTATTATTAATTACCCATTGTATCATTCACGAGCTCAACAATTTATTTTTCTTTTATGTTAATTCATCCAATGTGTATATATTTTCATCTTGTATATATAGTATATATATGTTACCATGTCAAGAGTCAATCTAATAATCAGGAAGGCTAAGCATTGTTTAAAGAAAATTTAATATTATTGTGAACTGCAGGGACGCAGTTGTTTTAGCGTGGCCGAGCAATGTATCCGTGGCTGATCACGTTCGCGATACATGATACACCTATGGTGTTGGAACATTCCGTTAAGCCAAAGCAGTTCAAGCTAGTTTCATTAGACACAACATCCTTTGAAAAGTGCTGAGTTGCAGCGTGGGGGAATCTTCCATGCTGAGCTACTGATTGCTAGATTCACTCTGTAATTATCTATATGTTAATCTCTATACTATAATCAACTCCATATTGTCATCTCGTATGTAGAGAAAGGGACAATATATATTTACTCACTTTATTCTTATATAAACTCATATCTAACTTATCCATATTTCATATGTAAGCTTAGCATTGTAAATAGCATCATCGCAACCTGTCATCTGAGCAAGGGTGTGGCAGTGTATACCACGAGCGAGGACTACCAGAGAGAGAAGGCGCATTACAAGCCCTGCCCTCAAGACAACAGGTTCACTCCTACCTTATATTAGAGAGACACGAGATGTCTGTATAACCTGTAACTATATCTAATATACTCAGTAAATAGAGACAAGTCCACGAGTTTACTCTAACCCTTGAGTAACTAACTTAGTTCCCCAGGAAGACTAGAGTGGTAGTTCAGAGCAACGGTAAGTTGGCTTGAAACCAGAGGTCTACATCGGCGTAGTAAGTAATACTAGCCCGAGAGTAAGTGAGAGTTCCAGCAGGTGTTTCCGAGAGAAGCTGTTGCTGAGCTTGGACGACCCCACGAGTACAACGCGTACAGATGATGCATGCACATATCGACTTTGGACACTTAAAATATCGAGTTTTAGCATGTTTTCAGCCTATATTTTGAAAAATTTCTAACACTGAGTAGGCATGTACAGATCGCTTCTGGGACAAAAAAATATCGAATTTTCGGGTGTTTTGAGGTTAAATTTGGGATATAAACGGGTACAGAAGATGCATTTACATATCGACTTTGGGCACCTAAAAGATCGATTTTCAGTATGTTTTGAGCCTGTATTTTGAAAATACTCTAACACGGAGTAAGCAAGTACAGATCGCTTCTGTGACACCAAAATATCGAATTTTCGGGTGTTTGGAGCCTGAATTTGAGATATAAACGGGTACAGAAGATGCATGCACATATCGACTTTTGGGCACCTAAAAGATCGATTTTCAGTATGTTTTGGGCCTGTAATTTGAAAATACTCTAACACGGAGTAGGCATGGACAGTTCGCTTCTGGGACCCCAAAAAATCGATTTTTAGGCTGTTTTGGGCCTGAATTTGAGATATCTACTTTGGGCACCTAAAATATCGATTTTAAGCATGTTTTGGGCCTATATTTTGAAAATATTCTAGCGCTGAGTGCCTGTACAGATCGCTTCTGGGACCCCAAAATATCGAATTTTCGGGTGTTTTGAGCCTGAATTTGAGATATAAACGGGTACAGATGATGCATGCACATATCGACTTTGGACACTTAAAATATCGATTTTTAGCATGTTTTGGGCCTATATTTTGAAAATATTCTAGCGCTGAGTGCCTGTACAGATCGCTTCTGGGACCCCAAAATATCGAATTTTCGGGTGTTTTGAGCCTGAATTTGAGATATAAACGGGTATAGAAGATGCATGCACATATCGACTTTTGGGCACCTATAATATCGATTTTGAGCATGTTTTGGGTCTGTATCTTGAAAACATTCTAACTAGGAGTAGGGATGTACAGATCGCTTCTGGGACCCAAAAATACCGAATTTTCGGGTGTTTTGAGCCTGAATTTGAGATATAAACGGGTACAGAAGATGCATCCACATATCGACTTTGGACACTTAAAATATCGATTTTCAGCATGTTTTGGGCCTGTATTATGAAAACATTCTAGCACTGAGTAGGCATGTACATATCGCCTCTTGGACCCCAAAATATCGAGTTTTTGGGTGTTTTAGACCTGAATTTGAGACATCGACTTTGGGCACCTAAAATATCGATTATTAGCATGTTTTGGGCCTATATTTTGAAAATATTCTAGCACTGAGTAGGCATGTACAGATCGCTTCTGGGACCCCAAAATATCGAATTTTCGGGTGTTTTGAGCCTGAATTTGAGATATAAACGGGTACAGAAGATGCATGCACATATTGACTTTGGGCACCTAAAATATCGATTTTCAGCATGTTTTGGGCCTGTATTTTGAAAATACTCTAACTAGGAGTAGGCATGTACAGTTCGCTTCTGGGACCCCAAAATATCGAATTTTCGGGTGTTTTGAGCCTGAATTTGAGATATAAACGGGTACAGAAGATGCATGCACATATCGACTTTTGGGCACCTAAAATATCGATTTTCAGTATGTTTTGGGCCTGTATTTTGAAAATACTCTAACACGGAGTAGGCATGTACAGTTCGCTTCTGGGACCCCAAAATATCGAATTTTAGGGTGTTTTGGGCCTGAATTTGATATATCGACTTTGGGCACCTAAAATATCGATTTTTAGCATGTTTTGAGCCTATATTTTGAAAATATTCGAGCACTAAGTAGGCATGTACATATCACTTCTGGGACCCCAAAATATCGAATTTTCGGGTGTTTGGGGCCTGAATTTGAGATATAAACGGGTACAGAAGATGCATGCACATATCATCGACTTTTGGGCACCTAAAAGATCGATTTTCAGTATGTTTTGGGCCTGTATTTTGAAAATACTCTAACACGGAGTAGGCAGGTACAGTTCGCTTCTGGGACCCCAAAATATCGAATTTTAGGGTGTTTTGGGCCTGAATTTGAGATATCGACTTTGGGCACCTAAAATATCGATTTTTAGCATATTTTGGGCCTATATTTTGAAAATATTCTAGCACTAAGTAGGCATGTACATATCACTTCCGGGACCCCAAAATATCGAATTTTCGGGTGTTTTGAGCCAGAATTTGAGATATAAACGGGTACAGATGATGCATGCACATATCGACTTTGGACACTTAAAATATCGATTTTTAGCATGTTTTGGGCCTATATTTTGAAAAAATTCTAGCACTGAGTAGGGATGTACAGATCGCTTCTGGGACCCAAAAATATCGTATTTTCGGGTGTTTTGAGGTTAAATTTGGAATATAAACGGGTACAGAAGATGCATGCACATATTGACTTTGGGCACCTTCAATATCGATTTTCAGCATATTTTGGGCCTGTATTTTGAATATACTCTAACTAGGAGTAGGCAAGTACAGATCGCTTCTGGGACCCCAAAATATAGAATTTTCGGGTGTTTTGAGACTGAATTTGAGATATAAACGGGTACAGAAGATGCATGCACATATCGACTTTTGGGCACCTAAAATATCGATTTTGAGCATGTTTTGGGTCTGTATCTTGAAAACATTCTAACTAGGAGTAGGGATGTACAGATCGCTTCTGGGACCCAAAAATACTGAATTTTCGGGTAATTTGAGCCTGAATTTGAGATATAAACGTGTACAGAAGATGCATGCACATATCGACTTTGGACACTTAAAATATCGATTTTCAGCATGTTTTGGGCCTGTATTTTGAAAACATTCTAGCACTGAATAGGCATGTACAGATCGCTTCTGGGACCCCAAAAAAACGAGTTTTCGGGTGTTTTGAGCATGAATTTGAGATATCGACTTTGGGCACCTAAAATATCGATTTTTAGCATGTTTTGGGCCTATATTTTGAAAATATTCTAGCACTGAGTAGGCATGTACAGATCGCTTCTGGGACCCGAAAATATCGAATTTTCGGGTGTTTTGAGCCTGAATTTGAGATATAAACGGGTACAGAAGATGCATGCACATATTGACTTTGGGCACCTAAAATATCGATTTTAAGCATGTTTTGGACCTATATTTTGAAAATACTCTAACTAGGAGTAGGCATGTACAGATTGCTTCGGGGACCCAAAAATATCGAATTTTCGAGGGTTTTGAGCCTGAATTTGAGATATAAACGGGTACAGAAGATGCATGCACATATCGACTTTGGACACTTAAAATATCGATTTTTAGCATATTTTGAGCCTATATTTTGAAAACATTCTAGCACTGACTAGACATGTACAGATCGCTTCTGGGACCCAAAATTATCAAATTTTCGGCTGTTTTGAGGTTGAATTTGAGATATAAACGAGTGCAGAAGATGCATACACATGTTGACTTTGGGCACCTAAAATATCGATTTTTAGCATGTTTTGGGCCTATATTTTGTAAATATTCTAGCATTGAGTAGGCATATACAGATCGCTTCTGGGACCCCAAAATATCGAATTTTCGGGTGTTTTGAGCTTGAATTTGAAATATAAACGGGTACAGAAGATGCTTGCACATATCGACTTTTGGGCTCCTAAAATATCGATTTTGAGCATGTTTTGGGTCTGTATCTTGAAAACATTCTAACTAGGAGTAGGGATGTACAGATCGCTTCTGGGACCCAAAAATACCGAATTTTCGGGTGTTTTGAGCCTGAATTTGAGATATAAACGGGTACAGAAGATGCATGCACATATCGACTTTGGACACTTAAAATATCGATTTTCAGCATGTTTTGGTCCTGTATTTTGAAAGCATTCTAGCACTGAGTAGGCATGTACAGATCGCTTCTGGGACCCAAAAATATCGAGTTTTTGGGTGTTTTGGACCTGAATTTGAGATATCGACTTTGGGCACCTAAAATATCGATTTTTAGCATGTTTTGGGCCTATATTTTGAAAATATTCTAGCACTGAGTAGGCATGTACAGATCGCTTCTGGGACCCCAAAATATCGAATTTTCGGGTGTTATGAGCCTGAATTTGAGATATAAACGGGTACAGAAGATGCATGCACATATCTACTTTGGACACTTAAAATATCGATTTTTAGCATGTTTTAAACCTATATTTTGAAAAAATTCTAGCACTAAGTATGCATGTACAGATCGCTTCTGGGACCCAAAAATATCGAATTTTCGGGTGTTTTGAGGTTGAATTTGGGATATAAACGGGTGCAGAAGATGCATACACATGTTGACTTTGGTCACCAAAAATATCGATTTTCAGCTTGTTTTGTGCCTGTATTTTGAAAATACTCTAACACGGAGTAAGCAAGTACAGATCGCTTCTGGGACCCCAAAATATCGAATTTTTGGGTGTTTTGGGCCTGAATTTGAAATATCGACTTTGGGCACCTAAAATATCGATTTTTAGCATGTTTTGGGCCGATATTTTGATAATATTCTAGCACTGAGTAGGCATGTACAGATCGCTTCTGGGACCACAAAATATCGAATTTTCGGGTGTTTTGAACCTGCATGCACATATCGACTTTTGGGCAACTTAAATATCGATTTTTAGCATGTTTTGGATCTGTATCTTGAAAACATTCTAACTAGGAGTTGGGATGTACAGATCGCTTCTAGGACCCAAAAATATCGAATTTTCGGGTGTTTTGAGCCTAAATTTGAGATATAAACGGGTACAGAATATGCATGCACATATTGACTTTGGGCACCTAAAATATCGATTTTCAGCATGTTTTGGGCCTGTATTTTGAAAATACTCTAACACGGAGTAGGCATGTACAGTTCGCTTCTGGGACCCCAAAATATCGAATTTTAGGGTGTTATGGGCCTGAATTTGAGATATCGACTTTAGGGACCTAAAATATCGATTTTTAGCATGTTTTGGGCATATATTTTGAAAATATTCTAGCACTAAGTAGGCATGTACAGATAACTTTTGGGACCCCAAAATATCGAATTTTCGGGTGTTTTGAGCCTGAATTTGAGATATAAACGGGTACAGAAGATGCATGCACATATCGACTTTGGACACTTAAAATATCGATTTTTAGCATGTTTTGAGCCTATATTTTGAAAAAATTCTAGCACTGAGTAGGCATGTACAGATCGCTTCTGGGACCCAAAAATATCGAATTTTCGGGTGTTTTGAGGTTGAATTTGGGATATAAACGGGTGCAGAAGATGAATACACATGTTGACTTTGGTCACCTAAAATATCGATTTTCAGCTTGTTTCGGGCCTGTATTTTGAAAATACTCTAACACGGAGTAAGCAAGTACAGATCGCTTCTGGGACCCCAAAATATCGAATTTTCAGGTGTTTTGAGGTTGAATTTGAGATATAAACGGGTACAGAAGATGCATGCACATATCGACTTTTGGGCACCTAAAAGATCTATTTTCAGTATGTTTTGGGCCTTTATATTAAAAATACTCTAACACAGAGTAGGCATGTACAGATCGCTTCTGGGACCCCAAAATATCGAATTTTTGGGTGTTTTTGGCCTGAATTTGAGATATCGACTTTGGGCACCTTAAATATCGATTTTTAGCATGTTTTGGGCCTATATTTTGAAAATATTCTAGCACTGAGTAGGCATGTACAGATCGCTTCTGGGACCCCAAAATATCGAATTTTCGGGTGTTTTGTGCCTGAATTTGAGATATAAACGGGTACAGAAGATGCATGCACATATTGACTTTGTACACCTAAAATATCGATTTTCAGCATGTTTTGGGCCTGTATTTTGAAAATACTCTAACTAGGAGTAGGCATGTACCGATCGCTTCTGGGACCCAAAAATATCGATTTTTCGGGTGTTTTGAGCCGGAATTTGAGATATAAACGGGTACAGAAGATGCATGCACATATCGACTTTGGACACTTAAAATATCGATTTTTAGCATGTTTTGAGCCTATATTTTGAAAACATTCTAGCACTGACTAGACATGTACAGATCGCTTCTGGGACCCAAAATTATCAAAATTTCGGGAGTTTTGAGGTTGAATTTGAGATATAAACGAGTGCAGAAGATGCATGCACATGTTGACTTTGGGCACCTAAAATATCGATTTTCAGCATGTTTTGAGCTTGCATCTGAGTAGGCATGTACAGATCGCTTCTGGGACCCCAAAATATCGAATTTTCGGGTGTTTGGAGCCTGAATTTGAGATATAAACGGGTACAGAAGATGCATCCACATATCGACTTTTGGGCACCTAAAAGATCGATTTTCAGTATGTTTTGGGCCTGTATATTGAAAATACTCTAACACGGATTAGGCATGTACAGTTCGCTTCTGGGACCCCAAAATATCGAATTTTCGGGTGTTTTGGGCCTGAATTTGAAATATCGACTTTGGGCACCTAAAATATCGATTTTTAGCATGTTTTGGGCCTATATTTTGAAAATATTCTAGCACTGAGTAGGCATGTACAGATCGCTTCTGGGACCCCAAAATATCGAATTTTCGGGTGTTTTGAGCCTCAAATTGAGATATAAACGGGTACAGAAGATGCATGCACATATCGACTTTTGGGCAACTAAAATATCGATTTTGAGCATGTTTTGGGTCTGTATCTTGAAAACATTCTAACTAGGAGTAGGGATGTACAGATCGCTTCTAGGACCCCAAAATACCGAATTTTCGGGTGTTTTGAGCCTGAATTTGAGATATAAACGGGTACAGAAGATGCATGCACATATCGACTTTTGGGCACCTAAAGGATCGATTTTCAGTATGTTTTGGGCCTGTATTTTGAAAATACTCTAACACGGAGTAGGCATGTACAGTTCGCTTCTGGGACCCCAAAATATCGAATTTGCGGGTGTTTTGGGCCTGAATTTGAAATATCGACTCTGGGCACCTAAAATATCGATTTTTAGCATGTTTTGGGCCTATATTTTGAAAATATTCTATCACTGAGTAGGCATGTACAGATCGCTTCTGGAACCCCAAAATATCTAATTTTCGGGTGTTTTGATTCTGAATTTGAGATATAAACGGATACAGAAGATGCATGCACATATCGACTTTTGGGCACCTAAAATATCGATTTTGAGCATGTTTTGGGTCTGTAGCTTGAAAACATTCTAACTAGGAGTAGGGATGTACAGATCGCTTCTGGGACCCAAAAATACCGAATTTTCGGGTGTTTTGAGCCTGAATTTGAGATATAAACGGGTACAGAAGATGCATGCACATATCGACTTTGGACATTTAAAATATCGATTTTCAGTATGTTTTGGGCCTGTATTTTGAAAACATTCTAGCACGGAGTAGGCATGTACTGTTCGCTTCTGGGACCCCAAAATATAGAATTTTCGGGTGTTTTGGGCCTGAATTTGAAATATCGACTTTGGGCACCTAAAATATCGATTTTTAGCATGTTTTGGGCCTATATTTTGAAAATATTCTAGCACTGAGTAGGCATGTACAGATCGCTTCTGGGACCCCAAAATATCGAATTTTCGGGTGTTTTGATCATGAATTTGAGATATAAACGGGTACAGAAGATGCATGCACATATCGTCTTTCGGGCACCTAAAATATCGATTTTGAGCATGTTTTGGGTCTGTATCTTGAAAACATTCTAACTAGGAGTAGGGATGTACAGATCGCTTCTAGGACCCCAAAATACCGAATTTTCGGGTGTTTTGAGCCTGAATTTGAGATATAAACGGGTACAGAAGATACATGCACATATCGACTTTTGGGCACCTAAAAGATCGATTTTCAGTATGTTTTGGGCCTGTATTTTGAAAATACTCTAACACGGAGTAGGCATGTACAGTTTGCTTCTGGGACCCCAAAATATCGAATTTTCGGGTGTTTTGGGCCTGAATTTGAAATATCGACTTTGGGCACCTAAAATATCGATTTTTAGCATGTTTTGGGCCTATATTTTGAAAATATTCTAGCACTGAGTAGGCATGTAGAGATCGCTTCTGGGACCCCAAAATATCGAATTTTCGGATGTTTTGAGCCTGAATTTGAGATATAAACGGGTACAGAAGATGCATGCACATATCGACTTTTGGGCACCTAAAATATCGATTTTGAGCATGTTTTGGGTCTGTTTCTTGAAAATATTCTAACTAGGAGTAGGGATGTACAGATCGCTTCTGGGATCCCAAAATATCGAATTTTCGGGTGTTTTGTGCCTGAATTTGAGATATAAACGGGTACAGAAGATGCATGCACATATTGACTTTGTACACCTAAAATATCGATTTTCAGCATGTTTTGGGCCTGTATTTTGAAAATACTCTAACTAGGAGTAGGCATGTACCGATCGCTTCTGGGACCCAAAAATATCGATTTTTCGGGTGTTTTGAGCCGGAATTTGAGATATAAACGGGTACAGAAGATGCATGCACATATCGACTTTGGACACTTAAAATATCGATTTTTAGCATGTTTTGAGCCTATATTTTGAAAACAATATAGCACTGACTAGACATGTACAGATCGCTTCTGGGACCCAAAATTATCAAAATTTCGGGTGTTTTGAGGTTGAATTTGAGATATAAACGAGTGCAGAAGATGCATGCACATGTTGACTTTGGGCACCTAAAATATCGATTTTCAGCATGTTTTGAGCTTGCATCTGAGTAGGCATGTACAGATCGCTTCTGGGACCCCAAAATATCGAATTTTCGGGTGTTTGGAGCCTGAATTTGAGATATAAACGGGTACAGAAGATGCATCCACATATCGACTTTTGGGCACCTAAAAGATCGATTTTCAGTATGTTTTGGGCCTGTATATTGAAAATACTCTAACACGGATTAGGCATGTACAGTTCGCTTCTGGGACCCCAAAATATCGAATTTTCGGGTGTTTTGGGCCTGAATTTGAAATATCGACTTTGGGCACCTAAAATATCGATTTTTAGCATGTTTTGGGCCTATATTTTGAAAATATTCTAGCACTGAGTAGGCATGTACAGATCGCTTCTGGGACCCCAAAATATCGAATTTTCGGGTGTTTTGAGCCTCAAATTGAGATATAAACGGGTACAGAAGATGCATGCACATATCGACTTTTGGGCAACTAAAATATCGATTTTGAGCATGTTTTGGGTCTGTATCTTGAAAACATTCTAACTAGGAGTAGGGATGTACAGATCGCTTCTAGGACCCCAAAATACCGAATTTTCGGGTGTTTTGAGCCTGAATTTGAGATATAAACGGGTACAGAAGATGCATGCACATATCGACTTTTGGGCACCTAAAGGATCGATTTTCAGTATGTTTTGGGCCTGTATTTTGAAAATACTCTAACACGGAGTAGGCATGTACAGTTCGCTTCTGGGACCCCAAAATATCGAATTTGCGGGTGTTTTGGGCCTGAATTTGAAATATCGACTCTGGGCACCTAAAATATCGATTTTTAGCATGTTTTGGGCCTATATTTTGAAAATATTCTAGCACTGAGTAGGCATGTACAGATCGCTTCTGGAACCCCAAAATATCTAATTTTCGGGTGTTTTGATTCTGAATTTGAGATATAAACGGATACAGAAGATGCATGCACATATCGACTTTTGGGCACCTAAAATATCGATTTTGAGCATGTTTTGGGTCTGTAGCTTGAAAACATTCTAACTAGGAGTAGGGATGTACAGATCGCTTCTGGGACCCAAAAATACCGAATTTTCGGGTGTTTTGAGCCTGAATTTGAGATATAAACGGGTACAGAAGATGCATGCACATATCGACTTTGGACATTTAAAATATCGATTTTCAGTATGTTTTGGGCCTGTATTTTGAAAACATTCTAGCACGGAGTAGGCATGTACTGTTCGCTTCTGGGACCCCAAAATATAGAATTTTCGGGTGTTTTGGGCCTGAATTTGAAATATCGACTTTGGGCACCTAAAATATCGATTTTTAGCATGTTTTGGGCCTATATTTTGAAAATATTCTAGCACTGAGTAGGCATGTACAGATCGCTTCTGGGACCCCAAAATATCGAATTTTCGGGTGTTTTGATCATGAATTTGAGATATAAACGGGTACAGAAGATGCATGCACATATCGTCTTTCGGGCACCTAAAATATCGATTTTGAGCATGTTTTGGGTCTGTATCTTGAAAACATTCTAACTAGGAGTAGGGATGTACAGATCGCTTCTAGGACCCCAAAATACCGAATTTTCGGGTGTTTTGAGCCTGAATTTGAGATATAAACGGGTACAGAAGATACATGCACATATCGACTTTTGGGCACCTAAAAGATCGATTTTCAGTATGTTTTGGGCCTGTATTTTGAAAATACTCTAACACGGAGTAGGCATGTACAGTTTGCTTCTGGGACCCCAAAATATCGAATTTTCGGGTGTTTTGGGCCTGAATTTGAAATATCGACTTTGGGCACCTAAAATATCGATTTTTAGCATGTTTTGGGCCTATATTTTGAAAATATTCTAGCACTGAGTAGGCATGTAGAGATCGCTTCTGGGACCCCAAAATATCGAATTTTCGGATGTTTTGAGCCTGAATTTGAGATATAAACGGGTACAGAAGATGCATGCACATATCGACTTTTGGGCACCTAAAATATCGATTTTGAGCATGTTTTGGGTCTGTTTCTTGAAAATATTCTAACTAGGAGTAGGGATGTACAGATCGCTTCTGGGATCCCAAAATATCGAATTTTCGGGTGTTTGGAGCCTGAATTTGAGATATAAACGGGTACAGAAGATGCATGCACATATCGACTTTTGGGCACCTAAAATATCGATTTTGAGCATGTTTTGGGTCTGTATCTTGAAAACATTCTAACTAGGAGTAGGGATGTACAGATAGCTTCTGGGACCCCAAAATATCGAATTTTCGGGTGTTTGGAGACTGAATTTGAGATATAAACGGGTACAGAAGATGCATGCACATATCGACTTTTGGGCACCTAAAAGATCGATTTTCAGTATGTTTTGGGCCTGTATTTTGAAAATTTGAGATATCGACTTTGGACACCTAAAATATCGATTTTGAGCATGTTTTGGGTCTGTATCTTGAAAACATTCTAACTAGGAGTAGGGATGTACAGATCGCTCCTGGGACCCCAAAATATCGAATTTTTGGGTGATTTTGGCCTGAATTTAAGATATCGTCTTTGGGCACCTAAAATATAGATTTTTAGCATGTTTTGGGCCTATATTTTGAAAATATTCTAGCACTGAGTAGGCATGTATAGATCGCTTCTGGGACCCCAAAATATCGAATTTTCGGGTGTTTTGAGCCTGAATTTGAGATATAAACAGGTACAGAAGATGCATGCACATATTGACTTTTGGGCAACTAAAATAACGATTTGGAGCATACATGTTTTGGGTCTGTATCTTGAAAACATTCTAACTAGGAGTAGGGATGTACAGATCGCTTCTGGGACCCAAAAATACCGAATTTTCGGGTGTTTTGAGCCTGAATTTGAGATATAAACGGGTACAGAAGATGCATGCACATATCGACTTTGGACACTTAAAATATCGATTTTTAGCATGTTTTGAGCCTATATTTTGAAAACATTCTAGCACTGACTAGACATGTACAGATCGCTTCTGGGACCCAAAATTATCGAATTTTTGGGTGTTTTGAGGTTGAATTTGAAATATCGACTTTGGGCACCTAAAATATCGATTTTTAGCATGTTTTGGGCCTATATTTTGAAAATATTCTAGCACTGAGTAGGCATGTACAGATCGCTTCTGGGACACCAAAATATCGAATTTTCGGGTGTTTTGAGCCTGAATTTGAGATATAAACGGGTACAAAAGATGCATGCACATATCGACTTTTTGGCACCTAAAATATCGATTTTGAGCATGTTTTGGGTCTGTATCATGAAAACATTCTAACTAGGAGTAGGGATGTACAGATCGCTTCTAGGACCCAAAAATACCGAATTTTCGGGTGTTTTGAGCCTGAATTTGAGATATAAACGGGTACAGAAGATGCATGCACATATTGACTTTGGGCACCTAAAATATCGATTTTCAGCATGTTTTGGGCCTGTATGTTGAAAATACTCTAACTAGGAGTAGGCATGTACAAATCGCTTCTGGGACCAAAAAATACCGAATTGTCGGGTGTTTTGAGCCTGAATTTGATATATACGGGTACAAAAGATGCATGCAAGTATCGTCTTTGGACACTTAAAATATCGATTTTTAGCATGTTTTGAGCCTATATTTTGAAAACATTCTAACACTGATTAGACATGTACAGATCGCTTCTGGGACCCAAAAATATCGAATTTTCAGGTGTTTTGAGCCTGAATTTGAGATATAAACGGGTACAGATGATGCATGCACATGTTGACTTTGGGCACCTAAAATATCGATTTTCAGCATGTTTTGGGCCTGCATCTGAGTAGGCATGAACAGATCGCTTCTGGGACCCCAAAATATCGAATTTTCGGGTGTTTGGAGCCTGAATTTGAGATATAAACGGGTACAGAAGATGCATGCACATGTTGACTTTTGGGCACCTAAAAGATCGATTTTCAGTATGTTTTGGGCCTATATTTTGAAGATACTCTAACACAGAGTAGGTATGTACAGTTCGCTTCTGGGACCCCAAAATATCGAATTTTAGGGTGTTTTGGGCCTGAATTTGAGATATCGACTTTGGGCACCTAAAATATCGATTTTTAGCATGTTTTGGGCCTATATTTTAAAAATATTCTATCACTAAGTAGGCATGTACAGATCACTTCTGGGACCCCAAAATATCGAATTTTCGGGTGTTTTGAGCCTGAATTTGAGATATAAACGGGTACAGATGATGCATGCATATATCGACTTTGGACACTTAAAATATCGATTTTTAGCATGTTTTGAGCCTATATTTTGAAAAAATTCTAGCACTGAGTAGGCATGTACATATCGCTTCTGGGACCCAAAAATATCGAATTTTATGGTGTTTTGAGGTTAAATTTGGGATATAAACGGGAACAGAAGATTCATTTACATATCGACTTTTGGGTACCTAAAAGATCGATTTTCCGTATGTTTTGAGCCTGTATTTTGAAATTACTCTAACACGGAGTAGGCATGTACAGTTCGCTTCTGGGACCCCAAAATATAGAATTTTCGGGTGTTTTGGGCCTAAATTTGAGATATCGACTTTGGGGACTTAAAATATCGATTTTTAGCATGTTTTGGGCCTATATTTTGAAAATATTCTAGCACTAAGTAGGCATGTACAGATCACTTCTGGGACCCCAAAATATCGAATTTTCGGGTGTTTTGAGCCTGAATTTGAGATATAAACGGGTACAGATGATGCATACACATATCGACTTTGGACACTTAAAATATAGATTTTTAGCATGTTTTGAGCCTATATTTTGAAAAAATTCTAGCACTGAGTAGGCATGTACAGATCGCTTCTGGGACCCAAAAATATCGAATTTTCAGGTGTTTTGAGCCTGAATTTGGGATATAAACGGGTCTAGAAGATGCATACACATGTTGACTTTGGTCACCTAAAATATCGATTTTTAGCTTGTTTTGGGCCTGTATTTTGAAAATACTCTAATACGCAGTAAGCAAGTACAGATCGCTTCTGGGACCCAAAAATATCGAATTTTCGGGTATTTGGAGCCTGAATTTGAGATATAAACGGGTACAGATGATGCATGCACATATCGACTTTTGGGCACCTAAAAGATCGATTTTAAGTATGTTTTGGGCCTGTATTTTGAAAATACTCTAACACGGAGTAGGCATGTACAGTTCGCTTCTGGGACAACAAAATATCGAATGTTTGTGTGTTTTGAGGTTAAATTTGGGAAATAAACGGGTACAGAAGATGCATTTACATATCGACTTTTGGGCACCTAAAAGATCGATTTTCAGTATGTTTTGAGCCTGTATTTTAAAAAATACTCTAACACGGAGTAAGCATGTACAGTTCGCTTCTGGGACCCCAAAATATCAAATTTTCGGGTGTTTAGGGCCTGAATTTGAGATATAAACGGGTACAGAAGAAGCATGCACATATCGACTTTTGGGCACCTAAAATATCGATTTTGAGCATGTTTTGGGTCTGTATCTTGAAAACACTCTAACTAGGAGTAGGGATGTACAGATCGCTTCTGGGACCCAAAAATATCGAATTTTCGAGTGTTTTGAGCCTGAATTTGAGATATAAACGGGTACAGAAGATGCTTGCACATATCGACTTTGGACACTTAAAATATCGATTTTCAGCATGTTTTGGGCCTATATTTTGAAAACATTCTAGCACTGAGTAGGCATGTACAGATCGCTTCTGGGTCCCAAAAATATCGAATTTTCGGGTGTTTTGACGTTGAATTTGGGATATAAACGGGTGCAGAAGATGCATACACATGTTGACTTTGGTCACCTAAAATATCGATTTTCAGCTTGTTTTGGGCCTGTATTTTGAAAATACTCTAACACGGAGTAAGCAAATACAGATCGCTTCTGGGACCCCAAAATATCGAATTTTCGAGTGGTTTGAGCCTGAATTTGAGATTTAAACGGGTACAGAAGATGCATCCACATATCGACTTTTAGGCACCTAAAATATCGATTTTTAGCATGTTTTGAGCCTATATTTTGAAAACATTCTAGCACTGACTAGACATGTACAGATCGCTTCTGGGACCCAAAATTATCGAATTTTCGGGTGTTTTGAGGTAGAATTTGAGATATAAACGAGTGCAGACGATGCATACACATGTTCAATTTTGTACCTAAAATATCGATTTTTAGCATGTTTTGGGCCTGCATCTGAGAAGGCATGTACAGATCGCTTCTGGGACCCAAAAATATCAAATTTTCGGGTGTTTTGAGGTTAAATTTGGGATATAAACGGGTACAGAAGATGCATTTACATATCGACTTTTGGGCACCTAAAATATCGATTTTCAGTATGTTTTGAGCCTGTATTTTGAAAATACTCTAACACGGAGTAGGCATGTACAGTTCGCTTCTGGGACCTCAAAATATCGAATTTTCGGGTGTTTTGGGCCAGAATTTGAAATATCGACTTTAGGGACCTAAAATATCGATTTTTTGCATGTTTTGGGCCTATATTTTGAAAATATTCTAGCACTGAGTAGGCATGTACAGATCGCTTCTGGGACCCCAATATATCGAATTTTCGGGTGTTTTGAGCCTGAATTTGATATATAAACGGGTACAGAAGATGCATGCACATATCGACTTTTGGGCACCTAAAATATCGATTTTGAGCATGTTTTGGGTCTGTATCTTGAAAACATTCTAACTAGGAGTAGGGATGTACAGATCGCTTCTTGGACCCAAAAATACCGAATTTTCGGGTGTTTTGAGCCTGAATTTGAGATATAAACGGCTACAGAAGATGCATGCACATATCGACTTTGGACACTTAAAATATCAATTTTCAGCATGTTTTGGGCCTGTATTTTGAAAACATTCTAGCAATGAGTAGGCATGTACAGATCGCTTCTGGGACCCCAAAATATCGAGTTTTTGGGTGTTTTTGACCTGAATTTGAGATATCGACTTTGGGCACCTAAAATATCGATTTTTAGCATGTTTTGGGCCTATATTTTGAAAATATTCTAGCACTGAGTAGGCATGTACAGATCGCTTCTGGGACCCCAAAATATCGAATTTTCGGGTGTTTTGAGCCTGAATTAGAGATATAAACGGGTACAGAAGATGCATGCACATATTGACTTTGGGCACCTAAAACATCGATTTTCAGCATGTTTTGAGCCTATATTTTGAAAAAATTCTAGCACTGACTAGACATGTACAGATCGCTTTTGGGACCCAAAATTATCAAATTTTCGGGTGTTTTGAGGTTGAATTTGAGATATAAACGAGTGCAGAAGATGCATACACATGTTGACTTTGGGCATCTAAAATATCGATTTTCAGCATGTTTTGGGCCTGCATCTGAGTAGGCTTGTACAGATCGCTTCTGGGACCCCAAAATATCGAATTTTTGGGTGTTTGGAGCCTGAATTTGAGATATAAACGGGTACAGAAGATGCATGCACATATCGACTTTTGGGCACCTAAAAGATCGATTTTTAGTATGTTTCCGGCCTGTATTTTGAAAATACTCTAACACGGAGTAGGCATGTAAAGTTCGCTTCTGGGACCCCAAAATATCGAATTTTCGGGTGTTTTGGGCCAGAATTTGAAATATCGACTTTGGGCACCTAAAATATCGATTTTTAGCATGTTTTGGGCCTATATTTTGAAAATATTCTAGCACTGAGTAGGCATGTACAGATCGCTTCTGGGACTCCAAAATATCGAATTTTCGGGTGTTTTGAGCCTGAATTTGAGATATAAACGGGTACAGAAGATGCATGCACATATCGACTTTTTGGCATCTAAATTATCGATTTTGGGCATGTTTTGGGTCTGTATCTTGAAAACATTCTAACAAGGAGTAGGGATGTACAGATCGCTTCTAGGACCCAAAAATGCCGAATTTTCGAGTGTTTTGACCCTGAATTTGAGATATAAACGGGTACAGAAGATGAATGCACTTTGGGCACCTAAAATATCGATTTTCAACATGTTTTGGGCCTGGATTTTGAAAATACTCTAACTAGGAGTAGGCATGTACAGATCGCTTCTGGGACCCAAAAATATCTAATTTTCGGGTGTTTTGAGCCAGAATTTGAGTTATAAATGGGTATAGAAGATGCATTCACATATCGACTTTGGACACTTAAAATATCGATTTTTAGCATGTTTTGAGCCTATATTTTAAAAAACATTCTAGCACTGACTAGACATGTACAGATTGCTTCTGGGACCCAAAATTATCGAATTTTCGGGTGTTTTGAGGTTGAATTTGAGATATAAACGAGTGCAGAAGATGCATAACACATGTTCAATTTGGGTACCTAAAATATCGATTTTTAGCATGTTTTGGGCCTGCATCTGAGTAGGCATGTACAGATCGCTTCTGGGACCCCAAAATATTGAATTTTCGTGTGTTTTGAGCATGAATTTGAGATATAAACGGGTACAGAAGATGCATGCACATATCGACTTTTGGGCACCTAAAATATCGATTTTGAGCATGTTTTGGGTCTGTATCTTGAAAACATTCTAACTAGGAGTAGGGATGTACAGATCTCTTCTGGGACCCAAAAATACCGAATTTTCGGGTGTTTTGAGCCTGAATTTGAGATATAAACGGGTACAGAAGATGCATGCACATATAGACTTTGGACACTTAAAATATCGATTTTCAGCATGTTTTGGGCCTGTATTTTGAAAACATTCTAGCACTGAGTAGGCATGTACAGATCGCTTCTGGGACCCCAAAATATCGAATTTTCGGGTGTTTTGAGCCTGAATTTGAGATATAAACGGGTACAGAAGATGCATTCACATATTGACTTTGGGCAGCTAAAATATCGATTTTGAGCATGTTTTGGGCCTGTATTTTGAAAATACTCTAGCTAGGAGTAGGCATGTACAGATCGCTTCTGGGACCTAAAAATATTGAATTTTCGGGTGTTTTGAGCCTGAATTTGAGATATAAACAGGTACAGAAGATGCATGCTCATATCGACTTTGGACACTTAAAATATCGATTTTTAGCATGTTTTGAGCCTATATTTTGAAAACATTCTAGCACTGACTAGACACGTACAAAATCGCTTCTGGGACCCAAAATTATCAAATTTTTGGGTGTTTTGAGGTTGAATTTGAGATATAAACGAGTGCAGAAGATGCATACACATGTTCAATTTGGGAACCTAAAATATCGATTTTCAGCATGTTTTGGGCCTGCATCTGAGTAGGCATGTACAAATCGCTTCTGGGACCACAAAATATCGAATTTTCGGGTGTTTGGAGCCTGAATTTGAGATATAAACGGGTACAGAAGATGCATGTACATATCGACTTTTGGGCACCTAAAAGATCGATTTTCAGTATGTTTTGGGCCTGTATTTTGAAAATACTCTAACACTGAGTAGGCATGTACAGATCGCTTCAGGGACCTCAAAATATCGAGTTTTTGGGTGTTTTGGACATGAATTTGAGATATCGACTTTGGGCACATAAAATATCGATTTTTAGCATGTTTTGGGCCTATATTTTGAAAATATTCTTGCACTAAGTAGGCATGTACAGATCACTTCTGGGACCCCAAAATATCGAATTGTCGGGTGTTTTGAGCCTGAATTTGAGATATAAACGGGTACAGATGATGCATGCACATATCGACTTTGGACACTTAAAATATCTATTTTTAGCATGTTTTGAGCCTATATTTTGAAAAAATTCTAGCACTAAGTAGGCATCTACAGATCGCTTCTGGGGCCCAAAAATATCGAATTTTCGGGTGTTTTGAGGTTAAATTTGGGATATAAACGGGTACAGAAGATGCATTTACATATCGACTTTTGGGCACCTAAAAGATCGATTTTCAGTATGTTTTGAGCCTGTATTTTGAAAATACTCTAACTAGGAGTAGGCATGTACAGATCGCTTCTGGGACCCAAAAATATCGAATTTTCGGGTGTTTTGAGCCGGAATTTGAGATATAAACAGGTACAGAAGATGCATGCTCATATCGACTTTGGACACTTAAAATATCGATTTTTAGCATGTTTTCAGCCTATATTTTGAAAACATTCTAGCACTGACTAGACACGTACAAATCGCTTCTGGGACCCAAAATTATCAAATTTTTGGGTTTTTTGAGGTTGAATTTGAGATATAAACGAGTGCAGAAGATGCATACACATGTTCAATTTGGGAACCTAAAATATCGATTTCCAGCATGTTTTGGGCCTGCATCTGAGTAGGCATGTACAAATCGCTTCTGGGACCACAAAATATCGAATTTTCGGGTGTTTGGAGCCTGAATTTGAGATATAAACGGGTACAGAAGATGCATGGACATATCGACTTTTGGGCACCTAAAAGATCGATTTTCAGTATGTTTTGGGCCTGTATTTTGAAAATACTCTAACACGGAGTAGGCATGTACAGTTCGCTTCTGGGACCCAAAAATTTCGAATTTTCGGGTGTTTTGGGCCTAAATTTGAGATATCAACTTTGGGGACCTAAAATATCGATTTTTAGCATGTTTTGGGCCTATATTTTGAAAATATTCTAGAACTAAGTAGGCATGTACCGATCACTTCTGGGACCCCAAAATATCGAATTTTCGGGTGTTTTGAGTCTGAATTTGAGATATAAACGGGTACAGATGATGCATGCACATATCGACTTTGGACACTTAAAATATCGATTTTTAGCATGTTTTGAGCCTATATTTTGAAAAAATTCTAGCACTGAGTAAGCATATACAGATCGCTTCTGGGACCCAAAAATATCGATTTTTCGGGTGTTTTGAGGTTGAATTTGGGATATAAACGGGTGCAGAAGATGCATACATATGTTGACTTTGGTCACCTAAAATATCGATTTTCAGCTTGTTTTGGGCCTGTATTTTGAAAATACTCTAACACGGAGTAAGCAAGTACAGATCGCTTCTGGGACCCCAAAATATCGAATTTTCGAGTGTTTTGAGCCTGAATTTGAGATATAAACGGGTACACAAGATGCATCCACATATCGACTTTTGGGCACCTAAAAGATCGATTTTTAGTATGTTTTGGGCCTGTATATTGAAAATACTCTAACACAGAGTAGGCATGTACAGATCGCTTCTGGGACCCCAAAATATCGAATTTTTGGGTGTTTTTGGCCTGAATTTGAGATATCGACTTTGGGCACCTAAAATATCGATTTTTAGCATGTTTTGGTCCTATATTTTGAAAATGTTCTAGCACTGAGTAAGCATGTACAGATCACTTCTGGGACCCCAAAATATCGAATTTTCAGGTGTTATGAGCCTGAATTTGAGATATAAACGGGTACAGAAGATCCATGCACATATCGACTTTTGGTCACCTAAAATATCGATTTTGAGCATGTTTTGGGTCTGTATCTTTAAAACATTCTAACTAGGAGTAGGGATGTACAGGTCGCTTCTGGGACCCAAAAATACCGAATTTTCGGGTGTTTTGAGCCTGAATTTGAGATATAAACGGGTACAGAAGATGCATGCACATATCGACTTTGGACACTTAGAATATCGATTTTCAGCATGTTTTGGGCCTGTATTTTGAAAACATTCTAGCACTGAGTAGGCATTTACAGATCGCTTCTGGGACCCCAAAATATCGAGTTTTGGGGGGTTCTGGACCTGAATTTGAGATATCGACTTTGGGCACCTAAAATATCGATTTTTAGCATGTTTTGGGCCTATATTTTGACAATATTCTAGCACTTAGTAGGCATGTACAAATCGCTTCTGGGACCCCAAAAAATCGAATTTTCGGGTGTTTTGAGCCTGAATTTGAGATATAAACGGGTACAGAAGATGCATGCACATATCGACTTTGGACACTTAAAATATCGATTTTTAGCATGTTTTGAGCCTATATTTTGAAAACATTCTAGCACTGACTAGACATGTACAGATCGCTTCTGGGACCCAAAATTATCGAATTTTCGGGTGTTTTGAGGTTGAATTTGAGATAAAAACGAGTGCAGAAGATGCATACACATCTTCAATTTGGGTACCTAAAATATCGATTTTTAGCATGTTTTGGGCCTGCATCTGATTAGGCATGTACAGATCGCTTCTGGGACCCCAAAATGTCGAATTTTCGGGTGTTTGGAGCCTGAATTTAAGATATAAACGGGTACTGAAGATACATGCACATATCGACTTTTGGGCACCTAAAAGATCGATTTTCAGTATGTTTTGGGCCTGTATTTTGAAAATACTCTAACACGGAGTAGGCATGTACAGTTCGATTCTGGGACCTAAGAATTTCGAATTTTCGGGTGTTTTGGGACTGAATTTGAGATATCGACTTTGAGGACCTAAAATATTGATTTTTAGCATGTTTTGGGCCTATATTTCGAAAATATTCTAGCACTGAGTAGGCATGTACAGATCACTTCTGGGACCCCAAAATATAGAATTTTCGGGTGTTTTGAGCCTGAATTTGAGATATAAACTGGTACAGATGATGCATGCACATATCGACTTTGGACACTTAAAATATCGATTTTTAGCATGTTTTGTGCCTATATTTTGAAAAAAATCTAGCACTGTGTTGGCATGTACAGATCGCTTCTGGGACCCAAAAATATCGAATTTTCGGGTGTTTTGAGGTTGAATTTGGGATATAAACGGGTGCAGAAGATGCATACACATGTTGACTTTGGTCACCTAAAATATCGATTTTCAGCTTGTTTTGGGCCTGGAATTTGAAAATGCTCTAACACGGAGTAAGCAAGTACAGATCGCTTCTGGGACCCCAAAATATCGAATTTTCGGGTGTTTTGAGCCTGAATTTGAGATATAAACGGGTACAGAAGATGCTTCCTCATATCGACTTTTGGGCACCTAAAAGATCGATTTTCAATATGTTTTGGGCCTGTATATTGAAAATACTCTAACACAGAGTAGGCATGTACAGATCGCTTCTGGGACCCCAAAATATCGAATTTTTGGGTGTTTTTGGCCTGAATTTGAGATATCGACTTTGGGCACCTAAAATATCGATTTTTAGCATGTTTTGGGCCTATATTTTGAAAATATTCTAGCACTGAGTAGGCATGTACAGATCGCTTCTGGGACCCCAAAATATCGAATTTTCGGGTGTTTTGAGCTTGAATTTTAGATATAAACGGGTACAGATGATGAATGCACATGTTGACTTTGGTCACCTAAAATATAGATTTTCAGCTTATTTTGGGCCTGTATTTTGAAAATGCTCTAACACGGAGTAAGCAAGTACAGATCGCTTCTGGGACCCCAAAATATCTAAATTTCGGGTGTATTGAGCCTGAATTTGAGATATAAACGGGTACAGAAGATGCTTCCACATATCGACTTTTGGGCACCTAAAAGATCGATTTTCAGTATGTTTTGGGCCTGTATATTGAAAATACTCTAACACAGAGTAGGCATGTACAGATCGCTTCTGGGACCCCAAAATATCGGATTTTGGGGTGTTTTTTTGCCTGAATTTGAGATATCGACTTTGGGCACCTAAAATATCGATTTTTAGCATGTTTTGGGCCTATATTTTGAAAATATTCTAGCACTGAGTAGGCATGTACAGATCGCTTCTGGGACCCCAAAATATCGAATTTTCGGGTGTTTTGCGCCTGAATTTGAGATATAAACGGGTACAGAAGATGCATGCACATATTGTCTTTGGGCACCTAAAATATCGATTTTCAGCATGTTTTGGGCCTGTATTTTGAAAATACTTTAACTAGGAGTAGGCATGTACAGATCGCTTCTGGGACCCCAAAATATCGAATTTTCGGGTGTTTTGAGCCTGAATTTGAGATATAAACGGGTACAGAAGATGCATGCACATATTGACTTTGGGCACCTAAAATATCGATTTTCAGCATGTTTTGGGCCTGTATTAGGAAAATACTCTAACTAGGAGTAGGCATGTACAGATCGCTTCTGGGACCCAAAAATATCGAATTTTCGGGTGTTTTGAGCCTGAATTTGAGATATAAACGGGTACAGAAGATGCATGCACATATCGACTTTGGACACTTAAAATATATATCGATTTTTAGCATGTTTTGAGCCTATATTTTAAAAACATTCTAGCACTGACTAGACATGTACAGATCGCTTCTGGGACCCAAAATTATCGAATTTCCGGGTGTTTTGAGGTATAATTTGAGATATAAACGAGTGCAGAAGATGCATACACATGTTGACTTTGGGCACCTAAAATATCGATTTTTAGCATGTTTTGGGCCTGCATCTGAGTAGGCATGTACAGATCGCTTCTGGGACCCCAAAATATCGAATTTTCGGGTGTTTTGAGGTTGAATTTGAGATATAAACGGGTACAGAAGATGCATGCACATATCGACTTTTGGGCACCAAAAATATTGATTTTGAGCATGTTTTGGGTCTGTAGCTTGAAAACATTCTAACTAGGAGTAGGGATGTACAGATCGCTTCTGGGACCCAAAAATCCCGAATCTTCTGGTGTTTTCAGCCTGAATTTGAGATATAAACGGGTACAGAATATGCATGCACATATCGACTTTGGACACTTAAAATATCGATTTTCAGCATGTTTTGGGCCTGTATTTTAAAAACATTCTAGCACTGAGTAGGCATGTACAGATCGCTTCAAGGGACCCCAAAATATCGAATTTTTGGGTGTTTTGGACCAGAATTTGAGATATCGACTTTGGGCACCTAAAATATCGATTTTTAGCATGTTTTGGGCCTATATTTTGAAAATAAACTACCACTGAGTAGGCATGTACAGATCGCTTCTGGGACCCCAAAATATCGAATTTTCGGGTGTTTTGAGCTTGAATTTGAGATATAAACGGGTACAGAAGATGAATGCACATATCGACTTTTGGGCACCTAAAATATCGATTTTGAGCATGTTTTGGGTCTGTATCTTGAAAACATTCTAACTAGGAGTAGGGATGTACAGATCTCTTCTGGAACCCAAAAATACCGAATTTTAGGGTGTTTTCAGCCTGAATTTGAGATATAAACGGGTACAGAAGATGCATGCACATATCGACTTTGGACACCTAAAATATCGATTTTTAGCATGTTTTTGGCCTATATTTTGAAAATATTCTGGCACTGGGTAGGCATGTACAGATCGCTTCTGGGACCCCAAAATATCGAATTTTCGGGTTTTTTGAGCCTGAATTTGAGATATAAACGGGTACAGAAGATGCATGCACATATTGACTTTGGGCACCTAAAATATCGATTTTCAGCATGTTTTGGGCCTGTATTTTGAAAATACTCTAACTAGGAGTAGGCATGTACAGATCGCTTCTGGGACCCAAAAATATCGAATTTTCGGGTGTTTTGAGCCTGAATTTGAGATATAAACGGGTACAGAAGATGCATGCACATATCGACTTTGGACACTTAAAATATCGATTTTTAGCATGTTTTGAGCCTATATTTTGAAAAAATTCTTACACTATGTATGCATGTACAGATCGCTTCTGGGACCCCAAAATATCGAATTTTTGGGTGTTTTTGGACTAAATTTCAGATATCGACTTTGGGCACCTAAAATATCGACTTTTAGCATGTTTTGGGCCTTTATTTTGAAAATATTCTAGCACTGAGTAGGCATGTACAGATCGCTTCTGGGACCCCAAAATATCGAATTTTTGGGTGTTTTGAGCCTTAATTTGAGATATAAACGGGTACAGAAGATACATGCACATATCGACTTTTGGGCACCTAAAATATCGATTTTGAGCATGTTTTGGGTCTGTATCTTGAAAAGATTCTAACTAGGAGTAGGGATGTACAGATCGCTTCTGGGACCAAAAAATATCGAATTTTCGGGTGTTTTGGTCCTGAATTTGAGATATCGACTTTGGGGACCTAAAATATTGATTTTTAGCATGTTTTGGGCCTATATTTTGAAAATATTCTAGCACTAAGTAGGCATGTACAGATCACTTCTGGGACCCCAAAATATCGAATTTTCGGTTGTTTTGAGGTTAAATTTGGGATATAAACGGGTACAGAAGATGCATTTACATATCGACTTTTGGGCACCTAACAGATCGATTTTCAGTATGTTTTGAGTCTGTATTTTGAAAATACTCTAAAACGGAGTAGGCATGTACAGTTCGCTTCTGGGACCCCAAAATATCGAATTTTCGAGTGTTTTGGGCCTGAATTTGAGATATCGACTTTGGGGACCTAATATACCGATTTTAGCATGTTTTGGGCCTATATTTTGAAAATATTCTAGCACTAAGTAGTCATGTACAGATCACTTCTGGGACCCCAAAATATCGAATTTTCGGGTGTTTTGAGGTTGAATTTGGGATATAAACGGGTGCAGAAGATGCATACACATGTTGACTTTGGTCACCTAAAATATCGATTTTCAGCTTGTTTTGGGCCTGTATTTTGAAAATACTCGAACACGGAGTAAGCAAGTACAGATCGCTTCTGGGACCCCAAAATATCGAATTTTCGGGTGTTTTGAGCCTGAATTTGAGATATAAACGGATACAGAAGATGCATGCACATATTGACTTTGGGCACCTAAAATATCGATTTTCAGCATGTTTTGGGCCTGTATTTTGAAAATACTCTAACTAGGAGTAGGCATGTACAGATCGCTTCTGGGACCCAAAAATATCGAATTTTCGTTTGTTTTGAGCCTGAATTTGAGATATAAACGGGTACAGAAGATGCATGCACATATCGACTTTGGACACTTAAAATATCGATGTTTAGCATGTTTTGAGCCTATATTTTGAAAAATTCTAGCACTAAGTATGCATGTACAGATCGCTTCTGGGACCAAAAAATATCGAATTTTAGGGTGTTTTGAGGTTGAATTTGGGATATAAACGGGTGCAGAAGATGCATACACATGTTGACTTTGGTCACCTAAAATTTCGATTTTCAGCTTGTTTTGGGCCTGTATTTTGAAAATACTCTAACACGGAGTAAGCAAGTACAGATCGCTTCTGGGACCCAAAAATATCGAATTTTCGGGTGTTTTGAGCCTGAATTTGAGATATAAACGGGTACAGAAGATGCATTCACATATCGACTTTTGGGCACCTAAAAGATCGATTTTGAGCATGTTTTGGGTCTGTATCTTGAGAAGATTATAACTAGGAGTAGGGATGTTCAGATTGCTTCTGGGACCCAAAAATACCGAATTTTCGGGTGTTTTGAGCCTGAATTTGAGATATAAACGGGTACAGAAGATGCATGCACATATCGACTTTGGACACTTAAAATATCGATTTTCAGCATGTTTTGGGCCTGTATTTTGAAAACATTCTAGCACTGAGTAGGCATGTACAGATCGCTTCTGAGACCCAAAAATATCGAATTTTCGGTTGTTTTGAGGTGAAATTTGGGATATAAACGGCTTCAGAAGATGCATTTACATATCGACTTTTGGGCACCTAAAAGATCGATTTTCAGTATGTTTTGAGTCTGTATTTTGAAAATACTCTAACACGGAGTGGGCATGTACAGTTCGATTCTGGGACCCCAAAATATCGAATTTTCGGGTGTTTTCGGCTTGAATTTGAGATATCGACTTTAGGGACCTAAAATATCGATTTTTAGCATGTTTTGGGCCTATATTTTGATAATATTCTAGCACTAAGTAGGCATGTCCAGATCACTTCTGGGACCCCAAAATATCGAATTTTCGGGTGTTTTGAGCCTGAATTTGAGATATAAACGGGTACAGATGATGCATGCACATATCGACTTTAGACACTTAAAATATCGATTTTTAGCATGTTTTGAGCCTATATTTTGAAAAAATTCTAGCACTGAGTAGGCATGTACAGATCGCTTCTGGGACAAAAAAATATCGAATTTTCGGGTGTTTTGAGGTTAAATTTGGGATATAAACGCGTACAGAAGATGCATTTACATATCGACTTTTGGGCACCTAAAAGATCGATTTTCAGTATGTTTTGGGCCTCTATTTTAAAAACATTCTAGCACTGAGTAGGCATGTACAGTTCGCTTCTGGGACCCCAAAATATCGAGTTTTTGTGTGTTTTGGACATGAATTTGAGATATCGACTTTGGGCACCTAAAATATCGATTTTTAGCATGTTTTGGGCCTATATTTTGAAAATATTCTAGCACTGAGTAGGCATGTACAGATCGCTTCTGGGACCCCAAAATATCGAATTTTCGGGTGTTTTGAGCCTGAATTTGAGATATAAACGGGTACATAAGATGCATGCACATATTGACTTTGGGCACCTAAAATATCGATTTTCAGCATGTTTTGGGCCTGTATTTTGAAAATACTCTAACTAGGAGTAGGCATGTACAGATCGCTTCTGGGACCCAAAAATATCGATTTTTCGGGTGTTTTGAGCCTGAATTTGAGATATAAACGGGTACAGAAGATGCATGCACATATCGACTTTGGACACTTAAAATATCGATTTTTAGCATGTTTTGAGCCTATATTTTGAAAAAATTCTAGCACTGAGTAGGCATGTACAGATCGATTCTGGGACCCAAAAATATCGAATTTTCGGGTGTTTTGAGGTGAAATTTGGGATATAAACGGCTTCAGAAGATGCATTTACATATCGACTTTTGGGCACCCAAAGGATCGATTTTCAGAATGTTTTGAGTCTGTATTTTGAAAATACTCTAACACGGAGTAGGCATGTACAGTTCGATTCTGGGACCCCAAAATATCGAATTTTCGGGTGTTTTCGGCTTGAATTTGAGATATCGACTTTGGGGACCTAAAATATCGATTTTTAGCATATTTTGAGCCTATATTTTGAAAATATTCTAGCACTAAGTAGGCATGTCCAGATCACTTCTGGGACCCCAAAATATCGAATTTTCGTTTGTTTTGAGCCTGAATTTGAGATATAAACGGGTACAGAAGATGCATGCACATATCGACTTTGGACACTTAAAATATCGATGTTTAGCATGTTTTGAGCCTATATTTTGAAAAATTCTAGCATTAAGTATGCATGTACAGATCGCTTCTGGGACCAAAAAATATCGAATTTTCGGGTGTTTTGAGGTTGAATTTGGGATATAAACGGGTGCAGAAGATGCATACACATGTTGACTTTGGTCACCTAAAATATCGATTTTCAGCTTGTTTTGGGCCTGTATTTTGAAAATACTCTAACACGGAGTAAGCAAGTACAGATCGCTTCTGGGACCCAAAAATATCGAATTTTCGGGTGTTTTGAGCCTGAATTTGAGATATAAACGGGTACAGAAGATGCATTCACATATCGACTTTTGGGCACCTAAAAGATCGATTTTGAGCATGTTTTGGGTCTGTATCTTGAGAAGATTATAACTAGGAGTAGGGATGTTCAGATTGCTTCTGGGACCCAAAAATACCGAATTTTCGGGTGTTTTGAGCCTGAATTTGAGATATAAACGGGTACAGAAGATGCATGCACATATCGACTTTGGACACTTAAAATATCGATTTTCAGCATGTTTTGGGCCTGTATTTTGAAAACATTCTAGCACTGAGTAGGCATGTACAGATCGCTTCTGGGACCCAAAATTATCGAATTTTCGGTTGTTTTGAGGTGAAATTTGGGATATAAACGGCTTCAGAAGATGCATTTACATATCGACTTTTGGGCACCTAAAAGATCGATTTTCAGTATGTTTTGAGTCTGTATTTTGAAAATACTCTAACACGGAGTGGGCATGTACAGTTCGATTCTGGGACCCCAAAATATCGAATTTTCGGGTGTTTTCGGCTTGAATTTGAGATATCGACTTTGGGGACCTAAAATATCGATTTTTAGCATGTTTTGGGCCTATATTTTGATAATATTCTAGCACTAAGTAGGCATGTCCAGATCACTTCTGGGACCCCAAAATATCGAATTTTCGGGTGTTTTGAGCCTGAATTTGAGATATAAACGGGTACAGATGATGCATGCACATATCGACTTTGGACACTTAAAATATCGATTTTTAGCATGTTTTGAGCCTATATTTTGAAAAAATTCTAGCACTGAGTAGGCATGTACAGATCGCTTCTGGGACAAAAAAATATCGAATTTTCGGGTGTTTTGAGGTTAAATTTGGGATATAAACGCGTACAGAAGATGCATTTACATATCGACTTTTGGGCACCTAAAAGATCGATTTTCAGTATGTTTTGGGCCTCTATTTTAAAAACATTCTAGCACTGAGTAGGCATGTACAGTTCGCTTCTGGGACCCCAAAATATCGAGTTTTTGTGTGTTTTGGACATGAATTTGAGATATCGACTTTGGGCACCTAAAATATCGATTTTTAGCATGTTTTGGGCCTATATTTTGAAAATATTCTAGCACTGAGTAGGCATGTACAGATCGCTTTGAGGACCCCAAAATATCGAATTTTCGGGTGTTTTGAGCCTGAATTTGAGATATAAACGGGTACATAAGATGCATGCACATATTGACTTTGGGCACCTAAAATATCGATTTTCAGCATGTTTTGGGCCTGTATTTTGAAAATACTCTAACTAGGAGTAGGCATGTACAGATCGCTTCTGGGACCCAAAAATATCGATTTTTCGGGTGTTTTGAGCCTGAATTTGAGATATAAACGGGTACAGAAGATGCATGCACATATCGACTTTGGACACTTAAAATATCGATTTTTAGCATGTTTTGAGCCTATATTTTGAAAAAATTCTAGCACTGAGTAGGCATGTACAGATCGATTCTGGGACCCAAAAATATCGAATTTTCGGGTGTTTTGAGGTGAAATTTGGGATATAAACGGCTTCAGAAGATGCATTTACATATCGACTTTTGGGCACCTAAAAGATCGATTTTCAGTATGTTTTGAGTCTGTATTTTGAAAATACTCTAACACGGAGTAGGCATGTACAGTTCGATTCTGGGACCCCAAAATATCGAATTTTCGGGTGTTTTCGGCTTGAATTTGAGATATCGACTTTGGGGACCTAAAATATCGATTTTTAGCATATTTTGAGCCTATATTTTGAAAATATTCTAGCACTAAGTAGGCATGTCCAGATCACTTCTGGGACCCCAAAATATCGAATTTTCGTTTGTTTTGAGCCTGAATTTGAGATATAAACGGGTACAGAAGATGCATGCACATATCGACTTTTTGGCACCTAAGAGATCGATTTTCAGTATGTTTTGGGCCTGTATTTTGAAAATACTCTAACATGGAGTAGGCATGTACAGTTCGCTTCTGGGACCCCAAAATATCGAATTTTAGGGTGTTTTGGGCCTGAATTTGAGATATCGACTTTGGGCACCTAAAATATCGATTTTTAGCATGTTTTGGGCCTATATTTTGAAAATATTCTAACACTAAGTAGGCATGTACAGATTACTTCTGGGACCCCAAAATATCGAATTTTCGGGTGTTTTGAGCCTGAATTTGAGATATAAACGGGTACAGATGATGAATGCACATATCGACTTTGGACATTTAAAATATCGATTTTTAGCATGTTTTGAGCCTATATTTTGAAAAAATTCTAGCACTGAGTAGGCATGTACAGATCGCTTCTGGGACCCAAAAATATCGAATTTTCGGGTGTTTTGATGTTAAATTTGGGATATAAACGGGTACAGAAGATACATTTACGTATCGACTTTTTGGCACCTAAAAGATCGATTTTCAGAATGTTTTGAGTCTGTATTTTGAAAATACTCTAACACGGACTAGGCATGTACAGTTCGATTCTGGGAACCCAAAATATCGAATTTTCGGGTGTTTTCGGCCTGAATTTGAGATATCGACTTTGGGGACCTAAAATATCGATTTTTAGCATGTTTTGGGCCTATATTTTGAAAATATTCTAGCACTAAGTAGGCATGTCCAGTTTACTTCTGGGACCCCAAAATATCGAATTTTCGGGTGTTTTGAGCCTGAATTTGAGATATAAACGGGTACAGACGATGCATGCACATATCGACTTTGGACACTTAAAATATCGATTTTTAGCATGTTTTGAGCCTATATTTTGAAAAAATTCTAGCACTGAGTAGGCATGTACAGATCGCTTCTGGGACCCAAAAATATCGAATTTTCGGGTGTTTTGAGGTTGAATTTAGGATATAAACGGGTACAGAAGATGCATACACATGTTGACTTTGGTCACCTAAAATATCGATTTTCAGCTTGTTTTGGGCCTGTATTTTGAAAATACTCGAACACGGAGTAAGCAAGTACAGATCGCTTCTGGGATCCCAAAATATCGAATTTTCGGGTGTTTTGAGCCTGAATTTGAGATATAAACGGGTACAGAAGATACATCCACATATCGACTTTTGGGCCCCTAAAAGATTGATTTTCAGTATGTTTTGGGCCTGTATATTGAAAATACTCTAACACGGAGTAGGCATGTACAGATCGCTTCTGGGACCCCAAAATATCGAATTTTTGGGTGTTTTTGGCCTGAATTTCAGATATCGACTTTGGGCACCTAAAATATCGATTTTTAGCATGTTTTGGGCCTATATTTTGAAAATATTCTAGCACTGAGTAGGCATGTACAGATCGCTTCTGGGACCCCAAAATATCGAATTTTCGGGTGTTTTGAGCCTGAATTTGAGATATAAACGGGTACAGAAGATGCATGCACATATCGACTTTTGGGCACCTAAAATATCGATTTTGAGCATGTTTTGGGTCTGTATCTTGAAAAAATTCTAACTAGGAGTAGGGATGTCCAGTTCACTTCTGGGACCCCAAAATATCGAATTTTCGGGTGTTTTGAGCCTGAATTTGAGATATAAACGGGTACAGACGATGCATGCACATATCGACTTTGGACACTTAAAATATCGATTTTTAGCATGTTTTGAGCCTATATTTTGAAAAAATTCTAGCACTGAGTAGGCATGTACAGATCGCTTCTGGGACCCAAAAATATCGAATTTTCGGGTGTTTTGAGGTTGAATTTAGGATATAAACGGGTACAGAAGATGCATACACATGTTGACTTTGGTCACCTAAAATATCGATTTTCAGCTTGTTTTGGGCCTGTATTTTGAAAATACTCGAACACGGAGTAAGCAAGTACAGATCGCTTCTGGGACCCCAAAATATCGAATTTTCGGGTGTTTTGAGCCTGAATTTGAGATATAAACGGGTACAGAAGATACATCCACATATCGACTTTTGGGCCCCTAAAAGATTGATTTTCAGTGTGTTTTGGGCCTGTATATTGAAAATACTCTAACACGGAGTAGGCATGTACAGATCGCTTCTGGGACCCCAAAATATCGAATTTTTGGGTGTTTTTGGCCTGAATTTCAGATATCGACTTTGGGCACCTAAAATATCGATTTTTAGCATGTTTTGGGCCTATATTTTGAAAATATTCTAGCACTGAGTAGGCATGTACAGATCGCTTCTGGGACCCCAAAATATCGAATTTTCGGGTGTTTTGAGCCTGAATTTGAGATATAAACGGGTACAGAAGATGCATGCACATATCGACTTTTGGGCACCTAAAATATCGATTTTGAGCATGTTTTGGGTCTGTATCTTGAAAACATTCTAACTAGGAGTAGGGATGTACAGATCGCATCTGGGACCCAAAAATACCGAATTTTCCGGTGTTTTCAGCCTGAATTTGAGATATAAACGGGTACAGAAGATGCATGCACATATCGACTTTGGACAATTAACATATCGATTTTCAGCATGTTTTGGGCCTGTATATTGAAAACATTCTAGCACTGAGTAGGCATGTGCAGATCGCTTCTGGGACCCCAAAATATCGAGTTTTTGGGAGTTTTGGACCTGAATTTGAGATATCTACATTGGGCACGTAAAATATCGATTTTTTAGCATGTTTTGGGCCTATATTATGAAAATATTCTAGCACTGAGTAGGCATGTACAGATCGCTTCTGTGACCCAAAAATATCGAATTTTCGGGTTTTTTGAGCCTGAATTTGAGATATGAACGGGTACAGAAGATGCATGCACATATCGACTTTGGACCCTTAAAATATCGATTTTTAGCATGTATTGGGCCTATATTTTGAAAATATTCTAACACTGAGTAGGCATGTACAGATCGCTTCTGGGACCCCAAAATATCGAATTTTCGGGTATTTTGGGCCTGAATTTGAAATATATCGACTTTGGGCACGTATAATACCGATTTTTAGCATGTTTTGGGCCTATATTTTGAAAATATTCTTGCACTGAGTAGGCATGTACAGATCGCTTCACGGACCCAAAAATATCGAATTTTCAAGTGTTTTGAGCCTGAATTTGAGATATAAACGGGTACAGAAGATGCATGCACATATCGACTTTTGGGCACCTAAAATATCGATTTTCAGGATGTTTTGGGCCTGCATCTGAGTAGGCATGTACAGATCGCTTCTGGGACCCCAAAATATCGAATTTTCGGGTGTTTGGAGCCTGAATTTGAGATATAAACGGGTACTGAAGATGCATGCACATATCGACTTTTGGGCACCTAAAAGATCGATTTTCAGTATGTTTTGGGCCTGTATTTTAAAAAAAATACTCTAACACGGAGTAGGCATGTACAGTTCGCTTCTGGGACCCCAAAATATCGAATTTTCTGGTGTTTTAGGCCTGAATTTTAAATATATCGACTTCGGGTACCTAAAATATCGATTTTTAGCATGTTTTGGGCCTATATTTTGAAAATATTCTAGCACTGAGGAGGCATGTACAGATCGCTTCACGGACCCAAAAATATCGAATTTTCGGGTGTTTTGAACCTGAATTTGAGATATAAACGGGTACAGAAGATGCATGCACATATCGACTTTTGGGCACCTAAAATATCGATTTTCAGCATGTTTTGGGTTTGTATCTTGAAAACATTCTAACTAGGAGTAGGGATGTACAGATCGCTTCTAGGACCCAAAAATACCGATTTTTCGGGTGTTTTGAGCCTGAATTTGAGATATAAACGGGTACAGAAGATGCATGCACATATCGACTTTTGGGCACCTAAAAGATCGATTTTCAGTATGTTTTGGGCCTGTATTTTGAAAATACTCTAACACGGAGTAGGCATGTACAGTTTGCTTCTGGGACCCCCAAATATCGAATTTTAGGGTGTTTTGGGCCTGAATTTGAGATATCGACTTTGGGGAACTAAAATATCGATTTTTTAGCATGTTTTGGGCCTATATTATGAAAATATTCTAGCACTGAGTAGGCATGTACAGATCGCTTCTGTGACCCAAAAATATCGAATTTTCGGGTTTTTTGAGCCTGAATTTGAGATATGAACGGGTACAGAAGATGCATGCACATATCGACTTTGGACCCTTAAAATATCGATTTTTAGCATGTATTGGGCCTATATTTTGAAAATATTCTAACATTGAGTAGGCATGTACAGATCGCTTCTGGGACCCCAAAATATCGAATTTTCGGGTATTTTGGGCCTGAATTTGAAATATATCGACTTTGGGCACGTATAATACCGATTTTTAGCGTGTTTTGGGCCTATATTTTGAAAATATTCTTGCACTGAGTAGGCATGTACAGATCGCTTCACGGACCCAAAAATATCGAATTTTCAAGTGTTTTGAGCCTGAATTTGAGATATAAACGGGTACAGAAGATGCATGCACATATCGACTTTTGGGCACCTAAAATATCGATTTTCAGCATGTTTTGGGCCTGCATCTGAGTAGGCATGTACAGATCGCTTCTGGGACCCCAAAATATCGAATTTTCGGGTGTTTGGAGCCTGAATTTGAGATATAAACGGGTACTGAAGATGCATGCACATATCGACTTTTGGGCACCTAAAAGATCGATTTTCAGTATGTTTTGGGCCTGTATTTTAAAAAAAATACTCTAACACGGAGTAGGCATGTACAGTTCGCTTCTGGGACCCCAAAATTTTGAATTTTCTGGTGTTTTAGGCCTGAATTTTAAATATATCGACTTTGGGTACCTAAAATATCGATTTTTAGCATGTTTTGGGCCTATATTTTGAAAATATTCTAGCACTGAGGAGGCATGTACAGATCGCTTCACGGACCCAAAAATATCGAATTTTCGGGTGTTTTGAGCCTGAATTTGAGATATAAACGGGTACAGAAGATGCATGCACATATCGACTTTTGGGCACCTAAAATATCGATTTTCAGCATGTTTTGGGTTTGTATCTTGAAAACATTCTAACTAGGAGTAGGGATGTACAGATCGCTTCTAGGACCCAAAAATACCGATTTTTCGGGTGTTTTGAGCCTGAATTTGAGATATAAACGGGTACAGAAGATGCATGCACATATCGACTTTTGGGCACCTAAAAGATCGATTTTCAGTATGTTTTGGGCCTGTATTTTGAAAATACTCTAACACGGAGTAGGCATGTACAGTTTGCTTCTGGGACCCCCAAATATCGAATTTTAGGGTGTTTTGGGCCTGAATTTGAGATATCGACTTTGGGGAACTAAAATATCGATTTTTAGCATGTTTTGGGCCTATATTTTGAAAATATTCTAGCACTAAGTAGGCATGTACAGATCACTTCTGGGACCCCAAAATATCGAATTTTCGGGTGTTTTGAGCCTGAATTTAGCATGTTTTGAGCCTATATTTTGAAAAAATTCTAGCACTGAGTAGGCATGTACAGATCGCTTCTGGGACCCAAAAATATCGAAATTTCGGGTGTTTTGTGGTTGAATTTGGGATATAAACGGGTGCAGAAGATGCATACACATGCTGACTTTGGGCACCTAAAATATCGATTTTCAGCTTGTTTTGGACCTGTATTTTCAAAATACTCTAACACGGAGTAAGCAAGTACAGATTGCTTCTGGGACCCCAAAATATCGAATTTTTGGGTGTTTTTGGCCTGAATTTGAGATATCGACTTTGGGCACCTAAAATATCGATTTTTAGCATGTTTTGGGCCTATATTTTGAAAATATTCTAGCACTGAGTAGGCATGTACAGATCGCTTCTGGGACCCCAAAATATCGAATTTTCGGGTGTTTTGAGCCTGAATTTGAGATATAAACGGGTACAGAAGATGCATGCACATATCGACTTTGGACTCTTAAAATATCGATTTTTAGCATGTTTTGAGCCTATATTTTGAAAACATTCTAGCACTGACTAGACATGTATAGATCGCTTCTGGGACCCAAAATTATCAAATTTTCGGGTGGTTTGAGGTTGAATTTGAGATATAAACGAGTGCAGAAGATGCATACACATGTTGACTTTGGGCACCTAAAATATCGATTTTCAGCATGTTTTGGGCCTGCATCTGAGTAGGCATGTACAGATCGCTTCTGGGACCCCAAAATATCGAATTTTCGGGTGTTTGGAGCCTGAATTTGAGATATAAACGGGTACTGAAGATGCATGCACATATCGACTTTTTTACGCACCTAAAAGATCGATTTTCAGTATGTTTTGGGCCTGTATTTTAAAAAAAATACTCTAACACGGAGTAGGCATGTACAGTTCGCTTCTGGGACCCCAAAATATCGAATTTTTGGGTGTTTTTGGCCTGAATTTGAGATATAAACGGGTACAGAAGATGCATCCACATATCGACTTTTATGCACCTAAAAGAGCGATTTTCAGTATGTTTACGGCCTGTATATTGAAAATACTCTAACACGGAGTAGGCATGTACAGATCGCTTCTGGGACCCCAAAATATCGAATTTTCGGGTGTTTGGAGCCTGAATTTGAGATATAAACGGGTACAGAAGATGCATGCACATATCGACTTTTGGGCACCTAAAAGATCGATTTTCAGTATGTTTTGGGTCTGTATTTTGAAAATACTCTAACACGGAATAGGCATGTACAGTTCGCTTCTGGGACCCCCAAATATCGAATTTTAGGGTGTTTTGGGCCTGAATTTGAGATATCGACTTTGGGCACCTAAAATATCGATTTTTAGCATGTTTTGGGCCTATATTTTGAAAATATTCTAGCACTAAGTAGGCATGTACAGATCACTTCTGGGACCCCAAAATATCGAATTTTCGGGTGTTTTGAGCCTGAATTTGAGATATAAACGGGTGCAGATGATGCATGCACATATCGACTTTGGACACTTAACATATCGATTTTTAGTATGTTTTGAGCCTATATTTTGAAAAAATTCTAGCACTGAGTAGGCATGTACAGATCGCTTCTGGGACCCAAAAATATCGAATTTTCGGGTGTTTTGAGGTTAAATTTGGGATATAAACGGGTACAGAAGATGCATGCACATATCGACTTTGAACACTTAAAATATCGATTTTCAACACGTTTTGGGCCTGTATTTTGAAAACATTCTAGTACTGAGTAGGCATGTACAGATCGTTTCTGGGGCCCCAAAATATCGAGTTTTTAGGTGTTTTGGACCTGAATTTGAGATATCGACTTTGGGGACCTAAAATATCGATTTTTAGCATGTTTTGGGCCTATATTTTGAAAATATTCTAGCACTAAGTAGGCATGTACAGATCACTTCTGGGACCCCAAAATATCGAATTTTCGGGTGTTTTGAGCCTGAATTTAGCATGTTTTGAGCCTATATTTTGAAAAAATTCTAGCACTAAGTAGGCATGTACAGATCGCTTCTGGGACCCAAAAATATCGAATTTTCGGGTGTTTTGAGGTTGAATTTGGGATATAAACGCGTGCAGAAGATGCATTCACATGTTGACTTTGGTCACCTAAAATATCGATTTTCAGCTTGTTTTGGGACTGTATTTTGAAAATACTCTAACACGGAATAAGCAAGTACAGATCGCTTCTGGGACCCCTAAATATCGAATTTTCGGGTGTTTTGAGCCTGAATTTGAGATATAAACGGGTACAGAAGATGCATGCACATATCGACTTTTTGGCACCTAAAAGATCGATTTTCAGTATGTTTTGGGCCTGTATTTTGAAAATACTCTAACATGGAGTAGGCATGTACAGTTCGCTTCTGGGACCCCAAAATATCGAATTTTAGGGTGTTTTGGGCCTGAATTTGAGATATCGACTTTGGGCACCTAAAATATCGATTTTTAGCATGTTTTGGGCCTATATTTTGAAAATATTCTAGCACTAAGTAGGCATGTACAGATCACTTCTGGGACCCCAAAATATCGAATTTTCGGGTGTTTTGAGCCTGAATTTGAGATATAAACGGGTACAAATAATGTATGCACATATCGACTTTGGACACTTAAAATATCGATTTTTACCATGTTTTGAGCCTATATTTTGAAAAAATTCTAGCACTGAGTAGGCATGTACAGATCGCTTCTGGGACCCAAAAATATCGAATTTTCGGGTGTTTTGATGTTAAATTTGGGATATAAACGGGTACGTATCGACTTTTTGGCACCTAAAAGATCGATTTTCAGAATGTTTTGAGTCTGTATTTTGAAAATACTCTAACACGGACTAGGCATGTACAGTTCGATTCTGGGAACCCAAAATATCGAATTTTCGGGTGTTTTCGGCCTGAATTTGAGATATCGACTTTGGGGACCTAAAATATCGATTTTTAGCATGTTTTGGGCCTATATTTTGAAAATATTCTAGCACTAAGTAGGCATGTCCAGTTCACTTCTGGGACCCCAAAATATCGAATTTTCGGGTGTTTTGAGCCTGAATTTGAGATATAAACGGGTACAGACGATGCATGCACATATCGACTTTGGACACTTAAAATATCGATTTTTAGCATGTTTTGAGCCTATATTTTGAAAAAATTCTAGCACTGAGTAGGCATGTACAGATCGCTTCTGGGACCCAAAAATATCGAATTTTCAGGTGTTTTGAGGTTGAATTTGGGTTATAAACGGGTACAGAAGATGCATACACATGTTGACTTTGGTCACCTAAAATATCGATTTTCAGCTTGTTTTGGGCCTGTATTTTGAAAATACTCGAACACGGAGTAAGCAAGTACAGATCGCTTCTGGGACCCCAAAATATCGAATTTTCGGGTGTTTTGAGCCTGAATTTGAGATATAAACGGGTACAGAAGATACATCCACATATCGACTTTTGGGCCCCTAAAAGATCGATTTTCAGTATGTTTTGGGCCTGTATATTGAAAATACTCTAACACGGAGTAGGCATGTACAGATCGCTTCTGGGACCCCAAAATATCGAATTTTTGGGTGTTTTTGGCCTGAATTTCAGATATCGACTTTGGGCACCTAAAATATCGATTTTTAGCATGTTTTGGGCCTATATTTTGAAAATATTCTAGCACTGAGTAGGCATGTACAGATCGCTTCTGGGACCCCAAAATATCGAATTTTCGGGTGTTTTGAGCCTGAATTTGAGATATAAACGGGTACAGAAGATGCATGCACATATCGACTTTTGGGCACCTAAAATATCGATTTTGAGCATGTTTTGGGTCTGTATCTTGAAAACATTCTAACTAGGAGTAGGGATGTACAGATCGCATTTGGGACCCAAAAATACCGAATTTTCCGGTGTTTTCAGCCTGAATTTGAGATATAAACGGGTACAGAAGATGCATGCACATATCGACTTTGGACAATTAACATATCGATTTTCAGCATGTTTTGGGCCTGTATATTGAAAACATTCTAGCACTGAGTAGGCATGTGCAGATCGCTTCTGGGACCCCAAAATATCGAGTTTTTGGGAGTTTTGGACCTGAATTTGAGATATCTACATTGGGCACGTAAAATATCGATTTTTAGCATGTTTTGGGCCTATATTATGAAAATATTCTAGCACTGAGTAGGCATGTACAGATCGCTTCTGTGACCAAAAAATATCGAATTTTCGGGTTTTTTGAGCCTGAATTTGAGATATGAACGGGTACTGAAGATGCATGCACATATCGACTTTGGACACTTAAAATATCGATTTTTAGCATGTTTTGGGCCTATATTTTGAAAATATTCTAACACTGAGTAGGCATGTACAGATCGCTTCTGGGACCCCAAAATATCGAATTTTCGGGTATTTTGGGCCTGAATTTGAAATATATCGACTTTGGGCACGTAAAATACCGATTTTTAGCATGTTTTGGGCCTATATTTTGAAAATATTCTTGCACTGAGTAGGCATGTACAGATCGCTTCACGGACCCAAAAATATCGAATTTTCAAGTGTTTTGAGCCTGAATTTGAGATATAAACGGGTACAGAAGATGCATGCACATATCGACTTTTGGGCACCTAAAATATCGATTTTCAGCATGTTTTGGGCCTGCATCTGAGTAGGCATGTACAGATCGCTTCTGGGACCCCAAAATATCGAATTTTCGGGTTTTTGGAGCCTGAATTTGAGATATAAACGGGTACTGAAGATGCATGCACATATCGACTTTTGGGCACCTAAAAGATCGATTTTCAGTATGTTTTGGGCCTGTATTTTAAAAAAATACTCTAACACGGAGTAGGCATGTACAGTTCGCTTCTGGGACCCCAAAATATCGAATTTTCTGGTGTTTTAGGCCTGAATTTGAAATATATCGACTTTGGGTACCTAAAATATCGATTTTTAGCATGTTTTGGGCCTATATTTTGAAAATATTCTAGCACTGAGGAGGCATGTACAGATCGCTTCACGGACCCAAAAATATCGAATTTTCGGGTGTTTTGAGCCTGAATTTGAGATATAAACGGGTACAGAAGATGCATGCACATATCGACTTTTGGGCACCTAAAATATCGATTTTCAGCATGTTTTGGGTTTGTATCTTGAAAACATTCTAACTAGGAGTAGGGATGTACAGATCGCTTCTATGACCCAAAAATACCGAATTTTCGGGTGTTTTGAGCCTGAATTTGAGATATAAACGGGTACAGAAGATGCATGCACATATCGACTTTTGGGCACCTAAAAGATCGATTTTCAGTATGTTTTGGGCCTGTATTTTGAAAATACTCTAACACGGAGTAGGCATGTACAGTTTGCTTCTGGGACCCCCAAATATCGAATTTTAGGGTGTTTTGGGCCTGAATTTGAGATATCGACTTTGGGGAACTAAAATATCGATTTTTAGCATGTTTTGGGCCTATATTTTGATAATATTCTGGCACTAAGTAGGCATGTACAGATCACTTCTGGGACCCCAAAATATCGAATTTTCGGGTGTTTTGAGCCTGAATTTAGCATGTTTTGAGCCTATATTTTGAAAAAATTCTAGCACTGAGTAGGCATGTACAGATCGCTTCTGGGACCCAAAAATATCGAAATTTCGGGTGTTTTGAGGTTGAATTTGGGATATAAACGGGTGCAGAAGATGCATACACATGCTGACTTTGGTCACCTAAAATATCGATTTTCAGCTTGTTTTGGACCTGTATTTTCAAAATACTCTAACACGGAGTAAGCAAGTACAGATTGCTTCTGGGACCCCAAAATATCGAATTTTTGGGTGTTTTTGGCCTGAATTTGAGATATCGACTTTGGGCACCTAAAATATCGATTTTTAGCATGTTTTGGGCCTATATTTTGAAAATATTCTAGCACTGAGTAGGCATCTACAGATCGCTTCTGGGACCCCAAAATATCTAATTTTCGGGTGTTTTGAGCCTGAATTTGAGATATAAACGGGTACAGAAGATGCATGCACATATCGACTTTGGACTCTTAAAATATCGATTTTTAGCATGTTTTGAGCCTATATTTTGAAAAAATTCTAGCACTGAGTAGGCATGTACAGATCGCTTCTGGGACCCAAAAATATCGAATTTTCAGGTGTTTTGAGGTTGAATTTGGGTTATAAACGGGTACAGAAGATGCATACACATGTTGACTTTGGTCACCTAAAATATCGATTTTCAGCTTGTTTTGGGCCTGTATTTTGAAAATACTCGAACACGGAGTAAGCAAGTACAGATCGCTTCTGGGACCCCAAAATATCGAATTTTCGGGTGTTTTGAGCCTGAATTTGAGATATAAACGGGTACAGAAGATACATCCACATATCGACTTTTGGGCCCCTAAAAGATCGATTTTCAGTATGTTTTGGGCCTGTATATTGAAAATACTCTAACACGGAGTAGGCATGTACAGATCGCTTCTGGGACCCCAAAATATCGAATTTTTGGGTGTTTTTGGCCTGAATTTCAGATATCGACTTTGGGCACCTAAAATATCGATTTTTAGCATGTTTTGGGCCTATATTTTGAAAATATTCTAGCACTGAGTAGGCATGTACAGATCGCTTCTGGGACCCCAAAATATCGAATTTTCGGGTTTTTTGAGCCTGAATTTGAGATATGAACGGGTACTGAAGATGCATGCACATATCGACTTTGGACACTTAAAATATCGATTTTTAGCATGTTTTGGGCCTATATTTTGAAAATATTCTAACACTGAGTAGGCATGTACAGATCGCTTCTGGGACCCCAAAATATCGAATTTTCGGGTATTTTGGGCCTGAATTTGAAATATATCGACTTTGGGCACGTAAAATACCGATTTTTAGCATGTTTTGGGCCTATATTTTGAAAATATTCTTGCACTGAGTAGGCATGTACAGATCGCTTCACGGACCCAAAAATATCGAATTTTCAAGTGTTTTGAGCCTGAATTTGAGATATAAACGGGTACAGAAGATGCATGCACATATCGACTTTTGGGCACCTAAAATATCGATTTTCAGCATGTTTTGGGCCTGCATCTGAGTAGGCATGTACAGATCGCTTCTGGGACCCCAAAATATCGAATTTTCGGGTTTTTGGAGCCTGAATTTGAGATATAAACGGGTACTGAAGATGCATGCACATATCGACTTTTGGGCACCTAAAAGATCGATTTTCAGTATGTTTTGGGCCTGTATTTTAAAAAAATACTCTAACACGGAGTAGGCATGTACAGTTCGCTTCTGGGACCCCAAAATATCGAATTTTCTGGTGTTTTAGGCCTGAATTTGAAATATATCGACTTTGGGTACCTAAAATATCGATTTTTAGCATGTTTTGGGCCTATATTTTGAAAATATTCTAGCACTGAGGAGGCATGTACAGATCGCTTCACGGACCCAAAAATATCGAATTTTCGGGTGTTTTGAGCCTGAATTTGAGATATAAACGGGTACAGAAGATGCATGCACATATCGACTTTTGGGCACCTAAAATATCGATTTTCAGCATGTTTTGGGTTTGTATCTTGAAAACATTCTAACTAGGAGTAGGGATGTACAGATCGCTTCTAGGACCCAAAAATACCGAATTTTCGGGTGTTTTGAGCCTGAATTTGAGATATAAACGGGTACAGAAGATGCATGCACATATCGACTTTTGGGCACCTAAAAGATCGATTTTCAGTATGTTTTGGGCCTGTATTTTGAAAATACTCTAACACGGAGTAGGCATGTACAGTTTGCTTCTGGGACCCCCAAATATCGAATTTTAGGGTGTTTTGGGCCTGAATTTGAGATATCGACTTTGGGGAACTAAAATATCGATTTTTAGCATGTTTTGGGCCTATATTTTGATAATATTCTAGCACTAAGTAGGCATGTACAGATCACTTCTGGGACCCCAAAATATCGAATTTTCGGGTGTTTTGAGCCTGAATTTAGCATGTTTTGAGCCTATATTTTGAAAAAATTCTAGCACTGAGTAGGCATGTACAGATCGCTTCTGGGACCCAAAAATATCGAAATTTCGGGTGTTTTGAGGTTGAATTTGGGATATAAACGGGTGCAGAAGATGCATACACATGCTGACTTTGGTCACCTAAAATATCGATTTTCAGCTTGTTTTGGACCTGTATTTTCAAAATACTCTAACACGGAGTAAGCAAGTACAGATTGCTTCTGGGACCCCAAAATATCGAATTTTTGGGTGTTTTTGGCCTGAATTTGAGATATCGACTTTGTGCACCTAAAATATCGATTTTTAGCATGTTTTGGGCCTATATTTTGAAAATATTCTAGCACTGAGTAGGCATCTACAGATCGCTTCTGGGACCCCAAAATATCTAATTTTCGGGTGTTTTGAGCCTGAATTTGAGATATAAACGGGTACAGAAGATGCATGCACATATCGACTTTGGACTCTTAAAATATCGATTTTTAGCATGTTTTGAGCCTATATTTTGAAAACATTCTAGCACTGACTAGACATGTATAGATCGCTTCTGGGACCCAAAATTATCAAATTTTCGGGTGGTTTGAGGTTGAATTTGAGATATAAACGAGTGCAGAAGATGCATACACATGTTGACTTTGGGCACCTAAAATATCGATTTTCAGCATGTTTTGGGCCTGCATCTGAGTAGGCATGTACAGATCGCTTCTGGGACCCCAAAATATCGAATTTTCGGGTGTTTGGAGCCTGAATTTGAGATATAAACGGGTACTGAAGATGCATGCACATATCGACTTTTTTACGCACCTAAAAGATCGATTTTCAGTATGTTTTGGGCCTGTATTTAAAAAAAAAATACTCTAACACGGAGTAGGCATGTACAGTTCGCTTCTGGGACCCCAAAATATCGAATTTTCGGGTGTTTTGGGCCTGAATTTGAAATATATCGACTTTGGGCACCTAAAATATCGATTTTTAGCATGTTTTGAGCCTATATTTTGAAAATATTCTAGCACTGAGTAGGCATGTACAGATCGCTTCTGGGACCCCAAAATATCGAATTTTCGGGTGTTTTGAGCCTGAATTTGAGATATAAACGGGTACAGAAGATGCATGCACATATCGACTTTGGACTCATAAAATATCGATTTTTAGCATGTTTTGAGCCTATATTTTGAAAACATTCTAGCACTGACTAGACATGTATAGATCGCTTCTGGGACCCAAAATTATCAAATTTTCGGGTGGTTTGAGGTTGAATTTGAGATATAAACGAGTGCAGAAGATGCATACACATGTTGACTTTGGGCACCTAAAATATCGATTTTCAGCATGTTTTGGGCCTGCATCTGAGTAGGCATGTAAAGATCGCTTCTGGGACCCCAAAATATCGAATTTTCGGGTGTTTGGAGCCTGAATTTGAGATATAAACGGGTACTGAAGATGCATGCACATATCGACTTTTTTACGCACCTAAAAGATCGATTTTCAGTATGTTTTGGGCCTGTATTTTAAAAAAAAATACTCTAACACGGAGTAGGCATGTACAGTTCGCTTCTGGGACCCCAAAATATCGAATTTTCGGGTGTTTTGGGCCTGAATTTGAAATATATCGACTTTGGGCACCTAAAATATCGATTTTTAGCATGTTTTGAGCCTATATTTTGAAAATATTCTAGCACTGAGTAGGCATGTACAGATCGCTTCACGGACCCTAAAATATCGAATTTTCGGGTGTTTTGAGCCTGAATTTGAGATATAAACGGGTACAGAAGATGCATGCACATATCGACTTTTGGGCACGTAAAATATCGATTTTGAGCATGTTTTGGGTTTGTATCTTGAAAACATTCTAACTAGGAGTAGGGATGTACAGATCGCTTCTAGGACCCAAAAATACCGAATTTTCGGGTGTTTTGAGCCTGAATTTGAGATATAAACGGGTACAGAAGATGCATGCACATATTGACTTTGTGCACTTAAAATATCGATTTTCAGCATGTTTTGGGCCTCTATTTAGAAAATTCTCTAACTAGGAGTAGGCATGTACAGATCGCTTCTGGGACCCAAAAATATCGAATTTTCGGGAGTTTTGAGCCTGAATTTGAGATATAAACGGGTACAGAAGATGCATGCACATATCGACTTTTGGGCACCTAAAATATCGATTTTGAGCATGTTTTGGGTCTGTATCTTGAAAACATTCTAACTAGGAGTAGGGATGTACAGATCGCATTTGGGACCCAAAAATACCGAATTTTCCGGTGTTTTCAGCCTGAATTTGAGATATAAACGGGTACAGAAGATGCATGCACATATCGACTTTGGACAATTAACATATCGATTTTCAGCATGTTTTGGGCCTGTATATTGAAAACATTCTAGCACTGAGTAGGCATGTGCAGATCGCTTCTGGGACCCCAAAATATCGAGTTTTTGGGAGTTTTGGACCTGAATTTGAGATATCTACATTGGGCACGTAAAATATCGATTTTTAGCATGTTTTGGGCCTATATTATGAAAATATTCTAGCACTGAGTAGGCATGTACAGATCGCTTCTGTGACCCAAAAATATCGAATTTTCGGGTTTTTTGAGCCTGAATTTGAGATATGAACGGGTACTGAAGATGCATGCACATATCGACTTTGGACACTTAAAATATCGATTTTTAGCATGTTTTGGGCCTATATTTTGAAAATATTCTAACACTGAGTAGGCATGTACAGATCGCTTCTGGGACCCCAAAATATCGAATTTTCGGGTATTTTGGGCCTGAATTTGAAATATATCGACTTTGGGCACGTAAAATACCGATTTTTAGCATGTTTTGGGCCTATATTTTGAAAATATTCTTGCACTGAGTAGGCATGTACAGATCGCTTCACGGACCCAAAAATATCGAATTTTCAAGTGTTTTGAGCCTGAATTTGAGATATAAACGGGTACAGACGATGCATGCACATATCGACTTTTGGGCACCTAAAATATCGATTTTCAGCATGTTTTGGGCCTGCATCTGAGTAGGCATGTACAGATCGCTTCTGGGACCCCAAAATATCGAATTTTCGGGTTTTTGGAGCCTGAATTTGAGATATAAACGGGTACTGAAGATGCATGCACATATCGACTTTTGGGCACCTAAAAGATCGATTTTCAGTATGTTTTGGGCCTGTATTTTAAAAAAATACTCTAACACGGAGTAGGCATGTACAGTTCGCTTCTGGGACCCCAAAATATCGAATTTTCTGGTGTTTTAGGCCTGAATTTGAAATATATCGACTTTGGGTACCTAAAATATCGATTTTTAGCATGTTTTGGGCCTATATTTTGAAAATATTCTAGCACTGAGGAGGCATGTACAGATCGCTTCACGGACCCAAAAATATCGAATTTTCGGGTGTTTTGAGCCTGAATTTGAGATATAAACGGGTACAGAAGATGCATGCACATATCGACTTTTGGGCACCTAAAATATCGATTTTCAGCATGTTTTGGGTTTGTATCTTGAAAACATTCTAACTAGGAGTAGGGATGTACAGATCGCTTCTAGGACCCAAAAATACCGAATTTTCGGGTGTTTTGAGCCTGAATTTGAGATATAAACGGGTACAGAAGATGCATGCACATATCGACTTTTGGGCACCTAAAAGATCGATTTTCAGTATGTTTTGGGCCTGTATTTTGAAAATACTCTAACACGGAGTAGGCATGTACAGTTTGCTTCTGGGACCCCCAAATATCGAATTTTAGGGTGTTTTGGGCCTGAATTTGAGATATCGACTTTGGGGAACTAAAATATCGATTTTTAGCATGTTTTGGGCCTATATTTTGATAATATTCTAGCACTAAGTAGGCATGTACAGATCACTTCTGGGACCCCAAAATATCGAATTTTCGGGTGTTTTGAGCCTGAATTTAGCATGTTTTGAGCCTATATTTTGAAAAAATTCTATCACTGAGTAGGCATGTACAGATCGCTTCTGGGACCCAAAAATATCGAAATTTCGGGTGTTTTGAGGTTGAATTTGGGATATAAACGGGTGCAGAAGATGCATACACATGCTGACTTTGGTCACCTAAAATATCGATTTTCAGCTTGTTTTGGACCTGTATTTTCAAAATACTCTAACACGGAGTAAGCAAGTACAGATTGCTTCTGGGACCCCAAAATATCGAATTTTTGGGTGTTTTTGGCCTGAATTTGAGATATCGACTTTGTGCACCTAAAATATCGATTTTTAGCATGTTTTGGGCCTATATTTTGAAAATATTCTAGCACTGAGTAGGCATCTACAGATCGCTTCTGGGACCCCAAAATATCTAATTTTCGGGTGTTTTGAGCCTGAATTTGAGATATAAACGGGTACAGAAGATGCATGCACATATCGACTTTGGACTCTTAAAATATCGATTTTTAGCATGTTTTGAGCCTATATTTTGAAAACATTCTAGCACTGACTAGACATGTATAGATCGCTTCTGGGACCCAAAATTATCAAATTTTCGGGTGGTTTGAGGTTGAATTTGAGATATAAACGAGTGCAGAAGATGCATACACATGTTGACTTTGGGCACCTAAAATATCGATTTTCAGCATGTTTTGGGCCTGCATCTGAGTAGGCATGTACAGATCGCTTCTGGGACCCCAAAATATCGAATTTTCGGGTGTTTGGAGCCTGAATTTGAGATATAAACGGGTACTGAAGATGCATGCACATATCGACTTTTTTACGCACCTAAAAGATCGATTTTCAGTATGTTTTGGGCCTGTATTTAAAAAAAAAATACTCTAACACGGAGTAGGCATGTACAGTTCGCTTCTGGGACCCCAAAATATCGAATTTTCGGGTGTTTTGGGCCTGAATTTGAAATATATCGACTTTGGGCACCTAAAATATCGATTTTTAGCATGTTTTGAGCCTATATTTTGAAAATATTCTAGCACTGAGTAGGCATGTACAGATCGCTTCTGGGACCCCAAAATATCGAATTTTCGGGTGTTTTGAGCCTGAATTTGAGATATAAACGGGTACAGAAGATGCATGCACATATCGACTTTGGACTCTTAAAATATCGATTTTTAGCATGTTTTGAGCCTATATTTTGAAAACATTCTAGCACTGACTAGACATGTATAGATCGCTTCTGGGACCCAAAATTATCAAATTTTCGGGTGGTTTGAGGTTGAATTTGAGATATAAACGAGTGCAGAAGATGCATACACATGTTGACTTTGGGCACCTAAAATATCGATTTTCAGCATGTTTTGGGCCTGCATCTGAGTAGGCATGTAAAGATCGCTTCTGGGACCCCAAAATATCGAATTTTCGGGTGTTTGGAGCCTGAATTTGAGATATAAACGGGTACTGAAGATGCATGCACATATCGACTTTTTTACGCACCTAAAAGATCGATTTTCAGTATGTTTTGGGCCTGTATTTAAAAAAAAAATACTCTAACACGGAGTAGGCATGTACAGTTCGCTTCTGGGACCCCAAAATATCGAATTTTCGGGTGTTTTGGGCCTGAATTTGAAATATATCGACTTTGGGCACCTAAAATATCGATTTTTAGCATGTTTTGAGCCTATATTTTGAAAATATTCTAGCACTGAGTAGGCATGTACAGATCGCTTCACGGACCCTAAAATATCGAATTTTCGGGTGTTTTGAGCCTGAATTTGAGATATAAACGGGTACAGAAGATGCATGCACATATCGACTTTTGGGCACGTAAAATATCGATTTTGAGCATGTTTTGGGTTTGTATCTTGAAAACATTCTAACTAGGAGTAGGGATGTACAGATCGCTTCTAGGACCCAAAAATACCGAATTTTCGGGTGTTTTGAGCCTGAATTTGAGATATAAACGGGTACAGAAGATGCATGCACATATTGACTTTGTGCACTTAAAATATCGATTTTCAGCATGTTTTGGGCCTCTATTTTGAAAATTCTCTAACTAGGAGTAGGCATGTACAGATCGCTTCTGGGACCCAAAAATATCGAATTTTCGGGTGTTTTGAGCCTGAATTTGAGATATAAACGGGTACAGAAGATGCATGCACATATCGACTTTGGACACTTAACATATCGATTTTCAGCATGTTTTGGGCCTGAATATTGAAAACATTCTAGCACTGAGTAGGCATGTACAGATCGCTTCTGGGACCCCAAAATATCGAGTTTTTGGGTGTTTTAGACCTGAATTTGAGATATCTACTTTGGGCACGTAAAATATCGATTTCTAGCATGTTTTGGGCCTATATTATGAAAATATTCTAGCACTGAGTAGGCATGTACAGATCGCTTCTGGGACCCCAAAATATCGAATTTTCGGGTGTTTTGAGCCTGAATTTGAGATATAAACGGGTACAGAAGATGCATGCACATATCGACTTTGGACACTTAAAATACCGATTTTTAGCATGTTTTGGGTCTATATCTTGAAAACATTCTAACTAGGAGTAGGGATGTACAGATCGCTTCTGGGACCCAAAAATACCGAATTTTCGGGTGTTTTGAGCCTGAATTTGAGATATAAACGGGTACAGAAGAAGCATGCACATATCGACTTTGGACACTTAAAATATCGATTTTCAGCACGTTTTGGGCCTGTATTTTGAAAATATTCTGGCACTGAGTAGGCATGTACAGATCGCTTCTGGGACCCCAAAATATCGAGTTTTTGTGTGTTTTGGACCTGAATTTGAGATATCGACTTTGGGCACCTAAAATATCGATTTTTAGCATGTTTTTGGCCTATATTTTGAAAATATTCTAGCACTGAGTAGGCATGTACAGATCGCTTCTGGGACCCCAAAATATCGAATTTTCGGGTGTTTTGAGCCTGAATTTGAGATATAAACGAGTGCAGAAGATGCATACACATGTTGACTTTGAGCACCTAAAATATCGATTTTCAGCATGTTTTGGGCCTGCATCTGAGTAGGCATGTACAGATCGCTTCTGGGACCCCAAAATATCGAATTTTCGGGAGTTTGGATCCTGAATTTGAGATATAAACGGGGTACAGAAGATGCATGCACATATCGACTTTTGGGCACCTAAAAGATCGATTTTCAGTATGTTTTGGGCCGGTATTTTGAAAATACTCTAACACAAAGTAGGCATGTACAGTTTGCTTCTGGGACCCCAAAATATCGAATTTTCGGGTGTTTTGGGCCTGAATTTGAAATATATTGACTTTGGGCACCTAAAATATCGATTTTTAGCATGTTTTGGGCCTATATTTTGAAAATATTCTAGCACTGAGTAGGCATGTACAGATCGCTTCAAGGACCCCAAAATATCGAATTTTCGGGTGTTTTGAGCCTGAATTTGAGATATAAGCGGGTACAGAAGATGCATGCACATATCGACTTTTGGGCACCTAAAAAATCGATTTTCAGCATGTTTTGGGCCTGCATCTGAGTAGGCATGAACAGATCGCTTCTGGGACCCCAAAATATCGAATTTTCGGGTGTTTGGAGCTTGAATTTGAGATATAAACGGGTACTGAAGATGCATGCACATATCGACTTTTGGGCACCTAAAAGATCGATTTTCAGTATGTTTTGGGCCTGTATTTTCGAAAAATACTCTAGCACGGAGTAGGCATTTACAGTTCGCTTCTGGGACCCCAAAATATCGAATTTTCGGGTGTTTTGGGCCTGAATTTGAAATATATCGACTTTGGGCACCTAAAATATCGATTTTTAGCATGTTTTGGGCCTATATTTTGAAAATATTCTAGCACTGAGTAGGCATGTACAGATCGCTTCACGGACCCAAAAATATCGAATTTTCGGGTGTTTTGAGCCTGAATTTGAGATATAAACGGGTACAGAAGATGCATGCACATATCGACTTTTGAGCACCTAAAATATCGATTTTGAGCATGTTTTGGGTTTGTATCTTGAAAACATTCTAACTAGGAGTAGGGATGTACAGATCGCTTCTAGGACCCAAAAATAACGAATTTTCGGGTGTTTTGAGCCTGAATTTGAGATATAAACGGGTACAGAAGATGCATGCACATATCGACTTTTGGGCACCTAAAAGATCGATTTTCAGTTTGTTTTGGGCCTGTATTTTTAAAATACTCTAACACGGAGTAGGCATGTACAGTTTGCTTCTGGGACCCCCAAATATCGAATTTTAGGGTGTTTTGGGCCTGAATTTGAGATATCGACCTTGGGGACCTAAAATATCAATTTTTAGCATGTTTTGGGCCTATATTTTGAAAATATTCTAGCACTAAGTAGGCATGTACATATCACTTCTGGGACCCCAAAATATAGAATTTTCGGGTGTTTTGAGCCTGAATTTGAGATATAAACGAGTGCAGAAGATGCATACACATGTTGACTTTGAGCACCTAAAATATCGATTTTCAGCATGTTTTGGGCCTGCATCTGAGTAGGCATGTACAGATCGCTTCTGGGACCCCAAAATATCGAATTTTCGGGAGTTTGGATCCTGAATTTGAGATATAAACGGGGTACAGAAGATGCATGCACATATCGACTTTTGGGCACCTAAAACATCGATTTTCAGTATGTTTTGGGCCGGTATTTTGAAAATACTCTAACACAGAGTAGGCATGTACAGTTTGCTTCTGGGACCCCAAAATATCGAATTTTCGGGTGTTTTGGGCATGAATTTGAAATATATTGACTTTGGGCACCTAAAATATCGATTTTTAGCATGTTTTGGGCCTATATTTTGAAAATATTCTAGCACTGAGTAGGCATGTACAGATCGCTTCACGGACCCCAAAATATCGAATTTTCGGGTGTTTTGAGCCTGAATTTGAGATATAAGCGGGTACAGAAGATGCATGCACATATCGACTTTTGGGCACCTAAAAAATCGATTTTCAGCATGTTTTGGGCCTGCATCTGAGTAGGCATGAACAGATCGCTTCTGGGACCCCAAAATATCGAATTTTCGGGTGTTTGGAGCCTGAATTTGAGATATAAACGGGTACTGAAGATGCATGCACATATCGACTTTTGGGCACCTAAAAGATCGATTTTCAGTATGTTTTGGGCCTGTAATTTAGAAAAATACTCTAACACGGAGTAGGCATTTACAGTTCGCTTCTGGGACCCCAAAATATCGAATTTTCGGGTGTTTTGGGCATGAATTTGAAATATATCGACTTTGGGCACCTAAAATATCGATTTTTAGCATGTTTTGGGCCTATATTTTGAAAATATTCTAGCACTGAGTAGGCATGTACAGATCGCTTCACGGACCCAAAAATATCGAATTTTCAGGTGTTTTGAGCCTGAATTTGAGATATAAACGGGTACAGAAGATGCATGCACATATCGACTTTTGAGCACCTAAAATATCGATTTTGAGCATGTTTTGGGTTTGTATCTTGAAAACATTCTAACTAGGAGTAGGGATGTACAGATCGCTTCTAGGACCCAAAAATAACGAATTTTCGGGTGTTTTGAGCCTGAATTTGAGATATAAACGGGTACAGAAGATGCATACACATGTTGACTTTGGGCACCTAAAAGATCGATTTTCAGTATGTTTTGGGCCTGTATTTTGAAAATACTCTAACACGGAGTAAGCAAGTACAGATCGCTTCTGGGACCCCAAAATATCGAATTTTTTGGTGTTTTTGGCCTGAATTTGAGATATCGACTTTGGGCACCTAAAATATCGATTTTAGCATGTTTTGGGCCTATATTTTGAAAATATTCTAGCACTGAGTAGGCATGTACAGATCGCTTCTAGGACCCCAAAATATGGAATTTTCGGGTGTTTTGAGCCTGAATTTGAGATATAAACGGGTACAGAAGATGCATGCACATATCGACTTTGGACTCTTAAAATATCGATTTTTAGCATGTTTTGAGCCTATATTTTGAAAACATTCTAGCACTGACTAGACATGTATAGATCGCTTCTGGTACCCAAAATTATCAAATTTTCGGGTAGTTTGATGTTGAATTTGAGATATAAACGAGTGCAGAAGATGCATACACATGTTGACTTTGGGCACCTAAAATATCGATTTTCAGCATGTTTTGGGCCTGCATCTGAGTAGGCATGTAAAGATCGCTTCTGGGACCCCAAAATATCGAATTTTCGGGTGTTTGGAGCCTGAATTTGAGATATAAACGGGTACTGAAGGTGAATGCACATATCGACTTTTGGGCACCTAAAAGATCGATTTTCAGTATGTTTTGGGCCTGTATTTTAAAAAAATACTCTAACACGGAGTAGGCATGTACAGTTTGCTTCTGGGACCCCAAAATATCGAATTTTCGGGTGTTTTGGGCCTGAATTTGAAATATATTGACTTTGGGCACCTAAAATATCGATTTTTAGCATGTTTTGGGCCTATATTTTGAAAATATTCTAGCACTGAGTAGGCATGTACAGATCGCTTCACGGACCCAAAAATATCGAATTTTCGGGTGTTTTGAGCCTGAATTTGGATATAAACGGGTACAGAAGATGCATGCCCATATCGACTTTGGACTCTTAAAATATCGATTTTTAGCATGTTTTGAGCCTATATTTTGAAAACATTCTAGCACTGACTAGACATGTATAGATCGCTTCTGGGACCCAAAATAATCAAATTTTCGGGTGGTTTGAGGTTCAATTTGAGATATAAACGAGTGCAGAATGCATACACATGTTGACTTTGGGCACCTAAAATATCGATTTTCAGCATGTTTTGGGCCTGCATCTGAGTAGGCATGTTCAGATCGCTTCTGGGACCCCAAAATATCGAATTTTCGGGTGTTTTAAACCTGAATTTGAGATATCGATTTTGGGCACCTAAAATATCGATTTTTAGCATGTTTTGGGCCTGTATTTTGATAACATTCTAGGACTGAGTAGGCATGTACAGATCGCTTCTGGGACCCCAAAATATCGAGTTTTTGGGTGTTTTGGACCTGAATTTGAGATATCGATTTTAGGCACCTAAAATATCGATTTTTAGCATGTTTTGGGCCTATATTTTGAAAATATTCTAGCACTGAGTAGGCATGTACAGATCGCTTCTGGGACCCCAAAATATCGAATTTTCGGGTGTTTTGAGCCTGAATTTGAGATATAAACGAGTGCAGAAGATGCATACACATGTTGACTTTGAGCACCTAAAATATCGATTTTCAGCATGTTTTGGGCCTGCATCTGAGTAGGCATGTACAGATCGCGTCTGGGACCCCCAAATATCGAATTTTAGGGTGTTTTGGGCCTGAATTTGAGATATCGACTTTGGGCACCTAAAATATCGATTTTAGCATGTTTTGGGCCTATATTTTGAAAATATTCTAGCACTAAGTAGGCATGTACAGATCACTTCTGGGACCCAAAAATATCGAATTTTCGGGTGTTTTGAGCCTGAATTTGAGATATAAACAGGTACAGATGATGCATGCACATATCGACTTTAAACACTTAAAATATCGATTTTTAGCATGTTTTGAGCCTATGTTTTGAAAAAATTCTAGCACTGAGTAGGCATGTACAGATCGCTTCTGGGACCCAAAAATATCGAATTTTCGGGTGTTTTGAGGTTGAATTTGGGATATAAACGGGTACAGAAGATGCATTCACATATCGACTTTTGGGCACCTAAAAGATCGATTTTCAGTATGTTTTGGGCCTGTATTTTAAAAAAATACTCTAACACCGAGTAGGCATGTACAGTTTGCTTCTGGGACCCCAAAATATCGAATTTTCGGGTGTTTTGGGCCTGAATTTGAAATATATTGACTTTGGGCACCTAAAATATCGATTTTTAGCATGTTTTGGGCCTATATTTTGAAAATATTCTAGCACTGAGTAGGCATGTACAGATCGCTTCACGGACCCAAAAATATCGAATTTTCGGGTGTTTTGAGCCTGAATTTGAGATATAAACGGGTACAGAAGATGCATGCACATATCGACTTTTGAGCACCTAAAATATCGATTTTGAGCATGTTTTGGGTTTGTATCTTGAAAACATTCTAACTAGGAGTAGGGATGTACAGATCGCTCCTAGAACCCAAAAATACCGAATTTTCGGGTGTTTTGAGCCTGAATTTGAGATATAAACGGGTACAGAAGATGCATGCACATATCGACTTTGGACTCTTAAAATATCGATTTTTAGCATGTTTTGAGCCTATATTTTGAAAACATTCTAGCACTGACTAGACATGTATAGATCGCTTCTGGGACCCAAAATTATCAAATTTTCGGGTGGTTTGAGGTTGAATTTGAGATATAAACGAGTGCCGAAGATGCATACACATGTTGACTTTGGGCATCTAAAATATCGATTTTCAGCATGTTTTGGGCCTGCATCTGAGTAGGCATGTACAGATCGCTTCTGGGACCCCAAAATATCGAATTTTCGGGTGTTTGGAGCCTGAATTTGAGATATAAACGGGTACTGAAGATGAATGCACATATCGACTTTTGGGCACCTAAAAGATCGATTTTCAGTATGTTTTAGGCCTGTATTTTAAAAAAATACTCTAACACGGAGTAGGCATGTACAGTTTGCTTCTGGGACCCCAAAATATCGAATTTTCGGGTGTTTTGGGCCTGAATTTGAAATATATTGACTTTGGGCACCTAAAATATCGATTTTTAGCATATTTTGGGCCTATATTTTGAAAATATTCTAGCACTGAGTAGGCATGTACAGATCGCTTCACGGACCCAAAAATATCGAATTTTCGGGTGTTTTGAGCCTGAATTTGAGATATAAACGGGTACAGAAGATGCATGCACATATCGACTTCTGGGCACCTAAAATATCGATTTTCAGCATGTTTTGGGCCTGCATCTGAGTAGGCATGTACAGATCGCTTCTGGGACCCCAAAATATCGAATTTTCGGGTGTTTGGAGCCTGAATTTGAGATATAAACGGGTACTGAAGATGCATGCACATATCGACTTTTGGGCACCTAAAAGATCGATTTTCAGTATGTTTTGGGCCTGTATTTTAAAAAAATACTCTAACACGGAGTAGGCATGTACAGTTCGCTTCTGGGACCCCCAAAAATCGAATTTTCGGGTGTTTTAAGCCTGAATTTGAAATATATCGACTTTGGGCACCTAAAATATCGATTTTTAGCATGTTTTTTGCCTATATTTTGAAAATATTCTAGCACTGAGTAGGCATGTACAGATCGCTTCACGGACCCAAAAATATCGAATTTTCGGGTGTTTTGAGCCTGAATTTGAGATATAAACAGGTACAGAAGATGCATGCACATATCGACTTTTGAGCACCTAAAATATCGATTTTGAGCATGTTTTGGGTTTGTATCTTGAAAACATTCTAACTAGGAGTAAGGATGTACAGATCGCTTCTAGGACCCAAAAATACCGAATTTTCGGGTGTTTTGAGCCTGAATTTGAGATATAAACGGGTACAGAAGATGCATGCACATATCGACTTATGGGCACCTAAAAGATCGATTTTCAGTATGTTTTTGGCCTGTATTTTGAAAATACTCTAACACGGAGTAGGCATGTACAGTTTGCTTCTGGGACCCCCAAATATCGAATTTTAGGGTGTTTTGGGCCTGAATTTGAGATATCGACCTTGGGGAACTAAAATATCGATTTTTAGCATGTTTTGGCCTATATTTTGAAAATATTCTAGCACTAAGTAGGCATGTACAGATCACTTCTGGGACCCCAAAATATAGAATTTTTGGGTGTTTTGAGCCTGAATTTAGCATGTTTTGAGCCTAAATATTGAAAAAATTCTAGCACTGAGTAGGCATGTACAGATCGCTTCTGGGACCCAAAAATATCGAATTTTCGGGTGTTTTGAGGTTGAATTTGGGATATAAACGGGTGCAGAAGATGCATACACATGTTGACTTTGGTCACCTAAAATATCGATTTTCAGCTTGTTTTGGGCCTGTATTTTGAAAATACTCTAACACGAAGTAAGCAAGTACAGATCGCTTCTGGGACCCCAAAATATCGAATTTTTGGGTGGTTTTGGCCTGAATTTGAGATATCGACTTTGGACACCTAAAATATCGATTTTTAGCATGTTTTGGGCCTATATTTTGAAAATATTCTAGCACTGAGTTGGCATGTACAGATCGCTTCTGGGACCCAAAAATATCGAATTTTCGGGTGTTTTGAGCCGGAATTTGAGATATAAACTGGTACAGAAGATGCATGCACATATCGACTTTGGACTCTTAAAATATCGATTTTTAGCATGTTTTGAGCCTATATTTTGAAAACATTCTAGCACTGACTAGACATGTATAGATCGCTTCTGGGACCCAAAATTATTAAATTTTCGGGTGGTTTGAAGTTGAATTTGAGATATAAACGAGTGCAGAAGATGTATACACATGTTGACTTTGGGCACCTAAAATATCGATTTTCAGCATGTTTTGGGCCTGCATCTGAGTAGGCATCTACAGATCGCTTCTGGGACCCCAAAATATCGAATTTTCGGGTGTTTGGAGCCTGAATTTGAGATATAAACGGGTACTGAAGATGCAAGCACATATCGACTTTTGGGCACCTAAAAGATCGATTTTCAGTATGTTGTGGGCCTGTATTATGAAAATACTCTAACACGGAGTAGGCATGTACAGTTCGCTTCTGGGACCCCAAAATATCGAATTTTCGGGTGTTTTGGGCCTGAATTTGAAATATCGACTTTGGGCACCTAAAATATCGATTTTTAGCATGTTTTGGGCCTATATTTTGAAAATATTCTAGCACTGAGTAGGCATGTACAGATCGCTTCTGGGACCCCCAAATATCGAATTTTCGTGTGTTTTGATCCTGAATTTGAGATATAAACGGGTACAGAAGATGCATGCACATATCGACTTTTGGGCACCTAAAATATCGATTTTCAGCATGTTTTGGGCCTGCATCTGAGTAGGCATGTACAGATCGCTTCACGGACCCAAAAATACCGAATTTTCGGGTGTTTTGAGCCTGAATTTGACATATAAACGGGTACAGAAGATGCATGCACATATCGACTTATGGGCACCTAAAAGATCGATTTTCAGTATGTTTTGGGCCTGTATTTTGAAAATACTCTAACACGGAGTAGGCATGTACAGTTTGCTTCTGGGACCCCCAAATATCGAATTTTAGGGTGTTTTGGGCCTGAATTTGAGATATCGACCTTGGGGACCTAAAATATCGATTTTTAGCATGTTTTGGGCCTATATTTTGAAAATATTCTAGCACTAAGTAGGCATGTACAGATCACTTCTGGGACCCCAAAATATAGAATTTTCGGGTGTTTTGAGCCTGAATTTAGCATGTTTTGAGCCTATATATTGAAAAAATTCTAGCACTGAGTAGGCATGTACAGATCGCTTCTGGGACCCAAAAATATCGAATTTTCGGGTGTTTTGAGGTTGAATTTGGGATATAAACGGGTGCAGAAGATGCATACACATGTTGACTTTGGTCACCTAAAATATCGATTTTCAGCTTGTTTTGGGCCTGTATTTTGAAAATACTCTAACACGAAGTAAGCAAGTACAGATCGATTCTGGGACCCCAAAATATCGAATTTTTGGGTGGTTTTGGCCTGAATTTGAGATATCGACTTTGGGCACCTAAAATATCGATTTTTAGCATGTTTTGGGCCTATATTTTGAAAATATTCTAGCACTGAGTTGGCATGTACAGATCGCTTCTGGGACCCCAAAATATCGAATTTTCGGGTGTTTTGAGCCTGAATTTGAGATATAAACGGGTACAGAAGATGCATGCACATATCGACTTTGGACTCTTAAAATATCGATTTTTAGCATGTTTTGAGCCTATATTTTGAAAACATTCTAGCACTGACTAGACATGTATAGATCGCTTCTGGGACCCAAAATTATCAAATTTTCGGGTGGTTTGAGGATGAATTTGAGATATAAACGAGTGCAGAAGATGCATACACATGTTGACTTTGGGCACCTAAAATATCGATTTTCAGCATGTTTTGGGCCTGCATCTGAGTAGGCATGTACAGATCGCTTCTGGGACCCCAAAATATAGAATTTTCGGGTGTTTGGAGCCTGAATTTGAGATATAAACGGGTACTGAATATGCATGCACATATCGACTTTTGGGCACCTATAAGATCGATTTTCAGTATGTTTTGGGCCTGTATTTTAAAAAAATACTCTAACACGGAGTAGGAATGTACAGTTCGCTTCTGGGACCCCAAAATATCGAATTTTCGGGTGTTTTGGGCCTGAATTTGAAATATATCGACTTTGGGCACCTAAAATATCGATTTTTAGCATGTTTTGGGCCTATATTTTGAAAATATTCTAGCACTGAGTAGGCATGTACAGATCGCTTCACGGACCCAAAAATATCGAATTTTCGGGTGTTTTGAGCCTGAATTTGAGATATAAACGGGTACAGAAGATGCATGCACATATCGACTTTTGGGCACCTAAAATATCGATTTTGAGCATGTTTTGGGTTTGTATCTTGAAAACATTCTAACTAGGAGTAGGGATGTACAGATCGCTTCTAGGACCCAAAAATACCGAATTTTCGGGTGTTTTGAGCCTGAATTTGAGATATAAACGGGTACAGAAGATGCATGCACATATTGACTTTGGGCACTTAAAATATCGATTTTCAGCATGTTTTGGGCCTCTATTTTGAAAATACTCTAACTAGGAGTAGGCATGTGCAGATCGCTTCTGGGACCCAAAAATATCGAATTTTCGGGTGTTTTGAGCCTGAATTTGAGATATAAACGGGTACAGAAGATGCATGCACATATCGACTTTGGACTCTTAAAATATCGATTTTTAGCATGTTTTGAGCCTATATTTTGAAAACATTCTAGCACTGACTAGACATGTATAGATCGCTTCTGGGACTTAAAATTATTAAATTTTCGGGTGGTTTGAAGTTGAATTTGAGATGTAAATGGGTACAGAAGATGCATGCACATATTGACTTTGGGCACCTAAAATATCGATTTTCAGCATGTCTTGGGCCTGTATTTTGAAAATACTCTAACTAGGAGTAGGCATGTACAGATCGCTTCTGGGACCCCATAATATCGAATTTTCGGGTGTTTGAGGCCTGAATTTGAGATATAAACGGGTACAGATGATGCATGCACATATCGACTTTGGATACTTAAAATATCGATTTTTAGCATGTTTTGAGCCTATATTTTGAAAAAATTCTTGCACTGAGTAGGGATGTACAGATCGCTTCTGGGACCCAAAAATACCGAATTTTCGCGTGTTTTGAGCCTGAATTTGAGATATAAACGGGTACAGAAGATGCATGCACATATCGTCTTTGGACACTTAAAATATCGATTTTCAGCACGTTTTAGGCCTGTATTTTGAAAACATTCTAGCACTGAGTAGGCATGTACAGATCGCTTCTGGGACCCCAAAATATCGAGTTTTTGGGTGTTTTGGACCTGAATTTGAGATATCGATTTTGGGCACCTAAAATATCGATTGTTAGCATGTTTTGGGCCTATATTTTGAAAATATTCTAGCACTGAGTAGGCATGTACAGATTGCTTCTGGGACCCCAAAATATCGAATTTTCGGGTGTTTTGATCCTGAATTTGAGATATAAACGAGTGCAGAAGATGCATACACATGTTGACTTTGAGCACCTAAAATATCGATTTTCAGCATGTTTTGGGCCTGCATCTGAGTAGGCATGTACAGATCGCTTCTGGGACCCCAAAATCTCGAATTTTCGGGTGTTTGGAGCCTGAGTTTGAGATATAAACGGGTACAGAAGATGCAAGCACTTATTGACTTTTGGGCATCTAAAAGATCGATTTTCAGTATGTTTTGGGCCTGTATTTTGAAAATACTCTAACACGGAGTAGGCATGTACAGTTTGCGTCTGGGACCCCCAAATATCGAATTTTAGGGTGTTTTGGGCCTGAATTAGAGATATCGACTTTGATCACCTGAAATATCGATTTTTTAGCATGTTTTGGGACTATATTTTGAAAATATTCTAGCACTAAGTAGGCATGTACAGATCACTTCTGGGACCCCAAAATATCGAATTTTCGGGTGTTTTGAGCCTGAATTTGAGATATAAACGGGTACAGATGATGCATGCACATATCGACTTTGGACACTTAAAATATCGAATTTTAGCAGGTTTTGAGCCTATATTTTGAAAAAATTCTAGCACTGAGTAGGCAATAACAGATCTCTTCTGGGACCCAAAAATATCGAATTTTCGGTTGTTTTGAGGTTAAATTTGGGATATAAACGGGTACAGAAGATGCATTTACATATCGACTTTTGGGCACCTAAAAGATCGATTTTCAGTATGTTTTGAGCCTGTTTTTTGAAAATACTCTAAAATTGAGTAGGCATGTACAGTTCGCTTCTGCGACCCCAAAATATCGAATTTTCTGGTGTTTTAGGCCTGAATTTGAGATATCGACTTTGGGGACCTTAAATATCGATTTTTAGCATGTTTTGGGTCTATATTTTGAAAATATTCTAGCACTGAGTAGGCATGTACAGATCACTTCTGGGACCCCAAAATATCGAATTTTCGGGTGTTTTGAGCCTGAATTTAGCATGTTTTGAGCCTATTTTTTAAAAAAAATTCTAGCACTGAGTAGGCATGTACAGATCGCTTCTGGGACCCCAAAATATTGAATTTTCGGGTGTTTTGAGCCTGAATTTGAGATATAAACGGGTACAGAAGATGCATGCACATATCGACTTTGGACTCTTAAAATATCGATTTTTAGCATGTTTTGAGCCTATATTTTGAAAACATTCTAGCACTGACTAGACATGTATAGATCGCTTCTGGGACCCAAAATTATCAAATTTTCGGGTGGTTTGAGGATGAATTTGAGATATAAACGAGTGCAGAAGATGCATACACATGTTGACTTTGGGCACCTAAAATATCGATTTTCAGCATGTTTTGGGCCTGTATCTGAGTAGGCATGTACAGATCGCTTCTGGGACCCCAAAATATCGAATTTTCAGGTGTTTGGAGCCTGAATTTGAGATATAAACGGGTACTGAAGATGCATGCACATATCGACTTTTGGGCACCTAAAAGATCGATTTTCAGTATGTTATGGGCCTGTATTTTAAAAAAATACTCTAACACGGAGTAGGCATGTACAGTTCGCTTCTGGGACCCCAAAATATCGAATTTTCGGGTGTTTTGGGCCTGAATTTGAAATATATCGACTTTGGGCACCTAAAATATCGATTTTTAGCATGTTTTGGGCCTATATTTTGAAAATATTCTAGCACTGAGTAGGCATGTACAGATCGCTTCACGGACCCAAAAACATCGAATTTTCGGGTGTTTTGAGCCTGAATTTGAGATATAAACGGGTACAGAAGATGCATGCACATATCGACTTTTGGGCACCTAAAATATCGATTTTGAGCATGTTTTGGGTTTGTATCTTGAAAAAATTCTAACTTGGAGTAGGGATGTACAGATCGCTTCTAGGACCCAAAAATACCGAATTTTCGGGTGTTTTGAGCCTGAATTTGAGATATAAACGGGTACAGAAGATGCATGCACATATTGACTTTGGGCACTTAAAATATCGATTTTCAGCATGTTTTGGGCCTCTATTTTGAAAATACTCTAACTAGGAGTAGGCATGTACAGATCGCTTCTGGGACCCAAAAATATCGAATTTTCGGGTGTTTTGAGCCTGAATTTGAGATATAAACGGGTACAGAAGATGCATGCACATATCGACTTTGGACTCTTAAAATATCGATTTTTAGCATGTTTTGAGCCTACATTTTGAAAACATTCTAGCACTGACTAGACATGTATAGATCGCTTCTGGGACCCAAAATTATTAAATTTTCGGGTGGTTTGAAGTTGAATTTGAGATATAAACGAGTGCAGAAGATGTATACACATGTTGACTTTGGGCACCTAAAATATCGATTTTCAGCATGTTTTAGGCCTGCATCTGAGTAGGCATCTACAGATCGCTTCTGGGACCCCAAAATATCGAATTTTCGGGTGTTTGGAGCCTGAATTTGAGATATAAACGGGTACTGAAGATGCATGCACATATCGACTTTTGGGCACCTAAAAGATCGATTTTCAGTATGTTGTGGGCATGTATTATGAAAATACTCTAACACGGAGTAGGCATGTACAGTTCGCTTCTGGGACCCCAAAATATCGAATTTTCGGGTGTTTTGGGCCTGAATTTGAAATATCGACTTTGGGCACCTAAAATATCGATTTTTAGCATGTTTTGGGCCTATATTTTGAAAATATTCTAGCACTGAGTAGGCATGTACAGATCGCTTCTGGGACCCCCAAATATGGAATTTTCGTGGGTTTTGAGCCTGAATTAGAGATATAAACGGGTACAGAAGATGCATGCACATATCGACTTTTGGGCACCTAAAATATCGATTTTGAGCATGTTTTGGGTCTGTATCTTGAAAACATTCTAACTAGGAGTAGGGATGTACAGATCGCTTTTATGACCCAAAAATACCGAATTTTCGGGTGTTTTGAGCCTGAATTTGAGATGTAAATGGGTACAGAAGATGCATGCACATATTGACTTTGGGCACCTAAAATATCTATTTTCAGCATGTCTTGGGCCTGTATTTACAAAAATACTCTAACTAGGAGTAGGCATGTACAGATCGCTTCTGAGACCCCATAATATCGAATTTTCGGGTGTTTGAGGCCTGAATTTGAGATATAAACGGGTACAGATGATGCATGCACATATCGACTTTGGATACTTAAAATATCGATTTTTAGCATGTTTTGAGCCTATATTTTGAAAAAATTCTTGCACTGAGTAGGGATGTACAGATCGCTTCTGGGACCCAAAAATACCGAATTTTCGCGTGTTTTGAGATTGAATTTGAGATATAAACGGGTACAGAAGATGCATGCACATATCGACTTTGGACACTTAAAATATCGATTTTCAGCACGTTTTAGGCCTGTATTTTGAAAACATTCTAGCACTGAGTAGGCATGTACAGATCGCTTCTGGGACCCCAAAATATCGAGTTTTTGGGTGTTTTGGACCTGAATTTGAGATATCGATTTTGGGCACCTAAAATATCGATTTTTAGCATGTTTTGGGCCTATATTTTGAAAATATTCTAGCACTGAGTAGGCATGTACAGATCGCTTCTGGGACCCCAAAATATCGAATTTTCGGGTGTTTTGATCCTGAATTTGAGATATAAACGAGTGCAGAAGATGCATACACATGTTGACTTTGAGCACCTAAAATATCGATTTTCAGCATGTTTTGGGCCTGCATCTGAGTAGGCATGTACAGATCGCTTCTGGGACCCCAAAATCTCGAATTTTCGGGTGTTTGGAGCCTGAGTTTGAGATATAAACGGGAACAGAAGATGCAAGCACTTATTGACTTTTGGGCATCTAAAATATCGATTTTCAGTATGTTTTGGGCCTGTATTTTGAAAATACTCTAACACGGAGTAGGCATGTACAGTTTGCGTCTGGGACCCCCAAATATCGAATTTTAGGGTGTTTTGGGCCTGAATTTGAGATATCGACTTTGGGCACCTGAAATATCGATTTTTTAGCATGTTTTGGGACTATATTTTGAAAATATTCTAGCACTAAGTAGGCATGTACAGATCACTTCTGGGACCCCAAAATATCGAATTTTCGGGTGTTTTGAGCCTGAATTTGAGATATAAACGGGTACAGATGATGCATGCACATATCGACTTTGGACTCTTAAAATATCGAATTTTAGCATGTTTTGAGCCTATATTTTGAAAAAATTCTAGCACTGAGTAGGCATGTACAGATCTCTTCTGGGACCCAAAAATATCGAATTTTCGGTAGTTTTGAGGTTAAATTTGGGATATAAACGGGTACAGAAGATGCATTTACATATCGACTTTTGGGCACCTAAAAGATCGATTTTCAGTATGTTTTGAGCCTGTTTTTTGAAAATACTCTAACACTGAGTAGGCATGTACAGTTCGCTTCTGGGACCCCAAAATATCGAATTTTCTGGTGTTTTGGGCCTGAATTTGAGATATCGACCTTGGGGACCTTAAATATCGATTTTTAGCATGTTTTGGGTCTATATTTTGAAAATATTCTAGCACTATGTAGGCATGTAAAGATCACTTCTGGGACCCCAAAATATCGAATTTTCGGGTGTTTTGAGCCTGAATTTAGCATGATTTGAGCCTATTTTTTAAAAAAAATTCTAGCACTGAGTAGGCATGTACAGATCGCTACGGGGACTCAAAAATATCGAATTTTCGGGTGTTTTGAGCCTGAATTTGAGATATAAACGGGTACAGAAGATGCATGCACATATCGACATTGGACTCTTAAAATATCGATTTTTAGCATGTTTTGAGCCTATATTTTGAAAACATTCTAGCACTGACTAGACATGTATAGATCGCTTCTGAGACCCAAAATTATCAAATTTTCGGGTGGTTTGAGGTTGAATTTGAGATATAAACGAGTGCAGAAGATGCATACACATGTTGACTTTGGGCACCTAAAATATCGATTTTCAGCATGTTTTGGGCCTGTATTATGAAAATACTCTAACACGTAGTAGGCATGTACAGTTCGCTTCTGGGACCCCAAAATATCGAATTTTCGGGTGTTTTGGGCCTGAATTTGAAATATTGACTTTGGGCACCTAAAATATCGATTTTTAGCATGTTTTGGGCCTATATTTTGAAAATATTCTAGCACTGAGTAGGCATGTACAGATCAATTCTAGGACCCAAAAATATCGAATTTTCGGATATTTTGGGCCTGAATTTGAGATATAAACGGGTACAGAAGATGCATGCACATATCGACTTTTGGGCACCTAAGATATCGATTTTGAGCATGTTTTGGGTTTGTATCTTGAAAACATTCTAACTAGGAGTAGGGATGTACAGATCGCTTCTAGGACCCAAAAATACCGAATTTTCGGGTGTTTTGAGCCTGAAATTGAGATATAAACGGGTACAGAAGATGCATGCACATATTGACTTTGGGCACCTAAAATATCGATTTTCAGCATGTTTTGGGCCTGTATTTTGAAAATACTCTAACTAGGAGTAGGCATGTACAGATCGCTTTTGGGACCCAAAAATATCGAATTTTCGGGTGTTTTGAGCCTGAATTTGAGATATAACCGGGTACAGAAGATGCATGCACATATCGACTTTGGACACTTAAAATATCGATTTTTAGCATGTTTTGAGCCTATATTTTGAAAACATTCTAGCACTGATTAGACATGTACAGATCGCTTCTGGGACCCAAAATAATCGAATTTTAGGGTTTTTTGAGGTTGAATTTGAGATATAAAAGAGTGCAGAAGATGCATACACATGTTCAATTTGGGTACCTAAAATATCGATTTTTAGCATGTTTTGGGCCTGCATCTGAGTAGGCATGTACAGATCGCTTCTGGGACCAAAAAATATCGAATTTTGGGGTGTTTGGAGCCTGAATTTGAGATATAAACGGGTACAGAAGATGCATGCACATATCGACTTTTGGGCACCTATAAGATCGATTTTCAGTATGTTTTGGGACTGTATTTTGAAAATACTCTAACACTAAGTAGGCATGTACGGATTACTTCTGGGACCCCAAAATATCGAATTTTCGGGTGTTTTGAGCCTGAATTTGAGATATTATCGGGTACAGATGATGCTTGCACATATCGACTTTGGACACTTAAAATATCGATTTTTAGCATGTTTTGAGCCTATATTTTGAAAAAATTCTAGCACTGAGTATGCATGTACAGATCGCTTCTGGGACCCAAAAATATCGAATTTTCGGGTGTTTTGAGGTTAAATTTGGGATATAAACGGGTACAGAAGATGCATTTACATATCGACTTTTGGGAACCTAAAAGATCGATTTTCAGTATGGTTTGAACTCGTATTTTGAAAACACTCGAACGCGGAGTAGGCATGTAAAGTTCGCTTCTGGGACCCCAAAATAGCGAATTTTCGGGTGTTTTGGGCCTGAATTTGAGATATCGACTTTCGGGACCTAAAATATCGATTTTTAGCATGTTTTGGGATTATATTTTGAAAATTATCTACCACTAAGTAGGCATGTACAGATCATTTCTGGGACCCCAAAATATCGAATTTTCTGGTGTTTTGAGCCTGAATTTGAGATATAAACGGGTACAGATGATGCATGCACATATCGACTTTGGACACTTAAAATATCGATTTTTAGCATGTTTTGAGCCTATATTTTGAAAAAATTCTAGCACTGAGTAGGCATGTACAGATCGCTTCTGGGACCCAAAAATATCGATTTTTCGGGTGTTTTGAGGTTGAATTTGGGATATAAACGGGTGCAGAAGATGCATACACATGTTGACTTTGCTCACCTAAAATATCTCTTTTCAGCTTGTTTTGGGCCCGTATTTTGAAAATACTCTAACACGGAGTAAGCAAGTACAGATCGCTTCTGGGACCACAAAATATCAAATTTTCGGGTGTTTTGAGCCTGAATTTGTGATATAAACGGGTACAGAAGATGCATCCACATATCGACTTTTGGGCACCTAAATGATCGATTTTCAGTATGTTTTGGGCCTGTATATTGAAAATACTTTAACACGTAGTAAGCATGTACAGATCGCTTCTGGGACCCCAAAATATCGAATTTTTGGGTGTTTTTGGCCTGAATTTGAGATATCGACTTTGGGCACCTAAAATATCGATTTTTAGCATGTTTTGGGCCTATATTTTGAAAATATTCTAGCACTGAGTAGGCATGTACAGATCGCTTCTGGGACCCAAAAATATCCAATTTTAGGGTGTTTTGAGCCTGAATTTGAGATATAAACGGGTACAGAAGATGCATGCACATATCAACTTTTGGGAACCTAAAATACCGATTTTGAGCATGTTTTGGGTCTGTATCTTGAAAACATTCTAACTAGGAGTAGGGATGTACAGATCGCTTCTGGTACCCAAAAATACCGTATTTTCGGGTGTTTTGAGCCTGAATTTGAGATATAAACGGGTACAGAAGATGCATGCACATATCGATTTTGGACACTTAAAATATTGATTTTCAGCATGTTTTGGGCCTGTATTTTGAAAAAATTCTAGCACTAAGTAGGCATGTACAAATCGCTTGTGGGACCCCAAAATATTGAGTTTTTGGGTGTTTTTGGCCTGAATTTGAGATATCAACTTTGGGCACCTAAAATATCGATTTTTAGCATGTTTTGGGCCTATATTTTGAAAATATTCTAGCACTGAGTAGGCATGTACAGATCGCTTCTGGCACCCCAAAATATTGAATTTTCGGGAGTTTTGAGCCTGAATTTGAGATATAAACGGGTACAGAAGATGCATGCACATATTGACTTTGGGCACCTAAAATATCGATTTTCAGCATGTTTTGGGCCTGTATTTTGAAAATACTCTAACTAGGAGTAGGCATGTACAGATCGCTTCTGGGACCCAAAAATATCGAATTTTCGGGTGTTTTGAGCCTGAATTTGAGATATAAACGGGTACAGAAGATACATGCACATATCGACTTTGGAGACTTAAAATATCGATTTTTAGCATGTTTTGAGCCTATATTTTGAAAAAATTCTAGCACTGACAAGACATGTACAGATCGCTTCTAGGACTCAAAATTATGAAATTTTCGGGTGTTTTGAGGTTGAATTTGAGATATAAACGAGTGCAGAAGATGCATACACATGTTGACTTTGGACACCTAAAATATCGATTTTCAGTATGTTTTGGGCCTGTATTTTGAAAATACTCTAACACGGAGTAGGCATGTACAGACCACTTCTGGGACCCGAAAATATCGAATTTTCGGGTGTTTTGAGCCTGAATTTGAGATATAAACGGTTACAGATGATGCATGCACATATCGACTTTGGACACTTAAAATATCGATTTTTAGCATGTTTTGAGCCTATATTTTGGAACATTTCTAGCACTGTACAGATCGCTTCTGGGACCCAAAAATATCGAATTTTTGGGTGTTTTGAGGTTGAATTTGGGATATAAACGGGTGCAGAAGATGCTTACACATGTTGACTTTGGACACCTAAAATATCGCTTTTCACCTTGTTTTGGGCCTGTATTTTGAAAATACTCTAACACGGAGTAAGCATGTACAGATCGCTTCTGGGACTCCAAAATATCGAATTTTCGGGTGTTTTCAGGCTGAATTTGAGATATAAACGGGTACAGAAGATGCATCCACATATCGACTTTAGGGCACCTAAAAGATCGATTTTCAGTATATTTTGGACCTGTATATTGAAAATACTCTAACACGGAGTAGGCATGTACAGATCACTTCTGGGACCCCAAAATATCGAATTTTTGAGTGTTTTTGGCCTGAATTTGAGATATCGACTCTGGGCACCAAAAATATCGATTTTTAGCATGTTTTGGGCCTATATTTTGAAAATATTCTAGCACTGACTAGACATGTACAGATCGCTTCTGGGACCCAAAATTATCAAATTTTCGGGTGTTTTGAGGTTGAATTTGAGATATAAACGAGTGCAGAAGATGCATACACATGTTGACTTTGGGCACCTAAAATATCGATTTTCAGCATGTTTTGGGTCTGCATCTGAGTATTCATGTACAGATCGCTTCTGGGACCCCAAAATATCGAATTTTCGGGTGTTTGGAGCCTGAATTTGAGATATAAACGGGTACAGAAGATGCATGCACATATCGACTTTTGGGCACCTAAACGATCGATTTTCAGTATGTTTTGGGCCTGTATTTTGAAAATACTCTAACACGGAGTAAGCATGTACAGTTCGCTTCTGGGACCCAAAAATATCGAATTTTCGGGTGTTTTGGGCCTGAATTTGAAATATCGACTTTGGGCACCTAAAATATCGATTTTCAGCATGTTTTGGGCCTGTATTTTGAAAATACTCTAACTAGGAGTAGGCATGTACAGATCTTTTCTGGGACCCAAAAAATATCGAATTTTCGGGTGTTTTGAGGTTGAATTTGAGATATAAACGAGTGCAGAAGATGCATACACATGTTCAATTTGGGTACCTAAAACATCGATTTTTAGCATGTTTTGGGCCTGCATCTGAGTAGACATGTACAGATCGCTTCTGGGACCTCAAAATATCGAATTTTCGGGTGTTTTGAGCCTGAATTTGAGATATAAACGGGTACAGAAGATGCATCCACATATCGACTTTAGGGCACCTAAAAGATCGATTTTCAGTATGTTTTGGGCCTGTATTTTGAAAATACTCTAACACGGAGTAAGCATGTACAGTTCGCTTCTGGGACCCCAAAATATCGAATTTTCGGGTGTTTTGGGCCTGAATTTGAAATATCGACTTTGGGCACCTAAAATATCGATTTTCAGCATGTTTTGGGCCTGTATTTTGAAAATACTCTAACACGGAGTAGGCATGTACAGATCACTTCTGGGACCCCAAAATATCGAATTTTCGGGTGTTTTGAGCCTGAATTTGAGATATAAACGGGTACAGTTGATGCATGCACATATCGACTTTGGACACTTAAAATATCGATTTTTAGCAGGTTTTGAGCCTATATTTTGAACAATTTCTAGCACTGTACAGATCGCTTCTGGGACCCAAAAATATCGAATTTTTGGGTGTTTTGAGGTAGAATTTGGGATATAAACGGGTGCAGTAGATGCTTACACATGTTGACTTTGGACACCTAAAATATCGATTTTCACCTTGTTTTGGGCCTGTATTTTGAAAATACTCTAACACGGAGTAAGCAAGTACAGATCGCTTCTGGGACCCCAAAATATCGAATTTTCGGGTGTTTTGAGCCTGAATTTGAGATATAAACGGGTACAGAAGATGCATCCACATATCGACTTTAGGGCACCTAAAAGATCGATTTTCAGTATGTTTTGGGCCTGTATTTTGAAAATACTCTAACACGGAGTAAGCATGTACAGTTCGCTTCTGGGACCCCAAAATATCGAATTTTCGGGTGTTTTGGGCCTGAATTTGAAATATCGACTTTGGGCACCTAAAATATCGATTTTCAGCATGTTTTGGGCCTGTATTTTGAAAATACTCTAACTAGAAGTAAGCATGTACAGATCGTTTCTGGGACCCAAAAAATATCGAATTTTCTGGTGTTTTGAGCCTGAATTTGAGATATAAACGGGTACAGAAGATGCATGCACATATCGACTTTGGACACTTAAAATATCGATTTTTATCATGTTTTGAGCCTATATTTTGAAAACATTCTAGCACTGACTAGACATGTACAGATCGCTTCTGGGACCCAAAATTATCGATTTTTCGGGTGTTTTGAGGTTGAATTTGAGATATAAACGAGTGCAGAAGATGCATACACATGTTCAATTTGGGTACCTAAAATATCGATTTTTAGCATGTTTTGGGCCTGCATCTGAGTAGGCATGTACAGATAGCTTCTGGGACCCCAAAATATCGAATTTTCGGGTGTTTTAAGCCTGAATTTGAGATATAAACGGGTACAGAAGATGCATGCACATATCGACTTTTGGGCACCTAAAAGATCGATTTTCAGTATGTTTTGGGCATGTATTTTGAAAATACTCTAACACGGAGTAGGCATGTACAGATCACTTCTGGGACCCCAAAATATCGAATTTTCGAGTGTTTTGAGCCTGAATTTGAGATATAAACGGGTACAGATGATGCATGCACATATCGACTTTGGACACTTAAAATATCTATTTTTAGCATGTTTTGAGCCTATAATTTGAAAAATTTCTAGCACTGAGTAGGCATGTACAGATCACTTCTGGGACAAAAAAATATCGAATTTTCGGGTGTTTTGAGGTTAAATTTGGGATATAAACGTGTACAGAAGATGCATTTACATATCGACTTTGGGCACCTAAAAGATCGATTTTCAGTATGTTTTGAGCCTATATTTTGAAAATATTCTAACACGGAGTAGGCATGTACAGTTTGCTTCTGGGACCCCAAAATATCGAATTTTCGGGTGTTTTGGGCCTGAATTTGAGATATCGACATTGGGGACCTAAAATATCGATTTTTAGCATGTTTTGGGCCTATATTTTGAAAATATTCTAGCACTAAGTAGGCATGTACAGATCGCTTCTGGGACCGAAAAATATCGAATTTTCGGGTGTTTTGAGGTTGAATTTGGGATATAAACGGGTGCAGAAGATGCATACACATGTTGACTTTGGTCACCTAAAATATCGATTTTCAGCTTGCTTTGGGCCTGCATTTTGAAAATACTCTAACACGGAGTAAGCAAGTACAGATCGCTTCTGGGACCCAAAAATATCGAATTTTCGGGTGTTTTGATCCTGAATTTGAGATATAAACGGGTACAGAAAATGCATCCACATATCGACTTTTGGGCACCTAGAAGATCGATTTTCAGTATGTTTTGGGCCTGTATATTGAAAATACTCTAACACGGAGTAGGCATGTACAGATCGCTTCTGGGACCCCAAAATATCGAATTTTTGGGTGTTTTTGGCCTGAATTTTTAGATATAGACTTTGGGCACCTAAAATATCGATTTTTAGCATTTTTTGGGCCTATATTTTGAAAATATTCTAGCACTGAGTAGGCATGTACAGATCGCTTCTGGGACCCTAAAATAATGAATTTTCGGGTGTTTTGAGCCTGAATTTGAGATATAAACGGGTACAGAAGATGAATGCACATATCGACTTTTGGGCACCTAAAATATCGATTTTGAGCCTGTTTTGGGTTTGTATCTTGAAAAGATTCTAACTAGGAGTAGAGATGTACAGATCGCTTCTGGGACCCAAAAATACCGACTTTTCGGGTGTTTTGAGCCTGAATTTGAGATATAAACGGGTACAGAAGATGCATGCACATATCGACTTTGGACACTTAAAATATCGATTCTCAGCATGTTTTGGGCCTGTATTTTGAAAACATTCTAGCACAGAGTAGGCATGTACAGATCGCTTCTGGGACCACAAAATATCGAATTTTCGGGTGTTTTGAGCCTGAATTTGAGATATAAACGGGTACAGAAGATGCATGCACATATCGACTTTGGGCACCTAAAATATCGATTTTCAGCATGTTTTGGGCCTGTATTTTGAAAACATTCTAGCACTGACTAGACATGTACAGATCGCTTCTGGGACCCAAAATTATCAAATTTTCGGGTGTTTTGAGGTTGAATTTGAGATATAAACGAGTGCAAAAGATGCATACACATGTTGACTTTGGGCACCTAAAATATCGATTTTCAGCATGTTTTGGGCCTGCATCTGAGTAGGCATGTACAGATCGCTTCTGGGACCCCAAAATATCGAATTTCAGGTGTTTCGAGCCTGAATTTGAGATATAAACGGGTACAGATGATGCATGCACATATCGACTTTGGACACTTAAAATATCGATTTTTAGCATGTTTTGAGCCTATATTTTGAAAAAATTCTAGCACTGAGTAGGCATGTACAGATCGCTTCTGGGACCCAAAAATATCGAATTTTCGGGTGTTTTGATGTTGAATTTGGGATATAAACGGGTGCAGAAGATGCATACACATGTTGACTTTGGTCACCTAAAATATCGATTTTCAGCTTGCTTTGGGCCTGCATTTTGAAAATACTCTAACACGGAGTAAGCAAGTACAGATCGCTTCTGGGACACCAAAATATCGAATTTTCGGGTGTTTTGAGCCTGAATTTGAGATATAAACGGGTACAGAAGATGCATCCACATATCGACTTTTGGGCACCTAGAAGATCGATTTTCAGTATGTTTTGGGCCTGTATATTGAAAATACTCTAACACGGAGTAGGCATGTACAGATCGCTTCTGGGACCCCAAAATATCGAATTTTTGGGTGTTTTTGGCCTGAATTTTTAGATATCGACTTTGGGCACCTAAAATATCGATTTTTAGCATTTTTTGGGCCTATATTTTGAAAATATTCTAGCACTGAGTAGGCATGTACAGATCGCTTCTGGGACCCTAAAATATCGAATTTTCGGGTGTTTTGAGCCTGAATTTGAGATATAAACGGGTACAGAAGATGAATGCACATATCGACTTTTGGGCACCTAAAATATCGATTTTGAGCATGTTTTGGGTCTGTATCTTGAAAAGATTCTAACTAGGAGTAGGGATGTACAGATCGCTTCTGGGACCCAAAAATACCGAATTTTCGGGTGTTTTGAGCCTGAATTTGAGATATAAACGGGTACAGAAGATGCATGCACATATCGACTTTGGACACTTAAATTATCGATTTTTAGCATGTTTTGGGCCTGTATTTTGAAAACATTCTAGCACAGAGTAGGCATGTACAGATCGCTTCTGGGACCACAAAATATCGAATTTTCGGGTGTTTTGAGCCTGAATTTGAGATATAAACGGGTACAGAAGATGCATGCACATATCGACTTTGGGCACCTAAAATATCGATTTTCAGCATGTTTTGGGCCTGTATTTTGAAAACATTCTAGCACTGACTAGACATGTACAGATCGCTTCTGGGACCCAAAATTATCAAATTTTCTGGTGTTTTGAGGTTGAATTTGAGATATAAACGAGTGCAAAAGATGCATACACATGTTGACTTTGGGCACCTAAAATATCGATTTTCAACATGTTTTGGGACTGCATCTGAGTAGGCATGTACAGATCGCTTCTGGGACCCCAAAATATCGAATTTCGGGTGTTTCGAGCCTGAATTTGAGATATAAACGGGTACAGAAGATGCATCCACATATCGACTTTAGGGCACCTAAAAGATCGATTTTCAGTATGTTTTGGACCTGTATATTGAAAATACTCTAACACGGAGTAGGCATGTACAGATCACTTCTGGGACCCCAAAATATCGAATTTTTGGGTGTTTTTGGCCTGAATTTGAGATATCGACTCTAGGCACCTACGATATAGATTTTTAGCATGTTTTGGGCCTATATTTTGAAAATATTCTAGCACTGACTAGACATGTACAGATTGCTTCTGGGACCCAAAATTATCAAATTTTCGGGTGTTTTGAGGTTGAATTTGAGATATAAACGAGTGCAGAAGATGCATACACATGTTGACTTTGGGCACCTAAAATATCGATTTTCAGCATGTTTTGGGCCTGCATCTGAGTATTCATGTACAGATCGCTTCTGGGACCCCAAAATATCGAATTTTCGGGTGTTTGGAGCCTGAATTTGAGATATAAACGGGCACAGAAGATGCATGCACATATCGACTTTTGCGCACCTAAACGATCGATTTTCAGTATGTTTTGGGCCTGTATTTTGAAAATACTCTAACACGGAGTAAGCATGTACAGTTCGCTTCTGGGACCCAAAAATATCGAATTTTCGGGTGTTTTGGCCCTGAATTTGAAATATCGACTTTGGGCACCTAAAATATCGATTTTCAGCATGTTTTGGGCCTATATTTTGAAAATACTCTAACCAGGAGTAGGCATGTACAGATCTTTTCTGGGACCCAAAAAATATCGAATTTTCGGGTGTTTTGAGGTTGAATTTGAGATATAAACGAGTGCAGAAGATGCATACACATGTTCAATTTGGGTACCTAAAATATCGATTTTTAGCATGTTTTGGGCCTGCATCTGAGTAGGCATGTACAGATCGCTTCTGGGACCCCAAAATATCGAATTTTCGGGTGTTTGGAGCCTGAATTTGAGATATAAACGGGTACAGCAGATGCATGCACATATCGACTTTTGGGCACCTAAAAGATCGATTTTCAGTATGTTTTGGGCCTGTATTTTGAAAATACTCTAACACGGAGTAGGCATGTACAGATCACTTCTGGGACCCCAAAATATCGAATTTTCGGGTGTTTTGAGCCTGAATTTGAGATATAAACGGGTACAGTTGATGCATGCACATATCGACTTTGGACACTTAAAATATTGATTTTCAGCATGTTTTGGGCCTGTATTTTGAAAAAATTCTAGCACTAAGTAGGCATGTACAAATCGCTTGTGGGACCCCAAAATATTGAGTTTTTGGGTGTTTTTGGCCTGAATTTGAGATATCAACTTTGGGCACCTAAAATATCGATTTTTAGCATGTTTTGGGCCTATATTTTGAAAATATTCTAGCACTGAGTAGGCATGTACAGATCGCTTCTGGCACCCCAAAATATTGAATTTTCGGGTGTTTTGAGCCTGAATTTGAGATATAAACGGGTACAGAAGATGCATGCACATATTGACTTTGGGAACCTAAAATATCGATTTTCAGCATGTTTTGGGCCTGTATTTTGAAAATACTCTAACTAGGAGTAGGCATGTACAGATCGCTTCTGGGACCCAAAAATATCGAATTTTCGGGTGTTTTGAGCCTGAATTTGAGATAAAAACGGGTATAGAAGATACATGCACATATCGACTTTTGAGACTTAAAATATCGATTTTTAGCATGTTTTGAGCCTATATTTTGAAAAATTTCTAGCACTGTACAGATCGCTTCTGGGACCCAAAAATATCGAATTTTTGGGTGTTTTGAGGTTGAATTTGGGATATAAACGGGTGCAGAAGATGCTTACACATGTTGACTTTGGACACCTAAAATATCGATTTTCACCTTGTTTTGGGCCTGTATTTTGAAAATACTCTAACACGGAGTAAGCATGTACAGATCGCTTCTGGGACTCCAAAATATCGAATTTTCGGGTGTTTTCAGCCTGAATTTGAGATATAAACGGGTACAGAAGATGCATCCACATATCGACTTAAGGGAACCTAAAAGATCGATTTTCAGTATATTTTGGACCTGTATATTGAAAATACTCTAACACGGAGTAGGCATGTACAGATCACTTCAGGGACCCCAAAATATCGAATTTTTGGGTGTTTTTGGCCTGAATTTGAGATATCGACTCTGGGCACCTAAAATATCGATTTTTAGCATGTTTTGGGCCTATATTTTGAAAATATTCTAGCACTGACTAGACATGTACAGATCGCTTCTGGGACCCAAAATTATCAAATTTTCGGGTGTTTTGAGGTTGAATTTGAGATATAAACGAGTGCAGAAGATGCATACACATGTTGACTTTAGGCACCTAAAATATCGACTTTCAGCATGTTTTGGGCCTGCATCTGAGTAGGCATGTACAGATCGCTTCTGGGACCCCAAAATATCGAATTTTCGGGTGTTTGGAGCCTGAATTTGAGATATAAACGGGTACAGAAGATGCATGCACATATCGACTTTTGGGCACCTAAAAGATCGATTTTCAGTATGTTTTGGGCCTGTATTTTGAAAATACTCTAACACTGAGTAGGCATGTACAGATCGCTTCTGGGACCCAAAAATATCGAATTTTTGGGTGTTTTGAGGTTGAATTAGGGATATAAACGGGTGCAGAAGATGCTTACACATGTTGACTTTGGACACCTAAAATATCGATTTTCACCTTGTTTTGGGCCTGTATTTTGAAAATACTCTAACACGGAGTAAGCAAGTACAGATCGCTTCTGGGACCCCAAAATATCGAATTTTCGGGTGTTTTGAGCCTGAATTTAAGATATAAACGGGTACAGAAGATGCATCCACATATCGACTTTAGGGCACCTAAAAGATCGATTTTCAGTATGTTTTGGACCTGTATATTGAAAATACTCTAACACGGAGTAGGCATGTACAGATCACTTCTGGGACCCCAAAATATCGAATTTTTGGGTGTTTTTGGCCTGAATTTGAGATATCGACTCTGGGCACCTACGATATAGATTTTTAGCATGTTTTGGGCCTATATTTTGAAAATATTCTAGCACTGACTAGACATGTACAGATCGCTTCTGGTACCCAAAATTATCAAATTTTCGGGTGTTTTGAGGTTGAATTTGAGATATAAACGAGTGCAGAAGATGCATACACATGTTGACTTTGGGCACCTAAAATATCGATTTTCAGCATGTTTTGGGCCTGCATCTGAGTATTCATGTACAGATCGCTTCTGGGACCCCAAATTATCGAATTTTCGGGTGTTTTGAGCCTGAATTTGAGATATAAACGGGTACAGAAGATGCATGCACATATCGACTTTTGGGCACCTAAACGATCGATTTTCAGTATGTTTTGGGCCTGTATTTTGAAAATACTCTAACACGGAGTAAGCATGTACAGTTCGCTTCTGGGACCCCAAAATATCGAATTTTCGGGTGTTTTGGGCCTGAATTTGAAATATCGACTTTGGGCACCTAAAATATCGATTTTCAGCATGTTTTGGGCCTGTATTTTGAAAATACTCTAACTAGGAGTAGGCATGTACAGATCTTTTCTGGGACCCAAAAAATATCGAATTTTCGGGTGTTTTAAGGTTGAATTTGAGATATAAACGAGTGCAGAAGATGCATACACATGTTCAATTTGGGTACCTAAAATATCGATTTTTAGCATGTTTTGGGCCTGCATCTGAGTAGGCATGTACAGATCGCTTCTGGGACCCCAAAATATCGAATTTCAGGTGTTTCGAGCCTGAATTTGAGATATAAACGGGTACAGATGATGCATGCACATATCGACTTTGGACACTTAAAATATCGATTTTTAGCATGTTTTGAGACTATATTTTGAAAAAATTCTAGCACTGAGTAGGCATGTACAGATCGCTTCTGGGACCCAAAAATATCGAATTTTCGGGTGTTTTGAGGTTGAATTTGGGATATAAACGGGTGCAGAAGATGCATACACATGTTGAATTTGGTCACCTAAAATATCGATTTTCAGCTTGCTTTGGGCCTGCATTTTGAAAATACTCTAACACGGAGTAAGGAAGTACAGATCGCTTCTGGGACACCAAAATATCGAATTTTCGGGTGTTTTGAGCCTGAATTTGAGATATAAACGGGTACAGAAGATGCATCCACATATCGACTTTTGGGCAACTAGAAGATCGATTTTCAGTATGTTTTGGGCCTGTATATTGAAAATACTCTAACACTGAGTAGGCATGTACAGATCGCTTCTGGGACCCCAAAATATCGAATTTTTGGGTGTTTTTGGCCTGAATTTTTAGATATCGACTTTGGGCACCTAAAATATCGATTTTTAGCATTTTTTGGGCCTATATTTTGAAAATATTCTAGCACTGAGTAGGCATGTACAGATCGCTTCTGGGACCCAAAAATATCGAATTTTCGGGTGTTTTGAGCCTGAATTTGAGATATAAACGGGTACAGAAGATGAATGCACATATCGACTTTTGGGCACCTAAAATATCGATTTTGAGCATGTTTTGGGTCTGTATCTTGAAAAGATTCTAACTAGGAGTAGGGATGTACAGATCGCTTCTGGGACCCAAAAATACCGAATTTTCGGGTGTTTTGAGCCTGAATTTGAGATATAAACGGGTACAGAAGATGCATGCACATATCGACTTTGGACACTTAAAATATCGATTTTCAGCATGTTTTGGGCCTGTATTTTGAAAACATTCTAGCACAGAGTAGGCATGTACAGATCGCTTCTGGGACCCCAAAATATCGAATTTTCGGGTGTTTTGAGCCTGAATTTGAGATATAAACGGGTACAGAAGATGCATGCACATATCGACTTTGGGCACCTAAAATATCGATTTTCAGCATGTTTTGGGCCTGTATTTTGAAAACATTCTAGCACTGACTAGACATGTACAGATCGCTTCTGGGACCCAAAATGATCAAATTTTCTGGTGTTTTGAGGTTGAATTTGAGATATAAACGAGTGCAAAAGATGCATACACATGTTGACTTTGGGCACCTAAAATATCGATTTTCAGCATGTTTTGGGACTGCATCTGACTAGGCATGTACAGATCGCTTCTGGGACCCCAAAATATCGAATTTCGGGTGTTTCGAGCCTGAATTTGAGATATAAACGGGTACAGAAGATGCATCCACATATCGACTTTAGGGCACCTAAAAGATCGATTTTCAGTATGTTTTGGACCTGTATATTGAAAATACTCTAACACGGAGTAGGCATGTACAGATCACTTCTGGGACCCCAAAATATCGAATTTTTGGGTGTTTTTGGCCTGAATTTGAGATATCGACTCTAGGCACCTACGATATAGATTTTTAGCATGTTTTGGGCCTATATTTTGAAAATATTCTAGCACTGACTAGACATGTACAGATCGCTTCTGGGACCCAAAATTATCAAATTTTCGGGTGTTTTGAGGTTTAATTTGAGATATAAACGAGTGCAGAAGATGCATACACATGTTGACTTTGGGCACCTAAAATATCGATTTTCAGCATGTTTTGGGCCTGCATCTGTGTATTCATGTACAGATCGCTTCTTTGACCCCAAAATATCGAATTTTCGGGTGTTTGGAGCCTGAATTTGAGATATAAACGGGCACAGAAGATGCATGCACATATCGACTTTTGCGCACCTAAACGATCGATTTTCAGTATGTTTTGGGCCTGTATTTTGAAAATACTCTAACACGGAGTAAGCATGTACAGTTCGCTTCTGGGACCCAAAAATATCGAATTTTCGGGTGTTTTGGCCCTGAATTTGAAATATCGACTTTGGGCACCTAAAATATCGATTTTCAGCATGTTTTGGGCCTGTATTTTGAAAATACTCTAACTAGGAGTAGGCATGTACAGATCTTTTCTGGGACCCAAAAAATATCGAATTTTCGGGTGTTTTGAGGTTGAATTTGAGATATAAACGAGTGCAGAAGATGCATACACATGTTCAATTTGGGTACCTAAAATATCGATTTTTAGCATGTTTTGGGCCTTCATCTGAGTAGGCATGTACAGATCGCTTCTGGGACCCCAAAATATCGAATTTTCGGGTGTTTGGAGCCTGAATTTGAGATATAAACGGGTACAGCAGATGCATGCACATATCGACTTTTGGGCACCTAAAAGATCTATTTTCAGTATGTTTTGGGCCTGTATTTTGAAAATACTCTAACACGGAGTAGGCATGTACAGATCACTTCTGGGACCCCAAAATATCGAATTTTCGGGTGTTTTGAGCCTGAATTTGAGATATAAACGGGTACAGTTGATGCATGCACATATCGACTTTGGACACTTAAAATATCGATTTTTAGCATGTATTGAGCCTATATTTTGGAAAATTTCTAGCACTGTACAGATCGCTTCTGGGACCCAAAAATATAGAATTTTTGGGTGTTTTGAGGTTGAATTTGAGATATAAACGGGTGCAGAAGATGCTTACACATGTTGACTTTGGACACCTAAAATATCGATTTTCACATTGTTTTGGGCCTGTATTTTGAAAATACTCTAACACGGAGTAAGCAAGTACAGATCGCTTCTGGGACCCCAAAATATCGAATTTTCGGGTGTTTTGAGCCTGAATTTGAGATATAAAAGGGTACAGAAGATGCATCCACATATCGACTTTAGGGCACCTAAAGGATCGATTTTCAGTATGTTTTGGGCTTGTATTTTGAAAATACTCTAACACGGAGTAAGCATGTACAGTTCGCTTCTGGGACCCCAAAATATCGAATTTTCGGGTGTTTTGGGCCTGAATTTGAAATATCGACTTTGGGCACCTAAAATATCGATTTTCAGCATGTTTTGGGCCTGTATTTTGAAAATACTCTAACTAGGAGTAGGCATGTACAGATCGTTTCTGGGACCCAAAAAATATCGAATTTTCGGGTGTTTTGAGCCTGAATTTGAGATATAAACGGGTACAGAAGATGCATGCACATATCGACTTTGGACACTTAAAATATCGATTTTTATCATGTTTTGAGCCTATATTTTGAAAACATTCTAGCACTGACTAGACATGTACAGATCGCTTCTGGGACCCAAAATTATCGATTTTTCGGGTGTTTTGAGGTTGAATTTGAGATATAAACGAGTGCAGAAGATGCATACACATGTTCAATTTGGGTACCTAAAATATCGATTTTTAGCATGTTTTGGGCCTGCATCTGAGTAGGCATGTACAGATAGCTTCTGGGACCCCAAAATATCGAATTTTCGGGTGTTTTGAGCCTGAATTTGAGATATAAACGGGTACAGAAGATGCATGCACATATCGACTTTTGGGCACCTAAAAGATCGATTTTCAGTATGTTTTGGGCATGTATTTTGAAAATACTCTAACACGGAGTAGGCATGTACAGATCACTTCTGGGACCCCAAAATATCGAATTTTCGAGTGTTTTGAGCCTGAATTTGAGATATAAACGGGTACAGATGATGCATGCACATATCGACTTTGGACACTTAAAATATCGTTTTTTAGCATGTTTTGAGCCTATAATTTGAAAAATTTCTAGCACTGAGTAGGCATGTACAGATCACTTCTGGGACAAAAAAATATCGAATTTTCGGGTGTTTTGAGGTTAAATTTGGGATATAAACGTGTACAAATGATGCATTTACATATCGACTTTGGGCACCTAAAAGATCGATTTTCAGTATGTTTTGAGCCTATATTTTGAAAATATTTTAACACGGAGTAGGCATGTACAGTTTGCTTCTGGGACCCCAAAATATCGAATTTTCGGGTGTTTTGGGCCTGAATTTGAGATATCGAAATTGGGGACCTAAAATATCGATTTTTAGCATGTTTTGGGCCTATATTTTGAAAATATTCTAGCACTAAGTAGGCATGTACACATCAATTCTGGGACCCCGAAATATCGAATTTTCTGGTGTTTTGAGCCTGAATTTGAGATATAAACGGGTACATATGATGCATGCACATATCGACTTTGGACACTTAAAATATCGATTTTTAGCATGTTTTGAGCCTATATTTTGAAAAAATTCTAGCACTGAGTAGGCATGTAAAGATCGCTTCTGGGACCCAAAAATATCGAATTTTCGGGTGTTTTGAGGTTGAATTTGGGATATAAACGGGTGCAGAAGATGCATACACATGTTGACTTTGGTCACCTAAAATATCGATTTTCAGCTTGCTTTGGGCCTGCATTTTGAAAATACTCTAACACGGAGTAAGCAAGTACAGATCGCTTCTGGGACCCAAAAATATCGAATTTTCGGGTGTTTTGAGCCTGAATTTGAGATATAAACGGGTACAGAAGATGCATCCACATATTGACTTTTGGGCACCTAGAAGATCGATTTTCAGTATGTTTTGGGCCTGTATATTGAAAATACTCTAACACGGAGTAGGCATGTACAGATCGCTTCTGGGACCCCAAAATATCGAATTTTTGGGTGTTTTTGGCCTGAATTTTTAGATATCGACTTTGGGCACCTAAAATATCGATTTTTAGCTTTTTTTGGGCCTATATTTTGAAAATATTCTAGCACTGAGTAGGCATGTACAGATCGCTTCTGGGACCCTAAAATATCGAATTTTCGGGTGTTTTGAGCCTGAATTTGAGATATAAACGGGTACAGAAGATGAATGCACATATCGACTTTTGGGCACCTAAAATATCGATTTTGAGCATGTTTTGGGTCTGTATCTTGAAAAGATTCTAACTAGGAGTAGGGATGTACAGATCGCTTCTGGGACCCAAAAATACCGAATTTTCGGGTGTTTTGAGCCTGAATTTGAGATATAAACGGGTACAGAAGATGCATGCACATATCGACTTTGGACACTTAAAATATCGATTTTTAGCATGTTTTGGGCCTGTATTTTGAAAACATTCTAGCACAGAGTAGGCATGTACAGATCGCTTCTGGGACCACAAAATATCGAATTTTCGGGTGTTTTGAGCCTGAATTTGAGATATAAACGGGTACAGAAGATGCATGCACATATCGACTTTGGGCACCTAAAATATCGATTTTCAGCATGTTTTGGGCCTGTATTTTGAAAACATTCTAGCACTGACTAGACATGTACAGATCGCTTCTGGGACCCAAAATTATCAAATTTTCGGGTGTTTTGAGGTTGAATTTGAGATATAAACGAGTGCAAAAGATGCATACACATGTTGACTTTGGGCACCTAAAATATCGATTTTCAGCATGTTTTGGGCCTGCATCTGAGTAGGCATGTACAGATCGCTTCTGGGACCCCAAAATATCGAATTTCGGGTGTTTGGAGCCTGAATTTGAGATATAAACGGGTACAGAAGATGCATGCACATATCGACTTTTGGGCACCTAAAAGATCGATTTTCAGTATGTTTTGGGCCTGTAATTTGAAAATACTCTAACACGGAGTAGGCATGGACAGTTCGCTACTGGGACCCCAAAATATCGAATTTTAGGGTGTTTTGGGCCTGAATTTGAGATATCGACTTTGGGCACCTAAAATATCGATTTTTAGCATGTTTTGGGCCTATATTTTGAAAATATTCTACCACTAAGTAGGCATGTACAGATCACTTCTGGGACCCTAAAATATCGAATTTTCGGTTGTTTTCAGCCTGAATTTGATATATAAACGGGTACAGATGATGCATGCACATATTGACTTTGGACACATAAATATCGATTTTTAGCAAGTTTTGAGGCTATATTTTGAAAAAATTCTAGCACTGAGTAGGCATGTACAGATCGCTTCTGGGACCCAAAAATATCGAATTTTCGGGTGTTTTGAGGTTAAATTTGGGATGTAAACGGGTACAGAAGATGCATTTACATATCGACTTTTGGGCACCTAAACGATCGATTTTCAGTATGTTTTAAGCCTGTATTTTGAAAATGCTCTAACACTGAGTAGGCATGTACAGTTCGCTTCTGGGATCCCAATATATCGAATTTTCTGGTGTTTTGGGCCTGAATTTGAGATATCGACTTTGGGGACCTAAAATATTGATTTCTAGCATGTTTTGGGCCTATATTTTGAAAATATTCTAGCACTAAGTAGGCATGTGCAGATCACTTCTGGGACCCCAAAATATCGAATTTTCGGGTGTTTTGAGGTTGAATTTGAGATATAAACGGGTGCAGAAGATGCATACACATGTTGACTTTGGTCACCTAAAATATCGATTTTCAGCTTGTTTTTGGGCCTGTATTTTGAAAATACTCTAACGCGGAGTAAGCAAGTACAGATCGCTTCTGGGACCCCAAACTATCGAATATTCGGGTGTTTTGAGCCTGAATTTGAGATATAAACGGATACAGAAGATGCATCTACATATCGACTTTTGGGCATCTAAAAGATCGATTTTCAGTATGTTTTGGGCCTGTATATTGAAAATACTCTAACACAGAGTAGGCATGTACAGATCGCTGCTGGGACCCCAAAATATCGAATTTTTGTGTGTTTTTGGCCTGAATTTGAGATATCGACTTTGGGCACCTAAAATATCGATTTTTAGCATGTTTTGGGCCTATATTTTGAAAATATTCTAGCGCTGAGTGCCTATACAGATCGCTTCTGGGACCCCAAAATATCGAATATTCGGGTGTTTTGAGCCTGAATTTGAGATATAAACGGGTATTGAAAATGCATGCACATATCGACTTTTAGGCACCTAAAATATCGATTTTCAGCATGTTTTGGGTCTGTATCTTGAAAAGATTCTAACTAGGAGTAGGGATGTACAGATAGCTTCTGGGACCCAAAAATACCGAATTTTCGGGTATTTTGAGCCTGAATTTGAGATATAAACGGGTACAGAAGATGCATCCACATATCAACTTTGGACACTTAAAATATCGATTTTCAGCATGTTTTGGGCCTGTATTTTGAAATCATTCTAGCACTGAGTAGGCATGAACAGATCGCTTCTGGGACCCCAAAATATCGAGTTTTTGGGTGTTTTGAACCTGAATTTGAGATATCGACTTTCGGCACCTAAAATATCGATTATTAGCATGTTTTGGGCCTATATTTTGAAAAAATTCTAGCACTGAGTAGGCATGTACAGATCGCTTCTGGGACCCCAAAATATCGAATTTTCGGGTGTTTTGACCCTGAATTTGAGATATAAACGGGTACAGAAGATTCATGCACATATTGACTTTGTGCACCTAAAATATCAATTTTCAGCATGTTTTGGGCCTTTAGTATGAAAATACTCTAACTAGGAGTAGGCATGTACAGATCGTTTCTGGGACCCAAAAAATATCGAATTTTCGGGTGTTTTGAGCCTGAATTTGAGATATAAACGGGTACAGAAGATGCATGCACATATCGACTTTGGACACTAAAAATATCGATTTTTATCATGTTTTGAGCCTATATTTTGAAAACATTTTAGCACTGACTAGACATGTACAGATCGCTTCTGGGACCCAAAATTATCGATTTTTCGGGTGTTTTGAGGTTGAATTTGAGATATAAACGAGTGCAGAAGATGCATACACATGTTCAATTTGGGTACCTAAAATATCGATTTTTAGCATGTTTTGGGCCTGCATCTGAGTAGGCATGTACAGATAGCTTCTGGGACCCCAAAATATCGAATTTTCGGGTGTTTTGAGCCTGAATTTGAGATATAAACGGGTACAGAAGATGCATGCACATATCGACTTTTGGGCACCTAAAAGATCGATTTTCAGTATGTTTTGGGCATGTATTTTGAAAATACTCTAACACGGAGTAGGCATGTACAGATCACTTCTGGGACCCCAAAATATCGAATTTTCGGGTGTTTTGAGCCTGAATTTGAGATATAAACGGGTACAGATGATGCATGCACATATCGACTTTGGACACTTAAAATATCGATTTTTAGCATGTTTTGAGCCAATAATTTGAAAAATTTCTAGCACTGAGTAGGCATGTACAGATCGCTTCTGGGACAAAAAAATATCGAATTTTTGGGTGTTTTGAGGTTAAATTTGGGATATAAACGTGTACAGAAGATGCATTTACATATCGACTTTGGGCACCTAAAAGATCGATTTTCAGTATGTTTTGAGCCTATATTTTGAAAATATTCTAACACGGAGTAGGCATGTACAGTTTGCTTCTGGGACCCCAAAATATCGAATTTTCGGGTGTTTTGGGCCTGAATTTGAGATATCGACTTTGGGGACCTAAAATATCGATTTTTAGCATGTTTTGGGCCTATATTTTGAAAAAATTCAAGCACTAAGTAGGCATGTATAGATCACTTCTGGGGCCCCGAAATATCGAATTTTCTGGTGTTTTGAGCCTGAATTTTAGATAGAAACGGGTACAGATGATGCATGCACATATCGACTTTGGACACTTAAAATATCGATTATTATCATGGTTTGAGCCTATATTTTGAAAAAATTCTAGCACTGAGTAGGCATGTACAGATCGCTTCTGGGACCCAAAAATATCGAATTTTCGGGTGTTTTGAGGTTGAATTTGGGATATAAACGGGTGCAGAAGATGCATAAACATGTTGACTTTGGTCACCTAAAATATCGATTTTCAGCTTGCTTTGGGCCTGCATTTTGAAAATACTCTAACACGGAGTAAGCAAGTACAGATCGCTTCTGGGACCCCAAAATATCGAATTTTCGGGTGTTTTGAGCCTGAATTTGAGATATAAACGGGTACAGAAGATGCATCCACATATCGACTTTTGGGCACCTAGAAGATCGATTTTCAGTATGTTTTGGGCCTGTCTATTGAAAATACTCTAACACGGAGTAGGCATGTACAGATCGCTTCTGGGACCCCAAAATATCGAATTTTTGGGTGTTTTTGGCCTGAATTTTTAGATATCGACTTTGGGCACCTAAAATATCGATTTTTAGCATTTTTTGGGCCTATATTTTGAAAATATTCTAGCACTGAGTAGGCATGTACAGATCGCTTCTGGGACCCTAAAATATCGAATTTTCGGGTGTTTTGAGAATGAATTTGAGATATAAACGGGTACAGAAGATGAATGCACATATCGACTTTTGGGCACCTAAAATATCGATTTTGAGCATGTTTTGGGTCTGTATCTTGAAAAGATTCTAACTAGGAGTAGGGATGTACAGATCGCTTCTGGGACCCAAAAATACCGAATTTTCGGGTGTTTTGAGCCTGAATTTGAGATATAAACGGGTACAGAAGATGCATGCACATATCGACTTTGGACACTTAAAATATCGATTTTTAGCATGTTTTGGGCCTGTATTTTGAAAACATTCTAGCACAGAGTAGGCATGTACAGATCGCTTCTGGGACCACAAAATATCGAATTTTCGGGTGTTTTGAGCCTGAATTTGAGATATAAACGGGTACAGAAGATGCATGCACATATCGACTTTGGGCACCTAAAATATCGAATTTCAGCATGTTTTGGGCCTGTATTTTGAAAACATTCTAGCACTGACTAGACATGTACAGATCGCTTCTGGGACCCAAAATTATCAAATTTTCGGGTGTTTTGAGGTTGAATTTGAGATATAAACGAGTGCAAAAGATGCATACACATGTTGACTTTGGGCACCTAAAATATCGATTTTCAGCATGTTTTGGGCCTGCATCTGAGTAGGCATGTACAGATCGCTTCTGGGACCCTAAAATATCGAATTTCGGGTGTTTGGAGCCTGAATTTGAGATATAAACGGGTACAGAAGATGCATACACATATCGACTTTTGGGCACATAAAAGATCGATTTTCAATATGTTTTGGGCCTGTAATTTGAAAATACTCTAACACGGAGTAGGCATGGACAGTTCGCTACTGGGACCCCAAAATATCGAATTTTAGGGTGTTTTGGGCCTGAATTTGAGATATCGACTTTGGGCACCTAAAATATCGATTTTTAGCATGTTTTGGGCCTATATTTTGAAAATATTCTACCACTAAGTAGGCATGTACAGATCACTTCTGGGACCCTAAAATATCGAATTTTCGGTTGTTTTCAGCCTGAATTTGATATATAAACGGGTACAGATGATTCATGCACATATTGACTTTGGACACTTAAAATATCGATTTTTAGCAAGTTTTGAGGCTATATTTTGAAAAAATTCTAGCACTGAGTAGGCATGTACAGATCGCTTCTGGGACCCAAAAATATCGAATTTTCGGGTGTTTTGAGGTTAAATTTGGGATGTAAACGGGTACAGAAGATGCATTTACATATCGACTTTTGGGCACCTAAACGATCGATTTTCAGTATGTTTTAAGCCTGTATTTTGAAAATGCTCTAACACTGAGTAGGCATGTACAGTTCGCTTCTGGGATCCCAATATATCGAATTTTCTGGTGTTTTGGGCCTGAATTTGAGATATCGACTTTGGGGACCTAAAATATTGATTTCTAGCTTGTTTTGGGCCTATATTTTGAAAATATTCTAGCACTAAGTAGGCATGTACAGATCACTTCTGGGACCCCAAAATATCGAATTTTCGGGTGTTTTGAGGTTGAATTTGAGATATAAACGGGTGCAGAAGATGCATACACATGTTGACTTTGGTCACCTAAAATATCGATTTTCAGCTTGTTTTGGGCCTGTATTTTGAAAATACTCTAACACGGAGTAAGCAAGTACAGATCGCTTCTGGGACCCCAAACTATCGAATATTCGGGTGTTTTGAGCCTGAGTTTGAGATATAAACGGATACAGAAGATGCATCTACATATCGACTTTTGGGCATCTAAAAGATCGATATTCAGTATGTTTTGGGCCTGTATATTGAAAATACTCTAACACAGAGTAGGCATGTACAGATCGCTGCTGGGACCCCAAAATATCGAATTTTTGTGTGTTTTTGGCCTGAATTTGAGATATCGACTTTGGGCACCTAAAATATCGATTTTTAGCATGTTTTGGGCCTATATTTTGAAAATATTCTAGCGCTGAGTGCCTGTACAGATCGCTTCTGGGACCCCAAAATATCGAATTTTCGGGTGTTTTGAGCCTGAATTTGAGATATAAACGGATATTGAAGATGCATGCACATATCGACTTTTAGGCACCTAAAATATCGATTTTGAGCATGTTTTGGGTCTGTATCTTGAAAAGATTCTAACTAGGAGTAGGGATGTACAGATAGCTTCTGGGACCCAAAAATACCGAATTTTCGGGTATTTTGAGCCAGAATTTGAGATATAAACGGGTACAGAAGATGCATCCACATATCAACTTTGGACACTTAAAATATCGATTTTCAGCATGTTTTGGGCCTGTATTTTGAAAACATTCTAGCACTGAGTAGGCATGTACAGATCGCTTCTGGGACCCCAAAATATCGAGTTTTTGGGTGTTTTGGACCTGAATTTGAGATATCGACTTTCGGCACCTAAAATATCGATTATTAGCATGTTTTGGGCCTATATTTTGAAAATATTCTAGCACATAGTAGGCATGTACAGATCGCTTCTGGGACCCCAAAATATCGAATTTTCGGGTGTTTTGACCCTGAATTTGAGATATAAACGGGTACAGAAGATTCATGCACATATTGACATTGGGCACCTAAAATATCAATTTTCAGCATGTTTTGGGCCTGTATTTTGAAAATACTCTAACTAGGAGTAGGCATGTACAGATCGTTTCTGGGACCCAAAAAATATCGAATTTTCGGGTGTTTTGAGCCTGAATTTGAGATATAAAAGGGTACAGAAGATGCATGCACATATCGACTTTGGACACTTAAAATATCGATTTTTATCATGTTTTGAGCCTATATTTTGAAAACATTCTAGCACTGACTAGACATGTACAGATCGCTTCTGGGACCCAAAATTATCGATTTTTCGGGTGTTTTGAGGTTGAATTTGAGATATAAACGAGTGCAGAAGATGCATACACATGTTCAATTTGGGTACCTAAAATATCGATTTTTAGCATGTTTTGGGCCTGCATCTGAGTAGGCATGTACAGATAGCTTCTGGGACCCCAAAATTTCGAATTTTCGGGTGTTTTGAGCCTGAATTTGAGATATAAACGGGTACAGAAGATGCATTCACATATCGACTTTTGGGCACCTAAAAGATCGATTTTCAGTATGTTTTGGGCATGTATTTTGAAAATACTCTAACACGGAGTAGGCATGTACAGATCGCTTCTGGGACCCCAAAATATCGAATTTTCGGGTGTTTTGAGCCTGAATTTGAGATATAAACGGATATTGAAGATGCATGCACATATCGACTTTTAGGCACCTAAAATATCGATTTTGAGCATGTTTTGGGTCTGTATCTTGAAAAGATTCTAACTAGGAGTAGGGATGTACAGATAGCTTCTGGGACCCAAAAATACCGAATTTTCGGGTATTTTGAGCCAGAATTTGAGATATAAACGGGTACAGAAGATGCATCCACATATCAACTTTGGACACTTAAAATATCGATTTTCAGCATGTTTTGGGCCTGTATTTTGAAAACATTCTAGCACTGAGTAGGCATGTACAGATCGCTTCTGGGACCCCAAAATATCGAGTTTTTGGGTGTTTTGGACCTGAATTTGAGATATCGACTTTCGGCACCTAAAATATCGATTATTAGCATGTTTTGGGCCTATATTTTGAAAATATTCTAGCACATAGTAGGCATGTACAGATCGCTTCTGGGACCCCAAAATATCGAATTTTCGGGTGTTTTGACCCTGAATTTGAGATATAAACGGGTACAGAAGATTCATGCACATATTGACATTGGGCACCTAAAATATCAATTTTCAGCATGTTTTGGGCCTGTATTTTGAAAATACTCTAACTAGGAGTAGGCATGTACAGATCGTTTCTGGGACCCAAAAAATATCGAATTTTCGGGTGTTTTGAGCCTGAATTTGAGATATAAAAGGGTACAGAAGATGCATGCACATATCGACTTTGGACACTTAAAATATCGATTTTTATCATGTTTTGAGCCTATATTTTGAAAACATTCTAGCACTGACTAGACATGTACAGATCGCTTCTGGGACCCAAAATTATCGATTTTTCGGGTGTTTTGAGGTTGAATTTGAGATATAAACGAGTGCAGAAGATGCATACACATGTTCAATTTGGGTACCTAAAATATCGATTTTTAGCATGTTTTGGGCCTGCATCTGAGTAGGCATGTACAGATAGCTTCTGGGACCCCAAAATTTCGAATTTTCGGGTGTTTTGAGCCTGAATTTGAGATATAAACGGGTACAGAAGATGCATTCACATATCGACTTTTGGGCACCTAAAAGATCGATTTTCAGTATGTTTTGGGCATGTATTTTGAAAATACTCTAACACGGAGTAGGCATGTACAGATCACTTCTGGGACCCCAAAATATCGAATTTTCGGGTGTTTTGAGCCTGAATTTGAGATATAAACGGGTACAGATGATGCATGCGCATATCGACTTTGGACACTTAAAATATCGATTTTTAGCATGTTTTGAGCCTATAATTTGAAAAATTTCTTGCACTGAGTAGGCATGTACAGATCGCTTCTGGGACAAAAAAATATCGAATTTTTGGGTGTTTTGAGGTTAAATTTGGGATATAAACGTGTACAGAAGATGCATTTACATATCGACTTTGGGCACCTAAAAGATCGATTTTCAGTATGTTTTGAGCCTATATTTTGAAAATATTCTAACACGGAGTAGGCATGTACAGTTTGCTTCTGGGACCCCAAAATATCGAATTTTCGGGTGTTTTGGGCCTGAATTTGAGATATCGACTTTGGGGACCTAAAATATCGATTTTTAGCATGTTTTGGGCCTATATTTTGAAAATATTCTAGCACTAAGTAGGCATGTACAGATCGCTTCAGGGACCCAAAAATATCGAATTTTCGGGTGTTTTGAGGTTGAATTTGGGAAATAAACGGGTGCAGAAGATGCATACACATGTTGACTTTGGTCACCTAAAATATCGATTTTCAGCTTGCTTTGGGCCTGCATTTTGAAAATACTCTAACACGGAGTAAGCAAGTACAGATCGCTTCTGGGACCCCAAAATATCGAATTTTCGGGTGTTTTGAGCCTGAATTTGAGATATAAACGGGTACAGAAGATGAATGCACATATCGACTTTTGGGCACCTAAAATATCGATTTTGAGCATGTTTTGGGTCTGTATCTTGAAAAGATTCTAACTAGGAGTAGGGATGTACAGATCGCTTCTGGGACCCAAAAATACCGAATTTTCGGGTGTTTTGAGCCTGAATTTGAGATATAAACGGGTACAGAAGATGCATGCACATATCGACTTTGGACACTTAAAATATCGATTTTTAGCATGTTTTGGGCCTGTATTTTGAAAACATTCTAGCACAGAGTAGGCATGTACAGATCGCTTCTGGGACCACAAAATATCGAATTTTCGGGTGTTTTCAGCCTGAATTTGATATATAAACGGGTACAGAAGATGCATGCACATATCGACTTTGGGCACCTAAAATATCGATTTTCAGCATGTTTTGGGCCTGTATTTTGAAAACATTCTAGCACTGACTAGACATGTACAGATCGCTTCAGGGACCCAAAATTATCAAATTTTCGGGTGTTTTGAGGTTGAATTTGAGATATAAACGAGTGCAAAAGATGCATACACATGTTGACTTTGGGCACCTAAAATATCGATTTTCAGCATGTTTTGGGCCTGCATCTGAGTAGGCATGTACAGATCGCTTCTGGGACCCCAAAATATCGAATTTCGGGTGTTTGGAGCCTGAATTTGAGATATAAACGGGTACAGAAGATGCATGCACATATCGACTTTTGGGCACCTAAAAGATCGATTTTCAGTATGTTTTGGGCCTGTAATTTGAAAATACTCTAATACGGAGTAGGCATGGACAGTTCGCTTCTGGGATCCAAATATATCGAATTTTCTGGTGTTTTGGGCCTGAATTTGAGATATCGACTTTGGGGACCTAAAATATTGATTTCTAGCATGTTTTGGGCCTATATTTTGAAAATATTCTAGCACTAAGTAGGCATGTACAGATCACTTCTGGGACCCCAAAATATCGAATTTTCGGGTGTTTTGAGGTTGAATTTGAGATATAAACGGGTGCAGAAGATGCATACACATGTTGACTTTGGTCACCTAAAATATCGATTTTCAGCTTGTTTTGGGCCTGTATTTTGAAAATACTCTAACACGGAGTAAGCAAGTACAGATCGCTTCTGGGACCCCAAACTATCGAATATTCGGGTGTTTTGAGCCTGAATTTGAGATATAAACGGATACAGAAGATGCATCTACATATCGACTTTTGGGCATCTAAAAGATCGATTTTCAGTATGTTTTGGGCCTGTATATTGAAAATACTCTAACACAGAGTAGGCATGTACAGATCGCTGCTGGGACCCCAAAATATCGAATTTTTGTGTGTTTTTGGCCTGAATTTGAGATATCGACTTTGGGCACCTAAAATATCGATTTTTAGCATGTTTTGGGCCTATATTTTGAAAATATTCTAGCGCTGAGTGCCTGTACAGATCGCTTCTGGGACCCCAAAATATCGAATTTTCGGGTGTTTTGAGCCTGAATTTGAGATATAAACGGGTATTGAAGATGCAAGCACATATCGACTTTTAGGCACCTAAAATATCGATTTTGAGCATGTTTTGTGTCTGTATCTTGAAAAGATTCTAACTAGGAGTAGGGATGTACAGATCGCTTCTGGGACCCAAAAATACCGAATTTTCGGGTGTTTTGAGCCTGAATTTGAGATATAAACGGGTACAGAAGATGCATCCACATATCAACTTTGGGCACTTAAAATATCGATTTTCAGCATGTTTTGGGCCTGTATTTTGAAAACATTCTAGCACTGAGTAGGCATGTACAGATCGCTTCTGGGACCCCAAAATATCGAGTTTTTGGGTGTTTTGGACCTAAATTTGAGATATCGACTTTCGGCACCTAAAATATCGATTTTTAGCATGTTTTGGGCCTATACTTTGAAAATATTCTAGCACTGAGTAGGCATGTACAGTTCGCTTCTGGGACCCCAAAATATCGAATTTTAGGGTGTTTTGGGCCTGAATTTGAAATATTGACTTTGGGCACCTAAAATACCGATTTTTAGCATGTTTTGGGCCTATATTTTGAAAATATTCTAGCACTAAGTAGGCATGTACATATCACTTCTGGGACCCCAAAATATCGAATTTTCGGGTGTTTTGAGGTTAAATTTGGAATATAAACGGGTACAGAAGATGCATTTACATATCGACTTTTGGGCACCTAAAAGATCGATTTTCAGTATGTTTTGAGCCTGTATTTTGAAAATACTCTAACACTGAGTAGGCATGTACAGTTCGCTTCTTGGACCCCAAAATATCGAATTTTCGGGTGTTTTGGGTCTGAATTTGAGATATCGACTTTGGGGACCTAAAATATCGATTTTAGCATGTTTTGGGCATATATTTTGAAAATATTCTAGCACTTAGTAGGCATGTACAGATCACTTCTGGGACCCAACAATATCGAATTTTCGGGTGTTTTGTGCCTGAATTTGAGATATAAACGAGTACAGAAGATGGATGCACATATTGACTTTGGGCACCTAAAATATCGATTTATTAGCATGTTTTGGGCCTGTATTTTGAAAAAACTCTAACTAGGAGTAGGCATGTACAGATCGCTTCTGGGAACCAAAATTATCAAATTTTCGGGTGTTTTGAGGTTGAATTTGAGATATAAACGAGTGCAGAAGATGCATACACATGTTGACTTTGGGCACCTAAAATATCGATTTTCAGCATGTTTTGGGCCTGCATCTGAGAAGGCATGTACAGATCGCTTCTGGGACCCCAAAATATCGAATTTTCGGGTGTTTTGAGCCTGAATTTGAGATATAAACGGGTACAGAAGATTCATCTACATATCGACTTTTGGGCACCTAAAAGATCGATTTTCAGTATGTTTTGGACCTGTATATTAAAAATACTCTAACACGGAGTAGGCATGTACAGATCGCTTCTGGGACCCCAAATATCGAATTTTTGGGTATTTTTGGCCTGAATTTCAGATATCGACTTTGGGCACCTAAAATATCGATTTTTAGCATGTTTTGGCCCTATATTTTGAAAATATTCTAGCACTGAGTAGGCATGTACAGATCGCTTCTGGGACCCCAAAATATCGAATTTTCGGGTGTTTTGAGCCTGAATTTGAGATATAAACGGGTACTGAAGATGCATGCACATATCGACTTTTGGGCACCTAAAATATCGATTTTGAGCATGTTTTGGGTCTGTATCTTGAAAACATTCTAACTAGAAGTAGGGATGTACAGATCGCTTCTGGGACACAAAAATACCGAATTTTCGGGTGTTTTGAGCCTGAATTTGAGATATAAACGGGTACAGAAGATGCATGCACATATCGACTTTGGACACTTAAAATATCGATTTTCAGCACGTTTTTGGGCCTGTATTTTGAAAACAATCTAGCACTGAGGAGGCATGTACAGATCGCTTCTGGGACCCCAAAATATCGAGTTTTTGGGTGTTTTGGACCTGAATTTGAGATATCGACTTTGGGCACCTAAAATATCGATTTTTAGCATATTTTGGGCCTATATTTTGAAAATATTCTAGCACTGAGTAGGCATGTACAGATCGCTTCTGGGACCCCTCCAAAATATCGAATTTTCGGGTGTTTTGAGCGTGAATTTGAGATTTAAACGGGTACAGAAGATGCAAGCACATATTGAGTTTGGGCACCTAAAATATCGATTTTCAGCATGTTTTGGGCCTGTATTTTGAAAATACTCTAACTAGGAGTAGGCATGTACAGATCGCTTCTGGGACCCAAAAATATCGCATTTTCGGGTGTTTTAAGCCTGAATTTGAGATATAAACGGGTACAGAAGATGCATGCACATATTGACTTTGGACACTTAAAATATCGATTTTTAGCATGTTTTGAGTCTATTTTGAAAATACTCTAACACGGAGTAGGCATGTACAGTTCGCTTCTGGGAACCCAAAATATCGAATTTTCGTGTGTTTTGAGCCTGAATTTGAGATATAAACGGGTACAGAAGATGCATCCACATATCGACTTTTGGGCACCTAATAGATCTATTTTCAGTATGTTTTGGGCCTGTATATTGAAAATACTGTAACTAGGAGTAGGCATGTACAGTTCGCTTCAGGGACCCCAAAATATCGAATTTTAGGTTGTTTTGGGCCTGAATTTGAGATATCGACTTTGGGCACCTAAAATATCGATTTTTAGCATGTTTTGGGTCTGTATCTTGAAAACATTCTAACTAGGAGTAGGGATGTACAGATCGCTTCTGAGACCCCAAAATATCGAATTTTCGAGTGATTGGATCATGAATTTGAGATATAAACGGGTACAGAAGATGCACCTAAAAGATCGATTTTCAGTAGGTTTTGGGCCTGTATTTTGAAAATACTCTAACACGGAGTAGGCATGTACAGTTCGCTTCTGGGACCCCAAAATATCTAATTTTAGGGTGTTTTGGGCCTGAATTTGAGATATCGACTTTGGGCACCTAAAATATCGATTTTTAGTATGTTTTGAGCCTATATTTTGAAAATATTCTACCACTAAGTAGGCATGTACAGATCACTTCTGGGACCCCAAAATATCGAATTTTCGGGTGTTTTGAGCCTTAATTTGAGATATAAACAGGTACAGATGATGCATGCACATATCGACTTTGGACACTTAAAATATCGATTTTTAGCTTGTTTTGGGCCTGTATTTTGGAAATACTCTAACACGGAGTAAGCAAGTACAGATCGCTTCTGGGAACCCAAAATATCGAATTTTCGGGTGTTTTGAGCTTGAATTTGAGATATAAACGGGTACAGAAGATGCATCCACATATCGACTTTTGGGCACCTAATAGATCTATTTTCAGTATGTTTTGGGCCTGTATATTGAAAATACTCTATCACGGAGTAGGCATGTACAGATCGCTTGAGGGACCCCAAAATATCGAATTTTTGGGTGTTTTTGGCCTGAATTTGAGATATCGACTTTGGGCACCTAAAATATCGATTTTTAGCATGTTTTGGGCCTATATTTTGAAAATATTCTAACACTGAGTAGGCATGTACAGATCGCTTCTGGGACCCCAAAATATCGAATTTTCGGGTGTTTTGAGCCTGAATTTGAGATATAAACGGGTACAGATGATTCATGCACATATCGACTTTGGACACTTAAAATATCGATTTTTAGCATGTTTTGAGCCTATATTTTGAAAACATTCTAGCACTGACTAGACATGTACAGATCGCTTCTGGGACCCAAAATTATCAAATTTTCGGGTGTTTTGAGGTTGAATTTGAGATAAAAACGAGTGCAGAAGATGCATACACATGTTGAATTTGGGCACCTACAATATCGATTTTCAGCATGTTTTGGGCCTGCATCTGAGCAGTCATGTACAGATCGCTTCTGGGACCCCAAAATATCGAATTTTCGGGTGTTTGGAGCCTGAATTTGAGATATAAACGGGTACAGAAGATACATACACATATCGACTTTTGGGCACCTAAAATATCGATTTTCAGTATGTTTTGGGCCTGTATTTTGAAAATACTCTAACACGGAGTAGGCATGTACAGATAGCTTCTGGGACCCCAAAACATCGAATTTTTGGGTGTTTTTGGCCTGAATTTGAGATATCGACTTTGGGCACCTAAAATATCGATTTTTAGCATGTTTTGGGCCTATATTTTGAAAATATTCTAGCACTGAGTAGGCATGTACAGATCGCTTCTGGGACCCCAAAATATCGAATTTTCGGGTGTTTTGAGCCTGAATTTGAGATATAAACGTGTACAGAAGATACATGCACATATCGACTTTTGGGCACCTAAAATATCGATTTTGAGCATGTTTTGGGTCTGTATCTTGAAAACATTCTAACTAGGAGTAGGGATGTACAGATCGCTTCTGGGACCCTAAAATACCGAATTTTTGGGTGTTTTGAGCCTGAATTTGAGATATAAACGGGTACAGAAAATGCATGCACATATCGACTTTAGGGCACCTAAAAGATCGATTTGCACTATGTTTTGGCCTGTATTTTGAAAATACTCTAACACGGAGTAGGCATGTACAGTTCGCTTCTGGGACCCCTAAATATCGAATTTTAGGGTGTTTTGGTCCTGAATTTGAGATATCGACTTTGGGCACCGAAAATATCGATTTTTAGCATTTTTTGGGCCTATATTTTGAAAATATTCTAGCACTAAGTAGGCATGTACAAATCACTTCAGGGACCCCGAAATATCGAATTTTCGGGTAATTTGAGCTTGATTTTGAGATATAAACGGGAACAGATGATACATGCACATATCGACTTTGGACACTTAAAATATCGATTTTTAGCATGTTTTGAGCCTATATTTTGAAAAAATTCTAGCACTGAGTAGGCATGTACAGATCGCCTCTGGCACCCAAAAATATCGAATTTTCGGGTGTTTGGAGGTTAAATTTGGGATATAAACGGGTACAGAAGATGCATTTACATATCGACTTTTGGGCACCTAAAAGATCGATTTTCAGTATGTTTTGAGCCTGTATTTTGAAAATACTCTAACACGGAGTTGGTATGTCCAGTTCGCTTCTGGGACCCCAAAATATCGATTTTTCTGGTGTTTTGGGCCTGAATTTGAGATATCGACTTTCGGCACCTAACATATCGATTTTTAACATGTTTTGGGCCTATATTTTGAAAATATTCTAGGACTAAGTAGGCATGTACAGATCGCTTCTGGCACCCCAAAATATCGAATTTTCGGGTGTTTTGAGCTTGAATTTGAGATATAAACGGGTAGAGAAGATGCATGCACATATCGACTTTGGACACTTAAAATATCGAATTTTAGCATGTTTTGGGTCTGTATCTTGAAAACATTCTAACTAGGAGTAGGGATGTACAGATCGCTTCTGGGACCCAAAAATACCGAATTTTCGGGTGTTTTGAGCCTGAATTTGAGATATAAACGGGTACAGAAGATGCATGCACATATCGACTTTAGGGCACCTAAAAGATCGATTTGCAGTATGTTTTGGCCTGTATTTTGAAAATACTCTAACACGGAGTAGGCATGTACAGTTCGCTTCTGGGACCCCTAAATATCGAATTTTAGGGTGTTTTGGGCCTGAATTTGAGATATCGACTTTGGGCACCGAAAATATCGATTTTTAGCATTTTTTGGGCCTATATTTTGAAAATATTCTAGCACTAAGTAGGCATGTACAAATCACTTCAGGGACCCCGAAATATCGAATTTTCTGGTTATTTGAGCCTGAATTTGAGATATAAACGGGAACAGATGATGCATGCACATATCGACTTTGGACACTTAAAATATCGATTTTTAGCATGTTTTGAGCCTATATTTTGAAAAAAATTCTAGCACTGAGTAGGCATGTACAGATCGCCTCTGGCACCCAAAAATATCGAATTTTCGGGTGTTTGGAGGTTAAATTTGGGATATAAACGGGTACAGAAGATGCATTTACATATCGACTTTTGGGCACCTAAAAGATCGATTTTCAGCATGTTTTGGGCCTGCATCTGAGTACAGATCGCTTCTCGGACCCCAAAATATCGAATTTTCGGGTGTTTGGAGCCTGAATTTGAGATATAAACGGGTACAGAAGATGCATGCACATATCGACTTTTGGGCACCTAAAAGATCGATTTTCAGTATGTTTTGGGCTTGTATTTTGAAAATACTCTAACACGGAGTAGGCATGTACAGATAGCTTCTGGGACCCCAAAACATCGAATTTTTGGGTGTTTTTGGCCTGAATTTGAGATATCGACTTTGGGCACCTAAAATATCGATTTTTAGCATGTTTTGGGCCTATATTTTGAAAATATTCTAGCACTGAGTAGGCATGTACAGATCGCTTCTGGGACCCAAAAATATCGAATTTTCAGGTGTTTTGAGCCTGAATTTGAGATATAAACGGGTACAGAAGATTCATGCACATATCGACTTTGGACACTTAAAATATCGATTTTTAGCATGTTTTGAGCCTATATTTTGAAAACATTCTAGCACTGACTAGACATGTACAGATCCCTTTTGGGACCCAAAATTATCAAATTTTCGAGTGTTTTGAGGTTGAATTTGAGATATAAACGAGTGCAGAAGATACATACACATGTTGAATTTGGGCACCTACAATATCGATTTTCAGCATGTTTTGGGCCTGCATCTGAGCAGTCATGTACAGATCGCTTCTGGGAACCCAAAATATCGAATTTTCGGGTGTTTGGAGCCTGAATTTGAGATATAAACGGGTACAGAAGATACATACACATATCGACTTTTGGGCACCTAAAATATCGATTTTCAGTATGTTTTGGGCCTGTATTTTGAAAATACTCTAACATGGAGTAGGCATGTACAGATAGCTTCTGGGACCCCAAAACATCGAATTTTTGGGTGTTTTTGGCCTGAATTTGAGATATCGACTTTGGTCACCTAAAATATCGATTTTTAGCATGTTTTGGGCCTATATTTTGAAAATATTCTAGCACTGAGTAGGCATGTACAGATCGCTTCTGGGACCCCAAAATATCGAATTTTCGGGTGTTTTGAGCTTGAATTTGAGATATAAACGTGTACAGAAGATACATGCACATATCGACTTTTGGGCACCTAAAATATCGATTTTGAGCATGTTTTGGGTCTGTATCTTGAAAACATTCTAACTAGGAGTAGGGATGTACAGATCGCTTTTGGGACCCAAAAATACCGAATTTTCGGGTGTTTTGAGCCTGAATTTGAGATATAAACGGGTACAGAAGATGCATGCACATATCGACTTTAGGGCACCTAAAAGATCGATTTGCAGTATGTTTTGGCCTGTATTTTGAAAATACTCTAACACGGAGTAGGCATGTACAGTTCGTTTCTGGGACCCCTAAATATCGAATTTTAGGGTGTTTTGGGCCTGAATTTGAGATATCGACTTTGGGCACCGAAAATATCGATTTTTAGCATTTTTTGGGCCTATATTTTGAAAATATTCTAGCACTAAGTAGGCATGTACAAATCACTTCAGGGACCCCGAAATATCGAATTTTCGGGTAATTTGAGCCTGAATTTGAGATATAAACGGGAACAGATGATGCATGCACATATCGACGTTGGACACATAAAATATCGATTTTTAGCATGTTTTGAGCCTATATTTTGAAAAAATTTTAGCACTGAGTAGGCATGTACAGATCGCCTCTGGCACCCAAAAATATCGAATTTTCGGGTGTTTGGAGGTTAAATTTGGGATATAAACGGGTACAGAAGATGCATTTACATATCGACTTTTGGGCACCTAAAAGATCGATTTTCAGTATGTTTTGAGCCTGTATTTTGAAAATACTCTAACACGGAGTTGGTATGTCCAGTTCGCTTCTGGGACCCCAAAATATCGATTTTTCTGGTGTTTTGGGCCTGAATTTGAGATATCGACTTTGGGCACCTAACATATCGATTTTTAACATGTTTTGGGCCTATATTTTGAAAATATTCTAGGACTAAGTAGGCATGTACAGATCGCTTCTGGCACCCCAAAATATCGAATTTTCGGGTGTTTTGAGCTTGAATTTGAGATATAAACGGGTAGAGAAGATGCATGCACATATCGACTTTGGACACTTAAAATATCGAATTTTAGCATGTTTTGAGCCTATATTTTGAAAACATTCTAGCACTGACTAGACATGTACAGATCGCTTCTGGGACCCAAAATTATCAAATTTTCGGGTGTTTTGAGGTTGAATTTGAGATATAAACGAGTGCAGAAGATGCATACACATGTTGACTTTGGGCACCTAAAATATCGATTTTCAGCATGTTTTGGGCCTGCATCTGAGTACAGATCGCTTTTGGGACCCCAAAATATCGAATTTTCGGGTGTTTGGAGCCTGAATTTGAGATATAAACGGGTACAGAAGATGCATGCACATATCGACTTTTGGGCACCTAAAAGATCGATTTTCAGTATGTTTTGGGCTTGTATTTTGAAAATACTCTAACACGGAGTAGGCATGTACAGTTCGTTTCTGGGACCCCAAAATATCGAATTTTCGGGTGTTTTGGGCCTGAATTTGAAATATCGACTTTGGGCACCTAATATATCGATTTTTAGCATGTTTTGGGCCTATATTTAAAAAATATTCTAGCACTGAGTAGGCATGTACAGATCGCTTCTGGGACCCCAAAATATCGAATTTTCGGGTGTTTTGAGCCTGAATTTGTGATATAAACGGGTACAGAAGATGAATGCACATATCGACTTTTGGGCGCCTAAAATATCGATTTTGAGCATGTTTTGGGTATGTATCTTGAAAACATTCTAACTAGGAGTAGGGATGTACAGATCGCTTCTAGGACCCAAAAAAAAAACGAATTTTCGGGTGTTTTGAGCTTGAATTTGAGATATAAACGGGTACAGAAGATACATGCACATTTCGACTTTGGACACTTAAAATATCGATTTTCAGCATGTTTTGGGCCTGTATTCTGAAAACATTCTCGCACTGAGTAGGCATGTACAGATCGCTTCTGGGACCCCAAAATATCAAGTTTTTGGGTGTTTTGGACCTGAATTTGAGATATCGACTTTTGGCACCTAAAATATCGATTTTGAGCATGTTTTGGGTCTGTATCTTGAAAACATTCTAACTAGGAGTAGGGATGTACAGATCGCTTCTAGGACCCAAAAATACCGATTTTTCGGGTGTTTTGAACCTGAATTTGAGATATAAACGGGTACAGAAGATGCATGCACATATTGACTTTGGGCACCTAAAATATCGATTTTCAGCATGTTTTGGGCCTGTATTTTGAAAATACTCTAACTAGGAGTAGGCATGTACAGATCGCTTCTGGGACCCAAAAATATCGAATTTTTGGGTGTTTTCAGCCTGAATTTGAGATATAAACGGGTACAGAAGATGCATCCACATATCGACTTTGGACACTTAAAATATCGATTTTTAGCATGTTTTGAGACTATATTTTGAAAACATTCTAGCACTGACTAGACATGTACAGATCGTTTCTGGGACCCAAAACTATCGAACTTTCGGGTGTTTTGAGGTTGAATTTGAGATATAAACAAGTGCAGAAGATGCATACACATGTTCAATTTGGGTACCTAATATATCGATTTTTAGCATGTTTTGGGCCTGCATCTGAGTAGGCATGTACAGATCGCCTCTGGGACCCAAAAATATCGAATTTTCGGGTGTTTTGAGGTTAAATTTGGGATATAAACAGGTACAGAAGATGCATTTACATATCGACTTTTGGGCACCTAAAAGATCGATTTTCAGTATATTTTGAGCCTGTATTTTGAAAATACTCTAACACGGAGTAGGCATGTACAGTTCGCTTCTGGGACCCCAAAATATCGAATTTTCGGGTGTTTTTGGCCTGAATTTGAGATATCGACTTTGGGGACCTAAAATATTGATTTTTACCATGTTTTGGGACTATATTTTAAAAATATTCTAGCACTAAGTAGGCATGTACAGATCACTTCTGGGACCCCAAAATATCGAATTTTCGGGTGTTTTGGGCCTGAATTTGAGATATCGACTTTGGGGACCTAAAATATCGATTTTTACCATGTTTTGGGACTATATTTTGAAAATATTCTAGCACTAAGTAGGCATGTACAGATCACTTCTGGGATGCCAAAATATAGAATTTTCGGGTGTTTTGAGCCTGAATTTGAGATATAAACGGGTACAGATGATGCATGCACATATCGACTTTGGACACTTATAATATCGATTTTTAGCATGTTTTGAGCCTATATTTTGAAAAAATTCTAGCACTGAGTAGGCATGTACAGATCGCTTCTGGGACCTCAAAATATCGAGTTTTCGGGTGTTTGGAGCCAGAATTTGAGATATAAACGGGTACAGAAGATGCATGCACATATCGACTTTTGGGCACCTAAAAGATCGATTTTCAGTATGTTTTGGGCCTGTAGTTTGAAAATACTCTAACACGGAGTAGGCATGTACAGTTCGCTTCTGGGACCCCAAAATTATCGAATTTTCGGGTGTTTTGAGGTTGAGTTTGAGACATAAACGAGTGCAGAAGATGCATACACATGTTCAATTTGGGTACCTAAAATATCGATTTTTAGCATGTTTTGGGCCTGCATCTGAGTAGACATGTACAGAATGCTTCTGGGACCCCAAAATATCGAATTTTCGGGTGTTTTGAGCCTGAATTTGAGATATAAACGGGTACAGATGATGCATGCACATATCGACTTTGGACACTTAAAATATCGATTTTTAACATGTTTTGATCATATATTTTGAAAATATTCTAGCACTGAGTAGGCATGTACAGATCGCTTCTGGGACCCCAAAATATCGAGTTTTTGGGTGTTTTGGACCTGAATTTGAAATATCGACTTTGGGCACCTAAAATATCGATTTTTAGCATGTTTTGGGCCTATATTTTGAAAATATTCTAGCACTGAGTAGGCATGTACAGATCGCTTCTGGGACCCCAAAATATCGAATTTTCGCGTGTTTTCAGCCTGAATTTGAAATATAAACGGGTACAGATGATGCATGCACATATCGACTTTGGACACTTAAAATATCGATTTTTAACATGTTTTGAGCCTATTTTTTGAAAATATTCTAGCACTGACTAGGCATGTACAGATCGCTTCTGGGACCCAAAAATATCGAATTTTCGGGTGTTTTGAGGTTGAATTTGGGATATAAACTGGTGCAGAAGATGCATACACAAATCGACTTTTGGGCACCTAAAAGATCGATTTTTAGTATGTTTTGGGCCTTTATTTTGAAAATACTCTGACACAGAGTAGGCATGTACAGTTCCCTTCTGGGACCCCAAAATATCGAATTTTCGGGTGTTTTGGGCCTGAATTTGAAATATCGACTTTGGGCACATAAAATATCGATTTTTAGCATGTTTTGGGCCTATATTTTGAAAATATTCTAGCACTGAGTAGGCATGTACAGATCGCTTCTGGGACCCAAAAATATCGAATTTTCGGGGGTTTTGAGGTTAAATTTGGGATATAAAAGGGTACAGAGGATGCATTTACATATCGACTTTTGGGCACCTAAAAGATCTATTTTCAGTATGTTTTGAGCCTGTATTTTGAAAATACTCAAACACGGAGTAGGCAGGTACAGTTCGATTCTGGGACCTCAAAATATCGAATTTTCGGGTGTTTTTTCGCCTGAATTTGAGATATCGACTTTGGGGACCTAAAATATCGATTTTTAGCATGTTTTGAGCCTATATTTTGAAAAAATTATAGCACTGAGTAGGCATGTACAGTTCGCTTCTGGGACCCAAAAATATCGAATTTTCGGGTATTTTGAGCCTGAATTTGAGGTATAAACGGGTACAGATGATGCATGCACATATCGACTTTTGGGCACCTAAAATATCGATTTTCAGCTTGTTTTGGGCCTGTATTTTGAAAATACTCTAACACGGAGTAAGCAAGTACAGATCGCTTCTCGGACCACAAAATATCGAATTTTAGGGTGTTTTGAGCCGGAATTTGAGATATAAACGGGTACAGAAGATGCATGCACATATCGACTTTTGGGCACCTAAAATATCGATTTTGAGCATGTTTTGGGTCTGTATCTTGAAAACATTCTAACTAGGAGTAGGGATGTACAAAATGCTTCTGGGACCCAAAAATACCGAATTTTCGGGTGTTTTGAGCCTGAATTTGAGATATAAACGGGTACAGAAGATTCATGCACATATTGACTTTGGACACTTAAAATATCGATTTTCAGCATGTTTTGGGCCTGTATTTTGAAAATACTCTAACACGGAGTAAGCAAGTACAGATCGCTTCTGGGACCCCAAAATATCGAATTTTCGGGTGTATCGAGCATGAATTTTAGATATAAACGGGTACAGATGATGCATGCACATATCGACTTTTGGGCACATAAAAGATCGATTTTTAGTATGTTTTGGGCCTTTATTTTGAAAATACTCTGACACGGAGTAGGCATGTACAGTTCCCTTCTGGGACCCGAAAATATCGAATTTTCGGGTGTTTTGGGCCTGAATTTGAAATATCGACTTTGGGCACCTAAAATATCGATTTTTAGCATGTTTTGGGCCTATATTTTGAAAATATTCTAGCACTGAGTAGGCATGTACAGATCGCTTCTGGGACCCCAAAATATCGAATTTTCGCGTGTTTTCAGCCTGAATTTGAGATATAAACGGGTACAGATAATGCATGCACATATCGACTTTGGACACTTAAAATATCGATTTTTAACATGTTTTGAGCCTATATTTTGAAAATATTCTAGCACTGACTAGGCATGTACAGATCGCTTCTGGGACCCAAAAATATCAAATTCTCGTTGTTTTGAGGTTGAATTTGGGATATAAACTGGTGCAGAAGATGCATACACAAATCGACTTTTGGGCACCTAAAAGATCGATTTTTAGTATGTTTTGGGCCTTTATTTTGAAAATACTCTGACACGGAGTAGGCATGTACAGTTCCCTTCTGGGACCCCAAAATATAGAATTTTCGGGTGTTTTGGGCCTGAATTTGAAATATCGACTTTGGGCACCTAAAATATCGATTTTTAGCATGTTTTGGGCCTATATTTTGAAAATATTCTAACATTGAGTAGACATGTACAGATCGCTTCTGGGACCCCAAAATATCGAATTTTCGGGTATTTTGAGCCTGAATTTGAGGTATAAACGGGTACAGAAGATGCATGCACATATCGACTTTTGGGCACCTAAAATATCGATTTTGAGCATTTTTTTTGTCTGTTTCTTGAAAACATTCTAACTAGGAGAAGGCATGTACAGATCGCTTCTGGGAACCCAAAATATCGAATTTTTGGGTGTTTTGTGCCTGAATTTGAGATATAAACGGGTACAGAAGATGCATGCACATATCGACTTTGGACACTTAAAATATCGGTTTTTTAGCATGTTTTGGGCCTGTATTTTAAAAAACATTCTAGCACTGAGTAGGCATGTACAGATCGCTTCTGGGACCCCAAAATATCGATTTTTTGGGTGTTTTGGACCTGAATTTGAGATATCAACTTTGGGCACCTAAAATATCGATTTATAGCATGTTTTGGGCCTATATTTTGAAAATATTCTAGCACTGAGTAGGCATCTACAGATCGCTTCTGGGACCCCAAAATATCGAATTTTCAAGTGTTTTGAGCCTGAATTTGAGATATAAACGGGTACAGAAGAAGCATGCACATATTGACTTTGGGCACCTAAAATATCGATTTTCAGCATGTTTTGGGCCTGTATATTGAAAATACTCTAACTATGAGTAGGCATGTACAGATCGCTTCTGGGACCCAAAATTATCAAATTTTCGGGTGTTTTGAGGTTGAATTTGAGATATAAACGAGTGCAGAAGATGCATAAACATGTTAAATTTGGGTACCTAAAATATCGATTTTTACCATGTTTTGGGCCTGCATCTGAGTAGGCATGTACAGATCGCTTCTGGGACCCCAAAATATCGAATTTTCGGGCTTTTTGAGCCTGAATTTGAGATATAAACGGGTACAGAAGATGCATCCACATATCGACTTTGGACACTTAAAATATCGATTTTCAGCATGTTTTGGGCCTGTATTTTGAAAACATTCTAGCTCTGAGTAGGCATGTACAGATCACTTCTGGGACATCAAAATATCGAGTTTTTGGGTGTTTTGGACCTGAATTTGAGATATCGACTTTGGGCACCTAAAATATCGATTTTTAGCATGTTTTGGGCCTATATTTTGAAAATATTCTAGCACTGAGTAGGCATGTACAGATCGCTTCTGGGACCCCAAAATATCGAATTTTCGGGTGTTTTGAGCCTGAATTTGAGATATAAACGGGTACAGAAGAGGCATGCACATATTGACTTTGGTCACCTAAAATATCGATTTTCAGCATGTTTTGGGCCTGTATTTTGAAAATACTCTAACTAGGAGTAGGCATGTAGAGATCGCTTCTGGGACCCAAATATTTCGAATTTTCGGGTGTTTTGAGCCTGAATTTGAGATATAAACGGGTACAGAAGATGCATGCACATATCGACTTTGGACATTTAAAATATCGATTTTTATCATGTTTTGAGCCTATATTTTGAAAAAATTCATAGCACTGACTAGACATGTACAGATCGCTTCTGGGACCCAAAATTATCAAATTTTCGGGTGTTTTGAGGTTGAATTTGAGATATAAACGAGTGCTGAAGATGCATAAACATGTTGACTTTGGGCACCTAAAATATCGATTTTCAGCATGTTTTGGGCCTGCATCTGAGTAGGCATGTACAGATCGTTTCTGGGACCCCAAAATATCGAATTTTCGGGTGTTTTGAGCCTGAATTTGAGATATAAACGGGTACAGAAGATGCATGCACATATCGACTTTTGGGCACCTAAAAGATCGATTTTCAGTATGTTTTGGGCCTGTATTTTGAAAATACTCTAACACGGAGTAGGCATGTACAGTTCGCTTCTGGGACCCCAAAATATCGAATTTTATGGTGTTTTTGGCCTGAATTTGAGATAATGACTTTGGGCACCTAAAATATCGATTTTTAGCATGTTTTGGGCCTATATTTTGAAAATATTCTAGCACTAAGTAGGCATGTACAGATCACTTCTGGGACCCCAAAATATCGAATTTTCGGGTGTTTTGAGCCTGAATTTGTTATATAAACGGGTACAGATGATGCATGCACATATCGACTTTGGACACTTAAAATATCGATTTTTAGCATGTTTTAAGCCTATATTTTGAAAAAATTCTAGCACTGAGTAGGCATGTACAGATCGCTTCTGGGACCCAAAAATATCGAATTTTCGGGTGTTTTGTGGTTAAATTTGGGATATAAACGGGTACAGAAGATGCATTTACATATCGACTTTTGGGCACCTAAAAGATCGATTTTCAGTATGTTTTGAGCCTGTATTTTGAAAATACTCAAACACAGAGTAGGCTTGTACAGTTCGCTTCTGGGATCCCAAAACATCGAATTTTCGGGTGTTTTGGGCCTGAATTTGAGATATCGACTTCGCGGACCTAAAATATCGATTTTTAGCATGTTTTGGGCCTATATTTTGAAAATATTCTAGCACTGAGTAGGCATGTACAGATCGCTTCTGGGACCCCAAAATATCGAATTTTCGGGTGTTTTGAGCCTGAATTTGAGATATAAACGGGTACAGAAGATGCATGCACATATCGACTTTTGGGAACCTAAAATATCGATTTTGAGCATGTTTTGGGTCTGTATCTTGAAAACATTCTAACTAGGAGTACGGATGTACAGATCGCTTCTGGGACCCAAAAATACCGAATTTTCGGGTGTTTTGAGCCTGAATTTGAGATATAAACGGGTACAGAAGATGCATGCACATATCGACTTTGGACACTTAAAATATCGATTTTCAGCATGTTTTGGGCCTGTATTTTGAAAACATTCTAGCTCTGAGTAGGCATATACAGATCGCTTCTGGGACCCCAAAATATCGAGTTTTTAGGTGTTTTGGACCTGAATTTGAGATATCGACTTTGGGCATTTAAAATATCGATTTTTAGCATGTTTTGGGCCTATATTTTGAAAATATTCTAGCACTGAGTAGGCATGTACAGATCGCTTCTGGGACCCAAAAATATCGAAATTTCGGGTGTTTTGAGCCTGAATTTGAGATATAAACGGGTACAGAAGATGCATGCACATATTGACTTTGGTCACCTAAAATATCGATTTTCAGCATGTTTTGGGCCTGTATTTTGAAAATACTCTACCTAGGAGTAGGCATGTACAGATAGCTTCTGGGACCCAAATATATCGAATTTTCGGGTGTTTTGAGCCTGAATTTGAGATATATACGGGTACAGAAGATGCATGCACATATCGACATTGGACACTTAAAATATCGATTTTTAGCATGTTTTGAGCCTATATTTTGAAAAAATTCTGGCACTGACGAGACATGTACAGATCGCTTCTGGGACCTAAAATTATCAAATTTTCGTGTGTTTTGAGGTTGAATTTGAGATATAAACGAGTGCTGAAGATGCATAAACATGTTGACTTTGGGCACCTAAAATATCGATTTTCAGCATGTTTTGGGCCTGCATCTGAGTAGGCATGTACAAATCGCTTCTGGGAACCCAAAATATCGAATTTTCGGGTGTTTGGAGCCTGAATTTGAGATATAAACGGGTACAGAAGATGCATGCACATATCGACTTTTGGGCACCTAAAAGATCGATTTTCAGTATGTTTTGGGCCTGTATTTTGAAAATCCTCTGACACGGAGTAGGCATGTACAGTTCGCTTCTGGGACCCCAAAATATCGAATTTTCGGGTGTTTAGGGCCTGAATTTGAAATATCGACTTTGGGCACCTAAAATATCGATTTTAAGCATGTTTTGGGCCTATATTTTGAAAATATTCTAGCACTGAGTAGGCATGTACAGATCGCTTCTGGGACCCAAAAATACCGAATTTTCGGGTGTTTTGAGTTTGAATTTGAGATATAAACGGGTACACAAGATGCATACACATATTAACTTTGGGCACCTAAAATATAGATTTTCAGCATGTTTTGGGCCTGTATTTTGAAAATACTCTATCTAGGAGTAGGCATGTACAGATCGCTTCTGGGACCCAAATATATCGAAATTTAGGGTGTTTTGAGCCTGAATTTGAGATATAAACGGGTACAGAAGATGCATGCACATATCGACTTTGGACACTTAAAATATCGATTTTTAGCATGTTTTGAGCCTATATTTTGAAAACTTTCTAGCACTGACTAGACATGTACAGATCGCTTCTGGGACCCAAAATTATAGAATTTTCGGGTGTTTTGAGGTTGAATTTGAGATATAAACGAGTGCTGAAGATGCATAAACATGTTGACTTTGGGCACCTAAAATAACGATTTTCAGCATGTTTTGGGCCTGCATCTGAGTAGGTATGTACAGATGGTTTCTGGGACCCCAAAATATCGAATTTTCGGGTGTTTTGAGCCTGAATTTGAGATATAAACGGGTACAGAAGATGCATTTACATATCGACTTTTGGGCACCTAAAAGATCGATTTTCAGTATGTTTTGGGCCTGTATTTTGAAAATACTCTAACACGGAGTAGGCATGTACAGTTCGCTTCTGGGACCCCAAAATATCGAATTTTAGGGTGTTTTTGGCCTGAATTTGAGATATCGACTTTGGGCACCTAAAATATCGATTTTTAGCATGTTTTGGGCCTATATTTTGAAAATATTCTAGCACTAAGTAGGCATGTACAGATCACTTGTGGGACCCCAAAATATCGAATTTTCGGGTGTTTTGAGCCTGAAATTTTCATATAAACGGGTACAGATGATGCATGCACATATCGACTTTGGACACTTAAAATATCGATTTTTAGCATGTTTTAAGCCTATATTTTGAAAAAATTCTAGCACTGAGTAGGTATGTACAGATCGCTTCTGGGACCCAAAAATATCGAATTTTCGGGTGTTTTGTGGTTAAATTTGGGACATAAACGGGTACAGAAGATGCATTTACATATCGACTTTTGGGCACCTAAAAGATCGATTTTCAGTATGTTTTGAGCCTGTATTTTGAAAATACTCAAACACGGAGTAGGCATGTACTGTTCGCTTCTGGGACCCCAAAATATCGAATTTTCGGGTGTTTTGAGCCTGAATTTGAGATATCGACTTTGGGGACCTTAAATATCGATTTTTAGCATGTTTTGGGCTTATATTTTTAAAATATTCTAGCACTGAGTAGGCATGTACAGATCGCTTCTCGGACCCCAAAATATCGAATTTTCAGGTGTTTTGAGCCTGAATTTGAGATATAAACGGGTACAGAAGATGCATGCACATATCGACTTTTGGGCACCTAAAATATCGATTTTGAGCATGTTTTGGGTCTGTATCTTGAAAACATTCTAACTAGGAGTATGGATGTACAGATCGCTTCTGGGACCCAAGAATACCGAATTTTCGGGTGTTTTGAGCCTGAATTTGAAATATAAACGGGTACAGAAGATGCATGCACATATCGACTTTGGACACTTAAAATATCGATTTTCAGCATGTTTTGGGCCTGTATTTTGAAAACATTCTAGCACTGAGTAGGCATGTACAGATCGCTTCTGGGACCCCAAAATATCGAGTTTTAGGGTGTTTTGGACCTGAATTTGAGATATCGACTTTGGGCACCTAAAATATCGATTTTTAGCATGTTTTGGGCCTATATTTTGAAAATATTCTAGCACTGAGTAGGCATGTACAGATCGCTTCTGGGGCCCCAAAATATCGAATTTTCGGGTGTTTTGAGCCTGAATTTGAGATATAAACGGGTACAGAAGATGCATGCACATATCGACTTTGGACACTTAAAATATCGATTTTTAGCATGTTTTGAGCCTATATTTTGAAAACATTCTAGCACTGACTAGACACGTACAGATCGCTTCTGGGACCCAAAATTATCAAATTTTCGGATGTTTTGAGGTTGAATTTGAGATATAAGCGAGTGCAGAAGATGCATAAACATGTTGACTTTGGCCACCTAAAATATCGATTTTCAGCATGTTTTGGCCTGCATCTGAGTAGGCATGTACAGATCGCTCCTGGGAACCCAAAATATCGATTTTTTGGGTGTTTGGAGCCTGAATTTGAGATATAAACGGGTACAGAAGATACATGCAGATATCGACTTTTGGGCACCTAAAAGATCGACTTTCAGTTTGTTTTGGGCCTGTATTTTGAAAATCCTCTGACACGGAGTAGGCATGTACAGTTCGCTTCTGGGACCCCAAAATATCGAATTTTCGGATGTTTTGGGCCTGAATTTGAAATATCGACTTAGGGCACCTAACATATCGATTTTTAGCATGTTTTGGGCCTATATTTTGAAAATATTCTAGCACTGAGTAGGCATGTACAGATCGCTTCTGGGACCCAAAAATACCGAATTTTCGGGTGTTCTGAGCCTGAATTTGAGATATAAACGGGTACAGAAGATGCATGCACATATTGACTTTGGGCACCTAAAATATCGATTTTCAGCATGTTTTGGGCCTGTATTTTGAAAATACTCTAACTAGGAGTAGGCATGTACAGATCGCTTCTGGGACCCAAAAATATCGAATTTTCGGGTGTTTTGAGCCAGAATTTGAGATATAAACGGGTACAGATGATGCATTCACATATCGACTTTGGACACTTAAAATATCGATTTTTAGCATGTTTTGAGGCTATATTTTGAAAAAATTCTAGCACTGAGTAGGCATGTACAGATCGCTTCTGGGACCCAAAAATATCGAATTTTCGGGTGTTTTGAGGTTGAATTTGGGATATAAACGGGTACAGAAGATGCATTTACATATCGACTTTTGGGCACCTAAAAGATCGATTTTCAGTATGTTTTTAACCTGTATTTTAAAAATACTCAAACACGGAGTAGGCATGTACAGTTCGCTTCTGGGACCCCCTAAATATCGAATTTTAGGGTGTTTTGAGCCTGAATTTGAGATACGACTTTGGGGACTTTAAATATCGATTTTTAGCATGTTTTGGGCCTGTATTTTGAAAATATTCTAGCACTGAGTAGGCATGTACAGATCGCTTCTGGGACCCCAAAATATCGAATTTTCGTGTGTTTTGAGCCTGAATTTGAGATATAAACGGGTACAGAAGTTGCATGCACATATCGACTTTTGGGCACCTAAAATATCGATTTTGAGCATGTTTTGGGTCTGTATCTTGAAAACATTCTAACTAGGAGTATGGATGTACAGATCGCTTTTGGGACCCAAAAATACCGAATTTTCGGGTGTTTTGAGCCTGAATTTGAAATATAAACGGGTACAGAAGATGCATGCACATATCGACTTTGGACACTTAAAATATCGATTTTAGCATGTTTTGGGCCTGTATTTTGAAAACATTCTAGCACTGAGTAGGCATGTACAGATCGCTTCTGGGACCCCAAAATATCGAGTTTTTGGGTGTTTTGGACCTGAATTTGAGATATCGACTTTGGGCACCTAAAATATCGATTTATAGCATGTTTTGTGCCTATATTTTGAAAATATTCTAGCACTGAGTAGGCATGTACAGATCGCTTCTGGGACCCCAAAATATCGATTTTTTGGGTGTTTGGAGGATGAATTTGAGATATAAACGGGTACAGAAGATGCATGCAGATATCGACTTTTGGGCACCTAAAAGATCGATTTTCAGTATGTTTTGGGCCTGTATTTTGAAAATACTTTGACACGGAGTAGGCATGTACAGTTCGCTTCTGGGACCCCAAAATATCGAATTTTCGGGTGTTTTGGGCCTGAATTTCAAATATCGACTTTGGGCACCTAAAATATCGATTTTTAGCATGTTTTGGGCCTATATTTTGAAAATATTCTAGCACTGAGTAGGCATGTACAGATCGCTTCAAGGACCCCAAAATATCGAATTTTCGGGTGTTTTGAGCCTGAATTTGAGATATAAACGGGTACAGAAGATGCATGCACATATCGACTTTTGAGCACCTAAAATTTCGATTTTGAGCATGTTTTGGGTCTGTATCTTGAAAACATTCTAACTAGGAGTAGGGATGTACAGATCGCTTCTGGGACCCAAAAATATCGAATTTTCGGGTGTTTTGAGCCTGAATTTGAGATATAAACGGGTACAGAAGATGCATGCACATATTGACTTTGGGCTCCTAAAATATCGATTTTTAGCATGTTTTGGGCCTGTATTTTGAAAATACTCTAACTAGGAGTAGGCATGTACAGATCTCTTCTGGAACCCAAAAATATAGAATTTTCGGGTGTTTTGAGCCTGAATTTGAGATATAAACGGGTACAGAAGATGCATGCACATATCGACTTTGGACACTTAAAATATCGATTTTTAGCATGTTTTGAGCCTATATTTTGAAAACATTCTAGCACTGACTAGACACGTACAGATCGCTTCTGGGACCCAAAATTATCGAATTTTCGGGTGTTTTGAGGTTCAATTTGAGATATAAACGAGTGCAGAAGATGCATAAACATGTTGACTTTGGCCACCTAAAATATCGATTTTCAGCATGTTTTGGGCCTGCATCTGAGTAGGCATGTACAGATCGCTCCTGGGAACCCAAAATATCGATTTTTTGGGTGTTTGGAGGATGAATTTGAGATATAAACGGGTACAGAAGATGCATGCAGATATCGACTTTTGGGCACCTAAAAGATCGATTTTCAGTATGTTTTGGGCCTGTATTTTGAAAATACTTTGACACGGAGTAGGCATGTACAGTTCGCTTCTGGGACCCCAAAATATCGAATTTTAGGGTTTTTTTAGTCTGAATTTGAGATATCGACTTTGGGCACCTAAAATATCGATTTTGAGCATGTTTTGGGTCTGTATCTTGAAAATATTCTAACTAGGAGTAATGATGTACAGATCGCTTCTACGACCCAAAAATACCGAATTTTCGGGTGTTTTCAGCCTGAATTTGAGATGTAAAAGGGTACAGAAGATGCATGCACATATTGACTTTGGGCACATAAAATGTCGATTTTTAGCATGTTTTGGGCCTGTATTTTGAAAATACTCTAACTAGGAGTAGGCATGTATAGATCGCTTCTGGGACCCAAAAATATCGAATTTTCGGGTGTTTTGAGCCTGAATTTGAGATATAAACGGGTACAGAAGATGCATGCACATATCGACTTTGGACACTTAAAATATCGATTTTTAGCATATTTTGAGCCTATATTTTGAAAACATTCTAGCACTGACTAGACATGTACAGATCGCTTCTGGGACCCAAAATTATCGAATTTTCGGGCGTTTTGAGGTTGAATTTGAGATATAAACGAGTGCAGAAGATGCATACACATGTTCAATTTGGGTACCAAAAATATCGATTTTTAGCATGTTTTGGGCCTGCATCTGAGTAGGCATGTACAGATCGCTTCTGGGAACCCAAAATATCGATTTTTCGAGTGTTTTGAGCCTGATTTTGAGATTTAAACGGGTACAGAAGATGCATGCACATATCGACTTTTGGGCACCTAAAATATCGATTTTCAGTATGTTTTGGGCCTGTATTTTGAAAATACTCTAACACGGAGTAGGCATGTACAATTCGCTTCTGGGACCCCAAAATATCGAATTTTAGGGTGTTTTGGGCCTGAATTTGAGATATCGACTTTGGGCACCTAAAATATCGATTTTTAGCATGTTTTGGGCCTATATTTTGAAAATATTCTAGCACTAAGTAGGCATGTACAGATCACTTCTGGGACCCCAAAATATCGAATTTTCGGGTGTTTTGAGCCTGAATTTGTAATATAAACGGGTACAGATGATGCATGCACATATCGACTTTGGACACTTAAAATATCGATTTTTAGCATGTTTTGAGCCAATATTTTGAAAAAATTCTAGCAATGAGTAGGCATGTACAGCTCGCTTCTGGGACCCAAAAATATCGAATTTTCGGGTGTTTTGAGGTTAAATTTGGGATATAAACGGGTACAGAAAATGCATTTACATATCGACTTTTGGGCACCTAACAGATCGATTTTCAGTATGTTTTGAGCCTGTATTTTGAAAATACTTAAACACAGAGTAGACATGTACAGTTCGCTTCTGGGCCCCCAAAATATCAAATTTTCGGGTATTTTGGGCCTGAATTTGAGATATCGACTTTGGGGACCTAAAATATCGATTTTTAGCATGTTTTGGGCCTATATTTTGAAAATATTCTAGCACTGAGTAGGCATGTACTGATCGCTTCTGGGACCCCAAAATATCAAATTTTCGGGTGTTTTGAGTTTGAATTTGAGATATAAACGGGTACAGAAGATGCATGCACATATCGACTTTGGACACTTAAAATATCGATTTTCAGCATGTTTTGGGCCTGTATTTTGAAAACATTCTAGCACTGAGTAGGCATGTACAGTTCGCTTCTGGGACCCTAAAATATCGAATTTTCGGGTGTTTTGAGCCTGAATTTGAGATATCGACTTTGGGGACCTTAAATATCGATTTTTAGCATGTTTTGGGCCTATATTTTGAAAATATTCTAGCACTGAGTAGGCATGTACAGATCGCTTCTGGGACCCAAAAATATCGAATTTTCGGATGTTTTGAGCCTGAATTTGAGATATAAACGGGTTCAGAAGATGCATTCACATATTGACTTTGGGCACCTAAAATATCGATTTTCAGCATGTTTTGGGCCTTTATTTTGAAAATACTCTAAAACGGGGTAGGCATGTACAGTTCGCTTCTGGGACCCCAAAATATCGAATTTTAGGGTGTTTTTGGCCTAAATTTGAGATATCGACTTTGGGCACCTAAAATATCGATTTTGAGCATGTTTTGGGTCTGTATCTTGAAAATATTCTAACTAGGAGTAGGGATGTACAGATCGCATCTAGGACCCAAAAATACCGAATTTTCGGGTGTTTTGAGCCTGAATTTGAGATATAAACGGGTACAGAAGATGCATGCACATATTGACTTTTGGCACCTAAAATGTCGATTTTTAGCATGTTTTGGGCCTGTATTTTGAAAATACTCTAACTAGGAGTAGGCATGTACAGATCGCTTCTGGGACCGAAAAATATCGAATTTTCGGGTGTTTTGAGCCTGAATTTGAGATATAAACGGGTACAGAAGATGCATGCACATATCGACTTTGGACACTTAAAATATCGATTTTTAGCATGTTTTGAGCCTATATTTTGAAAACATTCTAGCACTGACTAGACATGTACAGATCGCTTCTGGGACCCAAAATTATCGAATTTTCGGGTGTTTTGAGGTTGAATATGAGATATAAACGAGTGCAGAAGATGCATACACATGTTCAATTTGGGTACCTAAAATATCGTTTTTTAGCATGTTTTGGGCCTGCATCTGAGTAGGCATGTACAGATTGCTTCTGGGACCACAAAATATCGAATTTTCGGGTGTTTTGAGCCTGAATTTGTGATATAAACGGGTACATAAGATGCATGCAGATATCGATTTTTTTGCACCTAAAAGATCGATTTTCAGTATGTTTTGGGCGTGTATTTTGAAAATACTCTGACACGAAGTAGGCATGTACAGTTCGCTTCTGGGACCCCAAAATATCGAATTTTCGGGTGTTTTGGCCTGAATTTCAAATATCGACTTTGGGCACGTAAAATATCGATTTTTAGCATGTTTTGGGCCTATATTTTGAAAATATTCTAGCACTGAGTAGGCATGTACAGATCGCTTGTAGAACCCCAAAATATCGAATTTTCGGGTGTTTTGAGCCTGAATTTGAGATATAAACGGGTACAGAAGATGCATGCACATATCGACTTTTAAACACCTAAAATATCGATTTTGAGCATGTTTTGGGTCTGTATCTTGAAAACATTCTAACTAGGAGTAGGGATGTACAGATCGCTTCTAGGACCCAAAAATACCGAATTTTCGGGTGTTTTGAGCCTGAATTTGAGATATAAACGGGTACAGAAGATGCATGCACATATTGACTTTGGGCACCTAAAATATCGATTTTTAGCATGTTTTGGGCCTGTATTTTGAAAATACTCTAACTTGGAGTAGGCATGTACAGATCGCTTCTGGGACCCAAAAATATAGAATTTTCGGGTGTTTTGAGCCTGAATTTGAGATATAAACGGGTACAGATGATGCATGCACATATCGACTTTGGACACTTAAAATATCGATTTTTAGCATGTTTTGAGCCAATATTTTGAAAATATTCTAGTACTGACTAGACATGTACAGATCGCTTCTGGGACCCCAAAATATCGAATTTTCGGGTGTTTTGAGGTTGAATTTAAGATATAAACGAGTGCAGAAGATGCATACACATGTTCAATTTGGGTACCTAAAATATCGATTTTTAGCATGTTTTGGGCCTGCATCTGAGTAGGCATGTACAGATCGCTTCTGGGACCCCAAAATATCGAATTTTTATGTGTTTTGAGCCTGAATTTGAGATTTAAACGGGTACAGAAGATGCATGCACATATCGACTTTTGGGCACCTAAAAGATCGATTTTCAGCATGTTTTGGGCCTGTATTTTGAAAATACTCTAACACGGACTAGGCATGTACAGTTCGCTTCTGGGACCCCAAAATATCGAATTTTAGGGTGTTTTTGGCCTGAATTTGAGATATCGACTTTGGACACTTAAAATATCGATTTTTAGCATGTTTTGGGCCTATATTTTGAAAAAATTCTAGCACTGAGTAGGCATGTACAGATCGCTTCTGGGACCCAAAAATATCGAATTTTCGGGTGTTTTGAGGTTAAATTTGAGATATAAACGGGTACAGAAGATGCATTTACATATCGACTTTTGGGCACCTAAAAGATCGATTTTCAGTATGTTTTGAGCCTGTATTTTGAAAATACTCAAACACAGAGAAGGCATGTACAGTTCGCTTCTGGGCCCCCAAAATATCGAATTTTCGGGTGTTTTGGGCCTGAATTTGAGATATCGACTTTGGGGACCTAAAATATCGATTTTTAGCATGTTTTGTGCCTATATTTTGAAAATATTCTAGCACTGAGTAGGCATGTACAGATCGCTTCTGGGACCCTAAAATATCGAATTTACGGGTGTTTTGAGCCTGAATTTGAGATATAAACGGGTACAAAAGATGCATGCACATATTGACTTTGGGCACCTAAAATATCGATTTTCAGCATGTTTTGGGCATTTATTTTGAAAATACTCTAACTAGGAGTAGGCATGTACAGATCGCTTCTGGGACCCAAATATATCAAATTTTCGGGTGTTTTGAGCCTGAATTTGAGATATAAACGAATACAGAAGATGCATGCACATATCGACTTTGGACACTTAAAATATCGTTTTTTAGCATGTTTTGAGCCTATATTTTGAAAAAATTCTAGCACTGACTACACATGTACAGATCGCTTCTGGGACCCAAAATTATAATATTTTCGGGTGTTTTGAGGTTGAATTTGAGATATAAACGAGTGCAGAAGATGCATAAACATGTTGACTTTGGCCAACTAAAATATCGATTTTCAGCATGTTTTGGGCCTGCATCTGAGTAGGCATGTACAGATCGCTTCTGGGAACCCAAAATATCGGTTTTTTGGGTGTTTGGAGCCTGAATTTGAAATATAAACGGGTACAGAAGATGCATGCACATATCGACTTTTGGGCACCTAAAAGATCGATTTTCAGTATGTTTTGGGCCTGTATTTTGAAAATACTCTGACACGGAGTAGGCATGTACAGTTCGCTTCTGGGACCCCAAAATATCGAATTTTAGGGTGTTTTGGGCCTGAATTTGAAATATCGACTTTGGGCACCTAAAAAAAATCGATTTTTAGCATGTTTTGGGCCTATATTTTGAAAATATTCTAGCACTGAGTAGGCATGTACAGATCGCTTCTAGGACCCCAAAATATCGAATTTTCGGGTGTTTTGAGCCTGAATTTGAGATATAAACGGGTACCGAAGATGCATGCACATATCGACTTTTGAGCACCTAAAATATCGATTTTGAGCATGTTTTGGGTCTGTATCTTGAAAACATTCTAACTAGGAGTAGGGATGTACAGATCGCTTCTAGGACCCAAATATATCAAATTTTCGGGTTTTTTGAGCCTGAATTTGAGATATAAACGGGTACAGAAGATGCATGCACATATCGATTTTGGACACTTAAAATATCGATTTTTAGCATGTTTTGAGCCTATATTTTGAAAACATTCTAGCACTGACTACACATGTACAGATCGCTTATGGGACCCAAAATTATCAAATTTTCGGGTGTTTTGAGGTTGAATTTGAGATATAAACGAGTGCAGAAGATGCATAAACATGTTGACTTTGGCCACCTAAAATATCGATTTTCAGCATGTTTTGGGCCTGCATCTGAGTAGGCATGTACAGATCGCTTCTGGGAACCCAAAAAATCGGTTTTTTTGGTGTTTGGAGCCTGAATTTGAGATATAAACGGGTACAGAAGATGCATGCACATATCGACTTTTGGGCACCTAAAAGATCGATTTTCAATATGTTTTGGGCCTGTATTTTGAAAATACTCTGACACGGAGTAGGCATGTACAGTTCGCTTATGGGACCCCAAAATATCGAATTTTAGGGTGTTTTGGGCCTGAATTTGAAATATCGACTTTGGGCACCTAAAAAAAATCGATTTTTAGCATGTTTTGGGCTTATATTTTGAAAATATTCTCTCACTGAGTAGGCATGTACAGATCGCTTCTAGGACCCCAAAATATCGAATTTTCGGGTGTTTTCAGCCAGAATTTGAGATATAAATGGGTACAGAAGATGCATGCACATATCGACTTTTGAGCACCTAAAATACCGATTTTGAGCATGTTTTGGGTCTGTATCTTGAAAACATTCTAACTAGGAGTAGGGATGTACAGATCGCTTCTAGGACCCAAAAATACCGAATTTTCGGGTGTTTTGAGCCTGAATTTGAGATATAAACGGGTACAGAAGATGCAAGCACATATTGACTTTGGGCACCTAAAATATCGATTTTTAGCATGTTTTGGGACTGTATTTTGAAAATACTCTAACTAGGAGTAGGCATGTACAGATCGCTTCTGGGACCCAAAAATATCGAATTTTCGGGTGTTTTGAGGTTGAATTTGAGATATAAACGAGTGCAGAAGATGCATACACATGTTCAATTTGGGTACCTAAAATATCGATTTTTAGCATGTTTTTGGCCTGCATCTGAGTAGGCATGTACAGATCTCTTCTGGGACCCCAAAATATCGAATTTTCGGGTGTTTTGAGCCTGAATTTGAGATATAAACGGGTACAGAAGATGCATGCACATATCGACTTTTGGGCACCTAAAAGATCGATTTTCAGTATGTTTTGGGCCTGTATATTGAAAATACTCTAACACGGAGTAGGCATGTACAGTTCGCTTCTGGGACCCCAAAATATCGAATTTTAGGGTGTTTTTGGCCTGAATTTGAGATATCGACTTAGTGCACCTAAAATATTTATTTTGAGCATGTTTTGGGTCTGTATCTTGAAAATATTCTAACTAGGAGTAGGAATGTACAGATCGCTTCTAGGACCCAAAAATACCGATTTTTCGGGTGTTTTGAGCCTGAATTTGAGATATAAACGGGTACAGAAGATGCATGCACATATTGACTTTGGGCACCTAAAATGTCGATTTTTAGCATGTTTTGGGCCTGTATTTTGAAAATACTCTAACTAGGAGTAGGCATGTACAGATCGCTTCTGGGACCCAAAAATATCGAATTTTCGGGTGTTTTGAGCCTGAAATTGAGATATAAACGGGTACAAAAGATGCATGCACATATCGACTTTAAACACTTAAAATATCGATTTTTAGCATGTTTTTAGCCAATATTTTGAAAACATTCTAGCACTGACTAGACATGTACAGATCGCTTTTGGGGCCCAAAATTATCGAATTTTCGGGTGTTTTGAGGTTGAATTTGATATATAAACGAGTGCAGAAGATGCATACACATGTTCAATTTGGGTACCAAAAATATCGATTTTTAGCATGTTTTGGGCCTGCATCTGAGTAGGCATGTACAGATCGCTTCTGGGACTCCAAAATATCGAATTTTCGGGTGTTTTGAGCCTGAATTTGAGATATAAACGGGTACAGAAGATGCATGCACATATCGACTTTTGGGCACCTAAAAGATCGATTTTCAATATGTTTTGGGCCTGTATTTTGAAAAAACTCTGACACGGAGTAGGCATGTACAGTTCGCTTCTGGGACCCCAAAATATCGAATTTTAGGGTGTTTTTGGCCTGAATTTGAGATATCGACTTTGGGCACCTAAAATATTGATTTTGAGCATGTTTTGGGTCTGTATCTTGAAAATATTCTAACTAGGAGTAGGGATGTACAGATCGCTTCTAGGACCCAAAAATACCGATTTTTCGGGTGTTTTGAGCCTGAATTTGAGATATAAACGGGTACAGAAGATGCATGCACATATTGACTTTGGGCACCTAAAATGTCGATTTTTAGCATGTTTTGGGCCTGTATTTTGAAAATACTCTAACTAGGAGTAGGCATGTACAGATCGCTTCTGGGACCCAAAAATATCGAATTTTCGGGTGTTTTGAGCCTGAAATTGAGATATAAACGGGTACAAAAGATGCATGCACATATCGACTTTAAACACTTTAAATATCGATTTTTAGCATGTTTTGAGCCAATATTTTGAAAACATTCTAGCACTGACTAGACATGTACAGATCGCTTTTGGGGCCCAAAATTATCGAATTTTCGGGTGTTTTGAGGTTGAATTTGATATATAAACGAGTGCAGAAGATGCATACACATGTTCAATTTGGGTACCAAAAATATCGATTTTTAGCATGTTTTGGGCCTGCATCTGAGTAGGCATGTACAGATCGCTTCTGGGACTCCAAAATATCGAATTTTCGGGTGTTTTGAGCCTGAATTTGAGATATAAACGGGTACAGAAGATGCATGCACATATCGACTTTTGGGCACCTAAAAGATCGATTTTCAGTATGTTTTGGGCCAGTATTTTGAAAATACTCTAACACGGAGTAGGCATGTACAGTTCGCATCTGGGACCCCAAAATATCGAATTTTAGGGTGTTTTGGGACTGAATTTGAGATATCGACTTTGGGCACCTAAAATATCGATTTTTAGCATGTTTTAGGCCTATATTTTGAAAATATTCTAGCACTATGTAGGCATGTACAGATCACTTCTGGGACCCCAAAATATCGAATTCTCGGGTGTTTTGAGCCTGAATTTGAGATATAAACGGGTACAGAAGATGCATGCACATATCGACTTTTGGGCACCTAAAATATCGATTTTGAGCATGTTTTGGGTCTGTATCTTGAAAACATTCTAACTAGGAGTATGGATGTACAGATCGCTTCTGGGACCCAAAAATACCGAATTTTTGGGTGTTTTGACCCTGAATTTGAGATATAAACGGGTACAGAAGATGCATGTACATATCGACTTTGGACACTTAAAATATCGATTTTCAGCATGTTTTGGGCCTGTATTTTGAAAATATTCTAGCACTGGGGTAGGCATGTACAGATCGCTTCTGGGACCCAAAAATATCGAATTTTCGGGTGTTTTGAGCCTGAATTTGAGATATAGACGGGTACAGAAGATGCATGCACATATTGACTTTGGGCACCTAAAATATCGATTTTCAGCATGTTTTGGGCCTGTATTTTGAAAATACTCTAACACGGAGTAGGCATGTACAGTTCGCTTCTGGGACCCCAAAAATATCGAATTTTCGGGTGTTTTGAGCCTGAATTTGAGATATAAACGGGTACAGAAGATGCATGCACATATTGACTTTGGACACTTAAAATATCGATTTTTAGCATGTTTTGAGCCTATATTTTGAAAACATTCTAGCACTGACTAGACATGTACAGATCGCTTCTGGGACCCAAAATTATCAAATTTTCGGGTGTTTTGAGGTTGAATTTGAGATATAAACGAGTGCAGAAGATGCATACACATGTTGACTTTGGGACCCTAAAATATCGATTTTCAGCATGTTTTGGGCCTGCATCTGAGTAGGCATGTACAGATCGCTTCTGGGACCCCAAAATATCGAATTTTCGGGTGTTTGGAGCCTGAATTTGAGATATAAACGGGTACAGAAGATGCATGCACATATCGACTTTTGGGCACCTAAAAGATCGATTTTCAGTATGTTTTGGGCCTGTATTTTGAAAATACTCTAACACGAAGTAGGAATGTACAGTTCGCTTCTGGGACCCCAAAATATCGAATTTTAGGGTGTTTTGGGACTGAATTTGAGATATCGACTTTGGGCACCTAAAATATCGATTTTTAGCATGTTTTGGGCCTATATTTTGAAAATATTCTAGCACTGAGTAGGCATGTAGCCTACAGATCGCTTCTGGGACCCCAAAATATCGAATTTTCGGGTGTTTTGAGCCTGAATTTGAGATATAAACGGGTACAGATGATGCATGCACATATCGACTTTTGGGCACCTAAAATATCGATTTTTAGCATGTTTTGAGCCTATATTTTGAAATTTTTTTAGCACTGAGTAGGCATGTACAGATCGCTTCTGGGACCCAAAAATATGGAATTTTCGGGTGTTTTGAGGTTAAATTTGGGATATAAACGGGTACAGAAGATGCATGCACATATTGACTTTGGGTACCTAAAATATCGATTTTCAGCATGTTTTGGGCCTGTATTTTGAAATTACTCTAACTAGGAGTAGGCATGTACAGATCGCTTCTGAGACCCCAAAATATCGAATTTTCGGGTGTTTTGGGCCTGAATTTGAGATATCGACTTTAGGGACCTAAAATATCGATTTTTAACATGTTTTGGGCCTATATTTAGAAAATATTCTAGCACTAAGTAGGCATGTACATATCACTTCTGGGACCCCAAAATATCGAATTTTCGTGTGTTCTGAGCCTGAATTTGAGACATAAACGGGTACAGATGATGCATGCACATATCGACTTTGGATATTTAAAATATCGATTTTTTGCATGTTTTGACCCTATATTTTGAAAAAATTCTAGCACTGAGTAGGCATGTACAGATCGTTTCTGGGACCCAAAAATATCGAATTTTCGGGTGTTTTGAGGTTGAATTTGGGATATAAACGGGTGCAGAAGATGCATACACATGTTGACTTTTGGGCACCTAAAAGATCGATTTTCAGTAAGTTTTGGGCCTGTATATTGAAAATACTCTAACACGGAGTAGGCATGTACAGATCGCTTCTGGGACCCCAAAATATCTAATTTTTGGGTGTTTTTGGCCTGAATTTGAGATATCGACTTTGGGCACCTAAATATCGATTTTTAGCATGTTTTGTGCCTATATTTTGAAAATATTCTAGCACTGAATAGGCATGTACAGATCACTTCTGGGACCCCAAAATATCGAATTTTCGGGTATTTTGAGCCTGAATTTGAGATATAAACGAGTACAGAAGATGCATGCACATATCGACTTTTGGGCACCTAAAATATCGATTTTGAGCATGTTTTGGGTCTGTATCTTGAAAACATTCTAACTAGGAGTAGGAATGTACAGATCGCTTTTGGGACCCAAAAATACCGAATTTTCGGGTGTTTTGAGCCTGAATTTGAGATATAAACGGGTACAGAAGATGCATGCACATATCGACATTGGACACTTAAAATATCGATTTTCAGCATGTTTTGGGCCTGTATTTTGAAAACATTCTAGCACTGAGTAGGCATGTACAGATCGCTTCTGGGACCCCAAAATATCGAGTTTATGGGTGTTTTGTACCTGAATTTGAGATATCGACTTTGGGCACCTAAAATATCGATTTTTAGCATGTTTTGGGCCTATATTTTGAAAATATTCTAGCACTGAGTAGGCATATACAGATCGCTTCTGGGACCCCAAAATATCGAATTTCCGGGTGTTTTGAGCCTGAATTTGAGATATAAACGGGTATAGAAGATGCATGAACATATCGACTTTTGGGCACATAAAATATCGATTTTGTGCATGTTTTGGGTCTGTATCTTGAAAACATTCTAACTAGGAGTAGGCATGTACAGATCGCTTCTGGGACCCCAAAATATCTTATTTTTGGGTGTTTTTGGCCTGAATTTGATATATCGACTTTGGGCACCTAAATATCGATTTTTAGCATGTTTTGGGCCTATATTTTGAAAAATTCTAGCACTGAGTAGGCATGTACAGATCACTTCTGGGACCCCAAAATATCGAATTTTCGGGTGTTTTGAGCCTGAATTTGAGATATAAACGAGTACAGAAGATGCATACACATATCGACTTTTGGGCACCTAAAATATCGATTTTGAGCATGTTTTGGGTCTGTATCTTGAAAACATTCTAACTAGGAGTAGGAATGTAAATATCGCTTCTTGGACCCAAAAATACCGAATTTTCGGGTGTTTTGAGCCTGAATTTGAGATATAAACGGGTACAGAAGATGCATGCACATATCGACTTTGGACACTTAAAATATCGAATTTAAGCATGTTTTGGGCCTGTATTTTGAAAACATTCTAGCACTGAGTAGGCATGTACAGATCGCTTCTGGGACCCCAAAATATCGAGTTTATGGGTGTTTTGGACCTGAATTTGAGATATCGACTTTGGGCACCTAAAATATCGATTTTTAGCTTGTTTTGGGCCTATATTTTGAAAATATTCTAGCACTAAGTAGGCATGTACAGATCACTTCTGGGATCCCAAAATATCGAATTTTCGGGTGTTTTGAGCCTGAATTTGAGATATAAACGGGTACAGATGATGCATGCACATATCGACTTTGGACACTTAAAATATCGATTTTTAGCATGTTTTGAGCCTATATTTTGAAAAAATTCTAGCACTGAGTAGGCATATACAAATCGCTTCAGGGACCCAAAAATATCAAATTTTCGGGTGTTTTGAGGTTAAATTTGGGATATAAACGGGTACAGAAGATGCATTTACATATCGACTTTTGGGCACCTAAAAGATCGATTTTCAGTATGTTTTGAGCCTGTAATTTGAAAATACTCTAACACGGAGTAGGCATGTACAGTTCGCCTCTGGGACCCCAAAATATCGAGTTTTCGGGTGTTTTAGGCCTGAATTTGAGATATCGACTTTGGGTACCTAAAATATCGATTTTTAGCATGTTTTGGGCCTATATTTTGAAAATATTCTAGCACTAAGTAGGCATGTACAGATCACTTCTGGGACCCCAAAATATCGAATTTTCGGGTGTTTTGAGCCTGAATTTGAGATATAAACAGGTACAGATGATGCATGCACATATCGACTTTGGACACTTAAAATATCGATTTTTAGCTTGTTTTGAGCCAATATTTTGAAAAAATTCTAGCACTGAGTAGGCATGTACAGATCGCTTCTGGGACCCCAAAATATCGAATTTTCGGGAGTTTTGAGCTTGAATTTGGGATATAAACGGGTGTAGAAGATGCATACAAATGTTGACTTTGGTCACCTAAAATATCGATTTTCAGCTTGTTTTAGGCCTGTATTTTGAAAATACTCTAACACAGAGTAAGCAAGTATGGATCGCTTCTGGGACCCCAAAATATCGAATTTTCGGGTGTTTTGAGCCTGAATTTGAGATATAAACGGGTACTGAAGATGCATCCACATATCGACTTTTGGGCACCTAAAAGATCAATTTTCAGCATGTTTTGGGCCTGTATATTGAAAATACTCTAACACGGAGTAGGCATGTACAGATCGCTTCTGGGACCCCAAAATATCGAATTTTTGGGTGTTTTTGGCCTGAATTTGAGATATCGACTTAGTGCACCTAAAATATCGATTTTTATCATGTTTTGGGCCTATATTTTGAAAATATACTAGCACTGACTAGGCATGTACAGATCGCTTCTGGGACCCCAAAATATCGAATTTTCGGGTGTTTTGAGCCTGAATTTGAGATATAAACGGGTACAGAAGATGCATGCACATATCGACTTTTGGGCACCTAAAATATCGATTTTGAGCATGTTTTGGGTCTGTATCTTGAAAACATTCTAACTAGGAGTAGGGATGTACAGATCGCTTCTGGGACCCCAAAATATCAAATTTTAGGGTGTTTTGGGCCTGAATTTGAGATATCGACTTTGGGGACCTAAAATATCGATTTTTAGCATGTTTTGTGCCTATATTTTGAAAATATTCTAGCACTAACTAGGCATGTACAGATCACTTCTAGGACCCCAAAATATCGAATTTTCGCGTGTTTTGAGCCTGAATTTGAGATATAAACGGGTACAGATAATGCATGCAGATATCGACTTTGGACACTTAAAATATCGATTTTTAGCATGTTTTGAGCCTATAATTTGAAAAAATTCTAGCATTGAGTAGGCATGTACAAATTGCTTCTGGGACCCAAAAATATCGAATTTTCGGGTGTTTTGAGGTTAAATGTGGGATATAAACGGGTACAGAAGATTCATACACATGTTGACTTTGGTCACCTAAAATATCGATTTTCAGCTTGTTTTTGCTCCTGTATTTTGAAAATACTCTAACACGGAGTAAGCGAGTACAGATCGCTTCTGGGACCCCAAAATATCGAATTTTTGGGTGTTTTGAGCCTGAATTTGAGATATAAACGGGTACAGAAGATGCATGCACATATCGACTTTGGACACTTAAAATATCGATTTTCAGCATGTTTTGAGCCTGTATTTTGAAAATATTCTAGCACTGAGTAGGCATGTACAGATCGCTTCTGGGACCCCAAAATATCAAATTTTAGGGTGTTTTGAGGTTGAATTTGAGATATAAACGAGTGCAGAAGATGCATACACATGTTGACTTTGGGCACCTAAAATATCGATTTTCAGCATGTTTTGGGCCTGCATCTGAGTAGGCATGTACAGATCGCTTCTGGGACCCCAAAATACCGAATTTTCGGGTGCTTGGAGCCTGAATTTGAGATATAAACGGGTACAAAAGATGCATGCACATATCGACTTTTGAGCACCTAAAAGATCGATTTTCAGTATGTTTTGGGCCTGTATTTCGAAAATACTCTAACACGGACTAGGCATGTACAGTTCGCTTCTGGGGCCCCAAAATATCGAATTTTCGGGTGTTTTGGGCCTGAATTTGAAATATCGACTTTGGGCACCTAAAATATCGATTTTTAGCATGTTTTGAGCCTATATTTTGAAAATATTCTAGCACTGAGTAGGCATGTACAGATCGCTTCTGGGACCCCAAAATATATAATTTTCGGGTGTTTTGAGCCTGAATTTGAGATATAAACGGGTAAAGAAGATGCATGCACGTATCGACTTTTGGGCACCTAAAATATCGATTTTGAGCATGTTTTGGGTCTGTATCTTGAAAACATTCTAACTAGGACTAGGGATGTACAGATCGCTTCTAGGACCCAAAAATACCGAATTTTCGGGTGTTTTTAGCCTGAATTTGAGATATAAACGGGTACAGAAGATGCATGCACATATTGACTTTGGGCACCTAAAATATCGATTTTCAGCATGTTTTGGGCCTGTATTTTGAAAATACTCAAATTAGGAGTAGGCATGTACAGATCGCTTCTGGGACCCAAAAATATCGAATTTTCGGGTGTTTTGAGCCTGAATTTGAGATATAAACGGGTACAGAAGATGCATGCACATATCGACTTTGGACACTTAAAATATCGATTTCTAGCATGTTTTGAGCCTATATTTTGAAGACATTCTAGCACTGACTAGACATGTACAGATCACTTCTGGGACCCAAAATTATCGAATTTTCGGGTGTTTTGAGGTTTAATTTGAGATATAAACGAGTGCAGAAGATGCATACACATGTTCAATTTGGGTACCTAAAATATCGATTTTTAGCATGTTTTGGGCCTGCATCTGAGTAGGCATGTACAGATCGCTTTTGGGACCCCAAAGTATCGAATTTTCGGGTGTTTTGAGCCTGAATTTGAGATATAAACGGGTACAGAAGATGCATGCACATATCGACTTTTGGGCACCTAAAAGATCGATTTTCAGTATGTTTTGGGCCTGTATTTTGAAAATACTCTAACACGGAGTAGGCATGTACAGTTCGCTTCTGGGACCCCAAAATATCAAATTTTAGGGTGTTTTGGGCCTGAATTTGAGATATCGACTTTGGGCACCTAAAATATCGATTTTTAGCATGTTTTGTGCCTATATTTTGAAAATATTCTAGCACTAAGTAGGCATGTACAGATCACTTCTGGGACCCCAAAGTATCGAATTTTCGGGTGATTTGAGCCTGAATTAGAGATATAAACGGGTACAGATGATGCATGCACATATCGACTTTGGACACTTAAAATATCGATTTTTAGCATGTTTTGAGACTATATTTTTAAAAAATTCTAGCACTGAGTAGGCATGTACAGATCGCTTCTGGGACTCAAAAATATCGAATTTTCGGGTGTTTTGAAGTGGAATTTGGGATATAAACGGGTGCAGAAGATGCATACACATGTTGACTTTGGTCACCTAAAATATCGATTTTCAGAATGTTTTGGGCCAGTATTTTGAAAATACTCTAACTAAGAGTAAGCATGTACAGATCGCTTCTGGGACCCAACTATATCGAATTTTCGGGTGTTTTGAGCCTGAATTTGAGATATAAACGGGTACAGAAAATGAATGCACATATCGACTTTGGACACTTAAAATATCGATTTTTAGCATGTTTTGAGCCTATTTTTTGAAAACATTCTAGCACTGACTAGACATGTACAGATCGCTTCTGGGTACCAAAATTATCGAATTTTTGGGTGTTTTGAGGTTGAATTTGAGATATAAACAAGTGCAGAAGATGCATACACATATTCAATTTGGGTACCTAAAATATCGATTTTTAGCATGTTTTGGGCCTGCATCTGAGTAGGCATGTACAGATCGCTTATGGGACCCCAAAATATCGAATTTTCGGGTGTTTGGAGCCTGAATTTGAGATATCGACTTAGTGCACCTAAAATATCGATTTTTAGCATGTTTTGGGCCTATATTTTGAAAATATACTAGCACTGACTAGGCATGTACAGATCGCTTCTGGGACCCCAAAATATCGAATTTTCTGGTGTTTTGAGCCTGAATTTGAGATATCGACTTTGGGGACCTAAAATATCGATTTTTAGCATGTTTTGTGCCTATATTTTGAAAATATTCTAGCACTAACTAGGCATGTACAGATCACTTCTAGGACCCCAAAATATCGAATTTTCGCGTGTTTTGAGCCTGAATTTGAGATATAAACGGGTACAGATAATGCATGCAGATATCGACTTTGGACACTTAAAATATCGATTTTTAGCATGTTTTGAGCCTATAATTTGAAAAAATTCTAGCATTGAGTAGGCATGTACAAATTGCTTCTGGGACCCAAAAATATCGAATTTTCGGGTGTTTTGGGCCTGAATTTGAGATATCGACTTTGGGGACCTAAAATATCGATTTTTAGCATGTTTTGTGCCTATATTTTGAAAATATTCTAGCACTAACTAGGCATGTACAGATCACTTCTAGGACCCTAAAATATCGAATTTTCGCGTGTTTTGAGCCTGAATTTGAGATATAAACGGGTACGGATAATGCATGCAGATATCGACTTTGGACACTTAAAATATCGATTTTTAGCATGTTTTGAGCCTATAATTTGAAAAAATCCTAACATTGAGTAGGCATGTACAAATTGCTTCTGGGACCCAAAAATATCGAATTTTCGGGTGTTTTGAGGTTAAATGTGGGATATAAACGGGTCAGAAGATTCATACACATGTTGACTTTGGTCACCTAAAATATCGATTTTCAGCTTGTTTTTGGGCCTGTATTTTGAAAATACTCTAACACGGAGTAAGCGAGTACAGATCGCTTCTGGGACCCCAAAATATCGAATTTTTGGGTGTTTTGAGCCTGAATTTGAGATATAAACGGGTACATGAGATGCATGCACATATCGACTTTGGACACTTAAAATATCGATTTTCAGCATGTTTTGGGCCTGTATTTTGAAAATATTCTAGCACTGAGTAGGCATGTACAGATCGCTTCTGGGACCCCAAAATATCAAATTTTCGGGTGTTTTGAGCCTGAATTTGATATATAAACGGGTACAGAAGATATATGCACATATCGTTTTTTGGGCACCAAAAATATCGATTTTGAGCATGTTTTGGGTCTGTATCTTGAAAACATTCTAACAAGGTGTAGGGATGTACAGATCGCTTCTGGGACCCAAAAATACCGAATTTTCGAGTGTTTTCAGCCTGAATTTGAGATATAAACGGGTACAGAAGATGCATGCACATATCGACTTTGGACACTTAAAATATCGATTTTTAGCATGTTTTGGGCCTATATTTTGAAAACATTCTAGCACTGACTAGACATGTACAGATAGCTTCTGGGACCCAAAATTATCAAATTTTCGGGTGTTTTGAGGTTGAATTTGAGATATAAACGAGTGCAGAAGATGCATACACATGTTGACTTTGGGCACCTAAAATATCGATTTTCAGCATGTTTTGGGCCTGCATCTGAGTAGGCATGTACAGATCGCTTCTGGGACCCCAAAATACCGAATTTTCGGGTGCTTGGAGCCTGAATTTGAGATATAAACGGGTACAAAAGATGCATGCACATATCGACTTTTGAGCACCTAAAAGATCGATTTTCAGTATGTTTTGGGCCTGTATTTCGAAAATACTCTAACACGGAGTAGGCATGTACAGTTCGCTTCTGGGGCCCAAAAATATCGAATTTTCGGGTGTTTTTGGCCTGAATTTGAAATATCGACTTTGGGCACCTAAAATATCGATTTTTAGCATGTTTTGAGCCTATATTTTGAAAATATTCTAGCACTGAGTAGGCATGTACAGATCGCTTCTGGGACCCCAAAATATATAATTTTCGGGTGTTTTGAGCCTGAATTTGAGATATAAACGGGTAAAGAAGATGCATGAACATATCGACTTTTGGGCACATAAAATATCGATTTTGTGCATGTTTTGGGTCTGTATCTTGAAAACATTCTAACTAGGAGTAGGCATGTACAGATCGCTTCTGGGACCCCAAAATATCTTATTTTTGGGTGTTTTTGGCCTGAATTTGAGATATCGACTTTGGGCACCTAAATATCGATTTTTAGCATGTTTTGGGCCTATTTTTTGAAAAATTCTAGCACTGAGTAGGCATGTACAGATCGCTTCTGGGACCCAAAAATATCGAATTTTCGGGTGTTTTGAGCCTGAATTTGAGATATAAACGAGTACAGAAGATGCATACACATATCGACTTTTGGGCACCTAAAATATCGGTTTTGAGCATGTTTTGGGTCTGTATCTTGAAAACATTCTAACTAGGAGTAGGGATGTACAGATCGCTTCTAGGACCCAAAAATATCGAATTTTCGGGTGTTTTGAGCCTGAATTTGAGATATAAACGGGTACAGAAGATGCATGCACGTATCGACTTTGGACACTTAAAATATCGATTTTTAGCATGTTTTAAGCCTATATTTTGAAAACATTCTATCACTGACTAGACATGAACAGGTCGCTTCTGGGACCCAAAATTATCGAATTTTCGGGTGTTTTGAGGTTGAATTTGAGATATAAACGAGTGCAGAAGATGCATAAACATGTTCAATTTGGGTAACTTAAAATATCGATTTTTATCATGTTTTGGCCCTGCATCTGAGTAGGCATGTACAGATCGCTTTTGGGACCCCAAAATATCGAATTTTCGGGTGTTTGGAGCCTGAATTTGAGATATAAACGAGTACAGAAGATGCATGCACATATCGACTTTTGGGCACCTAAAAGATCGATTTTTAGTATGTTTTGGGCCTGTATTTTGAAAATACTCTAACACGGAGTAGGCATGTACAGTTCGCTTCTGGGACCCCAAAATATCGAATTTTCGGGTGTTTTGGGCCTGAATTTGAGATATCGACTTTGGGCACCTAAAATATCGATTTTTAGCTTGTTTTGGGCCTATATTTTGAAAATATTCTAGCACTAAGTAGGCATGTACAGATCACTTCTGGGATCCCAAAATATCGAATTTTCGGGTGTTTTGAGCCTGAATTTGAGATATAAACGGGTACAGATGATGCATGCACATATCGACTTTGGACACTTAAAATATCGATTTTTAGCATGTTTTGAGCCTATATTTTGAAAAAATTCTAGCACTGAGTAGGCATATACAAATCGCTTCTGGGACCCAAAAATATCGAATTTTCGGGTGTTTTGAGGTTAAATTTGGGATATAAACGGGTACAGAAGATGCATTTACATATCGACTTTTGGGCACCTAAAAGATCGATTTTTAGCATGTTTTGGGCCTATATTTTGAAAATATTCTAGCACTAAGTAGGCATGTACAGATCACTTCTGGGACCCCAAAATATCGAATTTTCGGGTGTTTTGAGCCTGAATTTGAGATATAAACAGGTACAGATGATGCATACACATATCGACTTTGGACACTTAAAATATCGATTTTTAGCTTGTTTTGAGCCAATATTTTGAAAAAATTCTAGCACTGAGTAGGCATGTACAGATCGCTTCTGGGACCCCAAAATATCGAATTTTCGGGTGTTTTGAGGTTGAATTTGGGATATAAACGGGTGCAGAAGATGCATACAAATGTTGACTTTGGTCACCTAAAATATCGATTTTCAGCTTGTTTTGGGCCTGTATTTTGAAAATAATCTAACACAGAGTAAGCAAGTATGGATCGCTTCTGGGACCCCAAAATATCGAATTTTCGGGTGTTTTGAGCCTGAATTTGAGATATAAACGGGTACTGAAGATGCATCCACATATCGACTTTTGGGCACCTAAAAGATCAATTTTCAGCATGTTTTGGGCCTGTATATTGAAAATACTCTAACACGGAGTAGGCATGTACAGATCGCTTCTGGGACCCCAAAATATCGAATTTTTGGGTGTTTTTGGCCTGAATTTGAGATATCGACTTAGTGCACCTAAAATATCGATTTTTAGCATGTTTTGGGCCTATATTTTGAAAATATACTAGCACTGACTAGGCATGTACAGATCGCTTCTGGGACCCCAAAATATCGAATTTTCGGGTGTTTTGGGCCTGAATTTGAGATATCGACTTTGGGCACCTAAAATATCGATTTTTAGCTTGTTTTGGGCCTATATTTTGAAAATATTCTAGCACTAAGTAGGCATGTACAGATCACTTCTGGGATCCCAAAATATCGAATTTTCGGGTGTTTTGAGCCTGAATTTGAGATATAAACGGGTACAGATGATGCATGCACATATCGACTTTGGACACTTAAAATATCGATTTTTAGCATGTTTTGAGCCTATATTTTGAAAAAATTCTAGCACTGAGTAGGCATATACAAATCGCTTCTGGGACCCAAAAATATCGAATTTTCGGGTGTTTTGAGGTTAAATTTGGGATATAAACGGGTACAGAAGATGCATTTACATATCGACTTTTGGGCACCTAAAAGATCGATTTTTAGCATGTTTTGGGCCTATATTTTGAAAATATTCTAGCACTAAGTAGGCATGTACAGATCACTTCTGGGACCCCAAAATATCGAATTTTCGGGTGTTTTGAGCCTGAATTTGATATATAAACAGGTACAGATGATGCATACACATATCGACTTTGGACACTTAAAATATCGATTTTTAGCTTGTTTTGAGGCAATATTTTGAAAAAATTCTAGCACTGAGTAGGCATGTACAGATCGCTTCTGGGACCCCAAAATATCGAATTTTCGGGTGTTTTGAGGTTGAATTTGGGATATAAACGGGTGCAGAAGATGCATACAAATGTTGACTTTGGTCACCTAAAATATCGATTTTCAGCTTGTTTTGGGCCTGTATTTTGAAAATAATCTAACACAGAGTAAGCAAGTATGGATCGCTTCTGGGACCCCAAAATATCGAATTTTCGGGTGTTTTGAGCCTGAATTTGAGATATAAACGGGTACTGAAGATGCATCCACATATCGACTTTTGGGCACCTAAAAGATCAATTTTCAGCATGTTTTGGGCCTGTATATTGAAAATACTCTAACACGGAGTAGGCATGTACAGATCGCTTCTGGGACCCCAAAATATCGAATTTTTGGGTGTTTTTGGCCTGAATTTGAGATATCGACTTAGTGCACCTAAAATATCGATTTTTAGCATGTTTTGGGCCTATATTTTGAAAATATACTAGCACTGACTAGGCATGTACAGATCGCTTCTGGGACCCCAAAATATCGAATTTTCGGGTGTTTTGAGCCTGAACTTGAGATATCGACTTTGGGGACCTAAAATATCGATTTTTAGCATGTTTTGTGCCTATATTTTGAAAATATTCTAGCACTAACTAGGCATGTACAGATCACTTCTAGGACCTCAAAATATCGAATTTTCGCGTGTTTTGAGCCTGAATTTGAGATATAAACGGGTACAGATAATGCATGCAGATATCGACTTTGGACACTTAAAATATCGATTTTTAGCATGTTTTGAGCCTATAATTTGAAAAAATTCTAGCATTGAGTAGGCATGTACAAATTGCTTCTGGGACCCAAAAATATCGAATTTTCGGGTGTTTTGGGCCTGAATTTGAGATATCGACTTTGGGGACCTAAAATATCGATTTTTAGCATGTTTTGTGCCTATATTTTGAAAATATTCTAGCACTAACTAGGCATGTACAGATCACTTCTAGGACCCTAAAATATCGAATTTTCGCGTGTTTTGAGCCTGAATTTGAGATATAAACGGGTACAGATAATGCATGCAGATATCGACTTTGGACACTTAAAATATCGATTTTTAGCATGTTTTGAGCCTATAATTTGAAAAAATCCTAACATTGAGTAGGCATGTACAAATTGCTTCTGGGACCCAAAAATATCGAATTTTCGGGTGTTTTGAGGTTAAATGTGGGATATAAACGGGTCAGAAGATTCATACACATGTTGACTTTGGTCACCTAAAATATCGATTTTCAGCTTGTTTTTGGGCCTGTATTTTGAAAATACTCTAACACGGAGTAAGCGAGTACAGATCGCTTCTGGGACCCCAAAATATCGAATTTTTGGGTGTTTTGAGCCTGAATTTGAGATATAAACGGGTACAGAAGATGCATGCACATATCGACTTTGGACACTTAAAATATCGATTTTCAGCATGTTTTGGGCCTGTATTTTGAAAATATTCTAGCACTGAGTAGGCATGTACAGATCGCTTCTGGGACCCCAAAATATCAAATTTTCGGGTGTTTTGAGCCTGAATTTGATATATAAACGGGTACAGAAGATATATGCACATATCGTTTTTTGGGCACCAAAAATATCGATTTTGAGCATGTTTTGGGTCTGTATCTTGAAAACATTCTAACAAGGTGTAGGGATGTACAGATCGCTTCTGGGACCCAAAAATACCGAATTTTCGAGTGTTTTCAGCCTGTATTTGAGATATAAACGGGTACAGAAGATGCATGCACATATCGACTTTGGACACTTAAAATATCGATTTTTAGCATGTTTTGGGCCTATATTTTGAAAACATTCTAGCACTGACTAGACATGTACAGATAGCTTCTGGGACCCAAAATTATCGAATTTTAGGGTGTTTTGAGGTTGAATTTGAGATATAAACGAGTGCAGAAGATGCATACACATGTTGACTTTGGGCACCTAAAATATCGATTTTCAGCATGTTTTGGGCCTGCATCTGAGTAGGCATGTACAGATCGCTTCTGGGACCCCAAAATACCGAATTTTCGGGTGCTTGGAGCCTGAATTTGAGATATAAACGGGTACAAAAGATGCATGCACATATCGACTTTTGAGCACCTAAAAGATCGATTTTCAGTATGTTTTGGGCCTGTATTTCGAAAATACTCTAACACGGAGTAGGCATGTACAGTTCGCTTCTGGGGCCCAAAAATATCGAATTTTCGGGTGTTTTGGGCCTGAATTTGAAATATCGACTTTGGGCACCTAAAATATCGATTTTTAGCATGTTTTGAGCCTATATTTTGAAAATATTCTAGCACTGAGTAGGCATGTACAGATCGCTTCTGGGACCCCAAAATATATAATTTTCGGGTGTTTTGAGCCTGAATTTGAGATATAAACGGGTAAAGAAGATGCATGCACGTATCGACTTTTGTTCACCTAAAATATCGATTTTGAGCATGTTTTGGGTCTGTATCTTGAAAACATTCTAACTAGGACTAGGGGTGTACAGATCGCTTCTACGACCCAAAAATATCGAATTTTCGGGTGTTTTGAGCCTGAATTTGAGATATAAACGGGTACAGAAGATGCATGCACATATCGACTTTGGACACTTAAAATATCGATTTCTAGCATGTTTTGAGCCTATATTTTGAAGACATTCTAGCACTGACTAGACATGTACAGATCACTTCTGGGACCCAAAATTATCGAATTTTCAGGTGTTTTGAGGTTTAATTTAAGATATAAACAAGTGCAGAAGATGCATACACATGTTCAATTTGGGTACCTAAAATATCGATTTTTAGCATGTTTTGGGCCTGCATCTGAGTAGGCATGTACAGATCGCTTTTGGGACCCCAAAGTATCGAATTTTCGGGTGTTTTGAGCCTGAATTTGAGATATAAACGGGTACAGAAGATGCATGCACATATCGACTTTTGGGCACCTAAAAGATCGATTTTCAGTATGTTTTGGGCCTGTATTTTGAAAATACTCTAACACGGAGTAGGCATGTACAGTTCGCTTCTGGGACCCCAAAATATCAAATTTTAGGGTGTTTTGGGCCTGAATTTGAGATATCGACTTTGGGCACCTAAAATATCGATTTTTAGCATGTTTTGTGGCTATATTTTGAAAATATTCTAGCACTGAGTAGGCATGTACAGATCGCTTTTGGGACTCAAAAATATCGAATTTTCGGGTGTTTTGAGGTGGAATTTGGGATATAAACGGGTGCAGAAGATGCATACACATGTTGACTTTGGTCACCTAAAATATAGATTTTCAGAATGTTTTGGGCCAGTATTTTGAAAATACTCTAACTAAGAGTAAGCATGTACAGATCGCTTCTGGGACCCAACTATATCGAATTTTCGGGTGTTTTGAGCCTGAATTTGAGATATAAACGGGTACAGAAAATGCATGCACATATCGACTTTGGACACTTAAAATATCGATTTTTAGCATGTTTTGAGCCTATTTTTTGAAAACATTCTAGCACTGACTAGACATGTACAGATCGCTTCTGGGTACCAAAATTATCGAATTTTTGGGTGTTTTGAGGTTGAATTTGAGATATAATCGAGTGCAGAAGATGCATACACATATTCAATTTGGGTACCTAAAATATCGATTTTTAGCATGTTTTGGGCCTCCATCTGAGTAGGCATGTACAGATCGCTTCTGGGACTCCAAAATATCGAATTTTCGCGTGTTTGGAGCCTGAATTTGAGATATAAAAGGGTACAGAAGATGCATGCACATATCGACTTTTGGGCACCTAAAATATCGATTTTCAGTATGTTTTGGGCCTGTATTTTGAAAATACTCTAACACGGAGTAGGCATATACAGTTCGCTTCTGGGACCCCAAAATATCGAATTTTCGGGTGTTTTGGGCCTGAATTTGCGATATCGACTTTGGGCACCAAAAAATATCGATTTTTAGCATGTTTGGGCCTATATTTTGAAAATATTCTAGCACTAAGTAGGCATGTACAGATCACTTCTGGGACCCCAAATTATCGAATTTTTGCGTGTTTTGAGCATGAATTTGAGATAAAAACGGGTACAGATGATGCATGCACATATCGACTTTGGACACTTAAAATATCGATTTTTAGCATGTTTTGAGCCTATATTTTGAAACAATTCTATCACTGAGTAGGCATGTACAAATCGCTTATGGGACCCAAAAATATCGAATTTTCGGGTGTTTTGAGGTTAAATTTGGGATATAAACGGGTACAGAAGATGCATTTACATATCGACTTTTGGGCACCTAAAAGATCAATTTTCAGTATATTTTGATCCTGTATTTTGAAAATACTCTAACACGGAGTAGGCATGTACAGTTCGCTTCTGGGACCCCAAAATATCAAATTTTAGGGTGTTTTGGGCCTGAATTTGAGATATCGACTTTGGGCACCTAAAATATCGATTTTTAGCATGTTTTGGGCCTATATTTTGAAAATATTCTAGCACTAAGTTGGCATGTACAGATCACTTCTGGGACCCCAAAGTATCGAATTTTCGGGTGATTTGAGCCTGAATTAGAGATATAAACGGGTACAGATGATGCATGCACATATCGACTTTGGACACTTAAAATATCGATTTTTAGCATGTTTTGAGACTATATTTTTAAAAAATTCTAGCACTGAGTAGGCATGTACAGATCGCTTTTGGGACTCAAAAATATCGAATTTTCGGGTGTTTTGAGGTGGAATTTGGGATATAAACGGGTGCAGAAGATGCATACACATATTGACTTTGGTCACCTAAAATATAGATTTGCAGAATGTTTTGGGCCAGTATTTTGAAAATACTCTAACTAAGAGTAAGCATGTACAGATCGCTTCTGGGACCCAACTATATCGAATTTTCGGGTGTTTTGAGCCTGAATTTGAGATATAAACGGGTACAGAAAATGCATGCACATATCGACTTTGGACACTTAAAATATCGATTTTTAGAATGTTTTGAGCCTATTTTTTGAAAACATTCTAGCACTTACTATACATGTACAGATCGCTTCTGGGTACCAAAATTATCGAATTTTTGGGTGTTTTGAGGTTGAATTTGAGATATAATCGAGTGCAGAAGATGCATACACATATTCAATTTGGGTACCTAAAATATCGATTTTTAGCATGTTTTGGGCCTGCATCTGAGTAGGCATGTACAGATCGCTTCTGGGACTCCAAAATATCGAATTTTCGCGTGTTTGGAGCCTGAGTTTGAGATATAAAAGTGTACAGAAGATGCATGCACATATCGACTTTTGGGCACCTAAAATATCGATTTTCAGTATGTTTTGGGCCTGTATTTTGAAAATACTCTAACACGGAGTAGGCATATACAGTTCGCTTCTGGGACCCCAAAATATCGAATTTTCGGGTGTTTTGGGCCTGAATTTGCGATATCGACTTTGGGCACCAAAAAATATCGATTTTTAGCATGTTTTGGGCCTATATTTTGAAAATATTCTAGCACTAAGTAGGCATGTACAGATCACTTCTGGGACCCCAAATTATCGAATTTTTGCGTGTTTTGAGCATGAATTTGAGATAAAAACGGGTACAGATGATGCATGCACATATCGACTTTGGACACTTAAAATATCGATTTTTAGCATGTTTTGAGCCTATATTTTGAAACAATTCTAGCACTGAGTAGGCATGTACAAATCGCTTATGGGACCCAAAAATATCGAATTTTCGGGTGTTTTGAGGTTAAATTTGGGATATAAACGGGTACAGAAGATGCATTTACATATCGACTTTTGGGCACCTAAAAGATCAATTTTCAGTATATTTTGATCCTGTATTTTGAAAATACTCTAACACGGAGTAGGCATGTACAGTTCGCTTCTGGGACCCCAAAATATCGAATTTTCGGGTGTTTTGGGCCTGAATTTGAGATATCGACTTTGGGCACCTAAAATATCGATTTTTAGCATGTTTTGGGCCTATATTTTGAAAATATTCTAGCACTAAGTAGAAATGTACAGATCACTTCTGGGACCCCAAAATATTGAATATTCGGGTGTTTTGAGCCTCAAATTGAGATATAAACGGGTACCGATGATGCATACACATATCGACTTTGGACACTTAAAATATCGATTTTTAGCATGTTTTAAGCCTATATTTTGAAAAAATTTTAGCACTGAGTAGGCATGTACAGATCGCTTCTGGGACCCAAAAATATCGAATTTTCGGGTGTTTTGAGGTTGAATTTGGGATATAAACGGGTGCAGAAGATGCATAGACATGTTGACTTTGGTCACATAAAATATCGATTTTCAGCTTGTTTTGGGCCTGTATTTTGAAAATACTCTAACACGAAGTAAGAAAGTACAGATCGCTTCTGGGACCCCAAAATATCGAATTTTTGGGTGTTTTTGGCCTTAATTTGAGATATCGACTTTGGGCACCTAAAATATCGATTTTTAGCATGTTTTGGGCCTGTATTTTGAAAATACTCTAACACGGAGTAGGCATGTACAGTTCGCTTCTGGGACCCCAAAATATCAAATTTTAGGGTGTTTTCGGCCTGAATTTGAGATATCGACTTTGGGCACCTAAAATATCGATTTTTAGCATGTTTTGTGCCTATATTTTGAAAATATTCTAGCACTAAGTAGTCATGTACAGATCACTTCTGGGACCCCAAAGTATTGAATTTTCGGGTGTTTTGAGCCTGAATTAGAGATATAAACGGGTACAGATGATGCATGCACATATCGACTTTGGACACTTAAAATATCGATTTTTAGCATGTTTTGAGCCTATATTTTGAAAAAATTCTAGCACTGAGTAGGCATGTACAGATCGCTTCTGGGACTCAAAAATATCGAATTTTCGGGTGTTTTGAGGTGGAATTTGGGATATAAACGGGTGCAGAAGATGCATACACATGTTGACTTTGGTCACCTAAAATATCGATTTTCAGAATGTTTTGGGCCAGTATTTTGAAAATACTCTAACTAAGAGTATGCATGTACAGATCGCTTCTGGGACCCAACTATATCGAATTTTCGGGTGTTTTGAGCCTGAATTTGAGATATAAACGGGTACAGAAAATGCATGCACATATCGACTTTGGACACTTAAAATATCGATTTTTAGCATGTTTTGAGCCTACTTTTTTAAAACATTCTAGCACTGACTAGACATGTACAGATCGCTTCTGGGTACCAAAATTATCGAATTTTTGGGTGTTTTGAGGTTGAATTTGAGATATAAACGAGTGCAGAAGATGCATACACATATTCAATTTGGGTACCTAAAATATCGATTTTTAGCATGTTTTGGGCCTGCATCTGAGTAGGCATGTACAGATCGCTTCTGGGACCCCAAAATATCGAATTTTCGGGTGTTTTGAGCCTGAATTTGAGATATAAAAGGGTACAGAAGATGCATGCACATATCGACTTTTGGGCACCTAAAATATCGATTTTCAGTATGTTTTGGGCCTGTATTTTGAAAATACTCTAACACGGAGTAGACATATACAGTTCGCTTCTGGGACCCCAAAATATCGAATTTTCGGGTGTTTTGGGCCTGAATTTGCGATATCGACTTTGGGCACCAAAAAATATCGATTTTTATCATGTTTTGGGCCTATATTTTGAAAATATTCTAGCACTAAGTAGGCATGTACAGATCTCTTTTGGGACCCCAAATTATCGAATTTTTGCGTGTTTTGAGCATGAATTTGAGATAAAAACGGGTACAGATGATGCATGCACATATCGACTTTGGACACTTAAAATATCGATGGTTAGCATGTTTTGAGCCTATATTTTGAAAAAATTCTAGCACTGAGTAGGCATGTACAAATCGCTTATTGGACACAAAAATATCGAATTTTCGGGTGTTTTGAGGTTAAATTTGGGATATAAACGGGTACACAAGATGCATTTACATATCGACTTTTGGGCACCTAAAAGATCGATTTTCAATATATTTTGATCCTGTATTTTGAAAATACTCTAACACGGAGTAGGCATGTACAGTTCGCTTCTGGGACCCCAAAATATCGAATTTTCGGGTGTTTTGGGCCTGAATTTGAGATATCGACTTTGGGCACCTAAAATATCGATTTTTAGCATGTTTTGGGCCTATATTTTGAAAATATTCTAGCACTAAGTAGAAATGTACAGACCACTTCTGGGACCCCAAAATATTGAATATTCTGGTGTTTTGAGCCTGAAATTGAGATATAAACGGGTACAGATGATGCATACACATATCGACTTTGGACACTTAAAATATCGATTTTTAGCATGTTTTGAGCCTATATTTTGAATAAATTTTAGCAATGAGTAGGCATGTACAGATCGCTTCTGGGACCCAAAAATATCGAATTTTCGGGTGTTTTGAGGTTGAATTTGGGATATAAACGGGTGCAGAAGATGCATGCACATGTTGACTTTGGTCATCTAAAATATCGATTTTCAGCTTGTTTTGGGCCTGTATATTGAAAATACTCTAACACGAAGTAAGCAAGTACAGATCGCTTCTGGGACCCCAAAATATCGAATTTTTGGGTGTTTTTGGCCTTAATTTGAGATATCGACTTTGGGCACCTAAAATATCGATTTTTAGCATGTTTTGGGCCTATATTTTGAAAATATTCTAGCACTGAGTAGGCATGTACAGATCGCTTCTGGGACCCCAAAATATCGAATTTTCGGGTGTTTTGAGCCTGAATTTGAGATATCAACTTTTGGGCACATAAAATATCGATTTTGAGCATGTTTTGGGTCTGTATCTTGAAAACATTCTAACTAGGACTAGGGATGTACAGATCGCTTCTGGGATCCAAAAATACCAAATTTTCTTGTGTTTTGAACCTGAATTTGAGATATAAACGGGTACAGAAGATGCATGCACATATCGACTTATTACACTTAAAATATCGAATTTCAGCATGTTTTGGGCCTGTATTTTGAAAACATTCTAGCGCTGAGTAGGCATGTACAGATCGCTTCTGGGACCCCAAAATATCGAGTTTTTGGGTGTTTTGGACCTGAATTTGAGATATCGACTTTGGGCACCTAAAATATCGATTTTTAGCATGTTTTGGGCCTATATTTTGAAAATATTCTAGCACTGAGTAGGCATGTACAGATTGCTTCTGGGACCCCAAAATATCGAATTTTCGGGTGTTTTGAGCCTGAATTTGAGATATAAACGGGTACAGAAGATGCATGCACATATTGACTTTGGGCACCTAAAATATCGATTTTCAGCATGTTTTGGGTCTTCATCTGAGTAGGCATGTACAGATCGCTTCTGGGACCCCAAAATATCTAATTTTCGGGTGTTTTGAGCCTGAATTTGAGATATAAACGGGTACAGAAGATGCATGCACATATCGACTTAGGACACTTAAAATATCGATTTTTAGCATGTTTTGAGCCTATATTTCGAAAACATTCTAGCACTGACTAGACATGTACAGATCGCTTCTGGGACCCAAAAGTATCGAATTTTCGGGTGTTTTGAGGTTGAATTTGAAATATAAACGAGTGCAGAAGATGCATACACATGTTCAATTTGGGTACCTTAAAAATCGATTTTTAGCATGTTTTGGGCCTGCATCTGAGTCGGCAGGTACAGATCGCTTCTGGGACCCCAAAATATCGAATTTTCGGGTGTTTGGAGCCTGAATTTGAGATATAAACGGGTACAGAAGATGCATGCACATATCGACTTTTGGGCACCTAAAAGATTGATTTTCAGTATGTTTTGAGCCTGTATTTTGAAAATACTCTAACACGGAGTAGGCATGTACAGTTCGCTTCTGGGACCCCGAATTATCGAATTTTAGGGTGTTTTTGGCCTGAATTTGAAATATCGACTTTGGGCACCTAAAATATCAATTTTTAGCATGTTTTGGGCCTATATTTTGAAAATATTCTAGCACTAAGTAGGCATGTACAGATCACTTCTGGGACCCCAAAATATCGAATTTTCGGGTGTTTTGAGCCTGAATTTAAGATATAAACGGGTACAGATGATGCATGCACATATCGACTTTTGGGCACCTAAAATATCGATTTTGAGCATGTTTTGGGTCTGTATCTTGAAAACATTCTAACTAGGAGTAGGGATGTACAGATCGCTTCTGGGACCCTAAAATATCGAGTTTTTGGGTGTTTTGGACCTGAATTTCAGATATCGACTTTGGGCACCTAAAATATCGATTTTTAGCATGTTTTGGGTCTATATTTTGAAAATATTCTAGCACTGAGTAGGCATGTACAGATCGCTTCTGGGACCCGAAAATATCGAATTTTCGGGTGTTTTGACCCTGAATTTGAGATATAAACGGGTACAGAAGATGCATGCACATATCGACTTTGGACACTTAAAATATCGATTTTTAGCATGTTTTGAGCCTATATTTTGAAAACATTCTAGCACTGACTAGACATGTACAGATCGCTTCTGGGACCCAAAATTATCAAATTTTCGGGTGTTTTGAGGTTTAATTTGAGATATAAACGAGTGCAGAAGATGCATACACATGTTGACTTTGGGCACCTAAAATATCGATTTTCAGCATGTTCTGGGCCTGCATCTGAGTAGGCATGTATAGATCGCTTCTGGTACCCCAAAATATCGGATTTTCGAGTGTTTGGAGCCTGAATTTGAGATATAAACGGGTACAGAGGATGCATGCACATATCGACTTTTGGGCACCTAAAATATCGATTTTCAGTATGTTTTGAGCCTGTATTTTGAAAATACTCTAACACAGAGTAGGCATGTACAGTTTGCTTCTGGGACTCCAAAATATCGAATTTTCGGGTGTTTTGTGCCGGAATTTGAGATATCGACTTTGGGGACCTAAAATATCGATTTTTAGCATGTTTTGGGTCTATATTTTGAAAATATATTAGCACTAAGTAGGCATGTACAGATCACTTCTGGGACCCCAAAATATCGAATTTTCGGGTGTTTTGAGCCTGAATTTGAGATATAAACGTGTACAGAGGATGCATGCACATATCGACTTTGGACACTTAAAATATCGATTTTGAGCATGTTTTGAGCCTATATTTTGACAAAATTCTAGCACTGAGTAGGCATGTACAGATCGCTTCTGGGACCCCAAAATATCGAATTTTCGGGTGTTTTGAGCCTGAATTTGAGATATCAACTTTTGGGCACATAAAATATCGATTTTGAGCATGTTTTGGGTCTGTATCTTGAAAACATTCTAACTAGGACTAGGGATGTACAGATCGCTTCTGGGACCCAAAAATACCGAATTTTCTTGTGTTTTGAACCTGAATTTGAGATATAAACGGGTACAGAAGATGCATGCACATATCGACTTATTACACTTAAAATATCGAATTTCAGCATGTTTTGGGCCTGTATTTTGAAAACATTCTAGCGCTGAGTAGGCATGTACAGATCGCTTCTGGGACCCCAAAATATCGAGTTTTTGGGTGTTTTGGACCTGAATTTGAGATATCGACTTTGGGCACCTAAAATATCGATTTTTAGCATGTTTTGGGCCTATATTTTGAAAATATTCTAGGACTGAGTAGGCATGTACAGATTGCTTCTGGGACCCCAAAATATCGAATTTTCGGGTGTTTTGAGCCTGAATTTAAAATATAAACGGGTACAGAAGATGCATGCACATATTGACTTTGGGCACCTAAAATATCGATTTTCAGCATGTTTTGGGCCTTCATCTGAGTAGGCATGTACAGATCGCTTCTGGGACCCCAAAATATCGAATTTTCGGGTGTTTGGAGCCTGAATTTTAGATATAAACGGGAGAAGAAGATGCATGCACATATCGACTTTTGGGCACCTAAAATATCGATTTTCAGCATGTTTTGGGCCTGTATTTTGAAAATACTCTAACTAGGGTTAGGCATGTACCGATCGCTTCTGGGACCCAAAAATATCTAATTTTCGGGTGTTTTGAGCCTGAATTTGAGATATAAACGGGTACAGAAGATGCATGCACATATCGACTTAGGACACTTAAAATATCGATTTTTAGCATGTTTTGAGCCTATATTTCGAAAACATTCTAGCACTGACTAGACATGTACAGATCGCTTCTGGGACCCAAAAGTATCGAATTTTCGGGTGTTTTGAGGTTGAATTTGAAATATAAACGAGTGCAGAAGATGCATACACATGTTCAATTTGGGTACCTTAAAAATCGATTTTTAGCATGTTTTGGGCCTGCATCTGAGTCGGCATGTACAGATCGCTTCTGGGACCCCAAAATATCGAATTTTCGGGTGTTTGGAGCCTGAATTTGAGATATAAACGGGTACAGAAGATGCATGCACATATCGACTTTTGGGCACCTAAAAGATTGATTTTCAGTATGTTTTGAGCCTGTATTTTGAAAATACTCTAACACGGAGTAGGCATGTACAGTTCGCTTCTGGGACCCCGAATTATCGAATTTTAGGGTGTTTTTGGCCTGAATTTGAAATATCGACTTTGGGCACCTAAAATATCAATTTTTAGCATGTTTTGGGCCTATATTTTGAAAATATTCTAGCACTAAGTAGGCATGTACAGATCACTTCTGGGACCCCAAAATATCGAGTTTTCGGGTGTTTTGAGCCTGAATTTAAGATATAAACGGGTACAGATGATGCATGCACATATCGACTTTTGGGCACCTAAAATATCGATTTTGAGCATGTTTTGGGTCTGTATCTTGAAAACATTCTAACTAGGAGTAGGGATGTACAGATCGCTTCTGGGACCCTATAATATCGAGTTTTTGGGTGTTTTGGACCTGAATTTCAGATATCGACTTTGGGCACCTAAAATATCGATTTTTAGCATGTTTTGGGTCTATATTTTGAAAATATTCTAGCACTGAGTAGGCATGTACAGATCGCTTCTGGTACCCCAAAATATCGAATTTTCGGGTGTTTTGAGCCCGAATTTGAGATATAAACGGGTACAGAAGATGCATACACATATCGACTTTGGACACTTAAAATATCGATTTTTAGCATGTTTTGAGCCTATATTTTGAAAACATTCTAGCACTGACTAGACATGTACAGATCGCTTCTGGGACCCAAAAATATCGAATTTTCGGGTGTTTTGAGGTTAAAATTGGGATATAAACGGGTACAGAAGATTCATCCACATATCGACTTTTGGGCACCTAAAAGATCGATTTTCAGTATGTTTTGGGCCTGTATATTGAAAATACTCTAACTAGGAGTTGACATGTACAGATCGCTTCTGAGACCCCAAAATATCGAATTTTTGGGTGTTTTTGGCCTTAATTTGAGATATCGACTTTGGGCACCTAAAATATCGATTTTTAGCATGTTTTCGGCCTATATTTTGAAAATATTCTAGCACTGAGTAGGCATGTACAGATCGCTTCTGGGACCCCAAAATATCGAATTTTAGAGTGTTTTGAGCCTGAATTTGAGATATCGACTTTTGGGCACCTAAAATATCGATTTTGAGCATGTTTTGGGTCTGTATCTTGAAAACATTCTAACTAGGAGTAGGGATGTACAGATCGCTTCTGGGACCCAAAAATACCGAATTTTCGGGTGTTTTGAGCCTGAATTTGAGATATAAACGGGTACAGAAGATGCATGCACATATCGACTTATGACACTTAAAATATCGAATTTCAACATGTTTTGGGCCTGTATTTAAAAAAAAACATTCTAGCACTGAGTAGGCATGTACAGATCGCTTCTGAGACCCCAAAATATCGAGTTTTTGGGTGTTTTGGACCTGAATTTGAGATATCGACTTTGGGCACCTAAAATCTCGATTTTTAGCATGTTTTGGGCCTATATTTTGAAAATATTCTAGCACTGAGTAGGCATGTACAGATCGATTCTGGGACCCCAAAAAATAGAATTTTCGGGTGTTTTGAGCCTGAATTTGAGATATAAACGGGTACAGAAGATGCATTCTCATATTGACTTTGGGCACCTAAAATATCGATTTTCAGCATGTTTTGGGCCTGTATTTTGAAAATACTCTAACTAGGAGTAGGCATGTACAGATCGCTTCTGGGACCCAAAAATATCAAATTTTCGGGTGTTTAAGACCTGAATTTGAGATATCGACTTTGGGCACCTAAAATATCGATTTTTAGCATGTTTTGGGCCTATATTTTGAAAATATTCTAGCACTAATTAGGCATGTACAGATCACTTCTGGGACCCCAAAATATCGAATTTTCGGGTGTTTTGAGCCTGAAATTATGATATAAACGGGTACAGATGATGCATGCACATATCGACTTTTGGGCACCTAAAATATCGATTTTGAGCATGTTTTGGGTCTGTATCTTGAAAACATTCTAACTAGGAGTAGAGATGTACAGATCGCTTCTGGGACCCAAAAATACCGAATTTTCGGGTGTTTTGAGCCTGAATTTGAGATATAAACGGGTACAGAAGATGCATGCACATATCGACTTTGGACACTTAAAATATCGATTTTCAGCATGTTTAAGGGCTGTATTTTGAAAATACTCTAACACAGAGTAGGCATGTACAGTTCGCTTCTGGGACCCCAAAATATCGAATTTTCAGGTGTTTCGGGCCTGAATTTGAGATATCGACTTTGGGGACATAAAATATCGATTTTTAGCATGTTTTGGGTCTATATTTTGAAAATATATTAGCACTAAGTAGGCATGTACAGATCACTTCTGGGACCCCAAAATATCGAATTTTCGGGTGTTTTGAGCCTGAATTTGAGATATAAACGTGTACAGAGGATGCATGCACATATCGACTTTGGACACTTAAAATATCGATTTTGAGCATGTTTTGAGCCTATATTTTGAAAAAATCCTAGCACTGAGTAGGCATGTACAGATCACTTCTGGGACCCAAAAATATCGAATTTTCGGGTGTTTTGAGGTTAAAATTGGGATATAAACGGGTACAGAAGATTCATCCACATATCGACTTTTGGGCACCTAAAAGATCGATTTTCAGTATGTTTTGGGCCTGTATATTGAAAATACTCTAACACGGAGTTGGCATGTACAGATCGCTTCTGGGACCCCAAAATATCGAATTTTTGGGTGTTTTTGGCCTTAATTTGAGATATCGACTTTGGGCACCTAAAATATCGATTTTTAGCATGTTTTGGGCCTATATTTTGAAAATATTCTAGCACTGAGTAGGCATGTACAGATCGCTTCTGGAACCCCAAAATATCGAATTTTCGGGTGTTTTGAGCCTGAAATTGAGATATAAACGGGTACAGAAGATGCATTCACATATTGACTTTGGGCACCTAAAATATCGATTTTCAGCATATTTTGGGGCTGTATTTTGAAAATACTCTAACTAGGAGTAGGCATGTACAAATCGCTTCTGGGACCCAAAAATATCGAATTTTCGGGTGTTTTAGGCCTGAATTTGAAATATCGACTTTGGGCACCTAAAATATCGATTTTTAGCATGTTTTGGGCCTATATTTTGAAAATATTCTAGCCCTGAGTAGGCATGTACAGATCGCTTCTGGGACCCAAAAATATCGAATTTTCGGGTGTTTTGAGCCTGAATTTGAGATATAAACGGGTACAGAAGATGCATGCACGTATCGACTTTTGGGCACCTAAAATATCGATTTTGAGCATGTTTTGGGTCTGTATCTTGAAAACATTCTAACTAGGAGTAGGGATGTACAGATCGCTTCTAGGACCCAAAAATACCGAATTTTCGGGTGTTTTGAGCCTGAATTTGGGATATAAACGGTTCAGAAGATGCATACACATGTTGACTTTGGTCACCTAAAAGATCGATTTTCAGTATGTTTTGGGCCTGTTTTTTGAAAATACTCTAACACGGAGTAGGCATGTACAGTTCGCTTCTGGGACCCCAAAATATCGAATTTTAGGGTGTTTTGGGCCTGAATTTGAGATATCGACTTTGGGGACATAAAATATCGATTTTTAGCATGTTTTGGGCCTATATTTTGAAAATATTCTAGCACTAAGTAGGCATGTACAGATCACTTCTGGGACCCCAAAATATCGAATTTTCGGGTGTTTTGAGCCTGAATTTGAGATATAACCGGGTACAGATGAGGCATGCACATATCGACTTCGGACACTTAAAATATCGATTTTTAGCATGTTTTGAGCCTATATTTTGAAAAAATTCTAGCACTGAGTAGGCATGTACAGATCGCTTCTGGGACCCAAAAATATCGAATTTTCGGGTGTTTTGAGGTTAAAATTGGGATGTTAACGGGTACAGAAGATGCATTTACATATCGACTTTTGGGCACCTAAAAGATCGATTTTCAGTATGTTTTGAGAATGTATTTTGAAAATACTCTAACACGGAGTAGGCATGTACAGTTCGCTTCTGGGACCCCAAAATTCCGAATTTCCGGGTGTTCTGGGCCTGAATTTGAGATATCGACTTTGGGGACCTAAAATATCGATTTTTAGCATGTTTTGGGTTTATATTTTGAAAATATTCTAGCACTAAGTAGGCATGTACAGATCACTTCTGGGACCCCAAAATATCGAGTTTTCGGGTGTTTTGAGCCTGAATTTAAGATATAAACGGGTACAGATGATGCATGCACATATCGACTTTTGGGCACCTAAAATATCGATTTTGAGCATGTTTTGGGTCTGTATCTTGAAAACATTCTAACTAGGAGTAGGGATGTACAGATCGCTTCTGGGACCCTATAATATCGAGTTTTTGGGTGTTTTGGACCTGAATTTCAGATATCGACTTTGGGCACCTAAAATATCGATTTTTAGCATGTTTTGGGTCTATATTTTGAAAATATTCTAGCACTGAGTAGGCATGTACAGATCGCTTCTGGTACCCCAAAATATCGAATTTTCGGGTGTTTTGAGCCCGAATTTGAGATATAAACGGGTACAGAAGATGCATACACATATCGACTTTGGACACTTAAAATATCGATTTTTAGCATGTTTTGAGCCTATATTTTGAAAACATTCTAGCACTGACTAGACATGTACAGATCGCTTCTGGGACCCAAAAATATCGAATTTTCGGGTGTTTTGAGGTTAAAATTGGGATATAAACGGGTACAGAAGATTCATCCACATATCGACTTTTGGGCACCTAAAAGATCGATTTTCAGTATGTTTTGGGCCTGTATATTGAAAATACTCTAACTAGGAGTTGACATGTACAGATCGCTTCTGAGACCCCAAAATATCGAATTTTTGGGTGTTTTTGGCCTTAATTTGAGATATCGACTTTGGGCACCTAAAATATCGATTTTTAGCATGTTTTCGGCCTATATTTTGAAAATATTCTAGCACTGAGTAGGCATGTACAGATCGCTTCTGGGACCCCAAAATATCGAATTTTAGAGTGTTTTGAGCCTGAATTTGAGATATCGACTTTTGGGCACCTAAAATATCGATTTTGAGCATGTTTTGGGTCTGTATCTTGAAAACATTCTAACTAGGAGTAGGGATGTACAGATCGCTTCTGGGACCCAAAAATACCGAATTTTCGGGTGTTTTGAGCCTGAATTTGAGATATAAACGGGTACAGAAGATGCATGCACATATCGACTTATGACACTTAAAATATCGAATTTCAACATGTTTTGGGCCTGTATTTAAAAAAAAACATTCTAGCACTGAGTAGGCATGTACAGATCGCTTCTGAGACCCCAAAATATCGAGTTTTTGGGTGTTTTGGACCTGAATTTGAGATATCGACTTTGGGCACCTAAAATCTCGATTTTTAGCATGTTTTGGGCCTATATTTTGAAAATATTCTAGCACTGAGTAGGCATGTACAGATCGATTCTGGGACCCCAAAAAATAGAATTTTCGGGTGTTTTGAGCCTGAATTTGAGATATAAACGGGTACAGAAGATGCATTCTCATATTGACTTTGGGCACCTAAAATATCGATTTTCAGCATGTTTTGGGCCTGTATTTTGAAAATACTCTAACTAGGAGTAGGCATGTACAGATCGCTTCTGGGACCCAAAAATATCAAATTTTCGGGTGTTTAAGACCTGAATTTGAGATATCGACTTTGGGCACCTAAAATATCGATTTTTAGCATGTTTTGGGCCTATATTTTGAAAATATTCTAGCACTAATTAGGCATGTACAGATCACTTCTGGGACCCCAAAATATCGAATTTTCGGGTGTTTTGAGCCTGAAATTATGATATAAACGGGTACAGATGATGCATGCACATATCGACTTTTGGGCACCTAAAATATCGATTTTGAGCATGTTTTGGGTCTGTATCTTGAAAACATTCTAACTAGGAGTAGAGATGTACAGATCGCTTCTGGGACCCAAAAATACCGAATTTTCGGGTGTTTTGAGCCTGAATTTGAGATATAAACGGGTACAGAAGATGCATGCACATATCGACTTTGGACACTTAAAATATCGATTTTCAGCATGTTTAAGGGCTGTATTTTGAAAATACTCTAACACAGAGTAGGCATGTACAGTTCGCTTCTGGGACCCCAAAATATCGAATTTTCAGGTGTTTCGGGCCTGAATTTGAGATATCGACTTTGGGGACATAAAATATCGATTTTTAGCATGTTTTGGGTCTATATTTTGAAAATATATTAGCACTAAGTAGGCATGTACAGATCACTTCTGGGACCCCAAAATATCGAATTTTCGGGTGTTTTGAGCCTGAATTTGAGATATAAACGTGTACAGAGGATGCATGCACATATCGACTTTGGACACTTAAAATATCGATTTTGAGCATGTTTTGAGCCTATATTTTGAAAAAATCCTAGCACTGAGTAGGCATGTACAGATCACTTCTGGGACCCAAAAATATCGAATTTTCGGGTGTTTTGAGGTTAAAATTGGGATATAAACGGGTACAGAAGATTCATCCACATATCGACTTTTGGGCACCTAAAAGATCGATTTTCAGTATGTTTTGGGCCTGTATATTGAAAATACTCTAACACGGAGTTGGCATGTACAGATCGCTTCTGGGACCCCAAAATATCGAATTTTTGGGTGTTTTTGGCCTTAATTTGAGATATCGACTTTGGGCACCTAAAATATCGATTTTTAGCATGTTTTGGGCCTATATTTTGAAAATATTCTAGCACTGAGTAGGCATGTACAGATCGCTTCTGGAACCCCAAAATATCGAATTTTCGGGTGTTTTGAGCCTGAAATTGAGATATAAACGGGTACAGAAGATGCATTCACATATTGACTTTGGGCACCTAAAATATCGATTTTCAGCATATTTTGGGGCTGTATTTTGAAAATACTCTAACTAGGAGTAGGCATGTACAAATCGCTTCTGGGACCCAAAAATATCGAATTTTCGGGTGTTTTAGGCCTGAATTTGAAATATCGACTTTGGGCACCTAAAATATCGATTTTTAGCATGTTTTGGGCCTATATTTTGAAAATATTCTAGCCCTGAGTAGGCATGTACAGATCGCTTCTGGGACCCAAAAATATCGAATTTTCGGGTGTTTTGAGCCTGAATTTGAGATATAAACGGGTACAGAAGATGCATGCACGTATCGACTTTTGGGCACCTAAAATATCGATTTTGAGCATGTTTTGGGTCTGTATCTTGAAAACATTCTAACTAGGAGTAGGGATGTACAGATCGCTTCTAGGACCCAAAAATACCGAATTTTCGGGTGTTTTGAGCCTGAATTTGGGATATAAACGGTTCAGAAGATGCATACACATGTTGACTTTGGTCACCTAAAAGATCGATTTTCAGTATGTTTTGGGCCTGTTTTTTGAAAATACTCTAACACGGAGTAGGCATGTACAGTTCGCTTCTGGGACCCCAAAATATCGAATTTTAGGGTGTTTTGGGCCTGAATTTGAGATATCGACTTTGGGCACCTAAAATATCGATTCCTAGCATGTTTTGGGCCTATATTTTGAAAATATTCTAGCACTAAGTAGGCATGTACAGATCACTTCTGGGACCCCAAAATATCGAATTTTCGGGTGTTTTGAGCCTGAATTTGAGATATAACCGGGTACAGATGAGGCATGCACATATCGACTTCGGACACTTAAAATATCGATTTTTAGCATGTTTTGAGCCTATATTTTGAAAAAATTCTAGCACTGAGTAGGCATGTACAGATCGCTTCTGGGACCCAAAAATATCGAATTTTCGGGTGTTTTGAGGTTAAAATTGGGATGTTAACGGGTACAGAAGATGCATTTACATATCGACTTTTGGGCACCTAAAAGATCGATTTTCAGTATGTTTTGAGAATGTATTTTGAAAATACTCTAACACGGAGTAGGCATGTACAGTTCGCTTCTGGGACCCCAAAATTCCGAATTTCCGGGTGTTCTGGGCCTGAATTTGAGATATCGACTTTGGGGACCTAAAATATCGATTTTTAGCATGTTTTGGGTTTATATTTTGAAAATATTCTAGCACTAAGTAGGCATGTTCAGATCACTTCTGGGACAACAAAATATCGAATTTTCGGGTGTTTTGAGCCTGAATTTGAGATATAAACGTGTACAGAGGATACATGCACATATTGACTTTGGACACTTAAAATATCGATTTTTAGCATGTTTTGAGCCTATATTTTGAAAAAATTCTAGCACTGAGTAGGCATGTACAGATCGCTTCTGGGACCCAAAAATATCGGATTTTCGGGTGTTTTGAGGTTGAATTTGGGATATAAACGGGTGCAGAAGATGCATACACATGTTGACTTTGGTCACCTCAAATATCGATTTTCAGTTTGTTTTGGGCCTGTATTTTGAAAATACTCTAACACGGAGTAAGCAAGTACAGATCGCTTCTGGGACCCCAAAATATCGAATTTTTGGGTGTTTTTGGCCTTAATTTGAGATATCGACTTTGGGCACCTAAAATATCGATTTTTAGCATGTTTTGGGCCTATATTTTGAAAATATTCTAGCACTGAGTAGGCATGTACAGATCGCTTCTGGGACCCCAAAATATCGAATTTTCAGGTGTTTTGAGCCTGAATTTGAGATATCGACTTTTGGGCACCTAAAATATCGATTTTGAGAATGTTTTGGGTCTGTATCTTGAAAACAGTCTAACTAGGAGTAGGGATGTACAGATCGCTTCTGGGACCCAAAAATACCGAATTTTCGGGTGTTTTGAGCCTGAATTTGAGATATAAACGGGTACAGAAGATGCATGCACATATCGACTTTGGACACTTAAAATATCGAATTTAAGCATGTTTTGGGCCTATATTTTGAAAACATTCTAGCACTAAGTAGGCATGTACAGATCGCTTCTGGGACCCCAAAATATCGAGTTTTTGGGTGTTTTGGACCTGAATTTGAGATATCGACTTTGGGCACCTAAAATCTCGATTTTTAGCATGTTTTGGGCCTATATTTTGAAAATACTCTAACTAGGAGTAGGCATGTACAGATCGCTTCTGGGACCCAAAAATATCGAATTTTCGGGTGTTTTGAGCCTGAATTTGAGATATAAACGGGTACAGAAGAAGAATGCACATATCGACTTTTGGGCACATAAAATATCGATTTTGAGCATGTTTTGGGTCTGTATCTTGAAAACATTCTAACTAGGAGTAGGGATGTACAAATCGCTTCTAGGACCCAAAAATACCGAATTTTCGGGTGTTTTGAGCCTGAATTTGAGATATAAACGGGTACAGAAGATGCATGCACATATTGACCTTGGGCACCTAAAATATCGATTTTCAGCATGTTTTGGGCCTGTATTTTGAAAATACTCTAACTAGGAGAAGGAATGTACAGATCACTTCTGGGATCCAAAAATATCGAATTTTCGGGTGTTTTGAGTCTGAATTTGAGATATAAACGGGTACAGAAGATGCATGCACATATCGACTTTGGACACTTAAAATATCGATTTTTAGCATGTTTTGAGCCTATATTTTGAAAACATTCTAGCACTGACTAGACATGTACAGATCGCTTCTGGGACCCAAAATTATCAAATTTTCGGGTATTTTGAGGTTGAATTTGAGATATAAACGAGTGCAGAAGATGCATACACATGTTGACTTTGGGCACCTAAAATATCGATTTTCAGCATGTTTTGGGCCTGCATCTGAGTAGGCATGTACAGATCGCTTCTGGGACCCCAAAATATCGAGTTTTTGGGTGTTTTGGACCTGAATTTGAGATATCGACTTTGGGCACCTAAAATCTCGATTTTTAGCATGTTTTGGGCCTATATTTTGAAAATACTCTAACTAGGAGTAGGCATGTACAGATCGCTTCTGGGACCCAAAAATATCGAATTTTCGGGTGTTTTGAGCCTGAATTTGAAATATCGACTTTGGGCACCTAAAATATCGATTTTCAGCATGTTTTGGGCCTGTATTTTGAAAATACTCTAACTAGGAGTAGGCATGTACAGTTCGCTTCTGGGACCCCAAAATATCGAATTTTCGGGTGTTTTTGGGCCTGAATTTGAGATATAAACGAGTACAGAAGATGCATGCACATATCGACTTTTGGGCACCTAAAATATCGATTTTTAGCATGTTTTGGGTCTGTATCTTGAAAATATTCTAACTAGGAGTAGGAATGTACAGATCGCTTCTAGGACCCAAAAATACCGAATTTTCGGGTGTTTTGAGCCTGAATTTGAGATTTAAACGGGTACAGAAGATGCATGCACATATCGACTTTGGACACTTAAAAGATCGATTTTAAGTATGTTTTGGGCCTGTATTTTGAAAACATTCTAGCACTGACTAGACATGTACAGACCGCTTCTGGGACCCAAAATTATCAAATTTTAGGGTATTTTGAGGTTGAATTTTAGATATAAACGAGTGCAGAAGATGCATACACATGTTGACTTTGGGCACCTAAAATATCGATTTTCAGCATGTTTTGGGCCTGCATCTGAGTAGGCATGTACAGATCGCTTCTGGGACCCCAAAATATCGAATTTTTGGGTGTTTGGAGCCTGAATTTGAGATATAAACGGGTACAGAGGATGCATGCACATATCGACTTTTGGGCACCTAAAAGATCGATTTTCAGTATGTATTAGGCCTGTATTTTGAAAATACTCTAACACGGAGTAGGCATGTACATTTCGCTTCTGGGACCCCAAAATATCGAATTTTCGGGTGTTTTGAGCCTGAATTTAAAATATCGACTATGGGCACCTAAAATATCGATTTTTAGCATGTTTTGGGCCTATATTTTGAAAATATTCTAGCACTGAGTAGGCATGTACATATCGCTTCTGGGACCCCAAAATATCGAATATTCGGGTGTTTTGAGCCTAAATTTGAGATATAAACGGATACTGAAGATGCATGCACATATCGACTTTTGGGCACCTAAAATATCGATTTTGAGCATGTTTTGGGTCTGTATCTTGAAAACATTCTAACTAGGAGTAGGGATGTACAGATCGCTTCTGGGACCCAAAAATACCGAATTTTCGGGTGTTTTGAGCCTGAATTTGACATATAAACGGGTACAGAAGATGCATGCACATATCGACTTTGGACACTTAAAAGATCGATTTTCAGTATGTTTTGGGCCTATATTTTGAAAACATTCTAGCACTGACTAGACATGTACAGATCGCTTCTGGGACCCAAAATTATCAAATTTTCGGGTGTTTTGAGGTTGAATTTTAGATATAAACGAGTGCAGAAGATGCATACACATGTTGACTTTGGGCACCTAAAATATCGATTTTCAGCATGTTTTGGGCCTGCATCTGAGTAGGCATGTACAGATCGCTTCTGGGACCCCAAAATATCGAATTTTTGGGTGTTTGGAGCCTGAATTTGAGATATAAACGGGTACAGAAGATGCATGCACATATCGACTTTTGGGCACCTAAAAGATCGATTTTCAGTATGTTTTGGGCCTGTATTTTGAAAATACTCTAACACGGAGTAGGCATGTACAGTTCGCTTCTGGGACCCCAAAATATCGAATTTTCGGGTGTTTTTGGGCCTGAATTTGAGATATAAACGAGTACAGAAGATGCATGCACATATCGACTTTTGGGCACCTAAAATATCGATTTTTAGCATGTTTTGGGTCTGTATCTTGAAAATATTCTAACTAGGAGTAGGAATGTACAGATCGCTTCTAGGACCCAAAAATACCGAATTTTCGGGTGTTTTGAGCCTGAATTTGAGATTTAAACGGGTACAGAAGATGCATGCACATATCGACTTTGGACACTTAAAAGATCGATTTTAAGTATGTTTTGGGCCTGTATTTTGAAAACATTCTAGCACTGACTAGACATGTACAGACCGCTTCTGGGACCCAAAATTATCAAATTTTAGGGTATTTTGAGGTTGAATTTTAGATATAAACGAGTGCAGAAGATGCATACACATGTTGACTTTGGGCACCTAAAATATCGATTTTCAGCATGTTTTGGGCCTGCATCTGAGTAGGCATGTACAGATCGCTTCTGGGACCCCAAAATATCGAATTTTTGGGTGTTTGGAGCCTGAATTTGAGATATAAACGGGTACAGAGGATGCATGCACATATCGACTTTTGGGCACCTAAAAGATCGATTTTCAGTATGTATTAGGCCTGTATTTTGAAAATACTCTAACACGGAGTAGGCATGTACAGTTCGCTTCTGGGACCCCAAAATATCGAATTTTCGGGTGTTTTTGGGCCTGAATTTGAGATATAAACGAGTACAGAAGATGCATGCACATATCGACTTTTGGGCACCTAAAATATCGATTTTTAGCATGTTTTGGGTCTGTATCTTGAAAATATTCTAACTAGGAGTAGGAATGTACAGATCGCTTCTAGGACCCAAAAATACCGAATTTTCGGGTGTTTTGAGCCTGAATTTGAGATTTAAACGGGTACAGAAGATGCATGCACATATCGACTTTGGACACTTAAAAGATCGATTTTAAGTATGTTTTGGGCCTGTATTTTGAAAACATTCTAGCACTGACTAGACATGTACAGACCGCTTCTGGGACCCAAAATTATCAAATTTTAGGGTATTTTGAGGTTGAATTTTAGATATAAACGAGTGCAGAAGATGCATACACATGTTGACTTTGGGCACCTAAAATATCGATTTTCAGCATGTTTTGGGCCTGCATCTGAGTAGGCATGTACAGATCGCTTCTGGGACCCCAAAATATCGAATTTTTGGGTGTTTGGAGCCTGAATTTGAGATATAAACGGGTACAGAGGATGCATGCACATATCGACTTTTGGGCACCTAAAAGATCGATTTTCAGTATGTATTAGGCCTGTATTTTGAAAATACTCTAACACGGAGTAGGCATGTACAGTTCGCTTCTGGGACCCCAAAATATCGAATTTTCGGGTGTTTTGAACCTGAATTTAAAATATCGACTATGGGCACCTAAAATATCGATTTTTAGCATGTTTTGGGCCTATATTTTGAAAATATTCTAGCACTGAGTAGGCATGTACATATCGCTTCTGGGACCCCAAAATATCGAATATTCGGGTGTTTTGAGCCTAAATTTGAGATATAAACGGATACTGAAGATGCATGCACATATCGACTTTTGGGCACCTAAAATATCGATTTTGAGCATGTTTTGGGTCTGTATCTTGAAAACATTCTAACTAGGAGTAGGGATGTACAGATCGCTTCTGGGACCCAAAAATACCGAATTTTCGGGTGTTTTGAGCCTGAATTTGACATATAAACGGGTACAGAAGATGCATGCACATATCGACTTTGGACACTTAAAATATCGATTTTCAGCATGTTTTGGGCCTGTATTTTGAAAATTCTCAAATTAGGACTAGGCATGTACAGATCGCTTCTGGGACCCCAAAATATCGAGTTTGTGGGTGTTTTGGACCTGAATTTGAGATATCGACTAAGGGCACCTAAAATATCGATTTTTAGCATGTTTTCGGCCTATATTTTGAAAATATTCTATCACTGAGTAGGCATGTACAGATCGCTTCTGGGACCCCAAAATATCGAATTTTCGGGTATTTTGAGCCTGAATTTGAGATATAAACGGGTACCGAAGATGCATGCACATATTGACTTTGGGCACCTAAAATATCGATTTCAGCATGTTTTTGGCCTGTATTTTGAAAATACTCTAACTAGGAGTAGGCATGTACAGATCGCTTCTGGGACCCAAAAACATCGAATTTTCGGGTGTTTTTGGGCCTGAATTTGAGATATAAACTAGTACAGAAGATGCATGCACATATCGACTTTTGGGCACCTAAAATATCGATTTTTAGCATGTTTTGGGTCTGTATCTTGAAAACATTCTAACTAGGAGTAGGAATGTACAGATCGCTTCTAGGACCCAAAAATACCGAATTTTCGGGTGTTTTGAGCCTGAATTTGAGATATAAACGGGTTCAGAAGATGCATGCACATATCGACTTTGGACACTTAAAATATCGATTTTTAGCATGTTTTGAGCCTATATTTTGAAAACATTCTAGCACTGACTAGACATGTACAGATCGCTTCTGGGACCCAAAATTATCAAATTATCGGGTGTTTTGAGGTTGAATTTGAGATATAAACGAGAGCAAAAGATGCATACACATGTTGACTTTGGCCACCTAAAATATCGATTTTCAGCTTGTTTTGGGCCTGCATCTGAGAAGGCATGTATAGATCGCTCCTGGGACCCCAAAATATCGAATTTTCGGGCGTTTTGAGCCTGAATTTGAGATATAAACGGGTACAGAAGATGCATGAACATATCGACTTTTGGGCACCTAAAAGATCGATTTTCAGTATGTTTTGGGCCTGTATTTTGAAAATACTCTAACACGGAGTAGGCATGTACAGTTCGCTTCTGGGACCCCAAAATATCGAATTTTCGGGTGTTTTTGGGCCTGAATTTGAGATATAAACGAGTACAGAAGATGCATGCACATATCGACTTTTGGGCACCTAAAATATCGATTTTTAGCATGTTTTGGGTCTGTATCTTGAAAATATTCTAACTAGGAGTAGGAATATACAGATCGCTTCTAGGACCCAAAAATACCGAATTTTCGGGTGTTTTGAGCCTGAATTTGAGATTTAAACGGGTACAGAAGATGCATGCACATATCGACTTTGGACACTTAAAAGATCGATTTTCAGTATGTTTTGGGCCTGTATTTTGAAAACATTCTAGCACTGACTAGACATGTACAGATCGCTTCTGGGATCCAAAATTATCAAATTTTCGGGTGTTTTGAGGTTGAATTTTAGATATAAACGAGTGCAGAAGATGCATACACATGTTGACTTTGGGCACCTAAAATATCGATTTTCAGCATGTTTTGGGCCTGCATCTGAGTAGGCATGTACAGATCGCTTCTGGGACCCCAAAATATCGAATTTTTGGGTGTTTGGAGCCTGAATTTGAGATATAAACGGGTACAGAGGATGCATGCACATATCGACTTTTGGGCACCTAAAAGATCGATTTTCAGTATGTTTTAGGCCTGTATTTTGAAAATACTCTAACACGGAGTAGGCATGTACAGTTCGCTTCTGGGACCCCAAAATATCGAATTTTCGGGTGTTTTGAGCCTGAATTTAAAATATCGACTTTGGGCACCTAAAATATCGATTTTTAGCATGTTTTGGGCCTATATTTTGAAAATATTCTAGCACTGAGTAGGCATGTACAGATCGCTTCTGGGACCCCAAAATATCGAATTTTCGGGTGTTTTGAGCCTAAATTTGAGATATAAACGGGTACTGAAAATGCATGCACATATCGACTTTTGGGCACCTAAAATATCGATTTTGAGCATGTTTTGGGTCTGTATCTTGAAAACATTCTAACTAGGAGTAGGGATGTACAGATCGCTTCTGGGACCCAAAAATACCGAATTTACGGGTGTTTTGAGCCTGAATTTGACATATAAACGGGTACAGAAGATGCATGCACATATCGACTTTGGACACTTAAAATATCGATTTTCAGCATGTTTTGGGCCTGTATTTTGAAAATTCTCTAATTAGGACTAGGCATGTACAGATCGCTTCTGGGACCCCAAAATATCGAGTTTGTGGGTGTTTTGGACCTGAATTTGAGATATCGACTTAGGGCGCCAAAAATATCGAATTTTAGCATGTTTTGGGCCTATATTTTGAAAATATTCTAGCACTGAGTAGGCATGTACAGATCGCTTCTGGGACCCCAAAATATCGAATTTTTGGGTATTTTGAGCCTGAATTTGAGATATAAACGGGTACCGAAGATGCATGCACATATTGACTTTGGGCACCTAAAATATCGATTTCAGCATGTTTTGGGCCTGTATTTTGAAAATACTCTACCTAGGAGTAGGCATGTACAGATCGCTTCTGGGACCCAAAAATATCGAATTTTCGGGTGTTTTTGGGCCTGAATTTGAGATATAAACGAGTACAGAAGATGCATGCACATATCGAGTTTTGGGCACCTAAAATATCGATTTTTAGCATGTTTTGGGTCTGTATCTTGAAAACATTCTAACTAGGAGTAGGAATGTACAGATCGCTTCTAGGACCCAAAAATACCGAATTTTCGGGTGTTTTGAGCCTGAATTTGATATATAAACGGGTTCAGAAGATGCATGCACATATCGACTTTGGACACTTAAAATATCGATTTTTAGCATGTTTTGAGCCTATATTTTGAAAACATTCTAGCACTGACTAGAAATGTACAGATCGCTACTAGGACCCAAAATTATCGAATTTTCGGGTGTTTTGAGGTTGAATTTGAGATATAAACGAGTGCAGAAGATGCATACACATGTTCAATTTTAGTACCTAAAATATCGATTTTTAGCATAATTTGGGCCTGCATCTGAGTAGGCATGTACAGATCGCTTCTGGGACCCCAAAATATCGAACTTTAGGGTTTTTGGAGCCTGAATTTGAGATATAAACGGGTACAGAAGATGCATGCACATATCGACTTTTGGGCACCTAAAAGATCGATTTTCAGTATGTTTTGGGCCTGTATTTTGAAAATACTCTAACACGGAGTAGGCATGTACAGTTCGCTTCTGGGACCCCAAAATATCGAATTTTCGGGTGTTTTGAGCCTGAATTTGAGATATAAGCGGGTACAGAAGATGCATGCACATATCGACTTTTGGGCACCTAAAATATCGATTTTGAGCATGTTTTGGGTCTGTATCTTGAAAACATTTTAACTAGGAGTAGGGATGTACAGATCGCTTTTAGGACCCAAAAATACCGAATTTTCGGGTGTTTTGAGCCTAAATTTGAGATAGAAACGGGTACAGAAGATGCATGCACATATTGACTTTGGGCACCTAAAATATCGATTTTCAGCATGTTTTGGGCCTGTATTTTGAAAACATTCTAGCACTGACTAGACATGTACAGATCGCTTCTGGGACCCCAAAATATCGAATTTTCGGGTGTTTGGAGCCTTAATTTGAGATATAAACGGGTACAGAAGAAGCATGCACATATCGACTTTTGGGCACCTAAAAGATCGATTTTCAGTATGTTTTGGGCCTGTATTTTGAAAATACTCTAACACGGAGTAGGCATGTACAGCTCGCTTCTGGGACCCCAAAATATCGAATTTTCGGGTGTTTTGGGCCTGAATTTGAAATATCGACTTTGGGCACCTAAAATATCGATTTTTAGCATGTTTTGAGCCTATATTTTGAAAAATATTCTAGCACTGAGAAAGCATGTACAGATCGCTTCTGGGACCCCAAAATATCGAATTTTCGGGTGCTTTGAGCCTGAATTTGAGATATAAACGGGTACAGAAGATGCATGCACATATCGACTTTTGGGCACCTAAAATATTGATTTTGAGCATGTTTTGAGTCTGTATCTTGAAAACATTCTAACTAGGAGTAGGGATGTACAGATCGCTTCTAGGACCTTAAAATACCGAATTTTCGGGTGTTTTGAGCCTGAATTTAAGATATAAACCGGTACAGAAGATGCATGCACATATTGACTTTGGGCACCTAAAATATCGATTTTCAGCATGCTTTGGGCCTGTATTTTGAAAATACTCTAACTAGGAGTAGGCATGTACAGATCGCTTCTGGGACCCAAAAATATCGAATTTTCGGGTGTTTTGAGCCTGAATTTGAGATATAAACGGGTGCAAAAGATGCATGCACATATCGACTTTGGACACTTAAAGTATCGATTTTTAGCATGTTTTGAGCCTATATTTTGAAAATAATCTAGCACTGACTAGACATGTACAGATCGCTTCTGGGACCCAAAATTATCGAATTTTCGGGTGTTTTGAGGGTGAATTTGAGATATAAACGAGTGCAGAAGATGCATACACATGTTCAATTTGGGTACCTAAAATATCGATTTTTAGCATGTTTTGGGTCTGCATCTGAGTAGGCATGTACAGATCGCTTCTGGCACCCAAAAATATCGAATTTTCGGGTGTTTGGAGCCTGAATTTGAGATATAAACGGGTACAGAAGATGAATGCACATATCGACTTTTGGGCACCTAAAAGATCGATTTTCAGTATGTTTTGGGCCGGTATTTTGAAAATACTCTAACACGGAGTTGGCAGGTACAGTTCGCTTCTGGGACCCCAAAATATTAAATTTTACGGTGTTTTGGGCCTGAATTTGAGATATCGACTTTGGACACTTAAAATATCGATTTTTAGCATGTTTTGAGCCTATATTTTGAAAACATTCTAGCACTGAGTAGGCATGTACAGATCGCTTCTGGGACCCCAAAATATCGAATTTTCGGGTGTTTTGAGGTAAAATTTGGGATATAAACGGGTACAGAAGATGCATTTACATATCGACTTTTGGGCACCTAAAAGATCGATTTTCCGTATGTTTTGAGCCTGTATTTTGAAAATACTCTAACACGGAGTAGGCATGTACAGTTCGCTTCTGGGACCCCAAAATATCGAATTTTCTGGTGTTTTGAGCCTGAATTTGAGATATCTACTTTTGGGACCTAAAATATCGATTTTTAGCATGTTTTGGGCCTATATTTTGAAAATATTCTAGCACTAAGTCGGCATGTACAGATCACTTCTGGGACCCCAAAATATCGAAATTTCGGGTGTTTTGAGCCTGAATTTGAGATATAAACGGGTACAGATGATGCATGCACATATCGACTTTGGACTCTTAAAATATCGATTTTTAGCATGTTTTGAGCCTATATTTTGAAAAAATTCTAGCACTGAGTAGGCATGTACAGAACGCTTCTGGAACCCAAAAAATATAGAATTTTCGGGTGTTTTGAGGTTGAGTTTGGGATATAAACGGGTGCAGAAGATGCATACACATGTTGACTTTGGTCACCTAAAATATCGATTTTCAGCTTGTTTTGGGCCTGTATTTTGAAAATACTCTAACACGGAGTAAGCAAGTACAGATCGCTTCTGGGACCCCAAAATATCGACTTTTCGGGTGTTTTGAGCCTGAATTTGAGATATAAACGGGTACAGAAGATGCATCCACATATCGACTTTTGGGCACCTAAAAGATCGATTTTCAGTATGTTTTGGGCCTGTATATTGAAAATACTCTAACACGGAGTAGGCATGTACAGATCGCTTCTGGGACCCAAAAATATCGAATTTTCGGGTGTTTTTGGCCTGAATTTGAGATATCGACTTTGGGCACCTTAAAAATCGATTTTTAGCATGTTTTGGGCCTATATTTTGAAAATATTCTAGCACTGAGTAGGCATGTACAGATCGCTTCTGGGACCCCAAAATATCGAATTTTCGGGTGTTTTGAGCCTGAATTTGAGATATAAACGGGTACAGAAGATGCATGCACATATTGACTTTGGGCACCTAAGATATCGATTTTGAGCATGTTTTGGGCCTGTATTTTGAAAATACTCTAACTAGGAGTAGGCATGTACAGATCGCTTCTGGGAACCAAAAATATCGAATTTTCAGGTGTTTTGAGCCTGAATTTGAGATATAAACGGGTACAGAAGATACATGTACATATCGACTTTGGACACTTAAAATATCGATTTTTAGCATGTTTTGAGCCTATATTTTGAAAACATTCTAGCACTGACTAGACATGTACAGATCGCTTCTGGGACCCAAAATTATCAAATTATCGGGTGTTTTGAGGTTGAATTTGAGATATAAACGAGAGCAGAAGATGCATACACATGTTGACTTTGGGCACCTAAAATATCGATTTTCAGCTTGTTTTGGACCTGCATCTGAGAAGGCATGTATAGATCGTTTCTGGGACCCCAAAATATCGAATTTTCGGGTGTTTGGAGCCTGAATTTGAGATATAAACGGGTACAGAAGATGCATGCACATATCGACTTTTGGGCACCTAAAAGATCGATTTTCAGTATGTTTTTGGCCTGTATTTTGAAAATACTCTAACACGGAGTAGGCATGTACAGTTCGCTTCTGGGACCCCAAAATATCGAATTTTATGGTGTTTTGGGCCTGAATTTGAGATATCGACTTTGGACACTTAAAATATCGATTTTTAGCATGTTTTGAGCCTATATTTTGAAAAATGTCTATTACTGAGTAGGCATGTACAGTTCGCTTCTGGGACCCCAAAATATCGAATTTTCGGGTGTTTTGGGCCTGAATATGAGATATCGACTTTTGGGACCTAAAATATCGATTTTTAGCATGTTTTGGGCCTATATTTTGAAAATATTCTAGCACTAAGTAGGCATGTACAGATCACTTCTAGGACCCAAAAATACCGAATTTTCGGGTGTTTTGAGCCTGAATTTGAGATATAAACGGGTACAGAAGATGCATGCACAAATTGACTTTGGGCACCTAAAATATCGATTTTCAGCATGTTTTGGGCCTGTATCTTGAAAATACTCTAACTAGGACTAGGCATGTACAGATCGCTTCTGGGACCCAAAAATATCGAATTTTCGGGTGTTTTGAGCCTGAATTTGAGATATAAACGGGTACAGATGATGCATGCACATATCGACTTTTGGGCACCTAAAATATCGATTTATAGCATGTTTTGGGTCTGTATCTTGAAAACATTCTAACTAGGAGTAGGAATGTACAGATCGCTTCTAGGACCCAAAAATACCGAATTTTCGGGAGTTTTGAGCCTGAATTTGAGATATAAACGGGTACAGAAGATGCATGCACATATCGACTTTTGGACACCTAAAAGATCGATTTTCAGTATGTTTTGGGCCTGTATTTTGAAAACATTCTAGCACTGACTAGACATGTACAGATCGCTTCTGGGACCCAAAATTATCAAATTTTCGGGTGTTTTGAGGTTGAATTTTAGATATAAACGAGTGCAGAAGATGCATACACATGTTGACTTTGGGCACCTAAAATATCGATTTTCAGCATGTTTTGGGCCTGCATCTGAGTAGGCATGTACAGATCGCTTCTGGGACCCAAAAATATCGAATTTTTGGGTGTTTGGAGCCTGAATTTGAGATATAAACGGGTACAGAGGATGCATGCGCATATCGACTTTTGGGCACCTAAAAGATCGATTTTCAGTATGTTTTGGGCCTGTATTTTGAAAATACTCTAACACGGGGTAGGCATGTACAGTTCGCTTCTGGGACCCCAAAATATCGAATTTTCGGGTGTTTTGAGCCTGAATTTGAAATATCGACTTTGGGCACCTAAAATATCGATTTTTTGCATGTTTTGGGCCTATATTTTGAAAATATTCTAGCACTGAGTAGGCATGTACAGATCGCTTCTGGGACCCCAAAATATCGAATTTTCGGGTGTTTTGAGCCTGAATTTGAGATATAAACGGGTGCAGAAGATGCATGCACATATCGACTTTTGGGCACCTAAAATATCGATTTTGAGCATGTTTTGGGTCTGTATCTTGAAAACATTTTAACTAGGAGTTGGGATGTACAGATCGCTTCTAGGACCCAAAAATACCGAATTTTCGGGTGTTTTGAGCCTGAATTTGAGATATAAACGGGTACAGAAGATGCATGCACATATTGACTTTGGGCACCTAAAATATCGATTTTCAGCATGTTTTGGGACTGTATCTTGAAAATACTCTAACTAGGAGTAGGCATGTACAGATCGCTTCTGAGACCCAAAAATATCGAATTTTCGGGTGTTTTGAGCCTGAATTTGAGATATAAACGGGTACAGATGATACATGCACATATCGACTTTGGACACTTAAAATATTGATTTTTAGCATGTTTTGAGTTTATATTTTGAAAACATTCTAGCACTGACTAGACATGTACAGATCGCTTCTGGGACCCCAAAATATCGAATTTTCGGGTTTTTGGAGCCTTAATTTGAGATATAAACGGGTACAGAAGATGCATGCACATATCGACTTTTGGGCACCTAAAAGATCGATTTTCAGTATGTTTTGGGCCTGTAATTTCAAAATACTCTAACACGGTGTAGGCATGTACAGCTCGCTTCTGGGACCCCAAAATATCGAATTTTCGGGTGTTTTGGGCCAGAATTTGAAATATCGACTTTGGGCACCTAAAATATCGATTTTTAGCATGTTTTGGGCCTATATTTTGAAAAATATTCTAGCACTGAGAAGGCATGTACAGATCGTTTCTGCGACCCCAAAATATCGAATTTTCGGGTGTTTTGAGCCTGAATTTGAGATATAAACGGGTACAGAAGATGCATGCACATATCGACTTTTGGGCTCCTAAAATATCGATTTTGAGCATGTTTTGGGTCTGTATCTTGAAAACATTTTAACTAGGAGTAGGGATGTACAGATCGCTTCTATCTATCTATCTATCTATAGCTCCGACGCCTCGCTCCCTCCGGGAACTCCCCCCAAGGGGGTGGCCACGGCAGAAGTGTCTCCTGTTCTCCCTGTTCCAACACTCCCTCCTTACTTGGTCCATCCCTACTCTACCCCTCATGTTTCTCTCCTTTACATACTCTTCCACTCTGTTCTGCCATCTGACCGGAGGTCTGCCTCTCACACCAGGTCCCACAACTTCACTTCCATACACCTTCTTTACAAATTCCTCGCCTTGCATTCTCTCCACATGTCCAAACCATCTCAATGTATCACGTTTCACTCTCTCAACCACTCCACACTCAATGCCAATTGCCTTCTCACTCATACCACATCTCTCATACACACTCTCATTACTTTCTCCATCCCATCTAGTAAGTCCACATGCTCCTCTCAAGTAACTCATTTCCACAGCACCTATTCTAGACTGATGCGCCCTACTCCATGTCCATGCCTCCGACGCATATGTCAGTGTTGGCAGGATTATACTATTTCGTAGTCCCCTTTTCACTTCCATACTCACACTTCTACCCTTCATAATCCTCCCCAGTGATCCTATGACCTGTCTACCCTTCACTGCTCTCTCCCTAATTTCTCCTTCCATACTTCCATGTTTACACATAACTGTACCCAGGTACTTAAACTCCTTCACTTCCTCCATCCTCTCGCCCCTCAGAGTTATCTCACACTTCGTCCCAGTTGGTACAGCCACTCTGTAAGGTGTAGCAAAGTCAATCACTTCAGTTTCTGCTCTTTCAAATACCATCACTTTACTTTTATCTACATTCACCTTCAATTTCCTTCGTTTACACACAGACTGAAATTCGTCCACCACTCTCTGTAAATTCCTTTCATTCTCAGCCATCAGCACAGTGTCATCCGCAAACAAACTTGCCACCAGGGACCAATTTGCTTCATTCAGCCTCAACTTCACCCCCAGACCATTCACTTTGGCTTTCACCTCTCTCATACAACCATCCATATATATATTGAACAACCATGGTGACATAACACACCCCTGTCTCAGCCCTACACTAATATTAAAACTCTCACTTAGATCACCCTCTACCCGTACACATGCTTTTGCATCTGCATAAAAAGCCTCAATACCTTTCAGCAAAGGCCCCCCAACACCATAAATTCTCAACACCTCTGTCATAGCTTTCCTATCAACTCTATCGTATGCCTTCTCCAAATCCATGAAGGCAGCATACAACTTCTTACCCTTCCCAATATATTTCTCAACTATTGATTTTAATGCAAATATTTGGTCCACACATCCTCTACCCTTTCTGAACCCTCCCTGCTCCTCACTAACTTTATTCCCTGTTACTTCAACCAGTCTTTCAGTAAGAACCTTCCCGTAAACCTTCCCCGGTACACTAAGAAGACTTATTCCCCTATAGCTACCACACTCATCCTTACTCCCCTTCCCCTTATACAAAGGTACAATTATGGCTCTCCTCCAATCCTCTGGCACCTCTCCCTGCCTCCACGCCAATGTACATATAAGCAACATCCACTCCACCACTTCCTCCCCCCCACACTTTAACATTTCAGCAGTTATCCCATCCACCCCCGGTGCCTTTCCCATCTTCAACTTTCCTATTGCTTTCCTAACCTCTTCCCTTCCTAATTCTCCCTGTACATCCTGTCGTCTACCACCTGCCTCCATCCCCATGCATGTCACCACCGCCTCCCCTCCCGTCCCCCCATTCATCAACTGATCAAAATGCCTCTTCCACACTTCTTTCACTTCCTCACTTCTACTCACAGTAACTCCATCCTCTCTCTTCATTCTCACACTACCAGACTTTCCTTCTCCTCTTTCTCTTTTCACCTCCTTCCAGAATAATTTCTTGTTCTCTTTAAACTTTTCACTCAGCTTCATACCAAACTCCTCATCCACTCTCCTTTTACTCTCACTCACCATCCTTTTCACTTGTCTCTTACACACATTATATTCTCTTTTCCATCTCTCTCTCACTTCTTCCGGCACATTCCTCTGTAGTGTTCTCATATATGCCTTCCTCTTATCCTCTACAGCATCTTTCACTTCTTCTGTCCACCAAGCACTCCCTTTCTTGCCCCTCTTCTGTGACTTATATCCTACTACCTCTGCTGCTGTCCTTAATACTCTCATCTTAAACATTTCATACACCGCATTCACTCCCACTCCCTCCCCTATCCCCATCCTTACATCTCCCAGCACCTCACCCACCCTCCTCTTATATTCCTCCCTATACTCTTCTACATCTAATTTCCCACTAGCCACCTCCCTCTTATTCCTCACCCCTTCATCCCTCCTACTATACTACCACTTAACCCTAACCTTCATCCTCACCAACACCGCAAAATGGTCGGAGCAATGGACCATTCCTCTCACCACTTTTGCGTCATACACATCCTTCCTCAACCTTTCATCCACTGCCACATAGTCAATCAAACTCTTTTGCTCTCCTCTCTCATCCCTTCTCTTCCACGTATACCTGTGGATCATCTTGTGCTGAAAGAAGGTGTTCGCCAAGAACAACCCCCTCTCAGCACAGACATCCACTAGATATTCACCATTCTCATTTGTTCCTTCTACACCCCATTTACCCACAATATTCCCCACTTCCTCACCTCCCACCTTTCCATTCATATCTCCCATCATTACTACTCTCCTTCCATTATCAATTCCTCTCAGACATGTATTCAACTCCTCCCAAAACACTCTCATCTTCTCTCTCCCTGTCTTACTCTTTTCATTCACTGGTGCATAAGCACACACCCAAGCATACTTCATCAAGCCAATCTTTCCAGTCATCCATACTATTCTAGACCCATTCCACCCATGTCCATCCACTCCCTTCCACACCCACGGAGACACCAACAGCGCACACACTTCCTTCCCTCTTCCTTTACTCTTTTCATTCATACCCGTCCATACTACTCCTCCCTCCATTCCCTCCCACAGTCCACTCTCCCTTCCTTCCTGACACTCAACCACTCCACATCCTTTCACGTGTGTCTCCGTCACTCCCATCACATCCACTCTTCCTTTCTTGAAGCATTCTACAATCTCTCGCCTCTTGGTCCCATCCGTCATTCCATTCACATTCACAGTTACAACTCTCATACATTCCCTCTTCCTCACTCCCTCTACAGGGCAACCCGGAGACCCTCCCCCGCCAGTAGCCATAGCTGTCCACTCCCCCATTGGGGGGCCACTGATGGCTGGCAAGGCCAATGCAGTGCTCATTCCCGGAGGGACACGGGCCGTCGGCATTGTCAAAAGCTAAAAAACACGGTCATAAATTTAAAAGAAATTACAAAATATAAAAACACACAATCAAAGAATTTAAAAATCTTAAAACACTAAAAAAATACAATAAAAATACACTAAAAACCTTAAAACCTATACGTGGGGGAAGCTAGGTCTCACCCCCACACCGCCTTCCCCTTTGGCTCCACCTCCTAAATGGATAAAAACAAGATAAAAAAAGGAGGTGTACCCCCGAGGTCACCGCTTGGAGGCGGGGCAAGGCTTACCTACCCTTCCTGGGGAGGGGTAGGTCACCGAGGTTTTTGCTTTTCCCAATACTGCAAGCACTTCTGCACAGTAGCAATCCTCGACCTCATTGGTTACGATATTGCCACTGCGCTTCTAGGACCCAAAAATACCGAATTTTCGGGTGTTTTGAGCCTGAATTTGAGATATAAACCGGTACAGAAGATGTGTGCACATATTGACTTTGGGCACCTAAAATATCGATTTTCAGCATGTTTTCGGCCTGTATTTTGAAAATACTCTAACTAGGAGTAGGCATGTACAGATCGCTTCTGGGACCCAAAAATATCGAATTTTCGGGTGTTTTGAGCCTGAATTTGAGATATAAACGGGTACAAAAGATGCATGCACATATCGACTTTGGACACTTAAAAACATCGATTTTTAGCATGTTTTGAGCCTATATTTTGAAAACATTCTAGCACTGACTAGACATGTACAGATCTCTTCTGGGACCCTAAATTATCAAATTATCGGGTGTTTTGAGGTTGAAATTGAGATATAAACGAGAGAAGAAGATGCATACACATGTTGACTTTGGGCACCTAAAATATCGATTTTTAGTTTGTTTTGGGCCTGCATCTGAGAAGGCATGTATAGATCGCTTCTGGGATCCAAAAATATCGAATTTTCGGGTGTTTGGAGCCTGAATTTGAGATATAAACGGGTAGAGAAGATGCATGCACATATCGACTTTTGGGCACCAAAAAGATCGATTTTCAGTATGTTTTGGGCCTGTATTTTGAAAATACTCTAACACGAAGTAGGCATGTACAGTTCGCTTCTGGGACCCCAAAATATCGAATTTTGGGGTGTTTTGGGCCTGAATTTGAGATATAAACGAGTACAGAAGATGCATGCACATATCGACTTTTGGGCACCTAAAATATCGATTTTTAGCATGTTTTGGGTCTGTATCTTGAAAACATTCAAACTAGGAGTAGGAATGTACAGATCGCTTCTAGGACCCAAAAATACTGAATTTTCGGGTGTTTTGAGCCTGAATTTGAGATATAAACGGGTACAGAAGATGCATGCACATATCGACTTTGGACACTTAAAATATCGATTTTTAGCATGTTTTGAGCCTATATTTTGAAAACATTCTAGCACTGACTAGACATGTACAGATCGCTTCTGGAACCCAAAATTATCGAATTTTTGATTGTTTTGAGGTTGAATTTGAAATATAAACGAGTGCAGAAGATGCATACACATGTTCAATTTGGGTACCTAAAATATCGATTTTTAGCATGTTTTGGGCCTGCATCTGAGTAGGCATGTACAGATCGCTTCTGGGACCCCAAAATATCGAATTTTCGGGTGTTTGGAGCCTGAATTTGAGATATAAACGGGTACAGAAGATGCATGCACATATCGACTTTTGGGCACCTAAAAGATCGATTTTCAGTATGTTTTGGGCCTGTATTTTGAAAACATTCTAGCAATGACTAGACATGTACAGATCGCTTCTGGGACCCAAAATTATCAAATTTTCGGGTGTTTTGAGGTTGAATTTTAGATATAAACGATTGCAGATGATGCATACACATGTTGACTTTAGACACCTAAAATATCGATTTTCAGCATGTTTTGGGCCTGCATCTGAGTAGGCATGTACAGATCGCTTCTGGGACACCAAAATATCGAATTTTTGGGTGTTTTGAGGCTGAATTTGAAATATCGACTTTGGGCACCTAAAATATCGATTTTTATCATGTTTTGGGCCTATATTTTGAAGATATTCTAGCACTGAGTAGGCATGTAAAGATCGCTTCTGGGACCCAAAAATATCGAATTTTCTGGTGTTTTGAGCCTGAATTTGAGATATAAACGGGTACAGTAGATGCATGCACATATCGACTTTTGGGCACCTAAAATATCGATTTTGAGCATGTTTTGGGTCTGTATCTTGAAAACATTTTAACTAGGAGTAGGGATGTACAGATCGCTTCTAGGACCCAAAAATACCGAATTTTCGGGTGTTTTGAGCCTGAATTTGAGATATAAACGGGTACAGATGATGCATGCACATATTGACTTTGGGCACCTAAAATATCGATTTTCAGCATGTTTTGGGCCTGTATTTTGAAAATACTCTAACTAGGAGTAGGCATGTACAGATCGCTTCAGGGACCCTAAAATATCGAATTTTCGGGTGTTTTGAGCCTGAATTTGAGATACAAACGGGTACAGAAAATGCTTGCACATATCGACTTTGGACACTTAAAATATCGATTTTTAGCATGTTTTGAGCCTATATTTTGAAAACATTCTAGCACTGACTAGACATATACAGATCGCTTCTGGAACCCAAAATTATCGAATTTTTGATTGTTTTGAGGTTGAATTTGAAATATAAACGAGTGCAGAAGATGCATACACATGTTCAATTTGGGTACCTAAAATATCGATTTTTAGCATGTTTTGGGCCTGCATCTGAGTAGGCATGTACAGATCGCTTCTGGGACCCCAAAATATCGAATTTTCGGGTGTTTTGAGCCTGAATTTGAGATATAAACGGGTACAGAAGATGCATGCACATATCGACTTTTGGGCACCTAAAAGATCGATTTTCAGTATGTTTTGGGCCTGTATTTTGAAAATACTCTAACACGGAGTAGGCATGTACAGTTCGCTTCTGGGACCCCAAAATATCGAATTTTAGGGTGTTTTGGGCCTGAATTTGAGATATCGACTTTGGGCACCTAAAATATCGATTTTTAGCATGTTTTGGGCCTATATTTTGAAAAAATTCTAGCACTGAGTAGGCATGTACAAATCGCTTCTGGGACCCAAAAATATCGAATTTTCTGGTGTTTTGAGGTTAAATTTGGGATATAAACGGGTACAGAAGATGCATTTACATATCGACTTTTGGGCACCTAAAAGATCGATTTTCAGTATGTTTTGAGCCTGTATTTTGAAAATACTCTAACACGGAGTAGGCATGTACAGTTCGCTTCTGGGACCCCAAAATATCGAATTTGCGGGTGTTTTGAGCCTGAATTTGAGATATAAACGGGTACAGATGATGCATGCACATATCGACTTTAGACACTTAAAATATCGATTTTTAGCATGTTTTGAGCCTATATTTTGAAAAAATTCTAGCACTGAGTAGGCATGTACAGATCGCTTCTGGGACCCCAAAATATCGAATTTTCGGATGTTTTGAGGTTAAATTTGGGATATAAACGGGTACAGAAGATGCATTTACATATCGACTTTTGGGCACCTAAAAGATCGATTTTCAGTATGTTTTGAGCCTGTATTTTGAAAATACTCTAACACGAAGTAGGCATGTACAGTTCGCTTCTGGGACCCCAAAATATCGAATTTTCGGGTGTTTTGGGCCTGAATTTGAGATATCGACTTTGGGGACCTAAAATATCGATTTTTAGCATGTTTTGGGCCTATATTTTGAAAATATTCTAGCACTAAGTAGGCATGTACAGATCACTTCTGGGACCCCAAAATATCGAAATTTCGGGTGTTTTGAACCTGAATTTGAGATATAAACGTGTACAGATGATGAATGCACATATCGATTTTGGACACTTAAAATATCGATTTTTAGCATGTTTTGAGCCTATATTTTGAAAAAATTCTAACACTGAGTAGGCATGTATAGATCGTTTCTGGGACCCCAAAATATCGAATTTTCGGGTGTTTTGAGCCTGAATTTCAGATATAAACGGGTATAGAAGATGCATCCACATATCGACTTCTGGGCACCTAAAAGATCGATTTTCAGTATGATTTGGGCCTGTATATTGAAAATACTCTAACACGGAGTAGGCATGTACAGATCGCTTCTGGGACCCCAAAATATCGAATATTTGGGTGTTTTTGGCCTGAATTTGAAATATCGACTTTGGGCACCTAAAATATCGATTTTTAGCATGTTTTGGGCCTATATTTTTAAAATATTCTAGCACTGAGTAGGCATGTACAGATCGCTTCTGGGACCCCAAAATATCGAATTTTCGGGTGTTTTGAGCCTGAATTTGAGATATAAACGGGTACAGAAGATGAATACACATGTTCAATTGGGTACCTAAAATATCGATTTTTAGCATGTTATGGGCCTGCATCTGAGTAGGCATGTACAGATCGCTTCTGGGACCCCAAAATATTGAATTTTCGGGTATTTGGAGCCTGAATTTGAGATATAAACGGGTACAGAAGATGCATGCACATATCGACTTTTGGGCACCTAAAAGATCGATTTTCAGTATGTTTTGGGCCTGTATTTTGAAAATACTCTAACACGGAGTAGGCATGTACAGTTTGCTTCTGGGACCCCAAAATATCGAATTTTAGGGTGTTTTGGGCTTGAATTTGTGATATCGACTTTGGGCACCTAAAATATCGATTTTTAGCATGTTTTGGGCCTATATTTTGAAAATATTCTAGCACTAAGTAGGCATGTACAGATCACTTCTGGAACCCCAAAATATCGAATTTTCGGGTGTTTTGAGCCTGAATTTGAGATATAAACGGGTACAGATGATGCATGCACATATCGACTTTGGACACTTAAAATATCGATTTTTAGCATGTTTTGAGCCTATATTTTGAAAAAATTCTAGCACTGAGTAGGCATGTACAGATCGCTTCTGGGACCCAAAAATATCGAATTTTCGGGTGTTTTGAGGTTAAATTTGGGATATAAACGGGTACAGAAGATGCATTTACATATCGACTTTTGGGCACCTAAAAGATCGATTTTCAGTATGTTTTGAGCCTGTATTTTGAAAATACTCTAACACGGAGTAGGCATGTACAGTTCGCTTCTGGGACCCCAAAATATCGAATTTTCGGGTGTTTTGGGCCTGAATTTGAGATATCGACTTTGGGGACCTAAAATATTGATTTTTAGCATGTTTTGGGCCTATATTTTGAAAATATTCTAGCACTAAGTAGGCATGAACAGATCACTTCTGGGACCCAAAAATATCGAATTATCGGGTGTTTTGAACCAGAATTTGAGATATAAACGTGTACAGGTGATGCATGCACATATCGTTTTTGGACACTTAAAATATCGATTTTTAGCATGTTTTGAGCCTATATTTTGAAAAAATTCTAGCACTGGGTAGGCATGTACAGATCGCTTCTGGGACCCCAAAATATCGAATTTTCGGGTGTTTTGAGCCTGAATTTCAGATATAAACGGGTACAGAAGATGCATCCACATATCGACTTCTGGGCACCTAAAAGATCGATTTTCAGTATGTTTTGGGCCTGTATATTGAAAATACTCTAACACGGAGTAGGCATGTACAGATCGCTTCTCGGACCCCAAAATATCGAATATTTGGGTGTTTTTGGCCTGAATTTGAAATATCGACTTTGGGCACCTAAAATATCGATTTTTAGCATGTTCTGGGCCTATATTTTTAAAATATTCTAGCACTGAGTAGGCATGTACAGATCGCTTCTGGGACCCCAAAATATCGAATTTTCGGGTGTTTTGAGCCTGAATTTGAGATATAAACGGGTACAGAAGATTCATACACATGTTCAATTTGTGTACCTAAAATATCGATTTTTAGCATGTTTTGGGCCTGCATCTGAGTAGGCATGTACAGATCGCTTCTGGGACCCCAAAATATTGAATTTTCGGGTGTTTGGAGCCTGAATTTGAGATTTAAACGGGTACAGAAGATGCATGCACATATCGACTTTTGGGCACCTAAAATATCGATTTTGAGCATGTTTTGGGTCTGTATCTTGAAAACATTTTAACTAGGAGTAGGGATGTACAGATCGCTTCTAGGACCCAAAAATACCGAAATTTTCGGGTGTTTTGAGCCTGAATTTGAGATATAAACGGGTACAGAAGATGCATGCACATATTGACTTTGGGCACCTAAAATTCGATTTTTAGCATGTTTTGGGCCTATATTTTGAAAATATTCTAGCACTGAGTAGGCATGTACAGATCGCTTCTGGGACCCCAAAATATCGAAATTTCGGGTGTTTTGAGCCTGAATTTGAGATTTAAACGGGTACAGATGATGCATGCACATATCGACTTTGGACACTTAAAATATCGATTTTTAGCATGTTTTGAGCCTATATTTTGAAAACATTCTAGCACTGACTAGACATGTACAGATCGCTTCTGGGACCCCAAAATATCGAAATTTCGGGTGTTTTGAGCCTGAATTTGAGATTTAAACGGGTACAGAAGATGCATTCACATATCGACTTTTGGGCACCTAAAATATCGATTTTGAGCATGTTTTGGGTCTGTATCTTGAAAACATTCTAACTAGGAGTACTGACTAGACATGTACAGATCGCTTCTGGGACCCCAAAATATCGAAATTTCGGGTGTTTTGAGCCTGAATTTGAGATTTAAACGGGTACAGAAGATGCATTCACATATCGACTTTTGGGTACCTAAAATATCGATTTTGAGCATGTTTTGGGTCTGTATCTTGAAAACATTCTAACTAGGAGTAGGGATGTACAGATCGCTTCTAGGACCCAAAAAAATCGAATTTTCGGGTGTTTTGAGCCTGAATTTCAGATATAAACGGGTACAGAAGATGCATGCACATATCGACTTTGGACACTTAAAATATCGATTTTTAGCATGTTTTGAGCCTATATTTTGAAAACATTCTAGCACTGACTAGAAATGTACAGATCGCTTCTAGGACCCAAAATTATCGAATTTTCGGGTGTTTTGAAGTTGAATTTGAGATATAAACGAGTGCAGAAGATGCATACACATGTTCAATATGGGTACCTAAAATATCGATTTTTAGCATGTTTTGGGCCTGCATCTGAGTAGTCATGTACAGATCGCTTCAGGGACCCCAAAATATCGAATTTTCGGGTGTTTGGAGCCTGAATTTGAGATATAAACGGTTACAGAAGATGCATGCACATATCGACTTTTGGGCACCTAAAAAATCGATTTTCAGTATGTTTTGGGCCTGTATTTTTAAAATACTCTAACACGGAGTAGGCATGTACAGTTCGCTTCTGGGACCCCAAAAGATCGAATTTTAGGGTGTTTTGATCCTGAATTTGAGATATAAACGGGTACAGAAGATGCATACACATGTTCAATTTGTGTACCTAAAATATCGATTTTTAGCATGTTTTGGGCCTGCATCTGAGTAGGCATGTACAGATCGCTTCTGGGACCCAAAAATATTGAATTTTCGGGTGTTTGGAGCCTGAATTTGAGATTTAAACGGGTACAGAAGATGCATGCACATATCGACTTTTGGGCACCTAAAATATCGATTTTGAGCATGTTTTGGGTCTGTATCTTGAAAACATTTTAACTAGGAGTAGGGATGTACAGATCGCTTCTAGGACCCAAAAATACCGAAATTTTCGGGTGTTTTGAGCATGAATTTGAGATATAAACGGGTACAGAAGATGCATGCACATATTGACTTTGGGCACCTAAAATTCGATTTTTAGCATGTTTTGGGCCTATATTTTGAAAATATTCTAGCACTGAGTAGGCATGTACAGATCGCTTCTGGGACCCCAAAATATCGAATTTTCGGGTGTTTTGAGCCAGAATTTGAGATATAAACGGGTACAGATGATGCATGCACATATCGACTTTGGACACTTAAAATATCGATTTTTAGCATGTTTTGAGCCTATATTTTGAAAACATTCTAGCACTGACTAGACATGTACAGATCGCTTCTGGGACCCCAAAATATCGAAATTTCGGGTGTTTTGAGCCTGAATTTGAGATTTAAACGGGTACAGAAGATGCATTCACATATCGACTTTTGGGCACCTAAAATATCGATTTTGAGCATGTTTTGGGTCTGTATCTTGAAAACATTCTAACTAGGAGTAGGGATGTACAGATCGCTTCTAGGACCCAAAAATACCGAATTTTCGGGTGTTTTGAGCCTGAATTTCAGATATAAACGGGTACAGAAGATGCATGCACATATCGACTTTGGACACTTAAAATATCGATTTTTAGCATGTTTTGAGCCTATATTTTGAAAACATTCTAGCACTGACTAGAAATGTACAGATCGCTTCTAGGACCCAAAATTATCGAATTTTCGGGTGTTTTGAAGTTGAATTTGAGATATAAACGAGTGCAGAAGATGCATACACATGTTCAATATGGGTACCTAAAATATCGATTTTTAGCATGTTTTGGGCCTGCATCTGAGTAGTCATGTACAGATCGCTTCAGGGACCCCAAAATATCGAATTTTCGGGTGTTTGGAGCCTGAATTTGAGATATAAACGGTTACAGAAGATGCATGCACATATCGACTTTTGGGCACCTAAAAAATCGATTTTCAGTATGTTTTGGGCCTGTATTTTTAAAATACTCTAACACGGAGTAGGCATGTACAGTTCGCTTCTGGGACCCCAAAAGATCGAATTTTAGGGTGTTTTGAGCCTGAATTTGAGATATAAACGGGTACAGAAGATGCATGCACATGTTCAATTTGTGTACCTAAAATATCGATTTTTAGCATGTTTTGGGCCTGCATCTGAGTAGGCATGTACAGATCGCTTCTGGGACCCCAAAATATTGAATTTTCGGGTGTTTGGAGCCTGAATTTGAGATATAAACGGGTACAGATGATGCATGCACATACCGACTTTGGACACTTAAAATATCGATTTTTAGCATGTTTTGAGCCTATATTTTGAAAAAGCTCTAGCACTGAGTAGGCATGTACAGATCGCTTCTGGGACCCCAAAATATCGAATTTTCGGGTGTTTTGAGCCTGAATTTGAGATATAAACGGGTACAGAAGATGCATACACATGTTCAATTTGTGTACCTAAAATATCGATTTTTAGCATGTTTTGGGCCTGCATCTGAGTAGGCATGTACAGATCGCTTCTGGGACCCCAAAATATTGAATTTTCGGGTGTTTGGAGCCTGAATTTGAGATTTAAACGGGTACAGAAGATGCATGCACATATCGACTTTTGGGCACCTAAAATATCGATTTTGAGCATGTTTTGGGTCTGTATCTTGAAAACATTTTAACTAGGAGTAGGGATGTACAGATTGCTTCTAGGACCCAAAAATACCGAAATTTTCGGGTGTTTTGAGCCTGAATTTGAGATATAAACGGGTACAGAAGATGCATGCACATATTGACTTTGGGCACCTAAAATATCGATTTTTAGCATGTTTTGGGCCTATATTTTGAAAATATTCTAGCACTGAGTAGGCATGTACAGATCGCTTCTGGGACCCCAAAATATCGAATTTTCGGGTGTTTTGAGCCAGAATTTGAGATATAAACGGGTACAGATGATGCATGCACATATCGACTTTGGACACTAAAAATATCGATTTTTAGCATGTTTTGAGCATATATTTTGAAAACATTCTAGCACTGACTAGACATGTACAGATCGCTTCTGGGACCCCAAAATATCGAATTTTCGGGTGTTTTGAGCCTGAATTTGAGATATAAACGGGTACAGAAGATGCATTCACATATCGACTTTGGACATTTAAAATATCGATTTTTAACATGTTTTAAACCTATATTTTGAAAACATTCTAGCACTGACTAGAAATGTACAGATCGCTTCTAGGACCCAAAATTAACGAATTTTCGGGTGTTTTGAGGTTGAATTTGAGATATAAACGAGTGCAGAAGATGCATACACATGTTCAATATGGGCACCTAAAATATCGATTTTGAGCATGTTTTGGGTCTGTATCTTGAAAACATTCTAACTAGGAGTAGGGATGTACAGATCGCTTCTAGGACCCCAAAATATCGAATTTTAGGGTGTTTTGGGCCTGAATTTGAGATATAAACGGGTACAGATGATGCATGCACATACCGACTTTGGACACTTAAAATATCGATTTTTAGCATGTTTTGAGCCTATATTTTGAAAAAGTTCTAGCACTGAGTAGGCATGTACAGATCGCCCTCTGGGACACAAAAATATCGAATTTTCGGGTGTTTTGAGCCTGAATTTAAGATATAAAAGGGTACAGCAGATGCATCCACATTTCGACTTTTGGGCACCTAAAAGATCGATTTTTAGTATGTTTTGAGCCTGTATTTTGAAAATACTCTAACACGGAGTAGGCATGTACAGTTCGCTTTTGGGACCGCAAAATATCGAATTTTCGGGTGTTTCTGGCCTGAATTTGAGATATCGACTTTTGGCACCTAAAATATCGATTTTTAGCATGTTTTGGGCCTATATTTTGAAAATATTCTAGCACTGAGTAGGCATGTACAGATCGCTTCTGGGACCCCAAAATATCGAATTTTCGGGTGTTTTGAGCCTGAATTTGAGATATAAACGGGTACAGAAGATGCATGCACATATTGACTTTGGGCACCAAAAATATCGATTTTGAGCATGTTTTGGGTCTGTATTTTGAAAATACTCTAACTAGGAGTAGGCATGTACAGATCGCTTCTGGGACCCAAAAATATCGAATTTTCGGGTGTTTTGAGCCTGAATTTGAGATATAAACGGGTACAGAAGAGGCATGCACATATCGACTTTTGGGCACCTAAAATATCGATTTTGAGCAATGTTTTGGGTCTGTATCTTGAAAACATTCTAACTAGGAGTAGGGATGTACAGATCGCTTCTGGGACCCAAAAATACCGAATTTTCGGGTGTTTTGAGCCTGAATTTGAGATATAAACGGGTACAGAAGATAGGTGCACATATCGACTTTGGACACTTAAAATATCGATTTTCAGCATGTTTTGGGCCTGTATTTTGAAAACATTCTAGCACTGAGTAGGCATGTACAGATCGCTTCTGGGACCCCAAAATATCGAGTTTTTGGGTGTTTCGGACCTGAATTTAAAATATCGACTTTGGGCACCTAAAATATCGATTTTTAGCATGTTTTAAGCCTATATTTTGAAAACATTCTAGCACTGATTACACATGTACAGATCGCTTCTGGGACCCCAAAATATCGAATATTCGGGTGTTTGGAGCCTTAATTTGAGATATAAACGGATGCAGAAGATGCATGCACATATCGACTTTTGGGCACCTAAAAGATCTATTTTCAGTATGTTTTGGGCCTGTATTTTGAAAATACTCTATCACGGAGTAGGCATGTACAGTTCGCTTCTGGGACCCCAAAAAATCGAATTTTCGGGTGTTTTGGGCCTGAATTTGAGATCTTGACTCTGTGCACCTAAAATATCGATTTTTAGCATGTTTTGGGCCTATATTATGAAAATATTCTAGCACTAAGTAGGCATGTACAGATCACTTCTGGGACCCCAAAATATCGAATTTTCGGGTGTTTTGAGCCTGAATTTGAGATATAAACGGGTAAAGATGATGCATGCACATATCGACTTTGGACACTTAAAATATCGATTTTTAGCATGTTTTGAGCCTATATTTTGAAAAAATTCTAGCACTGAGTAGGCATGTACAGATCACTTCTGGGACCCAAAAATATCGAATTTTCGAGTGTTTTGAGGTTAAATTTGGGATATAAACGGGTATAGAAGATGCATTTGCATATCGACTTTTGGGCACCTAAAAGATCGATTTTCAGTATGTTTTGAGCCTGTATTTTGAAAATACTCTAACACGGAGTAGGCATGTACAGTTTGCTTCTGGGACCCAAAAATATCGAAGTTTCGGGTGTTTTGGGCCTGAATTTGAGATATCGACTTTGGGGACCTAAAATATCGATTTTTAGCATGTTTTGGGCTTATATTTTGAAATTATTCCAGCACTAAGTAGGCATGTACAGATCATTTCTGGGACCCAAAAATATCGAATTTTCGGGTGTTTTCAGCCTGAATTTGAGATATAAACGGGTTCAGATGATGCATGCACATATCGACTTTGGACACTTAAAATATCGATTTTTAGCATGTTTTAAGCCTATATTTTGAAAAAATTCTAGCACTGTGTAGGCATGTTCAGATCGCTTCTGGGACCCCAAAATATCGAATTTTCGGGTGTTTTGAGCCTGGATTTGAGATATAAACGGGAACAGAAGATGCATGCACATATTGACTTATGGGCACCTAAAATATCGATTTCGAGCATGTTTTGGGTCTGTATCTTTAAAACATTCTAACTAGGAGTAGGGATGTACAGATCGCTTCTGGGACCCAAAAATATCGAATTTTCGGGTGTTTTGAGCCTGAATTTGAGATATAAACGGGTTCAGAAGATGCAAGCACATATCGACATTGGACACTTAAAATATCGATTTTCAGCATGTTTTAAGCCTATATTTTGAAAAAATTCTAGCAATGTGTAGGCATGTACAGATCGCTTCTGGGACCCCAAAATATCGAATTTTCGGGTGTTTCGAACCTGAATTTGAGATATAAACGGGTACAGAAGATGCATGCACATATCGACTTTTGGGCACCTAAAAGATCGATTTTGAGTATGTTTTGGGCCTGTATTTTGAAAATACTCTAACACGGAGTAGGCATGTACAGTTCGCTTCGGGGACCCCAAAATATCGAATTTTCGGGGGTTTTGGGCCTGAATTTGAAATATCGACTTTGGGCACCTAAAATATCGATTTTAGCATGTTTTGGGCCTATATTTTGAAAATATTCTAGCACCGAGTAGGCATGTTCAGATCGCTTCTGGGATCCCAGAATATCGAATTTTCGGGTGTTTTGAGCCTGAATTTGAGATATAAACGGGTACAGAAGATGCATGCACATATCGACTTTTGGGCACCTAAAATATCGATTTTAAGCATGTTTTGGGTCCGTATCATGAAAACATTTTAACTAGGAGTAGGGATGTACAAATCGCCTCTGGGACCCAAAAATACCGAATTTTCGGGTGTTTTGAGAATGAATTTGAGATATAAACGGGCACAGAAGATGCATGCACATATCGACTTTGGACACTTAAAATATCGATTTTCAGCATGTTTTGGGCGTGTATTTTGAAAACATTCTAGCACTGAGTAGGCATGTACAGATCGCTTTTGGGACCCCAAAATATCGAGTTTTTGGGTGTTTTGGACCTGAATTTATGATATCGACTTTGGGCATCTAAAATATCGATTTTTAGCATGTTTTGGGCCTATATTATGAAAATATTCTAGCACTGAGTAGGCATGTATGTACAGATCGCTTCTGGGACCCCAAAATATCGAATTTTCGGGTGTTTTAAGCCTGAATTTGAGATATAAACGGGTACAGAAGATGCATGCACATATTGACTTTGGGCACCACAATATCGATTTTCAGCATGTTTTGGGCCTGTATTTTGAAAATACTCTAACTAGGAGTAGGCATGTACAGATCGTTTCTTTGAGCCAAAAATATCGAATTTTCGGGTGTTTTGAGCCGGAATTTGAGATATAAACGGGTACAGAAGATGCATGCAAATATCGACTTTGGACACTTAAAATATCGATTTTTAGCATGTTTTTAGCCTATATTTTGAAACATTCTAGCACTGACTAGACATGTACAGATCACTTCTGGGACCCAAAATTATCAAATTTTCGGGTGTTTTGAGGTTGAATTTGAGATATAAACGAGTGCAGAAGATGCATACACATAATGACTTTGGGCACCTAAAATATCGATTTTCAGCATGTTTTGGGCATGCATCTGAGTAGGCATGTACAGATCGCTTCTGGGACCCCAAAATATCGAATTTTCGGGTGTTTGGAGCCTGAATTTGAGATATAAACGGGTACAGAAGATGCATGCACATATCGACTTTTGGGCACCTAAAAGATCGATTTTCAGTATGTTTTGGGCCTGTATTTTGAAAATACTCTAACACGAAGTAGGCATGTACAGTTTGCTTCTGGGACCCCAAAATATCGAATTTTCGGGTATTTTGGGCCTGAATTTGAAATATCGACTTTGGGCACCTAAAATATCGATTTTTAGCATGTTTTGGGCCTATATTTTGCAAATATTCTAGCACTGAGTAGACATGTACAAATCGCTTCTGGGACACCAAAATATCGAATTTTCGGGTGTTTTGAGCCTGAATTTAAGATATAAACGGGTACAGAAGATGCATGCACATATCGACTTTTGGGCACCTAAAATTTCGATTTTGAGCATGTTTTTGGTCTGTATCTTGAAAACATTCTAACTAGGAGTAGGGATGTACAGATCGCTTCTAGGACCAAAAAATACCGAATTTTCGGGTGTTTTGAACCTGAATTTGAGATATAAACGGGTACAGAAGATGCATACACATATTGACTTTGGGCACCTAAAATATCGATTTTCAGCATGTTTTGGGCCTGTATTTTGAAAATACTCTAACTAGCAGTAGGCATGTACAGATCGCTTCTGGGAGCCAAAAATATCGAATTTTCGGGTGTTTTGAGGTTAAATTTGGGATATAAACGGGTACAGAAGATGCATTTACATATCGACTTTTGGGCACCTAAAAGATCGATTTTCAGTATGTTTTGGGCCTGTATTTTGAAAATACTCTAACACGGAGTAGGCATGTACAGTTCGCTTCTGGGACCCCAAAATATTGAATTTTCGGGTGTTTTGGGCCTGAATTTGAAATATCGACTTTGGGCACCTAAAATATCGATTTTTAGCATGTTTTGGGTTTTTTTTTTATTAAATATTCTAGCACTGAGTAGGCATGTACGGATCACTTCTGGGACCCCAAAATATTGAATTTTCGGGTGTTTTGAGCCTGAATTTGAGATATAAACGGGTACAGAAGATGCATGCACATATCGACTTATGGGCACCTAAAAGATCGATTTTCAGTATGTTTTGGGCCTGTATTTGGAAAATACTCTAACACGGAGTAGGCATGTACAGATCGCTTCTGGGACCCAAAAATATCGAATTTTCGGGTGTTTTGAGCCTGAATTTGAGATATAAACGGGTACAGAAGATGCATGCACATATTGACTTTGGACACTTAAAATATCGATTTTTAGCATGTTTTGAGCCTATATTTTGAAAACATTCTAGCACTGACTAGACATGTACAGATCGCTTCTGGGACCCAAAATTATCAAATTTTCGGGTGTTTTGAGGTTGAATTTGAGATATAAACGAGTGCTGAAGATGCATACACATGTTTTGTATTTGGGCACCTAAAATATCGATTTTCAGCATGTTTTGGGCCTGCATCTGAGTAGGCATGTACAGATCGCTTCTGGGACCCCAAAATATCGAATTTTCGGGTGTTTGGAGCCTGAATTTGAGATATAAACGGGTACAGAAGATGCATGCACATATCGACTTTTGGGCACCTAAAATATCGATTTTTAGCATGTTTTGAGCCTATATTTTGAAAATTTTTTAGCACTGAGTAGGCATGTACAGATCGCTTCTGGGACCCAAAAATATCGAATTTTCGGGTGTTTTGAGGTTAAATTTGGGATATAAACGGGTGCAGAAGATGCATACACATGTTGACTTTTGGGCACCTAACAGATCGATTTTCAGTAAGTTTTGGGCCTGTATATTGAAAATACTCTAACACGGAGTAGGCATGTACAGATCGCTTCTGGGACCCCAAAATATCTAATTTTTGGGTGTTTTTGGCCTGAATTTGAGATATCGACTTTGGGCACCTAAATATCGATTTTTAGCATGTCTTGTTCCTATATTTTGAAAATATTCTAGCACTGAGTATGCATGTACAGATCACTTCTGGGACCCCAAAATATCGAATTTTCGGGTGTTTTGAGCCTGAAATTGAGATATAAACGAGTACAGAAGATTCATGCACATATCGACTTTGGGCACCTAAAATATCGATTTTGAGCATGTTTTGGGTCTGTATCTTGAAAACATTCTACCTAGGAGTAGGAATGTACAGATCGCTTCTTGGACCCAAAAATAACGAATTTTCGGGTGTTTTGAGCCTGAATTTGAGATATAAACGGGTACAGAAGATGCATGCACATATCGACTTTGGACACTTAAAATATCGATTTTCAGCATGTTTTTATGCCTGTATTTTGAAAACATTCTAGCACTGAGTAGGCATGTACAGATCGCTTCTGGGACCCCAAAATATCGAGTTTTTGGGTGTTTTGGACCTGAATTTGAGATATAAACGGGTACAGAAGATGAATGCACATATTGACTTTGGACACCTAACATATCGATTTTCAGCATGTTTTGGGCCTGTATTTTAAAAATACTCTAACTAGGAGTAGGCATGTACAGATCGCTTCTGGGACCCAAAAATATAGAATTTTCGGGTGTTTTGAGGTTGAATTTGAGATATAAACGAGTGCAGAAGATGCATACACATGTTCAATTTGGGTACCTAAAATATCGATTTTTTGCATGTTTTGGGCCTGCATCTGAGTAGGCATGTACAGATCGCTTCTGTGACCCCAAAATATCGAATTTTCGGGTGTTTGAAGCCTGAATTTGAGATATAAACGGGTACAGAAGATGCATTCACATATCGACTTTTGGGCACCTCAAAGATCGATTTTCAGTATGTTTCGGACCTGTATTTTGAAAATACTCTAACACGGAGTAGGCATGTACGGTTCTCTTCTGGGACCCCAAAATATGGAATTTTAGAGTGTTTTGGGCCTGAATTTGAGATATCGACTTTGGGCACCTAAAATATCGATTTTTAGCATGTTTTGGGCCTATATTTTGAAAATATTCTAGCACTAAGTAGGCATGTACAGATCACTTCCGGGACCCCAAAATATCGAATTTTCGGGTGTTTTGAGCCTGAATTTGAGATATAAACGGATACAGATGATGCATGCACATATCGACTTTGGACACTTAAAATATCGATTTTTAGCATGTTTTGAGCCTATATTTTTAAAAAATTCTAGCACTGAGTAAGCATGTACAGATCGCTTCTGGGACCCAAAAATATCGAATTTTCGGGTGTTTTGAGGTTAAATTTGGGATATAAACGGGTACAGAAGATGCATTTACATATCGACTTTTGGGCACTTAAAAGATCGATTTTCAGTATGTTTTGAGCCTGTATTTTGAAAATACTCTAATACGGAGTAGGCATGTACAGTTCGCTTCTGGGACCCCAAAATATCGAATTTTCGGGTGTTTTGAGCCTGAATTTGAGATACAAATGGGTACAGAAGATGCATGCACATATCGACTTTGGACACTTAAAATATCGATTTTTAGCATGTTTTGAGCCTATATTTTGAAAAAATTCTAGCACTGACTAGACATGTACAGATCGCTTTTGGGACCCTAAATTATCAAATTTTCGGGTGTTTTGAGGTTGAATTTGAGATATAAACGAGTACAGAAGATGCATACACATGTTGACTTTGGGCACCTAAAATATCGATTTTCAGCATGTTTTGGGCCTGCATCTGAGTGGGCATGTACAGATCGCTTCTGAGACCCCAAAATATCGAATTTTCGGGTGTTTGGAGCCTGAATTTGAGATATAAACGGGTACAGAAGATGCATGCACATATCGACTTTTGGGCACCTAAAAGATCGATTTTCAGTATGTTTTGGGCCTGTATTTTGAAAATACTCTAACACGGAGTAGGCATGTACAGTTCGCTTCTGGGACCCCAAAATATCGAATTTTCGGGTCTTTTGGGCCTGAATTTGAAATATCGACTTTGTGCACCTAAATTATCGATTTTTAGTATGTTTTGGGCCTATATTTTGAAAATATTCTAGCACTGAGTATGCATGTACAGATCGCTTCTGGGACCCCAAAATATCGAATTTTCGGGTGTTTTGAGCCTGAATTTGAGATATAAACGAGTACAGAAGATGCATGCACATATCGACTTTTGGGCACCTAAAATATCGATTTTGAGCATGTTTTGGATCTGTATCTTGAAAACATTCTAACAAGGAGTAGGAATGTACAGATCGCTTTTTGGACCCAAAAATACCGAATTTTCGGGTGTTTTGAGCCTGAATTTGAGATATAAACGGGTACAGAAGATGCATGAACATATCGACTTTTGGGCACCTAAAATATCGATTTTGTGCATGTTTTGGGTCTGTATCTTGAAAACATTCTAACTAGGAGTAGGCATGTACAGATCGCTTCTGGGACCCCAAAATATCTAATTTTTGGGTGTTTTTGGCATGAATTTGAGATATCGACTTTGGGCACCTAAATATCGATTTTTAGCATGTTTTGAGCCTATATTATGAAAATATTCTAGCACTGAGTAGGCATGTACAGATCACTTCTGGGAGCCCAAAATATCGAATTTTCGGGTGTTTTGAGCCTGAAATTGAGATATAAACGAGTACAGAAGATTCATGCACATATCGACTTTGGGCACCTAAAATATCGATTTTGAGCATGTTTTGGGTCTGTATCTTGAAAACATTCTACCTAGGAGTAGGAATGTACATATCGCTTCTTGGACCCAAAAATACCGAATTTTCGGGTGTTTTGAGCCTGAATTTGAGATATAAACGGGTACAGAAGATGCATGCACATATCGACTTTGGACACTTAAAATATCGATTTTCAGCATGTTTTTATGCCTGTATTTTGAAAACATTCTAGCACTGAGTAGGCATGTACAGATCGCTTCTGGGACCCCAAAATATCGAGTTTTTGGGTGTTTTGGACCTGAATTTGAGATATAAACGGGTACAGAAGATGAATGCACATATTGACTTTGGACACCTAACATATCGATTTTCAGCATGTTTTGGGCCTGTATTTTAAAAATACTCTAACTAGGAGTAGGCATGTACAGATCGCTTCTGGGACCCAAAAATATAGAATTTTCGGGTGTTTTGAGGTTGAATTTGAGATATAAACGAGTGCAGAAGATGCATACACATGTTCAATTTGGGTACCTAAAATATCGATTTTTTGCATGTTTTGGGCCTGCATCTGAGTAGGCATGTACAGATCGCTTCTGTGACCCCAAAATATCGAATTTTCGGGTGTTTGAAGCCTGAATTTGAGATATAAACGGGTACAGAAGATGCATTCACATATCGACTTTTGGGCACCTCAAAGATCGATTTTCAGTATGTTTCGGACCTGTATTTTGAAAATACTCTAACACGGAGTAGGCATGTACGGTTCTCTTCTGGGACCCCAAAATATGGAATTTTAGAGTGTTTTGGGCCTGAATTTGAGATATCGACTTTGGGCACCTAAAATATCGATTTTTAGCATGTTTTGGGCCTATATTTTGAAAATATTCTAGCACTAAGTAGGCATGTACAGATCACTTCCGGGACCCCAAAATATCGAATTTTCGGGTGTTTTGAGCCTGAATTTGAGATATAAACGGATACAGATGATGCATGCACATATCGACTTTGGACACTTAAAATATCGATTTTTAGCATGTTTTGAGCCTATATTTTGAAAAAATTCTAGCACTGAGTAAGCATGTACAGATCGCTTCTGGGACCCAAAAATATCGAATTTTCGGGGGTTTTGAGGTTAAATTTGGGATATAAACGGGTACAGAAGATGCATTTACATATCGACTTTTGGGCACTTAAAAGATCGATTTTCAGTATGTTTTGAGCATGTATTTTGAAAATACTCTAATACGGAGTAGGCATGTACAGTTCGCTTCTGGGACCCCAAAATATCGAATTTTCGGGTGTTTTGAGCCTGAATTTGAGATACAAATGGGTACAGAAGATGCATGCACATATCGACTTTGGACACTTAAAATATCGATTTTTAGCATGTTTTGAGCCTATATTTTGAAAAAATTCTAGCACTGACTAGACATGTACAGATCGCTTTTGGGACCCTAAATTATCAAATTTTCGGGTGTTTTGAGGTTGAATTTGAGATATAAACGAGTACAGAAGATGCATACACATGTTGACTTTGGGCACCTAAAATATCGATTTTCAGCATGTTTTGGGCCTGCATCTGAGTGGGCATGTACAGATCGCTTCTGAGACCCCAAAATATCGAATTTTCGGGTGTTTGGAGCCTGAATTTGAGATATAAACGGGTACAGAAGATGCATGCACATATCGACTTTTGGGCACCTAAATGATCGATTTTCAGTATGTTTTGGGCCTGTATTTTGAAAATACTCTAACACGGAGTAGGCATGTACAGTTCGCTTCTGGGACCCCAAAATATCGAATTTTCGGGTCTTTTGGGCCTGAATTTGAAATATCGACTTTGTGCACCTAAATTATCGATTTTTAGCATGTTTTGGGCCTATATTTTGAAAATATTCTAGCACTGAGTATGCATGTACAGATCGCTTCTGGGACCCCAAAATATCGAATTTTTGGGTGTTTTGAGCCTGAATTTGAGATATAAACGGGTACAGAAGATGCATGCACATATCGACTTTTGGGCACCTAAAATATCGATTTTGAGCATGTTTTGGGCCTGTATTTTGAAAATACTCTAACTAGGAGTAGGCATGTACAGATCGCTTCTGGGACCCAAAAATATCGAATTTACGGGTGTTTTGAGAATGAATTTGAGATATAAACGGGTACAGAAGATGCATGCACATATCGACTTTGTACACTTAAAATATCGATTTTCAGCATGTTTTGGGCCTGTATTTTGAAAACATTCTAGCACTGAGTAGGCATGTACAGATCGCTTCTGGGACCACAAAATATCGAGTTTTTAGGTGTTTTGGACCTGAATTTGAGATATCGACTTTGGGCACCTAAAATATCGATTTTTAGCATGTTTTGGGCCTATATTTTGAAAATATTCTAGCACTGAGTAGGCATGTACAGATCGCTTCTGGGACCCCAAAATATCGAATTTTCGGGTGTTTTGAGCCTGAATTTGGGATATAAACGGGTACAGAAGATGCATACACATATTGACTTTGGGCACCTAAAATATCGATTTTGAGCATGTTTTGGGTCTGTATCTTGAAAACATTCTAAGTAGGAGTAGGGATGTACAGATCGCTTCTTGGACCCAAAAATACCGAATTTTCGGGTGTTTTGAGCCTGAATTTGAGATATAAACGGGTAAAGAAGATGCATGCACATATCGACTTTGGACACTTAAAATATCGATTTTCAGCATGTTTTTATGCCTGTATTTTGAAAACATTCTAGCACTGAGTAGGCATGAACAGATCGCTTCTGGGACCCCAAAATATCGAGTTTTTGGGTGTTTTGGACCTGAATTTGAGATATAAACGGGTACAGAAGATGCATGCACAAATTGACTTTGGGCACCTAAAATATCGATTTTTAGCATGTTTTGGGCCTGCATCTGAGTAGGCATGTACAGATCGCTTCTGGGACCCCAAAATATCGAATTTTACGGTGTTTGGAGCCTGAATTTGAGATATAAACGGATACAGAAGATGCATGCACATATCGACTTTTGGGCACCTAAAAGATCGATTTTCAGTATGTTTTGGGCCTATATTTTGAAAATACTCTAACACGGACTAGGCATGTACAGTTCGATTCTGGGACCCCAAAATATCGAATTTTCGGGTGTTTTGGGCCTGAATTTGAAATATCGACTTTGGGCACCTAAAATATCGATTTTTAGCATGTATTGGGCCTATATTTTGAAAATATTCTAGCACTGAGTAGGCATGTACAGATCGCTTCTAGGACCCCAAAATATCGAATTTTCCGGTGTTTTGAGCCTGAATTTGAGATATAAACGGGTACAGATGATGCATGCACATATCGACTTTTGGACGCCTAAAATATCGATTTTGAGCATGTTTTGGGTCTGTATCTTGAAAACATTCTAACTAGGAGTAGGGATGTACAGATCGCTTCTAGGACCCAAAAATACCGATTTTTCGGGTGTTTTGAGCCTGAATTTGAGATATAAACGGGTACAGAAGATGCATGCACATATTGACTTTAGGCACCTAAAATATCGATTTTCAGCATGTTTTGGGCCTGTATTTTGAAAATACTCTAACTAGGAGTAGGCATGTACATATCGCTTCTGGGACCCAAAAATATCGAATTTTCGGGTGTTTTGAGCCTGAATTTGAGATATAAACTGGTACAGAAGATGCATGCACATATCGACTTTGGACACTTAAAATATCGATTATTATTATGTTTTGAGTCTATATTTTGAAAACATTCTAGCACTGCCTAGACATGTACAGATCGCTTCTGGGACCTAAAATTATCGAATTTTCGGGTGTTTTGAGGTTGAATTTGAGATATAAACGAGTGCAGAAGATGCATACACATGTTCAATTTGGGTACCTAAAATATCGATTTTTAGCATGTTTTGGGCCTGCATCTGAGTAGGCATGTACAGATCGCTTCTGGGACCCAAAAATATCGAATTTTCGGGTGTTTGGAGCCTGAATTTGAGATATAAACGGGTACAGAAGATGCATGCACATATCGACTTTTGGGCACCTAAAAGATCGATTTTCAGTATGTTTTGGGCCTGTATTTTGAAAATACTCTAACTCGGAGTAGGCATGTACAGTTCGCTTCTGGGACCCCAAAATATCGAATTTTAGGGTGTTTTGGGCCTGAATTTGAGATATCGACTTTGGGCATCTAAAATATCGATTTTTAGCATGTTTTTGGCCTATATTTTAAAAATATTCTAGCACTAAGTAGGCATCTACCGATCACTTCTGGGACCTCAAAATATCGAATTTTCGGGTGTTTTGAGCCTGAATTTGAGATATAAACGGGTACAGATGATGCATGCACGTTTTGACTTTGGACACTTAAAATATCGATTTTTAGCATGTTTTGAGCCTATATTTTGAAAAAATTCTAGCACTGAGTATGCATGTACAGATCGCTTTTGGGACCCAAAAATATCGAATTTACGGGTGTTTTGAGGTTAAATTTGGGATATAAACGGGTACAGAAGATGCATATGTTGCATATGGACTTTTGGGCACCTAAAAGATCGATTTTCAGTATGTTTTGAGGCTGTATTTTGAAAATACTCTAAAACGGAATAGGCATGTACAGTTCGCTTCTGGGACCCCAAAATATCGAATTTTAGGGTGTTTTGGGCCTGAATTTGAGATATCGACTTTGGGGACCTAAAATATCGATTTTTCGCATGTTTTGGGCCTATATTTTGAAAATATTCTAGCACTAAGTAGGCATGTACAGATCACTTCTGGGAACCCAAAATATCGAATTTTCACGTGTTTTGAGCCTGAATTTGAGATATAAACGGGTACAGATGATGCATGCACATATCGACTTTGGACACTTAAAATATCGATTTTTAGCATGTTTTGAGCCTATATTTTGAAAAAATTCTAGCACTGAGTAGGCATGTAAAGATCGCTTCTGGGACCCCAAAATATCGAATTTTCGGGTGGTTTGAGGTTAAATTTGGGATATAAACGGGTGCAGAAGATGCATACACATGTTGACTTTGGTCACCTAAAATATCGATTTTCAGCTTGTTTTGGGCCTGTATTTTGAAAATACTCTAACACGGAGTAAGCAAGTACAGATCGCTTCTGGGACCCCAAAATATCGAATTTTCGGGTGTTTTGAGCCTGAATTTGAGATATAAACGGGTACAGAAAATGCATCCACATATCGACTTTTGGGCACCTAAAAGATCGATTTTCAGTATGTTTTGGGCCTGTATATTGAAAATACTCTAAAATTGAGTAGGCATGTACAGATCGCTTCTGGGACCCCAAAATATCGAGTTTTTGGATGTTTTGGACCTGAATTTGAGATATCGACTTTGGGCACCTAAAATATCGATTTTTAGCATGTTTTGAGCCTATATTTTGAAAATATTCTAGCACTGAGTAGGCATGTACAGATCGCTTCTGGGACCCCAAAATATCGAAATTTCGGGTGTTTTGAGCCTGAATTTGAGATTTAAACGGGTACAGAAGATGCATGCACATATTGACTTTGGGCACCTAAAATGTCGATTTTCAGCATGTTTTGGGCCTGTATTTTGAAAATACTCTAACTAGGAGTAGGCATGTACAGATCGCTTCTGGGACCCAAAAATATCGAATTTTCGGGTGTTTTGAGCCTGAATTTGAGATATAAAGGGTACAGAAGATGCATGCACATATCGACTTTGGACACTTAAAATATCGATTTTTAGCATGTTTTGAGCCTATATTTTGAAAAAATTCTAGCACTGACTAGACATGTACAGATCGCTTCTGGGACCCAAAATTATCAAATTTTCGGGTGTTTTGAGCCTGAATTTGAGATATAAACGGGTGCAGAAGATGCATACACATGTTGACTTTGGGCACCTAAAATATCGATTTTCAGCATGTTTTGGGCCTGCATCTGAATAGGCATGTACAGATAGCTTTTAGGACCCCAAAATATCGAATTTTCGGGTGTTTGGAGCCTGAATTTGAGATATAAACGGGTACAGAAGATGCATGCACATATCGACTTTTGGGCACCTAAAAGATCGATTTTCAGTATGTTTTGGGCCTGTATTTTGAAAATACTCTAACACGGAGTAGGCATGTACAGTTCGCTTCTGGGACCCCAAAATATCGAATTTTCGGGTGTTTTGGGCCTGAATTTGAAATATCGACTTTGGGCACCTAAAATATCGATTTTTAGCATGTTTTGGGCCTATATTTTGAAAATATTCTAGCACCGAGTAGGCATGTACAGATCGCTTCTGGGACCCCAAATTATCGAATTTTCGGGTGTTTTGAGCCTGAATTTGAGACATAAACGGGTACAGAAGATGCATGCACATATCGACTTTTGGGCACCTAAAATATCGATTTTTGAGCATGTTTTGGGTCTGTATCTTGAAAACATTCTAACTAGGAGTAGGGATGTACAGATCGCTTCTAGGACCCAAAAATAACGAATTTTCGGGTGTTTTGAGCCTGAATTCGAGATATAAACGGGTACAGAAGATGCATGCACATATCGACTTTGTACACTTAAAATATCGATTTTTAGCATGTTTTGAGCCTATATTTTGAAAAAATTCTAGCACTGAGTAGGCATGGACAGATCGCTTCTGGGACCCAAAAATATCGAATTTTCAGATGTTTTGAGGTTGAATTTGGGATATAAACGGGTGCAGAAGATGCATACACATGTTGACTTTTGTCACCTAAAATATCGATTTTCAGCTTGTTTTGAGCCTGTATTTTGAAAATACTCTAACACGGAGTAAGCAAGTACAGATCGCATCTGGGATACCAAAATATCGAATTTTCGGGTGTTTTGAGCCTGAATTTGAGATATAAACGGGTACAGAAGATGCATGCACATATCGACTTTTGGGCACCTAAAAGATCGATTTTCAGTATGTTTTGGGCCTGTATTTTGAAAATACTCTAACTCGGAGTAGGCATGTACAGTTCGCTTCTGGGACCCCAAAATATCGAATTTTAGGGTGTTTTGGGCCTGAATTTGAGATATCGACTTTGGGCATCTAAAATATCGATTTTTAGCATGTTTTTGGCCTATATTTTAAAAATATTCTAGCACTAAGTAGGCATCTACCGATCACTTCTGGGACCTCAAAATATCGAATTTTCGGGTGTTTTGAGCCTGAATTTGAGATATAAACGGGTACAGATGATGCATGCACGTTTTGACTTTGGACACTTAAAATATCGATTTTTAGCATGTTTTGAGCCTATATTTTGAAAAAATTCTAGCACTGAGTATGCATGTACAGATCGCTTTTGGGACCCAAAAATATCGAATTTACGGGTGTTTTGAGGTTAAATTTGGGATATAAACGGGTACAGAAGATGCATATGTTGCATATGGACTTTTGGGCACCTAAAAGATCGATTTTCAGTATGTTTTGAGGCTGTATTTTGAAAATACTCTAAAACGGAATAGGCATGTACAGTTCGCTTCTGGGACCCCAAAATATCGAATTTTAGGGTGTTTTGGGCCTGAATTTGAGATATCGACTTTGGGGACCTAAAATATCGATTTTTAGCATGTTTTGGGCCTATATTTTGAAAATATTCTAGCACTAAGTAGGCATGTACAGATCACTTCTGGGAACCCAAAATATCGAATTTTCACGTGTTTTGAGCCTGAATTTGAGATATAAACGGGTACAGATGATGCATGCACATATCGACTTTGGACACTTAAAATATCGATTTTTAGCATGTTTTGAGCCTATATTTTGAAAAAATTCTAGCACTGAGTAGGCATGTAAAGATCGCTTCTGGGACCCCAAAATATCGAATTTTCGGGTGGTTTGAGGTTAAATTTGGGATATAAACGGGTGCAGAAGATGCATACACATGTTGACTTTGGTCACCTAAAATATCGATTTTCAGCTTGTTTTGGGCCTGTATTTTGAAAATACTCTAACACGGAGTAAGCAAGTACAGATCGCTTCTGGGACCCCAACATATCGAATTTTCGGGTGTTTTGAGCCTGAATTTGAGATATAAACGGGTACAGAAAATGCATCCACATATCGACTTTTGGGCACCTAAAAGATCGATTTTCAGTATGTTTTGGGCCTGTATATTGAAAATACTCTAAAATTGAGTAGGCATGTACAGATCGCTTCTGGGACCCCAAAATATCGAGTTTTTGGATGTTTTGGACCTGAATTTGAGATATCGACTTTGGGCACCTAAAATATCGAGTTTTAGCATGTTTTGAGCCTATATTTTGAAAATATTCTAGCACTGAGTAGGCATGTACAGATCGCTTCTGGGACCCCAAAATATCGAAATTTCGGGTGTTTTGAGCCTGAATTTGAGATTTAAACGGGTACAGAAGATGCATGCACATATTGACTTTGGGCACCTAAAATGTCGATTTTCAGCATGTTTTGGGCCTGTATTTTGAAAATACTCTAACTAGGAGTAGGCATGTACAGATCGCTTCTGGGACCCAAAAATATCGAATTTTCGGGTGTTTTGAGCCTGAATTTGAGATATAAAGGGTACAGAAGATGCATGCACATATCGACTTTGGACACTTAAAATATCGATTTTTAGCATGTTTTGAGCCTATATTTTGAAAAAATTCTAGCACTGACTAGACATGTACAGATCGCTTCTGGGACCCAAAATTATCAAATTTTCGGGTGTTTTGAGCCTGAATTTGAGATATAAACGGGTGCAGAAGATGCATACACATGTTGACTTTGGGCACCTAAAATATCGATTTTCAGCATGTTTTGGGCCTGCATCTGAGTAGGCATGTACAGATCGCTTTTGGGACCCCAAAATATCGAATTTTCGGGTGTTTGGAGCCTGAATTTGAGATATAAACGGGTACAGAAGATGCATGCACATATCGACTTTTGGGCACCTAAAAGATCGATTTTCAGTATGTTTTGGGCCTGTATTTTGAAAATACTCTAACACGGAGTAGGCATGTACAGTTCGCTTCTGGGACCCCAAAATATCGAATTTTCGGGTGTTTTGGGCCTGAATTTGAAATATCGACTTTGGGCACCTAAAATATCGATTTTTAGCATGTTTTGGGCCTATATTTTGAAAATATTCTAGCACCGAGTAGGCATGTACAGATCGCTTCTGGGACCCCAAATTATCGAATTTTCGGGTGTTTTGAGCCTGAATTTGAGACATAAACGGGTACAGAAGATGCATGCACATATCGACTTTTGGGCACCTAAAATATCGATTTTTGAGCATGTTTTGGGTCTGTATCTTGAAAACATTCTAACTAGGAGTAGGGATGTACAGATCGCTTCTAGGACCCAAAAATAACGAATTTTCGGGTGTTTTGAGCCTGAATTCGAGATATAAACGGGTACAGAAGATGCATGCACATATCGACTTTGTACACTTAAAATATCGATTTTTAGCATGTTTTGAGCCTATATTTTGAAAAAATTCTAGCACTGAGTAGGCATGGACAGATCGCTTCTGGGACCCAAAAATATCGAATTTTCGGGTGTTTTGGGCCTGAATTTGAAATATCGACTTTGGGCACCTAAAATATCGATTTTTAGCATGTTTTGGGCCTATATTTTGAAAATATTCTAGCACCGAGTAGGCATGTACAGATCGCTTCTGGGACCCCAAATTATCGAATTTTCGGGTGTTTTGAGCCTGAATTTGAGACATAAACGGGTACAGAAGATGCATGCACATATCGACTTTTGGGCACCTAAAATATCGATTTTGAGCATGTTTTGGGTCTGTATCTTGAAAACATTCTAACTAGGAGTAGGGATGTACAGATCGCTTCTAGGACCCAAAAATAACGAATTTTCGGGTGTTTTGAGCCTGAATTTGAGATATAAACGGGTACAGAAGATGCATGCACATATCGACTTTGTACACTTAAAATATCGATTTTTAGCATGTTTTGAGCCTATATTTTGAAAAAATTCTAGCACTGAGTAGGCATGGACAGATCGCTTCTGGGACCCAAAAATATCGAATTTTCAGATGTTTTGAGGTTGAATTTGGGATATAAACGGGTGCAGAAGATGCATACACATGTTGACTTTTGTCACCTAAAATATCGATTTTCAGCTTGTTTTGGGCCTATATTTTGAAAATACTCTAACACGGAGTAAGCAAGTACAGATCGCATCTGGGATACCAAAATATCGAAATTTCGGGTGTTTTAAGCCTGAATTTGAGATATAAACGGGTACAGAAGATGCATCCACATATCGACTTTTGGGCACCTAAAAGATCGATTTTCAGTATGTTTTGGGCCTGTATATTGAAAATACTCTAATACGAAGTAGGCAGGTACAGATCGCTTCTGGGACCCCAAAATATCGAATTTTTGGGTGTTTTTGGCCTGAATTTGAGATATCGACTTTTGGCACCTAAAATATCGAATTTTAGCATGTTTTGGGCCTATATTTTGAAAATATCCTAGCACTGAGTAGGCATGTACAGATCGCTTCTGGGACCCCAAATTATCGAATTTTCGGGTGTTTTGAGCCAGAATTTAAGATATAAACGGGTACAGAAGATGCATGCACATATCGACTTATGGGCACCTAAAATATCGATTTTGAGCATGTTTTGGGTCTGTATCTTGAAAACATTCTAACTAGGAGTAGGGATGTACAGATCGCTTCTGGGACCCAAAAATACCGAATTTTCGAGTGTTTTGAGCCTGAATTTGAGATATAAACGGCTACAGAAGATGCATCCACATATCGACTTTGGACACTTAAAATATCGATTTTCAGCATGTTTTTAGCCTGTATTTTGAAAACATTCTAGCACTGAGTAGGCATGTACAGATCGCTTCTGGGACTCCAAAATATCGAGTTTTTGGGTGTTTTGGACCTGAATTTGAGATATCGACTTTGGGCACCTAAAATATCGATTTTTAGCATGTTTTGAGCCTATATTTTGAAAATATTCTAGCACTGAGTAGGCATGTACAGATCGCTTCTGGGACCCCAAAATATCGAATTTTCGGGTGTTTTGAGCCTGAATTAGAGATATAAACGGGTACAGAAGATGCATTCACATATTGACTCTGGGCACCTAAAATATCGATTTTCAACATGTTTTAGGCCTGTATTTTGAAAATACTCTAACTAGGAGTAGGCATGTACAGATCGCTTCTGGGACCCAAAAATATCGAATTTTCGAGTGTTTTAAGCCTGAATTTGAGATATAAACGGGTACAGAAGATGCATGCACATATCGACTTTGGACACTTAAAATATCGATTTTTAGCATGTTTTGAGCCTATATTTTGAAAACATTCTAGCACTGACTAGACATGCACAGATCGCTTCTGGGACCCAAAATTATCAAATTTTCGGGTGTTTTGAGGTTGAATTTAAGATATAAACGAGTGCAGAAGATGCATACACATGTTGACTTTGGGCACCTAAAATATCGATTTTCAGCATGTTTTGGGCCTGCATCTGAGTAGGCATGTACAGATCGCTTCTGATGCCCCAAAATATTGAATTTTCAGGTGTTTGGAGCCTGAATTTGAGATATAAACGGGTACAGAAGATGCATGCACATATCGACTTTTGGGCACCTAAAAGATCGATTTTCAGTATGTTTTGGGCCTGTATTTTGAAAATACTCTAACACGGAGTAGGCATGTACAGTTCGCTTCTGGGACCCTAAAATATCGAATTTTCGGATGTTTGGGGCCTGAATTTGAGATATCGACTTTGGGCACCTAAAATATCGATTTTTAGCATGTTTTGGGCCTATATTTTGAAAAAATTCCAGCACTGAGTAGGCATGTACAGATCGCTTCTGGGACCCCAAAATATCGAATTTTCGGGTGTTTTGAGCCTGAATTTGAGATATAAACGGATACAGAAGATGCTTGCACATATTGACTTTTGGGCACCTAAAATATCGATTTTGAGCATGTTTTGGGTCTGTATCTTGAAAACATTCTAACTAAGAGTAGGGATGTACAGATCGCTTCTGGGACACAAAAATACCGAATTTTCGGGTGTTTTTAACCCTGAATTTGAGATATAAACGGGTACAGAAGATGCATGCACATATCGACTTTGGACACTTAAAATATCGATTTTCAGTATGTTTTGGGCCTGTATTTTGAAAACATTCTAGCACTGAGTAGGTATGTACAGATCGCATCTGGAACCCCAAAATATCGAGTTTTTAGGTGTTTTGGACCTGAATTTGAGATATCGACTTTGGGCACCTAAAATATCGATTTTTAGCATGTTTTGGGCCTATATTTTGAAAATATTCTAGCACTGAGTAGGCATGTACAGATCGCTTCTGGGACCACAAAATATCGAATTTTCGGGTGTTTTGAGCCTGAATTTGAGATATAAACGGGTACAGAAGATGCATCCACATATCGACTTTTGGGCACCTAAAAGATCGATTTTCAGTATGTTATGGGCCTGTATATTGAAAATACTCTAAAACGGAGTAGGCATGTACAGATTGCTTCTGGGACCCCAAAATATCGAGTTTTTGGATGTTTTGGACCTGAATTTGAGATATCGACTTTGGGCACATAAAATATTGATTTTTAGCATGTTTTGGGCCTATATTTTGAAAATATTCTAGCACTGAGTTAGCATGTACAGATCGCTTCTGGGACCCCAAAATATCGAATTTTCGGGTGTTTTGAGCCTGAATTAGAGATATAAACGGGTACAGAAGATGCATGCACATATTGACTCTGGGCACCTAAAATATCGATTTTCAGCATATTTTGGGCCTGTATTTTGAAAATACTCTAACTAGGAGTAGGCATGTACAGATCGCTTCTGGGACCCAAAAATATCGAATTTTCGAGTGTTTTAAGCCTGAATTTGAGATATAAACGGGTACAGAAGATGCATGCACATATCGACTTTGGACACTTAAAACATCGATTTTTAGCATGTTTTGAGCCTATATTTTGAAAACATTCTAGCACTGACTAGACATGCACAGATCGCTTCTGGGACCCAAAATTATCAAATTTTCGGGTGTTTTGAGGTTGAATTTAAGATATAAACGAGTGCAGAAAATGCATACACATGTTGACTTTGGGCACCTAAAATATCGATTTTCAGCATGTTTTGGGCCTGCATCTGAGTAGGCATGTACAGATCGCTTCTGGGGCCCCAAAATATCGAATTTTCAGGTGTTTGGAGCCTGAATTTGAGATATAAAAGGGTACAGAAGATGCATGTACATATCGAATTTTGAGCACCTAAAAGATCGATTTTCAGTATGTTTTGGGCCTTTATTTTGAAAATACTCTAACACGGAGTAGGCATGTACAGTTCGCTTCTGGGACCCTAAAATATCAAATTTTCGGGTGTTTGGGGCCTGAATTTGAGATATCGACTTTGGGCACCTAAAATATCGATTTTTAGCATGTTTTGGGCCTATATTTTGAAAAAATTCTAGCACTGAGTAGGCATGTACAGATCGCTTCTGGGACCCCAAAATATCGAATTTTCGGGTGTTTTGAGCCTGAATTTGAGATATAAACGGATACAGAAGATGCATGCACATATCGACTTTTGGGCTAATAAAATATCGATTTTGAGCATGTTTTGGGTCTGTATCTTGAAAACATTCTAACTAAGAGTAGAGATGTACAGATCGCTTCTGGGACCCAAAAATACCGAATTTTAGGGTGTTTTTAACCCTGAATTAAAGATATAAACGGGTACAGAAGATGCATGCACATATCGACTTTGGACACTTAAAATATCGATTTTCAGTATGTTTTGGGCCTGTATTTTGAAAACATTCTAGCACTGAGTAGGCATGTACAGATCGCATCTGGAACCCCAAAATATCGAGTTTTTGGGTGTTTTGGACCTGAATTTGAGATATCGACTTTGGGCACCTAAAATATCGATTTTTAGCATGTTTTGGGCCTATATTTTGAAAATATTCTAGCTCTGAGTAGGCATGTACAGATCGCTTCTGGGACCCCAAAATATCGAATTTTCGGGTGTTTTGAGCCTGAATTTGAGATATAAACGGGTACAGAAGATGCATCCACATATCGACTTTTAGGCACCTAAAAGATCGATTTTCAGTATGTTTTGGGCCTGTATATTGAAAATACTAAAAAACGGAGTAGGCATGTACAGATCGCTTCTGGGACCCCAAAATATCGAGTTTTTGGATGTTTTGGACCTGAATTTGAGATATCGACTTTGGGCACCTAAAATATCGATTTTTAGCATGTTTTGGGCCTATATTTTGAAAATATTCTAGCACTGAGTAGGCATGTACAGATCGGTTCTGGGACCCGAAAATATCTAGTTTTCGGGTGTTTTGAGCCTGAATTAGAGATATAAACGGGTACAGAAGATGCATGCACATATTGACTCTGGGCACCTAAAATATCGATTTTCAGCATATTTTGGGCCTGTATTTTGAAAATACTCTAACTAGGAGTAGGCATGTACAGATCGCTTCTGGGACCCAAAACTATCGAATTTTCGGGTGTTTTGAGCCTGAATTTGAGATATAAACGGGTACAGAAGATGCATGCACATATCGACTTTGGACACTTAAAATATCGATTTTTAGCATGTTTTCAGCCTATATTTTGAAAACATTCTAGCACTGACTAGACATGTACAGATCGCTTCTGGGACCCAAAATTATCAAATTTTCGGGTGTTTTGAGCCTGAATTTGAGATATAAACGGGTGCAGAAGATGCATACACATGTTGACTTTGGGCACCTAAAATATCGATTTTCAGCATGTTTTGGGCCTGCATCTGAGTAGGCATGTACAGATCGCTTTTGGGACCCCAAAATATCGAATTTTCGGGTGTTTGGAGCCTGAATTTGAGATATAAACGGGTACAGAAGATGCATGCACATATCGACTTTTGGGCACCTAAAAGATCGATTTTCAGTATGTTTTGGGCCTGTATTTTGAAAATACTCTAACACGGAGTAGGCATGTACAATTTGCTTCTGGGACCCCAAAATATCGAATTTTCGGGTGTTTGGGGCCTGAATTTGAGATATCGACTTTAGGCACCTAAAATATCGATTTTTAGCATGTTTTGGGCATATATTTTGAAAAAATTCTAGCACTGAGTAGGCATGTACAGATCGCTTCTGGGACCCCAAAATATCGAATTTTCGGGTGTTTTGAGCCTGAATTTGAGATATAAACGGATACGGAAGATGCATGTTCATATCGACTTTTGGGCACCTAAAATATCGATTTTGAGCATGTTTTGGGTCTGTATCTTGAAAACATTCTAACTAGGAGTAGGGGGATGTACAGATCGCTTCTGGGACCCAAAAATACCGAATTTTCGGGTGTTTTTAACCCTGAATTTGAGATATAAACGGGTATAGAAGATGCATGCACATATCGACTTTGGACACTTAAAATATCGATTTTCAGTATGTTTTGGGCCTGTATTTTAAAAACATTCTAGCACTGTGTAGGCATGTACAAATCGCATCTGGAACCCCAAAATATCGAGTTTTTGGGTGTTTGGGGCCTGAATTTGAGATATCGACTTTGGACACTTAAAATATCGATTTTGAGCATGTTTTGGGTCTGTATCTTGAAAACATTCTAACTAGGAGTAGGGATGTACAGATCGCTTTAAGGACCCAAAAACACCGAATTTTCGGGTGTTTTGAGCCTGAATTTGAGATATAAACGGGTACAGAAGGTGCATGCACATATCGACTTTTGGGCACCTAAAATATCGATTGTGAGCATGTTTTGGGTCTGTATCTTGAAAACATTCTAACTAGGAGTAGGGATGTACAGATCGCTTTTAGGACCCAAAAACACCGAATTTTCGGGTGTTTTGAGCCTGAATTTGAGATATAAACGGGTACAGAAGATGCATGCACATATCGACTTTTGGGCACCTAAAATATCGATTGTGAGCATGTTTTGGGTCTGTATCTTGAAAACATTCTAACTAGGAGTAGGGATGTACAGATCGCTTCTGGGACCCCAAAATATCGAATTTTCGGGTGTTTTGAGCCTGAATTTGAGATATAAACGGATACAGAAGATGCATGTACATATCGACTTTTGGGCACCTAAAATATCGATTTTGAGCATGTTTTGGGTCTGTATCTTGAAAACATTCTAACTAAGAGTAGGGATGTACAGATCGCTTCTGGGACCCAAAAATACCGAATTTTCGGGTGTTTTTAACCCTGAATTTGAGATATAAACGGGTACAGAAGATGCATGCACATATCGACTTTGGACACTTAAAATATCGATTTTCAGTATGTTTTGGGCCTGTATTTTGAAAACATTTTAGCACTGAGTAGGCATGTACAGATCGCATCTGGAACCCCAAAATATCGAGTTTTTGGGTGTTTGGGGCCTGAATTTGAGATATCGACTTTGGACACTTAAAATATCGATTTTGAGCATGTTTTGGGTCTGTATCTTGAAAACATTCTAACTAGGAGTAGGGATGTACAGATCGCTTTTAGGACCCAAAAACACCGAATTTTCGGGTGTTTTGAGCCTGAATTTGAGATATAAACGGGTACAGAAGATGCATGCACATATCGACTTTTGGGCACCTAAAATATCGATTGTGAGCATGTTTTGGGTCTGTATCTTGAAAACATTCTAACTAGGAGTAGGGATGTACAGATCGCTTCTGGGACCCAAAAATACCGAATTTTCGGGTGTTTTGAGCCTGAATTTGAGATATAAACGGGTACAGAAGATGCATGCACATATTGACTTTGGGCACCTAAAATATCGATTTTTAGCATGTTTTAGGCCTGTATTTTGAAAATACTCTAACTAGGAGTAAGCATGTACAGATCACTTCTGGGACCCCAAAATATCGAATTTTCGGGTGTTTTGAGCCTGAATTTGGGATATAAACGGGTGCAGAAGATGCATACACATGTTGACTTTGGTCACCTAAAATATCGATTTTAGCTTGTTTTGGGCCTGTAATTTGAAAATACTCTAACACGGAGTAAGCAAGTACAGATCGCTTCTGGGACGCCAAAATATCGAATTTTCGGGTGTTTTGAGCCTGAATTTGAGATATAAACGGGTACAGAAGATGCATCCACATATCGACTTTTGGGCACCTAAAATATCGATTTTTAGCATGTTTTGGGCCTGCATCTGAGTAGGCAAGTACAGATCGCTTATGGGACCCCAAAATTTCGAATTTTCGGGTGTTTTGAGCCTGAATTTGAGATATAAACGGGTACAGAAGATGCATCCACATATGGACTTTTGGGCACCTAAAAAATCGATTTTCAGTATGTTTTGGGCCTGTATATTGAAAATACTCTAATACGGAGTAGGCATGTACAGATCGCTTCTGGGACCCCAAAATATCGAATTTTTGGGTGTTTTTGGCCTGAATTTGAGATATCGACTTTGGGCACCTAAAATATCGATTTTTAGCATGTTTTGGGCCTATATTTTGAAACTATCCTAGCACTGAGTAGGCATGTACAGATCGCTTCTGGGACCCGAAAATATCGAATTTTCGGGTGTTTTGAGCCTGAATTTAAGATATAAACGGGTACAGAAGATGCATGCACATATCGACTTTTGGGCACCTAAAATATCGATTTTGAGCATGTTTTGGGTATGTATCTTGAAAACATTCTAACTAAGAGTAGGGATGTACAGATCGCTTCTGGGACCCAAAAATACCGAATTTTCGGGTGTTTTTAACCCTGAATTTGAGATATAAACGGGTACAGAAGATGCATGCACATATCGACTTTGGACACTTAAAATATCGATTTTCAGTATGTTTTGGGCCTGTATTTTGAAAACATTCTAGCACTGACTAGGCATGTACAGGTCGCATCTGAAACCCCAAAATATCGAGTTTTTGGGTGTTTGGGGCCTGAATTTGAGATATCGACTTTGGACACTTAAAATATCGATTTTGAGCATGTTTTGGGTCTGTATCTTGAAAACATTCTAACTAGGAGTATGGATGTACAGATCGCTTTTAGGACCCAAAAACACCGAATTTTCGGGTGTTTTGAGCCTGAATTTGAGATATAAACGGGTACAGAAGATGCATGCACATATCGACTTTTGGGCACCTAAAAGATCGATTTTCAGTATGTTTTGAGCCTGTATTTTGAAAATACTCTAACACGGAGTAGGCATGTACAGTTCGCATCTGGGACCCCAAAATATCGAATTTTCGGGTGTTTTGGGCCTGAATTTGAGATATCGACTTTGGGTACCTAAAATATCGATTTTTAGCATGTTTTGGGCCTATATTTTGAAAAAATTCTAGCACTGAGTAGGCATGTACAGATCGCTTCTGGGACCCCAAAATATCGAATTTTCGGGTGTTTTGAGCCTGAATTTGAGATATAAACGGATACAGAAGATGCATGTACATATCGACTTTTGGGCACCTAAAATATCGATTTTGAGCATGTTTTGGGACTGTATCTTGAAAACATTCTAACTAAGAGTAGGGATGTACAGATCGCTTTTGGGACCCAAAAATACCGAATTTTCGGGTGTTTTGAGCCTGAATTTGAGATATAAACGGGTACAGAAGATGCATGCACATATCGACTTTGGACACTTAAAATATCGATTTTTAGCATGTTTTCAGCCTATATTTTGAAAACATTCTAGCACTGACTAGACATGTACAGATCGCTTCTGGGACCCAAAATTATCAAATTTTCGGGTGTTTTGAGCCTGAATTTGAGATATAAACGGGTGCAGAAGATGCATACACATGTTGACTTTGGGCACCTAAAATATCGATTTTCAGCATGTTTTGGGCCTGCATCTGAGTAGGCATGTACAGATCGCTTTTGGGACCCCAAAATATCGAATTTTCGGGTGTTTGGAGCCTGAATTTGAGATATAAACGGGTACAGAAGATGCATGCACATATCGACTTTTGGGCACCTAAAAGATCGATTTTCAGTATGTTTTGGGCCTGTATTTTGAAAATACTCTAACACGGAGTAGGCATGTACAGTTTGCTTCTGGGACCCCAAAATATCGAATTTTCGGGTGTTTGGGGCCTGAATTTGAGATATCGACTTTAGGCACCTAAAATATCGATTTTTAGCATGTTTTGGGCCTATATTTTGAAAAAATTCTAGCACTGAGTAGGCATGTACAGATCGCTTCTGGGACCCCAAAATATCGAATTTTCGGGTGTTTTGAGCCTGAATTTAAGATATAAACGGATACGGAAGATGCATGTTCATATCGACTTTTGGGCACCTAAAATATCGATTTTGAGCATGTTTTGGGTCTGTATCTTGAAAACATTCTAACTAGGAGTAGGGGGATGTACAGATCGCTTCTGGGACCCAAAAATACCGAATTTTCGGGTGTTTTTAACCCTGAATTTGAGATATAAACGGGTATAGAAGATGCATGCACATATCGACTTTGGACACTTAAAATATCGATTTTCAGTATGTTTTGGGCCTGTATTTTAAAAACATTCTAGCACTGAGTAGGCATGTACAGATCGCATCTGGAACCCCAAAATATCGAGTTTTTGGGTGTTTGGGGCCTGAATTTGAGATATCGACTTTGGAAACTTAAAATATCGATTTTGAGCATGTTTTGGGTCTGTATCTTGAAAACATTCTAACTAGGAGTAGGGATGTACAGATCGCTTTTAGGACCCAAAAACACCGAATTTTCGGGTGTTTTGAGCCTGAATTTGAGATATAAACGGGTACAGAAGATGCATGCACATATCGACTTTTGGGCACCTAAAATATCGATTGTGAGCATGTTTTGGGTCTGTATCTTGAAAACATTCTAACTAGGAGTAGGGGGATGTACAGATCGCTTCTGGGACCCAAAAATACCGAATTTTCGGGTGTTTTTAACCCTGAATTTGAGATATAAACGGGTATAGAAGATGCATGCACATATCGACTTTGGACACTTAAAATATCGATTTTCAGTATGTTTTGGGCCTGTATTTTAAAAACATTCTAGCACTGAGTAGGCATGTACAGATCGCATCTGGAACCCCAAAATATCGAGTTTTTGGGTGTTTGGGGCCTGAATTTGAGATATCGACTTTGGACACATAAAATATCGATTTTGAGCATGTTTTGGGTCTGTATCTTGAAAACATTCTAACTAGGAGTAGGGATGTACAGATCGCTTTAAGGACCCAAAAACACCGAATTTTCGGGTGTTTTGAGCCTGAATTTGAGATATAAACGGGTACAGAAGATGCATGCACATATCGACTTTTGGGCACCTAAAATATCGATTGTGAGCATGTTTTAGGCCTGTATTTTGAAAATACTCTAACTAGGAGTAAGCATGTACAGATCACTTCTGGGACCCCAAAATATCGAATTTTCGGGTGTTTTGAGCCTGAATTTGGGATATAAACGGGTGCAGAAGATGCATACACATGTTGACTTTGGTCACCTAAAATATCGATTTTCAGCTTGTTTTGGGCCTGTATTTTGAAAATACTCTAACACAGAGTAAGCAAGTACGGATCGCTTCTGGGACCCCAAAATATCGAATTTTCGGGTGTTTTGAGCCTGAATTTGAGATATAAACGGGTACAGAAGATGCATCCACATATCGACTTTTGGGCACCTAAAAGATCGATTTTCAATATGTTTTGGGCCTGTATATTGAAAATACTCTAATACGGAGTAGGCATTTACATATCGCTTCTGGGACCCCAAAATATCGAATTTTTGGGTGTTTTTGGCCTGAATTTGAGATATAGACTTTATGCACCTAAAATATCGATTTTTAGCATGTTTTGGGCCTATATTTTGAAACTATCCTAGCACTGAGTAGGCATGTACAGATCGCTTCTGGGACCCGAAAATATCGAATTTTCGGGTGTTTTGAGCCTGAATTTAAGATATAAACGGGAACAGAAGATGCATGCACATATCGACTTTTGGGCACCTAAAATATCGATTTTGAGCATGTTTTGGGTCTGTATCTTGAAAACATTCTAACTAGGAGAAGGGATGTACAGATCGCTTCTGGGACCCAAAAATACCGAATTTTTGGGTGTTTTGAGCCTGAATTTGAGATATAAACGGGTACAGAAGATACATGCACATATCGACTTTGGACACTTAAAATATCGATTTTGTGCATGTTTTGGGCCTGTATTTTGAAAACATTCTAGCACTGAGTAGGCATGTACAGATCGCTTCTGGGACTCCAAAATAACGAGTTTTTGGGTGTTTTGGACCTGAATTTGAGATATCGACTTTGGGCACCTAAAATATCGATTTTTAGCATGTTTTGGGCCTATATTTTGAAAATATTCTAGCACTGAGTAGGCATGTACAAATCGCTTCTGGGACCCAAAAATATCGAATTTTCGGATGTTTTGAGGTTAAATTTGGGATATAAACGGGTACAGAAGATGCATTTACATATTGACTTATGGGCACCTAAAAGATCGATTTTCAGTATGTTTTGAGCCTGTATTTTGAAAATACTCTAACACGGAGTAGGCATGTACAGTTCGCTTCTGGGACCCCAAAATATCGAATTTTCGGGTGTTTTGGGCCTGAATTTGAGATATCGACTTTGGGTACCTAAAATATCGATTTTTAGCATGTTTTGAGCCTATATTTTGAAAATATTCTAGCACTAAGTAGGCATGAACAGATCACTTCTGGGACCCCAAAATATCGAATTTTCGGGTGTTTTGAGCCTGAATTTGAGATATAAACGAGTACAGATGATGCATGCACATATCGACTTTGGACACTTAAAATATCGATTTTTAGCTTGTTTTGAGCCTATATTTTGAAAAAATTCTAGCACTGAGTAGGCATGTACAGAACGCTTCTGGGACCCAAAAATATCGAATTTTCGGGTGTTTTGAGGTAGAATTTGGGATATAAACGGGTGCAGAAGATGCATACACATGTTGACTTTGGTCACCTAAAATATCGATTTTCAGCTTGTTTTGGGCCTGTATTTTGAAAATACTCTAACACAGAGTAAGCAAGTACGGATCGCTTCTGGGACCCCAAAATATCGAATTTCGGGTGTTTTGAGCCTGAATTTGAGATATAAACGGGTACAGAAGATGCATCCACATATCGACTTTTGGGCACCTAAAAGATCGATTTTCAATATGTTTTGGGCCTGTATATTGAAAATACTCTAATACGGAGTAGGCATTTACATATCGCTTCTGGGACCCCAAAATATCGAATTTTTGGGTGTTTTTGGCCTGAATTTGAGATATCGACTTTATGCACCTCAAATATCGATTTTTAGCATGTTTTGGGCCTATATTTTGAAACTATCCTAGCACTGAGTAGGCATGTACAGATCGCTTCTGGGACCCGAAAATATCGAATTTTCGGGTGTTTTGAGCCTGAATTTGAGATATAAACGGGTACAGAAGATGCATGCACATATCGACTTTGGACACTTAAAATATCGATTTTTAGCATGTTTTGAGCCTATATTTTGAAAACATTCTAGCACTGACTAGACATGCACAGATCGCTTCTGGGACCCAAAATTATCAAATTTTCGTGTGTTTTGAGGTTGAATTTGAGATATAAACGAGTTCAGAAGATGCATACACATGTTGACTTTAGGCATCTAAAATATCGATTTTCAGCATGTTTTGGGCCTGCATCTGAGTAGGCATGTACAGATCGCTTCTGGGGCCCCAAAATATCGAATTTTCGGGTGTTTGGAGCCTGAATTTGAGATATAAACGGGTACAGAATATGCATGCACATATCGACTTTTGGGCACCTAAAAGATCGATTTTCAGTATGTTTTGGGCCTGTATTTTGAAAATACTCTAACACGGAATAGGCATGTACAGTTCGCTTCTGGGACCCTAAAATATCGAATTTTCGGGTGTTTGGGGCCTGAATTTGAAATATCGACTTTGGGCACTTAAAATATCGATTTTTAGCATGTTTTGGGCCTATAATTTGAAAATATTCTAGCACTGAGTAGGCATGTACAGATCGCTTCTGGGACCCCAAAATATCGAATTTTCGGGTGTTTTGAGCCTGAATTTGAGACATAAACGGGTACAGAAGATGCATGCACATATCGACTTTTCGGCACCTAAAATATCGATTTTGAGCATGTTTTGGGTCTGTATCTTGAAAACATTCTAACTAGGAGTAGGGATGTACAGATCGCTTCTAGGACCCAAAAATAACGAATTTTCGGGTGTTTTGAGCCTGAATTTGAGATATAAACGGGTACGGAAGATGCATGCACATATTGACTTTGGGCACCTTTAATATCGATTTTCAGCATGTTTTAAGTCTGTATTTTGAAAATACTCTAACTAGGAGTAGGCATGTACAGATCGCTTCTGGGACCCAAAAATATCGAATTTTCGGGTGTTTTGAGCCTGAATTTGAGATATTAACGGGTAAAGAAGATGCATGCACATATCGACTTTAGACACTTAAAATATCGATTTTTAGCATGTTTTGAGCCTATATTTTGAAAACAGTTTAGCACTGACTAGACATCTACAGATCGCTACTGGGACCCAAAATTATCAAATTTTCGGGTGTTTTGGGGTTGAATTTGAGATATAAACGAGTGCAGAAGATGCATACACATGTTCAATTTGGGTACCTAAAATATCGATTTTTTGCATGTTTTGGGCCTGCATCTGAGTAGGCATGTACAGATCGCTTCTGGGACCCCAAAATATCGAATTTTCGGGTGTTTTGAGCCTGAATTTGAGATATAAACGGGTACAGAAGATGCATGCACATATCGACTTTTGGGCACCTAAAAGATCGATTTTCAGTATGTTTTGGGCCTGTATTTTGAAAATACTCTAACACGGAGTAGGCATGTACAGTTCGCTTCTGGGACCCCAAAATATCGAATTTTAGGGTGTTTTGGGCCTGAATTTGAGATATCGACTTTGGGCACCTAAAATATCGATTTTTAGCATGTTTTGGGCCTATATTTTGAAAAAATTCTAGCACTGAGTAGGCATGTACAAATCGCTTCTGGGACCCAAAAATATCGAATTTTCTGGTGTTTTGAGGTTAAATTTGGGATATAAACGGGTACAGAAGATGCATTTACATATCGACTTTTGGGCACCTAAAAGATCGATTTTCAGTATGTTTTGAGCCTGTATTTTGAAAATACTCTAACACGGAGTAGGCATGTACAGTTCGCTTCTGGGACCCCAAAATATCGAATTTGCGGGTGTTTTGGGCCTGAATTTGAGATATCGACTTTGGGTACCTAAAATATCGATTTTTAGCATGTTTTGGGCCTATATTTTGAAAATATTCTAGCACTAAGTAGGCATGTACAGATCACTTCTGGGACCCCAAAATATCGAATTTTCGGGTGTTTTGAGCCTGAATTTGATATATAAACGGGTACAGATGATTCATGCACATATCGACTTTGGACACTTAAAATATCGATTTTTAGCATGTTTTGAGCCAATATTTTGAAAAAATTCTAGCACTGAGTAGGCATGTACAGATCGCTTCTGGGACCCAAAAATATCGAATTTTCGGGTGTTTTGAGGTTGAATTTGGGATATAAACGGGTGCAGAAGATGCATACACATGTTGACTTTGGTCACCTAAAATATCGATTTTCAGCTTGTTTTGGGCCTGTATTTTGAAAATACTCTAACACAGAGTAAGCAAGTACGGATCGCTTCTGGGACCCCAAAATATCGAATTTTCGTGTATTTTGAGCCTGAATTTGAGATATCGACTTTGTGCACCTAAAATATCGATTTTTAGCATGTTTTGGGCCTATATTTTGAAAATATACTAGCACTGAGTAGGCATGTACAGATCGCTTCTGGGACCCCAAAATATCGAATTTTCGGGTGTTTTGAGCCTGAATTTGAGATATAATCGGGTACAGAAGATGCATGCACATATCGACTTTTGGGCACCTAAAATATCGATTTTGAGCATGTTTTGGGTCTGTATCTTGAAAACATTCTAACTAGGAGTAAGGATGTACAGATCGCTTCTGGGACCCAAAAATACCGAATTTTCGGGTGTTTTGAGCCTGAATTTGAGATATAAACGGGTACAGAAGATGCATGCACATATCGACTTTGGACACTTAAAATATCGATTTTCAGCATGTTTTGGGCCTTTATTTTGAAAACATTCTAGCACTGAGTAGGCATGTACAGATCGCTTCTGGGACTCCAAAATATCGAGTTTTTGGGTGTTTTGGACCTGAATTTGAGATATCAACTTTGAGCAACTAAAATATCGATTTTTAGCATGTTTTACTCCTATATTTTGAAAATATTCTAGCACTGAGTAGGGATGTACAGATCGCTTCTGGGACCCAAAAATATCAAATTTTCGGGTGTTTTGAGCATGAATTTGAGATATAAACGGGTACAGAAGATGCATGCACATATCGTTTTTCGACACTTAAAATATCGATTTTTAGCATGTTTTGAGCCTATATTTTGAAAACATTCTAGCACTGACTAGACATATACAGATCGCTTCTGGGACCAAAAATTATCGAATTTTCGGGTGTTTTGAGGTTGAATTTGAGATATAAACGAGTGCAGAAGATGCATTCACCTATTCAATTTGGGTACCTAAAATATCGATTTTTAGCATGTTTTGGGCCTACATCTGAGTAGGCATTTACAGATCGCTTCTGGGACCCAAAAATATCGAATTTTCGGGTGTTTGGAGCCTGAATTTGAGATATAAACGGGTACAGAAGATGCATGCACATATCGACTTTTGGGCACCTAAAAGATCGATTTTCAGTATGTTTTGGGCCTGTATTTTGAAAATATTCTAGCACTGAGTAGGCATGTACAGATCGCTTCTGGGACCCAAAAATATCGAATTTTCGGGTGTTTTGATCCTAAATTTGAGATATAAACGGGTACAGAAGATGCATGCACATATCGACTTTGGACACTTAAAATATCGATTTTTAGCATGTTTTAAGCCTATATTTTGAAAACATTCTAGCACTGACTAGACATGTACAGATCGCTTCAGGGACCCAAAATTATCATATTTTCGGGTGTTTTGAGGTTGAATTTGAGATATAAACGAGTGCAGAAGATGCATACACATGTTGACTTTAGGCACATAAAATATCGATTTTCAGCATGTTTTGGGCCTGCATCTGAGTAGGTATGTACAGATCGCTTCTGGGATCCCAAAATATCGAATTTTCGGGTGTTTGGAGCCTGAATTTGAGATATAAACGGGTACAGAAGATGCCTGCACATATCGACTTTTTGGCACCTAAAAGATCGATTTTCAGTATGTTTTGGGCCAGTATTTTGAAAATATTCTAACACGGAGTAGGCATGTACAGTTTGCTTCTGGGACCCCAAAATAACGAATTTTCGGGTGTTTTGGGCCTGAATTTGAAATATCGACTTTGGGCACCTAAAATATCGATTTTTAGCATGTTTTGAGCCTATATTTTGAAAATATTCTAGCACTGAGTAGGCATGTACAGATCGCTTCTGGGACCTTAAAATATCTAATTTTCGGGTGTTTTGAGCCTGAATTTGATATATAAACGGGTTCAAAAGATGCATGCACATATCGACTTTTTGGCACCTAAAATATCGATTTTGAGCATGTTTTGGGTCTGTATCTTGAATACATTCTAACTAGGAGTAATGATGTACAGATCGCTTCTTGGACCCAAAAATACCGATTTTTCGGGTGTTTTGAGCCTGAATTTAAGATATAAACGGTTACAGAAGATGCATGCACATATTGACTTTGGCCACCTAAAATATCGATTTTCAGCATGTTTTGGGCCTGTATTTTGAAAATTCTCTAATTAGGACTAGGCATGTACAGATCGCTTCTGGGACCCAAAAATATCGAATTTTCGGGTGTTTTGAGCCTGAATTTGAGATATAAACGGGTACAGAAGATGCATGCACATATCGACTTTGGACACTTAAAATATCGAATTTTAGCATGTTTTGAGTCTATATTTTGAAGACATTCTAGCACTGACTAGACATGTACAGATCACTTCTAAACCCAAAATTATCGAATTTTCGGGTGTTTTGAGGTTGAGTTTGAGATATAAACGAGTGCAGAAGATGCATCCACATATCGACTTTTGGGCACCTAAAATATTGATTTTCAGTATGTTTTGGGCCTGTATATTGAAAATACTTTAACACGGAGTAGGCATGTACAGATCGCTTCTGGGACCCCAAAATATCGAATTTTTGGGTGTTTTTGGCCTGAATTTGAGATATCGACTTTGGGCACTTAAAATATCGATTTTTAGCATGTTTTGGGCCTATATTTTGAAAATATTCTAGCACTGACTAGACATGTACAGATCGCTTCTGGGACCCAAAATAATAAAATTTTCGGGTGTTTTGAGGTTGAATATGAGATATAAACGAGTGCAGAAGATGCATACACATGTTGACTTTGGGCACCTAAAATATCAATTTTCAGCATGTTTTAGGCCTGCATCTGAGTAGGCATGTACAGATCGCTTCTGGGACCCCAAAATATCGAATTTTCGGGTGTTTGGAGCCTGAATTTGAGATATAAACGGGTACAGAAGATGCATGCACATATCGACTTTTGGGCACCTAAATGATCGATTTTCAGTATGTTTTGGGCCTGTATTTTGAAAATACTCTAACACGGAGTAGGCATGTACAGTTCGCTTCTGGGAACCCAAAATATCGAATTTTCGGGTGTTTTGGGCCTGAATTTGAAATATCAACTTTGTGCACCTAAAATATCGATTTTTAGCATGTTTTAGGCCTATATTTTAAAAATATTCTAGCACTGAGTAAGCATATACAGATCGCTTCTGGGACCCCAAAATATCGAATTTTTGGGTGTTTTGAGCCTGAATTTGAGATATAAACGGGTACAGAAGATGCATGCACATATCGACTTTTGGGCACCTAAAATATCGATTTTGAGCATGTTTTGGGTCTGTATCTTGAATACATTCTAACTAGGAGTAATGATGTACAGATCGCTTCTTGGACCCAAAAATACCGATTTTTCGGGTGTTTTGAGCCTGAATTTAAGATATAAACGGTTACAGAAGATGCATGCACATATTGACTTTGGCCACCTAAAATATCGATTTTCAGCATGTTTTGGGCCTGTATTTTGAAAATTCTCTAATTAGGACTAGGCATGTACAGATCGCTTCTGGGACCCAAAAATATCGAATTTTCGGGTGTTTTGAGCCTGAATTTGAGATATAAACGGGTACAGAAGATGCATGCACATATCGACTTTGGACACTTAAAATATCGAATTTTAGCATGTTTTGAGTCTATATTTTGAAGACATTCTAGCACTGACTAGACATGTACAGATCACTTCTAAACCCAAAATTATCGAATTTTCGGGTGTTTTGAGGTTGAGTTTGAGATATAAACGAGTGCAGAAGATGCATCCACATATCGACTTTTGGGCACCTAAAATATTGATTTTCAGTATGTTTTGGGCCTGTATATTGAAAATACTTTAACACGGAGTAGGCATGTACAGATCGCTTCTGGGACCCCAAAATATCGAATTTTTGGGTGTTTTTGGCCTGAATTTGAGATATCGACTTTGGGCACTTAAAATATCGATTTTTAGCATGTTTTGGGCCTATATTTTGAAAATATTCTAGCACTGACTAGACATGTACAGATCGCTTCTGGGACCCAAAATAATAAAATTTTCGGGTGTTTTGAGGTTGAATATGAGATATAAACGAGTGCAGAAGATGCATACACATGTTGACTTTGGGCACCTAAAATATCAATTTTCAGCATGTTTTAGGCCTGCATCTGAGTAGGCATGTACAGATCGCTTCTGGGACCCCAAAATATCGAATTTTCGGGTGTTTGGAGCCTGAATTTGAGATATAAACGGGTACAGAAGATGCATGCACATATCGACTTTTGGGCACCTAAATGATCGATTTTCAGTATGTTTTGGGCCTGTATTTTGAAAATACTCTAACACGGAGTAGGCATGTACAGTTCGCTTCTGGGAACCCAAAATATCGAATTTTCGGGTGTTTTGGGCCTGAATTTGAAATATCAACTTTGTGCACCTAAAATATCGATTTTTAGCATGTTTTAGGCCTATATTTTAAAAATATTCTAGCACTGAGTAAGCATATACAGATCGCTTCTGGGACCCCAAAATATCGAATTTTTGGGTGTTTTGAGCCTGAATTTGAGATATAAACGGGTACAGAAGATGCATGCACATATCGACTTTTGGGCACCTAAAATATCGATTTTGAGCATGTTTTGGGTCTGTATCTTGAAAACATTCTAACTAGGAGTAGGGATGTACAGATCGCTTCTAGGACCCAAAAATACCGAATTTTCGGGTGTTTTGAGCCTGAATTTGAGATATAAACGGTTACAGAAGATGCATGCACATATTGACTTTGTGCACCTAAAATATCGATTTTCAGCAGGTTTTGGGCCTGTATTTTGAAAATACTCTAACTAAGAGTAAGCATGTACAGATCGCTTCTAGGGCCCAAAAATATCGAATTTTCGGGTGTTTTGAGCCTGAATTTGAGATATAAACGGGTACAGAAGATGCATGCACATATCGACTTTGGACACTTAAAATATCGAATTTTAGCATGTTTTGAGTCTATATTTTGAAGACATTCTAGCACTGACTAGACATGTACAGATCACTTCTAAACCCAAAATTATCGAATTTTCGGGTGTTTTGAGGTTGAGTTTGAGATATAAACGAGTGCAGAAGATGCATTTACATATCGACTTTTGGGCACCTAAAAGATCGATTTTCAGTATGTTTTGAGCCTGTATTTTGAAAATACTCTAACACGAAGTAGGCATGTACAATTCGCTTCTGGGACCCCAAAATATCGAATTTTCGGGTGTTTTGGGCCTGAATTTGAGATATCGACTTTGGGTACCTAAAATATCGATTTTTAGCATGTTTTGGGCCTATATATTGAAAATATTCTAGCACTAAGTAGGCATGTACAGATCACTTCTGGGACCCCAAAATATCGAATTTTCGGGTGTTTTGAGCCTGAATTTGAGATATAAACGGGTACAGATGATTCATGCACATATCGACTTTGGACACTTAAAATATCGATTTTTAGCATGTTTTGAGCCAATATTTTGAAAAAATTCTAGCACTGAGTAGGCATGTAAAGATCGCTTCTGGGACCCAAAAATATCGAATTTTCGGGTGTTTTGAGATTGAATTTGGGATATAAACGGGTGCAGAAGATGCATACACATGTTGACTTTGGTCACCTAAAATATCGATTTTCAGCTTGTTTTGGGCCTGTATTTTGAAAATACTCTAACACAGAGTAAGCAAGTACGGATCGCTTCTGGGACCCCAATATATCGAATTTTTGGGTGTTTTGAGCCTGAATTTGAGATATAAACGGGTACAGAAGATGCATGCACATATCGACTTTTGGGCACCTAAAATATCGATTTTGAGCATGTTTTGGGTCTGTATCTTGAAAACATTCTAACTAGGAGTAAGGATGTACAGATTGCTTCTAGGACCCAAAAATACCGAATTTTCGGGTGTTTTGAGCCTGAATTTGAGATATAAACGGTTACAGAAGATGCATGCACATATTGACTTTGTGCACCTAAAATATCGATTTTCAGCAGGTTTTGGGCCTGTATTTTGAAAATACTCTAACTAAGAGTAAGCATGTACAGATCGCTTCTGGGACCCAAAAATGTCGAATTTTCGGGTGTTTTGAGCCTGAATTTGAGATATAAACGGGTACAGAAAATGCATGCACATATCGACTTTGGTCACTTAAAATATCGATTTTTAGCATGTTTTGACCCTATTTTTTGAAAACATTCTAGCACTGACTAGACATGTACAGATCGCTTCTAGGACCCAAAATTATCGAATTTTCGGGTGTTTTGAGGTTGAATTTGAGATATAAACGAGTGCAGAAGATGCATACACATGTTCAATTTGTGTACCTAAAATATCGATTTTTAGCATGTTTTGGGCCTGCATCTGAGTAGGCATGTACAGATCGCTTCTGGGACCCCAAAATATCGAATTTTCGGGTGTTTGGAGCCTGAATCTGAGATATAAAAGGGTACAGAAGATGAATGCACATATCGACTTTTGGGCACCTAAAATATTTATTTTCAATATGTTTTGGGCCTGTATTTTGAAAATACTCTAACACGGAGTAGGCATGTACAGTTCCCTTCTGGGACCCTAAAATATCGAATTTTCGGGTGTTTGGGGCCTGAATTTGAAATATCGACTTTGGGCACTTAAAATATCGATTTTTAGCATGTTTTCGGCCTATATTTTGAAAATATTCTAGCACTGAGTAGGCATGTACAGATCGCTTCTGGGACCCCAAAATATCGAATTTTCGGGTGTTTTGTGCCTGAATTTGAGACATAAACGGGTACAGAAGATGCATGCACATATCGACTTTGTGCACCTAAAATATCGATTTTCAGCAGGTTTTTGGCCTGTATTTTGAAAATACTCTAACTAAGAGTAAGCATGTACAGATCGCTTCTGGGACCCAAAAATATCGAATTTTCGGGTGTTTTGAGCCTGAATTTGAGATATAAACGGGTACAGAAAATGCATGCACATATCGACTTTGGTCACTTAAAATATCGATTTTTAGCATGTTTTGAGCCTATTTTTTGAAAACATTCTAGCACTGACTAGACATGTACAGATCGCTTCTGGGACCCAAAATTATCGAATTTTCGGGTGTTTTGAGGTTGAATTTGAGATATAAACGAGTGCAGAAGATGCATACACATGTTCAATTTGTTTACCTAAAATATCCATTTTTAGCATGTTTTGGGCCTGCATATGAGTAGGCATGTACAGATCGCTTCTGGGACCCCAAAATATCGAATTTTCGGGTGTTTGGAGCCTGAATCTGAGATATAAAAGGGTACACAAGATGAATGCACATATCGACTTTTGGGCACCTAAAATATTTATTTTCAGTATGTTTTGGGCCTGTATTTTGAAAATACTCTAACACGGAGTAGGCATGTACAGTTCGCTTCTGGGACCCTAAAATATCGAATTTTCGGGTGTTTGGGGCCTGAATTTGAAATATCGACTTTGGGCACTTAAAATATCGATTTTTAGCATGTTTTGGGCCTATATTTTGAAAATATTCTAGCACTGAGTAGGCATGTACAGATCGCTTCTGGGACCCCAAAATATCGAATTTTCGGGTGTTTTGAGCCTGAATTTGAGACATAAACGGGTACAGAAGATACATGCACATATCGACTTTTGGGCACCTAAAATATCGATTTTGAGCATGTTTTGGGTCTGTATCTTGAAAACATTCTAACTAGGAGTAGGCATGTACAGATCGCTTCTGGTACCCAAAAATATCGAATTTTCGGGTGTTTTGAGCCTGAATTTGAGATATAAACGGGTAAAGAAGATGCATGCACATATCGACTTTAGACACTTAAAATATCGATTTTTAGCATGTTTTGAGCCTATAGTTTGAAAACATTTTAGCACTGACTAGACATGTACAGATCGCTACTGGGACCTAAAATTATCGAATTTTCGGGTGTTTTGGGGTTGAATTTGAGATATAAACGAGTGCAGAAGATGCATACACATGTTCAATTTGGGTACCTAAAATATCGATTTTTTGCATGTTTTGGGCCTGCATCTGAGTAGGCATGTACAGATCGCTTCTGGGACCCCAAAATAACGAATTTTCGGGTGTTTTGAGCCTGAATTTGAGATATAAACTGGTACAGAAGATGCATGCACATATCGACTTTTGGGCACCTAAAAGATCGATTTTCAGTATGTTTTGGGCCTGTATTTTGAAAATACTCTAACACGGAGTAGGCATGTACAGTTTGCTTCTGGGACCCCAAAATATCGAATTTTAGGGTGTTTTGGGCCTGAACTTGAGATATCGACTTTGGGCTCCTAAAATATCGATTTTTAGCTTGTTTTGGGCCTATATTTTGAAAATATTCTAGCACTAAGTAGGCATGTACAGATCACTTCTGGTACCCCAAAATATCGAATTTACGGGTGTTTTGAGCCTGAATTTGAGATATAAACGGGTACAGATGATGCATGCACATATCGACTTTGGACTCTTAAAATATCGATTTTTAGCATGTTTTGAGTATATATTTTGAAAAAATTCTAGCACTGAGTAGGCATGTACAAATCGCTTCTGGGACACAAAAATAACGAATTTTCTGGTGTTTTGAGGTTAAATTTGGGATATAAACGGGTACAGAAGATGCATTTACATATCGACTTTTGGGCACTTAAAAGATCGATTTTCAGTATGTTTTGAGCCTGTATTTTGAAAATACTCTAACACGGAGTAGGCATGTACAGTTTGCTTCTGGGACCCCAAAATATCGAATTTTCGGGTGTTTTGGGCCCGAATTTGAGATATCGACTTTGGGTACCTAAAATATCGATTTTAGCATGTTTTGGGCCTATATATTGAAAATATTCTAGCACTAAGTAGGCATGTACAGATCACTTCTGGGACCCCAAAATATCGAATTTTCGGGTGTTTTGAGCCTGAATTTTAGATATAAACGGGTACAGATGATTCATGCACATATCGACTTTGGACACTTAAAATATCGATTTTTAGCATGTTTTGAGCCAATATTTTGAAAAAATTCTAGCACTGAGTAGGCATGTACAGATCGCTTCTGGGACCCAAAAATATCGAATTTTCGGGTGTTTTGAGGTTGAATTTGGGATATAAACGGGTGCAGAAGATGCATACACATGTTGACTTTGGTCACCTAAAATATCGATTTTTAGCTTGTTTTGGGCCTGTATTTTGAAAATACTCTAACACAGAGTAAGCAAGTACGGATCGCTTCTGGGACCCCAAAATATCGAATTTTCGGGTGTTTTGAGCCTGAATTTGAGATATAAACGGGTACTGAAGATGCATCCACATATCGGCTTTTTGGCACCTAAAAGATCGATTTTCATTTTTTTTTGGCCTGTATATTGAAAATACTCTAACACGGAGTAGAAAGGTACAGATCGCTTCTGGGACCCCAAAATATCGAATTTTTGGGTGTTTTTGGCCTGAATTTGAGATATCAACTTTGTGCACCTAAAATATCGATTTTTAGCATGTTTAGGGCCTATATTTTGAAAATATACTAGCACTGAGTAGGCATGTACAGATCGTATCTGGGACTCCAAAATATCGAGTTTTTGGGTGTTTTGGACCTGAATTTGAGATATCGACTTTGAGCACCTAAAATATCGATTTTTAGCATGTTTTACGCCTATATTTTGAAAATATTCTAGCACTGAGTAGGCATGTACAGATCGCTTCTGGGACCCAAAAATATCAAATTTTCGGGTGTTTTGAGCCTGAATTTGTGATATAAACGGGTACAGAAGATGCATGCACATATCGTTTTTCGACACTTAAAATATCGATTTTTAGCATGTTTTGAGCCTGTATTTTGAAAACATTCTAGCACTGACTAGACATGTACAGATCGCTTTTGGGACCCAAAATTATCGAATTTTCGGGTGTTTTGAGGTTGAATTTGAGATATAAACAAGTGCAGAAGATGCATTCACCTATTCAATTTGGGTACCTAAAATATCGATTTTTAACATGTTTTCGGCCTACATCTGAGTAGGCATTTACAGATCGCTTCTGGGACCCCAAAATATCGAATTTTCGGGTGTTTGGAGCCTGAATTTGAGATATAATCGGGTACAGAAGATGCATGCACATATCGACTTTTGGGCACCTAAAAGATCGATTTTCAGTATGTTTTGGGCCTGTATTTTGAAAATACTCTAACACGGAGTAGGCATGTACAGATCACTTCTAGGACCCCAAAATATCCAATTTTCGGGTGTTTTGAGCCTTAATTTGGGATATAAACGGATGCAGAAGATGCATGCACATATCGAGTTTTGCACCTAAAATATCGATTTTCAGCATGTTTTGGGCCTATATTTTAAAAACATTAAAGCACTGAGTAAGCATTTACAGATCGCTTCTGGGACCCTAAAATATCGAATTATCGCGTGGTTTGAGCCTTAATTTTAGATATAAACGGGTACAAAAGATGCATGAACATATTCACTTTGTGCACCTAAAATATAGATTTTTAACATGTTTTGGGCCTTTTTTTTTTTTTTTAATATTCTAACACTGAGTTAGCATTTACAGATCGCTTCTGGGACAAAAAAATATCGAATTTTCAAGTATTTTGAACCGAAATTTGATATATAAACGGGTACAGAAGATGGATGCACATATCGACTTTGGGCACCTAAAATATCGATTTTCTGCATGTTTTGGGCCTGTATTTTGAAAAAATTCTAACTCTGAGTAGGCATGTACAGATCGCTTCTGGGACCCCAAAATATCGAATTCTCGTGTATTTTGAGCCAGAATTTGAGATATAAACGGGTACAGAAGATGCATGCACATATCGACTTTGGGAACCTAAAATATCGATTTTCAACATGTTTTGGGTCTATATCTTGAAAACATTCTAGCAAGGAGTAAGCATGTACAGGTCGCTTCTGGGACCAAAAAATATAGAATTTTCGGGTGTTTTGAGCCTGAATTTGGTGTATAAACGGGTACAGAAGATGCATGCACATATTGACTTTGGGCACCTAAAATATTGATTTTCAGCATGTTTTGGGCCTGTATTTAAAAATAATACTCTAACACGGAGTAGGCATGCACAGATCGCTTCTGGGAAACAAAGATATCGAATTTTCGGGTGTTTTGAGCCTGAATTTGAGATATAAACAGGTACTGAAGATGCATGCACATATCAACTTTTTGCACCTAAAATATCGATTTTTAACTTTTTTTGGGCCTGTATCTTGAAAAAATTCTAGCAAAGAGTAGGCATGTGCAGATTGCTTCTGAGACCCAAAAATATAGAATTTTCGGGTGTTTTGAGCCTTAATTTGAGATATAAACGGGTACAAAAGATACATGCACATATCGACTTTGGGCACCTAAAATATCGACTTTTAGCATGTTTTGGGCCTATATTATGAAAATACTCTAACACGAAGTAGGCATGTACAGATCGCTTCTGGGACCCAAAAATATCGAATTTTCCGGTGTTTTCAGCCTGAATTTGAGAAATAAACTGCTACAGAAGATGCATGCACATATGAACTTTGGGTACCTAAAATATCGATTTTCTGCATGTTTTGGGCCTGTATTTTGAAAAAATTCTAACACTGAGTAGGCATGAATAGATTGCTTCTGGGACCGAAAAATATCGAATTTTCGGGTGTTTTAAGCCTGAATTTGAGATATAAACAGGTACAGAAGATGCATACACATATTGACTTTGGACACCTAAAATATCGATACTTAACATGTTTTGGGCCTGTATTTTGAAAATACTCTAACAAGGAGTAGGCATATACAGATCGCTTCTGGGACCCAAAAATACCGAATTTTCGGGTGTTTTCAGCCTGAATTTGAGAAATAAACGGGTACAGAAGATGCATACACATATTGACTTTTGGGCACCTAAAATATCGATTTTCAGCATGTTATGGGCCTGTATTTTGAAAATACACTAACACGGAGTAGGCATGAATAGATCGCTTCTGGGACCGAAAAATATCGAATTTTCGGGTGTTTTAAGCCTGAATTTGATATATAAACGGGTACAGAAGATGCATACACATATTGACTTTGGATACCTAAAATATCGATTCTTAACATGTTTTGAGCCTATATTTTGAAAACATTCTAGCACTGAGTAGGCATGTACAGATCGCTTCTGGGACCGAAAAATATCGAATTTTCGGGTGTTTTGAGCCTGAATTTGAGATATAAACGGGTACTGATGATGCATGCACATATCGACTTTTTGCACCTAAAATATCGATTTTAAGCATGTTTTGGGTCTCTATCTTAAAAACATTCTAGAAAGGAGTAGGCATATGCAGATCGCTTCAAGGACCACAAAATACCGAATTTTCGGGTGTTTTGAGTTTGAATTTGAAATATAAACAGGTACAGAAGATGCATGCACATATTGACTTTGGGCACCTAAAATATCGATTTTCAACATGTTTTGGGCCTGTTTTATGAAAATATTCTAACACTGAGTTGGCATTTACAGATCGCTTTTGGGACCCAAAAATGTAGAATTCTAGGGTGTTTTAAGCCTGAATTTGAGATATAAACGGGTACAGAAGATGCATGCACATATCGACTTTGGGCACCTAAAATATCGATTTAAGCATGTTTTGGGCCTATATTTTAAAAATATTCTAGCACTGAGTTGGCATGTACAGATCACTTCTGGGACCCAAAAATATCGAATTTTCGGGTGTTTTCAGCCTGACTTTGAGTCATAAACGGGTACAGAAGATGCATGCACATATCGACTTTGGGCACCCCCTATATTGATTTTTAGCATGTTTTGGGCCTTTATTTTGAAAATATTCTAGCACTGAGTAGGCATGTACAGATCGCTTCTGGGACCAAAAAATATTGAATTTTCGGGTGTTTTGAAACTGAATTTGAGATATAAACGGGTACAGAACATGCATGCACATATCGATTTTTTGCACCTAAAATATCGATTTTGAGCATGTTTTGGGTCTGTATCTTGAAAACATTCTAGCAAGGAGTAGGCATGTACAGATCGCTTCTGGGACCCCAAAATATCGAATTCTCGGGTATTTTGAGCCAGAATTTGGGAAATAAATGGGTACTGAATATGAATGCACATATCAACTTTTTGCACCTAAAATATCGATTTTGAGCATGTTTTGGGTCTATATCTTGAAAACATTATAGCAAGGAGTAAGCATGTACGGATCGCTTCTGGGACCAAAAAATAAAGAATTTTCGGGTGTTTTGAGCCTGAATTTGGTGTATAAACGGGTACAGAAGATGCATACACATATTGACTTTGGGCACCTAAAATATTGATTTTCCAGCATGTTTTGGGCCTGTATTTAAAAAAAATACTCTAACACGGAGTAGGCATGCACAGATCGCTTCTGGGAAACAAAGATATCGAATTTTCGGGTGTTTTGAGCCTGAATTTGAGATATAAACGGGTACTGAAGATGCATGCACATATCGACTTTTTGCACCTAAAATATCGATTTATAACATGTTTTGGGCCTGTATCTTGAAAAAATTCTAGCAAAGAGTAGGCATGTGCAGATTGCTTCTGAGACCCAAAAATATAGAATTTTCGGGTGTTTTGAGCCTTAATTTGAGATATAAACGGGTACAAAAGATACATGCACATATCGACTTTGGGCACCTAAAATATCGACTTTTAGCATGTTTTGGGCCTATATTATGAAAATACTCTAACACGAAGTAGGCATGTACAGATCACTTCTGGGACCCAAAAATATTGAATTTTCGGGTGTTTTGAGCCTGAATTTGAGATATAAACGGGTACAGATGATAAATGCACATATCGACTTTTTGCACATAAAATATCGATTTTGAGCATGTTTTGTGTCGGTATCTTGAAAACATTCTATCACTGAGTAGGCATGTACATATCGCTTCTGGGAAACAAAGAAATCGAATTTTCGTGTGTTTTGAGCCTTAATTTGGTATATAAACGGGTACAGATTGACTTAGGGCACCTAAAATATTGATTTTCAGCATGTTGTGGGTCTGTATTTTGAAAATACTCTAACACGTAGTAGGCATGGACAGATCACTTCTGGGACCCAAAAAGAGCGAATTTTCGGGTGTTTTGAGCCAGAATTTGAGTTATAAACGGGTACAGAAGATGCATGCACATATCGACTTTGGGCACCCAAAATATCGATTTTTAGCATGCTTAGGACCTATATTTTGAAAATATTCTAGAACTGAGTAGGCATGTACAGATCGCTTCTGGGAAACAAAGATATCGAATTTTCGGGAGTTTTGAGACTGAATTTGGGATATAAACGGGTACAGAAGATCCATACACATATTGACTTTGGGCACCCAATATATTGATATTTAGCATGTTTTGGGCTTGTATTTTGAAAATAGTCTAACACGGAGTAGGCATGTACAGATCGCTTCTGGGACCCAAAAATATAGAATTTTCGGGTGTTTTGAGCCTGAATTTGGTATATAAACGGGTACAGAAGATCCATACACATATTTACTTTGGGCACCTAAAATATCGATTTTGAGCATGTTTTGGGTCTGTATCTTGAAAACATTCTAGCAATGAGTAGGAATGTACAGATTGCTTCCGGGACCCAAAAATATCGAACTTACGAACTTTCGGGTGTTTTGAAACTTAATTTGAGATATATCCGGGTACAGAAGATGCATCCACATATTGACTTTCAGCACCTAAAATATCGATTTTTAGCATGTTTTGGGCCTGTATTTTGAAAATATTTTAACACGGAGTAGGCATGTACAGATCGCTTCTGGGACCCAATAATAAAGAATTTTCGGGTGTTTTGAGACTGAATTTGAGATATAAACGTGTACATAAGATGCATGCACATATCGACTTTGGTCACCTAAAATATCGATTTAAGCATGTTTTGGGCCTATATTTTGAAAATTTTCTAGCACTTAGTAGGCATGTAAAGATGGCTTCTGGGACCCCAAAATATCGAATTTTCGGGTGTTTTGAGCCTAAATTATAGATATAAACGGGTACAAAAGATGCATGCACATATACTCTTTGGGTACCAAAAATATCTATTTTTAGCATGTTTTGGGCCTATAATAAAAAAATATTTTATTACTGAGTATGCATGTACAGATCGTTTCTGGGACCCAAAAATATCCAATTTTCGGGTGTTTTGAGCCTGAATTTGGGATATAAACGGATGCAGAAGATGCATGCACATATCGAGTTTTGCACCTAAAATATCGATTTTCAGCATGTTTTGGGCCTATATTTTGAAAACATTCCAGCACTGAGTAGGCATGTACAGATCTCTTCTAGGACCCAAAAATATCGAATATTTGGGTCCTTTGAGCATGAATTTGGGATATAAACGAGTACAGAAGATGCATGCACATATCGAATTTTTGCACCTAAAATATCGATTTTCAGCATGTTTTGGGCCTGTATCTTGAAAATATTCTGTCACTGAGTAAGCATTTACAGATCGCTTCTGGGACCCTAAAATATCGAATTATCGCGTGGTTTGAGCCTTAATTTTAGATATAAACGGGTACAGAAGATGCATGCACATATTCACTTTGTGCACCTAAAATATCGTTTTTTAACATGTTTTGGGCATTTTTTTTTTTAATATTCTAACACTGAGTTGGCATTTACAGATCGCTTCTGGGACCCAAAAATATCGAATTGTCGGGTGTTTTGAGCCTGTATTTGAGATAAAAACGGGTACAGAAGATGCATGCACATATCGACTTTGGACACTTAAAATATCGATTTTTAGCAGTTTTGAGCCTATATTTTGAAAACATACTAGCACTGAGTAGGCATGTACAAATCGCTTTTGGGACCAAAAAATATCGAATTTTCGGGTGTTTTGAGCCTGAATTTGGAAAATGAACGGGTACAAAAGATGCTTACACATATTGACTTTAGGCACATAAAATATCGATTTTCAGTATGTTTTGGGCCTGTATTTTAAAAATACTCTAACACGAGGTAGGCATGTACAGATCGCTTCTGGGACCCAAAAATATCGAATTTTCGGGTGTTTTGAGCCTGAATTTGAGATATAAACGGGTACAGATGATGAATGCACATGTCGACTTTTTTCACATAAAATATCGATTTTGAGCATGTTTTGTGTCGGTATCTTGAAAACATTCTATCACTGAGTAGGCATGTACAGATCGCTTCTGGGAAACAAAGAAATCGAATTTTCGGGTGTTTTGAGCCTGAATTTGAGATATAAACGGGTACTGAAGATGCATGCACATATCGATTTTTTGCACCTAAAATATGGATTTTTAGCATGTTTTGGGTCTGTATCTTGAAAACATTCTAGCAAGGAGTAGGCATGTGCAGATCGCTTCTGAGACCCTAAAATATAGAATTTGCGGGTGTTTTGAGCCTTAATTTGAGATATAAACGTGTACAGAAGATGCATGCACATATTGACTTTGGTCCCTAAAATATCGACTTTTAGCATGTTTTGGGCCTATATTTAGAAAATATTCTAGCACTGAGTAGCCATGTACAGATCGCTTTTGGGACCCACATATATCGAATTTTCGGGTGTTTTGAGCCTGAATTTGGAAAATGAACGGGTACAAAAGATGCTTACACATATTGACTTTAGGCACATAAAATATCGATTTTGAGCATGTTTTGTTTCGGTATCTTGAAAACATTCTATCACTGAGTAGGCATGTACAGATCGCTTCTGGGAAACAAAGAAATCGAATTTTCGGGTGTTTTGAGCCTGAATTTGAGATATAAACGGGTACTGAAGATGCATGCACATATCGATTTTTTGCACCTAAAATATGGATTTTTAGCATGTTTTAGGTCTGTATCTTGAGAAAATAAAATATAGAATTTTCGGGTGTTTTGAGCCTTAATTTGAGATATAAACGGGTACAGAAGATGCATGCACATATCGACTTTGGGCCCTAAAATATCGACTTTTAGCATGTTTTGGGCCTATATTTAGAAAATATTCTAGCACTGAGTAGGCATGTACAGATCGCTTCTGGGACCCAAAAATATCGAATTTTCGGGTGTTTTGAGCCTGAATTTGGTATATAAACGGGTACAGAAAATGCATACACATATTGACTTTGGGCACCTAAAATATTGATTTTCAGCATGTTGTGGGTCTGTATTCTGAAAATACTCTAACACGTAGTAGGCATGGACAGATCACTTCTGGGACCCAAAAATAGCGAATTTTCGGGTGTTTTGAGCCTGAATTTGAGTTATAAACGGGTACAGAAGATGCATGCACATATCGACTTTGGTCACCTAAAATATCGATTTAAGCATGTTTTGGGCCTATATTTTGAAAATTTTCTAGCACTTAGTAGGCATGTACAGATCGCTTCTGGGAAACAAAGATATCGAATTTTCGGGAGTTTTGAGACTGAATTTGGGATATAAACGGGTACAGAAGATCCATACACATATTGACTTTGGGCACCCAATATATTGATATTTAGCATGTTTTGGGCTTGTATTTTGAAAATAGTCTAACACGGAGTAGGCATGTACAGATCGCTTCTGGGACCCAAAAATATAGAATTTTCGGGTGTTTTGAGCCTGAATTTGGTATATAAACGGGTACAGAAGATCCATACACATATTTACTTTGGGCACCTAAAATATCGATTTTGAGCATGTTTTGGGTCTGTATCTTGAAAACATTCTAGCAATGAGTAGGAATGTACAGATTGCTTCCGGGACCCAAAAATATCGAACTTACGAACTTTCGGGTGTTTTGAAACTTAATTTGAGATATATCCGGGTACAGAAGATGCATCCACATATTGACTTTCAGCACCTAAAATATCGATTTTTAGCATGTTTTGGGCCTGTATTTTGAAAATATTTTAACACGGAGTAGGCATGTACAGATCGCTTCTGGGACCCAATAATAAAGAATTTTCGGGTGTTTTGAGACTGAATTTGAGATATAAACGTGTACATAAGATGCATGCACATATCGACTTTGGTCACCTAAAATATCGATTTAAGCATGTTTTGGGCCTATATTTTGAAAATTTTCTAGCACTTAGTAGGCATGTAAAGATGGCTTCTGGGACCCCAAAATATCGAATTTTCGGGTGTTTTGAGCCTAAATTATAGATATAAACGGGTACAAAAGATGCATGCACATATACTCTTTGGGTACCAAAAATATCTATTTTTAGCATGTTTTGGGCCTATAATAAAAAAATATTTTATTACTGAGTATGCATGTACAGATCGTTTCTGGGACCCAAAAATATCCAATTTTCGGGTGTTTTGAGCCTGAATTTGGGATATAAACGGATGCAGAATATGCATGCACATATCGAGTTTTGCACCTAAAATATCGATTTTCAGCATGTTTTGGGCCTATATTTTGAAAACATTCCAGCACTGAGTAGGCATGTACAGATCTCTTCTAGGACCCAAAAATATCGAATATTTGGGTCCTTTGAGCATGAATTTGGGATATAAACGAGTACAGAAGATGCATGCACATATCGAATTTTTGCACCTAAAATATCGATTTTCAGCATGTTTTGGGCCTGTATCTTGAAAATATTCTGTCACTGAGTAAGCATTTACAGATCGCTTCTGGGACCCTAAAATATCGAATTATCGCGTGGTTTGAGCCTTAATTTTAGATATAAACGGGTACAGAAGATGCATGCACATATTCACTTTGTGCACCTAAAATATCGTTTTTTAACATGTTTTGGGCATTTTTTTTTTTAATATTCTAACACTGAGTTGGCATTTACAGATCGCTTCTGGGACCCAAAAATATCGAATTTTCGGGTGTTTTGAGCCTGTATTTGAGATAAAAACGGGTACAGAAGATGCATGCACATATCGACTTTGGACACTTAAAATATCGATTTTTAGCAGTTTTGAGCCTATATTTTGAAAACATACTAGCACTGAGTAGGCATGTACAAATCGCTTTTGGGACCAAAAAATATCGAATTTTCGGGTGTTTTGAGCCTGAATTTGGAAAATGAACGGGTACAAAAGATGCTTACACATATTGACTTTAGGCACATAAAATATCGATTTTCAGTATGTTTTGGGCCTGTATTTTAAAAATACTCTAACACGAGGTAGGCATGTACAGATCGCTTCTGGGACCCAAAAATATCGAATTTTCGGGTGTTTTGAGCCTGAATTTGAGATATAAACGGGTACAGATGATGAATGCACATGTCGACTTTTTTCACATAAAATATCGATTTTGAGCATGTTTTGTGTCGGTATCTTGAAAACATTCTATCACTGAGTAGGCATGTACAGATCGCTTCTGGGAAACAAAGAAATCGAATTTTCGGGTGTTTTGAGCCTGAATTTGAGATATAAACGGGTACTGAAGATGCATGCACATATCGATTTTTTGCACCTAAAATATGGATTTTTAGCATGTTTTGGGTCTGTATCTTGAAAACATTCTAGCAAGGAGTAGGCATGTGCAGATCGCTTCTGAGACCCTAAAATATAGAATTTGCGGGTGTTTTGAGCCTTAATTTGAGATATAAACGTGTACAGAAGATGCATGCACATATTGACTTTGGTCCCTAAAATATCGACTTTTAGCATGTTTTGGGCCTATATTTAGAAAATATTCTAGCACTGAGTAGGCATGTACAGATCGCTTTTGGGACCCACATATATCGAATTTTCGGGTGTTTTGAGCCTGAATTTGGAAAATGAACGGGTACAAAAGATGCTTACACATATTGACTTTAGGCACATAAAATATCGATTTTGAGCATGTTTTGTTTCGGTATCTTGAAAACATTCTATCACTGAGTAGGCATGTACAGATCGCTTCTGGGAAACAAAGAAATCGAATTTTCGGGTGTTTTGAGCCTGAATTTGAGATATAAACGGGTACTGAAGATGCATGCACATATCGATTTTTTGCACCTAAAATATGGATTTTTAGCATGTTTTAGGTCTGTATCTTGAGAACCTAAAATATAGAATTTTCGGGTGTTTTGAGCCTTAATTTGAGATATAAACGGGTACAGAAGATGCATGCACATATCGACTTTGGGCCCTAAAATATCGACTTTTAGCATGTTTTGGGCCTATATTTAGAAAATATTCTAGCACTGAGTAGGCATGTACAGATCGCTTCTGGGACCCAAAAATATCGAATTTTCGGGTGTTTTGAGCCTGAATTTGGTATATAAACGGGTACAGAAAATGCATACACATATTGACTTTGGGCACCTAAAATATTGATTTTCAGCATGTTGTGGGTCTGTATTCTGAAAATACTCTAACACGTAGTAGGCATGGACAGATCACTTCTGGGACCCAAAAATAGCGAATTTTCGGGTGTTTTGAGCCTGAATTTGAGTTATAAACGGGTACAGAAGATGCATGCACATATCGACTTTGGGGACCCAAAATATCGATTTTTAGCATGTTTAGGGCCTATATTTTGAAAATATTCTAGAACTGTGTAGGCATGTACAGATCGCTTCTGGGACCCAAAAATATCGAATTTTCGGGTGTTTTGAGCCTGAATTTGGGATATAAACGGGTACAGAAGATGCATACACATATTGACTTTGGGCACCTAAAATATCGATTTTCAGCATGTTTTTGTCCTGTATTTTGAAAATACTCTAACATGGAGTAGGCATGTACAAATCACTTCTGGGACCCAAAAATATAGGAATTTTCGGGAGTTTTGAGCCTGAATTTGGGATATAAACGGGTACAGAAGATGCATACACATATTGACTTTGGGCACCCAAAATATTGATTTTCAGCATGTTTTGGGCTTGTATTTTGAATATAGTCTAACACGGAATAGGTATGTACAGATCGCTTCTGGGACCCAAAAATATCGAATTTTCGGGTGTTCTGAGCCTGAATTTGGTATATAAACGGGTACAGAAGATCCATACACATATTTACTTTGGGCACCTAAAATATTGATTTTCAGCATGTTTTGGGCCTGTATTTAAAAAAATTTACTCTAACAGGGAGTAGGCATGTACATATCGCTTCTGGGAAAAAAAGATATCGAATTATCGGGTGTTTTGAGCCTGAATTTGAGATAAAAACGGGTACAGAAGATGCATACACATATTGACTTTGGGCACCTAAAATATCGATTTTCAGCATGTTTTTGGCCTGTATTTTTAAAATACTCTAACACGGAGTAAGCATGTACAGTTTGCTTCTCGGACCCAAAAATATCGAATTTTTGGGTGTTTTGAGTCTGACTTTGAGATATAAACGGGTATAGAAGATGCATGCACATATCGACTTTGGGCACCTAAAATATCGATTTTAGCATGTTTTGTGCCTATATTTTGAAAATATTCTAGCACTGAGTAGGCATGTACAGATCGCTTCTGGGACACAAAAAAATTGGAATATTCGGGTGTTTTGAGCCTGAATTTAAGATATAAACGTGTACAGAAGATGCATGCACATTTCGACTTTTTGCACCTAAAATATTGATTTTGAGCATGTTTTGGGTCTGTATCTTGAAAACATTCTAGCAATGAGTAGGCATGTACAGATTGCTTCCGGGACCCAAAAATATCGAACTTTCGAACTTTCGGGTGTTTTGAAACTTAATTTGAGATATAAACAGGTACAGAAGATGCATCCACATATTGACTTTCAGCACCTAAAATATCGATTTTTAGCATGTTTTGGGCCTGTATTTTGAAAATATTCTAACACGGAGTAGGCATGTACAGATCGCTTCTGGGACCCAATAATAAAGAATTTTCGGGTGTTTTGAGCCTGAATTTGGGATATAAACGGGTACAGAAAATGCATACACATATTGACTTTGGGCACCTAAAATATCGATTTTCAGCATGTTTTTGGCCTGTATTTTGAAAATACTCTAACATGGAGTAGGCATGTACAAATCACTTCTGGGACCCAAAAATATAGGAATTTTCGGGAGTTTTGAGCCTGAATTTGGTATATAAACGGGTACAGAAGATCCATACACATATTTACTTTGGGCACCTAAAATATTGATTTTCAGCATGTTTTGGGCCTGTATTTAAAAAAATTTACTCTAACATGGAGTAGGCATGTACAGATCGCTTCTGGGAAACAAAGATATCGAATTTTCGGGTGTTTTGAGCCTGAATTTGAGATATAAACGGGTACAAAAGATGCATACACATATTGACTTTGGGCACATAAAATATCGATTTTCAGCATGTTTTTGGCCTGTATTTTTAAAATACTCTGACACGGAGTAGGCATGTACAGTTTGCTTCTCAGACCCAATAATATCGAATTTTTGGGTGTTTTGAGTCTGACTTTGAGATATAAACGGGTATAGAAGATGCATGCACATTTCGACTTTTTGCACCTAAAATATTGATTTTGAGCATGTTTTGGGTCTGTATCTTGAAAACATTCTAGCAATGAGTAGGCATGTACAGATTGCTTCCGGGACCCAAAAATATCGAACTTTCGAACTTTCGGGTGTTTTGAAACTTAATTTGAGATATAAACGGGTACAGAAGATGCATCCACATATTGACTTTCAGCACCTAAAATATTGATTTTTAGCATGTTTTGGGCCTGTATTTTGAAAATATTCTAATACGGAGTAGACATGTACAGATCGCTTCTGGGACCCAATAATAAAGAATTTTCGGGTGTTTTGAGACTGAATTTGAGATATAAACGTGTACAGAAGATGCATGAACATATCGACTTTGGGCACCCAAAATATCGATTTTCAGCATGTTTTGGGCCTATGTTTTAAAAATATTTTAACACGGAGTAGGCATGTACAGGTCGCTTATGGGACCCAAAAATATCGAATTTTAGGGTGTTTTAAGCCTAAATTTGAGATATAAACGGGTACAGAAGATGCATGCACATATCGACTTTGGTCACCAAAAATATCGATTTAAGCATATTTTGGGCCTATATTTTAAAAATATTCTAGCACTGAGTAGGCATGTACAGATCGCTTCTGGGACCCAAAAATATTGAATTTTCGGGAGTTTTGAGCCTGAATTTGGGATATAAACGGGTACAGAAGATGCATACACGTATTGACTTTGGGCACCAAAAATATTGAATTTTCAGCATGTTTTGGGCTTGTATTTTGAAAATAGTCTGACACCGAGTAGGCATGTACAGATCGCTTCTGGGACCCAAAAATCTTGAATTTTTGGGTGTTTTGAGCCTGAATTTGAGATATAAACGGGTGCAGAAGTTGCATGCACAAATCGACTTTGGACACCTAAAATATCGATTTTTAGCATGTTTTGAATATAAACGGGTACAGAAGATGCATGCACATATCGAATTTGGGCACCCAAAATATCGATTTTTAGCATGTTTTGGGCCTATATTTTGAAAATTTTCAAGCACTTAGTAGGCATGTAAAGATCGCTTCTGGGGCCCAAAAATATCGAATTTTCAAGTATTTTGAAACGAAATTTGAGATATAAACGGTTAAAGAAGATGGATGCACATATCGACTTTGGGCACCTAAAATATCGATTTTTAATAAGTTTTGGGCCTATATTTTGAAAACATTCTAACACTGAATAGGCATATACAGATCGCTTCTGGGACCCAAAAATATCCAATTTTCGGGTGTTTGGAGCCTGAATTTGGGATATAAACAGATGCAGAAGATGCATACACATATCGAGTTTTGCACCTAAAATATCGATTTTCAGCATGTTTTGGGCCTATATTTTGAAAATATTCCAGCACTGAGTAGGCATGTCCAGATCTCTTCTAGGATCCAAAAATATCGAATATTTGGGTCCTTTGAGCATGAATTTGGGATATAAACGAGTACAGAAGATGCATTAACATATCGAATTTTTGCACCTAAAATATCGATTTTCAGCATGTTTTGGGCCTGTATCTTGAAAATATTCTATCATTGAGTAAGCATTTACAGATAGGTTCTGGGACCCTAAAATATCGAATTATCGCGTGGTTTGAGACTTAATTTTAGATATAAACGAGTACAGAAGATGCATGCACATATTCACTTTTTGCACCTAAAATATCGATTTTTAACATGTTTTGGGCCTTTTTTTTTTAAATATTCTAACACTGAGTTGGCATTTACAGATCGCTTCTGGGACCCAAAAATATCGAATTTTCAAGTATTTTGAACCGAAATTTGATATATAAACGAATGCAGAAGATGGATGCACATATCGACTTTGGGAACCTAAAATATCGATTTTCTGCATGTTTTGGGCCTGTATTTCGAAAATATTCTAGCACTGATTAGGCATGTACAGATAGCTTCTGGGACTCAAAAATATCGAATTTTCGGATGTTTTGAGCCTGAATTTGGGATACAAACGGGTACAGAAGATGCACGCAAATATTGACTTTGGGCACCTAAAATATCTATCTTCAGCATGTTTTGGGTCTGTATTTTGAAAATATTCTATTACTGAGTAGACATGTACAGATCGCTTCTGGGACACAAAAATATCGAATTTTCGGATGATTTGAGCTTGAATTTTGGATATAAACAGGTACAGAACATGCATGCACATATCGACTTTGGGCACCCAAAATATCGATTTTTAGCATGTTTTGGGCCTGTATTTTGAAAATACACTAACACGGAGTAGGCATGAATATATCGCTTCTGGAACCGAAAAATATCGAATTTTCGGGTGTTTTAAGCCTGAATTTGAGGGTACTGATGATGCATGCACATATCGACTTTTTGCACCTAAAATATCGATTTTGAGCATGTTTTGGGTCTTTATCTTAAAAACATTCTAGAAAGGAGTAGGCATGTGCAGATCGCTTCAAGGACCACAAAATACCGAATTTTCTTGTGTTTTGAGTTTGAATTTGAAATATAAACGGGTACAGAAGATGCATGCACATATTGACTTTGGGCACCTAAAATATCGATTTTCAACATGTTTTGGGCCTGTATTATGAAAATATTCTAACACTGAGTTGGCATTTATAGATTGCTTCTGGGTCCGAAAAATATCGAATTTTCCGGTGTTTTAAGCCTGAATTTGAGATATAAACGGGTACAGAAGATGCATACACATATTGACTTTAGACACCTAAAATATCGATTCTTAACATGATTTAAGCCTATATTTTGAAAACATTCTAGCACTGAGTAGGCATGTACAGATCGCTTCTAGGACACAAAAATATCGAATTTTTGGATGATTTGAGCTTGAATTTGGGATATAAACGGGTACAGAAGATGCATGCACATATCGACTTGGGACACCTAAAATATCGATTTTTTAGTATGTTATGAGCCTATATTTTGAAAACACTCTAGCACTGACTAGGCATGTACAGATCGCTTCTGGGACCCCAAAGTATCGAATTTTCGGGTTTTTTCAGCCTAAATTTAAGATATAAACGGGTAATGAAGATGTATGCACATATCGACATTTTGCACCTAAAATATCGATTTTGAGCATGTTTTTGGTCTGTATCATGAAAACATTCTAGCAAGCGGTAGGCATTTTCAGATCGCTTATGGGAACCAAAAATATTGAATTTTCGGGTGTTTTGAGCCTTAATTTCAGATATAAACGGGTAGAGATGATGCATGCACATATTGACTTTGGGCACCTAAAATATCGATTTTTAACATGTTTTGGGCCTGTATTATGAAAATATTCTAACACTGAGTAGGCATGTACAGATCGCTTCTGGGACCCAAAAATATCGAATTTTCGGGTGTTTTGAGCCTGAATTTGAGATATAAACGGATACTGAAGATGCATGCACATATCGACTTTTGCACCTAAAATATCGATTTTGAACATGTTTTGGGTCTGTATCTTAAAAATTTTCTAGAAAGGAGTAGGCATGTACAGATCGCTTCAAGGACCCCAAAATACCGAATTTTCGGGTGTTTCGAGCCTGAATTTGAAAAATAAACGGGTACAGAAGATGCATGCACATAGTAACTTTGGGCACCCAAAATATCGATTTTAGCATGTTTTTGGCCTATATCCTGATAATATTCTAGCACTTAGTAGGTATGTACAGATGGCATCTGGGACCTAAAATCATAGAATTTTCGGGTGTTTTGAGCCTGATTTTGAGATATAAACGGGTACAGAAGATGCATGCACATATCGACTTTGGGCACCTAAAATATCGATTTTCAGCTTCTTTTTGGCCTATATATTGAAAATATTCTAGCACAGAGTAGGCATGTACAGATCGCTTCTGGGACCCAAAAATATCGATTATTCGGGTGCTTTGAGCCTATATTTGAGATATAAACGGGTACTGAAGATGCATGTACATATCGACTTTGGACACCTAAAATATCGATTTTTAGCATGTTATGAGCCTATTTTTGAAAACATTCTAGCACTGAGTAGGCATGTACAGATACCTTCTGGAACCCCAAAATATCGAATTTTCGGGAGTTTTCAGACTGAATTTGTGATATAAACGGGTACTGAAGATGCATGTACATATTGACTTTTTGCACCTAAAATATCGATTTTCAGCATGTTTTTGTCCTGTATTTTGAAAATACTCTAACACGGAGTAGGCATGTACAGATCGCTTCTGGGACCAAAAAATATAGATTTTTCCGGTGTTTTGAGCCTGAATTTGAGATATAAACGGGTACTGATGATGCATGCACATACCGACTTTTTGCACCTAAAATATCGATTTTGAGCATGTTTTGGGTCTCTATCTTAAAAACATTCTAGAAAGGAGTAGGCATGTGCAAATCGCTTCTGGGACACAAAAATATCGAATTTTCGGGTGTTTTCAGCCTGAATTTGAAATATAAACGGGTACAGAAGATGCATGCACATATTGACTTTGGGCACCTAAAATATCGATTTTCAACATGTTTTGGGCCTGTATCTTTAAAAAATTCTAACACTGAGTAGGCATGTACAGATCACTTCTGGGACACAAAAATATCGAATTTTCGGGTGTTTTAAGCCTTAATTTGAGATATAAACGGGTACAGAAGATGCATACACATATCGACTTTGGACACCTAAAATATCGATTTTTAACATGTTTTGAGCCTACAGATCGCTTCTGGGACACAAAAATATCGAATTTTCGGGTGATTTGAGCTTGAATTTAGGATATAAACGGGTACAGAAAATGCATGCACATATCGACTTTGGGAACCTAAAATATCTATTTTCAGCATGTTTTGGGTCTGTACTTTGAAAATATTCTAGCACTGAGTAGGCATGTACAGATCGGTTCTGGGACACCAAAATATCCAATTTTCGGGTGTTTTCAGCCTGAATTTGAGATATAAACGGGTACAGAAGATGAATGCACATATCGACTTTAGACACCTAAAATATCGATTTTTAGCATGTTTTAAGCCTATATTTTGAAAATATTCCAGCACTGATTAGGCATGTACAGATCGCTTCTGCGTCCAAAAAATATAGATTTTTCCGGTGTTTTGAGCCTGAATTTGAGATATAAACGGGTACAGAAGATGCATACACATGTCGACTTTTTGCACCTAAAATATCGATTTTTAACATGTTTTGTGTCTGTATCTTGAAAACATTCTAGCACTGAGTAGGCATGTACAGATCTCTTCAGGGACCCCAAAATATCGAATTTTCGGGTGTTTTGAGCCAGAATTTGAGATATAAACGGGTACTGAAGATGCATGTACATATTGACTTTTTGCACCTAAAATATCGATTTTCAGCATGTTTTTGTCCTGTATTTTGAAAATACTCTAACACGGACTAGGCATGTACAGATCGCTTCTGGGACCAAAAAATATAGATTTTTCCGGTGTTTTGAGCCTGAATTTGCGATATAAACGGAACTGATGATGCATGCACATACCGACTTATTGCACCTAAAATATCGATTTTGAGCATGTTTTGGGTCTCTATATTAAAAACACTCAAGAAAGGAGTAGGCATGTGCAGATCGCTTCTGGGACCCAAAAATATCGAATTTTCGGGTGTTTTCAGCCTGAATTTGAAATATAAACGGGTACAGATGATGCTTGCACATATTGACTTTGGGCACCTAAAATATCGATTTTCAACATGTTTTGGGCCTGTATTATGAAAATATTCTAATACTGAGTAGGCATGTACAGATCGCTTCTGGGAAACAAAAATATTGAATTTTCAAGTATTTTGAAACGAAATTTCAGATATAAACGGGTAAGAAAGATGGACGCACATATCGACTTTGGGCACCTAAAATATTGATTTTCTGCATGTTTTGGGCCTGTATCTTGAAAAAATTCTAACACTGAGTAGGCATGTACAGATCACTTCTGGGACACAAAAATATCGAATTTTCGGGTATTTTGAGCCTGAATTTGAAATATAAACGGGTACAGAAGATGCATGCACATACCGACTTGTGACACCTATAATATCGATTTTTAGCATGTTATGAGCCTATATTTTGAAAACATTCTAGCATTGAGTAGGCATGTACACATCGGTTCTGGGACCCCAAAATATCCGATTTTCGGGTGTTTTCAGCCTGAATTTGAGATATAAACGGGAACGGAAGATGAATGCAAATATTCACTTTGGGCACCTAAAATATCGATTTTCAACATGTTTTCGGCCTTTTTTTTTTAAATATTCTAACACTGAGTTGGCATGTACAGATCGCTTCTGGGACCCAAAAATATCGCATTTGCTGGTGTTTTGAGCCTTAATTTCAGATATAAACGGGTACAGAAGATGCATGCACATATTGACTTTGGGCACCTAAAATATCGATTTTCAGCATGTTTTAAGCCTATATTTTGAAAACATTCTAGCACTGAGTAGGCATGTACACATCGGTTCTGGGACCCCAAAATATCCGATTTTCGGGTGTTTTCAGCCTGAATTTGAGATATAAACGGGTACAGAAGATGCATGCACATATCGACATTTAGCACCAAAAATATCGATTTTAAGCATGTTTTTGGTCTGTATTATGAAAACATTCTAGCAAGCGATAGGCATTTTCAGATCGCTTCTGGGACCCAAAAATATCGAATTTTCGGGTGTTTTGAGCCTTAATTTCAGATATAAACGGGTACAGATGATGCATGAACATATTGACTTTGGGCACCTAAAATATTGATTTCTAACATGTTTTGGGCCTGTATTATGAAAATATTCTAACACTGAGAAGGCATGTACAGATCGCTTCTGGGACCTAAAAATATCGATTATTCGGTTGTTTTTAGCCTGAATTTGAGATAGAAACGGGTACTGAAGATGCATGCACATATCGACTTTGGACACCTAAAATATCGATTTTTAGCATGTTATGAGCCTATTTTTTGAAAACATTCTAGCACTGAGTAGGCATGCACAGATCTCTTCTGGAACCACAAAATATCGAATTTTCGGGTGTTTTCAGACTGAATTTGAGATATAAACGGGTACTGAAGATGCATGTACATATTGACTTTTTGGACCTAAAATATCGATTTTGAGCATGTTTTGGGTCTCTATCTTAAAAACATTCTAGAAAGGAGTAGGCATGTGCAGATCGCTTCAAGGACCCCAAAATACCGAATTTTTCGGGAGTTTTCAGCCTGAATTTGAAATATAAACGGGTACAGAAGATGCATGCACATATTGACTTTTTGCACCTAAAATATCGATTTTCTGCATGTTTTGGGCCAGTATCTTGGAAAAATTCTAACACTGAGTAGGCATGTACAGATCACTTCTGGGACACAAAAATATCGAATTTTCGGGTGATTTGAGCTTGAATTTAGGATATAATCGGGTAAAGAAGATGCATGCACATATCGACTTTGGGTACCTAAAATATCTATTTTCAGCATGTTTTGGGTCTGTACTTTGAAAATATTCTATTATTGAGTAGGCATGTACAGATCGCTTCTGCGACCAAAAATATAGATTTTTCCGGTGTTTTGAGCCTGAATTTGAGATATAAACGGGTACAGAAGATCCATGCACATATCGACTTAGACACCTAAAATATCGATTTTTAGCATGTTTTGAGCCTATATTTTGAAAATATTCTAGCACTGATTAGGCATGTACAGATCTCTTCTGGGACCCCCAAAATATCGAATTTACCGGTGTTTTGAGCGTGAATTTGAGATATAAACTGCTACAGAAGATGCATGCACATATGGACTTTGGGTACCAAAAAATATCGATTTTCAACATGTTTTCGGCCTGTATTTTAAAAATACTCTAACACGGAGTAGGCATGTACAGATCGCTTCTGTGACCATAAAATATTGATTTTTCGGGTGTTTTCAGCCTGAATTTGAGATATAAACGGGTATTGATGATGCATGACCATATCGACTTTTTGCACTTTATATATCGATTTTCAGCATGTTTTGGGTCTATATATTAAAATCATTCTAGCAAGGAGTAAGCATGTACAGATCGCTTCTGGGACCCAAAAATATCGAATTTTCGGGTGTTCTGAGCCTGAATTTGAAATGTAAACTGCTACAGAAGATGCATGCACATATGGACTTTGGGTACCTAAAATATCTATTTTTAGCATGTTTAGGGTCTGTAATTTGAAAATATTCTATTACTGTGTAGGCATGTACAGATCACTTCTTGGACACAAAAATATCGAATTTTCGGGTGTTTTGAGCCTGAATTTAAAATATAAACTTGTACCGAAGATGCATGCACATACTGACTTGGGACACCTATAATATCGATTTTTAGCATTTTATAAGCCTATATTTTGAAAACATTCTAGCACTGAGTAGGCATGTACAGATCTCTTCTGGGACCCCAAAATATCGAATTTTCGGGTGTTTTCAGCCTGAATTTGAGATATAAACGGATACTGAAGAAGCATGCACATATCGACTTTTTGCACCTAAAATATCAATTTTCAGCTTGTTTTGGGCCTGTAACTTGAAAATATTCTAACACTGAGTAGGCATTTATAGATCGCTTCTGGGACCCAAAAAATAGCGAATTATCGCGTGGTTTGAGCCTTAATTTCATATATAAACGGGTACAGAAGAAGCATGCACATATTGACTTTGGGCACCTAAAATATTGATTTTCAACATGTTTTGGGCCTGTATTTTGAAAATATTCTAACACTGAGTAGGCATGTACAGATCGCTTCTGGGACCCAAAAATATTGAATTTTCGGGTGTTTTGAGCCTGAATTTGAGATATAGACGGGTACAGAAGATACATGCACAAATCGACGTTGGGCTCCTAAATATCGATTTCCAACATGTTTTGGGCCTATATTTTAAAAATATTCAAGCAATGAGTAGGCATGTACAGATTGCTTCTGGGACCTAAAAATATCGATTATTCGGGTGCTTTGAGCTTGAATTTGAGATATAAACAGGTACTGAAGATGCATGTACATATTGACTTTTTGCACCTAAAATATCGATTTTCAGCATGTTTTGGTCCTGTATTTTGAAAATACTCTAACACTGAGTAGGCATGTACAGATCGCTTCTGGGACCCAAAAATATCGAATTTTCGGGTGTTTTGAGCCTTAATTTCAGATATAAACGGGTACAGAAGATGCATGCACATATCAAATTTGGGCACCTAAAATATCGATTTTTAGCATGTTTTGGGCCTAAGTTTTGAAAATATTCTAGCACTTAATAGGCATGTAAAGATGGCTTCTGGGACCCCAAAATATCAAATTTTCGGGTGTTTTCAGCCTGAATTTAAGATATAAACGGGTATTGAAGATGTATGCACATATCGACATTTTGCACCTAACATATCGATTTTGAGCATGTTTTGGGTCTGTATCATGAAAACATTCTAGCAGGCGGTAGGCATTTTCAGATCGCTTCTGGGACCCAAAAATATCGAATTTTCGGGTGTTTTGAGCCTTAATTTCAGATATAAACGGGTACAGATGATGCATGCACATATTGACTTTGGGCACCTAAAATATCGATTTTTAACATGTTTTGGGCCTGTATTATGAAAATATTCAAACGCTGATTAGGCATGTACAGATCTCTTCTGGGACCCCCAAAATATCGAATTTACCGGTGTTTTGAGCGTGAATTTGAGATATAAACTGCTACAGAAGATGCATACACATATGGACTTTGGGTGCCAAAAAATATCGATTTTCAGCATGTTTTCGGCCTGTATTTTAAAAATACTCTAACACAGAGTAGGCATGTACAGATCGCTTCTGTGACCATAAAATATTGACTTTTCGGGTGTTTTCAGCCTGAATTTGAGATATAAACGGGTATTGATGATGCATGCCCATATCGACTGTTTGCACCTTAAATATCGATTTTCAGCATGTTTTGGGTCTATATCTTAAAATCATTCTAGCAAGGAGTAGGCATGTACAGATCGCTTCTGGGACCCAAAAATATCGAATTTTCGGGTGTTTTCAGCCTGAATTTGAAATGTAAACTGCTACAGAAGATGCATGCACATATGGACTTTGGGTACCTAAAATATCTATTTTCAGCATGTTTAGGGTCTGTAATTTAAAAATATTCTATTACTGTGTAGGCATGTACAGATCACTTCTTGGACACAAAAATATCGAATTTTCAAGTATTTTGAACAGAAATTTCAGATATAAACGGGTAAGGAAGATGGACGCACATATCGACTTTGGGCACCTAAAATATCGATTTTCAGCATGTTTTGGGCCTGTATCTTAAAAAAATTCTAACACTGAGTAGGCATGTACAGATCACTTCTGGGACACAAAAATATCGAATTTTCGGGCGTTTTGAGCCTGAACTTGAGATATAAACGGGTAAAGAAGATGCATACATATATTGACTTTTTGCACCTAAAATATCAATTTTCAGCATGTTTTGGGCCTGTATTTTGAAAATACTCTACCACGGAGTAGGCATGTACAGATCGCTTCTGGGACCCAAAAATATCGAATTTTCGGGTGTTTTAAGCCTTAATTTGAGATATAAACGGGTACAGAAGATGCATACACATATCGACTTTGGACACCTAAAATATCGATTTTTAACATGTTTTGAGCCTACAGATCGTTTCTTGGACACAAAAATTTCGAATTTTCGGGTGATTTGTGCTTGAATTTAGGATATAAACAGGTACAGAAGATGCATGCACATATCGACTTTGGGTACCTAAAATATCTATTTTCAGCATGTTTAGGGTCTGTAATTTAAAAATATTCTATTACTGAGTAGGCATGTACAGATCACTTCTTGGACACAAAACTTTCGAATTTTCGGGAGTTTTCAGCCTGAATTTGAGATATAATCGGGTACTGAAGATGCATGCACATATCGACTTTTTGCACCTAAAATATCGATTTTCAGCATGTTTTGGGCCTGTATCTTGAAAATATTCTAACACTGAATAGGCATGTACAGATCGCTTCTGGGACCAAAAAATTTAGATTTTTCCGGTGTTTTGAGCCTGAATTTGAGATATAAACGGGTACTGATGATGCATGCACTTTTTGACTTTTTGCACCTAAAATATCGATTTTGAGCATGTTTTGGGTCTCTATCTTAAAAACATTCTAGAAAGGAGTAGGCTTGTGCAGATCGTTTCAAGGACCCCAAAATACCGAATTTTTGGGTGTTTTGAGCCTTAATTTCAGATATAAACGGGTACAGAAGATGCATGCACATATTGACTTTGGGCACCTAAAATATCGATTTTCTGCATGTTTTGGGCCTGTATCTTGAAAAAATTCTAACACTAAGTAGGCATGTACAGATCGCTTCTGGGAACCAAAAATATTGAATTTTCGGGTGTTTTCAGCCTGAATTTGAGATATAGACGGGTACAGAAGATGCATGCACAAATCGACGTTGGGCACCTAAAATATCGATTTCCAGCATGTTTTGGGCCTATATTTTGAAAATATTCAAGCACTGAGTAGGCATGTACAGATTGCTTCTGGGACCCAAAAATATCGAATTTTCGGGTGTTTTGAGCCTGAATTTCTGATATAAACGGGTACAGAAGATGCATGCACATATCGACTTTGGACACCTAAAATATCGATTTTTAACATGTTTTGAGCCTACAGATCGCTTCTGGGACACAAAAATTTCGAATTTTCGGGTGTTTTCAGCCTGAATTTGAGATATAAACGGATACTGAAGATGCATGCACATATCGACTTTTTGCACCTAAAATATCGATTTTCAGCATGTTTTGGGCCTGTATCTTGAAAATGTTCTAACACTGAGTAGGCATTTATAGATCGCTTCTTGGACACAAAAATTTCGAATTTTCGGGTGTTTTCAGCCTGAATTTGAGATATAAACGGGTACTGAAGATGCATGCACATATCGACTTTTTGCACCTAAAATATCGATTTTCAGCATGTTTTGGGCCTGTATCTTGAAAATATTCTAACACTGAGTAGGCATTTATAGATCGCTTCTAAGACCCTAAAATATCGAAACATCGCGTGGTTTGAGCCTTAATTTCATATATAAACGGGTACAGAAGATGCATGCACATATTCACTTTGGGCACCTAAAATATCGATTTTCAACATGTTTTGGGCCTTTTTTTTTTTAATATTCTAACCCTGAGTAGGCATGTACAGATCGCTTCTGGGACCCAAAAATATTGAATTTTCTGGTGTTTTGAGCCTGAATTTGAGATATAGACGGTTACAGAAGTTGCATGCACAAATCGACGTTGGGCACCTAAAATATCGATTTCCAGCATGTTTTGGGCCTATATTTTGAAAATATTCAAGCACTGAGTAGGCATGTACAGATTGCTTCTGTGACCCAAAAATATCGAATTTTCGGGGGTTTTGAGCCTGAATTTGGGATATAAACGGGTACAGAAGATGCATGCACATATCAAATTTGGGCACCCAAAATATCGATTTTGATCATGTTTTGGGCCTAAGTTTTGAAAATATTCTAGCACTTAGTAGGCATGTAAAGATGGCTTCTGGGACCCCAAAATATCGAATTTTCGGGTGTTTTGAGCCTAATTTTTAGATATAAACGGGTACAGAAGATGTAAGCACATATAGTCCTTAGGTACCAAAAATATCTATTTTTAGCATGTTTTGTGCCTATAATAAAAAAATATTCTATTACTGAGTATGCATGTACAGATCGCCATTGGGACCCAAAAATATCGAATTTTCTGGTGTTTTTACCTAAAATTAGATATATAAACGGGTACAGAAGATGCATGCACATATCGACTTTGGGTACCTAAAATATCGATTTTCAGCATGTTTTGGGCCTGTACTTTGAAAATATTCTATTACTGAGTAGGCATGTACAGATCGCTTCTGGGACCCAAAAATATTAAATTTTCGGGTGTTTTGAGCCTGAATTCGAGATATAAACGGGTACAGAAGATTTTTGCATATATCGATTTTGGGCACCAAAAATATAGATTTTTAGCATGTTTTGGGCCTATATTTTTTAAATATTCTAGCATTAAGTAGGCATGTACAGATCGCTTTTGGGACCCAAAAATATCGAACTTTCGAGTGTTTTGAGCCTGAATTTGTGATGTAAACGGGTACAGAAGATGCATGCACATACTGACTTTAGGCACCTAAAAATCAATTTTCAGCATGTTTTTGGCCTGTATTTTGAAAATATTCTAGCACTGATTATGCATGTACAGATCGCTTCTGGGACCCAAAAATATCGAATTTTCGGGTGTTTTGAGCCTTAATTAATTAATTAATTAATAAGGGACACCACACTTCAACCCTCTATCTGCGCTCCTGTTAATTTTAGAAGCAAAAGCTTCTTGCCATCGTAATCCTCGTTTGGTTTTACATATACTGACCAATTTTCATTACAATCGAGCAACAAATAATATTTTTCCCAACATTTTTAAAATTATTTTTGAAAAAAAAATAACAAAAAAAGACCTATGTTTCAGAATTGCATAAGATTTATGTGGACTATCCTCTGATATATAACAACACTGCTCACGACGAAAAAGTCCATTAACACTGCTATACAAGGGAAAATTCCTCGCCTGAAATTGTTGAAACAATTTTCGCCAGAAATTTTTGGGAAAAATTTCGCCAAAAATAAAATAATCCTTTTAGATCAAAATGCAAACGACAAACTGTGCTCATATATACGTACATCACGTGTGAATATGATTCATTGACAAAAAGCCAAATATCTTCGTGATGTTAGCTTTTATAGTGGAGAAATTTGAAAAAAAATACCAAAAAATCATTTAGAAACTAAATTCAGTAGAAAATTCTTTAGTTGGTGCTCTAAACTTCCATTCTCTTCAGCATGCCCTAGGCTATAGAGCATTGAGAAGTGGCTGGATATAGGGGTAACGTTTGATTTTTGGCGATTATTTTTAATGTGATTGAATTTTTTGTTTCGGCTACCCGTTTTTTATGACGTAAGAGCGGGGGTGAAGTGTGGTGTCCCCTTATTAATTTGAGATATAAACGGGTACAGAAGATACATGCACATATTGACTTTGGGCACCTAAAACATCGATTTTCAACATGTTTTGGGCCTGTATTTTGAAAATATTCTAACACTGAGTAGCCATGTACAGATCGCTTCAGGAACCCAAAAATATGGAATTTTCAAGTATTTTGAACCGAAATTTGAGATATAAACTGGTACAAAAGATGGATGCACATATCGACTTTGGGCACCTAAAATATCGATTTTCAGCATGTTTTGGGCCTGTATCTTGAAAATATTTTAAAACTGAGTAGGCATTTACAGATCGTTTCTGGGACCCTAAAATATCGAATTATCGCATGGTTTGAGCCTTCATTTCAGATATAAACAGGTATAGAAGATACATGCACATATTGACTTTGGGCACCTAAAATATTAATTTTTAACATGTTTTGGGGCTGTATTTGAAAATATTATAACACTGAGTAGGCATGTACAGATCACTTCTGGGACCCAAAAATATCGAATTTTTCAAGTATTTTGAACCGAAATTTGAAATATAAACGGGTACAGAAGATGGATGCACATATCGACTTTGGGCACCTAAAATATCGATTTTCTGAATATTTTGGGCTTGTATTTTGAAAAAATTCTAACACTGAGTAGGCATGTACAGATCGCTTCTGGGACCCAAAAATATCGAATTTTCGGGTCCTTTGACCCTAAATTTGGGATATAAACGGGTACAGAAGATGCATGCACATATCGACTTTTTGCACCTAAAATATCGATTTTCAGCATGTTTTGGGCCTGTATCTTGAAAATTTTCTAACACTGAGTAGGCATTTACAGATCGCTTCTGGGACCCTAAAATATCGAATTATCGCGTGGTTTGAGCCTTAATTTCAGATATAAACGGGTACAGAAGATACATGCACATATTGAATTTGGGCACCTAAAATATCGATTTTCAGTTTGTTTTGGGCCTGTATTTTGAAAATATTCTAGCACTGACAATGCATGTACATATCGCTTCTGGGACCCAAAAATATCGTATTTTCTTGTGTTTTGAGCCTGAATTTGAGATATAAACGGGTACAGAAGATGCATGCACATATCGACTTTTTTAACCTAAAATATCAATTTTCAGTATGTTTTGGGCCTGTATCTTGAAAACATTTTAACTCTGAGTAGGCATGTACAGATCGATTCTGGGACCAAAAAAAATCGATTTTTCGGGTGTTTCGAGCCTCAATTTGTGATATAAACGGGTACAGAAGATGCATGCTCATATCGACTTTGGACACCTAAAATATCGATTTTTAGCATGTTTTGGGCATGTATCTTGAAAACAGTCTATCACTGAGTAGGTATGTCCAAATCGCATCTGTTACCCAAAAAAATCGAATTTTCGGGTGTATTGAGCCTGAATTTGAGATATAACCGGGTACAGAAGATGCATGCACATATCGACTTTGGACACCAAAAATATCGATTTTAGCATGTTTTAAGCCTATATTTTGAAAATATTTTAACCACTGAGTAGGCATGTACAGATCGCTTCTGGGACCCAAAAATATCGAATTATCGGGTGTTTTGAGCCTGAATTTGTGAAATAAACGGGTACAGAAGATGCAATGCACATATTTACTTTGGGCACCTAAAATATCGATTTTTGTAGCATGTTTTAGGACTCTATTTTGAAAATAATCTAGCACTGACTAGGCATGTACAGATCGCTTCTGGGACCAAAAAATATCGAATTTCCGGGTATTTTGAGCGTGAATTTGGGATATAAACGACTACAGAAGATGCATGCACATATTGACTTTGGGCACCTAAAACATCGGTTTTCAGCATGTTTTGGGCCTGTATTTTGAAAATATTATAACATGAGTAGGCATGTACAGATCGCTTCCGGGATCCAAAAATATCGAATATTCGGGTGTTTTTAGCCTGATTTGAGATATAAACGGGTACAGAAGATGCATGCACATATCGACTTTGGGCACCAAAAATATCGATTTTTAGCATGTTTTGGGTCTAAATTATGAAAATATTCTAGCACTGAGTAGGCATGTACCGATCGCTTCTGGGACCCAAAAATATCGAATTTTCGGGTGTTTTGAGCCTGAATTTGTGAAATAAACATGTACAGAAGATGCATGCACATATTGACTTTGGGCACCTAAAAATCGATTTTCAGCATGTTTTGGGCCGTTATTTTGAGAATATTTTAACGCTGAGTAGGCATGTACAGATCGATTCTGGGACCCAAAAATATCGAATTTTCGGGTGTTTTGAGCCTGAATTTAAGATATAAACGGGTACAGAAGATGCATGCACATATCGACTTTGGACACCTAAAATATCGATTTTTAGCATGTTTTGGGCGTAGATGTTGAAATCATTCAAGCACTGAATCGCTTTTTGGACCAAAAAATACCAAATTTTCGGGTGTTTTGAGCCTCAATTTGGGATGTAAACGAATACAGAAGATGCATGCACATATTGACTTTGGGCACCTAAAATATCGATTTTTTTTAGCATGTTTTAGGCCTTTATTTTGAAAATAATCTAGCACTGAGTAGGCATGTACAGATCGCTTCTGGGACCCAAAAATATCGAATTTTCTGGGGGTTTTAACCTGAATTTGGGATATAAACGACTACAGAAGATGCATGCACATATTGACTTTGGGCACCTAAAACATCGATTTTCAGCATGTTTTGGGCCTGTATATTGAAAATATTCTAACACTGAGTAGGCATGTACAGATTGATTCTGGGACCAAAAAATATCGAATTTGCGGGTGTTTTGAGCCTGAATTTGTGATATAAACGGGTACAGAATATGCATGCACATATCGACTTTGGGCACCAAAAATATCGATTTTTAGCATGTTTTGGGTCTATATTATAAAAAAATATTCTAGCACTGAGTAGGCATGTACAGATCGCTTCTGGGACCCAAAAATATCGAATTTTCGGGTGTTTTGAGCCTGAATTTGTGATATAAACGGGTACAGAATATGCATGCACATATTGACTTTGGGCACCTAAAACATCGATTTTCAGCATGTTTTGGGCCTGTATATTGAAAATATTCTAACACTGAGTAGGCATGTACAGATTGATTCTGGGACCAAAAAATATCGAATTTTCGGGTGTTTTGAGCCTGAATTTGTGATATAAACGGGTACAGAATATGCATGCACATATCGAATTTGGACACCTAAAATATCGATTTTTAGCATGTTTTGGGCCTAGATGTTGAAAACATTCTAGCACTGAATCGCTTCTCGGACCAAAAAATACCGAATTTTCGGGTGTTTTGAGCCTCAATTTGAGATATAAACGGGTACAGAAGATGCATGCACATATCGAATTTGGACACCTAAAATATCTATTTTTAGTTTGTTTTGGGCCTATTTTTTGAAAATATTCTAGCACTGAGTAGGCATGTACAGATCGCTTCTGGGACTCAAAAATATCGAATTTTCAGGTGTTTTGAGCCTAAATTTGTAATATAAACGGGTACAGAAGATAAATGCACATATTGACTTTGGGACCTAATATATCGATTTTTTGCATGTTTTGGGCGTATATTTTGAAAAAATTTCTAGCACTGAGTAGACATGTACAGATCGCTTCTAGGACTCAAAAATATCGAATGTTCGGGTGTTTTCATCCTAAATTTGAGATATAAACGGGTACAGAAGATGCATGCACATAATGACTTTGGACACCTAAAATATCTATTTTTAGTATGTTTTGGGCCCGTTTATATCACAAATTCAGGCTCAAAACACCCGAAAATTCGATATTTTTTGGTCCCAGAAGCGATCTGTACATGCCTACTAAGTGCTAGAATATTTTCAAAATACAGGCCAAAAACATGATAAAAATCGATATATTAGGTGCCCAAAGTCGATATGTGCATGCATCTTCTGTACCCGTTTACATGTAAAATTCAGGTTCAGAACACCCGAAAATTTGATATTTTTGGGTCCCAGAAACGATCTGTATATTTTCAAAATACAGGCCCAATATATAATAAAAATCGATATATTAGGTGCCCAAAGTCGATATGTTCATGCATCTTCTGTTCCCGTTTACATCTCAAAGTCAGGCTCAAAACACCACAAAATTCTATATTTTTGTGTTCCAGAAGCGATCTGTACATGCCTACTCAGTCTTAGAATATTTTCACAATACAGGCCCCAAACATGATAAAAATCGATATTTTGGTTGACCAAAGTCGATATGTGCATGCATCTTCTGTACCCGTTTATATCTCATATTCAGGCTCAAAACACCCGAAAATTCGCTATTTTTGGGTTACACAAGCGATCTGTACATGCCTACTCACTGTTAGAAAATTTTCAAAATAGAGGCCCAAAACATGCTGAAAATCGATATTTTAGATGCCCAAAATCAATATGTGCATGCATCTTCTGTACCCGTTTATATCCCAAATTCAGGCTCAAAACACCCGAAAATTCGATATTTTTGGGTCCGAGAAGCGATCTGTCCATGCCTACTCAGTGCTAGAATATTTTCAAAATATAGGCCCAAAACATGACGAAAATCGATGTTTTTTGTGCCCAAAGTCGGTTTGTGCATGCATCTTCTGTACCCGTTTATATACCAAATTCTGGCTCAAGACACCCGAAAATTCGATATTTTTGGGTCCCAGAAGCGATCTGTACAGTCAGCAAAAAAAGTTTCGTTACCACCCCTACGTTAATTTTAACATGGGTAAGCCCGGTAGGGTTGGCACTCCACCGACATGCAGCTGTGATTCGTGTCATCCGGGACATGCTGGACGGGAATCGTCATTGCCCCGGCAGTGTCAACTTTTTTGTTTCAAAAGTTTAGCTGATTTTAAATTAAATTTTGAGTGTTGAAGAACTCTTACTATTTAACTATTCATTATTAAACATAAGGAAATGCGATTGAGTATTTTAGAACAAGAATAACCGTGAAATACCCAGAAAAAATAGCACTGGCTGAAAGAACGTCATTCCTAGTTGGCTGCCCATGACACACTGAGGCCTGAGGGACAGTGGGCAGTGGCCAGGGGCACGGACTTATGGAGGCCGGAGTGTGGCGGAGGTACGACACTCACCAGTCAGGCGTACCAGCATTACATCACACTGTTTTAGGGATGGTAACGAAACTTTTTTTGCCGACTGTACATGCATAGTCAGTGCTAGAATATTTTCAAAATATAGGCCCAAAACCTGCTGAAAATCGATATTTTAGATGCCCAAAATCGATATGTGCATGCATCTTCTGTACCCATTTATATCTCAAATTCAGGCTCAAAACACCCGAAATTTCAACATTTTTGGGTCCCAAAAGTGATCTGTTCATGCCTACTCAGTGCTATAATATTTTTAAAATATAGGCCCAAAACATGCTAAAAATCGATATTCTTTGTTCCCAAAGTCGATATGTGCATGCATCTTCTGTACCCGTTTATATCTCAAATTCAGGCTCAAAACACCCGAAAATTCTATATTTTTGGGTCCCAGAAGCGATCTGTACATGCCTACTCAGTGATAGAATATTTTCAAGATACATTCCCAAAACATGCTGAAAATCGATATTTTTGGTGCCCAAAGTCGATTTGTGCATGCATCTTCTGTACCCGTTTATATCCCAAATTCTGGCTCAAAATACCTGAAAATTCGATATTTTTGGGTCCCAAAAGCGATCTGTACATGCCTACTCAGTACTAGATTATTTTCAAAATATAGGCCCAAAACATGCTGAAAATTGATATTTTTGGTTCCCAAAGTCGATATGTGCATGTATCTTCTGTACCCGTTTATATCCCAAATTCAGGCTCAAAACACCCGAAAATTCGATATTTTTGGGTCCCAAAAGCGATCTGGACATGCATACTCAGTGCTAGAATATTTTCAAAATATAGGCCCAAAACATGACGAAAATCGATGTTTTTTGTACCCAAAGTCGGTTTGTGCATGCATCTTCTGTAACCGTTTATATCTCAAATTCAGGCTCAGAACACCCGAAAATTTGATATTTTTGGGTCCCAAAAACGATCTGTATATTTTCAAAATACAGGCCCAATATATAATAAAAATCGATATATTAGGTGCCCAAAGTCGATATGTTCATGCATCTTCTGTTCCCGTTTATATCTCAAATTCAGGCTCAAAACACCCGAAATTCTATATTTTTGTGTTCCAGAAGCGATCTGTACATGCCTACTCAGTCTTAGAATATTTTCAAAATACAGGCCCAAAACATGATAAAAATCGATATTTTGGTTGACCAAAGTCGATATGTGCATGCATCTTCTGTACCCGTTTATATCTCATATTCAGGCTCAAAACACCCGAAAATTCGCTATTTTTAGGTAACACAAGCGATCTGTACATGCCTAGTCAATGCTAGAATATTATCATAATATAGGCCCAAAACATGCTGAAAATCGATATTTTAGGTGCCCAAAGTCGATATGTGCATGCATCTTCTGTACCCGTTTATATCTCAAATTCAGACTCAAAACACTCGAAAATTTGATATTCTTTGGTCCCAGAAGCGATATGTAAATGCCTACTCAGATCTAAAATATTTTCAAAATACAGGCCCAAAACAAGCTGAAAATCGATATTTTAAGTGCCCAAAGTCAATATGTGCACGCGTCTTCTGTTCCCGTTTATATCCCAAATTCAGAATCAAAACACCCGAAATTTCGATATTTTTGGGTTGCAGAAGCGATGTGTTCATGACTACTCAGTTTTTTTAATATTTTTAAAATACAGGCCCAAAACATGCTGAAAATCGATATTTTAAATGCCCAAAGTCAATATGTGCATACATCTTATGTACCCGTTTATATCCCAAATTCTGGCTCAAAACACCCGAAAATTCGATATTTTTGGGTCCCAAAAGCGATCTGTACATGCATACTCAGTTCTAGAATATTTTCAAAATATTGGCCCAAAACATGCTGAAAATCAATATTTTAGATTCCCAAAATCAATATGTGCATGCATTTTCTGTACCCGTTAATATCTCAAATTCAGGCTCAAAACACCCGAAAATTCGATATTTTTATGTCCCAGAAGCGATCTGTACATGCATACTCACTGTTAGAATATTTTCAAAATACAGGCCCAAAACATGCTGAAAATCGATATTTTAGATGCCCAAAATCAATATGTGCATGCATCTTCTGTACCCGTTTATATCCCAAATTCAGGCTAAAAACACCCGAAAATTCGATATTTTTGGGTCCGAGAAGCGATCTGTCCATGCCTACTCAGTGCTATAATATTTTTAAAATATAGGCCCAAAACATGCTAAAAATCGATATTCTTGGTTCCCAAAGTCGATATGTGCATGCATCTTCTGTACCCGTTTATATCTCAAATTCAGGCTCAAAACACCAGAAAATTCGATATTTTTGGGTCCGAGAAGCGATCTGTACATGCCTACTCAGTGATAGAATATTTTCAAGATACATTCCCAAAACATGCTGAAAATCGATATTTTTGGTGCCCAAAGTCGATTTGTGCATGCATCTTCTGTACCCGTTTATATCCCAAATTCTGGCTCAAAATACCTGAAAATTCGATATTTTTGGGTCCCAGAAGCGATCTGTACATGCCTACTCAGTACTAGATTATTTTCAAAATATAGGCCCAAAACATGCTGAAAATTGATATTTTTGGTGCCCAAAGTCGATATGTGCATGTATCTTCTGTACCCGTTTATATCCCAAATTCAGGCTCAAAACACCCGAAAATTCGATATTTTTGGGTCCCAAAAGCGATCTGTACATGCATACTCAGTTCTAGAATATTTTCAAAATATTGGCCCAAAACATGATGAAAATCAATATTTTTGTTGCCCAAAGTCGATATGTGCATGCATTTTCTGTACCCGTTTATATTTCAAATTCAGAGTAAAAATACCCGAATTTTCGATATTTTTGGGTCCCAGAAGCGATCTGTACATGCGTAGTCAGTGCTAGAATATTTTCAAAATACAGGCCCAAAACATGCTGAAAATTGATATTTTAGATGCCCAAAATCAATATGTGCATGCATCTTCTGTACCCGTTTATATCCCAAATTCAGGCTCAAAACACCCGAAAATTCGATATTTTTGGGTCCGAGAAGCGATCTGTCCATGCCTACTCAGTGCTAGAATATTTTCAAAATATAGGCCCAAAACATGACGAAAATCGATGTTTTTTGTGCCCAAAGTCGGTTTGTGCATGCATCTTCTGTACCCGTTTATATACCAAATTATGGCTCAAAACACCCGAAAATTCGATATTTTTGGGTCCCAGAAGCGATCTGTACAGTCAGCAAAAAAAGTTTCGTTACCACCCCTACGTTAATTTTAACATGGGTAAGCCCGGTAGGGTTGGCACTCCACCGACATGCAGCTGTGATTCGTGTCATCCGGGACATGCTGGACGGGAATCGTCATTGCCCCGGCAGTGTCAACTTTTTTGTTTCAAAAGTTTAGCTGATTTTAAATTAAATTTTGAGTGTTGAAGAACTCTTACTATTTAACTATTCATTATTAAACATAAGGAAATGCGATTGAGTATTTTAGAACAAGAATAACCGTGAAATACCCAGAAAAAATAGAACTGGCTGAAAGAACGTCATTCCTAGTTGGCTGCCCATGACACACTGAGGCCTGAGGGACAGTGGGCAGTGGCCAGGGGCACGGACTTATGGAGGCCGGAGTGTGGCGGAGGTACGACACTCACCAGTCAGGCGTACCAGCATTACATCACACTGTTTTAGGGATGGTAACGAAACTTTTTTTGCCGACTGTACATGCATAGTCAGTGCTAGAATATTTTCAAAATATAGCCCCAAAACCTGCTGAAAATCGATATTTTAGATGCCCAAAATCGATATGTGCATGCATCTTCTGTACCCATTTATATCTCAAATTCAGGCTCAAAACACCCGAAATTTCGACATTTTTGGGTCCCAAAAGTGATCTGTACATGCCTACTCAGTGCTATAATATTTTTATAATATAGGCCCAAAACATGCTAAAAATCGATATTTTTGGTTCCCAAAGTCGATATGTGCATGCATCTTCTATACCCGATTATATCTCAAATTCAGGCTTAGAACACCCGAAAATTCGATATTTTTGGGTCCCAAAAACGATCTGTATATTTTCTAAATACAGGCCCAATATATAATAAAAATCGATATATTAGGTGCCCAAAGTCGATATGTTCATGCATCTTCTGTTCCCGTTTATATCTCAAATTCAGGCTCAAAACACCCGAAAATTCTATATTTTTGTGTTCCAGAAGCGATCTGTACATGCCTACTCAGTCTTAGAATATTTTCAAAATACAGGCCCAAAACATGATAAAAATCGATATTTTGGTTGACCAAAGTCGATATGTGCATGCATCTTCTGTACCCGTTTATATCTCATATTCAGGCTCAAAACACCCGAAAATTCGCTATTTTTGGGTAACACAAGCGATCTGTACATGCCTACTCAATGCTAGAATATTATCATAATATAGGCCCAAAACATGCTGAAAATCGATATTTTAGGTGCCCAAAGTCGATATGTGCATGCATTTTCTGTACCCGTTTATATCTCAAATTCAGTCTCAAAACACTCGAAAATTTGATATTCTTTGGTCCCAGAAGCGATATGTAAATGCCTACTCAGAACTAAAATATTTTCAAAATACAGGCCCAAAACATGCTCAAAAACGATATTTTAAGTGCCCAAAGTCAATATGTGCATACATCTTCTGTACCCGTTTATATCCCAAATTCTGGCTCAAAACACCCGAAAATTCGATATTTTTGGGTCCCAAAAGCGATCTGTACATGCATACTCAGTTCTAGAATATTTTCAAAATATTGGCCCAAAACATGCTGAAAATCAATATTTTAGATTCCTAAAATCAATATGTGCATGCATTTTCTGTACCCGTTAATATCTCAAATTCAGGCTCAAAACACCCGAAAATTCGATATTTTTGGGTCCGAGAAGCGATCTGTCCATGCCTACTCAGTGCAATAATATTTTTAAAATATAGGCCCAAAACATGCTGAAAATCGATATTCTTGGTTCCCAAAGTCGATATGTGCATGCATCTTCTGTACCCGTTTATATCTCAAATTCAGGCTCAAAACACCCGAAAATTCTATATTTTTGGGTCCCAGAAGCGATCTGTACATGCCTACTCAGTGATAGAATATTTTCAAGATACATTCCTAAAACATGCTGAAAATCGATATTTTTGGTGCCCAAAGTCGATTTGTGCATGCCTCTTCTGTACCCGTTTATATCCCAAATTCTGGCTCAAAATACCTGAAAATTCGATATTTTTGGGTCCCAGAAGCGATCTGTACATGCCTACTCAGTACTAGATTATTTTCAAAATATAGGCCCAAAACATGCTGAAAATTGATATTTTTGGTGCCCAAAGTCGATATGTGCATGTATCTTCTGTACCCGTTTATATCCCAAATTCAGGCTCAAAACACCCGAAAATTCGATATTTTTGGGTCCCAAAAGCGATCTGTACATGCATACTCAGTTCTAGAATATTTTCAAAATATTGGCCCAAAACATGATGAAAATCAATATTTTTGTTGCCCAAAGTCGATATGTGCATGCATTTTCTGTACCCGTTTCTATTTCAAATTCAGAGTAAAAATACCCGAATTTTCGATATTTTTGGGTCCCAGAAGCGATCTGTATATGCGTAGTCAGTGCTAGAAGATTTTCAAAATATAGGCCCAAAGCATGCTGAAAATCAATATTTTAGATTCCCAAAATCAATATGTGCATGCATATTCTGTACCCGTTTATATCTCAAATTCAGGCTCAAAACACCTGAAAATTCGATATTTTTGGGTCCCAGAAGCGATCTGTACATGCATACTCACTGTTAGAATATTTTCAAAATACAGGCCCAAAACATGCTGAAAATTGATATTTTAGATGCCCAAAATCAATATGTGCATGCATCTTCTGTACCCGTTTATATCCCAAATTCAGGCTCAAAACACCCGAAAATTCGATATTTTTGGGTCCGAGAAGCGATCTGTCCATGCCTACTCAGTGCTAGAATATTTTCAAAATATAGGCCCAAAACATGACGAAAATCGATGTTTTTTGTGCCCAAAGTCGGTTTGTGCATGCATCTTCTGTACCCGTTTATATACCAAATTCTGGCTCAAGACACCCGAAAATTCGATATTTTTGGGTCCCAGAAGCGATCTGTACAGTCAGCAAAAAAAGTTTCGTTACCACCCCTACGTTAATTTTAACATGGGTAAGCCCGGTAGGGTTGGCACTCCACCAACATGCAGCTGTGATTCGTGTCATCCGGGACATGCTGGACGGGAATCGTCATTGCCCCGGCAGTGTCAACTTTTTTGTTTCAAAAGTTTAGCTGATTTTAAATTAAATTTTGAGTGTTGAAGAACTCTTACTATTTAACTATTCATTATTAAACATAAGGAAATGCGATTGAGTATTTTAGAACAAGAATAACCGTGAAATACCCAGAAAAAATAGAACTGGCTGAAAGAACGTCATTCCTAGTTGGCTGCCCATGACACACTGAGGCCTGAGGGACAGTGGGCAGTGGCCAGGGGCACGGACTTATGGAGGCCGGAGTGTGGCGGAGGTACGACACTCACCAGTCAGGCGTACCAGCATTACATCACACTGTTTTAGGGATGGTAACGAAACTTTTTTTGCCGACTGTACATGCATAGTCAGTGCTAGAATATTTTCAAAATATAGGCCCAAAACATGCTGAAAATCGATATTTTAGGTGCCCAAAGTCGGTTTGTGCATGCATCTTCTGTACCCGTTTATATACCAAATTCTGGCTCAAGACACCCGAAAATTCGATATTTTTGGGTCCCAGAAGCGATCTGTACAGTCAGCAAAAAAAGTTTCGTTACCACCCCTACGTTAATTTTAACATGGGTAAGCCCGGTAGGGTTGGCACTCCACCGACATGCAGCTGTGATTCGTGTCATCCGGGACATGCTGGACGGGAATCGTCATTGCCCCGGCAGTGTCAACTTTTTTGCTTCAAAAGTTTAGCTGATTTTAAATTAAATTTTGAGTGTTGAAGAACTCTTACTATTTAACTATTCATTATTAAACATAAGGAAATGCGATTGAGTATTTTAGAACAAGAATAACCGTGAAATACCCAGAAAAAATAGAACTGGCTGAAAGAACGTCATTCCTAGTTGGCTGACCATGACACACTGAGGCCTGAGGGGCAGTGGGCAGTGGCCAGGGGCACGGACTTATGGAGGCCGGAGTGTGGCGGAGGTACGACACTCACCAGTCAGGCGTACCAGCATTACATCACACTGTTTTAGGGATGGTAACGAAACTTTTTTTGCCGACTGTACATGCATAGTCAGTGCTAGAATATTTTCAAAATATAGGCCCAAAACATGCTGAAAATCGATATTTTAGGTGCCCAAAGTCGATATGTGCATGCATCTTCTGTACCCGTTTATATCTCAAATTCAGGCTCAAAACACTCGAAAATTTGATATTCTTTGGTCCCAGAAGCGATATGTAAATGCCTACTCAGAACTAAAATATTTTCAAAATACAGGCCCAAAACTTGCTGAAAATCGATATTTTAAGTGCCCAAAGTCAATATGTGCACGCGTCTTCTGTTCCCGTTTATATCCCAAATTCAGAATCAAAACACCCGAAATTTCGATATTTTTGGGTCGCAGAAGCGATGTGTTCATGACTACTCAGTTTTTTTAATATTTTTAAAATACAGGCCCAAAACATGCTGAAAATCGATATTTTAAGTGCCCAAAGTCAATATGTGCATACATCTTCTGTACCCGTTTATATCTCAAATTCAGGCTCAAAACACTCGAAAATTTGATATTCTTTGGTCCCAGAAGCCATATGTAAATGCCTACTCAGAACTAAAATATTTTCAAAATACAGGCCCAAAACATGCTGAAAATCGATATTTTAGATGCCCAAAATCGATATGTGCATGCATCTTCTGTACCCATTTATATCTCAAATTCAGGCTCAAAACACCCGAAATTTCGACATTTTTGGGTCCCAAAAGTGATCTGTACATGCCTACTCAGTGCTATAATATTTTTAAAATATAGGCCCAAAACATGCTAAAAATCGATATTCTTGGTTCCCAAAGTCGATATGTGCATGCATCTTCTGTACCCGTTTATATCTCAAATTCAGGCTCAGAACACCCGAAAATTCGATATTTTTGGGTCCCAAAAACGATCTGTATATTTTCTAAATACAGGCCCAATATATAATAAAAATCGATATATTAGGTGCCCAAAGTCGATATGTTCATGCATCTTCTGTTCCCGTTTATATCTCAAATTCAGGCTCAAAACACCCAAAAATTCTATATTTTTGTGTTCCAGAAGCGATCTGTACATGCCTACTCAGTCTTAGAATATTTTCAAAATACAGGCCCAAAACATGATAAAAATCGATATTTTGGTTGACCAAAGTCGATATGTGCATGCATCTTCTGTACCCGTTTATATCTCATATTCAGGCTCAAAACACCCGAAAATTCGCTATTTTTGGGTAACACAAGCGATCTGTACATGCCTACTCAATGCTAGAATATTATCATAATATAGGCCCAAAACATGCTGAAAATCGATATTTTAGGTGCCCAAAGTCGATATGTGCATGCATCTTCTGTACCCGTTTATATCTCAAATTCAGGCTCAAAACACTCGAAAATTTGATATTCTTTGGTCCCAGAAGCCATATGTAAATGCCTACTCAGAACTAAAATATTTTCAAAATACAGGCCCAAAACATGCTGAAAATCGATATTTTAAGTGCCCAAAGTCAATATGTGCACGCGTCTTCTGTTCCCGTTTATATCCCAAATTCAGAATCAAAACACCCGAAATTTCGATATTTTTGGGTCGCAGAAGCGATGTGTTCATGACTACTCAGTTTTATTAATATTTTTAAAATACAGGCCCAAAACATGCTGAAATTCGATATTTTAAGTGCCCAAAGTCAATATGTGCATACATCTTCTGTACCCGTTTATATCCCAAATTCTGGCTCAAAACACCCGAAAATTCGATATTTTTGGGTCCCAAAAGCGATCTGTACATGCATAGTCAGTGCTAGATGATTTTCAAAATATAGGCCCAAAGCATGCTGAAAATCAATATTTTAGATTCCCAAAATCAATATGTGCATGCATATTCTGTACCCGTTAATATCTCAAATTCTGGCTCAAAACACCCGAAAATTCAATATTTTTGGGTCCCAGAAGCGATCTGTAAATGCATACTCACTGTTAGAATATTTTCAAAATACAGGCCCAAAACATGCTGAAAATCGATATTTTAGATGCCCAAAATCAATATGTGCATGCATCTTCTGTACCCGTTTATATCCCAAATTCAGGCTCAAAACACCCGAAAATTCGATATTTTTGGGTCCGAGAAGCGATCTGTCCATGCCTACTCAGTGCTAGAATATTTTCAAAATATAGGCCCAAAACATGACGAAAATCGATGTTTTTTGTGCCCAAAGTCGGTTTGTGCATGCATCTTCTGTACCCGTTTATATACCAAATTCTGGCTCAAGACACCCGAAAATTCGATATTTTTGGGTCCCAGAAGCGATCTGTACAGTCAGCAAAAAAAAGTTTCGTTACCACCCCTACGTTAATTTTAACATGGGTAAGCCCGGTAGGGTTGGCACTCCACCGACATGCAGCTGTGATTCGTGTCATCCGGGACATGCTGGACGGGAATCGTCATTGCCCCGGCAGTGTCAACTTTTTTGTTTCAAAAGTTTAGCTGATTTTAAATTAAATTTTGAGTGTTGAAGAACTCTTACTATTTAACTATTCATTATTAAACATAAGGAAATGCGATTGAGTATTTTAGAACAAGAATAACCGTGAAATACCCAGAAAAAATAGCACTGGCTGAAAGAACGTCATTCCTAGTTGGCTGCCCATGACACACTGAGGCCTGAGGGACAGTGGGCAGTGGCCAGGGGCACGGACTTATGGAGGCCGGAGTGTGGCAGAGGTACGACACTCACCAGTCAGGCGTACCAGCATTACATCACACTGTTTTAGGGATGGTAACGAAACTTTTTTTGCCGACTGTACATGCAGAGTCAGTGCTAGAATATTTTCAAAATATAGGCCCAAAACCTGCTGAAAATCGATATTTTAGATGCCCAAAATCGATATGTGCATGCATCTTCTGTACCCATTTATATCTCAAATTCAGGCTCAAAACACCCGAAATTTCGACATTTTTGGATCCCAAAAGTAATCTGTACATGCCTACTCAGTGCTATAATATTTTTAAAATATAGGCCCAAAACATGCTAAAAATCGATATTCTTGGTTCCCAAAGTCGATATGTGCATGCATCTTCTGTACCCGTTTATATCTCAAATTCAGGCTCAAAACACCCGAAAATTCTATATTTTTGGGTCCCAGAAGCGATCTGTACATGCCTACTCAGTGATAGAATATTTTCAAGATACATTCCCAAAACATGCTGAAAATCGATATTTTTGGTGCCCAAAGTCGATTTGTGCATGCATCTTCTGTACCCGTTTATATCCCAAATTCTGGCTCAAAATACCTGAAAATTCGATATTTTTGGGTCCCAGAAGCGATCTGTACATGCCTACTCAGTACTAGATTATTTTCAAAATATAGGCCCAAAACATGCTGAAAATTGATATTTTTGGTGCCCAAAGTCGATATGTGCATGTATCTTCTGTACCCGTTTATATCCCAAATTCAGGCTCAAAACACCCGAAAATTCGATATTTTTGGGTCCCAAAAGCGATCTGTACATGCATACTCAGTTCTAGAATATTTTCAAAATATTGGCCCAAAACATGATGAAAATCAATATTTTTGTTGCCCAAAGTCGATATGTGCATGCATTTTCTGTACCCGTTTATATTTCAAATTTAGAGTAAAAATACCCGAATTTTCGATATTTTTGGGTCCCAGAAGCGATCTGTACATGCGTAGTCAGTGCTAGAAGATTTTCAAAATATAGGCCCAAAGCATGCTGAAAATCAATATTTTAGATTCCCAAAATCAATATGTGCATGCATCTTCTGTACCCGTTTATATCCCAAATTCATGCTCAAAACACCCGAAAATTCGATATTTTTGGGTCCCAGAAGCGATCTGTCCATGCCTACTCAGTGCTAGAATATTTTCAAAATATAGGCCCAAAACATGACGAAAATCGATGTTTTTTGTGCCCAAAGTCGGTTTGTGCATGCATCTTCTGTACCCGTTTATATACCAAATTCTGGCTCAAGACACCCGAAAATTCGATATTTTTGGGTCCCAGAAGCGATCTGTACAGTCAGCAAAAAAAGTTTCGTTACCACCCCTACGTTAATTTTAACATGGGTAAGCCCGGTAGGGTTGGCACTCCACCGACATGCAGCTGTGATTCGTGTCATCCGGGACATGCTGGACGGGAATCGTCATTGCCCCGGCAGTGTCAACTTTTTTGTTTCAAAAGTTTAGCTGATTTTAAATTAAATTTTGAGTGTTGAAGAACTCTTACTATTTAACTATTCATTATTAAACATAAGGAAATGCGATTGAGTATTTTAGAACAAGAATAACCGTGAAATACCCAGAAAAATAGCACTGGCTGAAAGAACGTCATTCCTAGTTGGCTGCCCATGACACACTGAGGCCTGAGGGACAGTGGGCAGTGGCCAGGGGCACGGACTTATGGAGGCCGGAGTGTGGCGGAGGTACGACACTCACCAGTCAGGCGTACCAGCATTACATCACACTGTTTTAGGGATGGTAACGAAACTTTTTTTGCCGACTGTACATGCATAGTCAGTGCTAGAATATTTTCAAAATATAGGCCCAAAACCTGCTGAAAATCGATATTTTAGATGCCCAAAATCGATATGTGCATGCATCTTCTGTACCCATTTATATCTCAAATTCAGGCTCAAAACACCCGAAATTTCGACATTTTTGGGTCCCAAAAGTGATCTGTACATGCCTACTCAGTGCTATAATATTTTTAAAATATAGGCCCAAAACATGCTAAAAATTGATATTCTTGGTTCCCAAAGTCGATATGTGCATGCATCTTCTGTACCCGTTTATATCTCAAATTCAGGCTCAGAACACCCGAAAATTCGATATTTTTGGGTCCCAGAAGCGATCTGTACGTGCGTAGTCAGTGCTAGAAGATTTTCAAAATATAGGCCCAAAGCATGCTGAAAATCAATATTTTAGATTCCCAAAATCAATATGTGCATGCATATTCTGTACCCGTTTATATCTCAAATTCAGGCTCAAAACACCCGAAAATTCGATATTTTTGGGTCCCAGAAGCGATCTGTACATGCCTACTCAGTGCTAGATTTTTTTCAAAATATAGGCCCAAAACATGCTGAAAATTGATATTTTTGGTGCCCAAAGTCGATATGTGCATGTATCTTCTGTACCCGTTTATATCCCAAATTCAGGCTCAAAACACCCGAAAATTCGATATTTTTGGGTCCCAGAAGCGATCTGTACAGTCGGCAAAAAAAGTTTCGTTACCACCCCTACGTTAATTTTAACATGGTTAAGCGCGGTAAGATTGGTACTCTGCCGACTGGGCAGGTGTGCCTCGTCATCCGAGACTGGTATTGTCTTCGCCCTTGCCTATAATACTCGGGCCGTGTCAGTGACAACTTTTTTATATCAAAAGTTTAGCTGATTTTAAATTAATTTTTGAGTGTTCAAGAACTCTTGCTATTTAACTATTCATTATTAAGCATAAAGAAATGCATTTGAGTATTTTAGAACAAGAATAACCGTGAAATACCCAGAAAAAGTAGCACTGGGTAAAGAACATCATTCCTACTCCCCTGCCCAATAGACACTGAGGAGCATATGGGGTGACGGAGGTATATATAAGACACTTGCATCACGCCAGGCCTACCAACATTACATCACACTGTTAAAAAAATGGTAACGAAACTTTTTTTGCCGACTGTACATGCCTACTCAGTGCTAGAATATTTTCAAAATATAGGCCCAAAACATGCTAAAAATCGATATTTTTGGAGTCACAACAATGATGCCAAAACCATATGTCCCACAAACCTTCACTCAAATAATTGTATAACTTACGTCAATATTTTTGTATTTTGGGCAAAAATATATTATTTTTATTGTGTGTTTGAGGATGGTATAAGTATAATTGCCACTTTTACGTGTACACAAGAATTAATATATATATTAATATGATGATGATGACTGAATCTCTTTCACACACACACACACACATACACTCTCTTTCACACACTATATAATCATCTTTACATGTCATACATTTTGTGTTTCCTTCTCCAAATCTTTTTCTGTCATTTAAATTTAGTACATTACTCTGCATTTAAAATATATTACTGATTTTGCTGAATTATCATATATATTACTTTCTTCTTTAATTTCTGTTTTCCAATTCCTAATCATAATGTAAACAAATCGTCGTTGTTGTCGTCGTCGTATTTCTTGATTTTCTAGTTTTTCTTCACAATTTTGGAAAAGAAGAGAAAACCTTAGAAATCAGATTGAAAACTAAGTGAAAGGACTAATAAAGAAGAAGAAAAAAAATAAGGGGAAAACCGTTGGAAAGGTGAAATTTCCCCGACTTACATCGCATCGCCTCGCATCGCACTATCAACTTTATTTACTTCATTTCAGAATTATAGTCCGACCCACAGAGCTATACACATAGAGCTCGCCACCCCCCCCCCCCCTGGCGTGTCACCACAGGAAGTGGGTTGGCGGCCATGATGCCTGCCCATCCCCTCAACCCGCCAGCCTGTCAGCTTATGCCAGGGTAAGATATTATTTCATTTATTCGGTCTTTTATTGATGATATGGTATATTAACTACATTATAGTGACTCACAATCTATGAATAAGTATTTCTTTAACCGATATATCAGTGAATGGCTGATTAAATATAAATACATTTCGGTTAATAGGTGAAATGAGTTAGATAAACAAAACTATCGTTGGCTCTCATCCACAGTCACCTTCTTATAATATATAATTATATACAACGTATAGCTCTGTTAATTGATTTAACAAAACCTGCATAATTAAATAACAAGATACAATGCTTTACAAATCAGGGAAATGTCAATAACTGTGGATAGAAACATACTATACAAGTACGTACGGGAGTTCAAAGCACAGAGCTATCTACAGTGATGCCAACTTGGCGGATTTTCAGCTAGATCTAGCGGATTTAGAAATTATCTAGCGGAAATAAAATTGAACTTTACAAGAGTAACTAGCGGATTTTAAAAGCCAATCTAGCGGAAAATTGTAAGAGCTTTACCTATGATTTAGCGGATTTTCTTGACTAGTCTAGCGGATTCCAAAAATTTGAGTTGGCATCACTGGCTATCTATACACATAGAGCGCTCGCCTGTGGTGACACTCCTCCCCTATCTAATAACACAGGGTTAAGCGCTCTATGTTTATAGCTCTGTGGTCCGACCACTCTAAAAATGTGGTTTGGGTGGGGACGTGTGGGACCTGTCCCTCTGTACAGGGTTGCCGCGAATTCTGAGCTCTAACTGACAGAAGGGTGACCTGACATACCTTCACCTCATGTCTGCCCCAGGACAATCTTTTAATCCTGGTCCAACCCTACACCACACACAGACGCCAACTGGTGACCACGTATCTTGCTTCCCCGCCTCCTTCTCTTCCTCCCTCTTCGTCAATCATTCCTTTTTTCCTGTAATCTATATTTTCACTTTCTCCTCAGTATACTCTAATTTCTTTACTTTATGAATCTCTCTCGTTCATATGATTCATGTAATTTTACATCCTAAGTACAATAGTTCCATTACATTATACTCTACGAATTGCTGAGCTGCCATCGTGTCAGAGTCAAGATGGAAAATGAATATTAGGAGCACTTGACAGAAGTTTAAATACTCCCCTGCCCTGTTAATTACCTCCCAGGAGATATATACAGTATGTACCGTGTTCCAGTTGTTGGGAGTGATGGGTATTGCCGCTCATGATAGTTTTAACATTTATTTTTATTAAGGAACGAGTATATATATAACTTCCATTTCTTCACAAAGTATTATAAACACAAATGTTGCATTACATACCCAACTTAGAACTATGACGAATGTCAAATAAAAGTAGCAACATATTCGTAGCACGACTGTGAAATGTGTATGCCACATTTCTATATTATTACATCAAGACGTTGCATTATAAAATTTATTTGCTATTGACATACTTAAATATACTTAAGTATATATTATAAAATTGTTTTGTTACGTGTTCGGGTATTTTACATTATATATATCACACAAGCTACGAATCGGTAGTTTAAGAAACGTGGCGCAGCTGTAAACGGTGACAGGTCCCTCACGACCCCACCCAAACCACATTTTAAGAGTGGTTGGATTATAGTATAGTTATTATAATGTAAGTTTTAATGGTACTGGATTCAAATAATTTTAGGGCTACTGTACAGTCTGGTTTAGATATTGATAAAGGTGTGTGTGCGTGTGTGTGTCACCATGTTAGCTGTATATATTGTAGTGGCCACACTATGCATCGCACTATGTATCACACACATATGGCCACTCCTATATCAAGATTCAAGAGGCATACCACTCCTAGATCCCGGGTCTATTCTTATCCTCGACCCTAAGCTCCCAGGGGACAGCAGCTGTCAGCCTGAACCAAAAATAAGGGGACAGTCCGCAGTTGCCCTGCAGACAGCCAGACACTCACTCTAGCACAAGGCAATGCAAGACAGTAGTAAATTTATAAAATTACTAACAAGAAGTTTTCAAAAAGTAATAAGGGAAGGAAAAGTTCCAACCTCATGGAAGGAATCGAGAACAACGATGATACCTAAGAAAAGTAAACCTAAAGTGTCAGAATTAAGACCTATTGCTGTAACCAATATATCCTACAAACTTTTTATGTCCGTATCAGTAAAAGACACAATAGAAGAACATTTATAGTCCGACCACTCTAAAAATGTGGTTTGGGTGGGGACGTGTGGGACCTGTCACTCTGTACAGGGTTGCCGCGAATTCTGAGCTTTAACTGACAGAAGGGTGACCTGACATACCTTCACCTCATGTCTGCCCCAGGACAATCTTTTAATCCTGGTCCAACCCTACACCACACACAGACGCCAACTGGTAACCACGTATCTTGCTTCCCCGCCTCCCTCTTCGTCAATCATTCCTTTTTTCCTGTAATCTATATTTTCACTTTCTCCTCAGTAACTCTAATTTCTTTACTTTATGAATCTCTCTCGTTCATATGATTCATGTAATTTTACATCTTAAGTACAATAGTTCCATTACATTATACTCCACGTATTAAAGTTTTGACCTTATTTCCGCACCACCCATGAGGTAAACATCCAACATTCCTCCATTCTCCTTCTCCTGTACAAAATACTCTGAAGACAATTTCCTTTTTTTTATATGAAGGTGGGAGGTTGTTTGCTGAGCTGCCATCGTGTCAGAGTCAATATGGAAAATGAACAGTGGGAGCATTGTTGTTTTTGGTTGTAGGGGTAAGTACCTCTGCTTATGCCTGTGCTGGCGGGCCCAACAGGACAGACAGTGGGAACACTTGACAGAAGTTTAAATACTCCCCTGCCCTGTTAATTACCTCCCAGGAGATATATACAGTATGTACCGTGTTCCAGGTGTTGGGAGTGATGGGTATTGCCGCTCATGATAGTTTTAACATTTATTTTTAATTAAGGAACGAGTATATATATCACTTCCATTTCTTCACAAAGTATTATAAACACAAATGTTGCATTACATACCCAACTTAGAACTATAACGAATGTCAAATAAAAGTAGCAACATATTCGTAGCACGACTGTGAAATGTGTATGCCACATTTCTATATTATTACATCAAGACGTTGCATTATAAAATTTATTTTCTATTGACATACTTAAGTATACTTAAGTATATATTATAAAATTGTTTTGTTACGTGTTCGGGTATTTTACATTATATCACACAAGCTACGAATCGGTAGTTTAAGAAACGTGGCGGTGCTGTAAACGGTGACAGGTCCCTCACGACCCCACCCAAACCACATTTTAAGAGTGGTTGGACTATAGCAAGTAACAACCTAATTAAGGAAAATCAAAGTGGTTTTACTAAGAAAGGAAGAGTAGAAAATAACTTAATGGTTCTAAAATACTGTATTGATAAGTCTTTCAAAGAGAGAAAAACTTTATATGTAACAGCTGTGGATTTTGCAAAAGCATATGACTCCGTTAAAAGAGATACTTTAATAGAAACTTTAAAAGAATGCAGAGTGCACCCAAACTTGATAGAAATAATATCAGATATATACACAGATGATGTAAAAGCAATAAAAATAGGAAAAGAAGAGGAAATAAAAATATGTGTAAGCAGTGGCATTAAGCAAGGGTGTACAGCTTCCACTACCCTGTTTAAGATATTAACATACACTATAATAGCAAGGGTGTACAGCTTCCACTACCCTGTTTAAGATATTAACATAACACTATAATAGACAGACAAGGGTGTACAGCTTCCACTACCCTGTTTAAGATATTAACATAACACTATAATAGACAGACAAGGGTGTACAGCTTCCACTACCCTGTTTAAGATATTAACATACACTATAATAGACAAATTAGAAAAGGAGGGAGGGTTTAAAGATGAATTTTTTAAATTAAACTTACTGTTCTTTGCTGATGATGGATTGTTGATCTCGAGAACACAGGAGGAAATGGGAAAGATGATAGATTCCTTGATAGACATTAGCCACACAACGGGATTAAAGATAAATAAAGACAAAAGTAATGTTCTAACAGCAAAATACAAATGGAAGAGATAAATGGGATTAAAGTAGCCAGTGACATGAAATATTTGGGCATAACTGTAACAAATCAGAGAAATTGCTTCAAAATTCAAAAAGAAAAATCTTTACAAAAAGCAAAGAAATGAGCAAACTTAACTTATCCTATAATATCCCAGAGTTGCAACAAAATTTTAATTGGCAAAACGTATTGGAAAAGTGTAGTATTGCCCTCAGTATTGTCTGGATCTAGCATACTTGGATATACTAAGCAAGAAATAAGTAAATTACAAAGGATAGAAAATTCAGTGTACAGAACAATTTTAGGAGCACCTTTAATATTATAGCTATACACAGATACCAACCTTGAGAGAAAAAATTGGCTCTAGCACTATGGAAAGCAGAATCAGAGGAAACCAGTTGAAGTACCTTAAGTACATAGAAGAAAATGAAAGTAATGATCTACTAAGAAGAATAGTAGAAGAAAAATTGAACATAACCAAGGACTACTGGATCCAGACAACTAAAGAATTTTTGGGAAACTTAAAATTAAAACATTCAGATTTGAAAGAAATGAAGACACAAAATTTACGGGGGAAATTAAAGAATGGGATACAGAAAAAATGGAAGAAAGAAGTGGAAGAAAGGTCTAGTTTATAATTATACAATAAATTTAAGAAAGAGATAAAAGAAGAAAAGTTTTATGACAACAAACCATCATCAGAAATTTTCTATAGGGCAAGGACTAACAATCTTAAGCTAAGTGACAGAAATAGGCACACGAATGGTGACACAAGGTGCATCATGTGCAATAGTGAATTAGAAAACCTAACTCACTTCCTGTTACAGTGCCCAGCTTATGAAAATGAAAGAAAGAAAATATTGCAAACAGAAAGACTAAATACAGGGGAAGAAGAAGACATAATTGGAGAGCTGTTATTTAAAGACGAACTGATCGAAGATGCCAAGCCAGTTTTATATGAAATGTGGAAAAAGAGGGAACGGCAAAGAAAAATTGAGGAGCTGAAAACAGACCAGTGAGGATTATCAGGGAAGCGCCGATACAAAGGCTAAGCTTCCCGAACGACACCTGACCTGACCTGACCTGACCAGCACCAGCAGTAGAAGGTCCTTGCCCAACGTCGTCCTGCCTGCCACACCACCTAGCTACCGGACACAAGTAACCTCCTACCTCCAGCCAACTCTCCAGCAGCGACTACGGCACGGCAGCATATTACCTTATACTGTGTGTACTACCAATGTACAGCTCCGGACAGATCAAGGGTCTACACTTCTTCTACCAGCGACTTGGTTTGGGCCTGGTCGGATCTGGTAACAGTTGCAGGAGGAGGGAGGGGGGATGTTAGTGGGAGAGGAGGAGAGAAATGTGGGCGGAGCTATATAGGAGGGTAACGAATGATCAGGTAGAGAGACGTGTGTCAGGAGGAATGAATGAAGCATACACTGTGAACGGTATCGAATCACCAACAGTTTAAAGCAGGGTTCTTCAATCTTTTTCAGTCGTGACCCAGTTTTTACTATGACATCATTCTCGCGACCCATACAGAAAGATATTATACAAATGATCAGAATTATCAACCTAAGAAAATACAAGGCCAGACGCTGAAGCATAATATTTATGATTAAAAGGCATTCTAACCAGAATTATAAACACTGCCTCACCTACCCTCTCTCTCTCACACCCTCATTCAAGAAGGCTAATATTTGTGCAATAATTTTGTTTTATTTATAATTAAATATATGAATATTCGATTAAAAATATGTTAGGTGGATTCATGTATGAACATATTTATTTTATTGTCACGAATATTATTATTCTATTTTATTCATGTATTTATTTTTGTGAGCCTGCGACGCAGTTTGGAGGAATTCGGGACCTGTTATTTGAAGAACCCTGGTTTAAAGAAGTGCATACTGCATTAACGTAAGTGGATATAGAAGAGAAGAAATGTGATGATTTGAGGCGAGGGAGAGGGGGAAGAGGGTAAGAAAAATGAATGTGATTAGTTGAAAAGTAATCACAAACAAATATAATTAGAATATCTGTTACATTATGTCCTTTAAATAAAGGCACTGTCTTTTGTTCACCATCGTAGTGGGATAGACTACTGAATATATATTATCCTTTGGATATTAGACAGCTATTCCTGTATTCCTTTTATCCCTCGTGCTTGCCCCGTAGGGGAGTATTGCCTGTAATGATGTGGGCAATACTTTAAGGGTTTTGGCGCCCCTTCGGCCCCCGCCACTAGCTTACATTTCTTCAACTGTCCCTCCTATCTTCCTATTTCCTTCTTGCTTGCTGTCACACCTCTCTATCACCTTTTCCTGGTGCTATTTGACCTCGCTGTTGCGCCACCTAATATCAATCACATCCCTCGTGCTTGTAGTCCACCCTATTTATCACCTTCTCCCAAGCCCAGATGCTTTTTTTTTTTTTTTTTTTTTTTGGCAGAAGACGGTTTAATTTTCTAACTTTTTTAATAATCATATTTGTCAACAAATTCATTAAGCTATTTACCAGGATTTTTTCTTCTAAACATGCATTTAAAAATAATCGATGTTAAACTTGAATAGGCGCCGCTATATGGCGTTTTCAATAAACATGGTCTAATTTTATGCATAGGCTATATATATTACAGTATCTTTCAAGTAACTGGCAACCTTACACATCCTCCCTACTGTCTAATCCCTCTCTCGCTTGTCCTTCCCTCCTTTCTTACCGTTTATCTTTTCTTTCTCATATTTTTAACATTCTCATTCGTTCTTAAACAGTTTTAATGACATAGGCCTTTCTCCCCTATCACTTATAGTCCAATTATATGATTCGAAAAACTGCGGCTGAGATTATGTTGTTGATCGTATTTTGGTTCTCAATATGTAGAGGTTGATTGATTGATTGATATTAGGCGCCGCAACAGCGAGGTCATATAGCGCCAGAAAACTTTGATAGAGAGGCGAGACAGCAAGCAGGAAGGAAATAGAAAGAAAAGTGGGATAGTTGAAGAACTAAAAGCTAGTGGCTGGGGCCGAAGGGGCGCCAAAACCCTTAAAGTATTGTCCACATCACTAATGCAGGCAAAAAAAAGCAGATGGAATGGGAGAAGGTGATAAATAGGGTGGACTACAAGCACGAGGGATTTGATTGATATTAGGTGGCGCAACAGCGAGGTCAAATAGCACCAGGAAAAGGTGATAGAGAGGTGTGACAGCAAGCAAGAAGGAAATAGGAAGATAGGAGGGACAGTTGAAGAAATGTAAGCTAGTGGCTGGGGCCGAAGGGGCGCCAAAACCTTTAAAGTATTGCCCACATCATTACAGGCATTATATTATACCTCCATGGTGTGGACCATTGATCTGTCCGGAGCTGTACTACCAATAAACTGTATTGTGTATCCTAGAGTCTGTTCACCCTGGGTAGCAACGCAAGGCAAACCTTGTCGTTTCATTATTATTATTATTATTATTGTTATTATTATAGAGAGCCTGTCTACCTCTAGTAAGACTGTTGAATTTAAATCAAGAGTTATTGGACACTCAAATAGTACAGTGCCGTTGATAAAATTTAACTGCAAAATGCAAACACACATCATCAAAACAAAGCAATGTTGCCAACCATTAAGAATTTACCCAAGATTTAAATATTTGGACACAAATGGGGAAATAGGAAAAATATGTTATCCCTGATGCTCCTTTTTTTTTTTAATGTTACTTGTTGTTGAATATTCTATGCCCCGCTCCACCAGCAGATGGTGCTCTGCAGGGCTTCTCTCAATATTATTAAACACTATAATCACTTGTAATACTCATATCATCCGTGTCGTAACACTCAGCCAACAGATGTGTTTTCAGTCTTTTCTTAAAAATCATGCAATTTTCACTACTGCGGACAATTAATGGCAATCCATTATTAAAGAGCCTTGGTGCACACCTTTCAAACGCTCTGAAACCCATTGTCAGATTACTCCTTGGCTAACTACTCCTTATTGGGGATATATCCGAAAAAGAAAAAAAATATGGGGAATTCTGTGAAATTTTTGCTTCGTGGGGCTTGATGGTATTGTTGAGTTGACGGGTTGGCAACACTGACTTTTCATTCACTCTTCTTCTTCAGCTGCTGCCTGCCAGAACCTTCATAATAATAATAATAATAATTTCATATGGTAGGTGTTTGTTTTCTTGTGTTGTTTGTTGTTGTTGTTTGTAACCATTAATTAAGGGGGTGCAGGAGTAGGGGGACACAGGCTTTAGGGGGGTGCTGGAATAGGGGTACAGAGGCTTGGGGTGGGTAGAAAGCCTGTTGTCCCCTATTTCCGCACCCCCTTAAACACCCGCCCCCTCCCAAGCCAGTCCCCTTACTCCCGCACCCCCTTAACTTGTTTACTTGTTTAAGGGGGTGCGGGAATTGGGGGGGAGGGGTTTAGGGAGGTGCGGGAATAAGGGACAGGCTTTCTACCCACCCCAAGCCTGTCCCCCTATTCCCGCACCCCACCGACCCCCCCCCCCAAGCCTGTCCACCTATTCCCGCACCCCCTTTAGTTAGATAATCCATGGTTTTAAGATATAGGAATGTTTGGTAAATATTGAATGAATTACCGTTATTGCGTACGTTTTTTCTACCTTCATTACCCACTTATTTAGACCTTTCTAAGACTATTTTCGGTACCCTATTTTCTTCTATGGCATTTCCTCCGCAAATGCCCCATTTCCAAGACTATTTTCGGTACCCTATTTTCTTCTATGGCATTTCCTCCGCAAATGCCCCATTTCCAAGATAGGGCATTTTGAAATTAGCCTGACCTGACCTAACCTAACCTAACCTAACCTAACCTAACCTAACCTAACCTAACCTAGACCGCATCAGACTACAGGGACCTAACCTGGGTAAACTACCGGGAAATAATCGTGATAAAGTACAATAAATGACAGGGGTAAAATGCTGGGACCCACCCGGATCTGGCAACACTGCTACAAAACGGTAATTCTTTCCATAAATACCGAATGTTTTTATCATTTGTTTAAATTGGATGGTTTAGGATAAGATATTAGTAAGGGTTAATTATCCAGGATATTGTCGTTTTCTATTACGATGTTTCTACTTTAACTACTGGGACCTAACCTGGGCAAACTACCGGGACCTGACCTAACCTAACCTTAACTACCGGGACCTAACCTAACTTAACTTTAACTACCGGAACCTAACCTAACCTGGGCAAACTACCGGGACCTGACCTAACCTAACCTAACCTAACCTAACCTAACCTGGGCAAACTACCGGGACCTAACCTAACCTAACCTAACCTAACCTAACCTAACCTAACCTAACCTAACCTAACCTAACCTAACCTAACCTAACCTGGGCAAACTACCGGGACCTAACCTGGGCAAACTACCGGGACCTAACCTGGGCAAACTACCGGGACCTAACCTGGGCAAACTACCGGGACCTAACCTGGGCAAACGACCGGGACCTAACCTGGGCAAACGACCGGGACCTAACCTGGGCAAACGACCGGGACCTAACCTGGGCAAACGACCGGGACCTAACCTGGGCAAACGACCGGGACCTAACCTGGGCAAACGACCGGGACCTAACCTGGACAAACTACCGGGAAATAACAGTGGTAAAGTACAGGAAATGACCGGGGCAAAATACTGGGACCTAGCTGGATCTGGCAACATTGCTACAAAATGGCAATTCTTTCAATAAATGCCCTAATTTATAACATTCGAAGATGGCAATAGTCTAGATAAATACCAGGAATGTTTAGTCTGAATTAGATGGTTAATTAAGGGGGTGCGGGAGTAGGGGACAGACTTGGGGGGGCTGCGGGAGTAGGGGACAGGCTTTGGGGGGGTACGGGAATAGGGGGATAGGCTTGGGGGGGGTAGAAAGCCTGTCCCCTATTCCCACACCTTCCTAACCCTCCCCCCCCAGCCTGTCCCCATACCACCACACCCACCTAACCCCCCCCCCCAAGCCTGTCCCCCTATTCCCACACCCCCTTAACCCTATCAGCGCTGTCTCAGGCGGCAATCGTTGCTTTACGACTCTAGGGCTGTGGACAGTACACTGAACAATAGTTTTGAAACACGAAAGGTTTTGGTCCGACAGAATGTAAACAATGCCCCGGGACAGCGACAGTGTTATAACACTTGCCGCTTGCCAAGGTGTAGCCTAGTCTGCTCATTATACTACAAATGATTCCTTGTACTTACTTTATATTTATATTTTTATTAAATATCTGGTAAATAACAGTAATTCTTTTTAATAAAAATATGGTAATGAGAAGAAATGGTGAATGTCGCTGCTACTTATACCCTATTTACTTATATGTGTAGCCTAATATGTATATTCGTCGTGTATTGAAGCCTAATGTTGTACAGCCCTATTTTTTGTTATTGTGTTCTTTTTAACACTTTTATAAATGTGTAGCTATATTCACAATATTAATTATAAATATATAATCAGCACTGCAGGACACTGTGACAGACATTATAAAAATAAATGGCTAAATATACTGGAATAAATTTGCCGTGGAATGCGTTGGTCAAGCATTTTTATATTTGTCTACTAAATAATCTGATTGATACAACTAGCCTTCTGATAGTTCCGAGAATATAAATGACAAAGATAACTACGATAAGTATCTCATTTTATCGAGTTATTTGTGCACACTAGGGCCAGAGAATAAATATTACAATAAAATCTCACCTCCGAGCCTCTTCAGTCGGTCCCTGCTATTGGTGTATGTATGTACACACGCACACACATCGTAACAAAATATGCTCAAAATGAGAATTATGAGGGAATATTAGTTTGGTATTCAATTACTGGGAATTGTAATCGATTTATGAGACTTTATATCATTATCACAGTGACACCGCCAGTCACACAGTAAGCTGAAGCTACAAATACCTCATTTATGTAGTTCATAATTATTCATTAATATTGTCAAAATACAGGTTGGCATTAACTTCACACAAAATGGTTTGTTGATTTATTTATTTGTTTGCATAGCGTATGACACATGCATTGCAGGCTTATTAAATTTGTCAGTAGAGAGAAAAAAACAACACAATCTTATCATATAGGTTAGGTTTGGGGAAGTGTATTGTCCTCCAGTAAAGTTGTACCACTTATTACTTTAGAAAAATAGTTTAATTATATATATTTTTTCAGTTATTTTTAAGAATTGTGCATTTGTATGAACACATTACAATACAACATAAAGATACAATTATAGTATAATATATGAGAATTGACTAGGTAAGCCTAAGTCAGTCAGGAAGAAACAGATATGAAGGTGCAATAATAAAACAATAGAACAGGCATGATGTAGGACAGGAAGGATATAATTAACACTAAAATATAAGGTGATATACATAAATAAACAGCAGACTTCATAACTACTCTTCGAATTTGAGAATGATTTTGCTATTCAGCTTCCTTTATATAAATTGTCAGAAGAGAAAAAATCACTACCGGTACCATACTGTGCTACAGTATAATTATTATGTAGTGCAGTAATACAGAATGTACAGTTGCCAAAAGAAGAATTGCGACAAATGTTAATGGAACTTTAACCATAGTAATATCCACAACTATTTGTAGGGACTATAAGCATGTATAACAGAAGGAAATATACATATCCTTCTGTAATACATACTTATGATCCCTACAAACAACTATGGACATTAATATATTTAATGTTCTATCAAGAGTTGTCGCAATTCCTCTTTTGGCAACTGTACATAATTCTTGCAGGATTACTGTCATTGGCTGTAAAGAAATTTTTATATTATCATAATAATGGTGTTCTGTTGTTGCTTGGAAAAATAGTTTGGAGGATTCAGTTGCTCCAGATTTACCAACACAGAATTTCTCCCTTAACCCTATCAAATGCAACTCACAGGGCGATCGTTGCTTTGCGACCCTAGGTCTGTGGACAGTTTACTGAACGATAGTTTTGAAACACGAAAGGTTTTGGTCCGACAAAATGTAAACAATGCCCCGGGCATGGAGGTAGTATAGGTGGATGCGCAAGTAGGACGTGATTTGTGAAGCCACCAATCTGTCATTTCCGGCGCCTTCAAGATGGCTCATACCTTTGTATGTCAGGTCAAAAGTCAGGTCAGAAGTCCACTTTTACTGAAACATATCTTTGTGTCCGCCATATTGAAGGCGCCGAAAATGACAGTTCGGCAGCTTCACTTTACTCCCCTGGATTACTACCTCCATGGCCCCGGGACTGTCGCTTGCCAAGGTGTAGCCTAGTCTGCTCATTATACTACAAATGATTCCTTGTACTTGCTTTATATTTATATTTTTATTAAATATCTGGTAAATAACAGTAATTCTTTTTAATAAAAATATGGTAATGAGAAGAAATGGTGAATGTCGCTGCTACTTATACCCTATTTACTTGTTATATGTGTAGCCTAATATGCATATTCGTCGTGTATTGAAGCCTATTGTTGTACAGCCCTATTTTTTTTATATTGTGTTCCTTTTAACACTTTTATAAATACGTAGCTATATTCACAATATTAATTATAAGTATATAATCAACACTGGAGGACACTGTGATGGACGTTATAAAAATAACTGGCTAAATATGCTGTATTAAATTTGCCCATCCTAGCTTGCTCTTCGCTCATTGGTCAGTTTCGCCGCTCTCTTCCCTTTACGGTGACAAAAACATTGCATTTCTCCGCGGTACAATTTGTTATTTTTTTCTTGATGCCTCACTTATTTCGCGTAATATATACTTGGCACTTTAGTAACCTGACAGAATAATGATAGATGATTACTTTTATCGTGAAAAAAATATCCATAGCATTAAAAATAAACGATAAAATACGAGTTGAAGTGAAACCAGCAGCTAAAAATGTTTATACCACTTTTTTCATATGGCAATATTTATTTACAATTATAACGCTACCATGGCTGAAAATGGGTGGATGATGTAGAGAAAATCCTCCTGCATGTCATGGTGGTATAAGATTGTAGATAAGACAGAAATAATTGCAGGGAACGTAATTTTAATGTGAAGATGTCACTTGACGCTCCAAGGTGGACCCAGTGTTGCCAGGTACAGGGAAATTTATCTGTTTTAGGGAATTTTGGAGTCCACACAGGGAAATAATATACAGTTCGTTCGCGAGTAAACAGGGAAATTTCTACCAGATGAAATACCAATAAGACCATCAATGTTCAAAAGTAAACTAAGAATAATTGAGGTAAAAAGGGAAATTCCGATGTTGAAGTGATAGAAATTTCATCAAGTTGACCTGGCAATACTGTCACAAGGCGACATTCACATGAGCGCGGGAAAACAACTGCACCCAGTGTTGCCTGGTCAGCTTATGTCATCTGACTGGTAATACTGTGTGGGGAATGGTGGCATTCATCATTCTAGGTAATATAGATTGTATAATTTCCCTCTACAATGTTCCACCTACTCTGATTCCTCACTAAATAAATGTTACCAGCTCAAATAGCATAAACATGATACGTGGTCGCGAATTTACGAGCTCGGGTGTACAGTATATATCGAATTTTAGTGAAGAATAATACAGCTAACCAAACACACCCTGACTCATTGATGTATGGAAGGTAACTGACGTTCTAATGACAAACTGGCAACTCATATAGCCACAAGTCACACCACTTCCCACACCGATTTAATCGCTGTCTCCGTTGTGTCACTTGTTATCGTGTTTTTCATCATATTTCGAAACAAAAAAATACCAAAATCGCTGTAATTTGATACTGAGCCGATTTCAACCCGGTTTTTTCGCTCAGAGTGATTATTGGTTATATTCTCTGAGTTTTGGTAGTACCAAATGTTTAATATTAGGCTTTTATAAGAAAACAGTCATCATTTATGCAAAAAGCCATTGGTGGTATCCAAAAGTCACCGTTCTGCATGAGATAGGGTTAAGGGGGTGCGGGAATAGTGGGACAGGCTTGCGGGGGGTTAGGGGGTTGCGGGAATAGGGCACAGGCTTGGGGTGCGGGAGTAGGGGACAGGCTTTGGGGGGAATATAGGGGGCAGGCTTGGGGGGGGTTAGGTGGGTGTGGGAATAGGGGACAGGCTTGGGGGGTGCAGGAGTAGGGGGACAGGCTTGGGGGGGGGGGGGGAGTTAGGTGGGTGCAGGAATAGGGGACAGGATTTCTGCCCACCCCAAGCCTGTCCCCCTATTCCCGCACCCCCCAGTCCCCCCCGAAGCCTGTCCCCTATTCCCGCAACCCCCTAACTCCCCCCATGATCTTGCTGTTGCGGTGCCTAATATCAATCAATCAATCAATCAATCCAGATTTACCAACACTATTACTACTATTCCCTTGGAGCAAATAGTTCCTCCAATATAGTCCAGGCAGGCAACAGAACACCATTATTTTCTTAGAGGCATACTTTGGAGGAATCAAGGCACTCCAATGTACAGTCTGCACCATAAGTTTGCTTCATTTCCACCTGTGTATGTATGTGTGAGCTATTGGGAGGAGGATGTCGTAATAGAATTTAAATGCAAAAAATATGTACTTTTCATATGGTAAATTACACATTATTTTATTATTATTATTATTATTATTATATAATATTATTATTATTATTATTATATATTATTATTATTATTATTATATATTATTATTATTATTATTATATATTACTATTATTATTATATATTACTATTATTATTGTTATAAGTGATTCCTCATAACTATTCAAAGCAGCAGAACACCATTGTTTTTCCTAATCTGGGCAAGACACTTTAATATACTAAACACGTATTATCCACTTTATACACACATTCATAATACTGTATAATCAATTTCCAGCCCCTAACTTTGTATCATAAAGTTTATTGTATGGTACAGCCACAATCAAATATCCACCAACACTTTCCTTCCATGGTACAAATAAATCGGTATCATATCAAAATATAATCATACAACAACACCTTACGTCAACTCAACCCCCTTAATTATTATTATTACGAGGTGCTGCAAAATCATACATGTGTTGTTCTTTATTACCAAGATATTTACTACGATGGAAGGAAAGTGTTGGTGGATATTATTATTATTATTATGAGGTGCTATAAAATCATACACGTGTTGTTCTTTATTACCAAGATATTTACTATGATGGAAGGAAAGTGTTGGTGGTGGATATTTGATTGTGGCTGTAGCTGTAGTACATTAGGAATAAGTTACAGATTTATTCAATTATTTATAGAATATCATCTATATTACATAACTCCTACTGTATTGTACACTATAGTTTGTTTATTTTACAGATGTGTTCTATTGAGAAGTGGGCGTGCAATGCCTTGGAGAAGCTGGGTATACACGATCCTGGTGTCATTGTACGGTACCTCCAGCCACTTGAGGACACGGCAGAAGTTGAGGAATATCTGGTGTCGTTCCTTGATGTCGGTCAAGAATCGCACCGCAAATTCATTGAAGAATTCTTGAAGAAAAAGGAGGGTGCCAAGTCAAATGTTGATTCTAGATTCTACCGTAAACCGGATCTGGAAGAAGACTTGGTAATGAAAGTCACTGACAAGAAAAAACAGAAAGGAGGAGTGAAGGAAAGTAATAATGGAACAAATATTAGTAAGACTTCCAAGGATGTTTATAATAATGGTGGTAGTACAGCTACTCCAACTTCAACATCAACATCATCAGGGAAGAGGAAGACAAAGTTTGTGAGCCTGTATTCAGATGAAGGACAGAACAGAGATGTGGTCCTCCTGAGCGGACGACACAAATGTGACTGTGAAGCAAGTAAACACAAACTGATCAACAACTGCCTCAAGTGTGGACGTATTGTGTGTGAACAGGAAGGGTCGGGACCGTGTCAGTTCTGTGGTAGCCTTGTAGTGTCAAAGGAGGAGAGGGAGTTGCTGAACAAAGGTACACGTAAATCAGAAGCCCTTCAAAAGAAACTCCTCAGCGAGAAAAAAGTTCTGGTTGCCAAGGCGAAAGCAGCTGATAAGGCACCACAGAGTAAGGAAGAAGCATTACTGAAAGCCATTGAACACAAGAACAGGCTTTTGGAGTTTGACCGTACCAGTGAAAAAAGAACCAAGGTGTACGACGACGAGAATGATTACTTCAGCACCAACTCAAAGTGGATAAGTCACGACGACAAGATGAAGTTAATACAACGAGAGGAAGAACTCAGAAAAAGGAGATTCGAACGACGCAACCAAAAAATCACCATAGACTTATTCGGCCGCAAGATCGTAGCCGAGGAAGAGACGGCGGGAGTTTACGACCCAGACGACCCATTTGTCAAGGAGATACTGGAAGGTAAAACGAGTGACATATTCTCAGCACCAGATAGATTGGAGAGCGGACCGAAAGTGGAGGTGAGCAGACCACAATACACCGACACTGGCATTGTTACAGACAACAACAACACAAACACACACAGCAGTAATAATAAATTCAGCGGCATGAACATAAGACTGAGGGTCCAGGATCGGGAACTACAGGAGATGACCGACGAGGGTGTGTGTCTGAGTATGCATCAACCCTGGGCTTCACTCCTTGTAGCAGGTATCAAGATGCACGAAGGTCGGTCCTGGTACTCGGCTCACAGGGGTAGAATGTGGATAGCAGCAGCAGCAAAGGTACCAACACCAGAGGAGGTAAAACAACTCGAACATCAATACCAACTTCTTTATAATAAGACTAGAAAGAGCCTTGCCTTCCCCCCACACTATCCTACCAGTTGTCTGTTAGGCTGTGTGGATGTGGTTGACGTTCTCCCACAAGAGGAATATAGGGACAGATATCCTGATGGTGAGAGTGATTGTCCTTATGTATTCATCTGTGAGAATCCACAAGAGATGATCCTAAAGTTTCCAATCAAAGGTCAACACAAGATATACAAACTTGATCCGAAAATTCATCAAGCTGCCAAAAAGTCAATTAGATCAAGAGAAGAATAGATTAGTACAATACCGTACTTGATCTTGAAAGAAAATAGAATACTGGTACTGTATAATGTATTTATATATGGTGTTATTTTGCAGTTTATTCCTTTAAGGGGGTGCGGGAATAGGGGACAGGCTTGGGGGGTGCGGGAATAGGGGGACAGGCTTGGGGGTGTGTGTGTAGAAAGCCTGTCCCCTATTCCCGCATCCCCCTAACCCCCCCCAAGCCTGTCTCCCCTACTCCCGCACCCCCCTAATCCCCCCCAAGCCTGTCCCCCTATTCCCGCACCCCCTTAAGGTCATTTCTATAATTTGATATTGAGAAAAGTTTTGTATTCTTTGCTACAAGCCAAATTGAATAGTTTTTTTTTTTTTTTTATATATATAAAAAATTCAGATTATTTTCTAAATTTATATATTTTGTTACTTTGCAGTTTATTCATTTAAGGTCATTTCTATAATTTGATATAAGAAAAGTTTTGTATTCTTTGCTACAAGCCAATTGAATTGTTTTTTTTATTTTTTATCATATCAAAAATTCAGATTATCTTCTAAATAACATGAACTTTGATACATGTATTTTATAACTATAGTGTTTATTTGTTGTAGGTACAGTTATTTCACTATCTAAATATGATAATGTTTAATTAATTTGTCTTGCATTGCATTACATTTACCAAAACAAAATAAAGTAATCAATGAGGGAGCCGATATAATTTAATTTAACCAGCTTAAAAATTATGTAGTGTAAAATTATGTAGTTAAAATTATGCAGCTCAGGAAATCTTTGTTATACATCACCTTCACATAGTATACATATTTATATTTGTGTATTAGGTTCAAGGTGGTGGTAATACACTTTGGGTACAGCCACAATCAAATAACCACCAACACTTTCCTTCCATCGTGTAAATAAATCATTATCATACCAACATATAATCATACAACAACATCTTACGTCAACTCAACCCAATCAATTATTATTATTATGAGGTGCTGCAAAATCATACACGTGTTGTTCTTTATTGCCAAGATATTTTCTACGATGGAAGGAAAATGCCAAACAGACAAATCAAACCAAAAATGTATTCTTTTTGGTAGATGTAACTTGGATAGTGCCTTGCCTAACCTTATTGAACTATACATAAATATTACATAAATATTACATAAATATTAATATTTGGATAATCTCACCATTTCTCAACAACCCCTACCAGATTTGGCACCGAGTTCTGTGTGCATCCCAGAATAATAATGTACAATATAAACAAGGAAAACCCATTAAACGGAAAGTTCAGTCTTGGTAAATCTGGAGCAACTGATTCCTCCAAACTATTCCAAACTATTTTTGTTAATCTGATCCAGTTTCCTGGCATACATTGGAGGAATCAAGACGCTCTATTAAACCAAAAGTAGACCATCCCCTTGAGGACCCTGTGATCGTGTATGATAATCGGAGACTTCTGATTCCTCCTGACCATGCCACGAAACAAACAAGCTCCTTCCATATAGGTGTGTGTGTTTTGTGGCAATATTTGAAGGACTTGTTTACCTCTAATTTTCTGACTACATCACAGGGTCCCTTAAATTTCATCTGAGACATGTCAAATAACAGGAATGAGTGGGACTTCAGACATGAGCATATTGGAGTTATGACTTGACATGATATAACAACAGGAAATGAACGGTGTTGAAGTACAGCCACAATCAAATATCCACCAACACTTTCCTTCCATCGTAGTAAATATCTTGGTAATAAAGAACAACACGTGTATGATATTGCAGCACCTCATAATAATAATAATAATAATAATATCCACCAACACTTTCCTTCCATCGTAGTAAATATCTTGGTAATAAAGAACAACACATGTATGATTTTGCAGCACCTCATAATAATAATAATTGAGGGGGTTAAGTTGACATAAGGTGGTGTTGTATGATTATATTTTGATATGATACTGATTTATTTGTACCATGGAAGGAAAGTGTTGGTGGTTATTTGATTGTGGCTGTACCTTTGGGAAGCTAAATTATAAATACAAAATAAATACAAATAATGATGCTATAAATTCCTGTGTAGGTTAAATTAATTATTAGGGAAGGAGACGAATTAATGGAAACTTTAATTATTGGCTTTGCACTGTACTGTATATATTTTAAGTTTGCTATGAATCCGTGGGCCATATGCAAGGACATTTGTGGTGTATACAATGGTGTGGCACTGGTACGACGGCTATGGGGCCATCGTACAGTATACACCATAAATGTTGTATAATTAAAGAGGGTTTATTGTATAGCCAGATTCATTACAAACAACTAGTGCAATTCTAAACACACACAACAGTTGCATTCAATATCAATCGAGGGATTATTGTATGGCTTTGCATTATTCATAGGGTTGATTCCACAGTGGTTGGTATAGTGGTTTGTAAGCATGCAAACGAAAGAATCTTAGCCGTATAAATGACTTATAGGTGAATTATTTAATGAATTTGCTGAATAAACTATACAGTGATGATTATTATTATTAGTATTATTAAATGACATGGGTGAATTATTTAATGAATTTGGTGAGTAAACTATACAGTGATCATCATTATTATTATTATTATTATTATTATTATTATTATTATTATTATTATCTAACTGTTTGATAGATTTTGTGAATGTGAATACTCAGCTTTTGGAAAGTAATGAAGCCTTACAAGTGTGGTTGGTTGGGAAGCTAACAAACCAATACCACTGTGGAATCAACCCTAAAATAATTGATGAAGCCTTACAAGACAGTGTGGTTGGTTGGGAAGCTAACAAACCAATACCACTGTGGAATCAACCCTAAAATAATTAATGAAGCCTTACAAGACAGTGTGGTTGGTTGGGAAGCTAACAAACAAATACCACTGTGGAATCGACCCATAGTGCAGGCTACATATATCAACGATGCAATAAGTGTTGTGTTGTTATGTCTCGACAACACCTGACCAGTCTGACTTTACTGTCGCAATGAGAAAAACTCCATCAATATGCAAGAAGTTAAGAGTTTAGGTTAGGTTAGGTTAGGTTAATATCATAATTATCTAATATTATCTATTATTATTCAACTGTGTGGGTAAGGGGGTGCGGGAATAGGGGGCTGTACAGGCTTGGGGGGGATTAGGGGTGTGTGGGAATAGGGGGCTGTACAGGCTTGGGGGGGATTAGGGGGACAGCCTTGGGGGGGAGTAGGAGGACAGGCTTGGGGGGGAGTAGGAGGACAAGCTTGGGGGGGATTAGGGGGGTGTGGGAATAGGGGGCTGTACAGGCTTGGGGGGGATTAGGGGGGTGCAGGAATAAGGGACAGGTTTTCTACCCCCTTCAATTAAGCCTGTCCCCCTATTCCCGCACTCCCCAAACCCCCGCACCCCCCTAAACCCCCCCAAGCCTGTCCCCATATTCCCGCACCCCCCCCACCCCCAGTTGTGTTGGTAAATCTGGAGCAACTGAATCCTCCAAACTATTCCAGACAACAACAGAACACCATTATTTTTGCTCTTCTGGTTCTGTTTCCTAGCATATATACTTTGGAGGAATCAAGGCACTTCAATGTACCTAGACACAGTAAATAAAAGCATTAATAAGTATCTAGATGTGCTTGGAATACCTAGAGACATTAAATAGATGCACTAATAATTTAATAAGTATCTAGGTGTGCTTGGAATACCTAGAGACATTAAATAGATGCACTAATTTGTATCTATAGGTGTGCTTTGAATACCTAGAGAGACAGTTAATAGATGCACTAATAATTTAATAAGTATCTAGGTGTGCTTGGAATACCTAGAGAGACAGTTAATAGATGCACTAATAATTATCCCTCTCATTATTTCTTTGGTATTATATACTGTACCAATGCTAACTTAATTAACCCATGGAAAGCTGTACGTGTTGGTGTCATGCACAAGAAAAATTAAAAATAAATAAAAAGTATATAAATTGCTATTATAATTTCCCATAATTTTTTTTTATGAAACATTACAGTAGATGTTATATTGCTTATAATTTTATATATAGATCTATTATTCTGTTTAAATATGAAATGAATTATTCGTAGTAGTAGTAGTTGTTGTTGTTGTTGTTGTTGTTGTATATGTAATGATAATAGTAGTAGTAGTAGTTGTTGTAGTATATGTAATGATAATAGTAGTAGTAGTAGTAGTAGTTGTTGTTGTTGTTGTTGTTGTTGTATTTGTAATGATAGTAGTAGTAGTAGTAGTTGTTGTAGTATATGTAATGATAGTAGTAGTAGTAGTAGTAGTAGTTGTTGTTGTTGTAGTATATGTAATGATAGTAGTAGTAGTAGTTGTTGTATATGTAATGATAGTAGTAGTAGTAGTAGTAGTAGTAGTAGTAGTAGTTGTTGTTGTTGTTGTTGTTGTATTTGTAATGATAGTAGTAGTAGTAGTAGTAAGCTATAAATTATGTATGCTATAATAGTAGTAGTAGTAGTAGTAGTAGTAAACTATTAAAAAAAAATAAAAAAAATCGAGAAAGTGTGTGTGTGTGTGTGTGTGTGTTGGCTGGTAAACTTAAGGGAGTGCGGGAGTAGGGGACAGGCTGGGGGGGGGGGGTGCGGGAATAAGGGGACAGACTTGGGGGTGGGTAGGAAGCCTGTAGTCCCATATTCCCGCAACCCCATACCCCCCCTCCCAAGCCTGTCCCCCTACTCCCGCACCCCCCCCCCTATTCCCGCACCCCCTTAAATTAACCACATGATTATTATTACGTCATTACCTCCCAGGACATAATCAGGGTTGTCAAGTCTCATATATTGACGCAAGTTTGGGCTATAATTATACTAGGTTCAAAATAATTTATATTCCACTGGGTTCTATTCATGGGGTCGATTCCACAGTGGTGTTTGTTTGTTAGCTTCCCAACCAACCACACTTGTAAGGCTTCATTATTTTAGGGTCGATTCCACAGTGGTATTTGTTTGTTAGCTTCCCAACCAACCACACTTGTAAGGCTTCATTATTTTCCAAAAGCTGAGTACCCACATTCACAAAATCTATCCAACATTTGGGTAATAATGATCACTGCATAGTTTACTCACCAAATTCATTAAATAATTCAGCCATAAGTCATTTAAACTGTTAACATTCTTTCGTTTGCGTGCTTACAAACCACAACGAACCACTGTGGAATCGACATATGGAGGTATACTATATTATACCTACATGGTTCTATCCTTCATTGGAAAGGACGGAAACACACACAAAAAAAATGTATATCATGTGAAGAAGATGATGAAACATTAGTAGAGCACTTTGTTTTATTATTTTGCAGAGAATATAATTATGGATATCCGGAATGATGAACTACAACAATCACAATGGAAATATAGTGCCTTCAACAAGGAACTAGTCGCTATCTATGACTCAGTCGAGCACTTCCGGAACTTCTTGGAAGGGAGGAGTTTTTACATCAGAACAGACCACAAGCCACACAACTGCGATGAAACAACCAGGGACAAACTGGTCCCCTAGGGTATCACGTCACCTTGCATTTATCTCAGAATTTACCACGGACATCAGGCACGTCAAAGGTGAGGATAACGCCGCTGCTAACGCCCTTTCCAGGGCACCCCCTGTTATTCCATGTATAACCTCAATCCAACAGATGCCGCTCCTAGATTTCTCAGCCATTGCAGCAGTGCAGGCGTCAGACGAGCACCTCAACCAACTCCTTAACGGCGACACAGGCCTGCAGCTAGAGCATATACCGGCACCAGACGGCATCACGAAACTCTGGTGTGACACTTCGTGCGGTACACCTCGGCCGTATATCCCCGCTCCCTTCAGGTACAAAGTATTTAACCACTTTCACTCTTTGAACCACCCAGGTGTTGCAGGTACTCTCCGCCTCATCAGCCACAGAGCTGTATGGACTGGTAGGAGAAAACAGATTAAGGAGTGGGTATCAGCGTGTGTGCCATGCCAGAGAGCGAAGGTGGGGCGCCACACCTGCCCTCCCCTACACGATTTCCCCTTACTCACCAGCAGGTTCCACACAGTTCATATCGATATCGTCGGGCCACTCCCACCATCAAGGGGTTTTCGTTACCTCCTCACCTGCGTGGATCGTACTACATGTTGGTGCACCACGACGCCCATGGCAGACATCACAGCAGAAGGTACTGCCCGCCAATTCCTCAACACTTGTGTCGTGTTTTTGTTGTCCAAGCGTCGGCTTGGGGTGCCAAGCGGGCTTGGAGCAAGCACTATCTGACAACAAAAACAGACCAGATATGTGGAGCCGAACAACTGGCTTGCCAAAGGTGCCGAACCAAAATAATAGCCGAAAAATGATCATTTGACGGAAATGTGATATCATAGGAAAGCAATAAAAGGGTTAATATTAGGAATACACTTTGGCAAGATTTAAAATAACCACAGAGAAGGCCAACTGATCTCAAAATAAAATCATCACAATTATAATATAGGTACCCAACCTTATATCTCGAGTTTAGGTGGAGGGAAAAAAAAAAAAAAAAATTGGACACTTAATTATTAATGAAAACTTGATGGCTATTATACCAATCCTCACATGTTGAAATTTCACCAAAATTGCATGGTTAGGTATATGTTAAGCAAAGAATAATTTAACTGAGTAACCACATTTTTCTTTAATAATAAATATTATTTACATTAAGACCTCTGCAGCAGTGTAAGCACAGGTAGAAAATTGTAAGTAGGCTACTGGTAAAAAATTGCAAGTTTGATTACTTATAAATAATCCTTTAAATTTTGTCTTCCATAATAATATGTACAAAAATTATCCAAGCAGCCTATACCTCCTTAAATAATACTACAACATCTTATTACATCATTATTTTTGTTTATTTGGCACTGATTGCAAGTTACATGCACTAATTAAGCCAATTTCAATTATCTGTGGGCCATATTGTTGTTGTCAGGTGACTACCAAGCGGCACCAACACTGCTCCCCAGCAGGGTTGCTGCTTTGGATACGAAGACGGCTTGCTTTTAACGGCTACCGCTTGGCACGGCTTCGTATCCAAGCGGCCGACAAAAACAGTACAGGGCAAGCTCGCTTGGTGAAAACCAAGTGAGCTTCGTGTCGCTTGGACAACAAAAACACGACATTGAGTTGCCAACTTCGGACTGCCAGCTGTCATCGTAACGGACCAGGGCACGCATTTCGATACCAGAAGACAGAGGACTATGGCGTACCACCCCAGCAGCAACGGGATGGTTGAACGCCTGCACAGAAGATTGAAGGATGCGTTTCGCGCCTTGCAACCAGACCAATGGTCAGACGCCCTTCCTCTTATCCTCCTGACCATACGTACCACAGTTAAGGAGGATCTACACCACTCACCAGCTGAACTCGTTTTTGGAGAAGATCTCCGCCTACCCGGACAGGTCACATCTCCAAGCATGGACACCGCCAACCTCTCCTTCCTCCCAGACTTGAAGGCAGCCATCTCCAGTGCTCGTCCGACGCATACGAGGAAATCCAACTCGAGAACTTCCTACACACCGTTATCTCCAGGACGGACGCTACAGTCACAATTCAGGTATCAGGAAAATTTTACATCACGTCCTAGGAGTGGGTCAAGCCGGCGGTCACCACTACACCCACACACCATACACCACCGGTACCTGCCAAACCACCCACCTCATCCACAATATTCCCTCACTACAGACCACCACTCCTACCCACCCCACAACTCCATCACACATTCACGCCACAACCCACTAATCCTCCTACCGCTACAACACAGCCTCCATCACCACCGTCATCCCTACCCCGCTCTCTCTCGCCATCACCCATCCCTACCACACCCACCACAAACACCACCCTCACCCCATCCTCCCCCCGCCCCACACAGCCCCCAGCATACCCCGACCCGTCCCTCTCCCTCAACACCTACACCGCACACCCATCCCAGACTTCCTTCTCCTATGCCACCCCTACCTATCCCTCTTCCACCCTCTCCTACGACCCACCTCCCCTCTACTCAATCCTTCCCGCCTACCCCTACTCCCAACTCCACCAACCCCCCACCCAAATCCTTCACAACACCGTTAATCCCTTCATATCTTCTCCAGGACAGTATTCCCACCACCAGCCACGCCCCCTCGTGTCTCATCCATCACCACTCGCTGCCACACCTCCTCCTCGGGAACACCTGAAGGACGACGAGCCTTCCTTGCCACCCGAGGGTTTCACGTCACGTGCTGGGCGTACCATACAGCGACCAGCAAAATATTTATCCATGCTACACAACGCAAATACACACCCACACCACACGCAACCAAGTACACACACTGCATACTATTAATTCAATATGTTTCTTTCTTACACCTTACACACTACTCGCACACTCTTGTACTACACTTATTTATTAATGTATTTTTATTAAGTATATTTTGTTATATGCTTGCTCCCTCTCCCCTTCCTCCATTTCTGGGGGGAAGGGGGGTAATGTAGCCACTCTATGTACCACACATATTTGGCCACTCCTGTAGTGCCAGGTATACCACTCCTATATCCCTGGTCTATTCTTAGCCAGACGGGTACACTAATCCCCGACCCAGACAGACCTAAGCCGCCCTTGGGACCACGCCTTCCTTCAGCCAAGCCGCTTCATGCCTTCTGGGGACACCAGCTGCAGTCTCCCTTTACCGCACCAGACTGACTCATTCATGGGAATATCTACCTGCCCCACGCTCGTAGGTGGTCACATGGTAATGCCTCATCCAGGACCCGGACTGGACCATATATAAGGGCCCAGGCCTCCTGGGTCAACCACTCAATCATGCTCGAGCACTGAAAAGAGAAGGTCCTGCCTGCCGTCACCCTGTCTGCCACCACACTACCTAGCTGCCCCAAGTCTAACAGTGTTCCCGTCTTAATCACACGGCCATCCTCCTACCTCCAGCCAACTCTCCTGCAGCAACTACGGCTCACCTACGACATGGCACGGCACGCCAGCATACTACCATATTCTGTGTGACCCTCATGTACTACCAATAAACTGTATTGTGTATTCTGGAGTCTGTTCACCCCGGGTAATGACGCAAGGCCTTCCTTGACGTTATAAGTTCAACTTATGTGTTACCATGTTTTAAAAATATGCATTTTTAAAACGGTTATGAAAGACGACTTTCAGCCACATAAGTTCAACTTATATGTTACCAGAATGCGGGACGTGGACCCAAGTCGTCATGCATCACACCAACCACTTTCCACAACCTCCACCCTTTGGAAAGTGGAAAAATTACATTACAATGTTTTCTTGAACCTCAGTGACATCACCAGCTCATACTGCACATTTGTTTAATATTTGAATTTAAGCAAAGGCATATTACTATTTAAGAATAAAAGTTTCTCTACTTTATCTGCATTAAGGCGCTTACATTTTTCATCATAGATTATTCCAACCCCACTGAATAATTACTAACTGGGGACGCTAGTTGGTGGAAAACACAAATAAGTGTGTGCCACTTTCACTAAATTTGGGTAGTCACTCCTGTTCTGACTCCACCACTTCAGAGTGTCTTCACTTGTTCCAACAATTCTCTTTTCTTTATGGTATTTCTTTACTTCTTCCACTGAAATTGCAGTATGTGGCTCATCATTTTCATCACTGCTTGATGATGTGAGCAATTGACTCATTGCCTCTGATACTGTTGCACTTGTAGGCCTACTTGGTGTTGGTGTACAGCTGGTAGGCTGGCTACCTTTCAGTCGTGTTTTTGTTGGTTCAGTAACTTCAGTTTCATCACACAGGGCAACAATTGCTGCTTGCACTTGGTCAGTGATTAAAGAAGAGAAAAGTTTACCTTTATATCTAAGATCAAGATAAGTTGCAATCCTATATATGTTCATCTCGTCAAGGCCAGCAAATCTTTTGTCAAGATTAGCCCTCATGGTTCATTTCATAACGTTTATTACATTAATTAGTAGTTTCCTCTTCATCTTTATCATTAAGCTTTCGATATGTCTAACACAACAGTAAAAGTTTCACCGAAATTCCGAATAGAGGATGACCATGAATCAGAAAGGAGGGAAAGAAAATCGCCAGTAGAGCGTCTCTGACGGAAACCATACTGACGACCAGAAAGAAGGTCGTGACGAGTAAGGTGTTTTTGGAGTTAAGAATAGATTCGAATACTTTAGATAAACAAGGGATCAGAGCAATGGGGAAATAGTTGGAGGGTTGGGAGCGGTCTCCTTTCTTCAGAACAGGTTGGATCAGAGCAAACCTCCAGCAAGAAGGAAAAGTGTTAGATGACAGACAAAGATGGAACAATTTTCCTAGGCAGGATGTCAGAACGGAAGCACAGTTCTTGAGAACAACAGGAGGAATCCCATCAGGCCCGTACGCCCTCTGAGTTTCAAGGCCAGAGAGGGCAGAGAAAACTTCCTTTGAAGAGATTCTGATGACAGGTATAAGTAAGTCAGAGGGGGACGGAGATGGAGGAACAGAGCTGGAGTCATCCAGAGTGGAGTTGGAGGCAAAAGTATGAGGGATGAGTTCAGCTTTATCAGGTGAAGAGATGATAAAATTTCCATCAGGAAGGATGAGAGGAGGGAAAGTGGAAGAAGTAAAGTTACTGGAGAGAATTTTGGCAAGATGCCAGAAAGAATGGGAGGAAGAAGAGTTGGAAAGATCATTGCACATGGCATGGATGAAGGATATTTTGGCTAGATGGAGAATGGATTTGGCACATTTCCGGGCAGACGTATACAGAGCACGAGATTCATGAGTTTGAAGGTGTCGGTACTGTCTGAAAGGTTCCTCCTTGTTGTGGACAGCAGTAGAACAAGTGTGATTAAATCAAGAGTTTCGTGATTTAGTAAGAGGGAAAGAATATGGAATGTATGCCTCCATGCCTGAGTGGATCACCTCTGTGATGCGTGCAGAACTCTCAGAGGGACCCCAGCCACGGAAACAAACGTAATTCCATAGGAAATCTTGAAAGTACAGCCTCAGATCATCCCAGTTGGTGGCGCTGTAGTGCCATACACGCCACCTCCTAGGAGGGTCTGAAGGTCTTACTGGAGCCATACGACAGGATACTGAAATAAGATTGTGATCGGAGGAGCCCATTGGAGAGAAAAGTTCAACAATATAAGCAGAAGTATGAGAGGTTAGGGATAAGTCAAGGATATTGGTCTGATCTCCAAAGCGGTCTGGAATACAGGTAGGGTACTGAATATGCTGCTCTAGATCGTTGAGGATAGAGATTTCTGAGAATGGAGAATGGAATAGAATGTGTTCCACCTTTGACATACACATAACACTCATCCAGGAGACCAAACTCTGCAGCACACAAAACACCCCTTCATTCAAAAACTTCACAGTCATCAGACAGGACAGAGCTGGCGGCTTTGGCGGTGGACTTATCACCTTGGTACACAAATCAATTATCTACACATTAGCTGACACTCACATCAAATCCCTTATACCACAAAATGACACAACAACAGAAATACAAGCAATAAACGTTAGGACAGGGAACATAAAACACATTACCGTTGCTAACATATACATACATACCCCCCCAAACTTCACGGCATGTTCCCGACAATTACTCCCCCCAGCTACAACGCTTATCAAACACACCTAACTTCATCCTAAGTGGTGACTTCAACGCCAAGACGTCAGCCTGGTACATCAACAACCCCGACACAAACAGGAATGACATCCATACCCACACCCACATCCCTCATCAAGCCCTCTATCACCCATCGTCTCCCGACATCACATTTTCGTCCTCCAACCTCGCCCCCACATCATGGAGAGTGGTAGGAACATTAGGATCTGATCACCTCTCCATCATCATCACTATGCAAACAAGACTCACCCCAGTTGGCAACAGACACACATACACAAACTACAAGAAAGCCAACTGGGACGAATTTACCAGCGAAACAGAACAACACTTCGAAATCCTAAACAGTACTCCTATCACAATTATCAACACAGCCGTAGAACACTTCCACAATCATACAAATCGCCGACAAGAAACACATTCCTAAAGGCAACAGAAAAGAACACAACCCTAACTTTACACCAGAAATTCAAGGCCTCATCAGACAACGCGATACATTAAAACACACATCTCCCAAACCTCTTACATAAGACATTACACACCAAATACAAGCACTCAACACTGAAATAGACAACAAATTAGACGAACAAAAGAATCTAAAGTAGAGACACTTTGTCATCACCGAAGTTGACCACAAACTCAACACCAGCAAACTACTGTATACAAAACACTTAACAGCATCACAATTTTCAACAGCAATGTACCTCAATCACACGCAGCAATCACCACAACAGACATACTACCTTCAAACAGACAACAGGCGAACACTCTCATAAATCACTACGCTCATGTCAGTCACCTTGCCCCTCACAAAGATGACAGACGAGTCATCAGACGTAAATGACACTTCCCCACCGACCCAGACTATGCACCATTCATAACTCACCAGACTAAACACATCATTCAAAACCTCAAACACTCACCGCCAGTGGCCCAGATTGCATAAGCAACTTTCACATTTCGACACCTAGGACAACATAGCATACAAGCACTCACCAACATATCAAACTTTTCATATTAGCAAAACACACTACCCACTATCTGGAAGCACGGCACTATCATCACAATCCCCAAACCAGGTAAAGATCTCATGTCACCCTCATCCCACCGCCCCATAACTCTACTTTGCACTCCCTCCAAGGTCACCGAACGCCTCATTCTAAATTTAATCAACCCCCACATTCCTCTTGCTCCCACACAACACGGCTTCCGCCCATTACTCTCCACAAACACTCTTCTCACTGACCTCACACAAAAGTATTAGACGGCATCAATTCAGCTAGCCCTCCACACAGAAAGCTCCTTGTAACATTAGACATTAGCAAAGCCTTCGATGCCATCCCTGACACAACCTCACAGACAAAATATACAACACAAACATGCACAACACCAAAAGATGGCTGGCCAACAATCTGGCAGGCAGAAGTGCCCATGTGTCATTTGGTGGTCAGTCATCAAACACCAGAAACATTATAAACTGAGTCCCCCAAGGATCTGTTCTGTCCCCTACACTCTTTAACTTATACATGCATGACCTCCTCACACCACACTCACCACACATTCATATAGCTTCTTACGCAGACGACACTACACTCACATGTACACACCCAAAAGTAGACACAGCCTCCAGTCTCTTACAAACTTTTCTCAACAGAATTCAAGCCATTTGCACCACAAACAGACTCAACATAGCTCCTAACAAATCAACAAGCACTCTTCTCACAAGTGATAATCGCCAACACCAATACATCCCATCCCTCACAATAAACAACAATCCTATTCATCATACGCACACACCCAAAATCCTAGGCATAACATACAATACTTCCATGTCATTCAAACAACACATCACAAACATAAAAAACAAATGCACACCAAGACTCAATGCATTCAAAGCACTTGCCACTACAACATTTGGCCAAGACAAAGAAACTACTACCACAGTATACAAACAATTTATACGCTTAGTGATGGACTGTGCAAGCCCCGCCTGGGCATCAAATCTCTCTAAGACACATCACAAAACACTACAGACTATTCAGAACAAAGCACTTAAGACTATCACAGGCTGCACCACTACCACACCCACTGAACATGTCCACCATGAAACAAAAATCCTCAATATCAAAGACCACCTAGATATGCGAGGCACACAAACACTTGCTGCAGCCACCACAAACCCACACCACCCATTAAGCTACATGGCAAATCACCCACTCAGATCAAGGAATATAAAAAAACACCCCACTCACACTACCGGACTACTATTCTCCCATCACTCCCACCATGCCCACAACATACCGGCTTCCAGAGACACATTCACACACACATCACTCACCGGGCTATCCAATCACTCGGTGATAACACACTACTACATGTGTGACTCCCTGACATCAAACCTACAGAACTAACACTTCCTCGGGAGGACAGAGCCCACCTGGCCAGGCTGCGCTACGGGCACCACATGGCTCTTCTCAGTTACCAGAAGAGGCTAAATGCGTCCGTGGCGGACTCCTGTCCAGGCTGCCTCACTGCACCCCACACCATCAAACACATCATGGAAAACTGCACTACACTCAATCACGCTCGCCAACAACACAACATACACTCAGTGAAGAATCTGTGGGAGCACCCAGTTCCAGCTATGGCTTTCCTCAGGGGCTCGGGGTTGTTCGGCCAGGCAGCCTAGGGAACAGCAACAACAACAACCCAGCTTAAAAATTAATCAAGATAAAATAAAGGAAGCAGACAGGAGCTGGAGTGTTGATTCCTGCTGGCCGCTATAGGTGCCACCGTTACATCCAGCCAGCCAGAGCCACGACACCAAAGTAACACTGAGTGGTCTATCTTTCTCAAGTACTATGGAATCCTAACTAGAATCCTTACTATCCATCAGTATCCTGTCCACAGCCCTAGGGTTGTAACGAAACAATTGAGGGGGTGATCGCATCTAATAGAGTTAAGAGGATACAGGTAATCCTTTGCGCAGTGGCAATATCGTAACCAATGGGGTTCAGAGGTGCGGACATTGCGTACTGGCTACTGTTTGACATTGGGAAGTTGTAAAAAGCACCTCGGTGACCTACCCTTCCTCAGGAAGGGTAGGTAAGTCTCACCCCGCCTCCACGTGGTAACCTCGGGGGACACCTCCCTATTTTTAGTTGATTTTATTTTAAAAGGCTGGAGGTGAAGCCAAAGGGGGAGGCGGTGTGGGGGCACATTAGGTTCCCCCACATATAGGTTTTAAATTTCTGTAATGTATATATTTTATATGTATATATTTTAATGACGTATATATTTGTTTACGTGTTATTATGTAATCCTCTTTTTCTTCTTATTATTGTGGTGTTTTTTAAGAACTTGACAATGTTGATGGCCCGTGTCCCTCCGGGAATGAGCGCTGCGTTGGCCTTGCCAGCCAACAGCGGCCCCCCAATGGGGGGACGGACGGCTGCAGCTAGTGGCGGGGAGGGGTCTCCAGTCTGCCCAGTGGGGGGCAGGGAAGGGGATGAATATTTGAGGGTGGTTGGGATCAATGTGAATGGAATGGTGAATGAGGTGAAAAGGAGAGAGATAGTGGAGTGTTGCAGAAGAAGTAGAATAGATGTGTGTGGGATAACAGAGACGCATGTGAAAGGATGGGAGGTGGAAGAGAGTGGGGATGGAGGGAAAAGTGTGTTGTGGGAAGGAATAGAAGGAGGCGTGGTATGGACTGGTATGGATGAAAAAAGTAAAGGGAGAGGAAAGGAAGGGTGTGCATTGTTGATGTCTGGGAGGGTGTGGAAAGGAATAGATGGGCATGGAAGGAAGGGAACAAGAATAGTTTGGTTGACTGGCAAGATTGGTATTGTGAAATATGCATGGGTCTGCGCGTATGCTCCGGTAAACGCGCAGACCAAAGTGGGAAAGGCAAAAATGAAAGAGTTCTGGGATGAAATGAATGAATGTCTAAGAAGGTTTGAGAGTGGGAGGAGGATAGTGTTGATAGGAGACATGAATGGGAAGGTATAGGGAATGAGAGAAGAGGAAATGTAGTTGGCAAGTCGGGTGTGAATGGGATAAATGAGAATGGTGAGTGCCTGGTGGATGTGTGTGCCGAGGCAGGGTTGTTCCTCGCCAACACCTGCTTCGAGCACAGACTGATCCACAGGTACACATGGAAGAGGAGGGATGAGAGGGGAGAGCAAATGAGTTTGATAGATTACATAGCTGTGGATGAGAGGTTAAGGAAAGATGTGATGGATGCTAGAGTGGTGAGAGGAATGTTCCAGTGCTCTGACCACTATGCGGTGTTGGCAAGGATTAGAGTCAGGGCAAAATGGGAGTATGGTAGGAAGGATAGAGGGGGGAACAAGAGGGAGGTGGCAAGTGGAAGATTGAATGACACTGAGTACAGAGAGGTATATAAGAGGAGGGTGGGTGAGGTGTTGGAGGATGCAAGGCTGAGTATGGGGGAGGGAGTGGGAGTGAATGAGGTGTATGAAGTGTTTAAGGCAATAGTAATGAGAACAGCAGCAGAGGTAGTGGGATATAAGAAACAGAAGAGGGGCAAGAAAGGGAGTGCTTGGTGGTCAGATGAAGTGAAAGATGCTGTAGAGAAGAAAAGGAAGGCATATAGGAGAACATTACAGAGGAATGTGTCAGAGGAAGTGAAAGAGAGGTGGAAGAGAGAATACAATGTATGTAAGAGACAAGTGAAGAGGATGGTGAGTGAGAGTAAAAGGAGAGTGGATGAGGAGTTTGGCATGAAACTGAGTGAAAAGTTTAAAGAAAACAAGAAATTATTCTGGAAGGAGATTAAAAGAGAAAGAGAAGGAAAGTCTGGTAGCGTGAGAATAAGAGAGAGGATGGAGTTACTGTGAGTGGAAGGGAGGAATTGAAAGAAGTGTGGAAGAGGCATTTTGATGGTCTGATGAATGGGGGGACAGGAGGGAAGGCGGTGGTGACATGCATGGGGATGGAGGCAGGTGGTAGACGACAGGGTGTACAGGGAGAATTAGGAAGGGAAGAGGTTAGGAAAGCAATAGGAAAGTTGAAGATGGGAAAGGCACCGGGGGTGGATGGGATAACTACTGAAATGTTAAAGTGTGGGTGGGAGGTAGTGGTGGAGTGGATGTTGCTTATATGCACATTGGCTTGGAGGCAGGGAGAGGTGCCAGAGGATTGGAGGAGAGCCCCAATTGTACCTTTGTATAAGGGGAAGGGAAGTAAGGAGGAGTGTGGTAGCTATAGGGGAATAAGCCTTCTTAGTGAACCGGGGAAGGTGTATGGGAAGGTTCTTACTGAGAGACTGGTTGATGTAACAGGAAATAAAGTTAGTGAGGAGCAGGGAGGGTTCAGAAAGGGTAGAGGATGTGTGGACCAGATATTTGCATTAAAATCAATAGTGGAGAAATATATTGGGAAGGGTAGGAAGTTGTATGCTGCCTTCATGGACTTGGAGAAGGCATACGATAGGGTTGATAGGAAAACCATGTCAGAGGTGTTGAGAATTTATGGTGTTGGGGGATCTTTGCTGAAGGGCATTGAGGCCTTCTATGCAGGTGCAAAAGCATGTGTACGGGTAGAGGGTGATTTAAGTGAGTTTTAAAATTAGTGTAGGACTGAGACAGGGATGTGTTATGTCACCATGGCTGTTCAATATACAGGGTGATTCAAAACTACATTTACAAAATGACAGGGTAAATTCCTGACATGATGTTAAACATGTTTCCATATGTAATTTTCAAAAATTTAAAAAGTTAATTACACACATGAAAGCCAAATCCATAGCCGTGGGCGAACGATCGAACGCTTTAAAATAACACCTACCCCCACCTCATCCCCTGCTCTCTCTTAAGTGGACGATGCAAGTTTTAAAACGTATGAAGCAATGAAACCCTTATCGATCATGGGATTCAAACAGATCCGTTGGCTTTTAATCGATCCCAAGGCTTCGTGTTTCTTGTAATGTTAGATAAGTTAGTAGTACCGCCCTGGCATCTACACGTATCACTCGGTAAGTGTAACTCGACCACAAAACAATACCCGTGATCGATAAGGGTTTATTGCTTCATACGTTGTATTAAGTTCCCTCGTCTACCCGAGAGAGAACACGTGGTGCTGTGGGGGGGAGGAGTTAATTTTAGAAGTGTTCGATCATTCGCCCACGGTAATGGATTTGGCTTTCATGTCTGTCATTAACTTTTTAAATTTTTGAAAATTACATATGGAAATATGTTGAACATCATGTCAGGACTTTACCCTGTCATTTTGTAAATGTAGTTTTGAATAACCCTGTATATATGGATGGTTGTATGAGAGAGATGAAAGCCAAAGTGAATAGTCTGGGGTGAAGTTGAGGCTGAATGAAGCAAATTGGTCCTTAGCGGCAAGTTTATTTGCGGATGACACTGTGTTGATGGCTGAGAGTGAAAGGGAGTTACAGAGAGTGGTGGACGAATTTCAGTCTGTGTGTAAACGAAGGAAACTGAAGGTGAATGTTGGTAAAAGTAAAGTGATTGTGTTTGAGAGAGCAGAAACTGAAGTGATTGACTTTGCTACACCTTACAGAGTGGCTGTACCATCTGGGACGAAGTGCGAGATAACTCTGAGGGGTGAGAGGATGGAGGAAGTGAAGGAGTTTAAGTACCTGGGTACAGTTATGTGTAAACATGGGAGTATGGAAGGAGAAATTAGGGAGAGAGCAATGAGGGGTAGACAGGTCATAGGATCGCTGGGGAGGATTATGAAGGGTAGAAGTGTGAGTATGGAAGTGAAAAGGGGACTACGAAACAGTATAATCCTGCCAACACTGACATATGCGTCGGAGACATGGACATGGAGTAGGGCTCATCAGTCTAGAATAGGTGCTGTGGAAATGAGTTACTTGAGAGGAGCATGTGGACTTACTAGGTGGGATGGAGAAAGTAATGAGAGTGTATAATTATGAGAGATGTGATAGTGAGAAGGCAATTGGTATTGAATGTGGAGTGGTTGGAAGAGTGAAGCGTGATACATTGAGATGGTTTGGACATGTAGAGAGAATGCAAGGTGAGGAGTTTGTAAAGAAGGTGTATGGAAGTGAAGTTGTGGGACCTGGTGTGAGAGGCAGACCTCCGGTTAGATGGCAGAACAGAGTGGAAGAGTATGTAAAGGAGAGAAACATGAGGGGTAGAGGAGGGCTTGACCAAGTAAGGAGGGAGTGTTGGAACAGGGAGAACTGGAGGCACTTCTGCCGTGGCCACCCCCTTGGGGAGAGTTCCCAGAGGGAACGAGGCGTCAGAGCTATAGATAGATAGATAGATAGATAATGATGGCGCCTGTAGTTGCCAAGGGTAATTATATGGGATTATATCCATATTATCACACAGTTCTCTCTCTCTCTCTCTCTCTCTCTCTCTCTCCACCACGTCCGTCACTACAACCTACTTAATTAAGGGGGTGCGGGAATAGGGGGACAGGCTTGGGGGGGTGCGGGAGTAGGGGACAGGCTTGGGGGGTGCGGGAGTAGGGGGACAGGCTTGGGGGGGGGGGAGGGTGCCGGAGTAGGGGACAGGCTTGGGGGGTGCGGGAATAGGGGGACAGGCTTGGGGGGGTGCGGGAGTAGGGGACAGGCTTGGGGGGGGGCGGGAGTAGGGGGACAGGCTTGGGGGGGGTTAGGGTTAGGGGGGTGCGGGAATAGGTGACAGGCTTTCTACCCACCCCAAGCCTGTCCCCCTATTCCCACCCACCCCAAAGCCTGTCCCCCTATTCCCCCCCCTCCCCAAAGCCTGTCCCCTACTCCCTCACCCCCTTAAACCCATCACAGCTAGGACAGACAGATACAAAAATAGTTCCATTCCCACCATAGGCTCTCTAATAAAACAAAGACACATGTAAATATATGTACTATAATATATGTATAGTCGCGGTCATATATAATCATCCGTAGAGGGATAACTCACGTAAGAGTTCGACAGCTTCCCTCTGTTCCTTAGATGATAAACTTTCCAATAAATAGGTTAACTACCATCTTTTAATTTACTACAAGCAGCTACTCACTACATAAAACAATAACATCATAATTATGTGAACGTGAAAACATTAGACAGTAAATTGTTTGAGATACCCATATGTGGATGATTATTATTGACCGCGACTGTATATGTGTGAGTGAACATGCGTGATTGTAATTGTGTACGTCTGTGTGTTGATTTGCGTGAATGAATATTATGTGTGTATGTGCTAGAATGTATCTGTGTATGTCTGTTCATTTATAATTATGTATCTCCAAAGTATCACCTATTTGCATCACTATTTTACAATGTAATATTATTTTCAGCCCTTCGATGCCTTTATCAACTAAACCTTTTATTATTATTATTATTACAAAGCACTCACGTCCTATCTAACACACACACACATTCACACACACACACACACACTCTCTCTCTCTCTCTCAAACACACACACACACACACAAGCTCCAGGGTGGTTAGCTACTGTTGCCTAATGACCCCACCCCCAACACCACCACCACCACCCCACCCTCCAAACCACCACTCAGAAGCTGATGGGGGTAATTAGTGTCGAGTGTGGAGGTAGGCAGGTAGTTAGTTAGTTAGTTATACACTTTGCCAGACTTACTTACTACTCTAGGCTTCACTTATTGCGGTTTGGTTGGCTGTCTCCTTCGTCTCTGTGACCTGTCGCAACCTTAAGAGGGTAATACACTTTTGGTACAGTCAGTCATGAGCACTAATAAGTATACAGGTGTGCTTTGAATACCTAGAGACGGTAAATACATGCACAATAAGATCTCCATTGGAATTATACTTCGTTGGTGAATTGGTGGACTGTTCAAAACTTCAACCAAAAAAAGCTGTATACTTATTTGTGCTCATGACTATACATTAGAGCGCCTTGATACCTCTAAAGCATGCCAGGGAACGGGACCAGATTAATAAAGAATAATGGTGTCCTGTTGCTTGGAATAGGTTAGAAGAATCAATTGCTCCTCCAGATTTACCAGCAACACTGTTCTCTCCTTTTAATATGCAACGTAATTTGAAACACGTTACAACAAACATTGAATACACAAACAAGTATTTTATGTTTTAATATTTATGAGTACTGGAATGCACTCAGAACATGTAAGGGAGAGAGGAAGAGGGAGGCGGAGGTGTTGTGGAGGGAATGAAGGAAGAGATAGATGGAGGTGTTGTGGAGGAGAGGAAAGGACAGAGGTTGTGGGACGAAGGAGGGACAGAAGAATTGATTGGTGGGGTATATGATTTGGGTATTGGAGAGAGGTTTGCAGGAGGTGTTGGGGAGGGAAGGAGGGAAATAAGTGTGAGGTAAGAAGAGAGGTTTGCAGGAGGTGTTGGGGAGGGAAAGAGGGCAAGGAAAGGAAGGGGTTGATAAGAAGAGGGTATTGCATGGAGCTAAAAAGAGAGGTTTGCAGGAGGGAGGGAATGAAATACGAGAAGACATCTGGCAGACCCAACTTTCATTTTCTATATTATTATCCACCAACACGAGCAGTTATGCATCATCACACACTCTACTTGCTTGGTCTCGTTGTTGTTGTTGTTGTTGTTATGCATATTGTATTTGTTGCTTTTGTCGTTTCTGTGGGGTTGTTGTTGTGATTTATTATTTTTGTTGCTATGGGGCTGCTGTTGTTATGTATTTTTTTTTTTTTTTTTGCTGTTGCTATGGGTTGTTGTTGTTGTTGTGATGTATTTTTTTGTTTATGTTAATTGTTACTAGGGATTGTTGTTGTTGCCGTTGTTGTGATGCATTTTGTGTTTGTTGTTTTTGCTGTTGCTATGGGGTTGTTTTTGTTGTTGTTGTTGTTGGTTGATAAGTTTCTAATTTTCCCAACCCATTTTTACGAACGTTTAAGCCACTTGGATGCTACCTAGGATGCTTCTATATAGTGACGATGCAACACTGGACGACTAATGTATGTACAGCCGAGCTCGTAAATTCGCGACCACGTACTTAGATGTTTATGCCATTTGACCTGGTAACATTTATTTGGTGAGGAATCAGAGTAGGTGGAACATAGTAGAGGGACATGATACAATCTTTCACCTACAATGACACCCTCCCCACACAGTGTTACCAACTCAGATGGCATAAACATCTAAGTACGTGGCCTCGAATTTACGAGCTCGGCTGTACACTCTCGCCCAAAGGTTCATTAACACCTCCAGCCAGCTATTGCTTTTCCCTGGCTGCTTCAGATGTTCATGATTGTCTCAGTGCCAACCAGAAAAAGATGATGATACAAATAAATCTAATTAAGGGTCGAAACTAGTTGGCGGAGTTTTAATTAAGGAACTTTTGGGTGAGAGTGTACTGTACTATAATGTATTCGTCTTACAGTAGTTTTCATTGTTTGTTTACCGTCTTGTGTGTACACTTGGGAGAAATGTGATAACAGATTTGTGAGGTAACATAATGGAAGAATCTCTTGTTGGTTACCAGATTGGAAGGTTACTGATTCCTCCTAATTATACCAGAAAACAGACGCCCTCGATCGTACAGTAATAGGGGGTCCATAATGGTGGTGAAATCACACTGGCGTGATGATCATAAACGGTGAATAAATACACCTCAACTATTAAATCAAAGTTAGTAAAAAACAAATTTAGAACCCCGACAGAAGCAGGGATATATAAAATTCCATGCAAAGATTGTGAACTAGTTTACATAGGTGAGACTGGCCGAAACCTAGAAACTAGAATTAAGGAACATAAATATTCCACTAAGACGTGTAATTTAAACAATGCTATTTTTAACCATGTTTGTAATGCCAATCATAGAATTGATTGGCAAGGTAGCCATCTGATGTATAAAAGCAACGACTTTAGAAAACGTAAGATAATCGAATCAATGTGCATTGAAAAATACCGCAATTTCAACCTTAGTTATGGTATGTATAAATTAGACCCAATAATGAGATCCTTGGTAGAAATGTCCCTTCCCTCACCACACACACCTCACCTCACCTTACCCACACCTAGGTGACGCCCAAGGGGATTAACACGTGACCTGCCCTCACCGACACCTCCTTCTACCCCATCCCACTGACACCTCCTTCCCTCCCCCCTCCACAAACTGTATATAAGTTCATACCTATGTACTATCTATGTCATTCCTTTCTTCTCGCTAGACCACTGAAGATGGTGGCAGTGTCCACCGAAACTGTATGGATTAATATATTATTTCCGTCAACAAGAGTGGGTTTTATTCACCAGTAATAGGGGGATCTATTTCATTACATAGTTTGGAGGAATCAAAGACCTTCCAATTATATTCAACAAGAAGAAACAAAATCTAGCCTTTTAAACCAGATCGAAGTACAGGTAAGGACTAATAAATCACTGAAGGGGTAATCTATTGTCAGGAAACAGACGAAGTACCTCAATATAAGGGAAACTCGTGTATAGGCGGCTACCATAGTTTGGATGAATCAGTAACCCTAAACTGTTCCCCGACTTACAACACAAAATAACAAAATAAACGCCAATATCAACCGAGAATGAGTGCCGAAGGAGTTGGTTTTTTGTTTGCAAGCACCATAACGAAAGAAACTGAACTATGTAAATAACTCATGAGTGAATTATGACATGAATTTGATGACTAGTATATTATAAACTATCGTAATAATGGAACTACCTGACAGATTTTGTGGATATGGATACTTAGTTGGGTATAATTGAGACTGACAAGTGTGGTTGGGAAGGATCATAGCAAACCAAAGCCTTAATGATAAGTATAATAATAAGTGAATAATGCGTGAATAAGTGATTATGATAAGTGAATAATAATGATAAGTGAATAATAATAATAAGTGAATAATAATGATAAGTTAATAATACGTGAATAAGTGGAATAATAATAATTTATTAATGATAAGTGAATAATGATAAGTGGGATAACGATAAGTGGAATAACGATAAGTGATATTAAGACCCCATAGCGGATGCTTTGATTAGTGGATATCGTCATTATTATCAGTAGTCATCATCATCATCATCATTATTATTACCATTATCATCATCATCATTATTATTACCATCATCATCATCATCATTATTATTATTACCATCATCATCATCATTATTATTACCATTATCATCATCATTACCATTATCATCATCATCATTATCATCACCATTATCATCATCATCATTATTATTACCATTACCATCATCATCATTACCATTATCATCATAATTATTATTACCATTATCATCATCATCATTATTATTACCATTATCATCATCATCATCATTATTATTACCATTATCATCATCATCATTATTATTACCATTATCATCATCATCATTACCATTATCATCATCATCATTATTATTACCATTATCATCATCATTATTATTACCATTATCATCATCATTATTATTACCATTATCATCATCATCATTACCATTATCATCATCATCATTATTATTACCATTATCATCATCATCATTATTATTACCATTATCACCATCATCATTATTATTACCATTATCATCATCATTATCACCATCATTATCATTATCATTACCATCATTATCACCATCATTATTATCATCATCACCATCATTATTATCATCATCACCATCACCATCATCACCATTATCATCATTATTATTATCACCATCATTATCATCATCGTAACCTTCACTAATCAACAGCAGCAGCAGCATATCGTCATTAGTATTGTATTTATTATCAAGGTCAGTATCATCAACAACAAACTCAATACATCTCTCTCTCTCTCTCTCTCTCTCTCTCTCTCTCTCTCTCTCTCAAGTGTGTGTTTCATCTCACCCTGGCATGGTCTGTGATCTCTTCATCTAGTTCTCTGTGCCGGTATGTCTTTTTTGTGCCTTGGTTCGCCGTTCTACCACTGCATCCTTCTACAACAACATAATAACAACAACAGTGTCTTCTACTTAGGCAATCTTGTGTCATCCCACATCCCAAGTAGCCAACTATTATCATGCCCTCTCCCTCACTCTTCCTCTCATTCTCTCACTCTCCATGCAGCTGTGAACTTCAGTCACTGCGTACTTGCTATCACCATCACTATTATTATAATTAATGTCATCATCTTTCTTCACCATCATTATCAAAATCAGAAGCATGGTTTTCATACATAAGATAATAATAACAGTATATAATAGTTTTAACCTTGCATTGTGTACCTCACAGTATTAAGGGTGTAGTTCACTTATGTTACATTGGAGTGCCTTGATTCCTCCAAAGTAACAGGACCAGATGAACAAAAATAATAGTGTTCTGTTGCATGGAATAGTGTGGAGGATTCATTTGCTCCAGATTTACCAACACTGTTCTTCCCCCCTTAATAAACTTGCCTCCTGACAGGACTCTAGCAACACCTACAGTATATAATCCAGCACGGCGTCATGTAGGAGTGCGGGTTATAGTGGTGGCAACTTTGAGCAATCGAGTGATGAACATCTGGTATATAGCCTGGTGGTCTGGCGTGTGATCATTTTTTTTTTTTTTTTTTTTTTTTTTTAATATGTTCCGACACTGGACATAGGCTTAAACAAGCCCGTTACCGTGGCCCAGGTCAACTGCTGCTCATACACACACGTCACGACTTCCGAACTGGTACCCAGCCACAGAGGGAGGGAAGTGAGGGTTATTCCCAAATACTGCAGCTGTTATGGTACCAGCGAGGGTGTTTTACGACGTTCGGTGGCCTTATAGTTAGTGCCTCAAACTCAAATCGGAAGAGTAAATATTCACAGGCCCTCACCTGAGAGGATCGATCTCCCGACCTCTAGGATATGAGTCCAGAACACTAACCACTCGGCCACCTCCCCTGTTTACTTCCGAACAGCTATGGCGGTGGTGAGGTACTTTCTCGTCACCACCACGCCACCTAGGAAGTAAGAGTTTTGTGGGTAGCTGCCTGGAGACATGTTTACCAAGACTGTGTATACTCCTCCACCATTTCTTTTTATAGTAAAGACCACGTCGCCTAAACATCCTCAGGCTTGTCTCGCTGGACGGACACAACAACCATACAGATTAGCAGATACATAAAAGACCCTGTTCTAGGAAAATGTTAGTACAGTATTTGTCAGGCATTCTCAAGGGAAGTTAGTGTAGGTTAAGAGGAGATTTTCTTGTTGGTAATTTGAAAGGCTACTGATTCCACTAACTAAGACAGAAAACAGCTGCAGAAGCCTTCAATGGTACTAATAGGGGATCTGTTTCGTGGCATAGTTTAGAGGAATCAGAGACCTTCCAATTCACCAACGAAAGAATCTTGTGACAGCTAGAATCACGTATCCGCCACAAACATCAGCCCTCATTGCCGATTGGTAAAAATAGGGTGCTCTTGATCACGCACCACCTTGCCACACTACAGAATCAAGAGACCTATCACGCCACGGCTTGCTGCTTCCTGATTGCCAAAATAGGGTGCTCTTGATCACGCACCACCTTGCCACGCTACAGAATCAAGAGACCCATCGTACCATGTCTCGCTGCTCTCTGATTGGTTATTATTGTTACCCATATGATATTGTAATACCTTTATATGTCCGCATGTCTCACTGAATAAACCCGGGGGAGTCTACATCCAGCCATGGCCCAGACAACACCTACTGCCAACCACACCACTTCCCCTGCCGACCGTCTTGTTGGCAGGGTGAAGTGGTTTAACCATTTGAAGGGCTATGGCTTCATAACCTCGAACTCTAAAGATTATTTCGTCCACAGGAGGGGCATCCTCCTCTCTGCTGCCACCATCTCATCACCATCACTGGGAGACGGAGAGGAGGTGTCCTTCACTGTGGAGGAAGGGAGGAAGGGCGTGGAGGCTACCAACGTAGCGGGACCTGATGGTGGGCAGGTCCTAGGCTCACTCCATGCCCGTGGGAGGAAGACGGCTGACGCCCAACCACCGCAGCGACGGCAGCGGCAGGCAGACATCGTCACCGTCTGCACCAAAACTGCTGTTGCTTTAGCTGCAGAAGGGCTAGATCGTCTCTCTGACCTCCTCCTGGACATCTTCAGGAGAAATGGCTTACCACCAATAGCCATTTCTCCTGATCTACAACCACCCACCACCAAGAAACGAGGCAGCAAGTCCGCACGACGAGGGAGGTGCAGAAAGGAAGCGCCACCTCCACCCCCTCCAGCCCACCCCCGTCGCCGATTAATGCTGCCTCACCCACTCAACCGGGCGAATAGTGGGAAGGCACCACCACCACCAACACCAACACCACCACCACCACCACCACCATCACCACCACCACCGGAACTTTCCATACAGGACCCCGAGACGGAGGAGGACTCTGACACCAGTTCCTCCTCCAACACCAACAGCAACACCAACGACACCAGTGACAACATGGATCTGGAAGATGGAGGGGAGTGGCAGACAGCCGGGAGGAGGAAGAGGAAGAGGAGAAGAAGGATGGACAGCCAGTCATCACAACAACAACTGCCTGACATCACCAAATTTTTTATGACAACTTCTCCTCTCCTCGACCTATTCCAACAACACATCTCTCGGCGACGTGACCCCAACATCTTTCAGGTCAGAAGAGAATGGATGACCCCTATAAGGAGACCTTATGAATACAATAAAAGCAAAAATGAATGACTGCCTTAATACCCGCCACCATGGGTGATAGGCAAGAAAAAAAAAAATTAATAAACCAGATTAAAACCTCACCACTAGTCTTCCTCCAAACCTCTCTTAACCCTCCAAGTAAAGAGTACTATAATAGACTGCCTACCACTTTAAGGATTATTGACACACTTAAGGATTATAGACACACTTAAGAGAGGTAACTCATAAGACTAGAGTAGCTGCCGCTACATTGGTAACCCCGGAGTGTAACTTAAGCTGCACCACAAAACGCCTCTACAAAATGACTTCGCCCACCGAGTCAGACAACTACCCAGCCTCAGCCGCCCAAATCAAGCTATCCACATTCTCCACAATTGAGGCGCCAACTTGGTTCAGACGTGCTGAAGTACAATTCCGGCTTAATTAAAAAGGTAAACCACTCCTCCTCAAAAGCTGATCACGTCTTAGCAGCCCTTCCAGATGATCTCTTCCCTCGCATAGCAGAGTGGCTGGAGACAAAGGGCGATGCAGCAGTACAATATGAAGATCTAAAGGCCTATCTCCTGCAGCGGTTTACACCTTCGCCAGCACTGCGAACTGCACAACTCCTCCAGCTGTCGAAACAACCACTTGGCGACCAGAAACCTTCTGAGGCCTTACTGGAAATGAAGGCATTAGCAAGACTTCCTTCAGCATCCAATGGGAAGCCACGCCAAGTTGACTTACTGCGAGCACTATGGCTCTTTCGCCTACCAGAACCCATTCGTGCAGCTATTCCCAATGCAGAGGAAATCGGCGAAGATGACCTTCAACTACAAGCGGACAAATTAGTGGACGCCCATGCAGCATCAGCCCGTCACATCGCTGCTGTACCTACTTGTCCTCTTCCCTCATCCCAAGAGGATGCCACAGAAGTCGCAGCAGCACACCGTCCACCAGCAACCACTCGCCAAGTGAGTAAACAACGGTACCATGCAACTCATCCACACCAACCAAGGGACAAAAGGAACTTCAGAGACCAGTTTTGTTTCTACCATGCCAGATTTGGTCCCCGAGCCAGAAAATGTGAAGCAGGATGCCTGTGGTCAAAAAACGAGTAAGGCGGCCGTCGCGCATTGCGGCGGCCCCCACTGGAGTCAACGCTTTCTTCCTGCAGGACCCTACATCAGGCACTCGCTTCCTTGTGGACACTGGAGCTGCTCGTTCCCTCCTGCCAGTAGCTCGATGCAAGGGCCCGTATCAACCAGCAACCAACATCCGTCTGGCAGCAGCTAACGGCACTACCATTCCTGTATACGGTCAACAACACCTGAAGATCAACATCGCTGGTCGTACTTACAACTGGAACTTCATAGTGGCAGACGTCACCCTCCCTCTACTTGGAGCTGACTTCTTAGCCAACTATCAACTCCTCGTCGATGTTGCTGGGTGTCGTTTGATGGATGCAGCCTCCTTAACGGCCACTCCTATCACCGCTGCGCCCATCAACCTTGCTCTACAAGTGGACAATGCAGCAAACAGTTTTTCTCACCTGCGCAACACCTACCCTGACGTCTTCAAGCCGGAACTCCGTCAACATCCTCAGCAGCCAGCAAAGCACGGTATCTACCATTGTATCAAGACATCTGGCCCACCTGTGTTCTCCAAGTTTTGGCGACTGGCTCCAGATAAATTGGTGGTAGCAAAGCAGACCTTCGCAGAACTGGAGCGTTTAGGCATCTGCCAAAAGGCGTCAAGTCCCTGGGCATCACCTCTGCACATTGTAACCAAGAAGGATGGCACCCTGCGACCATGTGGTGACTACAGGCGCCTCAACACTAGAATGGAACCCGACCACTACCCACTACCCAACATTGCGGATATTACCTCCTTCCTCCATGGTGCCAGAATCTTCTCCAAGCTGGACCTCCTCAAAGGCTACTACCAGGTCCCTATGCACCCAGATGACATCCCCAAGACTGCTATCACCACACCATTTGGCACCTTCACCTTCAACTACAGTTGTTTTGGACTACGAAACTCCGGAGCCACTTTTCAGAGAATGATGGATGGTATCTTCGGCGATCTTCCCTTCTGTGCCTGTTACATCGACGACATCCTCATCTCCTCTGCATCAAAGGAAGAACACGTACAGCACCTAGCTCAAGTTTTGGAGCTCCTGCAAAAAAACGGCCTGGTGGTGCGATACGACAAGTGCGTATTCGGCGCCAGAGAAGTGGATTTTCTGGGACACCACCTCTCGCCCGCCGGAGTTGCACCTCTTCAAGACAAAGTGGCCTCCATCCAACGCTACCCTACTCCCTCTACAGTCAAGGCCCTCCAAGAATTTGTCGGAATGGTCAACTACTATCATCGGTTCCTGCCCAAGATTGCATCCACCATGGCACCACTATACTCGGTACTAGCAGGCAAACCCAAGGATCTAACGTGGGGCCCTCTTCAAGAATATGCCTTCCAAAAAGCAAAAGATGCCCTTGCCTCATCAACTCTCTTGGTTTTTCCCAACCCCATGAACCCTCTCATCATCACCACGGATGCCAGCAACATCGCCATCGGAGCTGTTTTGGAGCAAGTGGTACATGGACAGCCTCATCCCCTGAGTTTTTTCAGTCGCAAGCTCGTTAAAGCTGAAAAGAACTACTCCACCTTCGACAGAGAACTCCTTGCCGTCCACCAAGCCATCCGCCACTTCAGCCACTTTTTGGAAGGCGCAACGTTCACCGTGCAGACAGATCACATGCCTTTGGTCCACGCCCTTACAAGACAAAAAGACGCTTGGTCCCCTCGACAACGCCGACACCTCTCCGCAATCGCCGAATTCAACTGTACCCTCACCCACCTGCCCGGCAAGAAAAATCCTGTAGCTGACGCACTCTCCAGAATCGAGATCAACGCAGTTCAGCTAGGACTTGACTACAACCAACTCGCCAAGGAACAACAACAGGACCCTGAAACTACAGCAGTGAGGACAGCAATCACGGCTTTACAATGGAAGGATGTCCCCCTGGGAGATTCTAACATCTCCATCCTCTGCGACATGAGCACCGGACGTCCACGCCCTTGGATACCTTCATCCCTGCGTCGCCACGTTTTCAACTTGATCCACGGCCTCTCACATCCCTCACATAGAGCAACCACACGACTACTTACACAGAAGTTCATCTGGCACAACATCTCCCGCGACGCAGGAAACTGGGTGCGATCCTGCGTGCCCTGCCAAAAATCCAAAGTTCATCGTCACACAGAAACCGGCCCAGGAGCCTTCCACCAACCACAAAGGCGTTTTGCTCATATTCACGTGGATGTTGTGGGACCCCTTCCTCCTTCCGATGGACATCGTTACCTGTTCACCATTATTGATTGCTCCACCAGATGGCCAGAAGCCATCCCCATGGCCAACGCAACATCTACTTTATGCGCCTCCTCCCTGTTGTCAGGTTGGATCTCCAGATTCGGCATTCCTGAACACATCACCTCCGACCGTGGCACAACCTTCACATCGCATTTATGGACCTCCTTGGGACAGCTAATGGGCACCACAGTCCACCACACTACAGCCTACAATCCAGAAGCAAACGGCATGGTGGAACGACTTCATAGAACTTTGAAAGCTGCCCTGATGTCACGATGCAACAACTCCACATGGTTGTCGCAACTACCCTGGGTACTCCTCGGCCTACGAACCACTCCAAAAGAAGGACTCGACGCCTCTCCAGCAGAAATGGTCTTTGGTGAACCCCTCGTCATCCCAGGTGAATTCTTCCCTGACGCACATTCAAACAACGACATCAGCCGTCTTCGAAACATCGTCGGAAAGTTGGCACCCTGCAAGCAAACTTACAAACCACCAGACCACTGTTACATCCCCCGAGACCTTCATTCAACAAAACATGTCTTTCTTCGCACCGACGCCCAAACACCACCCCTCACGCCGCCTTACTCCGGCCCCTACGAAGTCATTGAAAGAAGAAAGAAGGTATTCTTGCTACGAATAAAAGGCTCCAACGACTGGGTCTCCATCGACAGACTCAAGCCAGCCTATCTGCAAGACGACGACCCCCCTCCTGTACGTCTCTCCAGAGCAGGTCGTCCCCTCTCTCACACATCAGGACATTCTCGCTAAGGGGGGAGTATTATGACAGCTAGAATCACGTATCCGCCACAAACATCAGCCCTCATTGCTGATTGGTAAAAATAGGGTGCTCTTGATCACGCACCACCTTGCCACACTACAGAATCAAGAGACCTATCACGCCACGGCTTGCTGCTTCCTGATTGGCCAAAATAGGGTGCTCTTGATCACGCACCACCTTGCCACGCTACAGAATCAAGAGACCCATCGTACCATGTCTCGCTGCTCTCTGATTGGTTATTATTGTTACCCATATGATATTGTAATACCTTTATATGTCCGCATGTCTCACTGAGTAAACCCGGGGGAGTCTACATCAAGCCATGGCCCAGACAGCACCTACTGCCAACCACACCACTTTCCCCTGCCGACCGTCTTGTTGGCAGGGTGAAGTGGTTTAACCATTTGAAGGGCTATGGCTTTATAACCTCAAACTCAAAAGATTATTTCGTCCACAGGAGGGGCATCCTCTTCTCTGCTGCCACCACCTCACCACCATCACTGGGAGACGGAGAGGAGGTGTCCTTCACTGTGGAAGAAGAGAGGAAGGGCGTGGAGGCTACCAACGTAGCTGGACCTGATAGTGGGCAAGTCCGAGGCTCACTCCATGCCCGTGGGAGGAGGACGGCTGACGCCCAACCACCCCAGCGACGGCAGCAGCAGGCAGACATCGTCACCGTCTGCACCAAGACTGCTGTTGCCTTAGCTGCAGAAGGGCTAGGTCGTCTCTCTGACCTCCTCCTGGACATCTTCAGGAGAAATGGCTTACCACCAATAGCCATTTCTCCTGATTTGCAACCACCCACTGCTACTACAACCACCACCAATAAACGAGGCAACAAGCCTGCAAGACGGGGAAGGAGCACAACGGATGCACCACAACCACCACCCGTTCCGGCTCACCCCTGTCGCCAGTTGATGTTGCCTCGCCCGCTCAACCGGGCGAACAGCGTGAAGGCACCAGCACCACCACCACCATCACCACCACCGCCATCACCACCACCACCACCACTTGAGACTTCAGAACTGGACTCTGCGACGGAGGAGGATACTCAGGTCCCTGACACCAGTTCCTGCTCTGCCTCCTCCACCACCACCACGAGAGAGGATACAACTGATAATATGGACTTGGAAGATGAAGGGAAATGGCAGACTGTCAAGAAGAGGAAGAGGAGGAGGAGGAATGACAGCCCACCCACCAACCCACCACCCACAGTCACCGTGGACTGGTGAATGTCTGCCTCTCGTCGCCTCGACCTCTTTCACCAGCACATCCCCAGTTGCCAAGACCCCGACATCTTCCAGATCAGGGAAGTCTGGACCAGCAGCAGGATGACATCACAAGCCAGCTTTGCCAAGTCGAAACCAATTGTCTCTAGTAGCAGTCAAGTGGAAAAGAAAGTAAAAAGTAAAAAGAGAAAGAAAAAATAAAACACTGCCTTAATGCCCACAACTATGGGTGATAGGCAAAAAAAAAAAAAAAATGAATAAACCAGATTAAAACCTCACCACTAGTCTTCCTCCAAACCTCTCTTAACCCTCCAAGTAAAGAGTACTATAATAGACTGCCTACCACTTTAAGGATTATAGACACACTTAAGGATTATAGACACGCTTAAGAGAGGTAACTCATAAGACTAGAGTAGCTGCCGCTACAATCTCCCCTTTATTTAACTTAGGATTAACGTGTGTCACATTCGCGATCCACTGGTGGGCTAATTGACTCATTCATAATTTAAACCTTTGAGTGCCTGATGCGTGTCTGACAAACTTCGAGCCGATTTCTTGATGCCATAACCTGTAACAGGACAACTTCTCAAGAGGTTGGTATACTTAAGTTAATGGGGTAATCCACAATTGGTACATTGGAGTGCCTTGATTCCTCCAAAGTATGCCAGGAAACAGGACCAGATGAGCAAAAATAATGGTATCCTGTTGCCTGGAATAGTTTGGAGGCATCAGTTGCTCCAGATTTACCAACACTGAGTTTCCCCCTTAATGTCCATCAGAGTTTAGTCTTGAATTTGTTTCCGAGGAAGAGGAGAGGAGGTGTTCCATTAGGCTGGCCAGAGTTGACTTCACTTCTCTGAGATCATCAATGGAAGCCTTCAATTGTCTCACCTCCTTACGCAGCAGTTCAACCTCGCTCATCTGAACAGTCATATTATAAATTTATATTATTATTACACATAAGGGGGTTGATTAAATGGCAATGTCTGTGTAGGCTATGTTAACCTATCTTACCGGATCAATTGGTGACCATAGATGGACAACCGTTTGCAGAATATGAGATTCTCACCTTAAGAAAATGCACCGCTAACACCAAAGAAAAATCGTCTAGCAAGTTTAAGGGGGTCATTCTTTTTTTGTTACATTGGAGTGCCTTGATTCTTCCAAAGTATGTCAGGAACCAGGACCAGATGAACAAAAATAATGCCTGTATAAAAATGGTGTATATCCTCCTAGACTACATTTTCCCTAACGAGCATAGAGTGTTTGGGTCTAAAATGATATAGTTGGAAGGGGAATCGAAATATAGAACAATAATTATTCTGGGTTTTCTAAGGTTGGAGAGACAGGAAGATTCATATAATGATCCCTTAACTTTGATCCAATTTAATTGTCCGGTCTGATGTTTTGCCCTTTATTGTCAACCCACTACTATTGCACCATGGAAGGTTTTAAAACTCTATTGTGAAGTATGTAGCTATCGACTAGATTAAGAAAATGAGTGTACTATACTGTACAGTAGTTGTGACAGCAAAGTAAATGCCTTTTCGTATCTATGCTGCTCAAATTCTTCTTGTGTCTTTCTCACTGTTGCCTTTCCATAGAGGGCTACATGGTATATTACACTTCGTTTGACAAGAGGCGCTTCCACCATAATTTTGGATGACTGAAATTGCACAAAATAACCTTTACCTCTCTCTCCTGGTGAAAAGCGAAGGTGTTGGCAACCCAAGAGAGAAGCCCAGGTGCTCTTGTGGTCCCTGTTGTCAGTTTCCTCACATAGCATCGGCGACGTACCATTTCAGGGACTACCATCTCTGTTTCCAGGACCAGCTGATGAGAAACAAAACAGATGTTACGGTATCAGCATCTGAGTCTGCACAACCATAATATTCGCTCATTAAATCTATTCAAATGGATTCACCTGAAACAGGACGTTCCATCGCGACTGTACCTGAGTCTACATGGCCAATTTCTTTTGATTACAACTGTACCTGAGTCTACATGGCCAATTTCTTTTGATCACAACTGTACCTGAGTCTACATGGCCAATTTCTTTTGATCACAACTGTACCTGAGTTTACATGGCCAGTTTCTTTTGATCACAACTGTACCTGAGTCTACATGGCCAATTTCTTTTGATCACAACTGTACCTGAGTTTACATGGCCAGTTTCTTTTGATCACAACTGTACCTGAGTTTACATGGCCAGTTTCTTTTGATCACAACTGTACCTGAGTCTGCATGGCCAGTTTCTGCAGCATGGCCTGCTCCTGGACGGCCTTGATGTCGTCCACAGCCAGACCCACTAGTAGGTTCATGATGAGGATGGACATGAACACCAGGAAGGCCACCAATAACACGTACGTCACTTCTGGATACTAAGACACACAAATTATTATTATTATTATTATCATTACTATTATTATCATCATTACTATTATTATCATTATTACTGTTATTATCATCATTACTGTTATTATCATCATTACTGTTATTATCATCATTACTATTATTATCATCATTACTATTATTATCATCATTACTATTATTATCATCATTACTATTATTATTATTATTATACTGAGAACAAGCACCAAGGTCAGAGGGTTTATTTAGCACAAGAGCAAGGATATGAGTCATGACAGAAAGAAAAATTTATCATATCTTCGTCATAAAATAAATAACTTTACAAGTTGACATAGATTACCTTTATGCTTTATTATTATTCTTCACCTACTTGAGAATCATTAATTAATATAGCAACGTCAACAACAGAATTGAAGGAAGATCCAGTTTCAATCCCCTTTTGTAACGAGAGAGAAGGTGATAGATACGTATAAGAAAGACAACAAACACGAAGGAAAGAGATGGAAAAAGAGGAGCCGCTGAAGACTAAAAAAGGGAGTGTTGTCTAGTCACAGATACAATAGTGAAACATTAGCAAAAAGGGATTCCTCTCAAATGGTGATTTTCTTTAATCAATTTGTCTTTTAATGATATTTCCATTTATCAAACTTTTTTTTTTATGCAAGTTCTCTGTAAATAATATTTCCTTTTTTTTTTTTACTTTTTTTTTTGGCTTCATGCAATCTGTGTGTATATAGGGGATAATTAGATTTTATATTTTACTTTCCCAACCTTACCTCGAGCGGGGCACCTTCCTTGTCGAACACATCAGAGTAATTTATTTCACCAATCATCATGACAGACGTGCGCAGAAGGGAGTGCGCAGGCGTCCGGAAACTGTACTCTTTACTGAGGACCTGTTGAAGGTACACGTATAAATAGTGGTGGTGGTGGTGGTGGTGGTGGTGGTTGTCAAGGTGTTAGTAATAATAATAATACGTGCTGGTGGTGGTGGTGGTGGTGAAGAATGGGAGGTGTATAGGTAATGTTAGTAAAGAATGGGAGGTGTATAGGTAATGTTGGTAAAGAATGGGAAGTGTATAGGTAATGTTAGTAAAGAATGGGAGGTGTGTAGGTAATGTTGGTAAAGAATGGAAGGTGTATAGGTAATGTTAGTAATAAAGACGGTATGTGTAGGTAGTGGAGTGGAGGTAGAGAAGGGAGTAAAGAGACTGGTGGTTGTCGTGCTGGTGGTGGTGGTAAAGAACGAGAGGTGTAGGTGCCATCATTACACTAGTATGTCCAACCCTCATAAAACAGAGACGGTGCTCGGAATAAGGAATTAATTTTAGGATGACAGAATATCGCCCTAAGCCTGCATGGAAGACCCCGTTGGACAAGAGGGAGAGTGATATAGAAGTGGGACACCAAGGAATGGAAGGACTGTTGTTGAATTGAAAAGGAGTGCCTGGAGTCAGAAGGGGTGCTAAAATTCTTAAAAATAATAGAAACTATGAACAAAAAAACTTGAGGGCTACTGAATCTTTTAAGGACCCTGTGATCGTGTTTGATAATTGGTGGCTTCTGATTCCTCCTGACTATGCCACGAAACAAGCTCCTCCCATAGAGGTGTATGTTTCGTGGCAGTATTTGAAGGACTCGTTTACCTCCAATTTTCCAACTACATCACTTGGTGTCCCTTAAACTACATCACGATACGTATCCCCTATTAGTAGCATTGAAGTGATAAATTTCCTGGGATATAATTATAGGCTGGAGGAAACAGTAGCCCTCAATTTACTAGAATGACGTTCTTTTTCGGTACATTGGAGTGCCTTGATTCCTCCAAAGTATGCCAGGAAACAGGACCAAAATAACAAAAATAATGGTGTTCTGTTGTTTGGAATAGTTTTGGAGGATTCAGTTGCTCCAGATTTACCAACACAAAACTACTTCTCCCCTTAAAGTACTGCCTACATCACCGTAGTTGGAAAAAAAAGGAACATTTCGTAGACCCGACACTCACTGTATAGAAACTGAAGGCGAAGGCGATGATGAAGAAGAAAAAGACGACAAAAAAGCTGATAAAAGTAGTGAGAATCTCCGTGAACATAATGACGTAGATGCCGAAGAAGTTGAAGACCCGGATGTACAGAAGGAGGTTCAACCAAGCCAGGAACACAGCCATGGCACCAACCTGCCACTGCCACTCCTGCAGGTTATTACAAGGTCACTATGTCTTATTATAGTTAGGTTTTGTTATACAGTTGGTTAAGGTACAGTATTATGGTAGGGGGGTAATTTATGGGATCATTTTTTTATCTTTGAGTGAATTCAAAGGCAACTGACTGACTCCTCCAGATACTGCACCAAAACAGATTCTCTACTCATATACATACTCCTGGTTTGGAAGAACCTGTAGCTCTCCACTTCACCCAATATAAATGATCGCGGAAGGGTTACAAAAACAACCGCTGCAGGCGTTATAAATATCAGAATGTATGCAACAACCGTTGAAAGAGTGGTTCTGCTTGTTAAATTACATAAACTGTAATAATTTTTAATGGTCTTTATATATATATATATATATATATATATATATATATATATATATATATATATATATATATATATATATATATATATATATATATATATATATATATATATATATATATATTTTTTTTTTTTTTTTTTTTATTTATATATATATATTAACAACTGTTATACTTCAGTACATATTATACTACTTTGATACTTATTATAATATCATACAATTTTTTAACAAGTATTTTCGGAAATTCCCCAATGTAGCTAGAAAGGTGGATTCTATATAGCTGCCTGTACCCCAAACTACCATCAGCAAATAATGCCTAGTATTTTGTATGTCATTTTTGTGACGATGAATTATATTAATAAAATGGTATAATAATAGTAAGTCCTACATTGAAGGAAAATGAAATAACAATGAAAATTTAATTATATTATTCCCTTTTTCAAAATTTCATGAAATGCAGCATATATCCTCATTTCGGATGTTAGAATAGGTTAATAATAAAAATATTTCGAAACTCTCTTCAGAACTCAACTATAGGAGCACTGACACACAGATTTCTTAATAAGGGATGGAGTAGGATTAAAATAATTTTAAAGTGACCTTTCAATTTTATCTTAGACGAGGTGCCCTTGTTTAAACCCACAGGAAATTGGGTTTATTAATTATCACTCAGTATAGTATATTACCGCTTTTCTGAAATTGAAGCTTTTGATTAAAAAAATATTAGAAATTAAGGGGAGCACCTCTTTTTACTGAATCCTCCAGACTATAAAACGAAACAGATCCCTTATTATTAACATAAAGACGACTTGTTTCCTGGGATAGTTTGGAGGAATTACTAGCCCTCCAATTTACCAAAAAGAGGTGCTCCCCTTAATTAAGTCATTACCGTCAAACGGGTATTGCCGTACGTCAGACCATGTGACATACCTCCTTAAGCGGACATTGGTGTGTGTCACTGACGAAGAGGACGGCACACACATAACAACACCACTCGACCAGGTTCTCTACACTCAGGTAGGCTGTCCACGCCTACGGGTATAAGGTGAAGGTGGAAAGTTAATTGGACACGACTAATTTCTGTATATTTTGGAAAAAAAAAATAATCCCGGGAATGAGAGGATCAACAATAGTTTTATCTAACCTGGACACCCTTTACAACACACCTGACATTTTCATATCACACTACACATCTTCACGACACACTACCACAACACATAACCTACAACACATCAAAGCACATAACTTACAACACATCACAACAACAACACACGTATTCCCTTACCTGGTAGATTTGAGCGATTTCCTTCAGTATTTCCAAAATGGCCACAGACACGACCAGCCATTTACATGCCTCCAGCAGCACCTCCCCATACCACACATCCCAGTTTACCTCCTGCAAAGGGCAAGGCCATTTTAAGTGCAGAAAGGTCGATTAGAAAAGCTTTAAGTAAGAATCGGGCGGTATGTTTGTCCGCTATGTTTCTAACATCGTCGGCATCGTTTTAGTTGCTATTATTATCATTATGACTATTATTATTATTATTATTTACGATGATGATGAATACTATACTATAATACTATACTATAATACTATACTACTATACTATACTATACTATAATGGTAGGAGGAACAATAACAACAAACTAACATGACAGGTAAAGGCATCTCTCATGTTGAGTTGGTAGTCTTCTGATCCATTAGGTTTTATCCAGTTCAAAGTTCTGAAACACAACAATATCTGTGGTATTAAATTTGTAGACACTTGTTTTTCGCGCAGTATTTACTATAGATGTTATCACTGTGTTGAAATTATTTTTCTTTTTTTACCGAGCAGTCAAATGGATAGTCACAAACCAACAAAAGTGCCAACATCGGTATATAGGTCTATTTCATTCAAAGGTATATACATCTGCATTACACGACTTCTCACTCACCTTGCACTGAGGACGTAAGTGGAGAGTGAGACGAGGAAGGCAATGTATATGACCAGGTTGAGGTAGTACACCAATCTAAAGAGAGAGAGAGAGAAAAAAAACCACATCAGACAATTAAATTCGTGACTTTATCGGTAAATGTAATGCAATCCAAGACAAATTACACCCCAAATGTTCAAAATTAGGTTCTTATCTGTACATATTTACAAGTACAGTAAGAGAAATATGGATCTAAGGTCGAGTTACGTGAAAGGAAATCGGTGTACTGTCGTCAGGTAGAAAATATAATACAGTTGGTCTCGACACACAGCAGGGAAAACCTTACCACACAGATATTTTTCAGCCAGATGCCATATCATATTTAGTAATGATCACTAAACTATTAACACAATAATAACATAACAATAAGGATCACTGTATTAATTAACTCCTTGAGAGACAGTATAGTCATGGTCAATAGTTCTGCAACACATTCCAATGAGATGGCTTCGAAAAATGATCCGAAATTATAGCTGTTGGTCTTTGCAATATTGGTTCATACTAAGATTCAATCAAATGGCTCGCTCTTATTCACCATGCAGGTTGCAGGACTGTTGACCATGACTGTACAAAGTGTTCTCATTCACCCACCTTCCGAATTTGGCCCACTTGTGTTTGATGAGACTAACACAGACGCGGTGTGCCAGTAATGTTGTCCTCTTATGTTCCACCATCAACATGAGTGGGTGGTTTTTCTTGAGCATCCTGGCACTGGTGGTATAGGGACGAGCCAAGTCCTTCAGGTGGCCCGTGTTGTCGTAGGGGTTGGATGTTTCGTCTGAGGATTGCTGCTTGATTTGATATGTGTCGTCCAGGAATTCTACCAGGAGCTCCTGCTGGGGGATTGACGAAGCTGGCTTGATTACCTCTGCACACCTGTCCAGGACTACTTCGGCCACGTCAGGAAACCTCTCCACCAGCATCCTAAAGGGGGTGATTCTGCGACCCATGTCGTCTGTGGCGTGTCGTAGTGCCGCCTCCCACCTGCTGGACTCCACTATCTCCCTTGCCACATCACTAAAAAAAAGGAAACAAATCAATAATAATAATATTGAAAGATCGTATTTCCTAGAAGGGAGTCGGAGGTGCACTTTTGACATACAAGGAAATGGAGTATATCTGCAACTCAAAAATACAGGAATGTATTGCATGCGAAATTTGAAAAGTAATATAGTTTTGAAGGTAAGCGGTGCATTTTTGCCAAGTAAAAAAGAAATGGGGTAAATTTAGTCTATTATACAGTAGGTTACCGATGGCCTGCAAGGATGGCCAACTGGAGGGCATTATGGGAAGAGTTTGTGTCCAAGGTGGTGAGTGAGGCACCACGTTCCAACAGTAGCCTCGTCACCTCTACCTGCCCTGCCATTGCTGACTCCATCACAGCCGTCTTGTGGGCCTGGAAAATACCAAAGAAAATCTGAAAACAGTTGCCAATGGAAAAGAATTAAGACAATGGAGAAAGCGCTAGAGAGGTGGGACAGCAAGTACGAAGGAAATAGAAGGAGAAGAGGGACAGTTGAAGATAATTATGATGCATTGCTGGGGAACCGAAAGGGGGCCAAAACTCATAGTGTATTGCTCAGAACATCCCAGGCAATAACCCCCGAGGGTAATTAGAAGAAAGTATAAATAGGTAGATATGCAAAACGGTGGTCATTGGATGAGGTACAGCCACAATCAAATAACCACCGACACTTTCCTTTCATCTTAGTAAATATTTTGGTAATAAAGAACAACACGTGTATGATTTTGCAGCACCTCATAATAATAATCTGCTTCCCTACATCACCACACCACTCCCATCATCTCCACAATACACAAACAACAATTACAAATTAATAAAAGCATCTCTTCAGGTGAGTCATATTGCATGACTTTTATTATGTCCCTGTAGTAGTGTAACATTACTTTACTCTTACCTTATTAAACATGTCAAGTGGTGCATCAGCATCCAACAGCATTTGACAGATTTTTAATTGTCCTGATATGGCAGCCAAGTGTAGTGGGGTAGAGGAGGAAGAGTTGGTGGTGGTAACATCACAGCTACCCTCTAGTAGTTCCTGCACTGCCCCCTCGTGGCCAAGTTTGCAGGCAAGATGAAGAGGCGTGTCCAGGTCCTCGTTTTCGGCGTTCAGGAGAGTAGGGCAGTTAGAGATGATGTAAGCGACCAAGCTGTACAAGGAGTGAAAGGCATGAGATGATGAATAGGGAAGAAAAGAGAGAACAAGTGAATTATTTTGCTTCGAGGCCTGTGTTGGGCAATGAAGCCGTTTAATAGGAGGATCACCTTATCACCTCTGAGATGCGTGCTGCCGTCGCCGTCACCGCCACCACCCTCTTCCCTATTTGTTTTTGTGTTTTTTTTTTAACAAATAAAAGATTCAAGTACATGTGCGAGAGTCGGGACATGTGGATTCTCGAGAGCGAAAAGATTTTCAAATTTTACTCAAAAAGAAAATGATTTAATTAATGTGTCTGTGTGCCTGGATTTCACTTTCATTCCCTCGAGTAACCAAAGATGTATTATTGAGCCTACCTGGTGTAGCCCTTCTTGGCAGCCAGATGCAGGATGGTGTCTTGTTCCTCATTACTGGTGTCGAGTGCTGCCCCTGCTTTGATTAGAGCCCTCACTACGTCCAGGTGGCCCGCCAACACTGCAGCGTGAAGAGGTGGGAAGCCATAGCAGTCCTTAGCGTTCAGAAGGTGGCGACACTTGCGGTGCTGAAGAAGTACCTGCAGGTGTATACGAATAGAAAAAAGTGAAAAAAAAGTGAAAAAAAAGTGAAAATTAAAAGTCAGCGTAAATAGGGAACAACTAACTTGAAGAAAAAAGTTAGCTTGAAGATTTGTGAGGCCGTATCAGTCCTTTACGTTTACGAGGCGGTGACACTTGAGCTTAGTGCTATAGGAGTACCGTACCTGTATAAAATAATGAAGATATAGGGAACAACTAACCCTCTAAAAGTCAGCTTGGAAAGGTATGAAGTCGTAGCAGTCAGTAGCTTTCAAGAAATGGCGATTGACGAGAAGAAAACCTATACACTGGCACAAGTTACTTAATTACGAAGTTACTTAATTACCAAACAGTTTCGTTGGACACTGCCACCATCCTCAAAGGTTAATATGAAATGATGAGACGGCAATGAGAGGTACAGCCACAATCAAATAACCACCGACACCTTCCTTCCATTGTGCAAATAATTCAGTATCATATCAAAATATAATCATACAACAACACCTTATATCAACTTCAATTATTATTATGAGGTACTGCAAAATCATACACGTGTTGTTCTTTATTACCAAGATATTTACTACGATGGAAGGAAAGTGTGGGTGGATATTTGATAGTGGCTGTACAAAAGGCTCCATACATACAGAATGTGTGCGTGTGTAAAACATTGCCTGGGAAACAGTAAGAAATGTCTTTAAAAGTTCTTTGTTTAGAATATATAATTAGTTTTTCTTTAATTTTTTTTTTATATTCATTAAAAATATATTATATGATTAAAATTGTGTTTGGAGCTGCCAAGAACAGGACCAGCTGTATATAGTATATAGTATGACCCTCCCCAGGTAATAATGCTTAGGTTCACTGATGTTACCTCTCTCAACATCAGTAAAGACAATGGTGTGTTTTCTTTTACATCTATAAAGATAATATATATTAATTTCAGTAAGGGGATCTTATATTTTAAGCAAATTGTAGGGCTACTGATTCCTGCACACTATATCAGTAAACAGGCTATCTCTGTGTACAACTACTAGTCCGTTTCAGCGCCGGACAGACGCTGTTTTTCGCAAATATCTCCTAAACGAATCGTTGTATCAATATAATATTTCAACACACTATCTTTAACACCCGGGCGTAATTTATGGCTGACATACCATATTCCTATATGTGTTATGCGAGGAGTTTACTCGTGAAAAATAGCACAAAGCTGGCCAGTCATATTGACGCATTCGAAGGAAAGTGTGGCCCCCCCAACACCCTCCCAAACCATTCCTAACCACAACTACATCCCCCCCTTCTCACCCCTCCCTCCTCCTCTTCTCCCCCTAGCTCCTCGCCTTCCTCATCACTCGTGTCCCTCCCTATTTCTTCCATCACTGTATTATATATTACAATGTTATGTAGATGTATATGTATAGATATGATTATTAACTAAGAGTATGGTGCAGTACAATTCTATAGAGGCAAGACGTATTTCACTTTGATAATTACTGTACAACAGCATGTTTACATACATGTAGTATGTAGAAGGTCCATGTTTGCAGTCCTTATGGTCAACCATGCAAGTGAACACGATGTACTGGCATTACCTGTGGTCTGGACCTTCTAGGAAAAGTTATTAGATACTGTGTACCTATTCATTATAAAATGTCAACTTGGTCCAGTTAATATAATGTTATTTTGTTGACTTGTCCCTTTTATATTTATATTATCACCACATTACACACACATATATATATATATATATATATATATATATATATATATATATATATATATATATATATATATATATATATATATATATATATATATATATATATATATATATAATAGTGTAGGATTTAATGATGCAAACATGATAAAACAAAATTTATTCACAATCACTGTCAAGGAAAACGTCATCGTCTTCATCATCACTGGCTTTCACGTTTGTACAATGTGGCAAGACGAAGAACAAACGCTGTCCTGCATCCACGGGGGCAAATGGACAACCTTGTTGCTAATAGGTGCGCCTCGGCAGTCAATGATTTCTACCCTGTCACTACTTGAGTCATAGCCTCGGACTCGGGGGTACCTCATACCTCAGAGAGAGGGGGAGGGGATACGGGAGACTGTGAATATTCAATTAAGGCATAAATTGGTTATTTAAAAAGGTAAAGAACACATGAAGCAACCATGAACGATTATATTTGATTGCCCAAAACCAAAATTAATCATTTTTCTGGTCACCTTAGACACGTGAGTTATTATCCGGCTATACGGCCATTAACAACGGGATTAGCTATTGCTTTAATGGTCGTTTGACCCACTCTGGTTTTCATGTCCACACACAACGGTAACTGTATTAAACAATATTACTAATGAACGATACGTATATACATACTGTCATAAAAAAAATAAAAAATGGAAGGGGGATGGTGTAAATAGGGGGGTGAAGAGTGAAACGGGGAGGGGGATAATGAGATATTGGGGTAGGGAAGGAAGGAATGGTGTGGGGGGATTTCGGGGTGTTGGTAGAGGGGTTACACTAGTACCCCACACTCGTCCGATTCTCTATAACGCCTTAGATATGATGACTGGATTAGGCTTAATATCACTCAGTAAACTCCTAACATAACACATATAGTAATATGGTTATGTCAGCCATAAATTACGCCCGGGTGTTAAAGACAGTGTGCTGAAATGTTATATTGATACAACGATTCGTTTAAGAGATATTTACGAAAAACACCGTCTGTCCGGCGCTGAAACGTATAGTAGGGGAACTGTTAGGTTATATTATTTGAGGAATCAATATAGCCCTCGAATTCATTCGATGTAAATGCTCTTAAAATAGAACCACAACCACCCACATGATACATAAGTGAACCACTGTTTGGAGATGACACAAATTATTTTATTTTAGGGAAGACTGGTTCTTAGACAAAAGGTTATGACAATAATTACCTTAAGTGTTTCCAGTTTGCCGTGCTCAGCACAAAGGTAGAGTGCTGACTTGTGTAGCCTGTCACCAGCATCAACGTCAGCACCGAGGGCTAGGAGGGCCTGTATGGCTGCTGAGTGACCGCTGAGAGCAGCTGTCAGGAGTGCTGTGTTGTGATTTCTGTAGAGGAACACACTACACTGTAATGGGTCTAATATGTAAGCACCTATTGTCGTTCTTCAGATTACATGGCAGAGTGGATAAAGTGACAGACTGCCAAGGCAAGGGCCCGGGTTCCAGTCCATGAGAAACGTCTGGGGGTTTTCAGAGGTGATCTGATGGGTCCAGCTGTTAGTCAAGTACCCTGGCTACATCAAGTAAATACCCCCTACATCGTCGTCAACACATAACATAGAACATACCCCACCATATTCCAAGATGCTGTGAGTGACGGTGTAGCTTCCCTCTCCTGAGAGTGACGTATATAAATAAGGTGTCATCATCTAGTGGGGCAGAAGAGAAGCTACGGTACCAACATCACCACGAAGCTCCACTCTCACCTAATGCGACACCCAATAGTTTGGAGGATTCAGTTGCTCCAGAAGATTTACCAACACAAAAAAATTTCCCCTTTAAACTATCAAGGTGGAAAAAGAAGAAAACTAATAAAGCTATATAGTCCCCAACTGGCTTGTATAATAATAATAGGGTAATGAGGAAAGACTTACAGATCACTATGCTCCCGAGTGGCACCGCAGCGAACCAACAACTTCATGGCAGACGTGTGATTCCCAGCCGCTGCATATATAAGAGGTGTTCTCTGGTACAAGTCCACTGTGTCCACCTTGGCCCCTTGCTGTAGTGGTAGGAAAGGGATATAAAAGAAGAACAAGAGATATAAAGGAACAAAAAAGGGATATAAAGGAAGAAAAAGAGCACTAATAAATATTCAGGTGTGCTTCAAATACCTAGAGACAGTAAATAAATGCACAATAAGATCTCCATTGTAATTACTTCGTTGGTAAAATTGGACTGTTTAAGGCTTCAACCAAAGCTGTATACTTATTAGTGCTCGTGACTGTACATTGCAAGTTACATAGCATCAACCTGGATGTGATCGTGAACCCATATATATACTTTATGCAATGTTTGAGATGTTGGTCACCTACCCTTAAATGATTCTAGTCCTGCCTGGAGGATAGACATTCGGTTTGGTAACATGAGGCATCATAATTATGTTAACTAATCTTACTGTACCTCTAAAGGAAAAATATTCTACTTCGTTGAGATTCATATTGAATATAACTTGAAAATTCTTGAAAAACTACATTTTTTGTCCCTTTTAATAGTCTCCCAAAAATATACAGGAAAATTAATTATGAAACCGAAAAAACTATAATTGTAGCAGGTTAAAAGCGAGTGCTATGTAACACACTACTGAGACACAATGACACACATGTGGACCACTGTCTGTTTTACATCATTGGTACAATATTGGGACTAACCTTCAGTAACAGACTGATAATATCAGTGTTGCCAACGCTGGCAGCTGCATGAAGTGGTGTTGCAAGGTTCACTGTCTCTGTATTGACATCTGCACCACCGTCCACAAGCACACGTACCACCTGTCAACACACTTGTTGGTTAAACTCCACCTCACCACAAGAAAAGTATTCATTGTTATCATGTCTTGTTGGCTCATTCAAAAAACATTTGGAAATTATATTAAATACAGTATAATATATAATCTGAAATATAGCTGCACTCTTCTCACTAACTTATGCCTCTAACTCTACTCTATACAATCCTGGCACTATTCATCCATCCCTGTCCCCATCTGACTTATTGGTTGACATTCCTAACGATGTGGTTACTGCTACCCTATTTTCCTACCATACCTGACCAGGGCCCAAGACGGCCAGGAACAGTACTACTCTGTGAAATTTTACCATTTTGGAATTTACGAGTAGTTTAAAGTATTTTCCATGACTCAGCAGGCAATACTTTCCTGTGGGAAGAAGAATTAAAGGAGGAAAATATTTTACCTGAAGATGTGCACTGTTACAAGCGTGGTAAAGAGCGGACTTTCTTTTGTTGTCTTGGGCATTGAGGAAGGTGTCAAACTGCTTCCCCTCTACACTGGCGGCCAGCAATACTTCCACTACAGCCTGCCACGGAGATATATTCATAGGTACACAGTCCAGAGAGAGTGACAGAGGCACACATACCAAAAGTTCAAAAGAGTTACTTAACATAAAACCACAATAAATAAACAGTATTTAAGAATAACAGAATATGAGGGATCTTTCCCATAATTTGCAGTAACTCCCCCAATATATTCACCCAATTCCAATATTCCCCTGAACCATCCTACCAGATGTCCTCCTCGGGCGGCACGGTGAAGCGCTGTCTGTTTGGAGGAGTCAACGTGGCGGGGATTAGCTTTGGCTTTTAAGAAGAGTTCCACCATGTCCAGGTAACCGTAAGTTGAAGCTACAATGAGAGGAGTCATCTGCTGGTTGTCCTCAATCTGTATGTATGGTGGAAGAAAGGGAGCAGTTCATCTATCATATATTAACCACTTAGATAATAATACTAACAATACTAATACTAACAATACTAATACTACTAACAATACTAATACTACTAATAATACTAATAATAACAATAATAATAACAATAACAATAACAATAACAATATTTATTATAATTCTTTGCCACTTCTATATGACATACCATTGCAACCAGTAGTCCAATACCTTCAATCTACCCAATACTCAGCCACTGGCGTACTGGTGAAGGATGAACTGCAACACTAGCCCACCACGACTTGCAACAACAACAACAACAACACTAACTAACCCACGTGGCCTTACCTCAACACTAGCACCACAGTCGACCACCAACACTGCAGCAGCACCGATGTTTCCAGTCATGGCAGCGAAGTGTAGTGGCGTCTGACCATACTTGTCCCTGGCATTCACCTCGGCTCCGTAACTCGTCAGAAGCTCCACCATCGACACCACCTCCCCATTCCCGTCGTCTTCCTTACCTCATGTATGGCAAAACGAACTTAAAGTAGATTATAATTATTTGTCTTTCTTGCATGGGTGGCGGCAAAATTACAATCCATATATAGTCTTCCTTGGCTAATGGGTGGCAAGTCAAATTAAAATCAAGTTACAATTTGTTTTCTTGGGTGTGGTAATCTCAAGCATATCCATTGAAAATTAAACCCAATGGCTCTATGTTTTCAGCTCTGGATATTTAAGGACCGCCGTAATGTAGTCAGATAATTGGAGGTTAGCGAGTCCTTCAAACATTACCAGGAAACACCACCAGGCTTGGGGGGGGGGGGACTAGGGGGGTGCGGGAATAAGGGGACAGGCTTGGGGTGGGTAGAAAGCCTGTCCCCTATTCCCGCACCCCCTTAAAGGAGCTTGTTTTGTGGCATTGTCATGAGGAATCAGAAGCCACCAGGTCTTCTTCACAATCACAGAGTCCCTTAAGGTGGTAATTCTTTTTTGATACATTGGAGTGCCTTGATTCCTCCAAAGTATGCCAGGAAACAGGACCAAATGAACAAAAAAAAATGGTATTCTGTTGCTTGGAATAGTTTGGAGGAATCAGTTGCTCCAGATTTACCAACACAAAATTTACTCCTTAAAGCACATCGTGTAATTACGTTTAGAATCAGTTGGTTTAGACAGTTACTCTTCCTTGATGCGTATATATAGTGTTATAGTTCTTTGATATATCTATGGAGAGGGTGTTCCCTCCCACACTACAGGCCTCCTCCCCGAGCACCTGGGAGAGACTGTAAGAACCGTCCCCCACCCGGTACTCGGAGAGGTGCCTACGACGAAGGTCCCCAAGGCTATGACACTCCACGAGAAGGTGCCACACAGTCAAGGGGACTAGACAATCATCACAGTAGGGAGGGGGAGCCTTCTCCATTAAAAATCCATGAGTCAAACATGCGTGGCCAATGCGGAGATGGGCAAGAGCCGTCTCCCACCAGAGGGACACGCCGCTGTAGCTCCACAAACCCAGGTACTGACGGATGCTGCTGAAACTGTTAGCCCCGACGGCGTCCCATCTGTCCTACCAACAGTAATGAACGCAACAGCGAGTAATCCATACCATACCATAATCAGAAGTACAGAGGCACTGACCTGGAACCTGCTCGAGCTGCATTCCAGATTCCAGGTCCACCACCAGTTGAGTGTCTGAGGTCGCTTCCCGCAGTTTTGTCCGACACCTGGCAAATAGCTTGGCTAATAGCTTGTAAACCACTCATGCTACATATATATATGATACAGGATAATGAAGTACAATAATTTAGCTGTCTCCTGATGTACTTGTAAAGACAAAATGGACATCTGTAGGATGGGTAACCAGCTCAGAATGACCGCTACTCAAAATATACTTTTACACAATTTATATATCAAAGTATGTTTTCACCTTCTGATTTCGTTATAAAACATATCAGAAACACAATTTTCAACATGAAATGTAATGTCACTGTCGTTTTTACATAAAACTATGGTAATTACAGGAAAAATGGACCTCTCTGGAAATATGTCCTTCCACCCTGGCACCCTCACTGCTCGTTTAATATTGGGTGGCTATGGGCCGTTGGGCCGTTGGCTGGAGTCGGGCTACTGCCTACTAGCCCACAATAAGTGTTGCCAGCCGAGACAACCATGTTATGGGGACCGCAATTTTAAAAACTGCGTTGTCGAGAATTCTCGTCAATCACGGTCCTCGACACTTGTTGCTGGTGTCGAGAATTCTCGTCACCCGCAGTTTAAGTGTTAAAGTAATGGCGTGTAAAAAAACAGATCGGACATAAGTGTACTGATATCTTATTTTAATCTAAATGTTCATTCTTCACATATTATTCACTTCATAGACAAGATGCGTCTTTTTTCTTAGAATCTGACTGAATCCTTTGTATCTAAAATTAGATAATTCTCTAATTACCTGGCAGCATAGTGTAGGGGAGTGCGGTGATCAGGGCCCCTGATGTCAACAACTGCCTGGTGCTGAAGCAGGAGTGTGGCAGCCTCTGATTGGTTGAGACGTACAGCATGGTGCAGAGCTGCTAATTGCTCACCGTCTAGTTTGTTGACACTTTCCCCTTCCTTTAGCTTATATTCCAGCCCTTTTGTGTTGCCGAGTTCTGCAAGCTGCCAGGGAGGAGACTTGGATAAGAGAATTATTAGTGCCAATTGTGAATACTGCAAGCATGCAATGACTTCATGTCTCTCCAAACAGCATAACTGGTCTAACTACTATCTTGGAAACTTTTCCATTTATTCTTGTTGTAATCACCCGACTATTGCATGGGCGATGGTGTATTATTATATTAGTTGATAATTAATAATATGCTGGACTATTAGTACTACTAGTGGTAATACAGAAGAGTGAAGAAGAAACAACAATAATACAGAGAAGAGAAAAGGAAGCAACGACGAGCGATAAGGGACGAGAGTGACCATCCCTAGTGGGGTTGGATGTTTGTTGCTGACGCGGAGTGGGGTACTGTACGTGTGTGTGTGTGTGTGCTGACTAGAAGCAGATGGGAGAGAGTGGTGAAGAGGACAGACTTGGGGGGAAGTGAGAGGAAGGAGATCAAGAGACGGGAGATGAACAGTGAGCTAAGGAACACCAAGAGAAACAAACAACACTCTAGCCGAGTGTAGACAGAGTGAGATGCGTTGGACAATTTTTAGGTTACTAGAATTTTCAGGTTACAGGAAACTGACGACACCCAAGCAGTGTGTGGTGAGCGGTAGGTGCTCAGAGTGAACAGTGAGTGAACAGTTGTATACAGGACAATTTTCTCAGCCCCTTATGTCCCTGTTCATCTAGCAGTAAGTAAGTACCCGGTTGTAAGAGCAAGGATAACAACCTTCTAAGCTGGGGGAAGATGTGTTGATGTAACAAGACTGACTGCCTTAATGACCACTACCATGAGTCGATAGGCATAAAGCCCTAAATCATCATCTTTCCTTTATCATCACCTGAAGATGAACTATGAGGTCGAAAGCACGCAAATAAATAGCTCAAGAAAAATCTTTTTCAATGTCCCTTGGATAGCTACTATACAACTAACAACACCTCAAAGCTACTTTCGATAATTTCGGGGCCTCAAAGACATCGCAGGCTGCTGACTGACAGCCAGGGAGTACCGAAGTCGAGATATATAAAACCTTACCTGATTATTTATGTCTAAGCCAGGCATTACTAATACTAATACAGGCAAGAGTCTTGCAAGAATAATTAACCTGGCTGAGGAAGAACATTTGTGGACACTCATCTGGTAATCAGGTCTCCAGTATCGCTGTAATTAACGTGATAAGACTGAGAATTGGAAAGGATATCTGGATTATCAGTTCTTTAATTGTCTTACCAGTCCAGACATCATTGATGTTATGGGGATAGTATACCTTTGATACATTGGACCGTTTTGATTCCTCCAAAGTATGCCAGGAAATAGGACCAGCTTGGAAGTGACCGAAAAATATAAATAGGGGAAAAAGAGAAGCTACATATTTGGCAGAAGGCAATCATCAAACGTTATGACAGCTTCACTCCATCCTCTATCCCTCTGAAAATTACATGTTACGGTACACAACCAGTAAAGCTCATCAATATTCACACAATCCCAAAGGCTCTAATGTACAGCCACAATCAAATAACCACCGACACTTTCCTTCCATCATGCAAATAAATCTGTATCATATCAAAATATAATCATACAACAACACCTTACGTCAACTCAACCCCCTCAATTATTATTATGAGGTGCTGCAAAATCTTTTTGACCTAGCACATTTTCTTTCTTTCTTTACATCATTATCACTGAAAAAGTAGATAACGAACTATATTACAAGAGGTAGCAAACAGCAATAAAAGAAAAGGGAATTTATTACGCTTAACATAGATATCACGGGGAAGACAATTTTCAGTAATGAAGTTTTCTTATCTGACAAAACTAATCCTCATATCAGAGAGAGAGAGAGAGAGAGAGAGAGAGAGAGAGAGAGAGCTACGTGGAGTAGCCTTTTGAGAACTCAATAAGCTGTAGCCCAATTGTTATTTTTCTCTCACTCAAAAAGATATTGCGGTTCAATCAAAGTAGTTTGGCCTTAATACTACTACATGTAAAATCCCACTAACCTTAAATAGAAACAAAAGAAAGGAAACTATTATTACAAGGAAAGCTAGCATCAAGTATAGAGGGATTATTAAGCATGAAGACAACCAAGCATGCATGGGAGTGGTAGAAAAAAAGGCAGAAAATCAAACAATAATATGAAAATACAATTGTATATACAGTATGTAGTAAAAGGCATCTATGGGATAAGAACTGCAAGAGGGTGTGAGGGAGAAGGTAGAGGGTGCAAGGGAGAAGGTAGAGGGTGTGAGGGAAAAGGTAGAGGGTGTGAGGGAGAAGGTAGAGGGTGTGAGGGAGAAGGTAGAGGGTGTGAGGGAGAAGGTAGAGGGTGTGAGGGAGAAGGTAGAGGGTGTGAAGGAGAAGGTAGAGGGTGTGAGGGAGAAGGTAGAGGGTGTGAGGGAGAAGGTAGAGGGTGTGAGGGAGAAGGTAGAGGGTGTGAGGGAGAAGGTAGAGGGTGTGAGGGAGAAGGTAGAGGGTGTAAGGGAGAAGGTAGAAGGTGTGAGGGAGAAAGTAAGGTAGGGGATGCGATAAGAAGGTCTATTAGAGAACGAGGCCCGAAGGGGAAAAAGGGACGAGGAAGCCAACGGTCGAGAGAGAGACTTGCTGAACCGTGACCTAAAATCCGGTTAGTCCTGTAAAGAAAGAAGAGGAAGGCATCGTACGTGTAGGACTGTTTCTTAGGGAACAGTACTTAACATTTCATCAAAAGTTGTCGCAATTCATATTTTGGCAACTGTACAGTCGGCGGCAAATGTCCTGTCGCCACATCTGCCAAGTCATGAAGTAAGTATGGAAATATAAGCTTCACAGGCTCGTAAACTGAAAAAACAGATAAGTATATTAATTTACCCCTGGATATCGTTTTTGTTGTATGGTGAATGTGTTTATTCGATTATTAACTTTTATGTTATCTTTTAAGAAGTGCTGAGTGAGGAGACACGACTTTTGCCGCCGATTGTATAGCCACAACCAAATAACCACCAACACTTTCCTTCCATCGTAGTAAATATCTTGGTAATAAAGAACAACACGTGTATGATTTTGCAGCACCTCATAATAATAATAATAATAATTGAGGGGGTTGAGTTGACGTAAGGTGTTGTATGATTATATTTTGATATGATACTGATCTATTTGCACAATGGAAGGAAAGTGTCGGTGGTTATTTGATTGTGACTGTACAGCCGAGCTCGTAAATTCGCGACCACGTACTTAGATATTTATGCCATTTGAGCTGGTAATATTTATTTGGTGAGGAATCAGAGTAGGTGGAACATAGTAGAGGGACATGATACAATCTTTCACCTACAATGACACCTTCCCTACACAGTGTTACCAGCTCAGATGACATAAACATCTAAGTACGTGGTCGCGATTTTTCGGGCTCGACTGTACATACCTGGTGCAGGGAGTGGGTGAGGTCACTCTGTACTCTGAAGTTCTCACTGAGGAGGCTCACCATACACGACCTCGTTTTGGACCTGACCTTGTTCTCTTCATTTCTGGAATACATACCCTTATAATTATTAAAGTAAGTAGTGATCGTTCATACTGGAACATATTATTAGATCATATTAGGATACATTGTAACATAACAGGACATACAGAAACACACATTGTAACATAACAGGACATACAGAAACACACATTGTAACATAACAGGACATACAGAAACACACATTGTAACATAACAGGACATACAGAAACATACACATTGGAACATAACGGGACATTCAGAAACATACACATTGTAACATAACAGGACATACAGAAACACACATTGTAACATAACGGGACATACAGATACATACACATTGTAACATAACAGGACATACAGAAACACACATTGTAACATAACAGGACATACAGAAACATACACATTGTAAGATAACAGAACATACAGAAACATACACATTCAAACTGAGTGGTGTTCGTTTATAATAGAACATATTAGATTATATCAGAACTTACTAGGACATATTTACTAGTTCTTATTAGGAAATACATATACAAACTAATTGGTGCTTGCTTATATCCGAGCATCATAAATAAATAAATAAGCTGCATTCTATTATATTTATTTATTTTAATCCAATGTATATACTAATTTAAAGTTAACCTATAAATATATATTATAGCAAATTCTGCTGTTTTTATTCGTAATTTTATGTTTTAGGGTACTGAGAAATATATGAGAACTAACGATAAGACGCCTACCTGAATCATATCGTTAACTGTTAAGGGACCCTGTGTGTGATGTAGTCTGTAAATTGGATATAAATGACCCCTTCAAATATTGCCACGAAACACCACCTCTGTTGAAGGAGCCTGTTTGTTTCGTCGCATAGTTAGGAGGAATCAGAAGCCTCCAATTTTATACACGATCACAGACAGGGTCCTTAAGGGGGTGCGGGAATAGGGGGACAGGCTTGGGGGGAGTTTAGGAGGGTGCGGGAGTAGGGGACAGGCTTGGGGGGTTTAGGGGTGTGTGGGAGTAGGGGACATGCTTGGGGAGGGGGTTCGGGGGTGCGGGAATAGGGGACAGGCTTGGGGGGTTTTGGGGTGTGTGGGAGTAGGGGGACAGGCTTGTGGGGGGGGGTTAGGGGGGTGCGGGAATAGGAGACAGGCTTTCTACCCACCCCAAGCCTGTCCCCGTATTCCTGCACCCCCCCCCCCCAAGCCTGTCCCCTACTCCTGCACCCCCTTAAGTGAAAATAGAACTAACTTACGCAGATCTAACCTACAGAGGGGGCGTGGCTAGACTAAAATGTGTCACAGAACGGGAATATGAGGCGCGCGCACGCTTCTCTTAAACTTCCCCCAACACACACATGGACACAGAGAGAGAGAGAAAAAACTCACCCCGTCAAAGAAGTGCTCTCATTCTGATGATCTGTAAAAGAAAACTCTACATTAAAAACAATACTGTACAGACTGAAAAAAAAATATATATATATATAAAAATAAAACAGTACTGCTACAGTGGTATAATATTATTGACGTGAATTCTAATAAATACTGAAACATGGTATAAATAGGTGATAATAAGGTGACACAAACATTTACACAAAAATAAACATTAGGTCAAGTTTAAGTTGAGCCTCAGAAATGGAAAATACAGTTTTTCTTTCCTTGTTTTTGGATACTCCATTATTACCTGTTTGTATCAGTTGACATAAGAGGTCGACAGTGCATCATTAGGGTTACTTTAGGACACCTATCTTTATGCTAAATTATAACACACACACACACATACACATTTTCGCTGTTGAAGAATTGATTGATTGATTGATTGATATTATGCGCCACAACAGTGAGGTCATATAGCGCCCAAAAAGGTGATAGAGAGGCGAGACAGCAAGCAGGAAGGAAATAGAAATAAAAGAGGGACAATTGAACAACTAAAAGCTAGTAGTGGCTGGGGTTGAAGGGGCGCCAAAACCCTTAAAGTATTGCCCACATCACATCACTAAAGCAGGCAATGCCGTTGAAGAAGCAGTATCATTGTGCTGTTTGGTCATTATATCCCTGTGAAAAATTATTTTTGTATAATTATAGATGAAATATTCAGAATTTTGACATGATTATGGACCTCTTTTATTCGTTATATTTCACAGGTGAGGACATAAGCGTTATCCAGGCCGATAAACTTACAAGTTTATCGGCCTGGAGTGTTATAACCTTGTTTACACATGAGCGAATAAGATCCCGACAATGTCAAGGATACAAGAATAACTATTTCCTTCTAATAATATCTTATTTTGGACTTCATTTGGATCCCTCGCATAGGTGATTATTCGGGTGTGTCTCTGGCAATTCGGGATGTCCTACGGAAGGCTGGGCATGGCCACAACTTTTCTTGACCACAGGCAAATAAGAAAACAGAAGGTGATAGAGGGAAGGAACAACAAATGGAGGAGGGATAGGATGGAGGAATAGGTGATAGAGGGAAGGAACAACAAGTGGAGGAGGGATAGGATGGAGGAGAAGGTGATAGAGAGAGTATATAACAAATGAAAGAGGGTTAGGATGGTTTGGAGACGATTTGATCAAGGCCACTATAATTATCAAGTAGTATGTTCATAGGGACAATAGAAAACATAATAATTATACAGTATAACTTCCGA